>CM038673.1:420334184-422771828 GCA_021605145.1 Aegilops bicornis | reverse complement strand
AACTCGTCCACTCATTTCTTTTCCCCTTTGTCCTTCATACATCATACTTCTCCTATCCAGTACCGCATAACTTCCCTGACCCTACACAATGTCTCGCATGTCCTTCCTCGCATAGGTGGCCGCATGGCTCCTCCTCCGACGAGCAACAGGTAGGAGTTGTCGGGGGCAAGCCACTGCTACGAGCCCTCCTTCTCTCCTCGTGCTAAGCTGCAACGGACGATGCGCTGAGTTGTGATCGTCCGTGCCTGAGCTACGACAACGTCCCATGGATGTTGCAACCTTGCCATGATGGAGCTACAACCAGTATAGCCTTGTTCTACGATGACTTGTTGGTGGAGCTTCAACTAGATATTACCAGAGGCCGAGAGCTGCAATCTTGCCACGATGGAGCTGCAACCAGTAGAGCCATGTGGTACGACGGCTCGTGGGTGGAGCTTCAACTAGCTATTACTAGAGGCTATTACTAGAGGCTGAGAGCCACAACCTCTCATGATGAGAGTTGCGACCAGGCAACGGATAACCTGGAATCATAGCTCTTATGAGATACGACGACAACAACGTGCCACGACCGATAAAGCGTCAAGCACAACGCCAAAAGCTTCAACTGCAACACCAACACCTTCAACCGGAGACAACGGGGGGAACCTATGTCCCCGGGGGTGTCTCTATTGGAAATATGCCCTAGAGGCAATAATATTTGTATTATTATATTTCCATATTCATAGTTAAGAGTTTATATTCTATGCTACAACTGCTATGATCTTCGAATATGTGATCCAGTGAAAAACTCATATGCACGTGTGGAATGATAAACGGTAAATAAAAGGTTCCTAGTCGCACCTCTAAGACTAGCTCAAGTGTTGTTGGTGATCCCGTTTTCTGGATCTGGATATCGTTAAGTGTAACGATAGTCCTAAAATAACATTGAGATTATGACGTTGGAAGAACGACCATATTGAATCGACCCAATCTTGTTTGTTATGAATTGAGTTAATATCGTCTACATTCAATTGTAATAACACAGAGTGTTAAAGTCTGATATTGCTCCTTAGACCATGAGAGTATCATGGTCACTTCTTACTGTATAATGGGCTTTGGGGTTGCTCAAATGTCACATGTACCACGGTGATCATAACGGCAACTTACTGGTTCATCGAAAAGTTTGACAAGTGACCAAATAGCTGGAGAGTGGGATTTGTTGCCGATGGAGAGATATTCTTAGGGCCCTCTTGGTGTGATGGCATCAATCACCGTCTGGCCAGACACATGTGACTTCGTCACTGATGTGGTCACCTATTACAGGTAGGGTCAAGGACCCATCATTTGGGACCCATCACCATCATAGGTAGGTCCCTGGACCATGCCGACATTCGGATGCTAACGTCAGGAAGTCCATTTGGACAGCTCGATGGCACTCGGACGACCGCACGTCATTCAGCTGATGGACCTCCATTCGGACATAGAAGGCAGGAGGGTGTCGTGGGAGCTGCAACAGTCGAGGAATCCTAAGTCATCCACTAAGTAGAGTCGTAGCTACCATTACTTGTAACTGCTGTAGTAGAGGCTCATTATACTAGTAACTGACCCATTCAGTGTCATTAAATGCCTCAGCGGCATGGGAGACATGGGGCTGCAGCAGACTCTATATAAGCCGCACCCCACTCCATGGCCAGGCACAAGCAGTCTTTGTAATCTTGTCCATTAAATCAAATCAAGCCTCGGGGCACGAGATGTAGGGCTTTTATCTCCACCGAGTGAGGGGCCTACGTTAAACACCGAGTGTTACACCTGCGCCGTAGCTAGGCTCTGCCCCTCTTATTCGTACCCCTAGAACTCATTGTCAGGATCGTAACCCCGACAGTTGGCGCCCACCTTGGGGCTAGGCGTCTAGCAAAGTTTCACAGTGTAGGTGGAATTCTTCATCAACATGTCAGTCGACGACGAAATCTGTTTTGGGGCACTCTCCTTCTTCGTCGATGACTCAGCGTGGCTTCGCGAGGCCCCGCTAGACGTGGAGGCGTTGCCCATCCGTGGAGCGACGCACTTCCGTGCTTCCTCCTACAGAGTCCTTCTCTGGCAGCCCTCGGCCCCGTACCGAGTGGCCGCTCTCCCTACCATCGCACGCCGTCGCAAGTGCTTTGGGCGTTCATGGCGGCATCGCTGGATCAAGCACGTCGTGGCCACTTAGGCCGCGCCAGAACATGCGGCGGCTCTCGAGTTCGACGAGCCCGCCCTCGACCTCTCTGATGGAGCACTCAGCGATTCCTCTGAGGATTCTGAATGCGGAAGCATCGAGTCCACCGCCGAAATTCTCATGGCGGACAACTCCGAGCATCGTGCGCCCCTGGGATACACGGAACCCAGGGACGGCCATGCGGGTACGTCTCACGTCAACACCAACGATGGCATTCCGGGCCACAAGCCGTATGTGCCCCAGGCTCTCACCTGGGAGCAGCGGGACGAGCTCAGCCACAGGACCGAAGAGGTCCTCAACACCCCCATCACCGGGACGACCCCCGAGGCGTTGGCCATGGAGTCGACTCGTCTGGCCACATTGGCCGAGCGCGGTCGCCTCGAGCGGCTTCAGAGGAAGCTGGGCGAACATGAATGTTGTCAACCCAGTTCCAGTCGGCATAAGCATTGGCTCTTCTCGAGTGACCAAACTCATAAGTATCAAGTCCTCGGTACTCCATTATAAAATCTGGCAGCTACCACTCGGATCGCGGATTCCATCCAGCCCTTCGGCTCTACAACCGGGGAGGGGATTCGGCAGATCCAGGCGCTCGTGAGGACGACGTTGTCGTAGAACACAGTAGTGTCCCAGTCCAGAGATTGGATCCACAGCACATCAGTGTGTGCGAAAACCGTTCAGTCGCCTCATAGCCCACTTGGCTCTGACAGGAGCCGGACCACTTCCTCCTCAAGAGATCACTAGGAAGATCGGAGGCGCGATCGAGTTGGGTCGCCCCAGCGTCACGACGACTATGATCGCGCCTTGATGCCTCCACCACGAGATGGCGCGTACGGGCATCAGCCCTACGATGACAGGCGGACACACGACATCGATCGTAGGCCAAGTCCCGCTCGTCACACGAGGGATACTCGAGACCCTTTGTTTAACACGGGATCCGTCCTTGCTCAGAGCTTGGTCGATAGGGGCCGTGCCCTACAAGAAGGCCAAGAGTGCGACATCCCGAGTGGTTCCGTACGGCCCTGAGTGCTTTAACCGTTACATACGGGCGACAGAGATTTCCCAACAACTTTAGATTGGCCACCGGGATCAGCAAGTTCACTGGCAAGTCCAAGCCTGAGATTTGGCTGGAAGATTAACGAGTGGTGGTTTGTCGCTTCTCAGTCGTTCTTCCTCTTCGCCATTGGTGTACCGATTGCCTATCTCCATAGCCCGACTAAGAGTTAGGGTCTCAGCTCGGTCGAACTTCATGTTCAGCTCACGGTATCTTTCTCTGGCCTTGAAGGCGCATATTGCCTGGTGCTCGGTGATGTTCTCCACTGTATTGTGTAGAGTGGTCCACCGCTGGATGTACTCACTGAGGGTCTCATTTTGTTTCTGCACACAATGCTGCAACTCGGCCAGGCCACCTGCTCTCTTGTATGTACCTTCAAAAGTTTTGACGAACACTCTCACCAAATCGTCCCAGAAGAATATGCTACCAGGCGGGAGCTATGTTAGCCAGGCCTGAGCGGAGCCCTCGAGCATCAGTGGCAAGTGTTTCATGGCCACGCTGTCGTTGCCGCCGCCGATCTGGAGCTGAGCAAGCGACGCTCATCTGTCGGAAAACAAGGGCAAGAAGCACAAGCGCAAGGCTGAGGCTAGAGGGAGCGTTGAGGCTGCAGCTCTGGCTGGCCAGGGCAAAGGCAAAGGCTCCCAAAAGCAAAAGAAGGACTGGAAGGGGAAAAGCAAGTTGCCTAGAAAAGTGACATCCTCGATCAACCCTGCCAGATCCATACGAAGAAAGAAGAAGAGGGAAATTTGATCCTGCCCAATCATACCACTCAGGAATGCCGGCTTCTGAAGCAAGAGATGCGGCAAGATTCCTCCGGGAACAAGGACGATGATGACGACGGAGGCCAGGGTACCCCTAAATACCCCAACGTCGAGAAAGTCCCGATGATATTTGCCGACGTCGAAAGCAAGAGTCACCTCAAGGTTATCAACCGAGAGGTCAACATGGCAGTTCCGACTGTCACTAAATTCCTTGACTGGGCTAAAACCCTAGTGACCTTCGATCAGTCGGATCACCCGACCCATAATCCAACCCCTGGAAGGCAGGCACAGGTGGTAGACCCATGCGTTGGAGGAGTTCGATTGCGCAAAGTCCTAATTAACGGCGGCAACGGGCTCAACATCATCTATGCCGACACATTGGAGGCAATGGGCATTCCGATGTTTCAGCTCAGGAAAAGCAATGTGCAGTTCCACGGGGTAATCCCCGGGGAAGGCAAAATCACTTGGACAGATCACCTTCGACGTGGTATTCAGCGAGGAGAAGAACTTCCGGAAAGAGCGGCTGACTTTTGAGGTGGTGGACTTCCGGAGTGCTTACCATGCTATCCTGGGTAGGCCCGCCTACGCACGTTTCATGTCCCGCCCATGTTACGTGCATCTTAAACTTAAGATGCCAGGGACGAAATGCGTGAACCATCATAGGCAATCGGAAGCTGGCCAAAGAATGTCTTCAGAAGGGCTCCTAGATCGCTGACGAGCAGATGGCGATGGCCGAGTTAGATGAGTACAAGAAGGCGGTGGATTCGAGTGAGCTGCTGAAGTCCAAGAAGCCGACTGTGGAATCTGCTTTCCAGTCGGCAGAAGAGATGAAGCTAGTACATATCCATCCGAAGGACGCAAATGCAGCCCCGACCAACATCTCCACCACCCTCGACAGCAAATAAGAAAGCGAACTCGTCCAGTTCCTCCGTGAGAACTGGGACATCTTTGCATGGAAGCCTGCTGACATGCCGGGTGTTCCCAGAGAACTGGCCGAGCATCGACTCCGTGTCGATTCAAATATGAAGCCCGTAAAAGAGCACCTTCGATGATCTTCCACCGAGAAGCGCAAGGCAATTGGCGAGGAGATAGCGTGGCTCTTAACCGCCGAATTCATCAGAGAGGTGTACCACTCTGAGTGACTTGCCAATGTCGTCATGGTGCCGAAGAAGAATAACTCCCCTAAAATGTGTATTGATTTTAAGCATATCAATCGGGCCTGCCCGAAGGATCATTTCCCTCTCCCTCGCATAGATCAGATAGTAGATTATACTGCCGGGTGTGAGCGGTTATCGTTTCTGAATGCGTACTCCGGGTACCACCAGATCCGAATGTACAGTCCTGATGAAATAAAAACAGCGTTCATCACCCCATTTGGGTGTTTCTGTTATATCACGATGCAATTTGGGTTAAAAAATGTCGGGGCCACATTTCAGCGTATGATTCATAAGTGCTTACGGAAGCGGATCAGTCAGAATGCGGAAGCTTATATGGATGACGTCGTGGTTAAGTCCAGGAAAGGTTCCGACCTCCTGACGGACCTTGCAAAATACTTTGCGAACTTACGCACTTTCAGCATCAAACTCAACCCAGCTAAGTGTACATTCGGCATACCGCAGGAAAATTACTCGGTTTCCTTGTTTTCGAACGAGGCATCGATGCCAATCCCGAAAAGATAGGGGCTATCGTCTGAATGAAATAACTAGAGCGTCTCCACGACGTACAGTGCCTCATAGGCTGCCTGGCGGCCCTGAGTAGGTTCATCTCGCGACTCGGTGAAAAAGCCCTACCACTTTTGTTGATTGATGAAGAACTCTAACAAGTTCGAGTGGACTCCCGAAGCGTAGGCTGCATTCCAGGAACTTAAAGCCCTGCTTTCCACCCAGCCGGTGCTAGTTGCTCTGAGCAGCAAAGAGCCTTTGCTCTTATACATCACGGCCATGAGCCAAGTTGTTAGCACGGTTCTCACTGTGGAACGGGAAGAACAAGGCAAGGCCTTCAAGCTCCAACGGCCGGTCTACTACATCTCTGATGTCTTGAGACCTTCCAAGCAAAGATATTCACATTACCAGAAGCTAGTATATGGGATCTATCTAATTGCGAAGAAGGTAGCGCATTATTTTCAAGAGCACTCGGTCACGGTGATAAGTGAAGCTCCTCTGTCTGAGATCATGAACAACAGAGACGCCACAGGCCAAGTGGCAAAGTGGGCCATCGAGCTCCTTCCATTGGACATCAAGTTTGAAGCCAAGAAAGCCATCAAGTCACAAGCCCTGGTAGATTTTCTTGTCGAATGGATTGAGCAGGATCAACCTGTCCCGAGTGTCCCCGAGCATTGGACGATGTTCTTTGATGGCTCCAAGATGCTCCACGGCTCTGGAGACGGCGTGGTCTTGGTGTCTCCTAAAGGCAACCGACTCAGTTATGTGCTTCAAATCCACTTCGACTCTTCCAACAACGAAGCCGAGTACGAAGCTCTTCTATATGGGATGTGAATGGCAATTTCTATGGGAATTCGCCGACAGATGTTCTATGGTGACTCAGACCTGATGGTAAACCAAGTTATGAAGGAATGGGATATCCGTAGTTCGGCGATGACTGGTTACTGCAACACCGTCAGAAAGCTGGAGAAACACTTTGAAGGGTTAGAGCTCCATCATGTGCCACGACTCAAGAACCAAGCAGCTGACGACCTGGCCAAGATGGGCTCCACTCGGAAGACAGTAACCAAGAATGTGTTCCTAGAGCACCTACACTCGACCACGATCAAGGAAGACCCTTTCATGGAGGAGCCCCCGCAACCAGTCGGTCCGTCCAATCCGACTAAAATAGACATCCCCGCGGTGATCGACCTCGTCTAGGAAATCCTTGTGATCAGGTAGGAACTTCCAAAGGATGAAGTGGAGGCTCGACAGATCGTCTGGTGATCGAAAGCCTTCACTATCATGGGAGAAAAGTTGTACAAGAAAAGCACCACTGGAGTCACTTACCGATGCATATCACCGGAAGATGGGCAGCAAATTCTGCAGGAGATTCACTCGGGAACATGTGGATGCTACTTCTTGAGCTTGTGTTGGTTTTTCCCTTAAAGAGGAAAGGGTGATGGAGCAAAGTAGAGATAAGTATTTCCCTCAGTTTGAGAACCAAGGTATCAATCCAGTAGGAGGTACAAGCAAGTCTCCAATATATGCACCTACACAAACAATCAAACACTTGCACCCAACGCAATAAAGGGGTTGTCAATCCCTTCACGGTCACTTGCAAGGATGAGATCTAATAGAGATGGATATAAAAGATTACTAAAACATAAAACAAAGTAAAAACAAATAAAACTCAGCGAGATATTTTTGGGTTTTTGGTTTTATAGATCTGAAAATATATGATGGAAAATAGACCCGGGGGCCATAGGTTTCACTAGAGGCTTCTCTCTTGAAGAAAGCATATGGTGGGTGAACAAATTATTGTTGAGCAATTGATAGAAAAGCAAATAATTATGATGATATCTAAAGCAAGGATCATGAATATAAGCATCACGTCCGTGACAAGTAGACCGACTCCTGCCTGCATCTACTACTATTACTCAACACATCAACCGCTATCCAGCATGCATCTAGAGTATTAAGTTCATAAGAACGGAGTAACACTTTAAGCAAGATGACATGATGTAGAGGGATAAACTCAAGCAATATGATATAAACCCCATCTTTTTATCCTTTATGGCAACAATGCAATACATGCCTCGCTACCCCTTCTGTCACAGGGTGAGGACACTGCAAGATTGAACCCAAAACTAAGCACCTCTCCCATTGCAAGGAAAACCAATCTAGTTCGCCAAACCAAATTGATAGTTCGAAGAGAAATACAAAGATATCAAATCATACATATAAGAATTCGGAGGAGACTCAAATAATATTCATAGATAATATGATCATAAATTAAAAATTAATTGGATCTCAACAAATACACCGCAAAAAGTATTACACTAAATAGATCTCCAAGAACATCGAGGAGAACTTTGTATTGAAGATCAAAGAGAGAGAAGAAGCCATCTAGCTACTTTCTATGGACCCATAGGTCTGTAGTAAACTACTCACACGTCATCGGTAGGGCAATAGGGTTGATGTAGAAGCCCTCCTTGATCGAATCCCCCTCCGGCAGATCGCCAAAAAAGGTCCCAAGATGGGATCTCACAAGGTTAGAGGCTTGCAGCGGCGGAAAAGTATTTTAGTGGATGCCTCTGGTGGTTTGGGAATATTTGTGAATTTATAGAGCAATAATTAGGGTTAGGAGACCTCCGAGGGGCCCACAAGCCCTCAGGGCGCGCCCCCTGGCTTGTGGCTTCCTCGGGAAGCTCCTAGCCCCCTCTCCAAGTCCTACGGGTGTCTTCTGGTCCAAGAAAAATCATCGCGAAAGTTTTATTCCGTTTGGACTCTGTTTGATATTCCTTTCTGAAAAAGCCAAAAACAAGGAAAAAATAGCAACTAGCACTGGGCACTAGGTTAATAGGTTAGTCCCAAAAATTGATATAAAATAGTATATTAATACATGTAAAACAATCAAAACAGATAATATAATAGCATGGAACAATCAAAAACTATAGATACATTGGAGACGTATCAAGCATCCCCAAGCTTAATTCCTGCTCATACTCGAGTAGGTAAATGATAAAAACAAAACTTTTGATGTGGAATGCTACCTAACATATTTATCAATGTAATATTCTTTATCGTGGCATGAATGTTCAGATCCATAAGATTAAAAATTAAAGTTTAATATTGACATAAAAACAATAATACTTCAAGCGTACTAATAAAGCAATCGTGTCTTATAAAAATAACATGGCCAAAGAAAGTTATCCCTACAAAATCATATGGTCTGGCTATGCTCCATCTTCATCACACAAAATATTTCATCATGCACAACCCCAGTATTAGCCAAGCAATTGTTTCATGCTTTAGTGTTCTCAAATTTTTTCAACTTCCATGCAATACATGAACGTGAGCCATGGATATAGCACTATAGGTGGAATAGAATATGGTGGTTGTGGAGAAGACAAAAAGAAGGAGATAGTCTCACATCAACTAGGCAAATTAATAGGCTATGGAGATGCCCATCAATCGATATCGATGCAAGTGAGTAGGGATTGCCATGCAACGGATGCACTAGAGCTATACGTGTATGAAAGCTCAAAAATAAACTAAGTTGGTGTGTGAGGGAGTCCTGGATTAGGGGGTATCCGGACAGCCGGACTGTGTACAACGTCCAGACTACACAAGCGTGAAGATACAAGACTCAAGACTTTGGCCCGTGTCCGGATTGGACTCTCCTTTGCGTGGAAGACAAGCTTGGCGATCCGGATATTGTGTTTCCTTCCTTGTAGCCGACTCCATGTAAACCCTAGCCCTCTCCGGTGTCTATATAAACCAGAGAGGTTGGTCCTTAGAAGGCCGATCACAATTACAATCATACCATCATAGGCTAGCTCTTAGGGTTTAGCCTCTACGATCTCGTGGTAGATCTACTCTTGTACTACCCATATCTTCAATATTAATCAAGCAGGAAGTAGGGTTTTACCTCCATCGAGAGGGCCCGAACCTGGGTAAACATATGTGTCCCTTGCTTCCTGTTACCATCAGCCTTGACGCACAGATCGGGACCCCCTACCCGAGATCCGCCGGTTTTGACACCGATAGTGTGCATCCAACTTGCTTGCTCATGAAGACCTAGGGCAATTTGAGGAAGCCCAACATTGGAATATACAAGCCAAGTTCTATAATGAAAAATTCCCACTAGTATATGAAAGTGACAAAATAGGAGGCTCTCTATCATGAAGATCATGGTGCTACTTTGAAGCACAAGTGTGGTAAAAGGATAGTAGCATTGTCCCTTCTCTCTTTTCTCTTGTTTTTTTGGTTGGGATTCTTTGGCCTCTTTTATTTTTTTATTTGGGCTTCTCTGGCCTCTTTGATTTTCTTTAAAGTCCGGAGACTCATCCCAACTTGTGAGGGAATATCTTCCATCATCCTTTCCTCACTTGGGACAATGCTCTAATAATGAATATCATCACCGTTTTATTTACTTATAACTCAAGAATTACAACTTGGTACTAGAACAAGATATGCCTCTATATGAATGCCTCCGGCGGTGTATCGAGATGTGTTATGATTAAGAGTGACATGTATAAAAAATATGAACAATGGCTTTGCCACAAATACTATGCCAACTACACGATCATGCAAAGCAATATGACAATGATGGTGTGTGTCATAATAAACATAACGGTGGAAGTTGCATGGCAATATATCTCGGAATGGCTATGGAAATGCCATAATAGGTAGGTATGATGGCTGTTTTGAGGAAGGGTATATGGTGGGTTTAATGCACCGGCGAAAGTTGAGCGGTACTAGAGAGGCTAGCAATGGTGAAATAGTGAGAGTGCGTATAATCCATGGACTCAACATTAGTGATAAAGAACTCACATACTTATTGCAAAAGTCTATAAGCCATTGAAACAAAGTACTACATGCATGCTCCTAGGGGAAGGGTTGGTAGGAGTTAACCATCGCGCGATCCCGACCTCCACACAAAGGATGGCAATCAAAAAATAAATCATGCTCCGAATTCGTCACATAGCGGTTCACCTTACGTGCATGCTACGGGAATCCCAAACTTTAACACAAGTATTCCTACCAATCCACAATTACTCACTAGCATGTCTCTAATATCACCATCTTTATATCTCAAAACAAATTCAAGGAATCAAACTTCTCATAGCATTCAACGCACTTCATATGAAAGTTTTTATTATATCCCTCTTGGATGCTCATCATATTAGGATTAAATTCATAACCTAAGAAAATTACATGCTGTTTAAGAATCTCAAAATAATATAAGTGAAGCATGAGAGCTCATCAATTTCTATAAAATAAAACCACCGTCGTGCTCTAAGAAGATATAAGTGAAGCACTTGAGCAAAAATTGCCCAACTCAAAAGATATAAGTGAAGCACATAGAGTATTCTAATAAATTCACGATTAATGTGTGTCCCTCTCAAAAGGTGTGTACAGCAAGGATGATTCTGAAAAATAAAAAAAAGACTCATATCATACAAGACGCTGCAAGCAAAACACATATCACGTTGTGAATAAAAAATAGCATCAAGTAAATTTACCGATGGATTGAAGACAAAAGAGGGGATGCCATCCGGGGCATCCCCAAGCTTAGGCTCTTGCCACTCCTTATTTCGTTGTCCATCAAATCTTTACCCAAAGCTTGAAAACTTCACAACACAAAACTCAACAGAAAACTCATAAGATCCGTTAGTATAAGAAAAGAAAATCACCACTTTAGGTACTGTTGTGAACTCATTCTAAATTTATATTGGTATTATATCTACTGTATTCCAACTTCTCCATGGTTCATACACCCCCCCCCCCCGATACTACCCATAGATTCATCAAAATAAGCAAACAACACATTAAAAACAGAATCTGTCTAAAACAGAACAGTCTGTAGTAATCGGGAAACTTCAAATACTTCTGTAACTCCATAAATTCTGAAAAATTAGGACAACCTGGGAAATTTGTATATCAATCTTGTGTCGAAATTCAGAACCAAATAACTTTCCTGTAAATTATTAAAATTATTTTACTGTACGCAAAAGTTTATGTTTTTCAGCAAAATCAAATCAACTATCACCATAGACCATCCCAAAGGTCTTACTTGGCACACACACTAATTAAAACATAAAAACACATCTAACCAGAGGCTAGATGAAATAATTATTTAAAACAAGAAAGAAAAATATTGGGTTGTCTCCCAACAAGCGCTTTTCTTTAAAGCCTTTTAGCTAGGCATTGAGATTTCAATGATGCTCACATGAAAGACAAGAATTGAAGCACAAAGAGAGCATCATATAACATGTGAAAAACAAGTTTAAGTCTAACATACTTCCTATGCATAGGCATTTTATAAGCAAACAAATTATCAAGGCAATAAAAAACTAGCATATGCAAGGAAGACGAAAGAAACAATAGCAATCTCAACATGAAGAGAGGTAATTTAACAACATGAAAATTTCTACAACCATATTTTCCTCTCTCATAATAATTGCATGTGGGATCATATTCAATTTCAACAATATAGCTATCAGATAACATATTCTCTACACGATCCTCATACATGCAAAGTTGACACTCTTCCAAAATAGTGGAAATATCATCAAATAAAGTCATGACCTCTCCAAGCCCACTTTTATCAAAAAATTCATAAGATCGATAATTCTCCAAGTATGTGGGTTTATTTTTATCTAGAGTTGACACTCTTCCAAACCCACTTTCAATATTATTGCAAACACTATTATCAATCTCATATTCATCATGGGGCTTAAACAAATTTTAAGATCATAAGAAGAATCACCCCAATCATGATCATTGCAACAAATAGTGGACATAGCAAAATTAGCATCCCCGAGATTGGTGTTTGCATATCATTAACATAATTGACATTAATAGAATTTATAATAACATCATTTCAATCATGCTTTTTATTCAAGAGGCTAGCGTGAATCACTTTATAAATTTCTTTTTTTAGCACTTCATCACAATTTTCATATTCACGAATTTCAAGCAAAACTTCATAAAGATAATCTAGTGCACTCAACTCACTAGCAATAAGTTCATCATAATTGGATCTTTTAAAAAGATTATCAAGTGGATGAGGATCCATAAGGTTTTTCGTTTCTGAATAGCAATACACAATTAAGACAACCAACGAGCAAACAAACGAAGAAAGACATAAAGGAAAACGGAAAGAAGGCAAATAAAAAGGCAAATATTTTTGTGTTTTTCTGAAAACATTTTAGAAGTGGGCGAGAGGAAAATGAGAGGCAAATGGCAAATAATGTAATGCAAGAGATGAAAGTTTATGATAGGTACTTGGTAGGCTTGATGTGGAACCTCCCCGGCAGCGGCGCCAAAAATTCTTCCTGCTACTTCTTGAGCTTGCGTTGGTTTTTTCATTCAAGAGGAAAGGGTGATGCAACAAAGTAGAGATAAGTATTTGCCTCAGTTTGAGAACCAAAGTATCAATCCAGTAGGAGGTACAAGAAAGTCTCCAATCTATGCACCTGGACAAACAATCAAACAGTTGCACCCAACGCGATAAAGGGGTTGTCAATCCCTCCACGGTCACTTGCAAGGATGAGATCTAATAGAGATGGATATAAAAGATTACTAAAATGTAAAACATAGTAAAAAAATAAAACTCAGCGAGGTATTTTTGGGTTTTTGGTTTTATAGATCTGAAAATATATGATGGAAAATAGACCCGGGGGCCATAGGTTTCACTAGAGGCTTCTCTCTTGAAGAAAGCATATGGTGGGTGAACAAATTACTGTTGAGCAATTGATAGAAAAGCAAATAATTATGATGATATCTAAGGCAAGGATCATGAATATAGGCATCACGTCCGTGACAAGTAAACGGACTCCTGCCTGCATCTACTACTATTAGTCAACACATCAACCGCTATCCAGCATGCATCTAGAGTATTAAGTTCATAAGAACGGAGTAACACTTTAAGCAAGATGACATGATGTAGAGGGATAAACTCAAGCAATATGATATAAACCCCATCTTTTTATCCTTGATGGCAACAATACAATATGTGCCTCGCAACCCTTCTGTCACTGGGTGAGGACACTACAAGATTGAACCAATCTAGTTGGCCAAACCAAATCGAAAGTTTGAAGAGAAATACAAAGATATCAAATCATGCATATAAGAATTCAGAGGAGAGTTGTCGTGGAATTGTCACGGCAGATGTCCTCGTGAAAGGACTTAGTCGCAGGGCCATCGTACGGGTTAACTTAGAGGGGTTAAAGCGGACACAAAGACACGGGAGTTATACTAGTTCGGCCCCTTCGATGAAGGTAAAAGCCTACGTCTAGTTTGTGATGGGATTGATGTGATTTCGGCGACTAGGGAGCAATAGCTTCGCCTTAGCCTCCAATTCTCTCTCCTTAACTCGCCGCCGGGTCGTCCCCTTATATACACGGGTTGACGCCTTGGCCGGGTTCTGAGTCCCGATCCGGCTCATACAAGTGTCCGCCCGGTCTCTTCTCTCTTATCTTACAAACTCAAGTTACAAGACTAAGGCGGTTTACATGAATAGATCCTAATCCGCCTGGGCTTTGGGCCTCCTCCGTGGGCCCCGATCATGGATGAGGGTAACCCGCCCTTCGTAGGCGGTTTACACTCAGTAGTTATATCCCCAACATTAGGCCCAGATTGACTTGAACCGGTTCATGTGAATCTTCAATATCTTCGTGAAACTCCGTAAACCGCCATTTGCTTGAACCGCCGTGGACGTCATCCTCCGACCATCGCCGCGGCGCCTTTGACGTCATCTTTAATAAAGAAATCCAAACAAGAAGATTCCCTTTCATTTAATGCTATCCCGAAATCGAGGCGATCACGCGCTACCGTCGCCGCTGACTCCTCGATTCTCGTGCTTTGTTAACTGCCCGGTTCCTTATAAATAGACCGGCAGGCCCTTTCCCTTCTTCTTCCGCTCTTCTTCTTCCTCATGACGTTCCGGCTCTGAAGCTCCGCCGCTTATTGCCGACCTTCGACCGTCAGCGATCAGCACCGAGCACGCCTCGACCGACGGAAGCTCTTTAGCGCTCCTCACGCCGCTTCGGCGCATCGTAAGGCTCCTCTTCAACCCTAGATCCGCATCTAAAGGTCCCGTGCCTCTTGTAGTTCATAGGTGTTCATCGTAGTGTCCTTATACCTGTCCCGCCATGATCAGTATGATTCGGCCGTAGTACACATCCTGGCGGCACCGCCCCGCCATCAGCTTTTACTCCTTGTTCATCTTTCATTTCGCCCAGATCTTCTTGTTTAGGACGCACGAACATTCCTCGCCTCTATGAGGCTTGCTAGGTCGCAAAGATTTTCTTCACCGAACCTTCGTAGATCTGAATCACTTCCATTCGTGTGAAACCTGTTTCGCCCATACTTAGTAAATTTTTCAGTGTCTCTTTTGGCGGTTTAACTTTTGATAGCTAACCCGTCACTCCATTAGTCCTCGCTAAACCGAACCGGAAATCGGCCGCCAATTGCCGGTTTAGCATTGTATAATGTGCCTGAACCGCTTAATGGTGAACCGCTTTTCCTTTCGCAGTTTTAATCCTCCTAATGGCCCCGCGATTCTCAGCGTGCAATTGGGTCCGGCTCTAAGGCCACCGAGACGCAACTCAACGGATATGTCACCACCGGCGCTTTGGCTGCTAAAATGTCCTCCATCGGGGTTCCGGATGGCGAATGCCCTCCCACTCCGCAAGAAGGAGAAGTAATTGTATTTGTGCAGCACTTAGACCGATTCAGCCCACCCGGATCAAAATTCTTCCGGATGCCCTTGCCAGTTTTCAACTCCATCCACAGGATATTGGTCCCAACTCCGTGTCAAACATATGCAATTTTCAAGTGTTCTGTGAAGTCTACCTTCAAGAAGAGCCATCTGTGGAGCTGTTCCGGGACTTCTTTCACTTGAACCGTCGTACGGAATTCTCTGATGGTCCCAACACGTAGTCAAGCGGCGCTTTCAATCCGTAAGAGGAAGGAAGTGGACTTTCCTCACACCAAACACCACAGCCATCCAAAAGATTGTAACCAAACCTGGTTCTATCGCCGAACACCGCTTCCCGCCAACGAGAATCCTTTGCCGGGCTACCGTCCTCACCGCTCAAGAACAATCATCCGCTGCCTTCACGCTTAACCGCCATGAACGGAAGAACTTTGCGCCTCGGATCATTAAACTCCGGGCTCTAATGGCCAATGGACTAACCGGTGTGGACCTTGTGCAATGTTGGGTTTCTTGGGGCATCTTGCCCTTAAGCCGCCGCCCGGATTGATGCATGAATATATCAGCCTCAAAGACCCTCAAAGACGCCACGATTTACCAATAACTCGAACTTGAGGTCACAGAGATCAGAAGAGGATGCTTGATGAACCGATCTCCGTCTGCAGCCTAACCGGGTTGGCTCCGCTTCGTGTTGCCAACCAACCGCTGCATGTAAGGCTCCGCCACCGCTTTTCGGGCCTTTAATACTTTGTTGATATTCATTAACCCTTGTTACCTTGCAAAGCTAACCGCTTCCTTCCGAAGCGGACCAAACCGCCCGGCTCAAGGTAAAGTCCAAGGCTACCAAAAAGGCTGGCAAGAAAACCGCCGGTCTTCTTCGATCCGCCGGAAGACGAAGAATCCAAGCTGAGGTAAAACTTGATATCCTTACGAGGGAGCCGCCAGAACCGGCTCTCCACCTTGTGTTTCTTCTTACTTGTAGTTTGTCCCTTTTTATTCTTCCCTTTACTGACAAATTTAACTCCTAGGATGATGCTGAAGCCAGCCATGTCGACCATGTTGAGGTAATCCTTCTTTCTTCTGAATCCGACCTCGTGCCGGTTAAAAGAATTCGTCGCGCCGTCCGGAAAGTGAAAAAATCTCATTCCTATGCTTATTTGAAGACACAGTAGGCTGAAGAGCGCCGTACAACCCGGCACAGTGGTCAACAGATTCTCTCCTCCGGTTTACCCGATACACCAACCCGGAAGCGTCGTCCAGAGGTGACTTGTTCTCCTGAAAAACGTTATCCCTTAAAGGGTTTCTTCCGATGTCCTCTCAATCCGTCGACCAATTATCGTGCCTCTTCCAACTCCTCCGGCAGTTCATCAACCACGCAACTGCCTCCACTTAAAGTTGCCGCAGGGTAAGTATCATACCTCCGTCCCGCCAATTCGTGTATAGTTGCGTTGGTCGATTTATCTTACTCTAATTCTGAATACTGCAGCACCAAGGCTCGCTTGAGTAAAAAAGCAAAACTCTTGAGCCTCTGCAGATGTTGATCCGGAGAAGACCCCGAGCAGCAGGGCGAAAACCTCAAGTCGCTAAGAATAGCTCCGCGAGTTGTACCGAGACGATATTGTTGATCCGCCAGAAACCGAACCGGAGGCCCAAGTGGAAACCTCGCATCCCGCTTCCACCGAGTCCGACCACAGAGCGGGTCGTAACTATTGAACCGCCGAAGTCGAGCATGAAGGCACCAAGCCCAAAGAAGATCACGATCCGCCAGCCCGCCAAAAATGATGATGTTATTGTGACGGGCACTGGCTACACCACCCCTAGCCAACCGGTCGCTTTAGCAAAACACAACGCCAAGGAAGAGTCTGCCACTATGAGTAAAGATAAGGGGAAAACTGATCTATCAGCTTATGACAATCTCTCTGCCCAGGAACTTCACTCCGGCTTTCTGAACCGGCTCTGCACAAGCCGTGACCTTGAAGCCGGTCTGGTAAATCGCATGAAGGACCGCTATGAGGTACGGATTTATGCCTATCTTGTACTTTTGCTGCGTAGTAGCCCCCAAGGGTCGGTTTAACTTGTCATAGTCAATCTGGCACTTAACTTCGCATAGAAACCATGCACCTTGAACTGCAGTACTGTAGCCCCCAAGTGCCGGTTCAACTTAGCATAGTTAAACCGGGACTTAATTTCTGTATCCCCATACCGAACTGAGATCAATTAGCCATTAGCCCCCAAGTGCCAAGTTGAATATTTGTATTGAGCTTGGGACTTTATAATAATACAACTAACGTGCTCCCTTTGTTATCAGAATGAGATATACCAGCAAACCGTGCAACTCAAGGACCTTCGTGCCAACTTGGAAGCTCAACAACAGAGACCACCAAGGCCAAGGACGAATTGAGAACTGCCTTGGCCACTATGGAACAGCTGAAGGAGGGGTATACATCCGAGCGGGCCAAATGGGACACCGAGAAAGCCGGTTTGATAAAACGGGCAGAAGATGCTGAGTCAGCTCTTAAACCGGTGACCAAGAGCTTACTGCATCAAGCGCCAAGTTCATGCCATGACCTCTGCCATCTTTGGTAAGAAAATTTGCACTGAATACACCTGTTTTGATATTGCCGCCGGTTTAACTTGAGCTGTCTGAACCTGGTGCAGGCAAACGTATTGCTCATCTGGGCTCTGACGTGCGGAAGAAGCTCAAGGCCGCTTACACCCTGATTGAGCAGCTGTATACCGGCGCCCAATGAAGTCATATGTGCCACATCGCACGACAACACAGCTCCGTTCTTGATCAAAGACACCCTGGACCGGCCGCCCATGGTTCCGGCAGCTTGAAGAGTTGAAATGATCCGTGGCCCGGCCGCACTCTCATCGTCGACTCGCGCCAAGGCGTGGATAGTAATCTTGACCCGCCGACATAGCCAAGGGTTTCCCCAGCTCAAGAGAACGGTGAAGCCTTTGATAATGACGCTCAAACGAGTAACAAAGGAGATGCGTCACCGGGCGAAGTCAATCGGCAGCAGGTTAACCCGGCGGTTTACCGCTTTTTATGACGCAAACAACAAGCGGGTGGAGTTTGTCATTCCGTAAGTGCGTAGCCTTGTTCCTCCAATCCGTAAGCACACTTATGCCCCCGACGTTGATCCGGCTGAGCTTATAAATGAAGAGGCTGTCTTCGTGCCTTAACCCGGATTGACCGTCTACCAATGACTTCCGGCTTTGGGTGATGAAGAGGAAGAAGTTGAACCGACGCCAAACGCCTCCTCCTCACGTCAACCCGGCGAGGAAGCTTAATCCGTCGAGCCGGGTGATGCATCAGAAGCTGCTAGCCATAACGCCATGCGAACCACTGGGCCTTGGAAGGCTTTGTAATAGAGTAGCTAGCACTTCTGTTTTTGAACATGCCTTTATGCCCTCCATCTGTAACTTTTGCGTGGAGGTGCTGATACTTTGGTTTGAAGTATTGAAACCTTCAATGCATTTTGCCTGCAATCACAAATTCTTAAACTATCACAGCGGCTTGCGTCTCTAGCTGGCTTGTGACGCCTATATATTTACATAAGAAAATATTGAGGTATATGATCAAAACTTTGTGATACAAAAAATACCTGCCAAATACGGGCATGCAAATATTTAGCCAAACTTGAGGCGGAGGTTGTATAAACCATTACCGTCAAGGGAGAACAACTCCTGTGCTCATAATACCGGTTTAACGTGTAAACCGTGTCGGGTCATGACAAGCCCCCTGTTACTCCATAATGGGATGTTAACAGAAAAAATCAAACCGGAAAAAATCGCCGGATTAAAAAATGGACCGGATTCCGTTAACTGACAACTTGAATCCGGTTTAAAAAGGTTGTCGGTTTAAGAAGGCAAACAAAAGTCAAATAACTGGTATGCAAACCATATGGAAGCAAAGGCAATGATAAAAACCGTTTGCAAGAAGAGGCTTTACTGAGCCTGATCAGATGGTGTTACCATGGTCGGACAGGGAATCTTACTGTTTGGATTTCTTTATTAAAGATGACGTCAAGGCGCCCTGTGGCGATGGTCGGAGGATGACGTCACGGCGGTTCAAGCAAATGGCGGTTTACGGAGTTTCCTGAAGATATTGAAGATTCACATGAACCGGTTCAAGTCAATGGGGCCTAATGTTGGGGATATAACTATCGAGTGTAAACCGCCTCAAGGGGCCGGGTTACCCTCATCCATGATCAGGCCCACGGAGGAGGCCCAAAGCCCAGGCGGATTAGGATCTATTCATGTAAACCGCCTTAGTCTTGTAACTTGAGTCAGTAAGATAAGAGAGAAGAGACCAGCCGACACTTGTATGAGCCGGATCGACTCTATAGACCGGCCCAAGGCCAACCCGTGTATATAAGGGGACGACCACATGAAAGTTAAGGAGAGAGAATTGGAGGCTAAGGCGAAGCTATTGCTCCCTAGTCGCCGAAATCACATCAATCCCATCACAAACTAGACGTAGGCTTTTACCTTCATCGAAGGGGCCGAACTAGTACAACTCCCGTGTCTTTGTGTCCGCTTTAACCCCTCTAAGTTAACCCGTACGATGGCCCTGCGACTAAGTCCTTTCACGAGGACATCTGCCGTGACAATTCCACGACAAGACTCAAATAATATTCATAGATAATCTGTTCATAAACTCACAATTCATTGGATCTCAACAAACACACCGCAAAAAGTATTACATTGAATAGATCTCCAAGAACATCGAGGAGAACTTTGTATTGAAGATCAAAGAGAGATAAGAGGCCATCTAGATACTTGCAATGGACCCGTAGGTCTGTGGTAAACTACTCACACGTCATCGGTAGTGCAATAGGTTTGATTTAGAAGCCCTCCGTGATCGAGTCCCCCTCCGGCAGATCGCCAGAAAAAGTCCCAAGATGGGATCTCACGAGGTCAGAGGCTTGCGGCGGCGGAAAAGTTTTTGGTGGACACCTCTGGTAGTTTGGGAATATTTGTGAATTTATAGAGCAAGAATTAGGGTTAGGAGACCTCCGAGGGGCCCACAAGCCCTCAGGGCGCGCCCCCTGTCTTGTGGCTTCCCGAGGAAGCTCATGGCCCCCTCTCCAAGTCCTACGGGTGTTTTCTGGTCCAAGAAAAATCATGGCGAAAGTTTTATTCCGTTTGGACTCCGTTTTATATTCCTTTTTGAAAAAGCCAAAAAACAAGGAAAAAACAGCAACTGGCACTAGGCACTAGGTTAATAGGTTAGTCCCAAAAAATGATATAAAATAGTATATTAATACATGTAAAACATCCAAAACAGATAATATAATAGCATGGAACAATAAAAAATTATAGATACATTGGAGACGTATAAGTGGACACCATGCGTCCTCCTGGACATTGGTTGCCAAAGTATTTAGAGCAAGGTTCTATTGTCCCCACGATCAATGAAGTTGCTCGAGATATTGTGGATCAGTGTGTCGGGTGCCAATTCTATGCGAATCAGACAAACAAGTCGGTGTCTGCTCTGAAGATTATTCCCCTCACCTGGTCGTTCGCCGTCTGGGGGCTCTAAATGGTCGGCCCGCTTCGGACCTGGGCGAGTGGTTTCACGCACCTGTTGGTGGCAATGGACAAGTTCACCAAGTGGATCGAGGCCAAGCCTATAAAGAAGTTGGACTCGGCCACTGCCATTCAGTTCATCAAGGAGATAATCTTAAAATTCGGAGTCCCTCACAGTATAGGGGATTAATCATAGTCCTTTCGACCAGTAAGGGTGTCGAACCCAATGAGGAGCAGAAGGAAATGACAAGCGGTTTTCAGCAAGGTAATGTCTGCAAGCACAGAAATTATAGTAACGAGTAGTTTGATAGCAAGGTAATTCGTAACGAGGAAGTAACGGTAATAGTAACAAAAGTACATCAAGGTAGCCCAATCCATTTGAGGCAAAGGATAGGCCAAAACAGTCTCTTATGATAAGCAAAGTGTTCTTGAGGGAACACGGGAATTTCATCTAGTCACTTTCATCATGTTGGTTTGATTTGTGTTCGCTACTTTGATAATTTGATATGTGGGTGGACCGGTGCTTAGGTGTTGTTCTTACTTGAACAAACGTCCTACTTATGATTAACCCCCTCGTAAGCAACCGCAACTACGAGAAAAGTATTAAGAATAAATCTAACCATAGCATTAAACTTTTGGATCCAAATCAGCCCCTTACGGAATAGCGCATAAACTAGGGTTTAAGCTTCTATCACTCTCGCAACCCATCATCTAATAACTACTCCACAATGCATTCCCTTAGGCCCATGTATGGTGAAGTGTCATGTAGTCGACGTTCACATGACCACTAAGGGAATCACAACATACATACCATCAAAATATTGAACACATATCAAGTTCACATGATTACTTGCAACAAGATTTCTGCTGTGACCTCAAGAACAAAAGTAACTACTCACAAATGATAATCATGCTCATGATCAGAGAGGTATTAAATAGCATAATGGATCTCAACATATAATCTTCCATCAAATAAAGCATATAGTAATCAACTACAAGATGTAATCAACACTACTAGTCACCCACAAGCACCAATTTATAGTTCCGGTACAAAGATTGAACACAAGAGATGAACTAGGGTTTGAGAGGAGATGGTGCTATTGAAGGGAGATTGCCCTCCCCAAGATGGGAGAGTTGTTGGTGATGATGATGACGATGCCCCCTCCGGGAGGGAAGTTCCCCCGGCGGAATCGCTCCGCTGGAGGGCAAAAGTGCTCCTGCCCAAGTTACACCTCGAGATGGCGGCGCTTCGTCCCGAAAGTCCTCTCCTCATTTTTTTCTAGGTAAAAATGACTTATATACGAGAAGATGGGCAACGGAGGTGGGCCAAGGAGGGCATAACCCACTGTGGCGCGCCTGCCTCGGGCGCCCAGTGGGTTGTGCCCACCTGGTGGGGCCCCTCTAGTGGTTATTTGCTCCAATAATTCTTATTTATTCCATAACAAATCCCCGTGAAGTTTCAGCTCATTTGGAGTTGTGCAGAATAGGTGGCCTGACGTAGCTCTTTCAGGTCCAGAATTCCAGCTGCCGGTATTACCCCTGCTTGTGTGAACCTTGCATATTATGAGAGAAAAGGCATTCGAATTACTACAAAAAGCATTATTATTCATAAAAACATTATAAATAACAGTAGGAAAACATGATGCAAAATGGACGTATCAACTCTCCCAAGCTTAGACCTCGCCTGTCCTCAGGCGAAAACTGAAATCGAAAAACATGTCCACATGCTTAGAGGGAGAGGTCGATAAAAACAAAATACGGACATATAAGCATTATGTGTATTATTATAACAACAACAAACTTTAACATAAAACTTTATCATAGAATTTTTATCATAAAACTTTTATCATAAATTGTTTTCATATAACTTCTCACGAATAAGTATCAATTCATCACAACATCGAAGTATAAAGCATAAACTCTATTGAAAACTAACAAACTATGTTCTCAGTCAACTTTGCAACTACAATTCATCATCTTTTCATGGAAGGGTCACGTATCGGAGACTTTTGGCAAGTCCACATACTCAACCATCATATAGTCTTCTATGATTGCTAACACTCATCGCATACACATGAGAAAAAAGTTTCAACCAGACACATAGAAAGATAGGGGCTTATAGTTTCGCCTCCCAACGTATTCACCTCAAGGGTGATGTCAACAATAATAACTCATGCCACCCATATCCAACTGGAAATATGTGCCTAGATCTTTCCTCACCACATGATGCTTGCCAAAAGAGAAAATAAAAAGGAATAGAGGGAAATACTTTGACTCTTGCATAAAAGTAAGTACATAAAAGTAAAAGATAGGCCCTTCGCAGAGGGAAGCAGAGGTTGCCATGCGCTTTTTGTTTGTATGCTCAATCTCTTAGTGCAAAAGAACATCACGTTATATTGCCCTTTATGATAGCAACCTTTATTATGCAGTCTGTCGCTTTTATTCTTTGCCATCACAAGTTTGTACAACACTCAGTTTTCTCTTACACTAAATGATCCAACACTTTTATAAGCAATTTTTATTGCCTTATTGCACCGATGACAACTTACTTGAAGGATCTTACTCAATCCATAGGTAGGTATGGTGGACTCTCAAACAAGAACTGGGTTTAAGGGTTTTTGGATGCACAAGTAGTATCTCTACTTAGTGCGGAATTTTTGGCTAGCAAAGATGGGGGCAAGCACCACATGTTAAAGGATCTATGACAATATAACTTCTATGTAAATATGAACAAACATGAATCATTACGTTGTCTTCCTTGTCCAACTTCAACAATTTTGGCATATAATATTTTGATGGGGGCTCACAATCACAAAAGATGTCCGAGATAGTATATTTGCATGTGAATCTTCTCTTCCCTTATTAATTCTTTCATGAATTGCATCATTGACCAATGCTATGTTTGTCAATCTCCAACAAAATTTTCTACCTATACTCTTCCTTATGTGATGTCATTACTTACCATAAGATTATCATATGATCTTTTTCATTTATTTCTTTTATTTTTATTGAACATGGAAGTAAAGAAAACAAAACTCAAACTAAACTTTATTATATATCTCACACACGATTACAAGGATGGATCACTAAGAAAATACTAGAAAGATCGAACTAAACTTTTATTCATCTGAGGCGAAAGATGACTATGGATAGAACTAAGATAAGTAAAGGTAAAAGATATTGGAGGTGATACGATACCGGGGCACCTCCCCCAATCTTGGCACAAGCCAAGGGGAGTGCCCATACCCAATACTCAATTCTCCTTTGGTGATGAAGACGGATGTGGTGGTGATGAAGTGGTAGCAATCTTATCCTCGGGTTCAAAATATACTCCAATCTATGGATGACGCTCTGGAGGGCGATGATGTGCTCTTGCAATAGAATATTTTCACGAGTAAGATATTTATTTTGCACATGAACCGTTTTGATGATCCGGAAAACTTCAATCTCAATGGGGGTAAGATGATCATAGTAAGGTTTAAGGATATCTTCTTCTTCCTCCTCGGCGGGCAAGGCTTGCTCGACCACCGATGCTTGGTCTCCAGTGGTCTCTTTGCTCTTGTCCCCTTTGATGGCTTCTTTGGGCTCTTCTCTCTTAAGCTCGATCTTCATCAACCAAGCATCCTCTTCTACGTTGTTGGAGGAGGGAGAATACATGATGCCTAGCTTAACAGATCTGATCGAAAACAGCAAGAAAAGAAAACAGAAGATTTCTCTGATAAGGTGGTCAATAGGTTCGGGGGGTATATAAAGATTTTTTTTATCTTGGGAAACAAGCAAATGGAAGAAAAATGGAGTCCGGAAGGTACCCAAGGTGGGCACAACCCACCTGGACGCGCCTGGCAACCCAGGCGTGCCTTGGTGTCTTGTGCCCGCCAGGGTTACCTTCCTGGTTGTTTCTTATTTTTCCTAATTTTTATTATATTCCAAAACTGACAAAAAATATTTTTGTGGATTTTTCGGAGTCCGTTTACTTACCGTATCACATACCTCCTTTTTTCACGATTCTGGAGTACTCCATATGGTTTCCTTTATGTGTTCTTACGGTTTCATAGTTTGGATAATATTGCTTTCAACATTAATGGGCGTAACTGAGATATAATATTTTATTCTTTGCCCATTGACAACCCTTGGGTTAGTACCTTCGGCATTATTTATTTTGACGGCTCCAGATCGATAAACCTCCTCGATAACATATGGTCCTTCCCATTTGGAGAGAAGTTTGCCTGCAAAGAATCTGAAACCAGAGTTGTACAAAAGAACATATTGTCCAACTTTAAGCTCATGCTTTTGGATTCTCTTATCATGCCATCTTTTAAATGTTTCTTTAAATAACTTGGCATTTTCATAGGCTTGGGTTCTCCGTTCATCTAGTGAGCTAATATCAAATAACCTCTTTTACCGGCAAGCTTGAAATCATAGTTGAGTTCTTTAATTGTCCAATATGCTTTATGTTCTAACTCAAGAGGCAAATGAAAAGCTTTTCTATAAACCATTTTATAAGGATACATACCCATAGGGTTTTTATATGATGTTCTATAAGCCCAAAGTGCATCATCTAATTTCTTAGACCAATTCTTCCGGGACCTATTAACAGTTTTTTGTAATATTAACTTTATTGCTCTATTGCTAAGTTCAACTTGACCACTAGACTGAGGATGATAGGGTGATGTAATTCTATGGTTGACATCATATTTAGCAAGCATTTTACGGAAAGCGCCATGAATAAAGTGTGAACCACCATCAGTCATTAAATATCTAGGGACTCCAAACCTTGGGAAAATGACTTCCTTAAGCATTTTAATAGAGGTGTTGTGATCAACACTACTGGTTGGAATAGCTTCAACCCACTTAGTAACATAATCAATAGCAACCAAAATATGTGTACACCCATTAGAGGAAGGAAAAGGTCCCTTGTAATCAAAACTCCAAACATCAAATGGTTCAACAGCAAGAGAATAATTCATAGGCATTTCCTAATGCTTACCAATATTGCCAATTCTTTCACATTCATCACAAGATAAAACAACTTACATGCATCCTTGAAGAGAGTAGGCCAATAAAAACCAGATTGCAATACCTTGTGAGCAGTTCTATCTCCCGCATGATGCCCTCCATAAGTTTCGGAGTGGCATTTACGTAGGATTTGTCCCTGTTCATGCTCAGGTACACAACGTCTAATAATACCATCTACTCCTTCTTTATAAAGATGTGGATCATTCCAAAAGTAATGTCTTAAATCATAGAAGAATTTTTTATTTTGTTGGTATGTGAAGCTAGGTGGTATATACTTAGCAACAATATAATTAGCATAGTCAGCATACCAAGGAGTGTTATGAGAAACATTTATTGCAGCTAATTGTTCATAAGGAAAACTACCATTAATAGGTTGTGGGTCATCAAGAATATTTTCTAGCCTAGACAAGTTATCAGCCACGGGGTTCTCAACTCCCTTTCTATCAGTGATATGTAAGTCAAATTCTTGTAGCAAGAGAACCCACCTAATGAGTCTAGGTTTAGCATCTTTCTTTTCCGTAAGATATTTTATAGCGGCATGATCGGTGTGAACAATAATTTTAGAATCAACAATGTAAGATCTAAATTTATCACAAGCAAACACCACTGTTAAGAATTCTTTTTCAGTAGTAGCATAATTGCGGGCACTGTCTAGAGTTTTACTATCATAATGAATAACATTTACTTTCTTATCAACTCTTTGTCCTAGAACAACACCAACATCATAATCACTAGCATCACACATAATTTCAAAAGGCAAGTTCCTATCAGGTGGTTGAACAATAGGTGCAGATATTAAGGCTTTCTTTAGTGTTTCAAAGGCTTCTACACAATCATCATCAAAAACGAATGGAACATCCTTTTGCAAAAGATTTGTAAGAGGCCTAGAAATTTTAGGGAAGTCTTTAATAAACCTCCTATAGAAACCAGCATGACCGAGGAAACTACGAATAACTTTGATATCTTTAGGACATGGCATTTTCTCAATTGCGTCAACTTTAGCTTTATCCACCTCAATACCTCGTTCAGTAATTTTATGCCCCAAGACAATACCTTCATTAACCATAAAGTGGCACTTCTCCCAATTCAAGAAAAGATTACTTTGCTCACATCTCTGTAAAACTCGATCAAGGTTGCTCAAGCAATCATCACAAGAAGTTCCGTAAACGGAAAAATCATCCATGAAAACCTTAATAATCTTTTCACAAAAATCAAAGAATATAGTAGTCATACATCTTTCAAAAGGTAGCAGGTGCATTGCATAAACCAAAAGGCATACATCTATAAGCATAAGTTCCAAAAGGACAAGTAAAGGTGGTTTTCTCTTGATCAGGTTGTGAGACATGTGTATTTGAGAAAAACCAGAGTATCCATCAAGGAAACAAAAATGTGTGTGATTTGACAATCTTTCTAACATTTGATCAATAAAAGGCAAAGCGTAATGATCTTTTATAGTAGCTTTAGTTAATTTTCTAAAGTCGATTACCATTCTATAGCCAGTGACAAATCTTTGTGGAATAAGTTCATTCTTATCATTAAGAACAACGGTAATACCTCCCTTTTTTGGGGACACAATGAACGGGACTTACCCATCCACTATCAGCTTTGGGATAGATTATACCTGCTTCCAGAAGCTTCAGTATTTCTGTTCCAACCACTTCTTTCATTTTAGGATTTAAACGTCATTGGTGATCAACAACGGGTTTAGCATCAGGTTAATTTTGTGCTGACAGAGAGTGGGACTAATGCCCTTTAAATCATTAAGATATCCAATGGAAGCTCAATGCTTCTTCAGAACCTTTAATAATCTTTCTTCTTCATGTTCTGAAAGGTTAGCACTAATAATAACAGGATATATATTTTTCTCATCAAGATAAGCATATTTCAAAGTGGCTGGCAATTGTTTTAATTCAAACACATGATGACCTTTAGGTGGAGGAGGACCTCCTAGAGTTTCAGTAGGCAAATTGTGTAAGCAGAGGTCGTTGTTCAAAGAATATTTTATCTATTTCATGTCTTTCATGAAGATGCATATCATTTTCATGGTCTAGAAAATATTGTTCTAGTTGATCAGTAGGAGGCACATCAATAGAAGCAAGACCAATTATTTCATCCTTACTAGGCAACTCTTTCTTATGATGCTTCCTACTAAACTTAGAAAAATTAAACTCATGAGACTCATCACCAAAACTTACACTGACGGTTTGTTTCTCACAATCTATTTTAGCATTAACGGTGTTCAAGAAAGTTCTACCAAAGATAATGGGACAAAAGTCATCTTGTGGGGAACCAAGAACAAGAAAATCAGTAGGATATTTTATTTTCCCACACAAGACTTCGACATCTCTAACAATCCCAAGTGGTGTGATGGTGTCTCTATTAGCAAGTTTAATAGTAACATCTATGTCTTCTATTTTAGCAGGTGCTATGTAATTCACAATTTCTTGATATAAGGTAAAGGGAATAGCACTCACGCTAGCACCTAAGTCACATACACCATGCTAACAGTGATATCTTATTTTGACTGAGACAACAGGCATGCCAACAACGGGTCTATGTTTATCTTTTTCATCTGGTTTGGCAATTCTAGCAGCTTCATCACAGAAGTAAATAAAATGCCTATATATATTTTATACCAAGAGATCTTTAACCATAACAACACTAGGTTCTACCTTGATTTGTTTAGCTGCTTTGGGTTTTTTAATATAGCTTTTATTGACCACAGTTGAAACTCTAGCATGTTCCTTAATCCTAACAGGGTAAGGTGGTTTTTCAATATAAGCAGTAGGAACAACCGGATCAACATTATATGTAATAGTTTCATCTTTAGCTATTACTGGTTCTTTAATTTCTTCTTTAATAGGTGGGTGATATTTAAATCACTTCTCCTTAGGAAGAACAACATGAGTAGCAAATGATTCACAAAAGGAGGCTACTATCTCAGAGTCAAGTCCATATTTAGTGTTAAACTTTTGAAAAGCATCGGTATTCATAAAAGATTTAACACAATCACACTTAAGCTTAATACCTGACTCCTTACCTTCATCGAGTTCCCAATCTTCAGAGTTGCATTTAATTCTTTCTAAAAGATCCCACCTAAATTCAATAGTCTTCTTCATAAAGGAACCAGTACAAGAAGTATCAAGCATGGACTGATCATCACGAGACAGCCGAGCATAAAAATTCTGAATAATAATTTCTCTTGAGATATCATGATTGGGGCATGAATATAACATTAAATTAATCCTCCCCCAAGCTAGAGCGATACTTTCTCCTTAACGAGGCCAAAAATTATATATATAATTCCGATCATGATGAACTAGATGCATAGGATAATTTTTTTTGGTGAAATTCGAATTTCAATCGATTCCAATTCCAAGATCCAATATCATCGCATAGCCTATACCATGCCAATGCTTTCCCTTCAAAGATAAAGGGAAAAACTTCTCCTTAGCTTCATATACGGGTAAACCTGCAAGCTTAAATAATCCACAAATTTCATCCACATATACCAAGTGCATATCAGGATGTTTGGTTCCATCTCCTGCAGAAGGATTAGCTAGTAGTTGTTCTATCATACCCGAAGGAATTTCATAACAAATATTTTCAGTAGGTTGAGGGGTAACTAATTGTGGTTCCGTTCGAGGTGAAGATACCCCGAACAAACCCCTCATAGGATTGTTCTCCATAGTAACAAGTGACAATAAATTTCAGCATGTAGTAATAATTTTTCCTTACCGATTTCCACTTACCAAGAGCGCTTCACTCCCCGGCAAAGGCGCCAAAAAAGAGCCTTGATGACCCACCAGTATAAGGGATCAATCATAGTCCTTTTGATAAGTAAGAGTGTCGAACCCAACGAGGAGCAGAAGGAAATGGCAAGCGGCTTTCAGCAAGGTAATGTCTGCAAGCAGTGAAATTATAACTAACGAGTAGTTTGATCGCAAGGTAATTTGTAAGGAGAAAGTAACGGTAATGGTAACAAAAGTGCAGAAAGGTAGCCCAATCCTTTTGAGGCAAACGACAGGCTAAACAGTCTCCTATGATAAGCAAAGTGTTCTTGAGGGTACACGAGAATTTCATCTAGTCACTTTCATCATGTTGGTTTGATTTGTGTTCGCTACTTTGATAATTTGATATGTGGGTGGACCGGTGCTTAGGTGTTGTTCTTACTTGAACAAACCTACTACTTATGATTAACCCCCTCACAAGCAACCGCAACTATGAGAAAAGTATTAAGAATAAATCTAACCATAGCATTAAACTTTTGGATCCAAATCAGCCCCTTACGGAATAGCGCATAAACTAGGGTTTAAGCTTCTGTCACTCTCGCAACCCATCATCTAATAACTACTCCACAATGCATTCCCTTAGGCCCAAGTATGGTGAAGTGTCATGTAGTCGACGTTCACATGACACCACTAAGGGAATCACAACATACATACCATCAAAATATCGAACACATATCAAGTTCACATGATTACTTACAACAAGATTTCTGCCGTGACCTCAAGAACAAAAGTAACTACTCACAAATGATAATAATGCTCATGATCAGAGAGGTATTAAATATCATAATGGATCTCCACATATAATCTTCCACCAAATAAAGCATATAGTAATCAACTACAAGATGTAATCAACACTCCTAGTCACCCACAAGCACCAATCTTTAGTTCCTGTACAAAGATTGAACACAAGAGATGAACTAGGGTTTGAGAGGAGATGGCGCTGTTGAATATGTTGATGGAGATTGCCCTCCCCAAGATGGGAGATTTGTTGGTGATGATGATGACGATGCCCCCTCTGGGAGGGAAGTTCCCCCAGCAGAATCGCTCCGCTGGAGGGCAAAAGTGCTCCTGCCCAAGTCCGCCTCGAGACGGCGGCGCTTCGTCCAGAAAGTCCTCTCCTCATTTTTATCTAGGTAAAAATGACTTATATACGAGAAGATGGGTACCGGAGGTGGGCCGAGGAGGGCACAACCCACCAGGGCACGCTTGGGCTCCCTGGCGCACCCAGGTGGGTTGTGCCCACCTGGTGGGTCCCCTCTGGTGGTTATTTGCTCCAATAAGTCTTATTTATTCCATAAAAAATCCCCGTGAAGTTTCAAATCATTTGGAGTTGTGTAGAGTTCTAGTTGCCGGTATTCCCCCTCTTTGTGTGGACATTGCATATTATGAGAGAAAATGCATTAGAATTACTCCAAAAAGCATTATTATGCATGAAAACATTATAAATAACAGTAGGAAAACATGATGCAAAATGGACGTATCAGTCCTTGCCTCCTTCTGGGCCAATGCCATATCCTTGTCCTTGTTCTCCAGAGCCTACTTAATGGTTTCTAAAGGAATATAAGTCCTGAGCCTCATTACAAGTTGGGCATTCTCGCTACGAATATGTGTCAAGGTGGAACGACTCAGATCAAAAATGAAAAACATAATGCAGTTGCCAATTGAAGGAAATGTCTCACCTCCCGGAGCGGCTTTCTCCTTCTCCAGTCGGGCACTCTTGAGCTTCTCAGCATCCAAGTCTAGTCAGAGGGATATCGCCTCCTTCTCCATCGCAGCCCAGCTCACAAGTCCTCTGCAGCATACAAGAAGTAATCAGTTGCAAACCCGAAGGAAAGGTCGAAGTGCTAACACAGAGACACCCTGTGGATCACTACCAGAAGGAACAAGCTAGACCAATACCAGATCCTGAAGTACCCATGGTACCGAGTGAGACAAGCTAAATCAGTACCAGATCTTGAAGTACCCTTGGGTTATCCACTCGGCCAAGCGCCCCTAGACTGAGACAAGCTGGATCAGTACCAGATCTTTAAGTACCCATGGGTTATCCTCTCGGCCAAGCGCCCCCGGAGGGGACAAGCTGGACTAGTACCAGATCCTCAAGTACCTTCTAACTACCGAGTCGACCGGGCACTACCGGGTGGAACAAGCTCGATCAGTACCAGATCTTGAAGTACCCTCCGACCTACCTTCTCTCAGCTGACTTCTGAGCCGGCAGTGAAGGAGATAGAGGACAACAACACACTATGGCCTATTCCCATTCGGCTAACTTTCAACGTTCGAGTGTTGCCGAGCGTCCTGAATGCCTAGCAACAATTCTAAAGACCGCCACCAATTACCCACAATCGATGATACTCTCAGGGACTACACCTAGTACGTGCACTCAGCGTGCCCCCACTGGAAAGTGACTCATCGATGAGATTAAAAAAATGACAAACTGCCTCAAGGCGAAACATCCACAAGTTCTAAGACTACCAGTGACTGCTATAGTCAATGGTAGCCTCAGGGACTACACCCATTGAGTGCACTCAGCATGCCCCCCCAATGGATCATGACCACTCGGATACGCTCCGGCTAGACTCCAAGTGTATACAAAAAAACACACAAAAAAAGTTAAAAGACGACTGACTTCAGTCGACAGGAGCCCCAGGGACTACACCAAGTGGGTGCACTCATGAAAGTGCAACTAATCCCTGGGTGGTTTTTGTTAATTCATAACAACATATAGCTCATTGCACTAATATCCATTCAAGATAAATATTTCAGGAAGTTTAATGAATGGCATGGCATGGACTATAGATGTGGACCCCTCAAAATGCTATGGACAAATATTGGCAAAAGCTCAAGACTCTTCATCTTTATTTTAGTGATCCAAGATCACATTGAGTCCATAGGAAAGCCAATACTATTAAAAGGGGATGAGGTGTTGCTTAATGACTTGCTTGCTCAAATGCTTAGTGATATTGCTCCAAAACCCTCAGCCACTTTCTCCATCCAAATATGTCCCAAACCTAAACTCCAACTCGGCCCCACAGATTCTTTATATCCGGAGCCACCGAGTTCATATGACATAGGCACTACCAGAAACCCTAGCAATTCGGTCTCACCGATACGGATCTCGGTTTCACTGAGATGCCTTGCCAACACTCTGTGACTTGTTACATTTATTTTGGTCTCACCGAGTTATGCAATCGGTCTCACCGAGTTGGCTTGACCAACTCTCTATTGCCCTATTGCTTCACTTCGGTCTTACCGAGTTTTTGCAATTGGCGCCATCGAGATGAGGTTTGCACTAAGCCCTTGCACACTGGTCCCACTGAGTTGTTCCAGTCGGTCCCACCGAGTTTCCCAATGTTCACATTTTTGAACTAATCAGTGTCACCGAGCTTAACCATTCGGTCCCACCGAGATGAGTCAAATGTGTGTAACGGTTGGATTTTGTGTGGAGGCTATATATACCCCTCCACCCCCTGCTCCATTTGTGAGAGAGCCATCAGAACGTGTCTACACTTCCACCATACATTTTCTGAGATAGAACCACCTACTCATCAAGAAGATCCTTGGAGCCTTGGATGGAAAATATGATACCGTGTGCACTTTGATCCAAATGATGCCCAGTTACAAAGATCTGAAGCCTACATAAGTCACTGGTAGAAATGTTGCTCATGAGATGTCGCTCAAAGATAAGGATGAGCTCCAGAACAAGTCAAGTGGTGCCACTACAAAAAAAGACACATCCGTGGCATTTTGGGTCGAACGAATTTTTTTCCTGTCATACTTATGACACTTCTATGACGATAATTGTGACAAAACCCGGTATCATCATAGATGTGGTGGGCTCCTACTTCTATGACAAAAAATCATGACAGAAAATGGGTTTTTCATCCTGGGCGGGCCGGAGACGCAGCTGCATGACATTCTTTGGGCCATCCATGACGGAAAAAACCGTGGTAGAAGCGAGGGCGAGGAAAATTTTGGGAGTTCCCGGTTATGGTGGGCGGTCGGGGCCGAGCGATGCACGTTTCTCTCATACACGTACGCGCGTGTGTGCGAGGCATTAGCTCTAACTGAACCCGAGCGAGGCATTGGGCTCTAACTGAACCCGAGCAATTGCACTACAGGCTACGCGTTACTAAACCCGAGCGATCGATTGATGGTTGTTAACTGAACCCGATCAAGCGATTCCTTCGGTACTGCTGCTAACTGAAGCCGATCGATGCTGCCTCTCTGGGAACAGTGAGCATTGCGGGGGGGGGGGGGGGTGGATGAACAGTGAGCGGTGGCGTTGCCTCTGGATGAACAGGACCCCGTGGTGTGGAGGGCTGGATGAACAGGACGACCCCGTGGAGGGCTGTATGAATAGTAGACGATGGAGGGGTGCCCGTGGAGGGGTGGTTGAACAGTAGCCGATGGAGTAGCGCGCGGTGGAGGCTAGATGAACAGGAGCCCGTGGAGGCTGGAGGAGGTCGACGGTAGCCCGTGGAGGCTGGAGGAGGTCGAAGGTGGAGATGAACAATATCCCATGGAGTCCGTTTTGCGATGCACGCCACACCCTCCCGATGAACAGGACCCCTTTTCGATCAGAAGCGCTTCAACACAAGTCCGTTTCATCCGCTTTGCGTACGCCACACCCTCCCGATCAACAGACCCCTGCTTTCAACCATAGCGCTCCAACACAAGTCCGTTTCGTCTGTTTTGCGGTACGCCACACCCCTCCCGATCAACAGGACCCCCATTTCGACCGTAGGAGGTCCGTTTCCTCCATTTTGCGGTACGCCACACTCCTCCTGATGAACAGGATCCTGTTTCGAACATGGCCGGTCGAACACAAGGACGTTTCCTCCGTTTCGCAGTACACCAGGCCTCGTTTCCATTGCCTGTTCCGTCCAAGCCGGTTGGCTCCCACGCGTTCCGTTGCCTCCCGATGAACACGACGCATTCCGTTGCCTCCTCATGAACACGACACATTCCGTTGCCTCCCCATGAACACGACGACGACGTGGTTTCTCCGTTCCGACCCAGCCATGTACATGAGCCCTGGCCGTACGTATGCGCGAGTAGGCGTTCGAGACCTTGCCCGTATGTACGTACGTGGCCGTATTTTCTTTCTTGCACCCTGGCCGTTGTACGTACGTGTACATGCTACGTGAGCGCCTCTACTAGGACACATGCGCGCCTCTACTACGACATGTGCGCGCCTCTACATCGACCAAGATGTAATGCATATCGCTCATGCACCGTAATGACAACGCTACGTACGCTTCGACCAGGTGGGTCCCGACTGTCAGGCAATTCCTTGCGTGCGAAGATGTAGCTGGTGGGTCCCAGCAGTCAGGGGGCGAATCATTTTTTTTCTCAGCGCACTTCCTTGCGTGCGAAGATGTAGCTGGTGGGTCCCAGCAGTCAGGGGGTGAATCATTTTTTTTGCCCGTAATATGGACGCACTTCCTTGCGTGCGAAGATGTAGCTGGTAGGTCCCAGCAGTCAGGGGGAAACATTTTTTTCGTGAAATACGGTGGCCCGTCCGGTGGGTCCCTGCTGTCAGGTGGAGGAATAATTATTTTCCGCGTAATAAGGAGGCACTTCCTTGCTGCCGTGGACCCAGATGTCAGCCTCTCCACGTACAGTACTCTTCCGATGTAATTCGGTTGTTGACCACATTGACCACGCCACGCCGAGAGCACCACGGTGGTGGACGACGGCGAGGCCTAGGAAGGGGACGACGCGGAGCCGAGGAAGACGCAGCAGTGGATGCCCATGCGAAGAGGAGTACGAGGGTTCACTGGTTCGGCTACGGTGTGAGGTTGTCAGCCGCAGAATAACAGGGGGTGTGGGTGAGTAGAGGGATGGGATGGCCAGCGATGGGAGTAGTAGGGGGCGGTGAGGCCTCCGCGGCATCACAGCCGGCCACAGGAGGCAGGAGCATGCGGCACGACCGGCACTGGTTTGGGTGGCTGGAGCAAGAAGACCAGAGGTTGAAGAAGCACTACGACCATTGGATGAACATCGTACGGTAACAGGAGCTAGAATCGTTCATATTGACTAAGTTGACAAAGCCCTCCGTCTCTGTCAACTTGGTAGGCCCACAAGTCAGCCTCCCACTATGCTGGGTTCCAGCTGGCAGGGGGAGTATTCATTTTTTGTGCTTAATAAGGAGGCACTTCCTTGTGTGAGAAGATAGCTGGTGGGTCCGACCTGTCAGCGAGGGGCACGGTTTTTTCGCGAAATACAGAGGCCCTTCCGGTGGGTCCCAGATGTCAGGTGGAGGAATCATTATTTTACGCGTAATAAGGAGGCATTTCCTTGTGTGCGGCCGTGGACCCAACTGTCAGCTTCTCCACGCAGAGTCTACTTCCGATGGTGTCGTTCGTTGACCATGTTGACCACGCCGCGCCGAGCGCATCCAAGGTGGTGTACGACGGCGAGGCCTCGGACAACAACGAGCCGGAGATGGGAAGACGCGGGAGTAGAGTCGCAGACGGAGAGGTGTACGAGGGTTAACTAGTTCTAGTGCGGTGTGGTTCGGCAGTCGGTGGAGAAGAACAAGAGGTGTGGAGGGGTGGAGGGACGGTCTGGCCAACGGTGGAGTAGTGCTTCATAGCGAAGCGTGCTAAGCAGAGCTGCTAGCAGCAGGAGGCCGGAGGTGGTCCTCAAGCGCTGGAGGAAGAAGACGAGAGATTGAAGATGGATGCGGTCGTTGGATGTAAATCCAACGGCTAACATGTCGTAATCATTTGTTGACTAAATTGACAACGACTTATGCTGGCTTCGACCTATTGGCCCACATTTCAGCCTCCAAAAATGTGGCACGTATTCAACCCATTTTTTCAGAATTTATAGTCTTTTTTTGCGCGGTAGAATTTACAGTCAATTTGATCTTTTTTTTGAATTACAGCCATTAGCTGGGCTGGGTGAACAAATAATGTAGCGTCCATGTGGCCCATTTATTTTATTTCCTAAAAAATTACAGGCCATTTGCACTTTCTCGAAATACACGATTTTGCTGGGCTGATTCTAATTATAATATTGGGTTGGGTCAGCAATGTTATCAAAAAATAAAAAGGGGCTGAGCATTTTGTTATAAATATATTTAAATAATAAGTGATATTATTACATTCTTCCTTAAATCTTACCAAGCTTTTGTACACAATCACTAGGATTTTTGTGCCAAAACAATCCAGGATTTTATTGTTAAGAAATTATTTTTATAAGTTAATAAGATGTGGGATATTGTTTTCTTACATATGTAAGTATCTGTTAAATATATGATGACAATAAAAATAATATATAATAACATATAAAATAATTTAAATATATATAATATAGTTAGAAGGGAAACATAAGTTCGACCTGGCGTTCCTATTCTTATATAGAAAAATAGACCAGACCTCTGCGTTTTCTTCAAAAAAATACATAAATTGGGCTGCCAATATTCAGGAAAAATAAAACCTCGGAATGGAGGTCCATAGGCCGGTCCATACATGACGGCCCTCAAGAAAATACAAACAGGCCTATGGACCTCCCATCCGAGGTCGTGGGCTGCGCATGTTAAAAATGAAAGCCTAGATGGGGCAACCCAAAACCCAGCTGATACTTGCTGGCCCAGTGATAATAAATGATACCTTCCAGCTCCCCGGCTTCGTTGTGAATTTATCTCCAATAGTAACTATGTTGAAGCACCTAAAAAAATGTAACTATGTTGACAAACCCGTGGGCCCCAATGTCAGTATAGCATTAGGAGGAAGTATTTTTTCGATGAGGCACTTGCTTGCGTATGGCCATAGACCTGGTGGGTCCCGACTGTCCGCCTCTCCACGTACAGTCCTTTCCAGAGTCCTCTCGTTTGTTCAGCATGTTCACAACGGCACACACCAGCGTCGTGGCGAGCGCACAAAGGCGCAGTAGGGGATCTGAGCACCTAAGGAAGTGCCTTATTATTAACGAAACTACTAAACTAGCCTAGTGGCCAAGTGACACTACCCGACAGCTGTTCCGCCCGGGTTCGATTCCACCTCACACCTGTGCAGGGAAAATATCTCCAAATTTTTTGCCTCTGCCTTTATTGACATGTGGGTCCCCATTGTCATATACGCACACCACGTCAACACTTGCCAAAACTTTGTCCCTCGTTTTCTCTGTGTTTCGCACACTCGACATTGTGTGGGCATTTTGACTGTGCATCATATGAAGATGTGCTATGCATGAATGTTGATCAACATGATGTTAACTGGCTGGTAGTTCCATTTTCGACCATGAATAAAACTTCCAACATGATGTTAACCCTCTTTGAAAAGGCCGTGTTAATATAAATGCTCTGCCTCTGAAAGTTGCAGCTTCTTATCTGAAACTGAAACTTGCAGTTTCTTCTCTGAGAATCACATTGTCTGCACTTTTATACTCCTATGAAACTACATTTTTTAAGTGCTAAAAATAGATCTCTAGAATTCATAAAATACTTCATATGCTCAATACTGCAAATCTAAAATTCTAAAGACATTCATATCTGAAAGTACTCTCAAAATACACAACACAAAACACAATTCACAACCTGCAAATACTGACAACCCTAAGCTCCTCCTAACAATTCACAACCTGCCTGACTATTGGGCTGGGGGGGGGGCAGTCCCCTCCTATTCCTCGGCGGCAAACAGCTGCCCCGTGAGACGATGTGAACGACGAGGGATAGGATGGCGGGGAAGCATCGTCGGGCCAACTGCTTTTCTCCTCTTGCAGTTGGGTTCGGTCGACGAAGACTCCACCGGCTCGCTCTGGCAGGACAACCTCACAAACGGCACCCTGTAAATGCTCGATCCTTCAATCTCTGGTGGATGCTCCATCTGGGATCGATACTCCCACCACCGCTCCCTCACGATCGGATTCGGTGAATCTGTTTGCTCCATGGACAAGAGGAGCAGCTCTATGTACTCCGGCGCGACTCCCTCCGGGAGTATCGCCGCCTTTTCGCTCTGTTGCAGATATTTGACCATGGATGTCGCCACGCCGCTTAGTTGGTCCTTGTTGTCAAACCAAGACTATATATCCAACATCCTAGCTAGCTTCACAGGGTCGCCGTCTGTGATCCTCATGTATCGGTTGTACTCCTCCATCGATCTACTTCTCCACAGCACCTTCACTCGCCAAGGTGGTTTTTGAATGGAAGAGGAGAGGAGCAGCGCTTGGTTTCGGATTAGAACGGGAGAGGAGCGACGCTGGTTTTGGACCGGAACAGGAGAGGAGGGCGGTGGTTTTGAAATGGAAGAGGAGAGGAGCGCGCTGGATTTAGATTGGAACAGAGAGGAGCGGCGTTGGTTTAAGATGAGAAGAGTGGAAGAGCGACGCTGGTCTTGGAAGTATTTTTTTGTTGTTTTGCGTATTTTGGGTCAAAGTTTGACCATGTATTGTATTTGACAAGCAAAATGTGAATGCATGTCACCAATAATTGTATCATTTGGTTCGTATCTGAATGTACTTTCAAATATGTTATTTTTGCAACGTATAACATATATTTTATGTGCGAAAATCATGGTCAATTATGACCCAAAATAAAAGGGAGACTAGTTAATGTGGGGTCGCTTTCTTAATTGAAGGGTAAATTGATTTTGATTTTGATCCAACACAGCGCCGCCCTCTCGCCCAATCCTAAATCAACGCCAGACGCCTCCTCTCCCTCTTCTCCATTGCAAAACCACCTCCTCTCCTCTCCATCATCTCCATTCCAAAACCACCGTCTCGCCTCTCCCTCTTCTGATCTTCTCCATTGCAAAATCGCCTCCTCTCCTCTCCATCATGTCCATTCCAAAATCACCATCTCGCCTCTCCCTCTTCTCTGCTGCAAGACCATCGTCTCTCCTCCCATCTTCCAAAGCTAGCACCGGACCACTCAGAAGGACATCTATGAAGAGGATGCAGCAGCGAATCAGGCAGATTGCCAAGCGACTCAGCAAAGTTAGCCAAGTTGAAGGAGATCCTTACTTGGTTTGACAATGAGTGGGAGATTTCAAGGACGGTGCGGGCCATGTGGCAATGTATGCGAAAGAGCGAGACAACGGCGATGAGGGCGGCGATGTACATGTACTCCTCGACGGTAGTCACGCCGCAGTCCTCCGAGTTCATTGAGTATCTCCTCTGGGCGATGGAGCAGACAGATTCGCCCGAGGCGGCGGGCCAAAGTGAGGTGGTGGGCGTACAGGTCGAAGTTCGAGCACCCAGAGGATAACGAATCGATCGAGTATGGTGTGCCGTCCGTGAGGGTGTAGAGCCAGCCGGAGCCATAGGAGTATTCGTTCTCCCACCACAAGAGGAGGCCGGATGGCGCGACGTCGCTTCCCCGCCGTTCTCCATGGTTCCCTCGACGCTCGCCTCGTTTCAACGCGGGCGTAGGGTTTAAGGTAAGCTTCACACTAACCTAATCTTCCACCGCTCATGCTTACAATCAAGCAGACAGCTAATGAAAATCATGCTTACAATCACTCCGAGTACTACGCCAATTACCCTAAAATAGCTCGACCTTTGGGTCAAAGTTATGCGTCTGATGTACAATTAAAGAAAAATAGATTGGCGCTTCTTTCGTAAAAGAGTACTCCCTAGAATCCTGCCAATATAAGCTACTAGTATTTGGTTAGAGGATTTGTCACGAGGAAGATCCGTCCACGAGAGCGCCACACATCCCACCGGTGGTGGTGGATGCCAATGCGCATGCGGCATGGTTGGTGTCGGTAATTTTACTTGGCACACCTCGCACTCTGCATATATGCCGGTTCCATACGTACATTTGTGCAGTTCCACCAAAATGCAGCTGAATAACCCTGTTTGCACAGATAATGAAAAAGCATGATTACATTATAGTGACACTAGTTGATGAAACACACAAAATAAATAGAAGAAAATATTGTGATAGTATCATAGTATGCCATGTTGTGAGGGCGAGATGGGCCCTGCGACGCCTCATACGGTACGCCTCATCGACATCGCCCCAAGTCTCCCAGATACACCTTCGCGTTGATGAACATCAGTGTACAATGGTAGTACAAGGAGGCACCTTGAGACATTCAAATCTCTATGTTTGTACAGATCAACTAAAATTAAGCACCCCAGTTTGCAGAAACGCTTAAACATTAACAATAGGACTAGTTGATGAAACATACATTAACAAAGAGAAGCACTTTATTTATCTACATTGGAAATGAAATGATAGAGATGACGCTCACTCTATTTTAATCAGATTATTACTTCATTTTATCGGTGACACTAGGGTCGAAAGGTGGCAAACGAGGTGTACCGTATGCCTCAAGGATGGAGGCCGGGGTGCTTAGATCGATGTCAAGTCGGCTCTTTCACTCACCAACATGGATGATTCAATTCATGGGACCTTTTGGTGCAGGTCACCTAAAATGAAGCAATGTCCCGTGAGCTAGCAGCTTCTTCTTCAAATTATTTTTAATAAAAGGGCTCCAGCCCCGGTTCCATTTCCATCAAAAAGCGAAACCCACAGAGCTTCTTCTTCATTAGTTGCAATAAAATTGAGCAACATCAAGGTTGGTTGTGAAGCTCCTGGAATGCTCAACTATAATTTGGATATCATTTGTGTAGTTCAACTAAGATCGAGCGTGAAATGTATATCTCTGTTTGCATAAAAAAGGTGGAAAGGAGGGTGACTAACAAGTGATGAAACATGCATCAAATGAAAAGAAGCATGCTCCTTATCTGAATGGCAATCCTACAAGGACAGTAGCAATTTCTAAAGAAGTGGCATTGCTAGATATTAGTTTGGGCATTAGGATTAACTATGACAACCGTTAAATACGACATTACTTTGGGCACGGGAGAGTAGGCGGACCAGGATAGTTGCATTTCTAAGGAAAAGAACCAACTTATCTTAATGGGAAATTTAGCAGGACAAGTAAAAAAGTGCCATTGATTCATATTACTGGAGGCATTACATTGAAAACAACATTGGTTTAACGTGTCCTTACTTTTAACAAAGGTCGATCGCTACATTTTACCAGTGGCATTACATAAGAGTGGCTCGGGGCAACAAACATCGTAACATGATATCCGGTTGGTCCCATTTTTGTTCGGTATATCCACCTTATCTTTGTGTGAGGCTAGCAAATCTAGTGTCGGACTTACTCTATTGACTTTCCCCAGTCCCCACTTTCTTTCCTTTTTCAACCAATAAACCGGTTTATATTGAGTTTGTACTTTGCTTCCCTTTATTTCCCTATTAGACCTAGAGACCGGTTGGATAGCCAGCCTACTGCTACTTTTCGCCCCCATTATTTCCTCCGTCGACCAAGTCCTAGATTCAGGTAACAAATCCTCCCCCACCCCCACCCCCATTCTTACTTGTTTTAACCAAGTAGTACTAGATTCGAGTGCATGAACTAGTTTTACCTCTTAAACGTAAAAAAATTAGGTGGTTTTCGAACAGCCGATCGATCCTATCTACGAGGGGGGAAATAAAGATACAAATGCAGCGACGTCAGGAGCTCGGGAAGTAGAGCAAGGCTGGTTTCGAAGGAAGTTATACCTGATGGTCGCCGGGATGTCGCTAGGTGGGCGGCGGGAGGCCGGATTTGCCCACACTACGGCAGTGAGGAAGAAGGGGTCGGAGGCCGTCCCTCACTAGCGGTGCTTGGGAGAGAACGACAAGGCAGGCTAATCGGGACGCGCCAGCAGTGGGTAAGAGCCGTCGCCGAGGACGACCGCGTGAACGTTGCACTTTCTCACCTTCCCCGGCGGAGAGGATCCGGCTGGATCCGTGACCAGCGGTGAGCAGAGAGAGAGAGAGAGTGTGTGTGGCCACCACTGTCATGTTTAGATCTGGAGAGGCCGAGACAGTGTGAAGAGAGCAACACTAGAAAGCAAGCGCGGAGGCTCCTGACTATATAGTGGAGTAGTACTAGTTTTCTTTTGTCTACCGGAGCCGGCTTGACCTCGTCAATGACTGTCGAGAAGTCTTCATGCACGTGGCTCGGAGGCGCAGTTGTCGTCATTTTGATCTGAAGCGCCGGATTATAACATATAACACGAAAAATGCCACATGACAAGAAATCATGACCTCACTGCCCAAAGGAGACAACATGAATCCCGATGGACAAACTAGACGAGGAACAAAGCTCAAATTAAAGATAAACTTCGTAGAAAAGGGTGCATCGATAGATGTCCTAATTAACATAGCCGGCTTGACCTAGATGGAAGCCGAGTAGTCTTCGTGCATGTGTCCCCAATGACTAGCCCAACTCAGTTGTTGCTGTTTAACCCTCGCAGTGATCCGAAGCACATGACACCTAATTTTGCGAGATGACAAGAAACCTTTTTTAGATTTCTCACCACAACTACAGCCATGTACAACACAGCCTGCACGATATGTGGACGATAGCCAATCCAGGCGTGTCTGCTGGAGTCTGGTCACATGCATGGACGGACTGATCTTCCGTGTCTTGCAGGGATCATCCAGGCACCAACGTAGTACAACACTTCTCTAGTACTATCGCTCGTCTCCCTCTTCTATTAAGTCACCCGACTTGCGGGGCCAGGGAGTGTGCCTATGGTCGGTTCTCAATTGCGGTCCCACATGTGTGTGCAAACGCAATATGACGCACGTTCCATTGGGAGAGCAGCGTGCCAGACCGACCGACCGTCTGGGGTGCGACACGAACGCGACGGGCGTGTTGTATACTCCGTACATGTGTACCACCGTTTTCTAGAGGCTTTGCTCCATGGCGCAATCCATGGATACAAAATTAGTATACTGTACTATTTAAAAGTCGAGGGCGGGGCTTTTCCTGCGCGGTAGGTGGCGGGACAGTTCCGCCTAGTCGGTTCGACAGAGACGCGAGAAGACGAGGGAGTAGGCTGCTGCAAACGTAGGGCTGTGTGATTTGACAAATGACTTATCACGGACAGGTGGGGCCACGTGATTTGACTTGCCATTATCATTTTAATCAAGCGCTACGACCGCGTGAGTCTCCCGATTCCTGACCACCTCCATACAGGTGCCTCTCCCAATGATCCACCATGTAGTAGAGGCTGGCTCTTGCATGAGAGCCCACTTCTCCACTTTTTCCTTGCCTCTCTTTCCTCCACATATGCAAAAAATGCCATCTAAAGTGCACTATTGTACTTAGGTTGGTCGTAATGGAAAGTATCATATACTAGTATCATGCATATGATACTTTTGTATGATACTACATCCATAATGCATAGTATCATGTGTTGGTATCATATGATAGTTTATTTATTGTCATGCATGACACGTAGTAGCACATCATTTAATATGATACTACAATATCATATTATGATACTCAACTCTCTCTTTTCTTCATTTAATTCTACGTCACCTCATCAAGATTGCATAGTTGGCATGCATGATACTACTCCCATTAGGCTGGTTGTAATGGGGAGTATCATGTACTAGTATCATGCATATGATACTCGTATATGATACTACATCCCTAATGCATAGTATCATATATTAGTATCATATAGTACTTTATTTATTGTCATGCATGACACATAGTAGCCTAGCATTTATTATGATATGGTATCATGATATGATACCCAACCATCTCTTTCTTCATTTAATTATATGACACCTCATCAAAATTGTCTAGTTGGCATGCATGATACTAGCTATGATACTATCATTACGACCAGCCTTACAAGCAGCCTTACTTGCTCCTACGGGTGCTAAGCTTGCCACATAGGCATAAAGTCTGATGTGGCAAGTTAATCAAGAAGAGAGAGAGACTAGTTTGGTGACCCAAGGAAGAAAGCGGTGCTAAGCGTGTACCTAGGTGAAAAGACAATTTTGAGTCTATAGCTAATTAAATGAAGCAAACTTAGCAACAAAAAACTAATAAGCACACCATTTCATTGGAAGAGGTCACTCAATTGCAAATGCAATAAATACTAGTACTCCCTGTGTCCCATAATATAAGAACATTTTTGGCACTACACGGAGTACGAAGAAAGAGATAGAGAGAAGTAAAAAAAAAATACACTTATAGCCAACCTTATAGCTAACCTTGTTGTAGTATGAGTGACTAAGTGATGACTATGTATGACATGCCAACATCAGATAGCCTAACGCACCGTGTTAAATCTCCAAGTGGGCGACCGCGCGTGCGACGCGACGGTCGTGGTAGGCGCGGCCATGATACGGGCTGCTGGCAGCCCTTGGATCTGAGATCAAACGGTCGCATGCTAAGTTGCTGAAAATTTGCAGAATAACCCTCCCGCGGCAACCGGCAAATTTCCTCCTGCGGGCTGGAGTAGGTTTCTCGATTTGCATGCGGGTTTAACGGAGGGGCTTGATGGAGGCGAGGAGGCGTGTTCAGCCGGGCATGCAGTGGACGGCGCAGTACTATTCAATTTGACAACTACAACTAGTATATTATAAAAAACAAAGAAGAGTAGTAGAGATAGAGATAAGAATATAGACTAGGGAGGAGCACCATCTACTGCTTCGTGGGCTACTCCTATGCTCCATTCGGCGGTCGCAACATCCCCTATAGACACTCCCTCCACTCCATTCGTGGTATTTGTTGACATTTGGGGAGCGTGCTCTCATGATCGCTAGCAACGACTTCACCGACGGCGACTTCTTCCCCGACCTCGGCAATCTCTTCCTCAACGACATGGGCGACAACCTCAACGCCAATGGTGCTGCTCCTGTTGCTCCGTATGTGTTTCTGTCCTTCCTGTTTGAAATCATGGTAGAATTCATGTTTCTAGTCTGTGTCCTAGACTCGATTTGTTCATCTACTATGCTAGTCTGCATGATTAGTTTAATCTCTGTTATAGCCGTCATGATTTATTTTGTAGTAAATCTCATAGTAACTTGCTCATATATTCAATCATGGAACGTCCCCTACAGCCACTCCTGCTCCATGGACGGCCTGGTCGATGCCTCCAAGGAGCCCTTCGCTCATCGCTATGAGTGCCCAATGTCGTTTTGGGGCTCGCGGCGGACATCGTGCATCACCCGACGCAGCGTGCAGCAATCACCATCGCCCTTGGCGAAGAACATCAAGTACGAGACGTGCTACCTGCTCACCGTGCCCGAAGTCATCGGAGGATCAGCGCCGCCGCTAGTCTCGGAGGAGGACGGCAGCGTCTTCCTTCTTGGCCAAGTACACCGGGCGAGGCTCACGCGCCGCCGCCACATCTCTGTAGTGTGCGTCAAGGGCGACGCCGCTGACGCTGACACTGACACGAGGCCGATGTACGGGTGCGTGCTCACTATTACTACCCCTCGGAGGTACGTGGGCGGCGACACTGGCTACGTCGAGCTGACTTGGACTCTGCCGAGCTGGGACCTTCCCGCCGATGTGGACATGGAAGACGCATGATATTATTTGACCCCCAACAATGTGCATGGGGACTCCAAGGAGGTTCACCTGGACATCTGCATTACTAATTTAAATGTTGATCATTAGTCTTCGCTGAATGTAATCCACTCTCTAAGCATGTGGAGACTTCCATGCATGATCTTGCTCTATTGGAGTATCGCGCATGAATAAAAGTGTATCCATTTATGGTTTAGTCTAGATTCTTCCATGTATGAATTTTTACTACGATCGTGAAAGACTTATGATGAACCATTTCGCAAAGCACAATAAGAGTTATTTCTTCACAAGTTTTGGATGCAGGTTGAACAATTGAACGCTTTTTGTTTGCAAAAGATACTTTTTTATCTATTTCACCCGGATGTTTCTGAGCTCTAGAGATGAAATAAATCCGAAGAAACCTATCGATACCTGTTACACATGAGATGACCCCACATCCTTTGTCAAAATAAACAACAACCCGATCAATGCATTTCACTCTTCCGTGCAACGCACGGGCACCTTACTACTATAGATTAGTACGACATAAAATTGAACTAACATTATATATAGTACGATAAATGATGATGCATGTCACCTAAAATTATATCATTGAAAACTATGTTCAAATACGATATTGTTTTTGTTGACATGCACTAAAATTTTGTCAGTTAAATCTTTAGTCAAATTCAATGGGGGATAAACCACGACCGATGTAGTAGTACTAGTGTAGAGGGCAGCGCTACACGGGAGTCTCACCTCTCACCCCGCTCGTGGCGCGGCAATAAAGCCGTCATATCACAAAACCCAACCACTCCCAGTAATAAGTGGCCTGGTAAAATAAATGGACAAGCAACCATCACATTCCTCCGTCTTTTTTGCATTTCATCTCTCTGCATTTACTTTCTCCGGTTCATATCGCACACTCGATCCCTAGCTACTACTCCTAGGGCCAGTTCTTTTGGCGGCTTCCCCAGCTTTTCCCATAAGACTAGTCACTGTGGAGAGTAATGCTTCCAATGCATTGGTTCTTACGTGAGGTGCTAAGCGCATTTAAAACCTTAGCAACTAGTCTCCCCGGTGCATTAGTGCTTACCTTTTGTAGCTAAGCCTCCCTCATTGAATTGTTTAACAATTAAACTCCATCATTCATTGGTTGATAGTCATTTTGCATAGGTTCACGCGCATAGCACTGTTTCCTCCTAGGGTCACCCTAATGCTCTCTCTCTTCTTTAATTGCTTTGCCACATCATTTTCTATCTTATGTGGCACCCTTAGCACCTGTACACTGTGGAGCACTGGGAAGGGCAAGACTAGCCACAATGCATAGTAACATGCACTAGTAACATACACAAATCCCTAGACTATGTTACTACCTTCATAGTGGGTAGTAACAAAAGTGTGGTAACATGCAAAGCTTCACTTATTAGGTTATAGACTCATATTGCATTGGGACATGTGATGTTACAGTAACCAGCTAAGTTATTGTAACTACCTCTCTCCTCATTAACTCATTGCCACATAAGCAAATTTGCTGAGTTGGACTCGATGTTACTGCTGAAGTTACTCCCACTGTGGCTAGTCTAACAATAAGGCACCTCACTCATTTATTTGGGCTTCTAAACCAGTACTAGTAGTACAGTACCTCCGTCCTGGTTTATTCCTCACCATTGTAATTTGTGCTAAATTTTGACCAAAGATTTAACTGATAAAATGTTAGTGCATGTGACATGCACTAACATTTCATTAGTTAAATTTATGATCCAAATTTGACACAGATTACAACGGGGACCAATAAACTAGGACAGAGGTAGTAGTTATGGGATTACTAATCTAGAAGCCTAAAAGAACTGGCCCCTGTTACTCCTACTAGTAGTAGTACTGAAAGTTGGAATTCCAATTGCACGGCACAACTTGTTAGGCAAAAAAATTGATTCAGGGTGTAGGAAGCGGTTTGGGAATTTGCATGCCTTTCCAACCAGTGAGATACTCCACACAAAGAGATAGAGAGAAGTAAAAAAAATACACTTATAGCCAACCTTGTTGTGGTATAAGTGACTAAGTGATGACTATGTATGACATGCCAACATCAGATAGCCTAATGCACCGTGTTAAATCTCCAGCAACGCGACGGTCGTGGTAGGCGCGACCATGATACGGCTTTGGCAGCCCTTGGATCTCGAGATCAAACAATGCATGCTAAGTTGTTGAAAATTTGCGTAATAACCCTCCGTGATAGGATATTCACCCATAGGTCTAGAATCACGCCATGCAACCGTTTGATCTTAGATCCAAGGGCTCTCAAGCTCACATCATGGGAGAATGGAAAGCCACTACCCGCCATTCGCAGACGCTGGCGATTCGCTCCTACTCGTCCAAGACATCCTTCAATACTACGGCGGTTCGCTCCTAGTCGTCCCGTCCTTTCACATTACAGCAATTCCACTAATACTAACCCTCCTCCCAAATCCATGGCGTCCCAAATCTCCACGATCGGCGGTGAGTACAAGGTTAGAACCATGACCGGCGATGAGTTCCATGTCATCTACACCCGTTCTTCCGCGACGGTGAAATGATGCCATTCTCGCTTTAGACGGATGTTCGAAAACTTAGATGATGAGTGGGTCGCTGGGCTAGATGTTGAGTACACCACAGTCCTGGGACGAGAGAAGGATCTAAAGGACAAAGAGAGGAAGAAGCCCGCCGTGATCCAGGTTTGCGTGCATGACTTATGCTTGGTCTACCACATATGCCATGCCGACGTTGTATGCCTGGATTTTAAGGACTTCCTCGAGAGAAACCTAGTCAAATTCGTTACTGTAGACTTTGGTAACGACAAAGAAGTCCTGGGTCGGATAGGCCTCGTTGTAGGCAACACCTTCGACCTCCAGAAGAATCGGCTGGTGTGCTCTCGTCAGCCTTTCAATCTTGACCTGGCAGGAGCCATGGTTCATCCTTCATACGGTAAACTGGAGAAACCTCCATACACGTTTCATCGTTATGCATGGCAGCGAAATGTACTAGATATAGACCACATCCACTATGCTATAATGGATGGCTACCCTTGTTTCAATATCTACAAGGGTTGGACGAAGAGCAAGAGCCAAGTGTGTGGTTCAAGCAAAGGAGTATCGGCCAAGAGGAAGAGGGACAAGGACGAAGTCGAGGACGTGGACGAGGACTCCGAGTAAGGTGGCAGTGTCGTTGCTCATGGTGGTTCTAATGCAGTGTCTCCGGAATAGTTGCAAAGTTTAATTTCAGGTGTGCTTAATTTAATTTGAGGGGTGTGTTATCTTTGAGCCCCAGTGAGAACTATGTTATGTTTCTTCTCGTTACTTTAACTCTTCAGTACATACATACTAGTATTTCTTACATTTCATCTTTTAGTTGGTATAATACTACCACTCGTTTCTTCGCATTATATACGTATAATATATATGGCCAACATCATATAGCCAGCAGTTTAGTTGTCAAAGAATATCAGGGTGCTTAGTTTTGTCAAAGAATTCCAGGATGCTTAGTTTTATTTGAGGGGTGGTTTGTGCCGGACACCATTATTGTGACTAGCCTTTTAAATAATACTATATGCATAATTTGGCGACGAGCGCTCTCTATATGTACCACCTTTTTTTTAATTTCAAGTTTTGCTCCATGGCACAATCCATCTATACTACTACTGTACAAAAGTATACATTTTTAAAAGGCTAGAGGGCGGGGCAGTCTAGCTTGGCCGGTTTCACGAGAGGCGAGGGCCTTTGTGATTTGACGGCTCATTACTGCTGGAAGGCGGGGCCTTGTGATTTGACTGCTCGTATAAATGCACCGGTGACCTGAGGAGGAGCAAAGAACCGTGCGGTATACTCAGTTTTCCACTGGAGTAGTACTGCGACGGAGGAGCACGATATGGCGATAAAAAACGATCTAATTTGCTAGTCATCTCATTGTTAGCATTGTTCTATTCATTCCCTAAAAAAAGCATTGTTCTATTCATGCCTCGCAAAGAACGTGACACGTCTTGTAAACACCAAGCAAAAAGATGAAACACAGGAGCAAAAGAAGAAGGAAGATTATCACGCCAAATGATCTAATTCACCGCGGAGTCGTAACTGCTTCTTCATCGCCTCCACGACCTCCATCTCCTTGCACGTCTCCTCCGCCATCTTCTTCATTCTGTCCATGACGCAGGATTTCTTGATGCGAGCCTTCATCATCTGTTCCACAGCCGCATTACGTGCCTTGACAGCAGCCGGGTGCTCGATGCGGAGCTTCGCCAACTCCACCTTTTGTTCCATGATGAGGGCCTGCCGCATCTTCATCGAGGAACTACTATTCTCATGCAGCTTCTTCCAGCCGGCGTTCTTCTCCTTCAACAGGTTGATCTCGTGGTAGAGCTTCTCCTTGTCCTCCTAAAGTCGCAGGATTTCGCCGATCGCCTTCTTCTCCAAGGAATGCTCTTCTTCAGCAACATCACCAAGCCGGCGGTCAACTCCCCCTGCTTATTGAGCTCAGCGGGCATGTCGTCGAGGCTCTCCTTCAGCAACTCCACCAAGCCTTGGATGAACTCCTTCTGCTTATTGAGGTGCTTATTGAGCTGATCGGGCATGTCGTCAAGGGATAACGACTCCAGCGCCGCCCGCTCAGCATGTTCGCCTCCGTGGCCAGGGCGCTCCTGGGAGCCATCGCCTGCCGTGAGAGATCTTTCAAGGTCTCAGCATGGCGGTGAGCCCTCTCTTTTTTTCCACAGCCTTGGTTGCCGCTCCCTTGTTACAAGTAGTTCCCGACCTAGAGCTTTTCTCACCGGCCATGGCAACAACGGACGAAGAAGAAGCACTTATGAGGAGGAAAGGTAGAGTAATTTTCGGTTAGGTAGGTCCCCATTTTATAACCTAAGTACTAGCACCTGCATAGTAGGAACACGTTCAAGTTTGGTACGTACTAGTAGGTGTGAGCAGGCTTTCGAATGTGATGGTAACAAGGTATATATTAATTGATGGTTTTGGTTTCGAGGCCCGAAACGGCTCCCGATGAGTTTAGCGGAACATAAATTTCAAGTACTACACTGCTCAAATGCGTAAATGTTATGTTACTGTCAAAAATTGGCACAAAATATGAAGGAGACCAATGGAAGTACTACTAGCAACCCATGATTTAACTACTTGCATGCACGCAGTGGAGTAATAATGTCTTTCTTCCGCCCTCACGTCCACTCAATTTGCATACACTGTATTAATTGACCATCAATGAAGTGAACGACTTTACACGCGTCAAATTATCACATGGGGTGGATCTTGGTACAAAATTTCGTCCGCCCGTGTACCCGCGTGTGCGTGCGAGGGAATGATTGCGTGCGTGGCGTGCGTGCATATCTTCGCTTCGTGCATGTACCGCGAGTATGGCTCAGGGAGGACGAGTACATTCTTCTGGAATCAGCAGCACGTCACTGTGATCAATCCATGCAAGGAGGTCGCGACAATGCCTCCACATGTGCCAGTGGCTTCATGAACTGTAAGAGAGACACTGTGTAGCGTGCCATTGGTATTCTAATTTACGTGTTTTGCACATACTCGAAGTACTAGTAAGGTACACGTGCATTGCACGCATCAGATTATGCAACCAAATTATGAATAAATACCACACTATAGCATGTAAGCTCCGAGTCATATATGCCTGATGTAGCCCTTCGTTTAATTCTTATAGTTCATCTCATTCAAAATTAATTAGTTTTTTATAAAAAAAGCTAAGAACGCAGGAATAGGAAAAACATGGGATTATAGTGGAATGTCGTCTTGAATCCTACAGGATTGTATGAGTGTTTGATTGTGCATAGAAAAAACGCAGAATTCTTTCAAAGAGGTTTGAGTGGATAGGATGTTTCCTATGAAATCTAGCGCAAATGAATCATATGGAAAAATTCCTATGGTTTACAATCTTACGAATCAAACAACCAAGATAGGAAAAATTCCTAATGATTAGAATCCTCCTAAATTCCTTTGAGAATCCTTTGAATCAAAGAAGCCCTTAATCTATTTTATGATTCATGGAATTGTGCGTTGTAAAGCATAGAGTAAAAACAAATAATGGCAATTCAACTAGAAAAAAAGTTTGGGCAGTTATGATACGGAAGATTCTAGAACAAAAGAGAACCACTGTTGTTTTGAGGTTTGTGCATTATGCTTAAGTTCAACCATGGAGTCTCGCTAGATTGTACATGTGGCAAAATCCGTGGGGGCTAGAAGATGGTGCGAGGGGCCGAGTGGAGGGAGACTATGAAGGAATGCACAAGTGCGAGATCGATATTTAGAGAGAGGGGCGAGAACGCAATCGTTGCGTGCAAAGGGCGGAGCCATGAAAAATAAATGAGCTAGGGGCCAAGAATTGCTAATCCTTTACGAGGAGGGTCAATTCATGAACTTAAACCATTTTTAGCAGCAATTGTCTAATGATCACATTCATATTAGCCTCGATATATAGTGATGTTAGGGGGGGGCAGGGCCCTTACTACCCCTGCCTTCGCCATTGTGCACGCGTCTGAGAGATGAAGCGGAAGGCATGGATGATGAGAGGGGGACGTTGGATATATAATTAATGTGGGTGTATTAGCTATATATGTTAATCCTATATAGAGAGGTGTAGATTGATCGATGTGGGACGTTGGAAAGAGGGTGAGACCTCACTTTGGATATATCGATTGATCGGTTTGTGTGGAAAACTATGAAAGACCTAGCTATATACACACATACATAGAGGAACATCGATCGTTGCACATGCACGCGTGAGAGATAAAGAATGCCCGATATGATGGAGAGGGGGATGTGTGTGGGTGTGTGCCTTCATGGGAGACCGACCTGAAGAAGAAGATTGCATGTGTGCGATGGATAATGCCGACTGGTAGTGTGTGTGCATGCATGCACGAGAGAAAGTTAGTGGTACAATTATAAAGAGAAGACGACTGTGTGGGTGTAAAAGACTAGGTGAGGTCATAATCAATGTAAAGTTGAATTCAAATATTTGAATAAGAGATCCTGATGTTTGAAACCCATGCATGCACGAATATAATGGAGATTTGCACGGTGTGGTTTGGAAACGAGCATGTTGTAATGTATACACATTGAACAAGGTCAGACATATTTGAATTTGAGATACCGATGGCAGACATCTTGGCCACGTCGCATCCGTGCATGGACACACTATTCTAATTGGAGATGATGGGCGGCTTTCGCATCACATATCTATATCTATACCCCTATATATATAATATTTTATATTTTTTTATATTGTGTGCGGGTAACTTTAACTTTGAAAGACGGTCGTTGGATGAGGCGAATCTGATGGTCAAAACATGGCAAATTTGAGCACTACTGGCTGTTGGATATCATCTAGATTCCACCAGATTTCGCCACATGTATAATTGTCGGTGTACTAGAGTAGGGGTACCCTAGTATCCCGTACTGCAGCATGGACGATTCTGACACCAGCGGCAGGGTTTGCCTGGTCACCGCTTAAGATCCTCCATGGCTCCTTTGGAGCCATTCAAGAACAAAGTATTTGACTAAGAAGACAAGGCCCCGACAAGAGGAGCTTGCCGGAAGGCCACTCAAAGGCGTCAGCAGAAGACAGAGCCCGGCAAGAGGAGCTTGCCGGAAGGCTCAGGCGCTGCAAGCCTCCGGATGCGACAAGGATTCGCCGCGGCAAGGCGCTTGTCATGACAAGCAACCTCTCTCCATCTCCGCTCCGGCTCATCCAAAGAACGTGTCGCCATGGGACCATTCCATGCGCGCGTGTCAAGAGGTTGTGCAGCCAGCGGAGAGCAGCGATAAGCGGCGCTGACAAGCCTGCCATCGTGGCGAGCGGTGGCGCACCTGACGGTCTCTGTCGCACTGTTTGGGCAACACAGACGGGCATTTATTGCTTTTGTCCCTTGCCGTCAGAGTTAGGTATTTTGCACTGTACACTGTTCGAGTAGGTGTACCAACTCCTGTTTTTACATTTGTACCCTCGCCTATGTTGCCACCTGTCGGAGACCCCTTGAGCATATAAAAGGAGGCCCATGCGCAACGTGGGGGTCCGGTCGCTCGGTTCATTCGACTCACTCGAGACCAGATACACTCACGCTTAGGTTTTGTAGCTCCCATCGCTCCCTAGCAAGAACACAATACATCGGACAAGCAGCAGTAGGAGTTTTATCTCTCCGGAGAGCTCCGAAGCTGGGTAAACTGCTCGTGTGCCTCGCCTCGATCCGCTCTTCGTGCGATCTCCGCCCCCCTCCGAACCACAAGGGGCCTGGTCTGCCGGCCCCATAGGTGTTCGTGGGTACGATCAGCCTCCCCGACATCTTTGGCGCGCCAGGTAGGGGGCGTCGAGGCCGTGTGAATCTGATCCGACGTTCACACGAGCGGCGTCCTCAACATCTTCCTCAACATGCCACCGAAGAAGAAGGCTTCGGCGGCAGCAGAGCCGTCCGCGTCGTACCCACCCTCACCGCAGCAAACGGGTGGTGGAGCAGACGCCGGCGGAGGAACGGGCGCCGACGAAGGTGTTCGCGACGTTGCCAAGTCCAAGGACAAGGCCCGCAAACCTCGGCGTCGCTGGCCCCCGCGCCCATCTCAGGAGACGCAGGACCAACAACGTCATGGCGTTCACAATGCCATGCGTTCGTTGGATCGAGACCCTCAAGACCAGCATGCGCGCCAACATGCTAGCACGAGTGAGATACGGTCGCTGGGCGGGTGCTGCTCCTTCTAACGTAGTTAGAAGTCCGAGCATATCCGCTCCTCGCACCCGTTCAGCTCTGGCGAGCTCAGCTGCTCCTCGACTACCCTCCAACGGCCGACAAGGTCGACGAGTGGAGGGCCACTATCCAGAGCCTCATCGGCTTTGCCAACGGCGACGCTCCGCGGCAACCAACGCCATCGTTGCCGCGGCAAGACGACAAGGCACGAGCCGGTGGCGACGAGACTGTCGGAGGTGCAACTACCATGCACTCTCCGCCCCGAAGGCCAAGATCGCCGACTCACCGGATCCACCTCGACAGCGACTCCACCGCGTCGTCGGATCCGCGAGCTCGCCGCGATCAGCGCCAAGTTCTTCATGAGCTACAACAAGAGGACGCTCGAACTCGCATCGAGCGCCAGAGAGAAGAGCGACGTCAGACAGACAAGCGCGCTGGGCATTCAGTTGACATGTGCAACCCGGAGGAGCCAGGCGACTTGCCGTACGCGGTAGGTTGCCCTGCGTTCACTCGTGAGCTGCGGCAAGTCCGGGCCCAGCCGTAAAAACTTCAAACCAGACGCGTCTTGGGAGAAGTATGATGGCAGGGCGCATCCGTCGGAGTTCCTCGGCATTTACACCATCGCGGTGCAGGCTGTGGGGGACGGGACGACAAGATCCTCGCTAACTACTTCCGCTTTCGTGCTCAAGCCCAACGTCGGATCATGCACTTGCCGACAGCTCCATATCCTCTTGGGCAGATCTGTGCCATCGCTTTGTTGGCGCCTTCACGGTGGCCACAAGCCCCATGGCCAAGAGAGTGACCTTCATCTCGCCGCCTGAAGGAAGGAGAGTCCCTGCGCAAGTTCATTCGTAGATTCAGCCGTGTGCACTACAACATCCCAGATGTCCACCTTGCCGCGGTGATCGGGCGTTTCATCGTAACGTCGCGGAACCGCGCAGGATGAGGGAGGAGATGGCGATGTGCAAAGTCAAGGACGTTAGTGAGCTGTACGCCTTGGCCGACAAGTGTGCACGCTACCGAGGAAGGGAGGAGACTCGGGGAGAATGCGAAGCGAGGATCGACAGCGAGGAGACCGCCCCGACCAAGAAGGGCCGGCGGAGAGGCAACAGGAAGAAGAAAGGTAGAGAAGTGCTAGCTGTTGAGCAGTCCGGCAACGGAGGTGGCGACAAGAACGTCAAGGCTGGTGGCTCCGGCAAGGAGGTTGCCGCTGACACCCACCACCCGTCTGTGGCGGCCGCCGACAAGCAGGACGGCTCCGGCAAGCAGTACTGCAAGATCCACCGCACTAAGGGCCACGACCTCCAGAGCTGCAAGAAGGTCGAGCAGCTTGTTGAGCAGCAGAAGGCTGAGTACGAAAGCGCGACAAGGAGAAGGCCCAGAAGGTGCCGGGGAGCAGGCAAGAAACGTCCCGGCCGGGGAGGACGCCGCGGCAAGGCCAAGCAGCGGCAAGGAGATAGACCTCCCCGCGGTCGCGACAAGGATGAAGATGATGACGACGACGAAGACATGGAAGATGCCGACGCCGACGAGCAGGAGTTTCAGAAAGCCACAGAGGTCCTCTGCGTTGACGGAGGTGCTTCCCTGCATACCTCCCACCACCAACTCAAGCAATGGATGCGGGAGGTCAATGCAGCGGAACCATCCGTAGAGTCACGCAAGCCTCTGAAGTGGTCCAGCACGCCTATCGTTTTTGATATTGAGGACCACCCTGATCGCATAACTGCGGTCGGGTGCTTGCTGATGTTGGTCTCACAAACCATCCGCAACCTCAAGGTCACCAAGATGCTAGTTGACGGCGGGGACGGCTTGAATCTGATCTCCTCCGCGGTGCTCCAGAAGCTTCAAACCCCGACAATGAAGCTCGAAGAGACTGGCACCTTCCAAGGAATCAATCCGGGAAGGAGCAAGCCGAAGGAAGATTACGCTGCCAAGAACATTTGGCGTGAGCTGAACTTTAGGACCGAGAGGGTCACATTCGACGGTGCTGATTTCCCATTGCCTTACAATGGGATACTTGGCCGCCCAAAGACTCGCCAAGTTCATGGCAGCCTCTCACTACGCCTACAACTTACTCAAGATGCCAGGCCCGATAAGCGTCATCTCTGTCCATGGCGACAAGAAGGATGCCCTTATCCGCCGACAAGATCTACCGGGATGCGCAGCCGCGACAGATTACCAAACACTTGCCAATCAAGCTCCCGGGGAAGAAGACAAAGTCCAAGTCCGCAAGAGCTCGATGCCCACTCCGGCAAGCGCACCTCTTCGAGTGCTGCGCTACTGCCGAGGACGCACCATCGAGCTCCACCGGCAAGTGCAAGAAGAAGATGGTAGCTCCGCCAAAGACCAAGAAGGTGCCCGCCAAGGAGGACGGCACTGGTGGTACCTTCACCATCAGTGCCTCTCTCGACCCTAAATAGGAAGGCGCGCTCGTTGCTTTCCTGCGGGCGAATGTCGACGTGTTTGCATGGAAACCGTCTGACATCCCCGGTGTTCCCAGGAAAGTGATTGAGCACCGCCTGGCCGTTTGTCCTCATCTGTGACCCGTCAAGCAAAAAGTCGAGGAAGCAAGCGGTGGAGCGCCAAGAATTCATAGCGTAAGAGATCAAGAACCGGAAGCGGCGAGGCCTTGTCAAAGGAGTACTCCATCCCACGTGGTTGGCCAATCTGTAGTCGTCGCAAGAAGCAAATGGGAAATGGAGGCTTTGTATTGACTTCACGGATGTTAATAAAGCTTGTCCCAAAGATCCATTTCCCTTACCGCGCATCGACCAGATTGTTGACTCCACGGCTGGATGTGATTTGCTTTCGCTTCTTGATGCATACTCAGATACCATCAGATCTTCATGGCTGAAGAAGATGAGGAGAAGACCGCATTCATTACACCATGTGGCACATAATGTTTCATACGGATGCCTTCGGTTTGCCGGATCAACATTTGCAAGGGTAGTCCATGACGCTTTTGAGCCGCAAATGCACGTAAATGTAGAAGCCTACATGGATGACATAGTGGTCAAAAGCAAGGACAAAGCAACTGGTTCAAGATTTGGACGAGACCTTTGCAAATCTGCGCAAGATCAACCTCAAGCTCAACCCCGAGAAGTGCGTGTTTGGAGTTCCTTCCGCAAGCTTCTCGGGTTCTTCGTGGTCTCAAATAGGGATTGAAGCCAATCCCGACAAGATCAAGGCCATTGAGCAGATTGAAGCACCAAAGCGCCAAGGATGTACGAAGACTTGCCGGTTGCGTAGCTGCTCTCAAAGAGGTTTATTTCTAGGTCTGCTGAGCGCTACCGCCATTTTCAAGATTTTGAAAAAGGCAGGTCCAATGAAATGGACTCCGAAGCGGAGGCTGCGCTGCAGGACTTAAAGAGATACCGCCCTCCACTCCAACACTTGTCGCACCTAAACCACAAGAGAAGTTGCTGCTATATATAGCGGCAACCAATCAAGTGGTTAGTGCTTTGCGTTAGTAGCGGAGAGGGAGGCGGATGACGAGCCGACAACCACGGCAAGCACATCCGGGCGACAAGCGGGGCTTCACGACAAGCTCGGGTCCCGACAAGGACGAATCCAGCAGAGCGTGAACAGATGCGTAAAAGGATGGTGCAGCGCCAGTTTACTTTGTTAGTTCCCTCCTGCAGGGGCTAGGTCAAGGTACTACGGTGTGCAGAAATTGCTTTTCGGCCTCCTCATGGCCTCGAGAAAGCTGCGCCATTACTTCCAAGCACATGAGATCACAGCTTGTCACTCGCTTTCAACAAGAGGATTCTGCAGAATCCAGAGGCAACAGGCAGGATTGTCGAGTGGGCACTAGAACTGTCAAGCTTTGGTCTCAAGTTTGAAAGCACTTCAACTATCCAAAGCAGAGCATTGGCAGAATTCATAGCAGAATGGACGCCAACGCCAGATGAAGAGATTCCGGAGACGAGCATTCCCGTCAAGGAAGCAAGCAAAGAGTGGCTAATGTACTTTGATGGTGCCTTCTCGCTGCAAGGCGCCGGTGCCGGCGTGCTGCTTATCGCACCCACCGGAGAGCACCTCAAGTACGTAGTCCAGATGCACTTTCCCAAGGAGCAAGCAACAAACAATACTGCAGAGTATGAAGGTTTGCTTGCTGGTCTCAGGATCGCCGTAGACCTTGGGATCAAGAAGCTTATTGTCGTGGGTGACTCGCAGCTTGTCGTCCGCCAAGTGAACAAAGATTATCGAGTCCGCTGGTGGAAGCCTACGCCGATGAAGTGAGGAAGCTAGAAGAGCACTTTGACGGCCCGCAAATGGAACATGTTCCAAGGGCTCAAAATGATATTCTTGCCGACGGTTCGCCAAAGTCGCTGCACTTAAGTTGCACAATGGAACCAGGGATTTTCGTGCTCAAGTCGACTCAACCAACCGTAACACCATCAACCGGACAAAGCAAGAAGAGGAAGTTGATCTCTGGTGACTACTTTCCGGCAGAGCTTCCCGGCCGTCGTTGAAGGTCCCCAAGATCAACTCCAACAGGCCGAGGGGCAGTCTGCTCCGACAAGCCCTGTGTTTGTTTCGTTGAAGCTGCACGCTCGAAAAGTCTTGCTCCGGCAAGCTTGCCGGGGAGCATCAAGCTCCGGCAGAGCCACAGGTTCTTGCCGTAGAAGCTGACGTTCCCGCAGCAGCAGATGTGCCTTTAGTCCTTGTTGTCGAGCCGCAAGCTCCAGCATGGGCGCAGCCGATTGTCCTTTTCCTTCAGACAGGAGAACTTCCCAAGGGCAAGAAGAAGCGGAAAGAGTAGCCCGGCGGTCAAGTATGTACCAGTTTGTCGACAACATACTGCATGTAAGAAGACTCAACGGTGTGAAATTGAAGTGTATTCCCAAGGAAGATGGATGGGTTGCTGGCGAGATACACGGAGGCATATGTGGTCACCACATTGGCGCGAGAGCACTTGCCGGCAAAGCTTTCCGGCAAGGTTTCTTCCGGCCGACAGCCCTCCGTGATGCAATCGCACAAGTAACCAAGTGTGAAGCGTGCAGTTCCATTCCAAACAGATACACCAACCAGCTCGAGGCTCTCCAGACGATCCCTTTATCCCGCCCTTTTCGGTCCTGGGCTCGACATCCTCGGCCCCTTCCCCGAAGTTGTCGGGGCTTTGAGTACTTGTACATCGCCATCGACAAGTTCACAAAGTGGCCGGAAGTGGAAGCGATGAGGAAGGTGACAAAGACAACATGATCAAGTTCTTCAGTCGATTGTTCCGCCGCTTCGAATCCCTAACAGGATCATCACCGACAACGGCACACAATTTACGAGTCGCACCTTCATGCAAGACGCCCAAGATCTTGGCGCCAAGGTTCTGCTTTTGCTTCCGTTGCTCACCCGAGAAGCAACGGTCAAGCGAGAGAGGGCAAATCTTTGAAGTGCTGCGCGGGCTCAAGACCGTAACTTTCGACAGCTGCACAAGTGCGGAAGAAATCGATCGAGGAGCTGCCGGTGGTTCTTTGGTCGATCAGACGACGCCAAATCGAGCCACCGCCGTACACCTTTTGCTCTAGTCTATGGAGCGAGGCGCTTCTCCACGGAACTTCAGATACGGATCGCCTCGAGTGCTCGCTTATGATGAGCTTGAGCAAGAGCAGCTGCGACAAGATGACGCTGATCCTTGAGGAGGATCGTCTTCAAAGTCATTGTCGAGCTGCTCGCTATTAGCAAGCTTTTGCGTCGCTACCATAGCCGCAAAGTTAGTGCCAGAAGTCTCGAGGAAGGCGACCTTGTTCTTCGACGCGTTCAGGCCGCCAAGAATTCAAACAAGTTGACGCCGAAGTGGGAAGGCCCTTATCGGGTGAAACGAGTCACTAGGCCTAGCGCTGTCCGCCTTGAGACCGAAGATGGCATCCCGATGAGCAACTCCTGGAACATTGAGCATCTTCGTAAGTTTTACCCATAAGGCGCGGTTGCCGGAACCTGTTCCGGCAACCACCTTTTGTACAAGTCTTGCCGCTGTTGCATGTAATCCTTTGTACAAAGCGGTATGGACCCAGCGCATCGATAAATCTCATGTGTTATGCGTACAACTTGTCAAATTCATGCTTTCATCATTTTATTGCATGTTTTGGCTAACACTTTGTGCACGCAACCACACCCGTAAGCAATATCGAGTCATTTGGGCTCCATAACTTTATTTTCTCTTCTTTCTCTTTTCTCAAAGAAAGGAAGGCTCCCTCGCGCACAAGTTAACCAGGGGGAAGGAGAAGATAATACTATGGACCGTGCATTGCTCGAGGAAGTTTCGCCATATCGGGAAGCAAGAGATGAAAAGCTAAGTTGCCAAAGTTTGAGCAATCAATTTTTAAAATTTTAAGTTATCTTCCTCGAACGAGAGTACTTTGTATGGAAAACACATGCGCAGAGGAACCAACTCGCAGGCTAGTCGCTACTTACTTTGTTTCGAGTCCGCTCAATGACTTAAGTGAGCTGCGGCTAGTCGCGACAAGGTTGCTGGTCGGAGGCGGCATCGCCAAAGAGGTTGCCGACGCTCCGCACTTCATGAAAAAGGTGCCCGCACCGACAAGTCCCCAAATGCGAGGGCAGAAACGCATTACAAAGGAAGGGATCAAGTAGAGGAAATAACGTTGCATTGATCGCCTAAGATAGAGTATATTACAAAATAACTTGTCGCTGATCTAACAAAGTGTTCTAAACATGATCGCAGCGACAAGGAAAGATAAAGTTGGCGGCCTAGTCTACGCGGTCGCCATCAATCCGCTTGATCTTGTTCACCTTGTCCACAATGGGTGCGACAAGGGCTTTGAGCTCCTCCACGCTGGCATCCGCGGCAAGGATCTCGAGGACGCCATTAAGGTTGAGGCCCGGATTGCGGAAGGCCACCTTTATCAACACCTTCTCGAGGGCTCCTCGCACAGATCTGGCGTGATTCCTCGGCCAGCTGCTTTGGGACCTCTTCCCGAGTCAGCTGGAGGCCCGCCACCACGCCCTTGAAGAATAAACTGAGTTTGGCGCTGGGTTGGAGATGCTCGTCGGAGGAGTATGCAAGGTCCGCCATCCCCAGCTCCATCACTGCCAGGATGTCAAGAAGCAGGTGTCCACAAGACCTTGATCCAAGGCTCCACACTCTCCCTCAAGGCGCCTGGTGGAGACAACATTCGCTAGCAGCTCCTCCTTGGCCTTGATCGTCTCCAACAGGCCCACTTCCCGCTCTCTGGCGCCGCCCAACGTCTGCGTCGAGTGGTCATCAGCTCAAGATCCGCCTTTGAATCCTTGGCGGCGCCGAGCTCCTTGCCCCTATCAGCGAGATGACTCGCAGCTCGCCAAGAGTGTAGGCGTCCTTCTACTTTTCGTGCTTAAGCGCGGCAAGCTCTTCGCCGCTCTTCTTGAGGCTGGCCTCCAGCTGTGCCACCCTCGCCTTCAACTCTTCCTTGGCGGCCTCGGCGGCCGCGGCAGCATCCTTCGCTTCCTTAAGCGCCCCGCCAAGTGACTCCTCACGCGCGGCGAGGTCTTCTTCGTGGCTGTCCAGGTTGACCTTCCACTGCGCCAGCTCGCTTTCCTGCGCAGAGAGCTTCTCAGCAGCCACCGCTGCTCCTCCTCACCAAGCGGCCTTCTCAAGGATGAAGGCCGTGCGCTCTTCTGCAAGTTGCCCCCGCGCTTCTGCTACGTCGCGGAGAGCTTCTTGGTTGGCGCTCCAGAGCTCTTCTGCGCGCTTCTCCATGTCCGCTCCTGCCCTCGCGAGAAGTGCTTACCGGGACTCCAACTTGGCTTGCCGGGTGCGGTAGAGCGACAACATCTTCTTCAGCAGCTGCTCTTCCTCAGACTCGCCGCTGCTGCTGCTTGGCGCGTCCACCAGCGTCGGCCAGCGAAGGCGAGCTCGCCGTCGAAGGTCTCTCCTTCGACCGGGCGCCACAGTGCTCGGCTCCTGTGGAGTTTGATGAAGACACCCTCGCCCGGCCTTCAAGTAGGCGCCTGGGCCTGGGCTCCTCGAACTGGCAGCTGCAGCGGGCGGGGAGTCGGTGCCGGTGTAGTGCACTGGCGCTCCTGCGGCCTCGGGGCCGTCGGTCACGATCGCCCGACCCCTCGCCCGGCTCTGCGTCGGCAACCTCGGTGGCCTCCTCGCCGACAGGCTCGTCAGCGACGGCCTCTTCTTCCACAGCGACGGCCTCTTCTTCCACGACGACGGCCTCGTCGGTGTTGCCGCGTGCTTCCTCCTCGCCGGCAGCCTCGACCTCCATCGGCTCTGCGTCAGGCGAAGGAAGAGCAGTCAAGCAAATGTTCAAAAAGAGAAACAAAAGAAAACAAGGCCAAGGGAGATTTTCGTGTAGGGAAATTACCTGCGACGGGATCCGCAGCCACGGCCTCGACCACTGGAGGGTCACTGGCGCTGTCCCTTGCTGGGGTAACCTCCCTTGCCGGAGTGGCCTCCCTTGTCGGAGGGCGCTCCCTTGCCGGAGAATCCTCCCTTGGCGGCGTAGTGGCAGCAGACAGGTTTTGAGGCGGCTTCCGGCCCTCCCCGATGAGGCTGCTCTGCTCCTACACAAGAAAACAATCAGGTATCAACGAAGAAGGAGCACCCCGCACACCTAATAGTAAGGAGAAAACCGCACACTTACTTTGGGGGCTTTGGGGGCTGCTCTGAGGAAGGGTTGCCGGGTCCGGGGGGTCTCAGACGTCCCCCTGTCGCCACGGGAGAATCGTCCTCAACGACGACTGCCGGGATCTTGGCCCTCTTCGACGCTCTCTGGGCCAAAGGCGTCTGAAAAGGAAAGAGTCCGAGCAAGCAAATCAGATTCAAGATGAAGCAATAAAATTGAAGAAATACAAGCACAATCTCAAGAGCTTACTCTTCATCTTCCTCCTCCCGGAGCCGGCGCGGAGAAGTCAAACTCCGGCTCGCCTCCGGTGACGAGGCGGAGGAGTGGGCTCTCTTGGCCGCTTGGCGGAGGCGCCGGCGGCTCGTGAAGATCCCGCCCAGCTTGTCGCGGGCAAAGGTGAGGCGCCTCAGCGGCAACATCGCTGCCTTGATGAAGCGCGCGTCATGGCTGCTGCTTGTGGGCCGATCTGCCGCCCGACTCATCTCCGGCCTTGCGGAGACGCCTCTTCAGCGGGCAGGGGTTCCGCTGGCGGCAAGTCGCTGGGTGGTGGAGAAGAAGCGCCCTCGGCGGGTCCACTCGACCCGGCCTCGGGCTCGACAAGCTCGTCCTCGCCAGCGATCTCCCTTCGCTCGGCAAGGCTTGCCGCCTTCGCAACATCCGCCTCCTCCACGGTGTACCCGAAGGCTCCATCGGCAGCGGCTACTGCCGCCTCCTCCACCCTGGTGGCAATACGCGCCATCTCCTCGTCGGTGGTGTCGCGAGTGAGCCTTTTCTGCTCGTCGAAGCGGATCGGCACTTCTTCCAAGTCGTCGAAGAACTGCTGCACGACCTCGTCGGTAGGCTCCTGCCAGGTTGGAACGATCCCATGGGAATTGCACAACGGCATCATGGCGCGGATGCGGTCGAGCGCCGAGTTGTTGCACAATGGGACGACCCCCCTCGGCAACCTGAACCACTCAGGGTGATCGGGGTCGTTCTTGAACAGCTCTAGCAGCATCGCATCCAGCTCCAAGACGGTGAAATTCCAGTTCAGGCCCGGGCGCAACCTCATGATGTCTGCCGCATTTTGGAACTCCCAAGCAGGCCTCCTCCTCTCCTGCAAGGGAGCGATGCAGCGACGAAGGAAGTCTGCGCCAACTGCGCCTACGATTAGTCCGGCAAGCCTGAGGCGCAAAATCCGGGTCACAGCTATCTTCAACCTAGCATCCTCCGGCGCCAAGTTACTCCAATCTCTGCCGCGCACTATTGGGGTTTGGCGCCTGCAGCGATCGAAAAGGCTGCGGGTTCTCCTCTACGACCCAACACCAATTGGCTCTCCACTCCTCCCACTTGTTGCGGAACTCTCCTTCCGAGATAGGCTTCTTTCTTGCCGATCCACGGAGACCCAAGCTATCCCTCCCATGAAAGTGGCTCTCCTCTCTCGGCAGGGCACGAAGAAGTGGCGGAAGAGTGCCACATTTGGGTGGATCCCGACAAAGTTTTCGCAAAGGTGTGCGAAAACTGCCATGGTCAAGACGGCGTTGGGGGTGAAATCAAGGAGGCGGAGGCCATATGTGTTCATGATATCGCAGAAGAACTTGGAAAAGGGTGGGCAAAGCCCGTAATAGAAGAAATGGGCAAAGAAGGGGTACCCAGTTGGGGCCAAATCAGAAGCGGAGGCGGGGAGTACCTTCGTGCGCGGATGCGCACGCGTCTCCGTCGACCAAAAGAGATAGAAGACATCCCGCAGCTCCCTTGCGCCGAGCTGCGGGGGGAAGATGGCCCGCTCCTTGCGCGCAGCGCCCTTGAGCCGCTGCGCCTCGGCCGACAGCGCCCTTCTCCATGTCGGCTTTGAGCCATGGCGAGGCGGCGGAGGAGGCCGACGGCGGTGAGTGCGCTTGTGGCGAAAGGCGGGCGCCTGCTCTCTTCGCCTTTGGAGAAGAAGGGGGCGGCGGTGGTTTTCTTGACAAGACAACAACGGCGGAGTGGACGGCCTGCCCTGTTTCCCCGCTTATAAAGAGGGGGAGGCGGACGTTCGCTTTCTAATAAAGAAACCCCCGACCACGCCCACGATCTTCGCATGACGCCACGTTCGGTGCGTGCCGTTAGTGGGGGTCGTGGTGGGTCCGGGGCGAGTTACGGCGTGATCGAGGCCGCGTGTGACCGTGCACTGTTTTGGGCCTGGCTCCTGTCGGTGTACTAGAGTAGGGGTACCCTAGTATCCCGTACTCGTGCCGCAGACGATTCTGACACCAGCGGCGAGGTTTGCACTGGTCACCGCCAAGATCCTCCATGGCTCCTTTGGAGCCATTCAAGAACAAAGTATTTGACTAAGAAGACAAGGCCCGACAAGAGGAGCTTGCGGGAAGGCCACTCAAAGGCGTGCAGAAGATGGGGCCCGGCAAGAGGAGCTTGCGGGGAAGGCTTCGAGGCCGGCAAGCCTCCGGACGCCGACAAGCTTGCCGCCAAGCAACCTCTCTCCATCTCCGCTCCAGCTCATCCGACAGCGTGTCGCCATGGGACCGTTCCATGCGCTTGGCAGCGTGTCAAGAGGCTGTGCAGCCAGCGGAGAGCAGCGATAAGCGGCAATGACAAGCCTGCCATCGTGGCGGCGGTGGCGCACTGACGGTCTCTGTCAGCCTTTGTTTGGGCGACCGCAGACGGGCATTTATTGCTTTGTCCCTTGCCGTTAGAGTTAGGTATTTTGCACCGTACCTTTGTTCAAGTAGGTGTACCAACTCCTGTTTTTACATTTGTACCCTCGCCTATGTTGCCACCTGTCGGAGACCCCTTGAGCATATAAAAGGAGGCCCATGCGCAACGTAGAGGGGGTTCGGGTCGTTCGGTTCATTCGACTCACTCGAGACCAGATACACTCACGCTAGGTTTTGTAGCTCCCATCGCTCCCTAGCAAGAACACAATACATCAGACAAGCAGCAGTAGGAGTTTTATCTCTCCGGAGAGCTCCGAAGCTGGGTAAACTGCTCGTGTGCCTCGCCTCGATCCAATCTTCGTGCGATCTCCGCCCCCCTCCGAACCACAAGGGGCCTGGTCCGCCGGCCCCATAGGTGTTCGTGGGTACGATCAGCCTCCCCGACAATAATCTAGAAGACTCTATGGTCGAACTTAAGCATAATGCACAAACATCAAAACACAAGCACTTATTTTTTGTTCTAGAATCTTCCGTATCAGAATTGCCCAAATGTTTTTCTACATGATTTGCCATTATTTGTTTTTACTTTATGTCTTACAACACACAATTCCATGAATCTTAAAATAGATTAGCTTTCTTATAAAAACTAGATGATTTTGAATGAAATGAACTATAAGAATTAAATGAACATCTAGATCATGCATATATAACTCAAAGCTTACATGCTATAATGTGGTATTTATTCATAATTTGGTTGCCAAATCTCATGCGTGCAATGCACGTGTACCTTACTCTAGTCTAAATGGTGTTTGTGTGTGTGTTGTGCGTGTTGAGGTGCAAATTGTCTTTTTTTGAACACGTTAAGCTTGTTCTTCCGAAATTTCAAGACGCGCCTTGTTATGCTGAAAATTCAAGCTAGGGTCTCGCTTCATCGTCTTCTTGAAACTCCCACCTCTTCAACCCGCGCCTTGTTAGCCCGAAATATTTAAGATATATCTTTGTCTCGTTGTGCTCAAACAACTCCCTCCATCTCAACCAGCGCCTTGCTATTCCGAAATTACAACGCGCGAAAACTCCCACCTCCTGTGAAATCCCGACACGTGAAATGCCCGTGGTACCCCTGAACCGAAAGAACCGCCTCAAATCGGTGGGGGTACTTTTGTAACTTACCCCATATTTCGGACAAGCGCGTCCCTAAGCCATGGTTCCCCACTGCCATTCCATCCGCCCACCCATTCGTACACCGAGGCCGCAAAAACCCACGATGAAACCCCACACCCTGCTCCGTCCGCCACCCAGCCGGAGCCTCTTCCCCGACGACGTCGTCCATAGCAACACCTCGACGTCCCTCATCCACCGTACCGGATGAGGATCCGTCGTCGATCTCATCGTCCCGCCGGTTCAGCCACCCCATCCTCCACCTCCAAGGAGCTGCCCCTACGTTCCCCTCGTCTTTCATGCCACCTCCATTCCCACACCGTCGTCTTCACCTGCACCACCGGAAGAGCATCATCATCACTGTTTCCTCGGATGAAGCTATGGCCTAATCGGCGCCACCAAAGAGGTTGTACACTAATCACCGCATTTTCTTCTTGATTTGATCTCACGGTCCTGCCGGTGCTCGGTCCCGAGCCGACACGACGCGACTCCATCCACGGCGGCGTCGCCGGCCACTTCCTCCACGGCGTCACTCCCTCGGCGGGGACGTCCACATCAGTAGGAGCTGCTGCTACTTTAGCTCTCGCTCACGCTGCTTCTTTGCTCTTCCTCTCGGTCCCCTGCCTGGTCTGCTCTTGCTATTGCTCTTGCTCGCGCTGCTGCTCTCGCTCTTGCTCTTGCTTGCGATGCTGCTCTGATTGCTTCACTTGATCGATTGAATCGACTTTTAGGTCAATCGATTTTTAGGGGTGGGGGGCTCATGGAGGTGAAGGAATAACCAGCCTTGTGAGGAGGAGGGCTCATGGGAGAGGTACCCCACTATCTATCTTAGGGTTCAGGGTGGGGGCCGGTGGTCGCCGGCGGTGGCGGGGCATTGGCGGGGCGGTGGCGTGGGGATCACCGGAGAAAAAGCTCGGCACGGGGGGTGGGGGGGGGGGCTAGAGGGATGGCCGGGGCGGCAACGGACCGACGGTGGGGAGTGTTTTTGGGGCGGGCGGGGCGGCGCCGACGGCCCATGAGCGGGAGGCTGCTGTTTGGCGGTGGTGGTGGCGGCTTAGGGGTGGAGGTTGAAGATGAATCGCAGCCCTTGATTTCAGATCCAACGGCCGCAAAATCGGATCGACTGTGAGATGAAAAAAGTCGGTCGACCGACGTGTAGCCTCACCTTGCTAGTGCGTTCAATTTCGACAACAAAATTTAGTTTCGACAACAAAATTCAGTTTTGACGGTTAAGTTCAGTTTCGGCGCTTAAGTTCGATTTGACGATTAAATCCAGTTTCGGCGATTAAGTTCGAGAGATGAGCGGCTGATGTATTTTACATCTAGCACTTTGTGGTTATGTATTTTACGTCATGTATTGGAGATGCTATTAGAATTCCACTCAAGTTAACGTTGTTCGTTGTCTCTCTTGTCCTGCTTCAGCCTCGGCGTCGTACAACTCACCGGAGCTGCTCCAACGACGAAACCCTCCATCACAGCGGAGCAGTACCTCGGCCTCCATCTCCAGACGCCTAAGATCTTCTTCCCCTCCTCCGACAGCCCAGTCAGCCAGAGCATCCTCACTGGCCAACCTAATCACGCTGAGATCGACATGGCTTCGCCAAAGAGGTTGTACACTTGTTGCATCTCTTTTTTACTCTACATGTTATATATATTGTCCACTGAGCACTCGTAGTAATGGGAAATATGATTATTTTATCCTACTATATGACAAGCGGTGAGGTACCGAGCAACTTAGCTATCCGAGATGGACTCTCTTGAGCATACATCATTATTTATCTCTGCGCGTTTGAGCTGTGCATTAGTCAATGGGCCTGGGAGTTGAGCTAGTATGGCAGTGGCCTGGGTCCAAAGTAATAGAAGTAGCACAAAAACATTTTTTTAGTGTAGGATTTTCCTTGCTCTAGCCTGCTGATACGTCTCCAACGTATCTACATTTCCAAACACTTTTGCCCTTGTTTTGGACTCTAACTTGCATGATTTGAATGAAACTAACCCGGATGGCCTTGTTTTCAAAGAAACTGCCATGATGTTGTTTTATGTGTAGAAAAGAAAAGTTCTCGGAATGTCCTGAAAATCCATGGAGGCACTTTTTGGAAAATATAAAAAAATACTGGCAAAAGAATCAAGACCAGGGGGCCCATACCCTGTCCACGAGGGTGGGGGGCGCGCCCCCTCCCCCTGGGCGCGCACCCCTATCTCGTGGGCCCCCTGGACCTCCACCGACCTCAACTCCAACTCCATATATTCACGTTCGGGGAGAAAAAAATCACAGAGAAAGTTTCATCGCGTTTTACGATACGGAGCCGCCGCCAAGACCTAATCTCTCCCGGGAGGGCTGATCTGGAGTCCGTTCGATTGCTCGGAGAGGGGATTCATCGCCGTCGTCATCATCAACCATCCCCATCACCAATTTCATGATGCTCACCGCCGCGTCGTGAGTAATTCCATCGTAGGCTTGCTGGACGGTGATGGGTTGGATGAGATTTACCATGTAATCAAGTTAGTTTTGTTAGGGTTTGATCCCTAGTATCCACTATGTTACGAGATTGATGTTCCTATGACTTTGCTATGCTTAATGCTTGTCACTAGGGCCCGAGTGCCATGATTTCAGATCTGAACCTATTATGTTTTCATGAATATATGTGTGTTCTTGATCCTATCTTGCAAGTCTATAGTCACCTATTATGTGTTATGATCCGACAACCCCGAAGTGACAATAATCGGGATACTTCTCGGTGATGACCATAGTTTGAGGAGTTCATGTATTCACTATGTGCTAATGCTTTGTTCCGGTTCTCTATTAAAAGGAGGCCTTAATATCCCTTAGTTTCCGTTAGGACCCCGCTGCCACGGGAGGGTAGGACAAAAGATGTCATGCAAGTTCTTTTCCATAAGCACGTATGACTATTTATGGAATACATGCCTACATTACATTGATGAACTGGAGCTAGTTCTGTGTCACCCTATGTTATAGCTATTACATGAGGAATCGCATCCGGCATAATTATGCATCACTGATCCATTGCCTACGAGCTTTTCACATATTGTTCATCGCTTATTTACTTTTCCGTTGCTATTGTTACAACTACTACGAAACCCAAAAACATTATTTTTGCTACCGTTACCTTTATTATCATACTACTTTGCTACTAAATATTTTGCTACAGATACTAAGTTATCCAGGTGTGGTTGAATTGACAACTCAACTGCTAATACTCAAGAATATTCTTTGGCTCCCCTTGTGTCGAATCAATAAATTTGGGTTGAATACTTTACCCTCGAAAGCTGTTGCGATCGCCTACACTTGTGGGTTATCAAGACTAATTTAAAGCGCCGTTCTTGGGGAGCATAGCTCTATTCTCTGAGTCACTTGGGATTTATATCTGTTGATCACTATGAAGAACTTGAAAGACGCGAATACTACGATCTATCCCTCAACTACGAGGGGAGGTAAGGAACTGCCATCTAGCTCTGCACTAGATTCTCCATCTGTTTTGAGTAAGCTTGCGACACCTAAACCTGCTACTGCTATGAATTCTGATATGTCACATGTTATTGATGATGCCACTTCTGCTATGCATGATACTTATGATGAAACTACTTCTGTGCGTGATACTACTTTGCCATTAGGTGAAGTTCTTGATGAACAACTTGCTAGAGTTAGGGGGAATGAAATTATTGAAGATGCTATTATTGATGATAGTGATGATGAAAATTCTCCCAATGATTATGAATTACTGTTGTTCCCGAGGGTTATGTTATGAATGAACAAGCTGCTAGAGCTATCTTTGCTTGCAAAGATAGATATGATCTTAAGAAATTATTAGCTAAATGGAAGCGGCAGTCTCTTAATGCTAGAATGAAACCTGACCACCTTTTGCTACTTCACCTATACGTATTCTTGATAAGGATTATGAATTCTCTGTTGATCTGAGATTATTACTTTAGTTGAATCTGATCCTTTTTATGGCCTTGAATCTGAAACTGTTGTGGCACATCTTACCAAGTTAAATCATATAGCTACCCTGTTTACTCATGATGATAAATCTCGCTATTATTATATCCTTAAGATATTTCCGTTCTCATTAAAGGGTGATGCTAAGACTTGGTATAATTCTCTTGCTCCTGGTTGTGTGCGTAGTCCCCAGGATATGATTTATTACTTCTCTGCTAAATATTTCCCTGCTCATAAGAAACAAGCTGCCTTACGGGAAATATATAATTTTCTGCAAATCAAAGAAGAGAGTCTCCCACAAGCTTGGGGAGGCTTCTCCGATTATAATGATTTGCCCGATCATCCTCTCAAGAAAAATGAAATACTTGATATCTTTTATAATGGACTAACCGATGCTTCCAAGGACTACTTGGATAGTTGTGTTGGTTGTGTTTTCGAGGAAAGAAACGTTAAGCTGAATTACTATTGAATAATATGTTGACTAATGAAAATAATTGGACTCTCCACAGGCCAATTCACGAACCGTTGAGCCAACTCCTGAGCCTATTCCTAAACCCACTCCTAAGAAGAGAGGTGTTTTATTTCTCTGTCCTGAAGATATGCACGAGGCAAAGAAATCAATGAAATAAAAAGGTATAAAAGTTGAAGATGTTAAGAATTTACCACCTATTGAAGAAATACATGGTCTTAATGTACCGCCTGTTGAAGAACCACATTGTCTTGATAACCCGACACAAGTAGTAAAGGTAAATTCTCTCTATAGATATAATAAAGTTGAAATCCCCTCTACTAAATTTCATAGCCCATGCTTAGATGAATTTGATGACTTTATGGCTAGACAAGAAAGTTTTAATGCTTATGTTGGTAGAGAGTTAAAGAATAATGCTTTCGAGGTAGGACGTGTGAGGATAACATTGCTAGAGTTAAAGGTGGACTCAAACTCATTAGCAAATATACTTCTATGGTTGCTACTCAAGCTGAGCAAGTACTTAAAGCTCAAAATGATTTGCTTGATGAATTAAATAATAAAAATGACTTTGTTGTTAGAGTGGCTACTAGAACTGGTAGAATGACTCAGGAACCTTTGTATCCTGAAGGCCACCCTAAGAGAATCGAGCAAGATTCTCAGAGAAATAATTTAGAGGCACCTAGTTCTTCTAAAAAGAAGAAAAAGAAAAAGATAGGACTTTGCATGCTTCTAGTGAACCTACTGTAGACACACCTGAGAATCCCAATGATATTTCTATTTCTGATCTTTGAAACTCAATCGGTGATGAACATGAAACTGGTGATAATGTTAATGATAATGTTCATGTTGATGCTCAACCTTGCAATAAAAATGAAGTAGAGATCGAACCTGCTGTTGATCTTGATAACCCACAATCAAAGAATCAACGTTATGATAAGAGAGATTTTGTTGCTAGGAAGCACTGTAGAGAAAGAGAACCATGGGTTCAGAAACCCATGCCCTTTCCTCCCAAACCATCCAAGACAAAGGATGATGAGGATTTTGAGCGCTTTGCTAAAATGATTAGACCAATTTTCTTACGTATGCGCTTAACTGATATGCTCAAAGTAAATCCTTATGCTAAGTATATGAAGGATATCATCACAAATAAAAGAAAGATACCAGAAGCTGAAATTTCCACCATGCTTGCTAATTACACTTTTAAGGGTGGAATACCAAAGAAACTTGGAGACCCGGGGGTACCAACTATACCATGCTCCATTAAAAGAAATTATGTTAGAAATGCTTTATGTGATCTTGGAGCCGGTGTTAGTGTTATGCCTCTCTCTTTACATCGTAGACTTGAATTGAATAAGTTGACACCTACTGAAATATCTTTGCAAATGGCTGATAAATCAACTGCTATACATTGCCGGTATTTGTGAGGATGTGCCTGTTGTGGTTGCAAATGTCACTATTTTAACGAACTTTGTTATTCTTGATATTCCCGAGGACGATATTATGTCGATTATCCTTGGTAGACCTTTTCTTAATACTGCAGGGGCTGTTATTGATTGCAACAAAGGCAATGTCACTTTTCATGTTAATGGTAATGAGCATACGGTACACTTTCCGAGGAAACAATCTCAAGTTCATAGCATCAATTCTATTGGAAAAGTTCCAACTATCATTATTGGAGGTTTTGAATTTCCTCTTCCTACTGTCAAGAAAAAAATGATATTCTTATTGTTGGGGATGTTCATATCCCCGTTGAGGTAACTTAGTGTTATTTGAAATTTCTCCGGTTCCGTGTTATTCGGAATGAGTTTGTTAACAAGACTTGATCAACCTTGTTAGTGCATTCATTTTGATGATCATGAGATGGATGAAACTAGAAGGCACAACCTTATGTACCCTCTTTTTACTTTCTGTTATTTAGAATAAATAAAGCAAAAATAGTATTATCTGTCTGTTTTCTGAATTATCCGTGCAATAAAAAAATATCTCGAAAATAAAAGTGCTCCAAATGCCCTGCAAATTTAGTATGATTTTTATGGAATATTTGAGGATTTTAGGCACTGAAATCACTGCAGGAGGGGCAAGCACTAGGCCATGAGAGTGGAGGGCGCGCCCCCTCCCCCGGGCGCACCCCCCTGTCTCGTGGGCCCCTGGTGCCCCCCTCCACTTATGCCAGCACCCACACACTTCATCTTCTACCCAAAAAATCCCCATCTAGCTCAAGCACGAGTTCTAGCTCATTTTGCTGCGATTTTCGATCTCCTTGCTCAAAGCTCCATTCACAAAACTGCTTTGGGAGATTGTTGCTTGGTATGTGACTCCTCCATTGGTCCAATTAGTTTTTGTTCTAGTGCTTTATTCATTGCAAATTTTTGCTGCATAGGTGACCATGTTCTTGAGCTTGCATGTTTAATTTATGAGGTCCCAAGCAATTCCAATGCATGATATAGGCTCTAGGCACTTGTAGGAGTAGTTGCTACCAATCTTGTTTAGTTTTATTCACTTTTATTTTGAAGTTCCTAAAATTTCAGAAATTTTTCAGAAAAAGAATTATGTCTAGGAGATTGTACCAAGGTGGTTCCTTGGTGAAGAAAGGGCCCATGATTGCTATACATGAGCAAGATGTTGAATTGCCGAGGGACGCGCATGTACGAGCTTGTGAGTGGCCATCCGATGATTTTATGGTCGAAGCAGGGTTCAAGGAGGAATTTGACGCGTATGTGCGTAATGCTGAGTTGGAGGACTTCTTACAAGATAAGTGTCGTCAGTACTATCAATTGACTGATTCCTTTGTGCGGAGGTTTAAATATAACTGTACGCGTAATTCTCCTAGTGTTATATTTGATATTTATGATACATCTTATACCATGGACCTAGAAGATTTTACAACTGCTTGCAAATTTCCGCAGTGGGGTAATATTAATGATCCTCACAAATCTGAATCTAGAGATTTCCTTGCTAGTATTACTGTGGGAGAATCTAGGGATATAGCACAAGCTACCATAGGAAGCATTCATTTTCCTGCTATACATTAATTTGCTCTCTTCATTGGTAGATGCATTAATGGTAAAGATGAAGATGTCACATGTGTGTCCCTGATCTGAGTGTCCTCAAGAGTGCTATGTTAGGTTATAAAGGTTATAACTTGGGGGCAATAGTTGCACGTAGGTTGCAGAATAATAGTAGAAAGGGAAATTTATTTGGAGGAATTTATGCAACCCGTGTGGCTAATTATCTTGGTATAGCCCCACGAGAGGGAGATATGATAATACCTCTTGTTTATTTGGATTCTGAAGCTATGATCAATCATCAATTTCTTAGGAGGAATGAACAATTCCTCCAATATCGACTAATCTATAACAAACGCAACGTCGTCCATGTTACTCTTCCTGCTACCTACCTTTTTGATTACTAGGCAAAAGGAAGATATGTTGTCACCAGGGAGGAAGCAACTGAACACAAGGAGAGAGCGGAGGCAGCTCGCCAGCACGCCGCAGCTCAGGAGGCGGTTGCCGCTGCATCTCAGTACGACCCCGGTTACAACTACGGATATCAGCCAGGCGGTCCTTGGTACTAGACCAACTTAGGACAAAAGCCTAAGCTTGGGGGAGTACGTATTTCTCACCGACTTTACATTCATGTTCACACACTAGTCGTCGGTGCTCATACTCTTTCATTGTATTATCCATGTTAGTTTAATTTTCTTTCTCGCTTTCTTCTTGTGTGTTTGATAAACCTTAAGAAAAACCAAAAAAAAAATAGTTAGTTTAATTTCCATACTTGTAGTAGAATTAAAATGAAAACCCAAAAAGGTTTCTAGTTCTTCTTCTTACTTGTTGGGAGCTTTCCCGTGTAAATAGTTTTATTTTCTTTTCTTTCCTTTGGGGGTTGAGAAGACTTTATTGAAAATGCTTAGTGGCTCTCATATGCATGATTGTTTATTTAACTTAGAGCCCATATTACTTGTCTTCTCTTTTGAGTTGAATGGTTGCAGATTCCAGCTTAGTCCAATGCATCACACTCTTATTATTATACACATCGTTTGGGCGTGCAAGTGAAAGGCAATAATGACGATATATGATGGACTTACTGGGATGAGAAAAGCTGGTATGAACTCGACCTCTCTTGTTTTTGTAAATATGATGAGTTCATCGTTTCTTATTCAGCTTATTATGAAGTAAACATATTTGCAATGACATTTAGAGATTATAGTTACTTGTGCCATGCTTGATTAGCTATGAGTTATAATGGTTTACCTTGCGTGCCAACATGCTATTAGAATGATTATGATGTGGTATGATGGGATGGTATCCTCCTTTGAATGAATTCAGTGATAGACTTGGCACATGTTCACGCATGTAGTTGAAACAAATCAACATAGCCTTCATGATATTTATGTTGATGGTAGATTATATCCAACTCATGCTTGTACTCGGTGTAAATTAATTTTAATGCATGTTTATGACTGTTGTCGCTCTCTCATTTGGTCGCTTCCCAGTCTTTTGCTAGCCTTCACCTGTACTAAGCGGGAATACTGCTTGTGCATCCAAACTCCTTAAACCCCAAAGCTGTTCCATATGAGTCCACTATACCTTCCTATATGCGGTATTTACCTATCGTTCCAAGTAAATTTGTATGTGCCAAACTCCAAACCTTCAAATGAAATTCTGTTTTGTATGCTCGAGCAGCTCATGTTTCAACTAGGGCTGCCTATATCTTCCATGCTAGGTGGGTTATTCTTAAGAGGAGTGGACTCCGCTCCTCATTCACGAGAAAGGGCCGGTAACCGAGATGCCCAGTCCCATGATCCAAAAAGATCAAAGCAAATCAAAATAATTAAACAAAACCCCCCAGGGCTGTCGTTAGATGGAGGCACTCCTTGTTTCGAGCAAGCCATGGATTGATGCTTGTTGGTGGTTGGGGGAGTATAAACCTTTACCATTCTGTTTGGGAACTGACTATAATGCATGTAGTATGGAAGATACAACCATCTCATAGTTGTTGTGTTGACAACAAAAGTATGCCGCTCAAAATGTTATTCAATCTATATTTTAAAATCGAGCTCTGGCACCTCTACAAATCCCTGCTTCCCTCTGCGAAGGGCCTATCTATTTACTTTTATGTTGAGTAATCACCCTTCTTATTAAAAAGCACCCACTGGAGAGCACACTGTCATTTGCATTCATTATTATCGGTTCATATTGGGTATGACTTGACTGGATCTCTTTTACCATGAATTACAATGTTTAGTCAGTCCTTGATCTTTAAAGGTGCTTTGCATTTATGTTTTATGTCTCAGAAAGGGCTAGCAAGATACCATTTTGTTATATCATGTTATGATTGTTTTGATAAAGTGTTGTCATCCGAGTTTTATTATTATGGCTCGCTAGCTGATTATGCTATTGATATGAGTAATTGTCAGACCTAAGTGCTATTGTGAGTATGGTTAGTTCATAATATTTGCTGAAACCTGAATGATGGCTTTGCATGTTTACAACAAGAGCAAACAAAGTTTGTAAAAGTTTTTCTTTATCACTTTCAGTTTATCAACTGAATTGCTTGAGGACAAGCAAAGGTTTAAGCTTGGGGGAGTTGATACGTCTCCAACGTATCTACTTTTCCAAACACTTTTACCCTTGTTTTGGACTCTAACTTGCATGATTTGAATGAAACTAACCCGGATCGACATTGTTTTCAGTAGAACTGCCATGATGTTGTTTTATGTGTAGAAAAGAAAAGTTCTCGGAATGTCCTGAAAATCCACGGAGGCACTTTTTGGAAAATATAAAAAATACTGGCGAAAGAATCAAGACTAGGGGCCCACACCCTGTCCACGAGGGTGGGGGCGCGCCCCCCTATCTCGTGGGCCCCCTGGACCTCCACCGACGTCAATTCCAACTCCATCTATTCACGTTCGGGGAGAAAAAAATCAGAGAGAAAGTTTCATCGCGTTTTACGACATGGAGCCGCCGCCAAGCCCTAATCTCTCTCGGGAGGGCTGATCTGGAGTCCGTTCGGGGCTCCGGAGAGGGGGATTCGTCGCCGTCGTCATCATCAACCATCCTCCATCACCAATTTCATGATGCTCACCGCCGTGCGTGAGTAATTCCATCGTGAGGCTTGCTGGACGGTGATGGGTTGGATGAGATTTACCATGTAATCTAGTTAGTTTTGTTAGGGTTTGATCCCTAGTATCCACTATATTCTCGAGATTGATGTTGCTATGACTTTGCTATGCTTAATGCTTGTCAAGAGGGGCCCGTGTGCCATGATTTCAGATCTGAACCTATTATGTTTTCATGAATATATGTGTGTTCTTGATCCTATCTTGCAAGTCTATAGTCACCTATTATGTGTTATGATCCGACAACCCCGAAGTGACAATAATCGGGATACTTCTCGGTGATGACCATAGTTTGAGGAGTTCATGTATTCACTATGTGCTAATGCTTTGTTCCGGTTCTCTATTAAAAGGAGGCCTTAATATCCCTTAGTTTACATTAGGACCCCGCTGCCACGGGAGGGTAGGACAAAAGATGTCATGCAAGTTCTTTTCCATAAGCACGTATGACTATTTACGGAATACATGCCTACATTACATTGATGAACTGGAGCTAGTTACGTGTCACCCTATGTTATAGCTATTACATGAGGAATCGCATCCGGCATAATTATCCATCACTGATCCATTGCCTACGAGCTTTTCACATATTGTTCATCGCTTATTTACTTTTCCGTTGCTATTGTTACAACTACTACAAAAGCCAAAAACATTATTTTTGCTACCGTTACCTTTATTATCATACTACTTTGCTACTAAATACTTTGCTGCAGATACTAAGTTATCCAGGTGTGGTTGAATTGACAACTCAACTGCTAATACTCAAGAATATTCTTTGGCTCCCCTTGTGTCGAATCAATAAATTTGGGTTGAATACTTTACCCTCGAAAGCTGTTGCGATCCCCTACACTTGTGGGTTATCACCTGGCTACTAGAATTGCCAGTGCTTGAAAGTAAAAGTGAATGAACAACATAGGAATTGGAAAGTTTCCTATGGTACTACTTTTCATGAATTTGGTGCAAAGTAATGGAGCAAAGGAAAACTGTAGGATTTGTTCCTTTAGTGTCTCCTTGAAAGAAAAACCGTAGGAATTCTAATTTCCACTTCTCCTCCTTTTCATATTCCTATTCATCAAGAACAAGACTAAGAGATAGTAGCATAATAGCATTATAACCATACATTTTCTTGTGGTTTGACTTAATCTCACCATGCTTTTTTGCATCCTGTGATCTTCCAATTGTTGTGAATCAAACACCGAGATTGGCAGAAATCCTGTGTTTTTAAATTCTCTGTTTTGCACGTGCGTTCCTATCCTATTCCTATCTATTTCCTATCCCTGCATTGTTAGAATCCGCAAATTAAAACAAGCCCTTACTTAATTACTTCTGTTACAGATATTTGTCAAAGAAAACCTTATGTGGTTTGTCCTGCTCCTGCGGCGTTGTGTTCCACCCCAGCTCAGCTGCTCCAACGACGGAAGGGTTCACCACAGCACGGATCCGCTCTGCAGACTGTCTTCCGCCGCCTCAGATCTTCTTCCCCACCGCCGGCAGCCACGACAACTACATTACCATCATCAACTGAGTAGATGACCTTCAGGACTACACGGGTCCGCAAGACAGGTCGCACTCTTCCGTGTCTGCTTACGTTATGCGTCGCTTAATATGATGACATGCTACATTATCGTCGTGTTCACCTATTAGACTCGAAGTCAGTCCAAACTAATGCTTTGAAACTTGAGTTTTTAAATGGTTGTGGGGTACATATTGGGGCAGCAATCAGTACTATCTGTCTACTATCTGGTTAATCTCCGGTGTCTGCTATGAGTTTCATGTTGGGTGCAAACAAACATTAAAGGAGCCATTATCTGTATTTTTGAACTAAAGCTATTATATGCCTGCTATAATTGGTTTTGGGTCTATCCACAGTTTACTACCATAACTCTGGATTTGTGCATGCACTCCTTACATAATCTCACTATGTTTTATTCCTATGCATGCCAGTTATTGTACATAATGGAACTGATCATGTAGAGCAAAAGAGACGAGCCTTGCGTGGCAATAAAATTGCATGCAGACGTCATTCCTTGGTGGGCGCAAAGGCAGCCCCCCTCCACCCATTTTGGATCGTAATCAAGAGGAAGATAACTGTTCCGAGGGGGATTCAGAAGGAGAAGGCCACTCCTATTTACCCCATGAGGCCTTCGCTCTAACTTGGCATGCTGATGTTGGTAATATCATGCATATGGTGCCTTGCATTGCTTCAGTATACATTAAAGATGTCATCTGCTTAGTTTAGACATGCTTTGTGTCAATGCCATCTGTTTAGTTTCTTTATCGTATATGTGAATCATGCAATGCCATCTTGTTTAGCCGGACATCATATATGTGAATTTTGCAATGCCATCACAGTTAGCCACCATCTTATATGTGAATTATATCATGCCATCATTTTTTATTACATGTTAAATTTGTCAACAATTTTAGTACATTCAATTACTCTTCCTGTGCATCAGCCATTCGGCACGGTTGAAAGTGCGTTATATCGACTAGAGGGGGGGGGGGTGAATAGGCGATTTTTATGAATTTTACAAATTCTTCACTGAGGAATTTGCCGGTGAGGAAATTCCTTAGCGAAGAAATACATGCAGCGGAATAAGTACTCGAGTAAGCATAGCAGATTCTTGGCATAGTCATCATGATGAAATGAAGACAATCACAGAGTACGAAAGCGTAATCACGAGGATAACACAAGATGAAGACAAAGCGGTGAAGAAATTGAACTGAGGAAATTGAGAAAGTCTTGATCAAAGTCTTCAAACACAGATATGACAAACACTCAACACGATTATGAGGAAATGAAAGGGTTGAGGAAATAGAACCAGTTAGGTTGGTGAAGACAATGATTTGGTAGACCAGTTCAAGCTACTTTGTCTCGGTTATGCGTCACGGTTGGGAATTTGAGTATTTAAACTCGAGGACACACAGTCCGGACACCCGATCACTAAGCACGCAGCTCGGGACACCAAGTCCTCACCGTATTCTCCTTGAACTAAGGTCACGCAGACCTCGTCCAATCACTCGTGGTAAGTCTTGAGCGACTTCCAAACCTTCACATACTTGGTCACCCGCAATCCACAATTCCTCTTGGATGCTCTAGACCTTGGCCCTAACCGTCTGGAAGAAGCACAGTCTTCAAAGGTAAAAGCGTCGGATCCACGCAGATCAATTTCTTGATGATGCTCAATCACTTTGGGTTTGTTGGGGTTTGGTTTTGGGTTTTCCTCACTTGATGATTTTCGCTCAAAGTCCTCGGAGGATGGGTTGCTCTCAAATGACAAGTGTCAAGTTCTCTCGGAGCAGCCAACCAACTAGTGGTTGTAGGGGCGGCTATTTATAGCCTAGGGAGCAGCCCGACATGATAAGACATAAATGCCCTTCAATGATATGACCGTTAGGTGGAGATATTTTGGGGACAAATTGGCCAAGACAATGAGAACGGTCGGAATTTGGAATATCAAATTCTTGAGGCTATCATGTTCCTCATAGTGTAGGCAATTCGACATGGCGAATTCCTAACTCCTCGATCGAACAAATTCCTCATTGACTGTAAGAGCTTCGTCTACATCCTTTGAAGAAATTGACTGAATCAGTATGAGATTTCCAAAGGCTTCACTCGAAGGGTTTGGTAGGTGTAGGATTTTGAGTTGAGCATCAAATGGAAATTTTTCCTTAGTATTTCCTCGACCCCCTTTAACAAAGACGGTGTTTCCTATGACTCAAGAAAGAGAAAATGAAACTACGAAAACAAAAGTCTTCACGCTTCATATTCCTCAAGCGAATACCAAGTCTTGAATCACACCAATTTCTTCACTTTCAAAGTCTTGAAAGTCTTGAATATCAAATTCTTGAGTTGAAGAAATTCATTTTTAGGGTCGACTTTCTCTGTAAATATCAAACTCCTCATAGACTTATAGACCTGTGTACACTTACAAACGCATCAGTTACTTAACCTATAAGTCTTCAATACACCAAAATCACTAAGGGGCACTAGATGCACTTACAACGGTCATGGAAAAATCTGGAGTGGAAACAAGGTCTTCAGAGCAGACAATGCTACCTGCTGAAGCAGATATCTTCTTTGATTCTGAGATAGCTCTTGAGAGGAGGATTCAGAGGCGTATGACCAGTCCTATTATCCCCCTGAGGTGTATGCTCAAACTTGGCGGTTATATTACTCATATAATGCATATGTTGTATTGCAATGCTTAGTTTTTACATCATATACACAATATTGAATGCCATCTCCTTAGTTGACACATCATATATGTGATTTCCCTCTGCTCACTTCCTTAGTATATAAATCATATATTTGAATTATGTCATGCCATGATGTTTACATAGACAACATGTATCTGAATTATGGCATGCCAACCCATTTTCTAAAGACATAATATAGTTATATCATCTCATCCTGTTTACATAGTCATCACATTTTAAATTATGTCATTCTATCCGTGAATTATATCATGCCATCATGTTTCCATCGACGTCATGTTTGTGATTTATGGCATGCCAACCACTTTAATAGACACATCTTATAGTTATATCATGTCATCCTATTTACATAGTCATCATATTTTGAAGTATGTCATTCTATCATGTTTAGTTAGCCATCATACATGTGAAATTGTGTCATGCTATCCTGTTTAATTAGCCATCATATATGTGAAATTATGTCCTACTATTCTGTTTGCTTAGACAACATAAATGTGAATTATTTCATGCCCTGTTTTCTTCCCTACTATCCATTGCACCTGTCTATCTTACAATGTCTGTACATTCAATTACTTTTCTTGTTTATCAGCCATTTCAATTGGAGGGAGTGATGGCAGTATCTGTGGGAGTAAAAACACAGTCTTTGGAAAAGATTGTGCTACCTGTCGATGCAGATAGAACCACGGTTGTACTTGCCCAAGAACCATCCCCACCACACATACCAACACTCATGCAGATTGTACCCCTACCCAGTTGGACAGAGAACCAGCTACACCCCTTCTAACCCCAACCCCAGCAGATAGACACCCAGTTCCCATTGACACATCACCGTCTCCACCACAGAGCACCCAAACACGAGCAGTTAGTAAGGCAACTGCAGTGCCCAAATCACGAGGACCACCACTCCGAACCCTAAGTCAACGCTTAAAGCAGAAGAAGAATTGTTCTCATGTCAGGTTCCGTAGCTATGGTTCAAACTACTTTGCTCTTGCATCACTGTATTTACTGATACCAACTAATTTCAAATTTGAAGGATGCAATTGAAACTCCAATGGCGCAACATGTATGTTCTAAACCTGTTTCTTCAACATGTTTGGCTATTTGCTGTTGTAACTTGCTCTATGTTGATTTCAGTTTCAATTGAATAAACAATTATGTTCTCATGCCATGCACATTACAAGTGTTGTTATTGCTGTGTAGTTTCCCACACTTATATTCTGTCTATGCTGCTTTGTCTTAAATAGATATGATTCAACTGTATCTATCCTGATTTGGCAACATAAACTAGAATGATATAGACCATACAGTGACCATACTACAAGATATATGTTTGTTTCATGCTGTTATCCTGTCCACCTTACTCTTGAACTGGTTTACCAAAATGAGTTTCATATACTACATTGTAAACCCGAGATGTGTTTGTTTGTTTCTTTTTAGAATGCGGATAAAATATTGGAGAAGAGTACACTGTTATGCAATGGTAAAGGAAGTAATGCAGATAAGGTTCAACTTAGTGAGACATCCCTGTTGGTCTCCAAGAAAGCTTATAAAAACTAAATTGAAGACACAGAGAAAACCCCAAAGTCATGTCTTGATGTAGTGTTCGAGTTATCTTGGCTACCACTTGGCACCACTCTTGAACTCGTTGCACTGAATCAGTTCGCTTCCCGAGTCTCAACTTCAAGTTGAAAGACACCGATCGAGATGTTATGCAACAGAAGCCGAAGGACTAAGGAAGTCCCTGCAGAATTCAGATGCATACTTTCGGTGCAACGACAAGTCTTTGGAGGACTTAAGCGCCAAACAAGAGAAAGTTAATAAGCTTGCTAAGCATCTTGCCGACATTATGGGTACCCAGGATATTATTTCTTGAGCTCTTAGAGTGGTTTCAGATTACGGACTTGTTTTGCTGCAGCGTTAATATGTCATTGTGTTCCCTATATTTGCACCTTTGGTGGCGAACTTTGATGCCCAGTGGATGTAATATGTGTAATAGCCGTGATAGCCTAGTGTAAGTTGCTTGCTTATTTATTTCCTTGTTGTCTTGTTTATTTGTTTGCTTGTAGTCGGTCGCAGTTCTTTTTTCGCATTTGCTAGTGGCTGCAATAACCTATTTTTAAAACTAGGCCACAATAACCATGGGCTAATATTTCTTTGTAGTGACACTTTGGGCCTCCTACGGGCCATAGAAACAATGGCCTTCTACGGGCCGAGAGAAAGCGATGGGCCTTCTACGGGCCGTAGAAACAATGGGCCTTCTACGGGCCGTAGAAACAATGTGCCTTCTATGGGCCGTATCATCAATGGGCCTTATACGGGCCGTATGGTCGGTTGGCCAAACACGGGCCAAACAGAGCGCATTATGGCCATAAACGGGCTAGAGTTGGAATCGTCCGTTCATGGGCAGACCATAACGGGCCATCGTTAATAGGCCGTATTTGATGACGCTATGAAAATGACCCAACGTATTAACGGACCACAAACGGGCCGATCAGAAACCGCAGGCTGAATTTGGCCCACAAGCAGAAAATGACAATAACGGGTCGTAAGTAAACGAATGCTGGAAATGAGCCCAAGAATAAATGGGCTCTGAGAAGGCCGAAATATAACATGGGCTGGAAATGGCCCAATGAAATAACGGGCCGTTAATGGGTATAAAGTGATACACTGTTCTTTACGGGCCAGTTTCACCACGAGCCGTTAATGGGTGTAAAGTGATACACTGTTCATTACGGGCCAGTTTCACCACGGGCCATTAATAGGCCAAGAGTTACATAGGGCCTCATATGGGCCGAAAGACGTCATGGTCCATACATGGGCCATAAGTGAAAATGGGCTGGAATCATATTGGATGGCCCAGATGACGCTACTGGGCCTAATTCGGATAGGGCGTAACGGGCCTTGGGTTAGTGGGCTGTAAATGGGCTATATGCAAACATGCTATTAACAGGCTTTCCATGGGCCGGCCCGCCACCTTTTGACCAAGTCAAACGGGCCGGTCTTTTCACAGGAATGGGCCTCTGTTGGCCCTGCCACATGTCAACATATCATAGGCGCCTTCTGTCCAATGAGTGGATGACATCTGTCCCAGCGATGAGCCGACACGTGTTTCCTCCAGCCAATGATGATTTTACACGTGGAAAATCCCCATTGGTCAGGGCTGTTAACGGGTTATCGGATCCAAAACCCGACCCGATAGCTTAACGGCGTTCCGTTATGGTGGATGCCACATGTCGGTCACCCTTGGCGAAAGCAATTACGGACGCGCGATTTATCGTCATGGAAGTGGACACTTCGCGATGATAATTTTGGTAATGTCATGGAACACTTCTCGACAACACGGTATGACTATCTTGATTACATCATAAAATCGTCATGGATGTACATGCATGACAGGAAACGCGACCTACTGTGACAAACACATATCATCACGGAAGTGTATTTTTTTGTAGTGTTCTTACAAAGCTTCAAGTGATGCTCCTACAACATCAAGTGACAAGTTAGTCTCCAATGAAGAATTGAGCTTAATGGTGAAGAACTTCAACAAGTTCTACAAGAATAGAAGCAAATAGAGAAGCACCAAGTCAAGGTCCTACAATGACAAAAGATCTTCTAGTCATGATCATAATTGCTACAATTGTGGAAGACTCGGACACTACTCCAATGAGTGTACGGCTCCCTACAAGAAAAGAGAAGACTCACCAAAAAGGAGGAGTAGAAGAGATGAATCACCTCCAAGAGAGAGAAGTAGTAGAGATGATCATTATGAACGAAGACCCTCTCGTAGAAGCTAGGATTCGGAAAGGACATCAACCTCGCATTGGTGAATGGGTATCCAGTTCTGACTCCGGCAACTACTCCGAGAGAAGCTATCACTCCGACTCCGACTATACTCAAGATGAAGGTGTTGCCGGTCTTGCACTTGTGTCATCCAACTCCTACGACATATTTGATTCACCAAATGAAGGAATTGGAAGATGCTTCATGGCTAAAGGCCCCAAGGTATCACACCCCGAGTATGTTGATTTCAATAGTGATGAAGATGATCTGCTAGGTGATGATGATTTACTTGTTGACAAAACTAGTGATGAAAACTATGGTGAAATTTCTAGTAATCGTGATAATCAAGATGAAACAAATGACAATGATAAGAAGGAGATTGAGCGTCTAACTAAATAACTAAACACTATTAAGTTACCTCATGAAACAACTCAAGAGGATCATAGAGAGCTCCTAAGGACTCATGAGAAGCTATGCTTTGAGAAGCTAAATTTAGAGCAAGAGCATGTGTTCCTAAAATCTATCAATGATGATCTTCGAAAGAAGAGTTCTTCTTGTTGGAAATATGCTCTAGAGGCAATAATAAATTGGTTATTATTATATTTCTTTGTTCATGATAATTGTCTGTTATTCATGCTATAACGGTGTTATCCGGAAATCGTAATGCACGTGTGAATATATAGACCACAACATGTCCCTAGTAAGCCTCTAGTTGACTAGCTCGTTGATCAACAGATAGTCATGGTTTACAGACTATGGGCATTGGATGTCATTGATAACGGGATCACATCATTAGGAGAATGATGTGATGGACAAGACCCAGTCCTAAGCATATCTCAAAGATTGTGTAGTTCGTTTAACTAGAGATTTTCCAAATGTCAAGTATCATTTCCTTAGACCATGAGATTGTGCAACTCCCAGATACTGTAGGAGTGCTTTGGGTGTGCCAAACGTCACAACGTAACTGGATGACTATAAAGGTGCACTACGGGTATCTCCGAAAGTGTCTGTTGGGTTGGCACGAATCGAGACTGAGATTTGTCACTCCATATGATGGAGAGGTATCTCTGGGCCCACTCGGTAATGCATCATCATAATGAGCTCAATGTGACAAAGTGTCTGGTCACAGGATCATGCATTATGGTACGAGTAAAGTGACTTGCCGGTAACGAGATTAAACGAGGTATTGGGATACCAACGATCGAGTCTCGGGCAAGTAACGTACCGATTGACAAAGGGAATTGTATACGGGATTGATTGAATCCTCGACATCGTGGTTCATCCGATGAGATCATCGAGGATCATGTGGGAGCCAACATGGGTATCCGGATCCGCTGTTGGTTATTGACCGGAGAGGCGTCTCGGTCATGTTTGCATGTCTCCGAACCCGTGGGGTCTACACACTTAAGGTTCGGTGGCGCTAGGGTTGTAGAGATATGAGTATGCAAGAACCCGAAAGTTGTTGAGTCCCGGATGAGATCCCGGACGTCACGAGGAGTTCGGAATGGTCCGTGGGTGAAGAATTATATATAGGAAGTGCAGTTTGACCATCGGGAAAGTTTGAGGTCACCGTATTGTCTGGGACCACCGGAAGGGTCCGGGGTCCACGGTGGGGCCACCTATCGGAGGGCCCGTGGGCTGAAGTGGGGAGGGGAACCAGCCCCTGGTGGGCTGGTGCGCCCCCCGTGGCCCCCCCAACGCCTAGGGTTGGAAACCCTAGGGTGGGGCGCCCACTTGCCTTGGGGGCAAGCTACCCCCTTGGCCGCCGCCCCCCCTTGGAGATCTCATCTCCTAGGGCCGGCGCCCCCCCTAGGGGGGCTATATAAAGAGGGGGGAGGGAGGGTAGCCGCACCCATGCTCTTGGCGCCTCCCTTCCCCCTTGCTACACCTGTCCCTCTCGTAGAAGCTCGGTGAAGCTCTGCCGAGATCACTGCTGCATCCACCACCACGCCGTCGTGCTGCTGGATCTCCGTCAACCTCTCCTCCCCCTTGCTGGGTCAAGAAGGAGGAGACGTCTTCCTCAACCGTACGTGTGTTGAATGCGGAGGTGTTGTCCGTTCAGCACTAGGATCATCGGTGATTTGGATCACGTCGAGTACGCCTCCCTCAACCCGTTCTCTTGAACGCTTCCGCTCGCGATCTACAAGGGTATGTAGATGCACTCCTTTCTCTCGTTGCTAGATGAAATCATAGATTGATCTTGGTGAAAGCGTAGAAATTTTTTATTTTCTGCAACGTTCCCCAACAGTGGCATCATGAGCTAGGTCTATGCGTAGTTCTCTTTGCACGAGTAGAACACAAATTTGTTGTGGGCGTAGATGTTGTCAACTTTCTTGCCACTACTAGTCTTATTTTGCTTCAGCGGTATTGCGGGATGAAGCGGCCCGGACCGACCTTACACGTACGCTTACGTGAGACAGGTTCCGCTGTCTGACATGCACTAGTTGCATAAGGTGGCTAGCGGGTGTCTGTCTTTCCCACTTTAGTTGGAGCGGATTCGATGAAAAGGGTCCTGATGAAGGGTAAACAGAAGTTGGCAAATCACATCGTGGCTTTTACATAGGTAAGAAAACGTTCTTGCTAGAACCCTATTGCAGCCACGTAAAACATGCAACAACAATTAGAGGACGTCTAACTTGTTTTTGCAGCATATGATTTGTGATGTGATATGGCCAAAAGTTGTGATGAATGATGAATGATATATATGTGATGTATGAGATCATGTTCTTGTAATAGGAATCACGACTTGCATGTCGATGAGTATGACAACCGGCAGGAGCCATAGGAGTTGTCTTTATTTTTGTATGACCTGCGTGTCATTGAGAAACGCCATGTAAATTACTTTACTTTATTGCTAAATGCGTTAGCCATAGAAGTAGAAGTAATAGTTGGCGAGCAACTTCATGGAGACACGATGATGGAGATCATGGTGTCATGCCGGTGACGAAGATGATCATGGAGCCCCGAAGATGGAAATCAAAGGAGCTATATGATATTGGCCATATCATGTCACTATTTGATTGCATGTGATGTTTATCATGTTTTTCATCTTGTTTACTTAGAACAACGGTAGTAAATAAGATGATCCCTTATAATAATTTCAAGAAAAGTGTTCCCCCTAACTGTGCACCATTGCGAAGGTTCGTTGTTTCGAAGCACCACGTGATGATCGGGTGTGATAGATTGTAACATTCGAATACAACGGGTGTAAGCCAGATTTACACACGCAATACACTTAGGTTGACTTGAAAAGCCTAGCATGTACAGACATGGCCTCAGAACACGGAAGACTGAAAGGTCGAGCATGAGTCATATAGAAGATACGATCAACATGAAGATGTTCACCGACGTTGACTAGTCCGTCTCACATGATGATCGGACACGGCCTAGTTAACTCGGATCATGTTTCACTTAGATGACTAGAGGGATGTCTATCTGAGTGGGAGTTCATTGAATAATTTGATTAGATGAACTTAATTATCATGAACTTAGTCTAAAATCTTTGCAATATGTCTTGTAGATCAAATGGCCCACGTTACCCTCAACTTCAACGCGTTCCTAGAGAAAACCAAGCTGAAAGATGATGGCGAGCAACTATACTCTGGACTGGGTCCGGAACACGAGATCATCCTCATAGCTGCCAAGAAAGATTATGTCCTAGAAGCGCCTCTAGGTGAAGCACCAATCCCGAAGAACCAAGACGTTATGAATGCTTAGCAGTCTCGTCGATGATTACTCCCTCGTTCGATGCGGCATGCTTTACAACTTAGAACCGGGCTCCGAAGTGTTTTGAGCAACACGGAGCATATGAGATGTTCAAGAGCTGAAAATGGTTTTCCAAGCTCATGCCGGTCGAGAGATATGAAGTCTCCGACAAGTTCTTCAAATTTGTAAGATGGAGGAAAATAGTTCGACGGTGAGCACATACTCAAGATGTCCAGGTTGCACAACCGCTTGACTCAGGTGGGAGTTAATCTCCCGGATGACGCGGTCATTGATGTAATCCTTGATTTGCTTCCACCGAGCTACAAGAGCTTTGTGATGAACTTCAATATACATGGGATGGAAAAGACCATTCACGAGGTATATTCAATGTGAAATCAGCGGAGGTAGAGATCAAAAGGAACATCAAGTGTTGATGGTGAATAAAACCACTAAGTTCAAGAAAGGCAAGGGTGAGAAGAACTTCAAGAAGGACGGCAAAGGGAGTTGCCGCCCGATAAGCCATTCTTGGGAAGAAGTCAAACAATGGACCCAAGCACGAGGGAAAGTGCTTTTATTGCAAGGGAAATGGTCATCGAAGCGGAACTGCCCCAAGTACTTAGCGGACAAGAAGGCCAGCAAAACCAAAGGTATATGTGATATACATGTAATTGATGTGTACCTTACCGATTACTCGTAGTAGCTCTTGGGTATTTGATACCGGTGCGGTTGCTCATATTTGTAACTCAAAGCAGGAGCTGCGGAATAAGCGGAGACCGGCGAAGGACGAGGTGACGATGCGCGTCGGGAACGGTTCCAAGGTCGATGTGATCGCCGTCGGCACGCTACCTCTGCATTTACCTACGGGATTAGTTTTAAATCTCAATAATTGTTATTTAGTACCAGCTTTGAGCATGAACATTGTATCAGGATCTCGTTTAATTCGAGATGGCTACTCATTTAAATCCGAGAATAATGGTTGTTCTATTTATATGAGAGATATGTTTTATGGTCATGCCTCACCGGTGAATGGTTTATTCTTAATGAATCTCGGCGTAATGTTACACATATTCATAGTGTGAATACCAAAAGATGTAAAGTTGATAACGATAGTCCCACATACTTGTGGCACTGCCGCCTTGGTCACATTGGTGTCAAATGCATGAAGAAGCTCCATGTTGATGGACTTTTAGAGTCTCTCGATTATGAATCATTTGACACATGCGAACCATGCCTCATGGGCAAAATGACCAAGACTCCGTTCTCCGGAACAATGGAGCGAGCAACCAACTTATTGGAAATCATACATACCGATGTGTGCGGTCCAATGAGCGTTGAGGCTCGTGGAGGATATCGTTATGTTCTCACTCTCACCGATGACTTGAGTAGATATGGGTATGTCTACTTGATGAAACACAAGTCTGAGACCTTTGAAAAGTTCAAGGAATTTTAGAATGAGGTAGAGAATCAACGTGACCGAAAGATAAAGTTATTACGATCAGATCGTGGGGGAGAATATTTAAGTCACAAATTTGGTATGCACTTAAGGAAATGTGGAATCGTTTCACAACTCACGCCGCCTGGAACACCTCAACAGAACGGTGTATCCGAGCGTCGTGTCGCACTCTATTGGATATGGTGCGATCTATGACGTCACTTCATCGATTTACCGCTATCATTTTGGGGATACGCTCTAGAGACAGCTACATTCACTTTAAATAGGGCACCGTCTAGATCCGTTGAGACGACACCGTATGAATTATGGTTTGCGAAGAAACCTAAGCTGTCGTTTCTAAAAGTTTGGGGATGCGATGCTTATGTCAAGAAACTTCAACCTGAGAAGCTCGAACCCAAGTCGGAAAATGTGTCTTCATAGGATACCCTAAGGAAACCATTGGGTATACTTTCTACTTAAGATCCGAGGGCAAGATGTTTGTTGCCAAGAACGGGTCCTTTCTGGAGAAAGAGTTTCTCTCGAAAGAATTAAGTGGGAGGAAAGTAGAGCTTGATGAAGTACTACCTCTTGAAACGGTAAGTAGCGCAACTCAGGAAGATGTTCCTGTGGTGCCTGCACCGACAAGAGAGGAGGTTAATGATGATGATCAAGATACTTCGGATCAAGCTCCTACTGAACTTCGTAGGTCCACAAGGACACGTTCCGCACCAGAGTGGTACGACAACCCTGTCTTGGAAATCATGTTGTTGGACAACGGTGAACCTTCGAACTATGAAGAAGCGATGGCGGGCCCAGATTCCAACAAATGGCTTGAAGCCATGCAATCCGAGATAGGATCCATGTATGAAAACAAAGTATGGACTTTGACAGACTTGCCCGATGATCGGCGAGCAATAGAAAACAAATGGATCTTTAAGAAGAAGACGGACGCGGATGGTAATGTTACAATATATAAACCTCGACTTGTTGCTAAGGGTTATCGAAAAGTTCAAGGGGTTGACTATGATGAGACTTTCTCTCCCGTAGCAAAGCTGAAGTCCGTCCGAATCATGTTAGCAATTGCCGCATACTATGATTATGAGATATGGCAGATGGACGACAAAACGGCATTCCTTAATGGACATCTTAAGGAAGAACTGTATATGATGCAGCCGGAAGGTTTTGTCGACCCTGAGAATGCTAACAAGGTATGCAAGCTCCAGCGATCCATTTATGTGCTGGTGCAAGCATCTCGGAGTTGGAACATTCGCTTTGATGAGATGATCAAAGCGTTTGGGTTTATCTTGAGACTTATGGAGAAGCATGCGTTTACAAGAAAGTGAGTGGGAGCTCTGTAGCATTTCTCATATTATATGTAGATGACATACTTTTGATGGGAAATGATATAGAACTTTTGGACAGCATTAAGGCCTACTTGAATAAGTGTTTTTCAATGAAGGACCTTGGAGAAGCTGCTTACATATTAGGCATCAAGATCTATAGGGATAGATCGAGGCGCCTCATAGGTCTTTCACAAAGCACATACCTTGATAAGATATTGAAGAAGTTCAATATGGATCAGTCCAAGAAAGGGTTCTTGCTGTATTGCAAGGTGTGAGATTGAGCTCGGCTCAATGCCCGACCACGGCAGAAGATAAAGAAGAGATGAGTGTCATCCCCTATGCCTCAGCCATAGGGTCTATTATGTATGCCATGCTGTGTACTGCACTGATGTAAACCTTGCCGTAAGTTTGGTAGGAAGGTACCAAAGTAATCCCGGCAAGGAACACCTGACAGCGGTCAAGAACATCCTAAAGTACACGAAAAGGACTAAGGATATGTTTCTCGTTTATGGAGGTGACGAAGAGCTCGTCAGAAGGGTTACGTCGGCGCTTAGCTTCGACACAGATCTGGATGACTCTAAGTCACGGACGGATACGTGTATATTTTGAATGGTGGGGCGATGGCTGGTGCGGTTGCAAGCAAAGCATCGTGGCGGGATCTACATGTGAAGCAGAATACATGGCAGCCTCGGAGGCGCCGCATGAAGCAATCTGGGTGAAGGAGTTCATCACCGACCTAGGAGTCGTACCCAATGCGTCGGGGCCGATCGCACTCTTCTGTGACAACACTGGAGCTATTGCACTTGCCAAGGAGCCCAGGTTTCACAAGAAGACCAGGCACATCAAGCGTCCTTCAACTCCATACGTGAAAATGTTCAAGATGGAGACATAGATATTTGTAAAGTACATACGGACCTGAATGTAGCAGATCCGTTGACTAAACCTCTCCCTAGGGCAAAACATGATCAACACCAGAACGCTAAGGGTGTTCGATTCATCACAATGTAACTAGAATATAGTGCAAGTGGGAGACTGTTGGAAATATGCTCTAGAGGCAATAATAAAATTGTTATTATTATATTTCTTTGTTCATGATAATTATACATTATTCATGCTATAAGCTGTGTTATCCGGAAATCGTAATGCACGTGTGAATATATAGACCACAACATGTCCCTAGTAAGCCTCTAGTTGACTAGCTCGTTGATCAACAGATAGTCATGGTTTCCTGACTATGGGCATTGGATGTCATTGATAACGGGATCACATCATTAGGAGAATGATGTGATGGACAAGACACAATCCTAAGCATAGCTCAAAGATCGTGTAGTTCGTTTAGCTAGAGCTTTTCCAAATGTCAAGTATCATTTCCTTAGACCATGAGATTGTGCAACTCCCGGATACTATAGGAGTGCTTTGGTTGTGCCAAACATCACAACGTAACTGGGTGACTATAAAGGTGCACTACGGGTATCTCCGAAAGTGTCTGTTGGGTTGGCACGAATCGAGACTGGGATTTGTCACTCCGTATGACGGAGAGGTATCGTGCCCACTCGGTAATGCATCATCATAATGAGCTCAATGTGACCAAGTTTCTGGTCACAGGATCATGCATTACTGATGCAGTAAAGTGACTTGCGGTAAAGAGATTAAACGAGGTATTGGGATACCGACGATCGAGTCTCGGGCAAGTAACGTGCCGATTGACAAAGGGAATTGTATCACGGGATTGATTGAATCCTCGACATCGTGGTTCATCCGATGAGATCATCGAGGAGCATGTAGGAGCCAACATGGGTATCCAGATCCGCTGTTGGTTATTGACCGAGAGGCGTCTCGGTCATGTACGCATGTCTCCCGAACCCGTAGGGTCTACACATAAGGTTCGGTGGCGCTAAGGTTGTAGAGATATGAGTATGCAAGAACCGAAAGTTGTTCGAGTCCCGGATGAGATCCCGCGCGTCACGAGGAGTTCCGGAATGGTCCGGAGGTGAAGAATTATATATAGGAAGTGCAGTTTCGTCCATCGGGAAAGTTTCGTGGTCACCGGTATTGTACCGGGACCACCGGAAGGGTCTCGGGGGTCCACCGGGTGGGGCCACCTATCGCGGAGGGCCCCGTGGGATGAAGTGGAGAGAGGAACCAGACCTTGGTGGGCTGGTGCGCCCCCCCTTGGCCCCCCTACGCCTAGGGTTGGAAACCCTAGGGTGGGGGGCGCCTCCACTTGCCTTGGGGGGCAAGCTACCCCCTTGCCCCCCCCTTGGAGATCTCATCTCCTAGGGCCGGCGCCCCCCCTAGGGGGGCTATATAAAGAGGGGGGAGGGGGGCAACCGTACCCATGCTCTTGGCGCCTCCCTTTCCCCTTGCTACACCTCTCCCTCTCGTAGAAGCTCGGCGAAGCTTTGCCGAGATCACTGCTGCATCCACCACCACGCCGTCGTGCTGCTGGATCTCCGTCAACCTCTCCTCCCCCCTTGCTGGATCAAGAAGGAGGAGACGTCTTCCTCAACCGTACGTGTGTTGAACGCGGACGTGCTATCCGTTCAGCACTAGGATCATCGGTGATTTTGATCACGTCGAGTACGACTCCCTCAACCCGTTCTCTTGAACGCTTCCGCTCGCGATCTACAAGGGTATGTAGATGCACTCCTTTCTCTCATTGCTAGATGAACTCATAGATTGATCTTAGTGAAAGCGTAGAATTTTTTTATTTTCTGCAACGTTCCCCAACACTTCTTACATTGCCAAACGTCTCCTCTTGTCTACTTATATGCCTCAAGTAAAATCTAGCAACAAGATCAAGAAAGATTGTTCCTCTAGTAGTAACAATAACCATACTAAATCTAGTATTGTTGCTTCTAGTATTTCTCTTGATTCCACTAACGATTTTCTTAGCCAAGTTACACTTGAGCAAGAAGATAGCTTATTGAAGGGAAGTATAGAGAAAGGTGTTTACGAGAGCCTTGCCAGGAGTAAGCAATTTGAGGAAATTGTACGCAAGCAAGGAAGGCACCTGAAGAATCAAGGTGTTAGTTTTTAACAAAGTTCAATGCCAATGGAGTTGAGTGGGAAGAAGATCAATACCCCAAGACGAAGTTTGTACCCCAACAACAGAAGTATGACCCTACTTCTTTCAAGGGAACACAAGCTCACGATGATCTTCCACCACAAGACCACAAGTCAAAAGGCAAGGACAAGCTTCAAGAAGAGATTGACTCATTTGAAGAAGCTCCTAAGACCATGGTCAAGTGGGTTCCCAAGATTACGTCAAGCTCCACATCATCAAGTTCAACTACAACTCCAAGGATTCCCATCAAGTTGATGTGGGTCCCAAAGAAGAAGAACTAGCATGTTCTTGAGGGTGACTCCGCCAACATACTTCACTCATATTTATTTTGGCAAGGACTTGTGCAATAAACTTTCATATCTTGCACTAGCTGATGGAGTCACAAACCCTCTTGTTGGTAAGACAAGGGACAAGGTAACCTAATGCTTTCATGGATATCATCATATGTGCAATTCACTCTATGTTTATAGATATCCTTGTGTGTACCTTGTGGGACTAATCTGTGTAGGTATTGAAAGTGCAACACGCCAATGGATTGCTCCAAAAGATCTACATCAACATTGAGCATCCACATGTTCACTATCTACATGAAGTCATCATCGACAAAACCGAATGTTAGTTCATCCCTCTTAGGGGGATACCACATCTAGTGGGAGCTTTGCTCTAAGAATTGAGCTAAAGCAACTCTAATGGTGTGAACACATTGATGCTTTATGTAAAAGTGGTCATCCCACTTGTGCTTAAACAATGAGTATGACCTATGATCAAATGTTCTCATTTGACTCCTAAGTCAATATACTCATATATAGATGACCTAGTCATCGCCAATTGCTTGATAGATGCTAGAATTGTTTGTGCATGCTTTGACACATATTTCATTTGCTATCTTATTGTGTGAGCATGTTGGTTGCATAATTTCTCCATTCGAGGACATCCATTTGTTGTTTTGATTGTCTTGGTTTTTATTGGCCAAATGGATGGACAAGAATGCCTAAGAAACTTCTCTAGCTATCTATGTTATTCTTGTCTCAAACTCTATTCATGCTACATCACAAAATTGAACAAGTCTTTTTCGGACCCTCCGGGTGAGGAGCACTCAGAGCCACCGATCCGTCAAGGGCTGCTTTCCAAAACCTTCCTGTGCATTTCGGTCAGACCAGCTCACTCACACTCGGTCCCACCGAAAGCACTAGACTGATCTAGATTTTCATCTCGATGATATCAATTAGAATGACTCGGTCCCACCGAGTTGTAATAACTGCACACAGTTTTGTATCTTGGAACCACCGGAACATTCCATTCGGTGCCACCAACAACACATGAGTATATATTCAGCGGACCCGTATGGTTGAAAATCCCTTCAAACCACTCGTGCTCGCGCCCCATTGCTATCGTCCCCTTGGTCTCCGGATTGTCGCCGTCTTCGCCTGGGCGCCTTCGCCTTAGGTCTCCGTCGCCATCAACGGGAATCTCCACCGCCATTGTCTCCATAGAGAATCGCCACCGAGTTAGGGTACGATTCAATCTCTTTGTGCTATCCCATTCAGATTCTATCCACAAGGATAATGCCTAGATTCTTACCACGTATGAGATCATTCTATCCACAGAAAAGCTCCATTAGATTAGATTCAATGAATAAAATTTAGGGTTAGGTTTCTGCTGAGCTCATCTCAGACTGAACGAAGTGAACCCTTCGGACCCACTGATTGGCCCTGGCCATTGCACTAAGTACAACTCGGTACCACCGAAATGTACTTATCGGTGAGACTGAAAGCAAAACCTCAGTGAAACCCTAGCATCTCGGAGTCACCGAACCGCAACTCGGTCTAACCAATCTTGTGTGTTTAGACTCTGTTAATGCTTTGGTGTTACTTAGATTTTCACATCGGTAGCTCCGGAATGCTTTCTGCAGAAAACTAAAACTGAAGTTTTGATTCAATTTTTTGCAAAACCAGCTGCTTTTTGTGATGCTCATCCACTCTACCCATACGTATCTATTCATAGGGTATGTTTGCAAGATGTCTGATGCGAGTGATAGCCAGAGCAAGTCAGAGGAAGAGGTTAATCTGAGTGAGGGTACAAGCCCTAGTAGTAGTTATGATGATGGCTGTGATAGCCTGGCTTATTAGGGATGATAGACTATTCATATCAATAAGGAATTCCTTCTTTTCCGGGAGCCCATTCGGAAAGAACTCCAAAGTTAAGCGTGCTCGGCTTGGAGTAATTTCAGGATGGGTGACCGCCGGGAAGTTGCTCCCGGGTGCGCACGAGTGAGGACAAAGTGTGCAGAAAAGACTAGTATTGATCTATGGGGCCAGTCTAGATCCCTCCAGGAGTAACGACCACTGGCAGGTGTGTCCGGGGTGTTACAATTGTAGCAGGAGTACACCCAGCAATCTGCCTAAAGCTGCCACAAGACAAAGGAAGAAAAGAACCTCAGAGAGTGAGGATGAGGATTTTGTTATTGATGAGGAAGTAACCTGAAAGAAAAAAGTATCGAAGAAATAGTATGGCACTGCTGCTACTAAGCCAGGTCTCAAGAAGAAAGCCCCTATAAAGAGAGTTCCATTGTCAAAAGTCAGAAAATCTACTCAAGAAACAATGACATTCACACTTGAATAGTCATATGATGATGAGGCTATTGTTGGGAAGAAGAAGAGAGCTAGGAAGACCATTGCCAGAGTGATTGGCAAACCATCTATGATGGTGGATGATGAAGAAGAGGAGGAAGATGAACCAGCTGTACCTCCTGCCAAAAATCTCAGAAGCTCATGGCAGATGCCATTAAGACAGGTGCTACTCCCTCCAAGCCTAAGCCCAAAGCTCCAGTTCTTGCACCTAAGCCTGCTGCACCCAAGAGATCAAAAAGGAACATCCCAACTGCTTAAAAGAACAAGGCCCCAATGCCAGAAGTTCAAGAGGATGAAGAGCCACAAGTGCTTAGAAAGTTGAAGCCAAAGATTCCAGATCATGATGATGGACATCCAGTTGCTGAAAATATGAAGCTTAGAAAGGAAAAAGGTCCAAGAGAGTGGAGGAAAAGTGATCCCTATTCTGCAAGGAGAAGAATAGCTTGTGACTATTGTTTTCATACCAGAGAACAACAAGATTTTTATGAGACAATGCTGCTTGACAAGAAGCCCATCATAAGCAACATGAAATGGGTGGACTGGAAGCATATATATGCCAATGAAGACTACTTCCCCATTGTTCATGAGAGCTTCAGACTTACAGGTGTTGATGCTTTTGTTGGACAAAAGCTCACAAAATGGAATGATGAGATGGTGATGCAGTTTTACTCCACAACACACTTTTATCCAGATGGAGGAATTGTGTGGATGACTGAGGGCACTAAATACCAGTCATTTATCTCTGACTGGGCTGCTCTCATTAATGCCCCAGAGGAGGATGAAAATGACATTGATGTCTATGGGAAGCCCAGGATGGATCATAACACTATGGCACGTATGTACAAGATCATTCCTAATGAGGCTTTGGATACACACAAGTTTGGATCCATATACTATCTGCTTGCTGGTTTGGCCACCATAAACTATATTCTAAGGCGCATCTTGTTGCTTAAGTCTAGAGATGAGAGGATGATTCGTGGCCACTACATCAACCTGCTCCATTTGTTTGATATTCCACAAAAGTTCAAAGTGATGAGCCTGATTGTTGAGACAATCAAAAGGACAACTGCTGACCAGAAGAGGTCATTTGGATATGCACCACATATCCATAGGCTTATCAACTCCAAGGTTGGTACAAACGCATATCTACTTGATAGAGAGCACCTTCCTCTTCAGACAGAGTTTGAAGATAAGGAAGTGATGATGGATGCTTCACATCCAAATTCAATTGGGGCTCAAGAGAAGGCAGAAACAACAAGAGCAACAAAAGTAGAAAAGGCAGCAAATGCAACCAATGCATAGATAGTAAATCTCAAATCAAAGCAAGACCAGTTGACATATCTACTATAAGCAACAGGGAGGATTGAGCAAAGTCTGGCCAACTTAGCCAAGAACCAGGGGCTTCCAAGAGCGGATACTTGAAGACAAAATATACGATCTTGATGTCAAGGTCACAGAGATACAATCTATTGTGGAAAAGTTGAGAGATGATGTTGAAGATGGAAATGAGGACACTACCACTGAGAGGTTCCAGACAGTGCCGAGGGCACCCAGATCTTCAGCTGTGCCAGTAGCAGACACCAGAACTACACACTCTACACCTGGAGCCACTGCCATAGTGCCACCCCCAGTATCAAATCCACCATCTCAGCAGACATCAGCCGAGGCATTTGCAGAAGCAGTTCTCTCGACGCCGTCTATGCACACTCGAACAACAAGCCAGGAGACCCCTTCAGGAGCTCCCGGAGATCGTGCCTAGAGTGTCGTATAGCACTATACCTTTTCAAGATTTTTGGTAACTTGTTGCCAAAGGAAGGAGAAAATGTATAGATCATAGGCTTTGAGAGAGAGTGTGTGTCTCGTTCTTTTGCTTGTTGGTTTTTATTGCCAGTTGCTACTTCGTTCGTTTGATTTGTGCTACTTATTGTTTTATGCTAGTGAGATACTTTGTGTGGTTGTGTGATTAATCATACTATGCTTAATGTGTGATTCATGCTTATCTCTATAATTACTTATGTATGATCATTCAATTATGTATTTGGTGATGCGTGCATGTTATTTCACTCTTATCATTTTGTGCGCTCCACCAAGATGTATGTGACATAGAAGAGTGACTCATGATCCTAATAGATTGTGCATTTGCATTCAAATGCAAATTTTAAATAATGCACAAATTTAGGTGGTGCTCTTCCTTATCACATACTTCTCAAAGTGGCGATGTATTTCATTCATTTTATCATTTGTCGAAGCTTTCATCTATATGTTGCCATCAATTACCAAAAAGGGGGAGACTGAAAGTGCAACTAATCCTCGGGTGGTTTTCATAATTCATAACAACATATAGCTCATTGAACTAATATCCATTCAAGATATATTTCAATAAGTTCAATGAATGGCATGGCATGTACTAGGGATGTGGGCCCCTAAAAATGCTAAGGAAAAATATTGGCAAAAGCTCAAGACTCTTCATCTTTATTTTAGTGATCCAAGATCACATTGAGTCCATAGGAAAGCCAATACTATTAAAAGGGGATGAGGTGTTGCTTAATGACTTGCTTGCTCAAATGCTTAGTGATATTGCTCCAAAACCCTCAACCACTTTCTCCATCCAAATATGTCCCAAACCTAAACTCCAACTCGGCCCCACCGATTCTCTCTATCCGGAGCCACCGAGTTCATATGACATCACCACTACCAGAAACCCTAGCAATTCGGTTTCACCGATATGATCTCGGTTTCACCGAGATGGCCTTGCCAACACTATGTGACTTGTTGCATTTATATCAGTCTCACCGAGTTATGCAATCGGTCTCACTGAGTTGGCTGGACCAACTCTCTGTTGCTGTATTGCTTCACTTCGGTCTCACGGAGTTGATGCAATCAGCGCCACCGAGATGAGGTTTGCCCTAAGCCCTTGCACATTGGTCCCACTGAGTTGTTCTAGTAGGTCCCACCGAGATTCCCAATGTTCACATTTTTGAACTAATTGATGCCACTGAGTTTAACCATTCGGTCCCACCGAGATGAATCAAATGTGTGTAACGGTTGGATTTTGTGTGGAGGCTATATATACCCCTCCACCCCTTCTCCATTTGTGAGAGAGCCATCAGAATGTGCCTACACTTCCACCATACATTTTCTGAGAGAGAACCACCTACTCATGCGTTGAGATCAAGACATTCCAATCCTACCACAAGAATCTTGATTTCTAGCCTTCCCCAAGTTGCTTTCACTCAAATCATCTTTCCACCATAGCCAAATCTGAGAGAGAGTTGAGTGTTGGGGAGACTATCATTTGAAGCACAAGAGAAAGGACTTCATCATCAACACACCGTCTATTACCATTTGGAGAGTGGTGTCTCCTAGATTGGTTAGTTGTCTCTTGGGAGCCTCCGACATGTTGTGGAGATGAACCAAGAAGTTTGTAAGGGTAAGGAGATCGCCTACTTTGGGAAGATCTACACAAGTGAGGCAAGTCCTTTGTGGGTGATGGTTATGGTGGGATAGACAAGGTTGCTTCTTCGTGGACCCTTCGTGGGCGGAACCCTTCCTGGACTCGCGTAGCCATTACCCTTCGTGGGTTGAAGTCTCCATCAACATGGACGTACGATAGCACCACCTATCGGAACCACGCCAAAAATCTCCATGTCTAAATTGCGTTTGCCTTCTCCAAACCCTTCCCTTACCTTCATATGCAATGTTTTACTTTCCGTTGCTATACTCTTAGAATTGCATGTGTAGGTTGATTGCTTGACTTGTGCGAATTGCTACAATCTACCCACAACTAAAATTGGGAAAATGATAGATTTTTATTTGGTCAAGTAGTATAATCACCCCCCCTCTGGACATACTTTCGATCCTACAACTCGGCGTGCCCCCACTGTATCATGAACACCCAGTGGGTGTGCCCTGCGCAAACCCACTAACAAAATCCTACCAAGGGAAAAAGAGAAACTTCGACTGGAAATTATACTCATAATGGTACTTACTCGGACGTTGGTCTGCAGCGACGTGCTGGCGTCATAAGCCTACTTCAGTCGGTCGCACATCAATACCACCAGGATTAGAGCCTCCTTGCTCTCCCCCACTTGATCTTCAGGGACACGGTACAGGGGGGAGGAGGTAGCTAGGACCGATGGAGACGTAGACGCAGACCTCGGAGCCGGAACTACCGCTGATCCACTCGGAGGAGCCGAGGTAGACCCTGCGGTCGGTACCACTACGGTCGAAGGTGCTAAGCCACCCGGAGCCAGAGGACTCAGCCCCGCAGCCCTTCCAGCGGACTACGCCAGAGAAACGCGGGTCACTCGGTGAGAGGAGGCGTTAGGCATCGGCGCGTCAATATTCGGCATGGCTTCCCTGGTGGCCCCCAGATTGGGCGGGTTGGTCCTCTCGTTGCCATCCAGTTGAATGATCTCGGATGGAGCTGCACGAATACATGGACCAAATAAATCATTGTAGTTCAATCGAAAGAATACCTAACTGTCTGAATCACACAACGAAGCATACCTTTGGAAGTGGCAGCGTCCGCCACATCAACATCACTCGGACCCAACTTACGAGCTTGTGGATCCACCGAGGTCGTCGAGGTGTCGTTGCTACGGAGGTCAAAGGACACTCAGCCAACAACCGAATCAGCACAAAAGCAAACGGGGGATTGACGAGAGCACTCACATTGAAGTCACAGGTACGCCACCTCGATCTGAGGCACTGCGACCTTCCGAGGCTTGGTGTTTGATCCCTGTTGTTGTTTTCAGCAGAACTAACCCAGACTGTTGTTGTTTTCAGCAGAACTGCCATGGTGTTGTTTATTGTGCAGAAAAAAAAGTTCTCGGAATGACCTGAAAATCCACGGAGATAACTTTTGGAAAATATAAAAATACTGGCAAAATAATCAAGGCCAGGGGCCCACACCACATCCCACGAGGGTGGGGGCGTATGCTACATCTTGTGGGCCCCCTGATGCTCCACCGACCTCAACTCCAACTCCATATATTTCGTTTCACGGAGAAAAAAACCAGAGAGAAAGTTTCATCGCGTTTTACGATACGGAGCCGCCGCCAAGCCCTAATGTCTCTCGGGTGGGCTGATCTGGAGTCTGTTCGGGGCTCCAGAGAGGGGGATTCGTCGCCGTCGTCATCACCAACCATCCTCCATCACCAGTTTCATGATGCTCACCGCCGTGCCTGAGTAATTCCATCATAGGCTTGCTGATCGGTGATGGATTGGCTGAGAGTTACCATGGAATCAAGTGAGTTTTGTTAGGGTTTGATCCCGAGTAGCCACTTTGTTCTGAGATTGAGGGTGCGATGACTTTTCTATGCTTAATGCTTGTCACTAGGGCCCGATTTCCATGATTTCAGATCTGAACCTATTATGTTTTCATGAATATATGTGAGTTCTTGATCCTATCTTGCAAGTCTATAGTCACCTATTGTGTGTTATGATCTGACAACCCCGAAGTGACAATAATCGGGATACTTCTCGGTGATGACCATAGTTTGAGGAGTTCATGTATTCACCATGTGCTAATGCTTTGTTCCGGTTCTCTATTAAAAGGAGGCCTTAATATCCCTTAGTTTCCACTAGGACTCCGCTGTCACGGGAGGGTAGGACAAAAGATGCCATGCAAGTTCTTTTCCATAAGCACGTATGACTATATTCGGAATACATGCCTACATTACATTGATGAACTGGAGCTAGTTCTGTGTCACCCTACGTTATAGCTATTACATGAGGAATCGAATCTGACATAATTATCCATCACTGATCCAATGCCTACGAGCTTTTCACATATTGTGCTTTGCTTATTTACTTTTCCATTGCTACTGTTACAACTACTACAAAACTACTATCTTTACTTTTGCCGCTGCTACCATTACTATCATACTACTTGCTACTAAATACTTTGATGCAGATACTAAGTTATCCAGGTGTGGTTGAATTGACAACTCAACTGCTAATGCTTAAGAATATTCTTTGGCTCCCCTTGTGTCGAATCAATAAATTTGGTTTGAATACTCTACCCTCGAAAGCTGTTGCGATCCCCTACGCTTGTGGGTTATCAAGACTAATTTCTGGCGCCATTGTCGGGGAGCATAGCTCTATTCGTTGAGTCACTTGGGATTTATATCTGTTGATCACTATGAGAAACTTGAAAGACGAAAGAACTAAGATTTTTCCCTCAACTACGAGGGGAGGTAAGGAACTGCCATCTAGCTCTGCACTAGATTCTCCTTCTGTTTTGAGTAAGCTTGCGACATCTAAACTTGCTACTGCTTTGAATTCTGATATGTCGCATGTTATTGATGATGCCACTTCTACTATGCATGATACTTATGATGAAACTACTTCTGTGCATGATACTACTTTGCCATTAGGTGAATTTCTTGATGAACAACTTGCTGGGGTTAGAGAGGATGGAATTATTAATGATGATAGTGATGATGAAAGTTCTCCCCCTGATTATGAATTGCCTGTTGTTCCTGAGGGTTATGTCATGGATGAAGAAGCTGCTAGAGCTATTTTTGCTTGCAAAGATAGATATGATCTTAAGAAGTTATTAGCTAAATGGAAGCAGCAATCTCTTAATGCTAGAATGAAACTGACCCGCTTTTGCTACTTCACCTATACGTATTCTTGATAAGGATTATGAATTCTCTGTTGATCCTGAGATAATTACTTTGGTAGAATCTGATCCTTTTTATGGCTATGAATCTGAATAAGTTGTGGCACATCTTACCAAGTTAAATGATATAGCCACCCTGTTTACTAATGATGAGAAGTCTCGCTATTATTATATCCTTAAGATATTTCCATTCTCATTAAAGGGTTATGCTAAGACTTGGTTTAATTCTCTTGATCCTGGTTGTGTGCGTAGTCCCCAGGATATGATTTATTACTTCTCTGCTAAATATTTCCCTACTCATAAGAAACAAGCTGCCTTGCGGGAAATATATAATTTTGTGCAAATCAAAGAAGAGAGTCTCCCACAAGCTTGGGGGAGGCTTCTCCGATTACTTACTGCTTTGCCTGATCATCCTCTGAAGAAAAATGAAATACTTGATATCTTTTATAATGGACTAACCGATGCTTCCAAGGACTACTTGGATAGTTGTGTTGGCTGTGTTTTCAGCAAAAGAACAGTCGACCAAGCTGAATTACTATTGAATAATATGTTAACTAGTGAAAATAATTGGACTCTTCCCGAGCCAATTCCTGAGGCAGTTCCTGAGCCAATTGAGCCAATTCCTGAGCCTATTCCTAAACCAACTCCGAAGAAGAGAGGTGTTCTATTTCTCAGTCCTGAAGATATGCAAGACGCAAAGAAATCAATGAAAGAAAAAGGTATTAAAGCTGAAGATGTTAAGAATTTGCCACCTATTGAAGAAATACATGGTCTTAATATACCGCCTGTTGAAGAAACACATTGTCTTGATAACCCGACACAGGTAGTAAAGGTAAATTCTCTCTATAGATATGATAAATTTGAAACTCCTTCCACTAAATTTCATAGCCCATGCTTAGATGAATTTGATGACTTTATGGCTAGACAAGAAAGTTTTAATGCTTATGTTGGTAGAGAATTAAAGAATAATGCCTTCGAGATAGGACGCTTGAGTGATTATATGGCTAGAGTTAAAGGTGAACTTAAACTCATTAGCAAATATGCTTCTATGGTTACCACTCAAGTTGAACAAGTACTTAAAGCTCAAAGTGATTTGCTTGATGAATTAAATAATAAACATGATTTTGCTGTTAGAGTGGCTACTAGAACCGGTAGAATGAATCAAGAACCTTTGTATCTTGAAGGCCACCCTAAGAGAATCGAAATGGATTCTCAAAGAAATAATTTAGAGGCACCTAGTTCTTCTAAAAAGAAGAAAAAGAAAAACGATAGGACTTTTCATGCTTCTAGTGAACCTGTTGTAGACACACCTGAGAATCCCAACGATATTTCTATTTCTGATGCTGAAACACAATCAGGTGATGAACATGAACCTAGTGATAATGTTAATGATAATGTTAATGATAATGTTCATGTTGATTCTCAACCTAGCAAAAATAATGATGTAGAGATTGAACCTGCTGTTGATCTTTTAACCCACAATCAAAGAATCAACGTTATGATAAAAGAGCCTTTGTTGCTAGGAAGCATGGTAGAGAGAGAGAACCATGGGTTCAGAAACCCACGCCCTTTCCTCCTAAACCATCCAAGACAAAGGATGATGAGGATTTTGAGCGCTTTGCTGAAATGATTAGACCTATTTTCTTACGTATGCGCTTAGCTGATATGCTTAAAGTAAATCCTTATGCTAAGTACATGAAGGATATCATTACAAATAAAAGAAAGATACCAGAAGCTGAAATTTCCACCATGCTTGCTAATTATACGTTTAAGGGTGGAATACCAAAGAAACTTGGAAATCCAGGGGTACCAACTATACCATGCTCCATTAAACGAAACTATGTTAAAACTGCTTTATGTGATCTTGGAGCAGGTGTTAGTGTTATGCTTCTCTCTTTATATCGTAGACTTGAATTGAATAAGTTGACACCTACTGAAATATCTTTGCAAATAGCCGATAAATCAACTGTCATACCTATCGGTATTTGTGAGGATGTGCCTGTTGTGGTTGCAAATGTCACTATCTTAACGGACTTTGTTATTCTTTTATCCCCGAGGACGATAGTATGTCAATTATCCTTGGTAGACCCTTTTTGAATACTGCAGGGGTTGTTATTGATTGCAACAAAGGCAATGTCACTTTTCATGTTAATGGTAATGAGCATACGGTACACTTTCCGAGGAAACAACCTCAAGTTCATAGCATCAATTCTATTGGAAAAAGTCCAACTATCATTATTGGAGGTTTTGAATTTCCTCTTCCTACTGTCAAGAAAAAGTATGATATTCTTACTATTGGGGATGTTCATATCCCCGTTGAGGTAACCTCGTGTTATTTGAGATTTCTCCGGTTCCGTGTTATTCGGAATGAGTTTGTTAACAAGACTTGATCAACATTGTTAGTGGATTCATTTTGATGATCACGAGATGGATGAAACTAGAAGGCACAACCTTCTGTACCCTATTTTTACTTTCTGTTATTTAGAATAAATAAATAAATAAAATAATAGTATTATTTGTCTGTTTTCTGAATTATCCGTGCAATAAAAAATATCCCGAAAATAAAAGTGCTCCAAATGCCCTGCAAATTTAGTATGATTTTTATGGAATATTTGAGGATTTTAGGCCTTGAGAACACTGCAGGGGGCATGCACACAGCCACACGAGGGTGGAGGCGCGCCACACCCCCTGAGCACGCCTGTCTCGTGGGCCCCAGGGTGGCCCCCTCCACTTATTCCTGCACCCACACACTCCATCTTCTTCCCAAAAAATCCCCATCCAGCTCAAGCACGAGTTCTAGCTCATTTTGCTGCGATTTTCGATCTCCTTGCTCAAAGCTCCATTCACAAAACTGCTTTGGGAGATTGTTGCTTGGTATGTGACTCCTCCATTGGTCCAATTAGTTTTTGTTCTAGTGCTTTATTCATTGCAAATTTTTGCTGCATAGGTGACCCTGTTCTTGATCTTGCATGTCAAATTTATGAGGTCCCAAGTAATTCTAATGCATGATATAGGCTCTAGGCACTTGTAGGAGTAGTTGATACCAATCTTGTTTAGTTTTATTCACTTTTATTTTGAAGTTACTAATTTTTTTAGAAATTTTCCAGAGAAAGGATTATGTCTAGGAGAATGTACCAAGGTGGTTCCTCAACAAATAGAGGACCTAGGCGTGCTATGCGTGAGCAAGACGATGAACCACCAAGGGATGCCGAAGTGCGAGCTTGTGAGTGGCCATCAGACGAGTTTATGGTCAATACAGGCATCAAGGATGAATTTGACGCATATGTGCGTAATGCTGATCTTGAGGACTTCTTACAAGATAAGTGTCCTCAGTACTACCAATTGACTGATTCATTCGTAAGAAGGTTTAAATATACATCTTCGCGTAATTCTCAGAGTGTCCTGCTTGATATTTATGATAAATCTTACACCATGGACTTAGAAGATTTTACAACTGCTTGCAAACTCCTGCAGTGGGGCAATGTTCATGAACCCCACAGATCTGAATATAAAGACTTTCTTTCTAGTATTACTGTGGGAGAATCTAGGGATATAGCACAAGCTACTATAGGGAGCATTCATTTTCCTGCTATACATTATTTTGTTCTCTTGATTGGTAGATGCATTAACGGTAAAGATGAAGCATGTCACATGTGTGTCCCTGATCTTTGTGTCCTCAAGAGTGCTGTGTTAGGTAATAAAGATTACAACTTGGGGGCAATAGTTGCACGTAGGTTGCACAATAATGGTATGTCCGGAGATTTATTTGGAGGATTTATGCGACCCGTGTTGCTAATTATCTTGGTATAGCCCCACGAGAGGAGGATATGGAGTTGCTTCACCTTTATTTAGATTATGACGCGATGGTCAAACATCATTTTCTTTTGAGGAACGAACAATTCCTCCAGTATCGACTAATCTTTGACAGACGTAGCTCTGTCCATGTTACTCTCCCTACTCCTTCCCTTTTTCATTACCAGGCAAAACGAAGATATGTTGTTACCAGGGAGGAGGCAGCTGAACACGAGGGGAGAGCGGAGGCGGCTCGCCAACATGCTGCAGTTCAGGATGCATTTGCTGCTGCATCTCAGTACGACCCCAGTTATAACTTCGAATATCAGCTAGGCTATCCCTGGCATTAGACCAACTTAGGCCCAAAGCCTAAGCTTGGGGGAGTACGTATTTCTCACCGACTTTACATTCATGTTCATACACTATTCTAGTTGTCGGTGCTGATACTCTTTCATTGTATTATCCATGCTAGTTTAATTTCTTTTTCTAGTTTTCTTCTTGTGAGTTTGATAAACCTTAAGAAAAACCAAAAATAGTTAGTTTACTTTCCATGCATGTAGTAGTAATTAAAATGAAAACCCAAAAAGATTTCTCATTCTTCTTTTACTTGTTGGGAGCTTTCCCGTGTAAATAGTTTTATTTCTTTTCTTTCCTTTGGGGGTCGAGAGTAGAAGACCATATTGAAAATGTTTAGTGGCTCTCATATGCATGATTGTTGATTTAACTTAGAGCCCATATTACTTTGTCTTGTCTCTTGAGTTGAATGCTTGCAGATTCCAGCTTAGTCCAATGCACTTGCACTATTATTACTATACACATCGTTCGGTCGTGCAAGTGAAAGGCAATAATGACGATATATGATGGACTGATTGAGATGAGAAAAGCTGGTATGAACTCGACCTCTTTTGTTTTTGTAAATATGATGAGTTCATCGTTCCTGATTCAGCCTATTATGAAGTAAACATATTTGCAATTACATTTATAGATTATAGTTGCTTGTGCCATGCTTAATTAGCTATGAGTTATAATGGTTTACCTTGCGTGCCAACATGCTATTGAAATGATTATGATGTGGTATGATTGGATGCTATCCTCCTTTGAATGAATTGAGTGACTCGACTTGGCACATGTTCACGCATGTAGTTGAAACAAAATCAACATAGCCTTCACGATATTTATGTTCATGGTGGATTATATCCTACTCATGCTTGTACTTGGTGTAAATTAATTTTAATGCATGTTCATGACTGTTGTCACTCTCTCAGTTGGTCGCTTCTCAGTCTTTTGCTAGCCTTCACTTGTACTAAGCGGGAATACTGCTTGTGCATCCAAACTCCATGAACCCCAAAGTTATTCCATATGAGTCCACCATACCTTCCTATATGCGGTATCTACCTGCCGTTCCAAGTAAATTTGTATGTGCCAAACTCCAAACCTTCAAATGAAATTATGTTTTGTATGCTCGACTAGCTCATGTTTCAACTAGGGCTGTCTGTATCTTCCATGATAGGTGGGTTATTCTCAAGAGGAGTGGACTCCGCTCCTCATTCACGAGAAAATGGCTGGTAACCGGGATGCCCGGTCCCATGATCAAAAAGATCAAAGCAAATCAAAATAATTAAACAAAACTCCCCTGGGGTTGTTGTTAGTTGGAGGCACTCGTTGTTTCGAGCAAGCCATGGATTGATGCTTGTTGGTGGTGGGGGAGTATAAACTTTTACCATTCTGTTTTCGAACCGCCTATAATGTATGTAGTATGGAAGATATCGCCATCTCATAGTTGTTGCGTTGACAGTGAAAGTATGCCGCTCAAAATGTTATTCATCTCTATTTTAAAATCGAGCTCTGGCACCTCTACAAATCTCTGCTTCCCTCTACGAAGGGCCTATCTATTTACTTTTATGTTGAGTCATCACCCTCTTATTAAAAAGCACCCATTTGAGAGCACACTCGTCATTTGCATTCATTAATATTAGGTTATATTGGGTATGACTTGACCGGATCTCTTTACCATGAATTACAATGTTTAGACAGTCCTTGATCTTTAAAGGTGCTCTGCATTTATGTTTTCTTGGTCTCGTAAAGGGCTAGTGAGATACCATTTTGTTATATCATATTATGATTGTTTTGAGAAAGTGTTGTCATCCGAGTTTTATTATTATTGCTCGCTAGCTGATTATGCCATTGATATGAGTAAATATGAGACCTTAGTGTTATTGTGAATATGGTTAGTTAATAATCTTTGCTGAAAACTTGAATGCTGGCTTTACATATTTACAACAACAAGATAAAATAGAGTTTGTAAAAGTTTTTCTTTATCACTTTCAGTTTATCAACTGAATTGCTTGAGGACAAGCAAAGGTTTAAGCTTGGGGGAGTTGATACGTCTCCAACGTATCTACTTTTCCAAACACGTTTGCACTTGTTTTGGACTCTAACTTGCATGATTTGAATGAAACTAACCCGGACTGACGCTGTTTTCAGCAGAATTGCCATGGTGTTGTTTATTGTGCAGAAAACAAAAGTTCTCGGAATGACCTGAAAATCCACGGAGATAACTTTTGGAAAATATAAAAAATATTTGCGAAAGAATCAAGGCCAGGGGGGCCACACCCTGTCCACGAGGGTGGGGGCGCGCCCACCTCCCTAGGTGCGCCCCCTGTCTCCTGGGCCCCTCGAGGCTCCCCCGGCCGACTTCTTTCGCCTATATAAGTCCACGTACCCTAAAAACATCGGGGACGAAGGTAGATCGGGAGTTCTGCCGCCGTAAGCCTCTGTAGCCACCAAAAACCTCTCGGGAGCCCGTTCTGGCACCCTGCCGGAGGGGGAACCCATCACCGGTGGCCATCTTCATCATCCCGGCGCTCTCCATGACGAGGAGGGAGTAGTTGACCCTCGGGGCTGAGGGTATGTACCAGTAGCTATGTGTTTGATCTCTCTCTCTCTCTCTCGTGTTCTCTCTATGGCAGGATCTTGATGTATCACGAGCTTTGCTATTATAGTTGGATTTTATGATGTTTCTCCCCCTCTACTCTCTTGTAATGGATTGATTTTTCCCCTTGAAGTTGCCTTGTTGGATTGAGTCTTTAGTGATTTGAGAACACTTGATGTATGTCTTGCCGTGCATATCTGTGGTGACAATGGGATATCACGTGCCACTTAATGTATGTTTTGGTGATCAACTTGCGGGTTCCGCCCATGAACCTATGCATAGGGGTTGGCACATGTTTTCGTCTTGACTCTCCGGTAGAAACCTTGGGGCACTCTTTGAAGTACTTTGTGTTGGTTGAATAGATGAATCTGAGTTTGTGTGATGCATATCGTATAATCATGCCCACGGATACTTGAGGTGACAATGGAGTATCAAGGTGACATTAGGGTTTTGGTTGATTTGTGTCTTAAGGTGTTATTCTAGTACGAACTCTTAATAGATTGATCCGAAAGAATAACTTTGAGGTGGTTTTGTACCCTACCATAATCTTTTCGTTTGTTCTCCGCTATTAGTGGCTTTGGAGTGACTCTTTGTTGCATGTTGAGGGATTTTTATATGATTTATCTATGTTATTATTGTTGAGAGAACTTGCACTAGTGAAAGTATGAACCCTAGGCCTTGTTTCCTAGCATTGCAATACCGTTTGTGCTCACTTTTATCGTAAGTTACTTGCTGTTTTTATATTTTCAGATTACAAAAACCTATATCTACCATCCATATAGCACTTGTATCACCATCTCTTCGTCGAACTAGTGCACCTATACAATTTACCATTGTATTGGGTGTGTTGGGGATACAAGAGACTCCTTGTTATTTGGTTGCAGGGTTGTTTGAGAGAGACCATCTTCATCCTACGCCTCCTACAGATTGATAAACCTTAGGTCATCCACTTGAGGGAAATTTGCTACTATCCTACAAACCTGTGCACTTGCAGGCCCAACAACGTCTACAAGAAGAAGGTTGTGTAGTAGACATCAAGCTCTTTTCTGGCGTCGTTGCCAGGGAGGTGAGTGCTTGAAGGTATATCTTTAGATCTTGCAATCGAATCTTTTTGTTTCTTGTTTTATCACTAGTTTAGTTTATAAAAGAAAACTACCAAAAAATGGAATTGAGTTTGTCGCATACGCTTCGTCTTTTTAATATCTTTCTTAAGAATGATGAAAAGGAAAATTGTGCTCAAGTGCTAGAAGAAGAATGCATTAAAATGTTTGGTACTAGATTGTATGATGAGCATGATTGCAATGTTGTTAGTATGAATTCATTGAATATCCATGATGCTAATGATATGCAAAGCCACAAGCTTGGGGAAGCTACGTTTGATGAAGATGATATTTTTTGTCGCCCAAGTTTTGATGAGCAAATTATTATGATGAAAGCATGCTTCCTATTTATGATGATTATATTGATGAAAGTGGGTTTGGAAGAGTGTCAACTTTAGGAAGTAGTGATCCCACTATTTTGGAGGATGTTGAATCTTATTGTGATGAACATGAAAGTGGATTTGGAAGAGTGTCAACTTTATTTAGTGATGATTCCACTATTTTGGAAGAGGTTACAATTGATTATCAGAACAAAGTTGCTATCTATGATGATTATTGTGATGACTTGTATGCTATTAGGAATAATGATAACCATGAAACTTGTCATCATGATTTTAGTTTTCAATTGGATTATGCCTCACATGATAATTATTTTGTTGAGTTTGCTCCCACTACTATTCATGAGAAGAAATTTCCTTATGTGGAGAGTAGTAAATTTTCTATGCTTGTAGATCATGAAAAGAATGCTTTAGGTGCTGGTTATATTGTTGAATTCATTCATGATGCTACTGAAAATTATTATGAGGTAGGAACTTATTCTTGTAGGAATTGCAATAATATCAAGTTTCCTCTTTATGTGCTTAAAGTTTTGAAGTTATGCTTGTTTAGCCTTCCTATGCTAGTTGATTATTGTTCCCATAAGTTGTTTGCTCACTAAATCCCTATGCATAGGAAGTGGGTTAGACTTAAATGTTCTAGTCATGTGCTTCATGATGCTCCCGTTATGTTTCAATTCTTATCTTTTATGTGAGCATCATTGCCATCATCATGCCTAGCTAGAAAGGCATTAAAGAAAAACGCTTGTTGGGAGACAACCCAATATTTACCCTACTGTTTTTGTGTGTCCACATGATTATGTTACTGTAGTAATCATGTTTCACAGCTTTTGTTTCAATAAACTGCCAAGTAAGACCTTTAGGATAGCTTATGGTGATAGTTGTGTTGATCCTGCTGAAAATCAGAAACTTTTGCACCCAGTAAATTAGTTTTGTTAATTCTCAAAAACGTGATCTTGATATGATTATTTTTTATCTAGATTGGTACACGAATTGCTTAGGACTTCCTAATTTGGTAGAATTTTTGGAGTTCCAGAAGTATACGTTTGTTACAGATTACTACAGACTGTTCTGTTTTTGACAGATTCTGTTTTTTGTGTGTTGTTTGCTTATTTTGATGCATCTATGGCTAGTATTAAGTGGTATGAACCATAGATAAGTTGGAATACAGTAGATATTACACCAATATGAATTTATAATGAGTTCATTACAGTACCTAAGTGGTGGTTTTATTTTCTTATACTAACGGAGCTTACGAGTTTTCTGTTGAGTTTTGTGTTGTGAAGTTTTCATGTTTTGGGTAAAGATTCGATGGACTATGGAATAAGGAGTGGCAAGAGCCTAATGTTTGGGATTACCAAGGCACCCCAATATAATATTCAAGAATAGCCAAAAGCCTAAGCTTGGGGATGCCCCGGATGGCATCCCCTCTTTCGTCTTTGTTCATCGGTAACTTTACTTGGAGCTATATTTTTATTCACCACATGATATGTGTTTTCCTTGGAGCGTCATTTTCATTTGTTAGTATTAGCTTTCTGTTATTTATAATAGTGTTTTGCATCTATATTTTCAATAAAAATGTCAATGGTAGCCTTTGCCATGCTTATTTTGCTAGTATACATGTTGCTGTTTGAAAACAGAAAGTTTACCGCTGTTGCAAAAATTCCGTAGAAACGTCAGAGCATGATATAATGTTGAAACTTTTTGTATAATGAGCTCTGATAAATCTTCTACAGCGTAGTATTTTTCTCATAATTTTTGGAGTTAGGGAAGTATGATTAATCTTGCATTCTTAACAGACTATACTGTTTTGGCAGATTGCTGTTATGGTTGCATTGGTTGCATATGTTTGCTTGTTTATTGATTCTATTTAAGGATAGGAGTGTTAAATATGCAGAGGAATTTAGTATGCAATGTTGAATAATAATTTTAGTGATTTGTTACAGTAGAAAATGATAAGGTTTTGCATTGGTTTATACTAACCTATCTCACGAGTTCTTATTGAGTTTGGTGTGGATGAAGCTTTTGATAAAAAGAGAAACCATGATATGAGAGGAATTAAGGAGACACAAAAGTTCAAGCTTGGGGATTCCCAAGGCACCCCAAGATAATATTTCAAGAAGTATCAAGCAGCTAAGCTTGGGGATGCCACGGTAGGCATCCCACCTTTCTTCTTCAACAACTATCGGTTAGTATCGGTTGAACCTAAGTTTTTGCTTCTTCACATGAGTTGTGCTATCCTTGCAATGTCATTTTATTTTATTTTGCTTGCTGTTTGAATACAATACCAACATCTGAAATTCTTTAATGAGAGAGATTCTTCACATAGTTACATAATTATTTAGCTACTCATTGATCTTCACTTATATCTTGTTGGAGTAGTTTGTCATTTACTCGTGTGCTTCATTTATATCCTATGAGTAAATGGTTGAATGAGTTGAATGTCATAAATCTGAAATTATATATGTCTCATTTGCTTATCCCTTGGGGAGTAATGACTTCACATCTAAAAAGTAGAGGTTGTAAATTTATTGAAGGTTAGCAAGCATTGTATTGGTCATTTGAACAATTCGTGAAAGAATATTGAAGGAAGAGAGATTTCACATATAAATATACTATCCTAGACATCTTTTATAGTTGGGAGCACTCATTAAGTATGACATGCTAAAGAGTTGATGTTGGACAAGGAAGACAACATAATGGGTTATGTTTTCTCACATCTTAGTTAAAGTATATTGTCATGGATCATTCAAATATGTTGAGCTTGCTTTTCCCCCTCATGCTAGCCAAAATTCCTTGCACCAAGTAGAGATACTACTTGTGCTTCCAAACATCCTTAAACCCAGTTTTTCCATGAGAGTCCACCGTACCTACCTATGGATTGAGTAAGATCCTTCAAGTAAGTTGTCATTGGTGCAAGCAATAAAAATTGCTCTCTAAATATGTATGATCTATTGGTGTGAAGAAAATAGCTTTATACGATCTTGTTATGGAAGCAATAAAAGCGACGGACTGCATAATAAAGGTCCATATACAAGTGGCAATATAAAGTGACGTTCTTTCGCATTAAGATTTTGTGCATCCAACCCTAAAAGCGCATGACAACCTCTGCTTCCCTCTGCGAAGGGCCTATCTTTTACTTTATGTCTTTTACTTTATGCAAGAGTCAAGGTGATCTCCACCTTTCCCTTTTTCATTTTAACCTTTGGCAAGCACCTCGTGTTGGAAAGATCCTGATATATATATCCAACTGGATGTAAGTTAGCATGAACTATTATTGTTGACATCACCCAAAGGTGAATACGTTGGGAGGCAACATTATAAGCCCCTATCTTTCTCAGTGACCGATTAAAACTCCATAACCATTAGTATTGCGTGAGTGTTAACAATTGTAGAAGACTATATGATAGTTGAGTATGTGGAGTTTGCTAAATCAAAGCTCTGACATAGAACCTTCCTGAAAATAAGATGAATTGCAATTGTTTGATGACAGAGAACGAAGTTTGCTAGTTTTCAAGAAAGTTTATGGTTTATGCTTTAACATGTGAATAGCTTGTTACTTGTTCGTGAGAAGTTTTATGAGATGAACTACTGTTATGACATATAATCATGCTAGAAAAAGGTTATTGAAATTGTCATTGATCAAACTTGTGCACCTGCTAGCATTCACACTTATAAATTCTTTCTTTTATCATTTACCTACTCGAGGACGAGCAGGAATTAAGCTTAGATCTTGATACGTCTCCAACGTATCTATAATTTATGAAGCATTCATGCTACTTTTTTATCTGTTTTGAATGATTACGGGCTTTATTATACACTTTTATATTACTTTTGGGACTAACCTATTAACCAGAGGCCCATCCCATATTGCTGTTTTATTGCCTGTTTCAGTATTTCAAAGACAAGGAATATCAAACGGAGTACAAACGGAATGAAACCTTCGGGAGCGTGATTTTTGGAAAGGATATGATCCAGAAGACTTGGAGTTCAAGCCAGGGAAGGCTCGAGGAAGCCAGGAGTTAGGAGGGCGCGCCCACCCCCTTGGGCGTGCCACCTGTCTCCTGGGCCCCTCGAGGCTCCCCCGACCGACTTCTTTCGCCTATATAAGTCCACGTACCCTAAAAACCTCGGGGACGAAAATAGATCGGGAGTTCCGCCCGCCAAGCCTCTCAGAGCCACCAAGAACCTCTTGGGAGCCCGTTACGGCACCTCACGGAGGAACCCATCACCGGTGGCCATCTTCATCATCCCGGCGCTCTCCATGATGAGGAGGGGGTAGTTCACCCTCGGGGCCGAGGGTATGTACCAGTAGCTATGTGTTTGATCTCTCTCTCTCTCTCTCTCTCTCTCTCTCTCTCTCTCTCTCGTGTTCTGTCTATGGCACGATCTTGATGTATCGCGAACTTTGCTATTATAGTTGGATTTTATTATGTTTCTCCCCCTCTACTCTCTTGTAATGGATTGAGTTTTCCCCTTGAAGTTGCCTTGTCGGATTGAGTCTTTAATGATTTGAGAACACTTGATGTATGTCTTGTCATGCGTATCTGTGGTGACAATGGGATATCACGTGCCACTTGATGTATGTTTTGGTGATCAACTTGCAGGTTCCGCCCATGAACCTATGCATAGGGGTTGGCACATGTTTTCGTCTTGACTCTCCGGTAGAAACCTTGGGGCACTCTTTGAAGTACTTTGTGTTGGTTGAATAGATGAATCTGAGATTGTGTGATGCATATCGTATAATCATGCCCACAGATACTTGAGGTGACAATGGAATATCTAGGTGACATTAGGGTTTTGGTTGATTTGTGTCTTAAGGTGTTATTCTAGTACGAACTCTTAATAGATTGATCCGAAAGAATAACTTTGAGGTGGTTTCGTACCCTACCATAATCTCTTCATTTGTTCTCTGCTATTAGTGGCTTTGGAGTGACTCTTTGTTGCATGTTGAGGGATTGTTATATGATCTATCTATGTTATTATTGTTGAGAGAACTTGCACTAGTGAAAGTATGAACCCTAGGCCTTGTTTCCTAGCATTGCAATACCGTTTGTGCTCACTTTTATCATTATTTACCTTGCTGTTTTTATATTTTCAGATTACAAAAACCTATATCTACCATCCATATTGCACGTGTATCACCATCTCTTCGCCGAACTAGTGCACCTATACAATTTACCATTGTATTGGGTGTGTTGGGGACACAAGAGACTCGTTGTTATTTGGTTGTAGGGTTGTTTGAGAGAGACCATCTTCATCCTACGCCTCCTACGGATTGATAAACCTTAGGTCATCCACTTGAGGGAAATTTGCTACTGTCCTACAAACCTGTGCACTTGCAGGTCCAACAACGTCTACAAGAAGAAGGTTGTGTAGTAGACATCAAACCTCCACTCGGACATAGAAGGAAGGAGGGCTTCTTGGGAGCTATAACGGTCGAGGAATCCTAAGTCATCCATTAAGTAGAGTCGTAGCTACTGTTACCTGTAACTATTGTAGTAGAGGCTCATTATACTAGTAACTGACCCATTAATTCAGTGTCATTAAATGCCTCGGCATGGGATAAATGGAGCTGCATAGGACTCTATATAAGCCGCACCCCACTCCACGGCCAGGCACGATCAGTCTTTGTAACCCTATCCATCAAATCAAAGCAAGCCCTAGGGCACAAGACATAGGGCTTTTACCTCCACCGAGTGAGGGGCCTGGACTCGTTAAACACCGAGTGTTACACATGTGCCATTGCTAGGATCTTCCCCTCTTATTCGTACCCCTAGTAATCATTGTCAGGATCATAATCTCGATAGTCACGGGATGCCGGAACACAATAACGAGAAAGAAGAACAAAACGGGTGACGAGGATTTTGGTTTAACGAGTATAGTGATGACTCGGGAGGATACCTATGCATCCCGGATTTTGTGAAGTATCACGAAGCAAAGGGAACATCACATGATAAGCAAAGGTTCACTCGAATATCATTCGTGTGATCGTAGGGACCAATACGAACGTCCACGGTCCCGCTGCCGGTCATTGAACGAATGGTTTCGTTCATGTCTATGTGATTTCGTTCATGTCTATGTGTTACCGAACCTATGGGGTCACAAGCTTAAGGCACTCACGATCTGCTGAGTGTTACTGGGACGAAAGTCATGAGGATATATTTGTGGAATTGTTTCATGAATATTCGAAATAGTTCCAAGAGGATCCAGAAGCGTTTCGCGGCCACCGGAAGGGTTTCAGACAGTATCGGGTGATACCGGGTATTACCGATAAATTATATATAGGTGTAAAATGTTTCCGGGGATGTTAAATTTTATATATATATATATATATATATATAATGGTCTAGAGGTATTTAGAACATTTATATATCTAATTGAATATCAACAGGCCTAAAAAGGCTAAGTTGTGGAGAAGGAATTGGGCCACCAAGGCCCAATAGGGCAGGTGCCCCTTTCCCTCTTGAGGGAGGCCGAATTGGGGTGGGGGAGGATTTCTCCTTCCCCCTTAATTAGGCAGGCGCACCAAGGATTAATCCTTCCTTCGTGGTGATAGCCCCCCCCCTCTCCCATCCAACATATATATACTAGAGGTTTCCACCCTTTTGACACACAAGTTTTGGAGACTGATCTAGTTCTACTAGTTCATGTCCTAGTTGGTCCTAGTTGACTAATTAGAGTGTGGCCAATCTTCTTGTCCTCATAATTACAAGCCTAATGTGGTTCTAATCTCCTCCCTCTAATTATATGACGATGATTAGCTCTAGAAGGTGAAGCGCCGCCGAATCGTGAAGGTTGCACGCTTGCAACCAAGTAGAGAGGTTGTGCTTTCAGTCTTGTATTTGAGGGATCATTAGTCGGTGGTACAAGGGATCTTCATCGACGGTTCGAGAGACTCCAAGTACGATCTACGCTGACATGTTCTTCTTCCTCTGCAACTTGGTGATGGTAAGGATCGTAATCCCAACCTATTATGCACCTACATATTTATCTTAGGTGATTGTAGGCGCGAAATTTTTGTTTTTACAAATTCCCCAACAGTGGCATCATGAGCAGGATTATGAGTACATGCAGGTTGCAATCTAGATCACATGTGATTGTGAGAGTTGATGTTCTTGCTATGTTTCCCTCGAGTGTTTCTTCGGTTTAATTCATCGACATCATGGTGTTGCTTTGTTACAAGGTTCTGATAATCAATCGGCTCTGGCTGTCAACGATCTGCTAACAGTTCCTTGGGCTTCATCATAGTTGTGAATAGTGGACTGTTGCATACACAAGAGGGTTCCAAAGATGGATGATCTTCTAAGGGGTCACACGTATTGACAAATTTTAGTGTGGGGCTAGAGATTTTTAACCAAGTCTCTTGTTTCACACACCCCAAAACTTAATCTAGCATCAAGAATCATCGCCTAAATTGTGGATATAGGTAGCTAGTATTACTTGTTAAAATTGGTTAACCATGTAACTAAAATTTTGCCAAAACCGCTTAGAGGACGTCTAACTTGGTTTTGCACGCTATGCATGCGATGTGGTATAGTCTTCATCATGATAATGAGTTTATGTATGATATGGTTATATCACTACAAAAAAAGACACATCCATGACATTTTGGGCCGAACGAATTTTTTCTGTCATGCTTATGACACTTCTATGACGATAATTGTGACAAAACCTGGTATCATCATAGATGTGGTGGACTCCTACTTCTATGACAAAAAATCATGACAGAAAATGGGCTTTTCGTCCTGGGCGGGCTGGAGACGCAGCTGCATGACATTCTTTGGGCCGTCCATGATGGAAAAAACCATGGTAGAAGCGAGGGCGAGAAAAATATCGGGGAGTTCTCGGTTATAGTGGGTGGTCAGGGCTGAGCGATGCACTGAGGGATTGCGCGTTTCTCTCATACACGTACGCGCGTGGGTGCGGGGCGTTGGGCTCTAACTGAACCCGAGCGAGGCATTCACCTACTGAACCCAAGCGATTGCACTGGCTACACATTACTGAACCCGAGCGATCGATCGATCCCTGGCTGTTAACTGAACCCGATCGAGCGATTCGCCGCTCTGCCGCTAATCAAGCCGATCAAACCTGCTACCTGTTGATGAACAGTGAGCGTTGTTGGGGGTTGGATGAACAGTTCCTGGTGGGGGTGGATGAACAGGACCCCGTGGTAGTAGAGGTCGTTGCCTCTGGATGAACAGGACCCCGATCGAGCCAGTTGGGGGTGGATGAACAGGACCCCGTGGAGGGCTGGTTGAACAGTAGCCAGTGGAGGGCTAGATGCATAGTAGCCCATGGAGGGGTGGTTGAACAGTAGCCGATGGAGGCTGGGTGAACAGGAGCTCATGGATGAACAATAGCTGGTGGAGACAGGAGGGAGACGCCGTGGACGAACAGTCACATGTGGAGGCTGGAGGAGGTCGACGGTGGATGAACAGTAGCCCATGGAGGCTAGAGCGAGGTAGTAGACGGTGGATGAACAGTAGCCCATGGAGTCCCGTTTTGCGGTACGCCACACCCCTCCCAATGAACAGGACCCCGTTTCAACCGTAGGTGGTCGAAGAGAAGTCTGTTTCCTCCGTTTTGCGGTACGCCACACCCCTCCCGATCAACAGGACCCTGTTTCGACTGTAGGAGGTCGAAGAGAAGTCTGTTTCCTCCGTTTTGCGATACACCAGACCCCTCCCGGTGAACAGGATCCCGTTTTGGCCATAGGCGGTCGAACAGAAGGTCGTTTCCTTTGTTCTGCAGTACGCCAGGCCTCGTTTCGGCTGTTCCATCCAAGTCGATTGGCTCCCGATGAACATGATGCATTCCGTTGCCTCCTGATGAACACGACCCAGTTTCTCCATTCCGACCCAGCCAGTTGGCTGCCAATGAACAGGACGCCATCACTGCTCTCCGCTGCCTCTCCATGTACACGAGCCCTGGCCGTACGTATGCATAAGTAGCCGTTCGAGACCCCGCCCGTTTGTATGTATGTGATTGTATTTACTTTCTTGCACCCTGGATGTATGTACATGTACACGATATTGACGGGACTGTGTGACATGCTAAGTCCGCGCCTCTACTATGACACATGCCCTTCCTTACTCGGCCACGGTTCATCGCTCTGACTGCAGACGGTGATCGACCCGGTATGTACGTACATCGTTCCACGACAGACGGAACAACCATAAGTATGGTTCGACCGGGTGGGTCCCAGCTGTCAGGGAGGTAAGGAGGCACTCCCTTGCATGCGAAGATATAGCTGGTGGGTCCCAGCTGTCAGGGGGAGAATCATTTTTTCGCCCGTAATATGGACGCACTTCCTTGCGTGCGAAGATGTAGCTGATGGGTCCCAAGAGTCAGGGGGACGTTGTTTTCGTGAAATATGGTGGCTCGTCCGGTGGGTCCCTGCTGTAAGTGGAGGAATCATTATTTTGCGCGTAATAAGGAGGCACTTCCTTGCTGCGGTCGTGGACCCAGCTGTCAGCCTCTCCAAGTATAGTACTCTTCCGATGGAATTCGTTCCTTGACCACATTGACCATTCCGCGCCGAGAGCACCAAGGCAGTGGACGAAGGCGATGCCTAGGAAGGGGACAACGGGAAGCCGGAGAAGACGTGGCAGTGGATGCCCACGCGAAGAGGAGTACGAGGGTTCACTGGTTCGGCTGGTGTGAGGCTGCCGTCTCCGCAGAATAACAGGGGTTGTGGGTGAGTAGAGGGATGGCCTGGCCAGAGGTTGGAGTAGGGTGGGCGGTCGAGCTGCACACAGCGGCAGAGCCCGCCACGAGAGGCGAGGCGGTGACACGACCGGCGCTGGTTTGGGCGGCTGGAGCAAGAAGACCAGAGGTTGAAGAAGCACTACGGTCGTTGGATGGACATCGTACGGCCACTAGAGCTAGAACCGTTCGTATTAACTAAGTTGACAAAGCCCTCCGTCCGCGTCAACTTAGTAGGCCCACAAGTCAGCCTCCAACTATGGTAGGTCCCAGATAGTAGGGGGTATTAATTTTTTTGTGCATTTACCACACCGCGCCGAGTGCATCCAAGGTGGTGGACAACGACGAGGCCCCGGATAGCAACGAGCCGAAGATGGGAAGACGCGGGAAAGGAGTTGCAGACAGAGAGGTTCATGAGGGTTAACTGGTTCTGGTGCGGCGTGGTTCGGCAGTCGGTTGAAGAACAGGAGGTGTGGAGGGGTGGAGGGATGGCCTGGCTGGCGGTGGGGTAGCACTACACAGTGAAGCGTGCTAAGCAGAGCTGCTATCAGCAGGAGGCGGGAGCAGGTGGTCCCGGCGGCGCTGGAGGAAGAAGACGAGAGATTGAAGATGGATGCCGAACGTTGGATGTAAATCCAACGACTATCAATGTCAGAATCATTTGTTGACTAAGTTGACAATGACTTGCGTTGGCTTCGACCTATTGGCCCACATTTTAGCCTCGAAAAATGTGGCACATATTCAACCCATTTTTTTTCAGAATTTACAGTCCATTCGATCTTTTTTTTTGAGAATTACAGTTCATTTGCTGGGTTGTGTGAACAAATAATGTAGAGTCCATGCGGCCCATTTTTTTAAAACTACAACCCATTTTCACTTTCTCGAAATACATGAATTTGCTGGGTTGGCTGAACAAATAATGTAGCGTCCAGTCGGCCCATTTATTTTTTCCTAAAAAATTACAACCCATTTGCACTTTCTTGAAATACACGATTTTGCTGGGCTTGTTCTAATTATAATGTTGGGTTGGGCGCAGCAATGCTATCAAAAAATAAATAGGGGCTGAGCATTTTGTTATAAATATATTTAAATAATAAGTGTTTTATTATTATATCGGTCCTTAAATCTTACCAAGCTTTTGTACACAATCACCAGGATTTTCGTTGCCTTAATGAAAAAAATCCAGGATTTTACTGTTAAAAAATTATTTTTATATGTTAATAAGACATGGGATATTGTTTTATTATATATATAAGTATCCGTTAAATATATGATGAAAATAACAATAATATATAATAGCATATAAAATAATATAAATATATATAATATAGTTAGAAGGGAAACGTAAGTTGGACCTGGCGTTCCTACTCTTATATAGAAAAATAGAATAGACATCTGCATTTTCTTCAAAAAAAATACATAAGTTGGGTTGCGGTTGTTTCAGGAAAAATAAAACTTAGGATGGGAGGTCCATAGGCCGGTCGATACATGACGGCCCTCAAGAAAATACAAACCGGCATGTTGTGGGATGCGCATGTTAAAAAAGAAAGCCTATACGGGGCAACCCACAACCAAGCTGATACTTGCTGGCCCACTGATAATAAATGATACCTGCTAGCTCCCCGGCTTCATTGTAAATTTATCTCCTTTAGTAACTACGTTGAAGCACCTAAAAAAATGTAACTATCTTGACAAATCCATGGGCCCCAACGTCAGTATAGCATTAGGAGGAAGTATTTTTTTCAATAGGCACTTGCTTGCGTCTGACCATAGACACAGTGGGTCCCGGTATCCGCCTCTCCACGCATATCCTCTCCAGATTCCTCTCGTTTGTTCAGCATGTTCACAATGACAGATAGCGGCACCGCGGCGAGCGCACAAAGGCAGAGGACGAGAACGAACCACCAGAGCCGGGGAAGGCATGCTTTAGTAATGATAGATGTTGTGCCTTATTTCTACTGAAACTACTGAACTAGCCCAGTGGCAAAGTGACACTACCCGACCGCTGTTCTGCTCAGGTTCGATTCCACCTGATGCAGTGAAAATATCTCGAAAGTTTTTACCTCTGCCATTATTGGCATGTGGGTCCCCATTGTCATCTACGCACACCACGTCCAACACATGCCAAAACTTCATCCCTCGTTTTCTCTGTTTTTCGCACACTCGACATTGTGTGGGCATTTTTAAAATAGCATATGTTTTTGACTGTGCATCATATGAAGATGTGCTATGCATGAATGTTGATCAGCATGATGTTAACTGGCCGGTAGTTCCATTTTTTACCATGAATAAAACTTCCAACATGATGTTATCCTTATTTGAAAAGGGCGTGTTAATATAAATCCTCTGCCTCTGAAACTTGCAGTTTCTTCTCTGAGAATCACATTGTCTGCACTTTTACATGAAACTACATTTTTTTAAAGTGCTAAAAATAGATCTAGAATTCATAAAATACTTCATATGCTCAATACTGCAAATCTAAAACTCAAAAGACATTCATATCTGAAAGTACTCTCAAAATACACAACACAAAACACAATTCACAACCTGCAAAGCTGACAACCCTAAGCTCCTCCTGACAATTCACAACCTGCCCGACTATTGGGTTGGGGGCAGTCCCCTCCTATTCCTTAGCGGCAGATAGCCGCCCCGTGAGACGATGTGAATGGCGAGGGAGAGGATGGCGGGGAAGCGTTGTTGGGCCAACTGCTTTTCTCCTCTTGCAGTTGGGTTTGGTCGATGAAGACTCCACCGGCTCGCTCTGGCATGGCACCCTCACAAACGACACCCTGTAGATGCTCGATCCTTCAATTTCTGGTGGATGCTCCATCTTGGATCGATACTCCCACCACCGCTGCCTCACGATCGGATTTGGTGAATCTGTTTGCTCCATGGCCCAGAGGAGCAGCTCTATATACTCCCGTGTGACTCCCTTCGGGAGTATCGCCGCCTTTTCACTCTGTTGCAGATATTTGGCCATGGATGTCGCCATCGCTGCTAGTTGGTCCTTGTTGTAAAACCAAGACTATATCTCCAACATCCTAGCTAGCTTCACAGGGTTGCCGTCTGCGATCCTCACGTATCAGTTGTACTCCTCCGTCGATCTACTTCTCCACAGCACCTTCACTCGTCAGCGGTGGTGTTTGAATGGAAGAGGAGAGGAGCGGCGCTGGTTTTGGATTAGAATGGGAGAGGAGCGATGCTGGTTTTGGATTGGAACAGGAGAGGAGGGGCGGTGTGGAAGAGGAGAGGAGCGTCGCTGGATTTAGATTGGAACATGAGAGGAGCGGCGGTGGTTTAAGAGGAGAGGAGTGGCATTGGTCTTGGAAGTATTTTTTGTTTTGCATATTTTGGGTCAAAGTTTGACCACGTACTGTATTTGACAAGCAAAATGTGAATACATGTCACCAAAAATTATATCATTTGGTTCTATCTGAATGTACTTTCAAATTATATTATTTTTGCAATGTATGACCCAAAATAAAAGGGAGACTAGTTAATGTGGGGTCGCTTTCTTAATTGAAGGGTAAATTGATTTTGATTTTGATCCAGTCACAGCGCGCTGGCCCTCTCGTCCAATCCTAAATTGCTGCCGCACACTCCTCTCCCTCTTCTCCATTACAAAACCACCACCTCTCCTCTCCATCATCTCCATTCCAAAGCCACCGTCTCGCCTCTCCCTCTTCTCCATTGCAAAACCACCCCCTCTCCTCCATCTTCTCCATTGCAAAACCACTGTATTGCCTCTCCCTCTTCTCCATTGCAAAACCACCCCCTCGAGACGAAAGTCAGGCGGAGGTGGTGGGCGTACAGGTCAAAGGACGAGCATCCATAGGATAATGAATCGATCAAGTACGGAGTGCCGTTCGTGAGGGTGTAGAGCCAGCCGGAGCCACATGAGTATTCATTCTCCCACCGCAAGAGGAGGCCAGATGGCACGACGTCGCTTCCTGGCCGTTCTCCATGGTTCCCTCGACGCTCGCCTCGTTTCAACGGTGGCGGTAGGGTTTAAGGTATGCTTCACACTAACCTAATCTTCCATGTGCTCATGCTTACAATCAGTGTGGCGGCTAATGAAAATCATGCTTACAATCAGTCTCCGAGTACTAAACCAATCACCCTAAAATAGCTCTGGGCCAAAAACAAAGTTGTGACACTGTGTACAAATAAATAAAAATAGATTGGTGTTTCTTTCAGAAAAGAGTACTCCCTAGAAAAGTGCCAATATAAGCTACTAGTATTTTGTTAGAGGATTTGCTGCCGAGAAAGATCTGTCCACAGAGAGTGCCACACATCCCACTGGTGGTGGTGGATGCCAATGCTTAGATGGAGCATGGTTGGTGTCGGTAATTTTTACTTGGCACACCTCACACTCTATATATATGCCGGTTCCATCCATACATTTGTGCAGTTCCACCAAAATGCAGCTGAATAACCATGTTTGCATAGATAATGAAAAAGCGTGATTACATTATAGTGGCACTAGTTGATGAAACATACACTAATAAATAGAAGAATATATTGCGATAGTATCATAGTATGCCATGCTGCGAGGGCGAGATGGGCCCTGCGACGCCTCATACGATAGGCCTCATACTGGAAATCGATCCAATTCTCCCCGATACACCTTCTGCCAGTGATGAACATCAGTGTACAACGGTAGTTCATGGAGGGGCCTTGAGACATTCCAATATCTATTTTTGTGCAGATCAACTAAAAATAAGCACCCCAGTTTGCAGAAACACTTAAACATTAACAATGGGACTAGTTGATGAAATATATACTAACAAAGAGAGGCACTTTCTTTATCTACATTGGAAATGAAATGATAGAGAGGACACTCGCTCTATTTTAACTGTATTATTACTTCATTTTATCAGTGGCACTAGGGTCGAGCAGGTGGCAAGCAAGGTGTACCGTGCATCGCAAGGATGGAGGCCGGGGGTGCTTAGACTAGGATACTGAAGCCAGCTCTTTCACTCCCTATCTTCCCCCCTGATGTTTCTGTGGTAGCATTTGGGTTGTAATCCAAACTTAGTCGAGGTGGTGTTGCGTCCCCCTACCTGCCCAGCTTATGTGGCGAACTTGTCTCCTGCTAGTACTCAGTCCGTTCTAGTAGTAGTTACATAACTGCCCGTTTACACTGAGATGTTGTCGGATAATCGTTCTCTATGGTTGGGTTTCTGTAATGAAATCGGAGGAAACCCCCTCTTTTGATATATGAAAAAAATCAGTGGCACTAGCGGTGCCAAAACAATGCCTCAAATTAATAGTGCCACTAGATTAAGGTGCAAAATAATAACATTACTGCTTTATCATGGCAGTGCCAAAACAGTAGCACAAGAGCAGACTCAATATGCAGGATCTTTGGCAAACGGTCGAACCAAAAAGGAACATACCTCGTGATGGGAACCATATCTGCAGTCAACGCCATCGTAGAAGGGATGACACCAGTCACCAACATGGATGATTCAATTATGGGACCTTTTTGTGCAGTTCACCTAAAATGAAGCAATATCCCATGAGCTAGCAGCTTCTTCTTCATTGGTTGCAATAAAATTGAGCAACATCAAGGTTGGTTGTGAAGCTCGTGGAATGTTCAACTATAATTTGGATATCACTTGTGCAGTTCAACTAAGATCAAGCGTGAAATGTATATCTCTGTTTGCACAAAAAGGTGGAAAGGAAGGTGACTAACAAGTGATGAAACATACATCAAATGAAAATAAGCATGTTCCTTATCTGAATGGCAATCCTACAAGTACAGTAGCAATTTCTAAAGCAGCAGCATTCCTAGGTATTAGTGTGGGCATTAGGATTAACTATGACAACCGTTAAATACGACATTTTTGTAATGGTGCCATTGCTTCATTTTGGCAGCAACATTACATTAACAACTGCTAAAGAGTTGGTATTTGGGCCTGGGAGAGTAGGCGGGCCAGGACAGTTGCATTTCTAACGAAAAGAAGAAACTTACCTTAATGGGAAATTTAGCAGGACATGAAAAACAGTGCCATTGATTCATATTACTGGAGGCATTACATTGAAAACAACATTGGTTTAACGTTTCCTTACTTTTTAACGGTCGATCAAGCTACATTTTACCAGTGGCATTACATAAGAGGGGCTCGGGGCAACAAACATCAGAACAGGATATCTAGGTTGGTCCCATTTTTGTTCGGTATAGCCACTTTATACTGTGTGAAGCTAGCAAATCTAGTGCTAGACTGTCACGCCCAAGATGCGACCCTATCCTAAAGGAACTCGAAGGTCCCACCAAGGATAGAAGCGCATCTTGAAGACGCTTTTGCAAGGTGGATATCATTACATCGACATTACATAATAGATAGGGATACATATATAAGGCATACAATGCCACACGAATACAACATCATCTTACATAAGAGCACCATCCGACTACAGATGAAACACAAACAGAAACTCAAACAACATCCACCCTGCTAGCCCAGGCTGCCGACCTGGAACCTATCCCCTGATCGAAGAAGAAGCAGAAGGAGAACTCCAGAACAAGCAAACATCGCTCTCGCGTCATGATCATCGCATAACCTGTACCTGCAACTGGTGTTGTAGTAATCTGTGAGCCACGAGGACTCAGCAATCCCATAACCATGGGTATCAAGACTAGCAAAGCTTAATGGGTAAGGAAAAGGGTAAAGGGGTGAGGTTGCAGCAGCGTCTAAGCATGTATGGTGGCTAACTTACGCAAATAAGAGCGAGAAGAGAAGCAAGGCAAGCGGTCGCCAACTGGTAATGATCAAGAAGTGATCCTGAACTCCTACTTACGTCAAACATAACCCAGAAACCGTGTTCTCCTCTCGATCAACCCCGAAAAGAGACACTCACGGTTACGCACACGGTTGGTGTATTTTAGAAGAGTTTGCTTCAAGTTTACTACAACTGGATATTAACAAATTCCCATCTGCCACATAACCGCGGGCACGGCTTTCGAAAGTTCAAACCCTGCAGGGGTGTCCCAACTTAGCCCATTATAAGCTCTCGCGATCAACGAAGGATATTCCTTCTCCCGGGAAGACCCGATCAGTCTCGGAATCCCGTATACAAGACATTTCGACAATGGTAAAACAAGACCAGCAAAGCCGCCCGAATGTGCCGACAAATCCCGATAGGACCTGCACATATCTTGTTCTCGGGGCACACCGGATGAGCAAGACGACGGGTTGGCATAGACCCTGGTTGCCCAGGGGGCGCCGGACATCGCTCGGTTTGGACCAAAGACTTAGAGAAGCACGGCCGGGGGGCTAAAATAAAGATGACCCTCGGGCTCCGGAAACCCAAGGGAAAAGGGCATAGGTGAGGAAAATGGTAAAACCAATGTTGGGCCTTGCTGGAAGAGTTTTATTCAAAGTGAACTGTCAAGGGGTCCCATAAATCACCCAACCGCGTTAGGGACGCAAAATCCGGGAACATAATCTTGATATGACGGAAACTAGGCGGCAAGAGTGGAACAAAACACCAGGCATAAGGCCGAGCCTTCCACCCTTTACCAAGTATATAGATGCATTAATAATATAAGAGATATTGTGATATCCCAACATAAACATAATCCAACATGGAGCAATCTTCAACTTCACCTGCAACTAGCAACTCTATAAGAGGGGCTGAGCAAAGCGGTAACATAGCCAATCAACGGTTTGCTAGGAAGGGTGACAAAGGTTAGAGGTTCATGGAAATTTGGGAGGCTTGATAAGCAAGTGGTAGGTAACGCAGCATAGCGATAGAACGAAGCAACTAGCATAGCAATGATAGTAGTGAGATCCAAGGTGATGGTCATCTTGCCTGAAATCCCGCAAGGAAGAAGAACGAGTCCATGAAGAAGATGAAGCCACGAAGACAGGCCAAGCATAGGCGAGCGAGTCCTCACGATCGCATAGCAAGCAGGAACTATCGAGAAGAAGCACACAACATGGTAAACACACCACACATAGGCAATACATGATGCACAACAAGCGATGCATGACAAAGCTACATGAAGCTACTCATGGCAAGAGATGATGCAAACAAGAGCAACACATCAAAACAAGTTTAAATGAGGCCGGAAACAACATAGAACAATTCCGGTAAGTCCTCATATGCAAATTTCAAAATTGGTCCAGAGCTGAATAAACTTTATGTTCAAGTTTTTAAACAGCAAATTAAGATGCACCAAGATGATCTACACGAGATTCTAGTCAAGCTACATATAAAGTTCATTTAATTCGGAGCTACGGCATAGAAGATATGAGCAAAACAAGATAAGCATGTCATTGATGCAAAATGCATACAAACATCAATCAAACACCTCAAAACAAGGAAGCAACATCATAATATAAAACTACATGCAAAATCAAGCAAGTTTCATATAGAGGACACTCAAAAGCGAACAGCAGTTCAACACATACACACCATACAAGTATAAAGGACAAGCTGTCCAAAACAGCAACTAGGCATATTGCAAGCATCAAAACAATATGCTACAGCATCTCAACGTGAAGACAAAAGGCATGGGCATGATTTACAGGTAAATAATGACAAAATATGAACACCGAGCTATCTCCATAAATCACTAGAACATGCTCAAAAGGACATAGAAAGATTGCAAATAATAACAGTTTCACAGACTTAGCAGAATTACTGGACATGGCAGAAATAACATCAGGTTGCAATGTTTAGATCTAGCAACCAACATGCTACAGGAACTTATCTTGGAAACCAAAAGCATGGCATGAAACTACTAATTGCATAGAACAAAAGTCCCTTACTGACCATGAGCCAAAAAGGACCAGAAGAAATAATGGCACCCATGTAAACATATCAAGTTATATGACAGATTCAGACTGAAAAAATAACAGCACATGGCAGAAACAACGATAAGTAGGCATGTTCGTGAGCTTGAATCACTCACCAAAGAGTAATACATGCAATGGAAAGGTAACCAACAGCAATATCGCATAAATATTAATCTAAGAATGTCAATAGCATAGTCATAGGGTGCATGGATCACTAGCAAAACACATGGCAAAACTGAACATAATGTTAACAGGCTGACGGCAACATTATTTAGCAACTTGAGAGCAAGATTACAACAACCTACAGCAGGCTATAAATGCAAAAAGGGGCATGGATGGATAAAGAATGACATGTGTAACAAAACATCCTTAGTGAACATCTCCAGATTATGCATATAATGTCTTGTAGAAGCAGGTTTACATGGCAACAAAATATAACAGGCTCAGACTTAGCACAAATCACTAAGTCACAGAAATCAGCAACATCACGGAGGCTACTTTGCATGCTTGTTCTAGTGACCACATAGATCACAAAAATACAAGACAAGCACCTCTGTAAATATGGCATGATATAAATCAAAACACATGTAGAGCTCATGCTCATAGGATGCACACATCAAATGCAACAAAAATGAAAAATCACCAAGTTCTTATAACAGGTAGCAGATAACATCATATAGCACTCTTGCAACGATAATTAGGGAATCAAGATGATCCCAAACAAGCATGGCACAATGTAATAAAATGTAGAGAATCCCTCAAAAAACATTTTGACATATTACACGCACAAAACGGAGTAGTATGCATGGAGTTATGATGCAATGAACAGGGGAACAAAATGCAAAATATTACGGGGACTTGGGCAAAATCGGGGTCAACGTTCGTCTTCTCAGATCTGGATCGGGGAGCGGTTGCCGAGGACGGCCGAAATCTTCGCCGGAGTTCGGGGAGGAGGAGGCCGGAGGCGATGGAGCTCGCCGACGAAGGGGGGGGGGCGCCGGATCAGGGCGGGGTCGCGCCGGATCTGGCCGGCGACGGCAGGCGACGGAGGGCGGCTCCGGCGGCGCGGTCGTGAGCGGGCCGGCAGGCGTGGCGGAGGCCGAGGCGGCGGTGCTACGGCTGGCGGCGACGGAGGCAGCGAAGGGCGACGGGCGAAGCGGGCGCGACGGAGGAGACGGGCGTGGCGGCGGATGGGCTCAGCGGGCCAGCCGCAGGCTCATGGGCAGCGGCGGGAGGCGGCGGCGCTGCCACGTGGCGGCGTGGGAGTGGTGCGGAGCGACGGCGGCGATTTGTCCGGCTTGGACCGGACATGTCTGGCGCGGACCGGACATGTCCGGCGCGCGGAGGGCGCGGGGCTAGGGTTTGGACTGCGAAGAATTCGGAGGGGATCACATATATATAGGTAGAGGGAGCTAGGATACTCCAAATGAGGTGCGGTTTTCAGCCACGCCATCGTGATCGAACGACCGAGAGCATGGAGGGGGTTTGGATGGGTTATTGGGCCACTTTGGAGGGGTGTTGGGCTGCACACAAAAGAGGCCTTTGTGGATACTCGGTTAACCGTTGGAGCATCAAACGACCTCCAAATGACACGAAACTTGACAGGCGGTCTACCGGTGGTGTACCAAGGCCGCTTGGCAAACCTCGGTCCATTCCGAGAATGTTTAACACCCGCTCACGAAAAGAGGCAAGAAGGGGACGTCGGGTGACATAGGAGTGTCGGATTCCAAAACGGACAACGGGGAAAATGCTCGGATGCAAGAGATGAACACGTATGAAAAATGAAATGCACATGATGACATGGCCATATGCAACACGCAAGCAAAATACATGGCAATGAAAGCGAATAACTGGCATACACCTGGCGCATCGAATCCGGGGCGTTACATAGACATACTCTGTTGACTTGTCCCCCAGTCCCCACTTTCTTTCCTTCTTCAACCAATAGATCGGTTTATATTGAGTTAGTACTGTGTTTCCCTTTATTTCCCTATTAGACCAAGAGACCAGTTGGATAGCCAGTCTCTGCTACTTTTCGCCCCCATTATTTCCTCTTTCAACCAAGACCTAGATTTCGGTAACAAATCTTCCCCCACCCCCACCCCCTTTCTTCCCTGTTTGAACCAAGTAGTACTAGATTCGACTGCATGAACTAGTTTTACCTCTTAACAGTAAAAATTTAGGTGGCTTTCGAACAGCCGATCAATCCTATCTACGAGGGGGCCTGAGAAATAGCAAAAGATACAAATGCAGAAATGTCAGGAGTTGTGGAAGTAGAGCAAGGCCGGTTTCAAAGGAAGTTATACCTCAGGGTCGCTGAGATGTCGCTAGGTGGGCGGCAGGAGGCCGGATCTTCCCACACTACATCATCGAGGAAGAAGGGGTCATAGGCCCTCCCTAGTCGGCGCTGCTTGGGAGAGAACGGCAAGGCATGCCGATCAGGATGCGCTGGCAGTGGGTAAGAGCCGTCGCCGAGGACAACCACGTGAACATTGCACCTTCTCACCTTCCCCGGCAGAGAGGATCCGTTTGGATCTGTGACCAGCGGTGAGCAGAGAGAGAGTGTGGCCACCGCTGTCATGTTTAGATCTGGAGAGGACGAGACAGTGTCAAGAGAGCAACACTAGCAAGCAAGCGCGGAGGCTCCTGCCTATATAGTGGAGTAGTTTTCTTTTATCTACCGGAGCCGGCTTGACCTCATCAATGACTATCGAGAAGCATTCATGCATGTGCCCCGGAGGCACACTTGTCGTCATATTTATCTGAAGCACCGGATTAACATATAACACGAAAAAATGCCACATGACAAGAAACCATAACCTCACTGCCCCAAGGAGACAACATGAATCCTGACAGACAAACTAGACGAGGATCAAAGCTCAAATTAAAGATAAACTCGTAGAAAAGGGGTCCATCGATAGATGTCCTAATTAACATAGCCTGCTTGACCTAGATGACAGCCGAGTAGTCTTGGTGCATGTGCCCCCAATGACCAGCGCCTTGGAGGAACTCAGTTGTCGCTGTTTAACCCTCGCAGTGATCCGAAGCACATGACACCTAATATTGTGATATGATAAGAAACCTTTTTTAGATTTCTCATCAGAACTACAGCCCTGTACAACACAGCCTGCATGATATGTAGACGATAGTCAATCCAGCCGTCTGCTGGAGTCTGGTCACATGCATGGATGAACTGATCTTTCGTGTTATGCAGGGATCGTCCAGGCACCGACGTCCGTACAAAACTGCTCCAGTACTATCGCTCGTCTCTCTCTTTTATTAACTCAGCCGACTTGCGGGGCCGGGGAGTGTGCCTATGGTCGGTTCTCAATTGCGGTCCCACATGTGTGTGCCAACGCAATATGACGTGGGTTCCATTCGAAGAGCGGCGTGCCAGACCGAGCGATCGTCTTGGGGGTGACGCGAACGCGACGGCCATGATGTATACATGTGTACCGCCATTTTCTTGAGGCTTTTCTCCATGAAGCAATCCATGGATATAAAATTATATTTAAAAGTCGAGGACGGGGATTTTCCCGTGTGGTAGACGGGGCAGTTCCGCCTAGTCGGTTCGATAGAGAGGCGAGAAGATGAGGGAGTAGGCTGCTGCAAACGTAGGGTTGTGTGATTTGACGGCGAGTTACTGCTGGACAGGTGGGGCCCTGTGATTTGACTTGCAATTATCATTTTAACTGTGGCGCTACGACCGACGTGAGACTAGCCATAGCGGGAGTAACATAGGTGGTAAAATCACACTTATCTAGACAAACTATCTGACATGGCAAGTAATTAATGATGAAAGAGAGGCAAGTAGTAACATAGCTAGTTACTAGTACTATGAGTAACATCACACATACCGATACAAGATGAGTCTATAAACTAATAAATGAAGAGTTGCATGACACCCCACATATGTTACTACCCACTATGGAGGTAGTAACATAGAGTAGCAATATATGCATGTTACTAGTCTAAGTTACTCCCCACTGTGGGTAGTCTGAGTCTCCCGATTCCTGACCACCTCCATGGTATACAGGTTCCAAGTACTGTACTCCTAGCTAGTTGTAATGGGGAGTATCATATACATATGATACTTGTATATGATACCTCTGTAATGCATAGTATCATAAGTTAGTATCTTAGGTTGCCTTATTAATTGCCATGCATGACACAAAGTAGTACAACATTTAATATGATACGGTATCATGGTATGATACCACACCCTCTCTTTCCTCATTTAATTTTGTGCCACATCATCCAAAAAGTCTATTTGGCATGCATGATACCGCTTAGAGCATGGTTAGTAGTATAGCCAGTTGCTGGCTATATGGACATGCCATTTCACTAAGAGTTAGCATTATTAATTGGCCATACAATAGAGTGGGCTATAAGGTTGACTATAAGCTCACCTTTTTTTCACTTTCTCTCTATATCTTTCCTCTCATTAAATGTTTTTGCCTAGGAGCACGCATAGAGCCTGGCTCTTGCATGAGAGCCCACTCCTCCACTTTTTCCTTGTCTCTCTCTTCCACGTAGGCAAAAAATGCCATATAAGCGAGATTATAGCCCACTATTGTACTTGCTCTTATGATACTCCCATTATGACCAGCCTTTTGGCAAATGCAATAAATACTACTCCCTCTTTCTCAGTTTACAAGGCATGCGTGTACCCCTAGGTCGTCAATTTGACCAACCTAATAGAAGTCATATATTACAAAAAACATACTCCCTCCTTCAATGCCAACATCAGATAGCCTAACGCACCCAGACGGAGGAAGTAGTTTCATGCATGCAAAGTAGGCAAAAAATGCTCATTTATAGCTGTCTGAAATCTCCAAGGGCGTGACCGCGCGAGCGAGGCGACGGTCGTGGTAGGCGTGACCATGATATGGGCTGCTGACAGCCCTTGGATCTGAGATCGAACGGCTGCATGCTAAGTTGCTAAAAATTTGCAGAATAACCCTCCAGGATAGGATATTGACCCATAGGTCTAGAATCACACCATGCAACGGTTCGATCTTAGATCCAAGGGCTCTCGGAAGCCCGTATCATGGGGGCATGGAAAGCTTCGTATCACCTGTAATTTTCCCGACGCTTGACGTGCGAACACGCAGATGCATGAAGCCATTTAATTGGGCGTCTAGTAGACATGACATCTAATAGGGCCCCATAGTACTGTGCATGAATCCTTTTATCCACCGGGCAAGCCACTACCCTGCAGTTCGCACGCCCCACTCAGCATTTTTACAATCGTAAAACCGCAGTTCGCTCCTACTCGTCCCCGGCCGTCCTTTAACATTACGACAGTTCGCTCCTAGTCATCCCGTCCTTTCACATTACAGCAGTTCCACTAATCCTAACCCTCCTCCCAAATCCATGGCATCCCAAATCTCCATGATTGGCAGTGAATAAAATATTAGAACCATCACCGATGATGTGTTCAACGTCATCTACACCCATTCTTCCGCGATGGTGAAAGGATGCCTTGCTCGCTTCAGACGCATGTTCGAAAAGTCAAAGGGTGATGAGTGGGTTGTTGGGCTAGATGTTGAGTACACCACAGTCCTGGGAAAAGAGAAGAATCTAAAGGAGGAAGAGAAGAAGAAGCCCGCCGTCATCCAGGTTTGCGTGCATACCTTATGCTTGGTCTACCACATATGCCATGTCGACGTTGAGTGCGAGGATTTTAAGAACTTCCTCGATGGCGGCAAAGTCAAATTCGTTTATGTAGACTTTACCAACGACAAAGAAGTCCTGGGTCGGATAGGCCTCGTTGTAGGCAAGCCCTTCGACCTCCAGAGGAATGTGTTGATGTCCTCCCGTCGGCCTTCAATGCTGACCCTGGGAGTAGCCATGGTTGATCCTTCGTACGGTAAACTGACGAAACCTCCACCCAAGTTTCATATTGCATGGCAGTGGGATGTACTAGATAGAGACCACATCAATTACACCATAATGGATGCCTACCTTTGTTTCAATATCTACAAGGGTTGGATGAAGAGCGGAGCCGAGTGTGCGGTTCAAGCAAAGAAGTAGTATCGGCTAAGAGGAAGAGGGACAAGGACGAAGTCGAGCACATGGACGAGGAGTCCGAGTAAGGTGGCAGTGTCGTTGCTCATGGTGGTTGTAATGCAGTGTCTACCGGATTAGTTGCTTAGTTTAATTTCAGGGTGCTTAGTTTTATTTGAGGGGTGTGTTGTGCTGAGCCCCCAGCAAAACTATGTTATGTTCCTTCTCGTTACTTTAACTCTTCAGTACATACATACTAGTATTCCATATAGTTCATCTTGTAGTTGGTAGTACTACCACTCGTTTCTTCACATTATATACATATAAATATATGGCCAACATCATATAGCCAGCAGTTTAGTTGTCAAAGAATTTCATGGTGCTTAGTTTTATTTGAGGGGTGTGTTGTGCAGGACACCATTACTGTGACTCAAATCTCTTTTGCCATGTTATAATCACATAAATACCTATGGACCAACATGCGAGCTCTCCCTCTATCTCACTACAATACAATAAAGTGTGGGGCCTACTTGATCCCAACAGTGTTCTTATTTTCCTGTAAAATTATTCGCTTGGTTACTCCTGACAAGCGGGGCCACACTTATCATTGTGAGATAGAGAGAATCGTGGGTCTAGTCTTATTTTTGTCATATAACATGGTCAACGGGTTTGACGTGAAAATAACAATGTCTAATGGCATTTTTTAACAAACATCTAACAGAACGATGGCATTTTTGAGATTTCTAATTGCATTTTGAGCAAGCATCTCACGGATCGATGGCATTTTTGAGTAGTTGTTACTTGTAATGGCAAAACTGGGTAGTGAGACACAACTGGTGGCATAAATAATAAAAACCCAAGAATTAAATTGGTATGCTAATTTCTTTAATAGAATTTAGCACCCCATCTAAGCACGTAGTAGCTTTTTTAATAGTACTATATGCATAATTTCATCTTGTTAGTTTTGCTCTCTATATGTACCACCTTTTTTATTTAATTTCATCTTGTATACATTTAAAAGTATACATTTAAAAGGCTAGAGGGCGGGGCAGTCTCGCTTGGTCGGTTTCACGAGAGGCGAGTGCCTTTGTGATTTGACGGCTCATTACTGCTGGAAGGCAGGGCCTTGTGATTTTACTGCTCGTATAAATGTTGCTGACGACCTGAGGAGGAGCAAAGAACCGTGCGGTATACTCAATTTTTCTACTGGAGTACTAGTACGACGGAGGAGCATGAAACACGGCAACCCAGTGCGATATGGTGATAAAAAATGATCTAATTTGCTCGTCACCGATCCCACGACACCGCTCATCATTAGCATTGTTCTATTCATGCCTCGCAGAGAACATGACATGTGCGACGAAACACCCGAAGCAAAAGAAGAAACACATGAGCAAAAGAAGAAGGAAGACCCCCCCCCCCCCAAAAAGAAGGAAGACGCACAGACAAGTCTGTGGCGCTGCTCTCTACTACATGAAGGGTTGTTGGCCATGAAGTCGTAACTACTTCTTAATCGCCTCCACGACCTCCATCTGCTCGCGCATCTCCTTCAACATCTTCTTCATTCTTTCCATGACGCGGGATTTCTCGACGCGAGCCTTCATCATCTCTTCCACGGTGCATTACGTACCTTGATAGCAGCCGGGTGCTCGACGCGGAGCTTCGCCAACTCCTCCTTCTGTTCCATGATGACGGCATGCATCATCTTCACTGATGAACTACTCTTCCCATGCAACTTCTTCCAGCCGGAGTTCTCCTCCTTCACCAGGTCGAGCTCGTGGCGGAGCTTCACATTGTCCTCCTGAAGTTGCAGGATTTTGCCGGTCGCCTTCTTATCTGAGGCAATGCTCTTCTTCAGCAGCATCACCAAGCTGGTGGTCAACTCCCCCTGCTCATTGAGCTCAGCGGGCATGTCGTCGAGGCTATCCTTTAGTAGCTCCACCAAGCCGTCGATGAACTCCTTCTGCTTATTGAGCCGATCGGGCATGTCATTGAGGGATAACAACTCCTGCGCCGCTAGCTCGGCATCTTCGCCTCTGCGGCTAGGGCGCTCCTGGGAGCCCTCGCCTGCCCATGACACTACAAAAAAATACACTTCCGTGATGATACGTGTTTGTCACAGTAGGTCACATTTTCTGTCATGCATGTACATCCATGACGATTTTATGACAGAATCAAGATAGTCATACATGTGCTATCGTATAAGTGTTCCATGACATACCAAAATTATCATCACGGAAGTGTCCACTTCCATGACGATAAATCGCGCGTCATAGAAGTGCTTTCGTCAAGGGTGACCGACATGTAGCATCCACCATATCGGGTCGCCATTAAGCTATCGGGTCCGGTTTTGGATCCGATAACCCGTTAACAGCCCCGACCAATGGGGATTTTCCACGTGTAAAATCATCATTGGCTGGAGGAAACACGTGTCGGCTCACCGTTGGGACAGATGTCATCCACTCATTGGACCGAAGGCGCCTATGATACGTCGACACGTGTACGGCCATGAGGCCCATTCCGGTGAAAAGGCCGGCCTGTTTGACTTGGTCAAAAGGTAACGGGCCGGCCCACGGAAAGCTTGTTAATGGCCTGTTCGAATATAGCCCATTTACGGCCCGCTAATTCCCGGCCCGTTATGGCCTGTTAGAATTAAGCCCAGTAGCTTCATCTGGGCCGTCCAATATGATTCCAGCCCATTGTAACTTCTGGCCCATGATGTCTTTCGGCCCATATGAGGCCCTCTGTAACTCTTGGCCCATTAAAGGCCCAAGATGAAACTGGCCCATAATGAACAGTGTATCGCTTTATACCCATTAACGGCCCATTATTCGGTCGGCCATTTCCAGCCCGTGTTAACTTTCGGCCTTCTAAGGGCCCATTTATTCTTGGGCTCATTTCTAGAATTCGGTTAGTTACGGTCTGTTACTGGCATGTTCCGTTTGTGGTCCATATTCAGCGTGTGGTTACATTCGGCCCGTTTGTGGCCCATTAACCCGTTGGGCTGTTTTCATAGCATTATCAAATACGGCCTATTAACAGCCCGTTATGGTCCACGAGTAGTGCGACCCACATTTTGCAAAATGATTATATGCCCCGTAGAAGGCCCATGGATCCTATGGCCCGTAGAAGACCAATGGATCCTATGGCCCGTAGAAGGCCCATGGATCATACGGCCCGTAGAAAGTCCATGGATCCTACGGCCCGTAGAGGGCCCATGGATCCTACGGCCTGTCGAAGGCCCACGGATCCTACGGCCCGCAGGAGGCCCATGGTTACAAGAGTCCGTGTGTTGCCATGATTATTGTGGCCTAGTTACTAAAAATAAGTTGTTGTGGCCACTAGAAAACACGGAAAAAGAACTGCAGTGACTACATGCAAACAACTAAACAAGACAATAAGGAAATAAATAAGCAAGCAACTAATGCTAGCCTATTACAGCTATTACACATATTACATCCACTGGGCATCAAAGTTCGCCACCAGTGCAAATATAGGGAACAAAGCAGCATATTACCTACACTGGCCGTCAAAATTGGCCACCAATGCAAATAAACGAGGCAGCAAAACAAGTCCATAATTGAAACAACTTCAGAAGAGCTCAAGAAACGTTATCCTGGGTATCCACCATGCTGGCAATAAGCTTAGCAAGCTTATTAGCTTTGTCCTGTTTGGCGCTAAAATCCTCCGACGCTTGCTGTTGCACCAGAAAGTATGCATCTGAATGCTCCAGGGACTTCTGCAGTCCTTTCGCTTCTTGTCGCAACACAGCTGATCAATGTCTTTCAGCTTGTAGTTGAGACTCAAGAAACCGAACTGATTCATACAGTGAGTTTGAATAGCTTGTGCTAGCAGTAGTGGTTAGTAACTCGAACAGTAAACCAAGACAGGACTTTGGGGTTGCCTCACTGTCTTCAAGATAGTTTTCCTTAGCTATTTTATCAGCTTTGTTGGAGACCAACAAGGATGTCTCATGATCCTGAACCTTATCCGCATTACTTCCCTTATCATTGCTTAATAAGGCACTCTTCCCCAATATTCTGTCAGCATTCTAAAAGAAGAAACAAGCAGACACATAATAGGTTTAGCATGTACTAGTATATGAAAATCATTTCAGTGAACCAGTTCATTAGTAAGGTGGACAAGATTAAACTAAATAGTCTTCTATTGCCAAGTAGTACATTATAAAAGTATCAAACAAACATATATCTATGTCCTATGGTCACTGCATTGTCTTGCCAAATCAAAATAGAGACACGGTTCAAATCATATCAGTTCAAGAGAAAGTAGCACTGAAAGAATAGAAAGTGTGGGAAACTACAGGCACAACAAGATTTCAGATGGGTACCACGGGTCTACATGTACAACAACACTATTGGCCCTATTATGATGCTAGTAATGTGCATGATATGAGAAGTCAACTGTATGCACAGTTGAAATTGAAATCAACAGAGCTATTTATAAGAGGAAACCTGTTAAAGAAACATGCGTAAACATACCCTTTTGTGCCATTGGAGTTTCCACTGGATCGTTCAATTTAAAAATAAGTTTGTATGAGTAAATACAGTGATACAAGAGCAAAGCAGTATGCACGATAGCAATGGAATCTTAAATGAGAACAGTTGTTCTTCAAGTTTAAGCACTTGTTCTACATGTATAGAGTACAGTAAGATGCAAGCATATAGCACTTAAAATAAAATGATCTCATAGACCTTACCACATTCTTGGTTCGGGACCAGTAAAGAACAAGGTGTTCCCAGTCATCGTCCAGTAAATGTGTGTCATGAGAACGTAAGGGAATTTGATGAGTTTCCTTGCCAGTGAAGTACGTTTTCTTCAAGTAATTCTGATACTGCCACCAAGCTTTCTTGAAGATAGCAGAGGTATTAGCACAGGTTACCTCATCCTGAGTTTCCAAATCGGTCCTTCTCTATAGAGAAAAATGGGAAAAATGTTGTATTATAACCATCATGGAGGTAGAATGTATGGGACAAAGCAAAGTAATTGCCATGAATAACATTACTTACACATAACTCCTGGACAAACATCTGCAACTGGCATTTTCCTTCATCTTCAGTATAATATTTCCATGATGGGAAGATACGCACATAGGATTTAACAACATCAAATGCGATAGATGCTAAACTATGAATGGCTGGTCGTGCTTCCTCCACAGGAATAGGTGTACTAACTGGCGGAGTTGGGATTTGTTGTGGTAGTATTGGCGCTTTGGGCACTGGAGCTGCCTTACTAACTGCTCTTGTTTGGGAGCTCTATGGTGGAGATGGTGTTGTGTCAACATGAACTGGGTTACTATCTGATGGGGTTGGGGTTAGATTGGGTGAAGCTGGTTCTCTGTCCATCGCAGTAGGGGTAAAAACTGCGAGAGTCTGGGTTATGTGTGGTAGGAATGGTTCTCGTGCATGTACAACTGGGGTGCTATCTCCACCAAGAGGTAGCATTGTTTTATTTGAAGACCGTATTTTTACTCCGCTAGATACTGCCATCACCCCCTCCAATTCAAATGGCTGATAAACAGGAAACATAGTTGAATGTACATACGTTATATGAGAGACAGATGCAATAGATAGTGTGGAAAAAGAGGGCATTAAATAGTTGACATGTATATTGTTTAACTAAAACGGATACCATAACATAATTTCTCATATATGATGTCTATCTAAACTGGATAGCATAGCATAACATAATTCAAAGATATGATGACTAACTAAGTAGGATCCCATGACATAATTCACATACATGTTACTAAGTAACCAGGATCGCATGATTTAATTCACATATGTGATTTATATGCTAAGTAGAGGGCATTCGCATATATGATGTCTGAACTAAGAACATGGTGTTGAATATTGTGTATATGATGTCTAAACTATGCAATGCAAGACACCATATGTATGATGAGCAGTAGAACCGTGCCAAGTTAGAGCATACACCTCGGTGGGGGAATAGTACTGATCATCTGTCTCTGAATCCATCTCTGAGGAGATATCAGGACCCAGCAAGAGATCTGCTTCGACAGGTAGCACTGTCTGCGCTGAAGGCCTTGTTTTCACTCCAGATTTTTCCATCACCCACTCAAATGGCTGATTCACAGGAAGAGTAGTTTAATTTACAAACATTGTCGACAAATGGAAATTTAATGAAGAAAAGGATGGGCTAGATATCATTCAAATATATGATGTCTGGTTAAACAGGATGGCGTTGCACATTTCACATATATTATGGCTGGCTAAAAGACATGAGACTGCATACTTCCCATATATGATATTGAAACTAAACAGGTGGCATTACAGAACATGTCTAAACTAGCAAATGAGATATATGATGTCGAAAGTAGGCACTGCAAGGAAACATATGCATGATATGACTAACATCATCATGCCAAGTTAGAGCAAACACCTTGGGGGGTAAATAGGAGTGGCCAGCTGCGTCTGAATCCGCCTCAGAATAGATATCTTCCTTTGGATTACAATCTAGAGAGGGGGAGGGTTTGCCATTGAACCCACCATGGAGTGATGTCTGCATGACATTGTATTGCCACGCAAAACTCTTCTCATTTTCTCTACATGTTCAGCATGACTGTGTACAATATCTGACATGCATACAAAAAAATATAGCGAGATTATGTAAGGAAAGCATGCAGAAATCTAGAGTAATGGTAACAACCAGTGGATGGATCCAAAAACAATGATAGAAGGCTGATGATTGCTTTAGTTTAATAAAAAAACAGATGATGATTGCTTTACCATTTGTTTCCCACCCAAGATGAACAACATAGGCATACCCTAGGTGAACCAGATGTTAGACATAGATACTATTCATTGCTGCCTCGATATGTGCCCCACAACTAATTTAGGACTCAAGTTTGAACATCAATTTGGACCTGACTTGGAGTCTAAGAGGTGAATAGGACAATAAAGTAGCAGGTAATATTAAGCAAGGCATAACATAAGCAGAAACAAAAGAGTACGACCTCTCTTGTGGACCCATGTACTCCTCAGTTTCATCTGCTGAGTCGATGATGGTGATGCTGTTGTGGTGGGTGCCGGCAGCAGGGAAGGAGATCTGAGGCGGCGAAAGATGGTCAAGAATCGTGATTGTCTGGTTTGGTGGATGCTTCTATCGATGGAGCAGCTCAGGTGAGGTGGACGACGTCGCGGAAGGAGCAAGACAAACCACACAAAGTTTTCTTTGACACCTACCTGTAATTGAAGTAATTCTGTAAGGGCTCATTTGGCTTGCATGATTCTAAAAACGCAGGGATAGGAAAAACACCGGAATAGGATAGGAATGCACATGGTAAACAGAGCATTTGTAAACACAGGATTTCTGTCAACTTGGGTGTTTGGTTCACAGTAATTGGAGGAGCATAGGAATGCAAAGAAACATGGCCAAAATAAAGTGAAACCATATGAAAGCGCGTACAGTTAGAATGTTATTCTGCCACTAATGCACTTGGTCTTGTTTTCATGCATAGGATTTTGAAAAGTAGGTCCAGGTGGATGTTTTGCTCCATTCCTTTCAACAAAATGCATGAATAATTGAATAGTAGAGTGCCATAGGAAAATTTCCTATTGCTATGTTTTTCCGTTGAACCAAAATAGCCCTAATGGATTGACATGAATGTAGAGTAATAAGTGATGCAACAAGTGTACAACCTCTTTGCCGTAGCCGTGTCAACCTTAGCATCATTGGGTTGGTCGCTGAAGAAGTTGAGGCAGAGGTGGCTGTCGGAGGTGTGGAAGAAGATTTGAGGAATCTGTAGACGGCGTCTAGGGCACTGCTCTGTTGTGATGGATCGTTCTGTCGTTGGTGCAGCTCCAGTGAGCCGTAAGACGTCAATGCTGAAGCAGCACAAGACATACATCGTTAATCTCAAGTGGGAGTCTAATAGCATCTCCAATAGATGATGTAAAATAGATGTAAAATTTACATCACCAAAAACCACCTGACTACAACAGATTAGGTAAAAACTGTTGACTTTGAACTTAACTGTCAAACTGAAATTTCTTGTGGAATCACAGATATTCTTGTCGAAACTGAATGCAATGGTAGCAGAGAGGCACTTGACATGTAGTTTAGGGAGGGCCTGCAGTTCATCTTCAACCTGCACCCCCCTGAGCCGCCAGCCACCACCGGCCGAACCGCTGGCCCCAGCGTCACCTCGCCGCCCCGAAACAACTCCCCACCGCCGGTCCGACGCCACCCCGGCCAGCCCTCTAGCCCCCCCCTCCCCCGTGATGAGATTTTTCTCTGGCGATCCCCACGCCACCGCCCCACCACCGCGCCCCCCACCGCCAGCGACCACCGCCCCGACCCTGAACCCTAAGATAGATAGTGGGTACCTCTCTGGCGAGCCCCCCTCCCCACTGCGGGTGGTTCTTCCTTAACTCCGGCAAGCCCCCCCCCCCCCCACCCCCTGAAAATCGACTGAACCAAAAGTCGATTCAGTCGACTTAAGTGTAGCTAAATCGAATGAGCAGCATCACGAGCAAGGGGAGAGCAGCAGCGGCCTTGAGTGAGCAAGCGAGAGATGGAGCAGCGGTGGGCGAAGCGGCGAGAGCCGAGCAACAAAGCAGATCCGCTGGTATGGACGCCACCGCCGAAGGGGCCTCAGCCTTTGGGAGAGCCGCCATGGAGATGTCGCCCGCAGCGCCGGCTTCGAGGTAGCCGCTCCATGGGGGTGTGGGATGGAGCACCGTCGGCGCCGGGAGGTCAAGTTAAGGAGAAGGTGCAATGTGATGAGTGTACAACCTCTTTGGTGGCGCCGAGTAGGCCTCGGCTTCGTCCGAGGAGTCAGTGAGGATGCCGCGGTTCCAGTGGAGCAGGTTAAGGAGGCGATGTGGGAATGGAGCAGCCGCGATAGATGAGGCGATCGTCGGAGCAGCTCCTTGGAGGTGGAGGACAGGGCGGCTGAACCGGCGGGACGACAAGATGGATGACGGATCCTCATGCGGGGAGGTGGACAAGGGACGTCGAGCTGTTGCGGTGGACGACATCATCGGGGAAGAGGCTCCGACTAGGCAGCGATGAAGTGCCGGACGGAGGAGGGTGGGGTTTCACGACTGGAGCAGAGAGGTTATGGCGGCCTAGGATTTCGAATGGCGAAAAGGAGGCGATGGAAGGGGGAACCATGACTTAGGGACACGCCTGTTCAAAATGTAGGGTATGTTACAAAAGTACCCCCACCGATTTGAACTAGCGGCCCTTTCGGCTCAAGGTTAGAAGGGGGATTTTGCTTGTCGGGATTTTGGCAATTGGAGGGAGTTTTCGCGTGCGTTGTAATTTCGGGATAGCAAGGCGCGGGTTGTGAAGACGCCAGTTTTGGGAGCACGATATCTAAATTTGCGGGATATAACAAGGCGCGGGTTGAATTTTAGGGACAAGCCTAACGTGTAATATTGTAGTTGTACGTACCAAATCAATTCGCACTTCCCTCAACCAAAAAAAATGAAAAAATAAAACTATTCACGCCACACAAAGAGAGAGTCTTGTCCCATTTTGCTATACAAATGCTATTCAAAGCTATTCCCTCCTTCCATCTATATAAGAGCACTAATATATGACGTGCAACTTAAACAAAGCACACCGTTAAATTCGTGTGTGAAAGGAGCTTTCAATGATATAATTTTCACATTGTGCATGTCATGTACTATTAATCTTGTCAATAGTCAAAGGCGGTCTTAAAAACGCATTACGCCCTATATAGCTGGAAGGAGGGAGTATGAATCCATGTTATGTCCAATTAAATTTTTTCGCTAGCTGTATAATGCATGTAACCTACTCATATCAACATTTTAGTGCATTCCAAATGTTTATACTACCGCTGCAATTCGAACTGAATTTGAATTCGTTTCTCTATATCAATAAGAATCTACAATCATGATTGTTGCCAACTTCAACCATCATTCGTGTATTACCTTAACAACACACCACATGATTACTATAGAGATAGATATGAAATATGTGTACTATATGAACTCGAATTGAATTTTTTGAATACACTTGATGTTGATTCCAAATAATAGTACATTTGATGTACTAACTATATATTCATACTCTAAACCATGTTCCATACGTACATCATGTTTATCACACAAAGTATAGTGCCCCGCCCCCTACATTATGACAAGTATTTAGCCCTGAGCTGCAAAAGCCACACATTAGCCCAAATTATAATCAATGTTCTATATATTATATGTAGTACTAGCAAGATGCCCATGCGTTCCACGGAACATCAACATGATCAAGGGGAGGCCTTATTTGCAAATATGGAGAGGGGTGTGGGTATCTTTTTTCAAAATTGCCATAGTTTCCTTCCTATCCGTCAGATATAAATCAGACGGCCTATATTGCAGGATGGCAGGCACACCATCATCAACAACTCTGTTTTTATAAGAGTAGAGATAAAATATATTATATGTAGTATAACATGTTCATAACCACACCATGTGTATCACCGTTATATATATTCACACATGCATCGGTTTAAAACACTATGAAAAATTCTTCAAATATCCGAATTCGCTTTTTATAATGAATTATGATCTCTATTCGTCTTTTACACCCACACAATCCTCTTATCTTTGTAGCTAGCGCCAACTTTCTCTCATGCATGCACACGCCCGCATCCCTCTCACCCTCCCTCAGCATTCTCTAGCTCCATCACGCAAATTCGTCTTTTCACTTTAGGTCGCTCATGTCACGCCCAATATGCGACCCTATCCAAAAGGAACTCGAAGGTCCCACCAAGGATAGACCCGCATATTGAAACGCTTTTGCAAGGTGGATATCATTACATCAACATTACATAATAGATGGGGATACATACAGAAGGCACAAATGCCACCAGAATACATCAACATCATATACAAGATCAACATCCGACTGCGGATGAAACATAAACATAAACTCAAACAATATCCACCCTGCTAGTCCAGGCTGCCGACCTGGAACCTATCCCCTGATCGAAGAAGAAGCAGAAGAAGAACTCCAAAACAAGCACACACCGCTCTCGCGTCAAGATCATCATGAAACCTGTACCTGGCAATCGGTGGTGTAGTAATCTGTGAGCAACGAGGACTCAACAATCCCATTACCATGGGTATCAAGACTAGCAAAGCTTAATGGGTAAGGAAGGGGTAAAGTGGTGAGGTTGCAGCAGCGGCTAAGCATATATGGTGGCTAACATACGCAAATGAGAGCGAGAAGAGAAACAAAGGAACGGTCACCAACTAGTAATGATCAAGAAGTGATCCTGAACTCCTACTTACGTCAGACATAACCCAAGAACCGTGTTCTCCTCTCGATCAACCCGAAAAGAGACACTCACGGTTACGCTTTACGGTTGGTGTATTTTAGAAGAGTTTGCTTCAAGTTTACTACAACCGGATATTAACAAATTCCCATCTACCACATAACCGCGAGCACGGCTCTCGAAAAGTTTATACCTGCGCAGGGTGTCCCAACTTAGCCCATGATAAGCTATCGCGATCAACGAAGGATATTCCTTCTCCCGGAAGACCCGATCGGTCTAGGAATCCGGCTACAAGACATTTCGACAAGCAATAAAACAAGACCAGCAAGACCTCGGCGTCTTTGACACCACGATAGTAGCCGCAGCGTATCTCGTCTCGAGCCACGACCGGATGAGCAGTCCGTACAACTAAAACCAGCCCTCAAGTTTCCCGATGTAGCGCTGCAAAGGGCTCTAGTTTGGACCAACACTTAGACAAGCATTGGCCCGGGGGGGGCTAAAATAAAGATGACCCTTGGGATGCGCGACTCCCAAGGGAAAAAGGTGATAGGTCACGCAAATGGTAAAACCAATGTTGGGCCCTTCTGGAAAAGTCTTATTCAAAGCGAACTGTCAAGGGGGTCCCATAAATCACCCGACCGCGTTAGGGACGCAAAAAAACCCGAACAAAATACCGATATGACGGAAACTAGGGCGGCAAGAGTGGAACAAAACACCAGGCATAAGGCCGAGCCTTCCACCCTTTACCAAGTATATAGATGCATTAATTAAATAAGATATATTGTGATATCCCAACAAGTAAACATATTCCAACAAGGAACAACATCTCCATGTTCCATCAAGGAACAACTTCATCTTCACCTGCAACTAACAACGCTATAAAAGGGGCTGAGCAAAGCGGTAACATAGCCAAACAATGGTTTGCTAGCAAGGGTGCAAAAGGATAGAGGCTGACATGGCAATTTGGGATGGCTTGATAAACAGGTAATAGGTAGCGTAGCATAGCGATAGAACGAAGCAACTAGCATAGCAATGATAGTAGTGAGATCCAGGGTAGCGGTCATCTTGCCTGAAATCCCGCAAGGAAGAAGAACGAGTCCATGAAGAAGACGAACGGATGAAGCCGAACCAAGCGAAGACGAACGAATCCTCACGATCGCACGAAACAGGAACTAACAAGAAGAAGCACACAACATAGTAAACACACCGCACATGAACAAGACATGATGCTCAGCCAAGCATGATGCATGACAAGACTACATGAAGCTACTCATGGCAAGAGATGATGCATACAAGGGCAACACATCAAAGCAAGTTTAAATGAGGCCGGAAGCAACATATAACAATTCCGGTAAGTCCTCATATGCAAATTTCGAAATTGGTCCAGATCTGAATAACTTTATGTTCAAGTTGTTAAACAGCAATTTAAGATGCACCACGATGATCTACACGAAATTCTAGTCAAGTTACATATAAAGTTCATTAGATTCGGAGCTACGGCCTAAAAGATATGAGCAAAACAAGTTAAACATGGCATTGATGCAAAATGCATACAAACATCAAGCAAACACCTCAAAACAAGGATGCAACATGATAATATGGAGCTACATGCAAAATCAAGCAAGTTTCATATAAAACACACTCAAAACGGAGCAACGGTTCAACACATACACATGAAACAAGTCATGACAACAATCTGTCCAAAACAGCAACTAGGCATATTGCAAGCATCAAAACAACATGCTACAGCACCCTAACATAATAACAAAATGCATGGGCATGATGTACAGGTAAGGCATTACAAAACATGAACACTGAGATATCTCCAGAAATCACTAGAACATGCTCAAACACACATGGCAAGATTGCAAATAATAACAGTCTGACTTTGCAGAAATAACATCAGGTTGCAATGTTTAGAGCTATCAAACAACATGATAAAGGAACTTATCATGGCACAAAAAGGCATGGCATGATACTACTAAATTCATAGAACAAAAGACCTTTACTGACCATAAGCCAAAAAGGATCAGAAAATATGATGGCATCCATGTAAACATGGCAAGTTATATTACAGATTCATACATGACAGGAACTACAGTAAGTAGGCATGTTGGTGAGCTTGAACCACTCACCACAGAGAAATACATGGCATGTCAAGGCACCCAACAGTAATAAGGCATGTTTGTGAAGCAAATAATGGCAAGAGCAAGTTCATAGGATGCATGGATCACTAACAGAAACCTTGGCAAAATTGAATAACATGTAAACAATCTGCCAGGAAACATTTTATAGAAAAAGTAGAGCTCGGTTGATTCAAGCTATGGCACTCCATAATTGCAAACAAGGGCATGGGTGGATATAGCATAACCATATGTTCAAAACATCCTTACTGAAGTATCTCAAAATAAGCACGGATCTCTCTGTAGCATCAAGTTTATATGGCATAAAAATATCAGCAAAACAGGGGCTGAAATCAGCAACATCATGAAGCCTAGTTTGCATGCTTGTGCTAGTCACCACATAGACGACAAAAATACATGGCATACACCCCTGTACATATGGCATGGCATATTACAAAACACATGTAGAACTCAAGTTCATAGGATGCACACATCAATCATGGCAAAAATGCCAAAAGTGCATGTTCTGATAAAAATCTGAAACTAACATCACATAGCCCTCTTCTAACAGCATTTCTGGCATCAAGATGAGCTCAAATGAATATGATGCAATGGAACTAAATGATGTACTCTTCTAGGCGAACAATTTGACATATTACACGCACGAAACGAAGCTACGGATGAAGAGATTTGACATGACGAACTTGGCATGATTATGTCAGAAATCTGGGACTTAGTGGATTTCGGGGGAAAAGTCAACCTGCGGGCACGGATTACGAGGATGGTCGGGACCTCGCCGGAGACGGCTGGGATGGCGGCCGGAATGAGGAGGAGGGGCCGGGAGGCGCACGGGACGGCCGGATGCGGTCCGGCCCGACCGGATCCGGCGGCGATGACAAGTGGCGGACGCTTGCTGGGCGAGGGGCGAGGAGGCCGAGGCGGCGGGCGGAGGCGGCGGGCGCGGACGGCGGGCGGCGAGGTCGGCGCGCCGGCGATCGGGCGGCTGGGACCGGGCGGTTGGCGGGTCACAAGGGCGGCGGCCGAGGGCGCTGCCGGGCGGCGCCGGCTGTGGCGAGGCGGCGGGCGGGCGCTGGCGCGCACGCCAAGGCGAAGCAGGCGAGGTCGGGCGGCGGCGGGCGGCGCAAGGGCTACGGCGGGCGGCGGCGGCGGCACGGGCCTGCTGGCCGGATCTGGGCTGCTGGCCTCGGCGGCGGAGACGGCCGCGGCGGGCAACGTATGGCGGGCGGATTCGTCGAGGACGCAGCGGACATGTCCGTGGCCAAGGGATGGACATGTCCGCTGGAGGGAGGTTAGCTAGGGTTTGGACCCAAAATTTCGGGAGGCACATATTTATAGGTAGAGGGAGCTAGGAGTGTCCAAATGAGGTGCGGTTTTGCCACGCGATCGTGATCGAACGACCGAGAGCATGGAGGGAGTTTGGTGGGTTTTGGGCCACTTAGGAAGGGGTGTTGGGCTGCACACAAAGAGGCTTTACGGTTACCCGGTTAACCGTTGGAGTACCAAACGACCTCCAAATGGCACGAAACTTGACAGGCGGTCTACCGGTGCTATACCAAGGCCGCTTGACAAACTTCGGTCCATTCCGAGACCGTTCAACACCCGCACATGAAAAGAGGTAAAAGAGGGCGCTGGGAGACATAGGAGCGCCGGATCGCAAAACGGACAACGGGGAAAATGCTCGGATGCCTGAGACGAACACGTATGCAAAATGAAATGCACATGATGACATGATATGAAATGCAGATGATGACATGATATGAAATGCATATGATGACATGGCAAAGTGCAACACGCAAGCACATGACATGGCAAAGACGGCGAATAACTGACGGACACCTGGCGCATCGAATCCGGGGCGTTACAGTTCACCCATGGTGTGTGTAGGCCCCCAGCTCCTTCTTTACGGCACACATCGATCGATATGCCTCTCTAGCCAGGTGTGCCTACCACAAACACAAGCTTCTCCTCTTCTCTTATCACCGTCCATGCCTCACTCCCACCACTCTTTTCATCGATCTCGTACTCGCACACTCCTTCCCCCTCGATGTAGTATGCCTCTCGCACCACCTCCTAGATGCATCTCTCTCTCTCTCTCTCTCTCTCTCTCTCTCTCTCTCTCTATCCTTCTCCCCGTGCCTTATTTGCTTCTAACACATACATGCATTTATACCGATCAATATTCCAACATATACCTAGGTCGACTTTAACTATTTTTCCCCCACCCATCGATCGACGTACCTCACAAGTTATGTCTCTCCTTTCTCTGACAAAGGACGATTGATCTTACTATGTAGTTATGTCTGCTTACCACAGCCATATCATCCCCCCTCATCATTCGTGCATGCCTCCTGACCCGTCTCTCACATGCACATGCACAGACAGGCAGCCATCCCCTCTCTTATTGATATTGCAGGCGTGCCCTCCGTTTGTCTAGCAAGCCTCTCCCACCATTTGTTAGAAGCAACTTCACTACCACCCCCTCCAACACTCTAGCTCTGTCTCTCTCCCAACCTTATTCCTCTCCTACACATATGCATGGATGCTGATCGATCTCCCTTAATACATAAGGTAGGCCTCTCTCCTCCTCCACACATATACCAACCATTGTACCTCTATAGTTAATTAGGCCTCCCCCCACCACACACCGGTAGTCGAGCGTTGTAGGTAGGTATCCATGCCACAGAGACAAACTGCACCTATCCCCTCCCGCGTTCCAGTAGGCCAGCCACTCTATATCTTTGACGTGGGCACACACAAATTCAATAGCACTCTTTATCGATCGCGCGCGCACACACACACACATCATCCCTCTCTTCGATTCTATGGATACCTCAAGCCGATGATACCTCCACTCTCTTCTCGTGGATTGCCCCCTCTATATATATGATATATCCAGGACTCTATTTCACACACATTGCATATGTTACATTTTTTGGTTGACCCCCCCCCCCCAAAACACTCATGAACCCACACACTATATGTCTCTACGTTTGTATCTCTCTCACACAACCCCACGTAGGTGGTGTACGTACACAAGAAGAGAATAGGTGCGTGTACTCACGCTTCGTGCCCAGCCACACCCGCGCGGGTACATGGTGGAGCTCATTTCTGTACGAAATGGCACCCCACATGCTAATTTGAACGTGTGTAGCGGTTGTTTACCTACGGAGGTCGTGTACCACGTGTGCATGAAACAAGTTCGACTCTATGTGTTGGCGCGTTATTTTTAAACAAAGTTATATCGCTCAATGGCATGTACACAGAAAATAAAACGATTTTTATGGAGAAAAAGGTCGTCTGCTCCACTATATACAATGGAGCCTGCCTCCCTGGGTTTGTCTCTCTTCAGAGTATCTCACACAAGGCTGCGGTGGCCTCTCTCTCTCTCTCTCACCGTTGGTCACTGATCCGGCCGCATCCCGTCCACCGAAGGAATGGGAGGATGTGCATCGCTTCTCCATTCAACGGTGCTAAGGCAGCACGTCCCGATCCACGGTACACGCCGTTCTCTCTGACCAAGCTCCGGCGCGGTAGGGCCTATGCCACCTGCTTCCTGCCGCAGTATGGGCAGATCCCGTCCGCCACCGCTCACCTAGTTACATCCTGATGACCTCCAGTATCCCCTCCGGCCTTGCTCCATTGCCCGTCTTCCCACGTTGCTGCATGTGGAAAATCTTGCATGTGGATCTTACATAGTTCTTTGCCCAAAACGTAGCTCGTCCGACATACTTTCCATATTGCAATCTCGTCCTCACACCGTTTTAGACAAACACAACCGTGTTGTTATCTTCCCTTAGGACAAGGAATATTCTTATTTTTGTCATTGCATGTGTCATCAACTATTATTGGCCAGTAATTGCTTCCTTGCTACCTCTTTTTTGGAAATAGGGCTATCCATTTCACCTCGTTGCTATTGCGACCTTTTGGTGAACTGCATAAATCACTTTTTTCTTAAGAGTGTTTTGTGCAGTTGTACTAAAATGTCACACGGGCAATGTCTCTACATTTCAAGTGTGGATCGCACAAAGGGAGATTGGTTTTGCTTTATCCTCCTCATCCAACTCCAAGCCCTGATCTTCTCCATCTAGTTAGTCTTAAGAGAGACAAAGAAGGTGGCTGGCTTCTATTTGTGTGTTTATTGTTTCATCAATGATCCTCTATTATCGTAATCACACTTAATATCTTTGGAACAGGGACACTCAGCTCTATTTTAGTGGAACTGCACAAAATGATCGGAATGTTGCATGCTCCAGACAGCTCCTTTTTTCCCAACATGCCTTGTTGATTTAGACAGAGCTGGGGGGACGTTGCTCCTAATGAAAGCATGGATCAGTTTTAATTTAACACCTTCTCACAACTTTGTCTTCAGTTGTGATGTAAATAGTAGCTCTGATATGCTAATCATTGAGATGCATTAGCAAGGAAGTTAGTTTTTTATTGTTTCTGAAAGAGCATCGATGGCAAGACACACGAAACAAAAGCTGAAAGCTCAGAGCATTGTACAATTTCATGTCGCTGGAAAATTATATGTATAGTACGTCAATTATGTAAACAAATGCTAGAAGCATGATAGTATTGCCAGAAGCCTCTTCAGCATCCGAGTCCATGTGCCATGCACAAAATTATATTCCTCCGTTCCTAAATATTTGTCTTTTTACAAATTTCAAATGGGCATATTTTAGCGTGTAGATTCACTCATTTTGCTTCGTATGTAGTCATTCGTTGAAATCTCTAGAAAGACAAATACTCCAGAGTATATTTAAGAACCGAGGGAGTAGTGCACAACCGCATGGGAGGCTCAGCCCGGTCGTTGCACTGCATTAATAGTGAGTAATGAGCAGTCAAATCATAAGCCCCACCTTTCCCACTGTAAGTTGCTTGGAAGAAGCAATCATCAATACGCTCTTCTTTGAATCCACTCATACTAGTCCATTCGTCACTGTTTATAGAGCGCGCTTCAAAACAAAATCTCTGGTACCAAGGCGACTAGCAGTCAGCCTGAAAAATAGCATTGGTAGTTATAGCACGACGTCTATTACTAGAGGAAATAATGCGTACACACATGCATGTGCTTCCACCACGGATACACACATGCATGCACTTACTCCACTCCGTAGTACATCGAGAGAAAATTGTGGACTTGATTGTGGTTACCACGCTCTAATTAATTGTGCATTAAACCAAACACGTCTAAAGTCTGTCTGGTAGTGGAAATGCATTGAGAGAAATGCATCAGAATGAAGCGCACCCTGTAAACTGCGACGGAGGTAGGAGTAGTATGAAGGTGCAAAACCAAGTACGCGTATGGCCAGTCGGTCAACGCACCTCCTCTTGGCATATCACTGACATGTGGGACCGGAGTGTGAGCAAATTGATCTCAATTGATCGCAAAATGGCCAACCCGCCGTTCCTTGAGAGAGACGAGGAGCGAGAACACACAGACGAGCTTGCACGGAGGCCAAGATATATTCGAGCATGGTTGATCGATATCATCATTACATGTTCAATGTTTATTAATACTATACTATTGGGCCGTCGTTTTCCACCCTTCTCCCGAATAAATGTGTACTTTATCAAAGATTAAAATAAAATAAGAGTACAGACGCTCCACCATGTGGTTCTAGTAGTAGTAATACTTGTACTACTAAACCTTGCGCTTGGCTCTTCGCCTCTTCGTGAAGTTGAACAATGATGGTACTCCGCATGTTGGGTACTACAGTGTATGCCTCTGGCAATCTGACACCGAATGAACTGATGCATGTCCACCGCCTGGGCGAGGGTAGGTTGCACTAGGAGAAAGGCGTAAGCGAGCTTCACCTTGTCCTGCAAGCTTCTCCTCGTTCTGCGAGTTGACGGGACACACCAAAAAGTAGTGCTAGTCCATACTCCCTCCTTTCCGGTTAATATGGCTTAATCTTTTTGCGGGTAAATGAGAGAGCTTTATTCATATATAAGCATTCTTAGGATGATCAGCCAAGAGACTGGTCAATAGGAAGTGAGGTATCCCGCAAAAAAAGAAGAAGGAAGCGAGGTGTTTCATCAAGCCAGCTCTCGGCCACATTCAAAGTGCAGCAAGCACGGTTCGCACAAAGATGCGACGCAAGGTTTGCTGACCTGTTTACATGCTGAATAACAAAAAAGAGGAAATATTACCGAGCGCTCCTAGTTGTAACAGGATATGAGCCAGAATTAAGTGGGAATTGTGGCGAGTATTCCATACAATCAACTTCCATTATCACATGCGAGAACCCTCGCAGAGAACCAAATGTGTTGAAGATTGCTTTATCACATTTTTAAAATATAATAAGAGCGCAGACGCTCCTCCATCCGGTTCCTAGTAGTATAGATTATACCTCTATAGACTATAGTAGTAGTACTAGTACTAGTAAACTTTGCGCTTGGTTGTTCGCCTCTTCGGGAAGTCGAACAATAATGGTATTAGTATAGTGTATGCTTCTAGCAATCTGACACCGAATTAACTGTTGCACGTCCACCGCCTGAGCGAGGGAGAGATTGCATTAGTCAAAAGTTTCTCCTTGTCCTGTGAGCCACCGCGCACAAGCTTCTCCTGTCCTGCAAGCTTCTCCTCGTTTGGCAAGTTGACGGGACACAGCAAAGTAATGCTGGTCCATACTACCTCCTCTCCGGTAATATGGCTTAATTTCAAACGAGATAAATACACTGTTTGTCACTGTATATTTGTAAAAATAGGGTCAGTGGACTTCATAATACGCTCATTGCGCTCAATATATACATTTTTTGGTGTTTATACGGTCACTAGCTCACCCTGGCTGAGTATGTGTGTGCATGCACATGTAAGTTGAGCACTTGAGCATGACCGTGTGTGTTCCGTCGTTTGCTCGGACATGCATGCATTAGTGCGTCGCGCGCGTTTTTGCGTCCATGTGTATGTGTGACTGCTGCATGCATGCACGAGGTTGTAGTCCCTTACATTCACATGTTAATAAGTCAATGCTTTGTCAAAATGTTGCATGCAAGGTTTAATCATTCGTTGTTCTCGCATGCATTCCTGATATTCATACGTTGGTAAAGACAATTTTCTAGAGGAAAATGAGCCCATGAATTGAGTACAAAGGGGACCAATAAGCCAGGATGAGGGAGTACCAGTAGTGAACCGGAAGGAGGGAGTAGGGACTAGTAGTACAATACTACGTAACAACATGCAGTAACAAAATTCCTCTATGCACATCATGTCTACGTGTCATGCATGAAAATAGAGATAAGTACAAGTGAGACTCAGGAACGGTCATACACGTAGGGGGGGTATGTGTAGGGGCCACTAAGGAGCAGTCAAATCACACAGTAAGTTAGTCGGAAGAAGCAACCATCATTTCACTCTTCAATGACACGTACGCAATATAAAATGGTTGATATGGAGAGAAAAAGAAAACCACTATATATACACTAGCAGGAGCCTAAGCTACAAGCCTGCTTGCTTGGGCTACTCCCTTCACAAGCATAGAATGACGGTGGCCACACCGCTGGTCACATATCCGGCCTGATCCCGCTGGTGGTGGAAGGGAACAATGTTCTGCGTAGACGTGGTCGACATCGGCGAGGGAGAAAACCCACAGTCGGTGTGTCCCAATCGAGAGGCCCCGTAGTATGGGCTAATGCCGCATACCAACCGCCCTTCTAGCTACAGCCCAACGTCCTAGGTAGTACATCTTCCTTTTGGAGCCGGCTTGCTCCACTGCCACAGCTCCCCACGTAGCTCCATCTCCACGTCGATCTTTCTCTACTTCTACCGGCTTCTATTTGTGATGAGTTTATGTCTCATGAACTAGTGTTAGTACTATTATTCTATTCACACTTCTTCAATATCTTTGCCATCAGGGATGCTCAGCTCTATTTTAGTGGAACTGCACAAAAGCATCGTATGATCCGAGGGTACCAACCGTCTTTCCTTCGACAGGTTCTACCTAGCCAGGAAATTAAATCTTGTTTAGGGTTTAGGGTTTAAGTCGTAGTGACCCCATCAGTAGTTTTTCTTTTGTACACACTCTCACAACTTTTGTCTTTAGCTGTGAAGTAAATATTGGCTACGATCTATGAATCATTGAGATGCATCAGCATGTGTGTTAGTTTTCTTTTGTATTTGATGGAATGTTGTAACGGGGCAACCTTGGAGTAGGAATGAAAATGGAGTTTAAAGTTTCCGTTTTTCCGGATAAAAAATGGAAACTGAGAGAAACCAACGTTTCGTTTCATTGGATCGCGCCATCGAGCAAAACCAACGTTTAAATCACGTCTGTCGCGTTCGTGTCTCACCCTCCTCCACGGCTCGACCCCACACGGTCACTCGGCATGCCACTCACCGCAAACTGAGTATACAATAACTTTCTCGCCTGCTTGTCAATGGATCGCGCCATGGAGTACTAGCACTATTGGAAGAGATTGACAAGTTGGGGGAGGACAGCTAGCTGTAGCACGGACTCCCAAGAACTTTTTACATGCATGTTGTGGTCGGCTATTGTGACCTTTGAACACGGAGCAGTCGCGTGCACCAGGAAGCGGCGCGGGCGACGCTCTCTCGGCCGGGGCGCCGCTTCAATGCCGGCGCTAGTGAGAGGTCGCGTCCACTCTGGCCGGGCATGAATGCGGCACTGACCATTTCGGGAGGGAAGCACGCACGGGTGATGAAGAGGGTTCTGGTTGGTCAAGAGCGGGCGTGGGAGCGGTCCGGACGCCCGCAAACAAGAGATGTTGTATGTTAATATTGCTGTGTATACAATTAACAACGCAAATAATGTGCCAGTTGGACAAATATGATTGGAGATGGAGATGGAGATGGAATTTTACATAAACACGGATATGCATGTCTATGTCTATGTGTGTGTGCGCGACAACTCTCGCGACCTAGAAGCAGGGGCTTGTTTTTTATCGAGTTTTCTTTCTTGGTACGTTTAAAAGTTGTCCGCCAGTTTTCGTTTCTTTTTTCTGGGAACGTGCGTATTTGTCGGATTTTGGGTTCCGGCAGACCCTTAAGGTTCGAACTCTGGGGTGCGCGCGGAGATCCAACCCTCCATCGTCTCGTACCTCGCCGAATCGCAGGGACCTAAACTACTCGAAAGAACAGCACAAGAGACACGAGATTTATACTAGTTCGGGCCACCGTTGTGGTGTAATACCCTACTCTAGTTTGTGGAGTGGTGGTTTGCCTCTTGGGCTGATGAAGAATAAGATGTGGAAGAACAGCCTCGCGAGGGTCTGTTCTTGGTGGGTGTGATGAACTGCTAGGTGGTGTCCCGTCGCTCTAGCTTGAGGATCGGGTCCTTATCTCTCTCTCTTTCTCTCTCTCTCTCTCTCTCTCTCTCTCTCTCTCTCTCTCTGGATTCCGAAATGCGGATCTCTCGTCGTTGTCGTCGTCGTGTCCCCCCTCTACTATGGTGGCTAGTTCTATTTATAGGCGAAGGCCCTGGGCCTCTTCCCAAATATTGAGCGGGAAGGGCGCCAACAATTGGCCATTTTGAAGGGGAACAATGGGTACACTTATCCTCGACTAAAGTTGGTCCTCACCCGCCAAAGGCTCGTGATGACGCTCGCTTGGGCTCCACGATGACTCCTTCCAGCCGTTTGGGCTGGTCTTGGTCTTGTTGCACGTAAACGGATGCCTTTGCTTGATGCTCTACTTTGCGCTTGCTCCCTTTGCACCAAAGAGGAAAGGAGGACGTTGCGCTGGCCGGGCGCCTCGACCGGGTGCCCTTGGTCGCCATGGCTTGCGTCACGGCACCTCGCGAGGTACCCTGCCTTGAACTCTCCGCCTCCTCATGAGCCAGCCTGACGAGGTCGTGCTCGAGGAAGCTCCTCGTCGTCTCCGCCTCATGAGGCTTGGCCCCTCGCGAGGGTCTTGAGCTTGCGTTGATGAAGATGGGCTGTCCTGGCCTCCTTTGAGCCACGCCAGCCGCAGCAGCCAAGTCTGGGACCCCGTTCCCGTAACGCCGACAAGAGCCCCGGGCCCACGGCGCGCCCGAACTTGGCCGAGCAGAGAGGCGAAAGGGCAAGTGCGAAGCGTCGTGGGCCCTAACAGCCTGCGGCCTTGGGCGCCGCATGGCGGTTGATTGGACGTGGGAGCCTCTGCAACCGCGCGGGTTGATAATAGAGCGGCATCTTCCTTGCCTCCTTTACTTTTTCCAGTTCCCGCTCAGATCCCCTTTCTTGCGCCTCTCCTCTCTGCTTCCAAGACCTTAAGATCCACTCCGCCTTCGTGCCATAGCCAGTCATGGCTCCTCGCTAAACCTCACCGAGCCGGTGCTCTCCTGCCTTGGACCCGCCGAATGTGTCAGCCAAGTAGCCTTGCCTCGATGCGCCGGTTGGCGGAGGCGCAGGGCGTCAATGGAACGGGCGGTGCTCAAGGTCAAGCTCCTCCGCCTCGAGGGTCGGGGAGTACCTTCTACCCGCTCTTCGCGAGCGCCATCATTGCTGGTTTGATGCCCCTTCTCTGAGTTCTTCTTTTCCGTCCTCCGTCACTACAACATCCAAGCTCTGCACCTCCATCCCAACTCCGTCCTTCTTCTGGCAATCTTCGCTTACTATTGTGAGGCCCATGTTGGGGTGAGGCCCTCGGTGGCCCTGCTGCGCCACTACTTCTTCCTTCGAGCCTCCCGTGGCTCCGCCTCCGCGTGCGCGAGCTTTGTTGCATACGGCGGAGCCATCGCCATTTCAAACCCTGGGAAACAGATTGAGGGCTTCAGGAGCAAGTGGGTGTTGGTGGATGCTGGGCGGATCCACCCTCGGTTGATCCTGCCCACGGAGCCCGCCGAGAGTTCCGACGACTGGTCCCGAGCGAAGCTTCTATCCCCGCTGCCAGGCCGGAGAAGATGGATGCAGATTCAAGCCGGGCCGACGCGGGCGGCAGCTGGTTGACTGCAAGGCCACTACTGAGGGAGTTCCTGGAGCACCAACTGGCTCCGCTACGCCAGTACTCGCTTCCGATGTGGAGGCCTCACCCGAGCCCCGTGGCCCTGGCCGGCGAGGATCTGGCGACGGTCCTCCAGTCCTTGGTTGGGGGCGATGTGGCGAGACCGGAGGGCGCCCCCGCGCCTCTGTTCCTTCGCGAGGATTGGGAGCAGGTTGTGGGGTCCATGCCCGCCTTCAACAGGGACAGGTTCGTGCTCATGAGGCTCCGGAGGACTGGTGGACGTGTCCTCTTCCGACTCCGGCCAAGAGGTGGAGGAAAGAGAGCCAGGAGAGGGGTTGATTCTGGGCGGAGTCAAGGGCTCCCCTGCGGCGAGGGCCCCGTTCTCCGCCTCCCCCGAGAGTGACGACGACGAGGATGAGGATGAGCGGGACGCAGGCTCCCGCCCGATCCCGAAGAAGGACCGGACTGGGCTGGTCCCCCGCGGGTCCGCCCCGGCCCCGGGGCGATCCGCTGACGTGCCGCCTGTTCCTGGTTCCCTTGAAGCTGATCCCTGCAGCCGGCTCTCGGCTTCAAGTATGGCCGAGGCTGCTCGAGTCCACCAAATGACGACCTGTAAGTGCTCGCTTCCGCCTTGATCATTGCTCTGCCGACGAGATCTCGATATCCATGTTCTTCACCAGCCGGGCGCTCATGGGCGAAGAAGATGAAGGGCTCCAGAGGCTCCGTCTGCGACGGCAAGCCGCTGCCCAAAAGGAAGATGATCTTGACGCCCTGTGCCTCTCCTGCCGGGCGTCCTCGCGAGGTTCGGCCGAGCCTGGGCGAGCTCAGCCCCTTGGCCCAGCGACCTCCGAGGTGCCCTTGCTTGGCGCCGCCTCCATCGCTGTCGTGGTGCCGCTGGTTCCGCCTGTATGCAGTGGTTACGCCCGCCATCTCCTCCTACTCCACCAACTGCCTCTCCGACCTCCCACGGTCTGGATCGTGCCGCCACGAATCGACCGGCTGCGGCAGGATCTTCTGGGCGCCGACCCTCGCTTGGTGGCCGGGCGCTTGGAGCTGGCCTTTGGCTGGATTCGCGCTAACGCTTCGATTCGGGCGGCGCTGGTCCAGGCCTCGACGGCTTGCGATGAGGAGAAGCGGGTTGTTCGTGAGGCGAAGGTAGCCCGCCATGCTGCCCTGGGGGAGGCTGCCAGCATCCAAGGTTGCTGTGAGATGCTGGAGGGCGAGCTGAAGGGCCTGCAGAACCAGCTTGCCGAGGAGGCCCGCCTCCGCCAGGAGCAGGAGGAAAGCATGAAGGCTCGCGAGGTGGCCGCCAAGGACCAGGAAGCCAAGCTGAAGAAGCGTCGTGATCGCCTAGGCGCGCTGGAGCAGGAACTGGAGGCGAGGAAGGTCGAGTTGGACGCCAAGGCGCGGGTTCTTGCCAAAGATCGCGTGGCCTTCATGGATATGGAGGTGAAGGCTCGCGACTTGCTGAGGGAGCTTTATGATAGCGGCCTAGAGAGCCCACTGGCCGGCGCAGAGGACGGCCCCGCCAAGCTGCTTCCCTTCCTGATTCGTGCTCTTGAAGATGTCTCCTTGGTCTTGGCCCACTACCGAGGCCGAGGCGCCAGTCTTGTCTTCGCGGCTCGACGCGGATCCTCACCCACATCTATCTTCGCGATCCCAGCGTCGACATGGACAGCCTCTTTGGAGCCGGCAAGCGGCGAGCATGCGGCTGCCGCCGAGGCTGTGAAGGGTCGCGGAGGCTCTGTTGGGGAAGTTCCGGCCTTCAAGACCAAGCTGAAGCGAGGCGCTGCCCCGCTGCTTCACGAGGCGAGCCCACTCCGCTGCTCCACCGCCGACAAGTGACTCCGCCAGGCTCTGCCCCGCTTTTAATTCCTGCACGTGTATCATGCCTCGGGAGGCGTTTAAACTTGCGTTTGGTATTGCGATAACAGTGTGGACTGTAATATTTGCTTTTGAATTCCTTGAAATTTGTGCTTCCTACTTGCTTATGTTCTCGCCGCAGAGCCCGCCCCTGCATACCTCAGTTGCTGCTAGCCCCGACCGTAAACCAGGACGGGACCAAGGAGTGAGGGGCTACGTGACAAGTTAGGCTCTCGAGTCGCGATGCTCAGAGTCCCCTTGGCGCATTTAACAGCAAGTATGGAGGTGAGGCACGGGCGGATCCACTGCTCTACGCCTACAGAGCCCGCCTCACAGATACCTCAACCGCCGTTAGCCTTTCGGAACTAAGGGGTGAGGGCTACGTGACCAGTTAGGCTCTCGAGTCGCGATGCTCAGAGTCCCCTCGACGCCAAACGACATGCGCATTTTGGCTCCGCCGGGGAGTGACGTAGATTTAACCAGGCCCGAGGGGCCTGGCTGGGTGGCGTGCGTCTGGGCGTGACCAGCGCAGCCCCTGCACTCCAGCCCTCACATGCAGGCGCCCCGAGGGAGGCGCAGATGAGGCCGGACATCGAGCTCTGGGCTCCTCGAGGTTGATGCGACCCGAGGCCACCTCGCTTGTTTATCACCAGCCATGGAGCATAGCGCTTCAGCATGCGTCTGACGGCATAGCCGCTCCTCGGCAGTGTCGTCAGCCAGCCAACATGGAGCATGGTGCTTCCATCGAACGTGGGAAGGGCTCCCCTCCGGGAGGAGCCCTGGCGTGATACAGCCCCACCGACACGTGGCTAGCACGGTAGGGCTGGACGAGGTGTCTGGGCACCCGTGAGCCGCCAAGGACTCACGAGGCCCTACCTCAAAGGCGGGTTGCGCCTGGCTCTGGGCCTTATCTTCGAGTGTGTTCCCGCAAATTTGGCCAGATGTCGGTGCTTTCACGCCTTCGGTCCCGGCTCGGGCTGGTCTCAGCCTGGCCGCCGGCAAGCTGTGTCACGATGCCATGGACAAGACCAGAGGGTGAGGGCTGGAGAGCCGGTAGGAGCCCCGAGTCGCGATGCTCGTGCACCCCTTTAACGCTGCTAAGCTAGGTCAGATGACGCTTCTCTACGTCCTCGGGTCCTGGCTCTCGGGCTGGTCTCAAAGTCATTGCAAGCCAGTTATGCGATGCCATGGACAAGACCAGAGGGTGAGGGCCGGAGAGCCGGTAGGAGCCCCGAGTCGCGATGCTCGTGCACCCCCCTTTAACGCGCAAGCTGGGTCGACGCAGCAACTCTCGTCCTCGGTCCGGCTCTCGGGCTGGTCTCAGCCGTCGGTCACCGGCAAGCTGTGTCGCGATGCCATGGACAAGACCAGAGGGTGAGGGCCGGAGAGCCGGTAGGAGCCCTGAGTCGCGATGCTTAGGCACCCCCCCCTTTAACGTGCAAGCTGGATTAGATGATGAAACTCTACGTCCTTGGGTCCCGGCTCTCGGGCTGGTCTCAAACCGTCAGCCGGCAAGCTGTGTCGCGATGCCATGGACAAGACCAGAGGCTGAGGGCCGGAGAACCGGTAGGAGCCCTGAGTCGCGATGCTCAGGCACCCCCCTTTAACGTGCAAGATTCCTCCACCCAGGAAAAGGCACCAAATAACAAGCATGGTGGAACGAGAGCATAATCCTAAGGAAAACGCATGAAGGATACATGCCGCTGGATCGCCCGAGCAGCTTGGGGATGATGCAGCCCGAGGGGCGCCCAACAGGTAAGATAAAGACATGAAATAAAAGGGATACATGCCGCAGGACGGACCCACGCTGCCCGGGAATAATGCGGCCTCAAGGCGCCCCACCGAAATAAAACTTAAAGATGTCACCCGTGATGTTGGGGATGAAGGGTTGTTGATGTAGTAGACTCGGTGGACTGCGGGAGCCGATCCTCACGAGCCCCCAGGCCCGGGGGTCTCGGGAGGCTCCGGAGGCGCTGGCGGCTCCTCGTGGGCCATCTCCATCTCCGCTAGGGCTGCGGTGTGCCTGACCTCTCGAGCCTCCAGGATGGTCCTCATGAGACGCTGGTATGCGGCAGCCGCGTTTGGCAGGCCATAAGGCATGCGTACATAGCTGTGGGGCGGACCCTCGCAACGTCCCACTCGCGAGGGACAAAGGCGCTCTTGAGATGCGGCTCGGTTGAGCTCTGGTATGTCGATGCAGACGCGCAGCCCACCATCCTCGCCTGGATGGGGGGCCACAGCGGGTAGAAGGCGGCTACCCCTCATGACCCTTGACTCATGTAGCTCCTGAATGGCCTTGCTGATGAACTCTTGAGGGTTCTGTCCTCCTGGTCTTGCTCCCCGCTATGGAACGTGCTTCAAACACGCCTCCACGTGGTGCCCAAGCGCCTCCCTCGAGACCTTGGTGAGGTCGGCGGCCCTCCAGGGGAGAGCCCCCGAGCCCTGCCTGAGGAGGGCGCCGGGTGCGCTTTCCTATGCGACGGAAGGAGGCTCCCCCTGGCCCGATGTGGACCCTAAGGGGCCTGTCTCTTGAAGAGCCGGGCCGGTCGATGTCTTCTTCTTCTTGGGTGCGGCCTTGGGAGGCCTCTTGCTGCTGTGGTCTGGGTCTTCCAGCGATGCGGCCTGAAAAGCTCGCTCCAGGAGCACATCGCGCCTCTCTCTTCACAGGGCACCGTGATGACTCCGCCGCTTCCTGGCATCTTGAGGATGTTGTAGCCATGGTGGGTTACGGCCATGAATTTGGCCAGCGCTGGGTACCCGAGGATGGCGTTGTACGGCAGGCAAATGTGGGCGACGTCGAAGTCGATGAGCTCAAGTAGAAGTTGTCACGGGCCCCAAGGTGACAGAAGGCGGACCTGCCCGATCGGGACCGTGAAGCCATTGGTGACTCCGAGAAAGTCTTGGTTGGTCAAGCTAAGCGTAAGGCACTTGAAGATTGTTGAATGTCTCCACGGACAGACGTTGAGCCCCGCCTCCGCCGATGAGGGTCTTGGTGACTAGCACATTGCCGGCGATTGGGGAACAAAGCATCGGGAGAACTCCGGCTGTGGCTGCGACTTGAGCTGATCCGGCCGAAATAACGTGATGGCGCACGCCGACCACCGAGAGGGCGCGTGGACTCGAGCTTGGGAGGACTGCATTCACTTCGGTCGAATCGCTTGAAGATGCGATGAGAGGTCGGGCTTTAGCTCCACCCAGATGCAAAGCGATCGCACGCGCTTCCGGAAGCCCCAGCCCCTCGTCCCGATGACGATCTTCGATTCTCCTTGGTGGCGGCGGCAGCGTGAGGGAGGCCTGCGTTCCCTCATGGACGATCCTCACGAGGCTAATCCTCCAGCCCCCTCGCGAGGTGGGTCTTTCCAGCCGTCCTCGCGAGGTTGGTCGCGCCACCCTTGGCGCTGGGCCGCTGGTCTTCCCAGTCTGCATTCCTTCCTCCTCCTCGGCCGTAGCCCCGGTCGCTGCGCTCGGGGCGTCTGCCGACCCTTCCTTCACGTACGGCTCGGAGTTCTTGGCATTCATTGGTGTTGTGGGTGTGGAGGTCGTGGTACACGCAGTACCGGCTGCCCTTGGAAGACTCGGGCTGATCTCTGCCTCGCTTGGTGTCTGGTTCGGCCGCGAGCACGGCAGCCCCCTTGCGCTCTTCGGGATCCGCGGCAGGCAGCTCGAGGAGGGAGAGGCGCCCCTCCTCAGCCCTGGTGCACTTGGTCGCCAAGTTGAACAGCTCCAGGGAGGTGCACAGATCTTCATGCATCGCCAGCTCCTCCTCCTTCATCTTGACGTCGCGCACGCCGTCGAAGAAGGCAGAGATGATGGCCTCCTCCGTTACCCTGGGGATCTTGAGGCGCGCGTTGTTGAAGCGTTGGATGTACTTTTGCACGGTTTCCCCCTGGCTGCTGCTTGATTCGGCGCATGTCTCTTACGGCGGGTGGCCGGTCGCGAGTACCTTGGAAGTTGGCGATGAAGCAGTGCGCATCTCGGCCCAGAAGAGATCGTGCACAGGGCCGATTCAGAGCCAAAAGGGCCCGTCCTTGAGCGCCATGGGAAACCAGTTCGCCATGACCTTTTCATCCCCGTTGGCAGCCTCGATGCCCAGCTCAGAGCTGGAGGAACTCCGTAGGGTCAGCTTGTGTCGTCAGAAGCGAGGAGGCAGGTCTGCTTGAACTTGGCGGGCCACGCGACGCGCAGCTCGGAGGTGAAGGCTGGCAGCCCGCCGTGGCCACGGGGGCCTCGGACGACAGAGAGCTTGGTCTTAGACCTCCTGCGCCAAGGGTAGGGGCAGCGCAGGTCTTGATGTGCTGGAGCGGGAGCGCCAGCAGCTTCTTGGGCGAGGAACTTCTTGGCAGCTCTGCTCTTGTTGTCAGCGGCGCTGGCGGAACGGGTTCCGCCAGGCCGCGCGCTTTGGGGCTGTGGCGCCGTCTTGAGGAGGAGGAGGCGGCCGAGGCGCCCGGAGCTTCATCGCCAGCGAAGCTGGGCGGTGCGGTAACGAGACGAACGGCGCTGGGTCGCTTCTGCAGCTACGGACGAAGCTCGGCGACTCGGTCGAGCCATTCTTCATAGACATCGTCGACGGGGCGATAGCGCAGGAGCTCGTTGGCCGCGATGAGCGCAGCTCCGGCCTCCATGGTCGCGCGGGGCGCGCGTGACGAAGAACCAGCGGGGGTGAGCGAAGGCGTGGCGGTGCGGCCGTCCCGCCTCATGGACGGGTGCTCGGACGACGCTTGCTGCTCGTTCCCCGCCGGGCCGGTGGCGGCGTTGACGGCAGGCGACGGGGAACGACGAGGACGGCCGCCGACAGGAGCCGTCAGGGCGACACGGGAGGCGAGGGCGGCTCGGCCGGGCGCTGGCCCGACGAGCGCCGAACATGGTTGCGGTGGTCGGGAAGAACGAGGCGACGAAGGCAGATTCCGGCGCACTTTACCGGGCGCCAAATGTCGGATTTCGGGTTTCGCAGACCCTTAAGGTTCGAACTCCGGGTGCGCGGAGATCCAACCCTCCACCATCGCGTACCTCGCCGAATCGCAGGGACCTAAACTACTCGAAAGAACAGCACAAGAGACACGAGATTTATACTAGTTCGGGCCACCGTTGTGGTGTAATACCCTACTCTAGTTTGTGGAGTGGTGGTTTGCCTCTTGGGTTGATGAAGAACAATACAGGGAAGAACAGCCTCGCGAGGGTCTGTTCTTGGTGGGTGTGATGAACTGCTAGGTGGTGTCCCGTCGCTCTAGCTTGAGGATCGGATCCTTATCTCTCTCTCTCTCTCTCTCTCTCTCTGGATTCTGAAATGCCGGATCTCTCGTCGTCGTCGTCGTCGTCGTGTCCCCCCTCTACTATGGTGGCTAGTTCTATTTATAGGCGAAGGCCATGGGCCTCTTCCCAAATATTGAGCGGGAAGGGCGCCAACAATTGGCCATTTTGAAGGGGAACAGCGGGTACACTTATCCTGACTAAAGTTGGTCCTCACCTGCCAAAGGCTCTGGTGATGACGCCTCGCTTGGGCTCCACGATGACTCCCTTCCACCGTTGGGGCTGGTCTTGGTCTTGTTACAATCAAACGGATGCCTTTGCTTGATGCTCTCGCCTCAAGGCTTGCTCCCTTTGCACCAAAGAGGAAAGGAGGACGCCAGCAAGGCTGGCGCCTCGATCGGGCGCCTTGGTCGCCATGGCTTGCGCCACGGGCACCTCGCGAGGTACCCTGCCTTGAACTCTCCGCCTCCTCATGAGCCAGCTCGACGAGGCCGCCCCGAGGAAGCTGCTCGTCGTCCGCCCCGCGAGGCTTGGCCCCTCGCGAGGGTCTTGAGCTTGTGTTGATGAAGATGGTTTGTCCTGGGCCTCCTTTGAGCCACGCCGCAGGCCGCAGGCAGGCAAGTCTGGGGGCCCCCATTCCCAGAACGCCGACAGTATTCTATTTAAAACCACTGCTATGGAGAGATTTTTTTACTCCATTATAGCTTCTTGTTTGATAGGGTTTCTCGCGTCTCGATTTCTCACCCTCTCCATATCAAAACAAGATGACAGTGTCCACTCTATCTCTCTCCTCACCGGTGGTCACAGATCCGGCCGAATCCCGTCCGCTGCGGCAGGTGAGGAGGTGCAACATTGACGTTGTAAATGCTGTCGGCGATGGAGAAGCCGGCGCGCACTGGCCCTTCTCGAGCCGGGCGCTGACGCGGACGAAGGTCCTCCGCGCCCTTGTTCGCTGTCGTCATGTGGGCAGATCTCGCCCGCCTAAGAGACATCTCGCCCACCTAAGGTATAACTTCTTGTACTGGTCTAGCTCTCCAGGTCGCTGCATGCGGGTTTTCTTCTATGCGACTACTCCCCAGCTCCCCATGTATAGTAGCTAGGGCTCGTCGACTGGTCCAACATCACCTACTGTTATAGAGGAAATGCCACTCGAAAATTTGTCATGATTTATGCCTCGGTGGAGGTATACATGTTGTTTCGACAAAAAGTACATGGTGGTTGTGCGGTCATTGTCTGTATGCTCCTATTGCTACTGCTAATCTAATACTACCACTGGTTAAATGAAGAAATGTTTTTTTTCTCGGGTATCCTGGTTTAGTTCCCATCAAGATAATCATGATGCTTCTGTTTGTTGGTGTACTTTTCATTAATTCTTATTGACAATTGAGATGTCATTGTTAATCTTGTACCACTGCCAAAACAAAGTAACAACACTATATCCCTGTTTATATTTTTGTAAACAATGATGTGTATCTCCATACCTGTGCATGTCTTCCTCAATTTTAGTGGAACTGCACAAAATTGGATGGCCATTGTTGTTCCGCCTCACTGTCCTCTGCCACATGGTTCTTCCTTCCTCGAGCTTGATTACTGAGAAGAAATAGACCACAGTGAGGATTGGTCCAACTTCATAGGTGCCTCACTCAAACTTGATGCCAAATGGATGATGCATCACCATGATGACCTATCGATGCTCATGGTTGCGCCTCATGGTTGCATCGGCTGGTGAACCTAATTGATTTTCAATGAAAAACAAGATGTCTTCCATCAGTGCTCTTTGCTTGTTACCCAAAAACACGATATCCTTCATCAGTTCACCTTGGTTGCGTTGGAGACGCGGTCATCTTTCATGTTGGTGCAATTTTATCACACAATTGGCTATGAACCAAATGCTTCCTCGAAGAAGGATCGATGTTGGTACTAAGAGCATAAGTTTTGTATTGATATCTAAGCCTTCTCACAACTTTGTCTTCAGCTCCCCTGTAATTTTATATGTCCAGCTATGAACTTTGATTAAAAAATGGTGTGGACTAAAAACACGATGGACGTAGTAGCCCTCCATTTTTATTTACTCCGCATATTATATTTGACTGAAGTCAAACTTTGTAAAGTTTGACCAAGTTTAGGCCGAACACAACAAACCATAATTATTGAGAGAGGGAAAACTGTACATACTCTCAAACCTTTCCGATAATTGAAATTAAAGTTCTTTATTTGTACACGCTCTCACACGTTTCCGATAATTTGACGCATGTGTGGTTGTTCACTTAAGGGAGGGTAGTGTACTGCATGTGAAGGATAGGAAGTGCGACCAGGACGCGTGGATCGTTAGTTCATCGGAAGTAGTAGTTTTCTTCGCTGGTACGTTAAATAAAGAGTTTCATTTCATACTTACACAATTTAAAACGATTGTTATGGAGAGAATAAGAAAACACTCCACTATATATTAGTCGTATACACGAGTACTATATGGACGCAGCTTCATTGACTTAGTGCACCTGCCTTTGGGTTTATGACAGGTGGGCCCAAAATGTGGCTGGCCCACCACATACAGCCAAAAGCAAAAGTGCTAAGGCACCGGAGCTCAAATTGCATTTACAAAGATATATGTAGTACAATATAAGCTGGAGCCTCAGCGCTTGTTCGCTAGGGTTTGCACCCTCCACACTCTCGCCGCACTACATATATATATACACGATGGAGGCTCAGCGTTCCTTTGCTAGGGTTTGCTATATTCATAGTCTCTCGCCCTCTTCACCAGATCTAAACAAGACTGCATTGGCCTCTTGTCTCTCTCTCCCCTCACAACTGGTGAAGGAGGCGTCCGGATCCCGTCGCATCGGGAAGGGGAGGAGGTGCATCATTCACTCTATCGCCTTCGGCGAGGGAGGCAATCCACTGCCGGCTGCGTTGTTCTCTTTCACCCAACGCCTGTGCGGGAGGGCCACCGACCCCTTGTTCCTCGCTGTCGTACGTAGTGTGGGCAGATCCGGCCTCCCGCCGCACGCCTTGCCACATCCCGACGACCCTAAGGTATAAGTTTCTTTGAAACCGTCATTGCTCTAGCTACATGCAGATCTTTTTTGATTCTACAGTCGAATCTAGGTCTTGGTTCAAAGAGGAAAGAAGGGTGCGGTGGGGGTGGAGCATGAATCTAGGACGTGGTTCAATGAGGAAAGGAGGGAGGGAAAGTAGTATAGACTGGCTATCCAGCCGCTTCGTTGGTCGAAAAGGTAAAAAGGGGGGGTAACCCAGTACACACATCTGTAAGGAACCGATCTCTTTGTTGAAAAGGGAAAGAAACTGGGGGGTCGGGTGGTTTGTGCAGGACTAGATTTGCTGCCCTCACATAGGAAAAAGGTTCAAAGAGAACAAATATGGGACCAACGCAGATATGCTGCATAGCTACATACTCTGCATCACCCATTTATACGTGTGGACGCACATGGTGCTGGCATGTCCCATGTCCCATGTCCCATACAACTATTCTTCTGTTGTTAATCTAAGAATGCCGCTGGAAAATTGAAGCGATGTCACTGTTAAAAGTAAATTACATTTTTTAACAAATGTTGTTTTAAGGGAATGTCTCTGTTAATATGAATCAATGTAGCCGTTTTAGAAATGCTACTATCCTACTTTGGTTTCCATCAAGATAAGTTGGATGCTTCTTTTTGTCGCCGTTTGTTTCATTCTCCTTTATCAACCAGTAGTTGTTTCCTTTTTTGCCTCTGTTAAAACAGGGATATCTATTCAACTTGTTGCTATAGAAAACTTAAATGTCGCACCGACGACTTTGCTTGATTTCAGTGCAACTGCACAAAATGAAATTGGATTTCCTATTCGTGTTGGAAGATTCGTAGGTGATCTTATGTGTGTCATGACAGGTTGGTACTTGCCTTCATCCACATGATCGTGCGGTGTGTTTTGAGATGTTGTGCTACTTGTATTGGTACTGTTTTAAATAAATGTTGAATTGAAGCAATTGTATTGCTCTCTTTTCCCATTAAGTAGTGAACAAAAATGGTACCAACCCAGACATGATGCTTGTTGCTTTGTTACAAGAAACTCTGCATCACCCCCTTTATAAGTAGATGGAAGCACATGGTGTTGTTGCACCCACTCTCCCCTGGAACTGTTTATGTTTTTTGTTAACCTAATGCCGCTGGTAAAATTAAACAATGCCACTCTCAGAATTAACTACTGAATCTTAGTTCAAAACTGCAACACTTGTTAGGGATTGGAGGAATTACCATTTTTGTGGCCGCATGTTTCATCCTCCTTTATTTGCCAGTAATTGATTCCTTTTTAGCCTCTGTTAAAACAGGGATATCTATTCCACTTGTTGCTATTGCGACATTTTGCTTCACTACGCGAAACACTTATGTTTTAAGAATGTTTTGTGCACTTCAACTTGAATGTCACACCGGTGACTTTGCTTAATTTTGGTGGAACTGCACAAAACGAGATCGAGATTTGTTTTAAGTCTTCCTCGCGAGTTGTTCCAAATCTTGGTCTCATCCACATGATGGTGCAATGTGCTTTGAGATGTTGTGCCACTTGTATTGGTACTGTTTTGGATAAATGTTGAATTGAAGCTATTGAACTGCTGTCTTTTACCATTAAGTGAGCAAAAATTGTTCCAACCCAGACATGATGCTTGTTTCTTTGGTACAACAAAACTTTGCATCACCCCCTTTATAAGTAGATGGAAGCACATGGTGTTGTTGTGCCCACGCTCCCCTGGAACTATTTATGCTTTTTGTTAATCTAATGCCGCTGGTAAAATTAAGCAATGCTACTCTTAGAATTAACTACTGAATCTTAGTTCAAAACTGTAACACTTGTTAGGGATTAGCGGGATTACCAATTTTGTGGCCGCATGTTTCATCCTCCTTTATTTGCCAGTAATTGATTCCTTTTTTGCCTCTATTAAAAAAGGGAGATCTATTCAACTTGTTTCTATTACAACATTTTGCTTTGCTATGCGAAACACTTATGCTTTAAGAGTATTTTGTGCAGTTCAACTTGAATGTCACACCGGCGACTTTGCTTAATTTTGGTGGAACTGCACAGAAGGAGATCGGATTTTCATATATGTGTTGGGATATCTTTCAAGTCCTCCTCACGAGCTGTTTCAAATCTTGGTCAAGAAAGGTCAGTACCGACTTTCATCCACATGATGTTGCAGTGTGCTTTGAGATGTTGTGCTACTTGTATTGGTACTGTTTTGGATAAATGTTGAATTGAAGCTATTGAACTGCTGTCTTTTACCATTAAGTGAGCAAAAATTGTTCCAACCCAGACATGATGCTTGTTTCTTTGTTACAACAAAACTCTACATCACCCCCTTTATAAGTAGATGGAAGCACATGTTGTTGTTGTGCCCACTCTCCCTGGAACTATTTATGCTTTTTGTTAATCTAATGTCGCTAGTAAAATTAAGCAATACCACCCTCAGAATTAATTAACTACTGAATCTTAGTTCAAAACTGCAACACTTGTTAGGGATTGGCGGGATTACCATTTTTGTGTCCGCATGTTTCATCCTCCTTTATTGGCCAGTAATTGATTCCTTTTTTGCCTCTGTTAAAACGAATCAGTCGCATTGTTTTAGGAATGGTACTATCCTGCTTTGTAGTTCTTTCTACATGTTTAACCAAGGAATTGTTAAAATAATGTCTCTATTAAAATGAATCCGTTGCATTGTTTTAGGAATGGTACTTTTCTACTATGTTGTTCTTTATACATGTTGAAACAAGGCATTGTTAAGATAATGTCTCAGTTAATATGAATGAATCACACTGATGGAGAATTGCTACTCTCCTGCTTTGTTTCCATTAAGATAAGGTAGATCAGTAGATGTTTTTCTTCTGGGAGTACAAGTCATCGACCGTTATTTCTCAGTAATTGTTCCTTATACCTATTGTTGTTTACAAGGATATCAAAATTAAAGCTCGGTTTTATTCCGACTTTGATTTTAGTTGAACTGCACAAAAGGAGGCAATGTGTCTAAGGCAAACTGCTGCATTACTGGGTCTAGTTGGTCGTACCACTTTGCAGAAAGAAGCAGTCACTATTTGCGCTACATTACAGAAGGAATGATCGAGAAGCTTTACAGAGTATTAGTAGACGATGGTGACATGACTAGTCTGTAGAGACCATAGGCAACTCTACAACACGTGGAGTGCACTAGGTAAAAAGTGCCCAAACAAGTACAAGAAGCCATGACAGGACTCCAAGTCTGTCAATGTCATTCTAAGCAACAATGATGGGGCATATGGGTATGGTAATCTATTTACCATACTTTCAGTTTGTTAGTCCACTGATTGGTGGGTTGACACTGGGGCCAATATTCATGTGTGTGTTGATGTGTCTTGTTTTCTGCAGCATATAAATATGAAATCCACAGGGATGCTCAGCTTGATTTTAGTGGAACTGCACAAAATGTTGAGATGGTTTGTGTCCTCCATAATACTTCATCATGCACAATACATCGAATGGTTCTCTAATCGTTCGTCGTCAACTTGAGCCACCAGACTATCAGCTGACAAACTGATGAAAAACCCTGCCCGTTCCACAATCATAGGCATTACATATTTTGAATGGGAAAAGCTTGCCAAGGTTTAATCATTGATGTTAGCAAGAAGAAATTAGTTTAATATATTGGAATTTGAAAACCTTGTCAAATTTTGCTCATTGATGTTAGCCAGAAGGCATGCATTTGATATTTTTGAGTGGGACGCCCTTTGCCGTGAGCAGCGTCGATCGTTTTTTCCTATTCTTGTGTTTAGTTTAGAAGTAAATAGTTACTCTACTGAGATGCATAGTCACATGAATGTTGACTTATGTAAGGTATTTTAAGAGTTTGTTCTGAATATTGTCTATGTAATGCCAGGCCTTGTGTGTTTGATTGCAAAGTTGAGCTTGGAATGTTGTGGCATGCGGCATCACGAGTTGTTCACCGTGCCTCCTGAGAATAATGCTTTGTATTGTTTTGCATGTTGATCTAATGCTAGTGGTTTGCATGTTAAGAAGATCATCCTCTTCTGTTGTTTCTATGCTTAATAAGTTCATCGTCTTATGTTTCATTCATATCCTATACGATAGGTTGGGTAGGTTAGACATGAAACCATATGATCTTCCGACCAACTCATCATCTTAGGCCGTGATTGGATCGTCGTTTTCCAGCCAAAACCGCTTGTAAAACTGACGCTTGTGAATAAAAGTAGATGGTCTCGGGCGAAGCGCTTGGTTGGTCGATTTCGACTAAAAAAATATACACTGGTCTCTCAAATTACACACGTAACCCGCCGGTTTTACTTACAGACCTCAGGCCCTCGGTTTCATTACGCTTGTATTTTACGTGTTGTTACCGATGACAAGTAAATTACACTTGTATCTTAATACATGTGTGAAATAAACCAGATCTCCCAAGCATGCTTACCGTTTCATGTCGTCTCAGTCTCTCGAAGGTGCTCATAGGTGTCCGATGATCCTGGCTTCCTGAATGAGCAATGGGCCAGACGTACCATCCATAGGGCCCGCGAGGCCCTCTCCGTCGTCCTTCGAGTTTTCGCACTCGCTGTGGCGCCGAGCATTGTCAACATGGTCAACGAACATGAGGATTTAGGAGATGATAGTAGGGACCCACTAGGGCCATACCCGTACGTACGCAAGTGCCTCCTTATTATGTACAACAATATTTTCTTTGCTTCCTCCTGGTTTCCTGACATCACGGTCCCACACCATTGTCAACCTATGTAGTCAATATAAATGACAGAATTGCACAAGGAGCGGCCGACAGCTGGGACCAAGCAGCTCGAGCAGTATTTGTGTTTTTGAGGTGTGAGCACTACATAGTTTTTCTTGAGCGATGTTTTCATTGTTGTTCAGAGGAGAGCAGGGTATTAATCAAGGGTTGTGGCCCGTCTAGCCCAAAGCGATATTAGGCCCAGATATTAATTTTTTCAAGCGGAAAATGGCTAGCCCAGCTATACTTTTTTGAGGAATACCTGTGCAAGGTCAACTTGTTATTCTCCGCTCATTGGCTGCAAATCTTTCCTAGGAGGGATGCATTAGGCTTAACAGGAAAATTGGCTTTAAGAAATAATAAATTGGATCTAATTATAAAAACTGGGCAGTAACTATAAAAAAATGCACCAAACACGTAATTAGTTTATAAAATATTATTTTTGGATTTTGAAAATATTAATTTCATTAATTGTTACGCGCGCAATGTTTCGTTGGATTTTTATGTAATACAAATTTATATTTAATCTGACTAGAAATTTCGGGATAAAAATATTTTGGATCCCATCAAAATGTGGGAAATTTTATTGAATTCTGTTTTGAACGGTTGGTTGAAATTATTAATTGTTGTCCTAGCTAGAAAATGGGTTGTACTTTTAACAGACTGTAAATGGGTTGTAGTAAATTCCATTAGAATTCAAAAATGGGTTGTACATTCTTACAAATCGCAAATGGGCTACAAGTTCTCTGCCACACACTTGTGGGCCTACTAAGTTGACGTGTCCCCTAAAAAACAAAGTAAGTTGACGCGTATGCAAAGCTTTGTCAACTTATAGTCAACACATGGTTCTAGCAGCAGTGGCCGTTAGATGTCCATCCAACGGATGTCGTGCTTCTTCTTCAATCTCGGATATTCTAGCTTCAAATACCAAAAATGATTCCTCCCTCGACATCCGGGTGCATAGTTTCGAGGCTGGCTCAGGCCTACTAAGTTGACGCGTACCAAGGGCTTTGTCAACTTAGTCAATATAAACGATTCTAGCTGCAGTGACCGTACGATGTCCATCGAACAACCGTCGTGCTTCTTCAACCTCTGGTCTTCTTGCTCCAGCCGCCCAAAGCAGCGCCGGTCGTGTCTTCTGCTCCTGCCTCCCGTGGCCGGCTGTGCTACTGCGGAGGCCTCACCTCCCCCTACTACTCCCACCGCTGGCCAGGCCATCCCTCCACTCAACCACACCCCCTGTTATTCTGCGGCGATGGCATCCTCACACCAAAGCCGAACCAGTGAACCCTCGTACTCCTCTCCGCGTGGGCATCCACTGTCGTGTCTTCCCCAGCTCCGCGTCGTCCCCTTCCTAGGCCTCGGCATCGTCCACCGCCCTGGTGCTCTCGGCACGGCGTGGTCAACGTGGTCAAGGAATGACTTTCATCGGACGTGGACTGTATGTGGAGAGGCTGGCAGCTAGGTCCATGGTCGCACACAAGGAAATGCCTGCTTATTATGGCAAAATAATGATTCCCCTAGCTGACATCTAGGACCAACCGGAAGGGCCACTGTATTTCGCAAAAAAACGTTCCCCCTGCTGACAGGTTGGACCCACCAGCTATATCTTCGCACACAAGGAAGTGCCTCCTTATTATGCATAAAAATGAATATTCCCCCTGCTAGCTGGGACCCAGCATAGTGGGAGGCTTACTTGTGGGCCTACTAAGTTGACGGGGACGGAGGGCTTTGTCAACTTAGTCAATATGAACGATTCTAGCTCCAGTGACCGTACGATGTCCACCCAACGACCGTAGTGCTTCTTCAACCTTTGGTCTTCTTGCTCCAGCCGCCCAAATCAGCACCGGTCATGCCACCTGCTCCTGCCTCCCATGGCCGGCTGTGCTGCCGCGGAGGACTCACCGCGCCCTACTACTCCCACCGTTGGCCAGGCCATCCCTCCACTCACCCACACCCCCTGTTATTCTGCGGCGACAGTAGCCTCACACCAAAGTCGAACCAGTGAACCCTCGTACTCCTCTCTGCGTGGGCATCCACTTCCGTGTCCTCCCCGGCTCCACGTCATCCCCTTCCTAGGCCTCGCCATCGTCCACCACCCTGGTGCTCTCGGCGCGGCGTGGTCAACGTGGTCAAGGAACGACTTCCATCGGAAGAGTATTGTACGTGGAGAGGCTGACAGCTGGGTCCACGGCCGCAGCAAGGAAGTGCCTCCTTATTACACGAAAAATAATGATTCCTCCACCGACAAAGAGGGACCCACCGGACGGGCCACCATATTTTGCGTAAAAAATGTTTCCCCACCGCTGGGGACCCACCAGCTACATCTTCGCAGCAAGGAAGTGCGTCCATATTACGGAAAAAATGATTCGCTTCTCGATCGCTGGGGACCCACCAGCTACATCTTCGCACGCGAGGAAGTGCCTGACAGTCGGGACCCACCTGGTCGAAGCGTTGTCATTCTGGTCGTGAACGTGTACGTACATACTGGTCGATGTAGAGGCATGCACGTGTCATAGTAGAGGTGCGCACGTGTCGTAGTAGAGGCGCGCACGTAGCATGTACACGTACCTACAGCGGCCAGGGTGCAAGAAATAAAATACGGCCACATACGTACATATGGGAGGGGTCTCGAACGCCTACTCGCACATACGTACGGCCAGGGCTTGTGTAATGGCTGGGTCGGAACGGAGAAACTGCGTCGTCGTCGTGTTCATGGGGAGCCAACCGGCTGGGTCGGAACAGAATGCGTCGTCGTGTTCATCGGGAGGGCTTGGACGGAACATCCAATGGAAACGAGGCCTGGCGTAACACAGAACGGAGGAAACGGCCTTGTGTTCGACCGGCCACGGTCAAAACGGGATCCTGTTCATCGGGAGGGGTCCGCGTATCGCAAAAAGCAGAGAAACGGACTTCGCTGGACCTCCTATGGTCGAACGGGTCCTGCGATCGAGAGGGGTGTGGCGTACCGCAAAACGGAGGAAACAGACTTGTGTTGGAGTGCTACAGTCGAAATGGGTGTCCTATTCATCGGGAGGGGTGTGGCGTACCGCAAAATGGGACTCCACGGGATACTGTTCATCTCCACCGTCGACCTCCTCCAGCCTCCACGGGCTGCTGTTCATCCACCGTCAACCTCCTCCAGTCTCCACCTGCGACTGTTCATCCACGGGCTCCTGTTCATCCAGCCTCCACCACGCGCTCCTCCATCGGCTACTGTTCAACCAGCCCTCTCCACGGGATCCTGTTCAACCACCCCTCCATGGGATACTGTTCATCCAGCCCTCCACTGGCTACTGTTCAACCAGCCATCCACGGGGTCGTCCTGTTCATCCAGCCCTCCACAGGGTCCTGTTCATCCACCCCTAACCGGCTCGATCGGGGTCTTGTTCATCCAGAGGCAACACCACGGGGTCCGGTTCATCCACCCCCACCGGGAACTGTTCATCCAAACCCCCCAACAACGCTCACTGTTCATCAAGGGAAGGAGGCAGCAGGGTTCGATCGGCTTCAGTTAGCAGCAGTAGCAAAGGAATCACTCGGGTTCAGTTAACAGCAAGGGATCGATCGCTCGGGTTCAGTAACGTAGCTAGTGCAATCTCTCGAGTTCGATTAGAGCTCAACGCCGCACACACGCTGCAGCGTCGTGTCGAGAAACATGCATCGCCGCCCCGACCACCCACCGTAACCGGGAACTCACCAAAATTTTCCTCGCCCTCGCTTCTACCATGGTTTTTTCCGTCATGGACGGCCCAAAGAATGTCATGTAGCTGCATCTCCGGCCCGCCCAGGATGAAAAGCCCATTTTCTGTCATGAATTTTTGTCATAGAAGTAGGAGCCCACCACATCTATGATGATACCAGATTTTGTCCCATTTATCGTCATAGAAGTGTCATAAGTATGACAAAAAAAATTCGTTCGGCCCAAAATGTCACGGATGTGTCTTTTTTTGTAGTGTGGGAGATCTTTCAAGGTCTCTGCGAGGCGGCGAGCCCTATTTTTTTTGCGGCCTTGGTCATTGCTGCCTTGTTACGAGTAGTACTCGACCTAGCGCTCTGCACACCGGCCATGGCAAGGACGGACGAACAAGAAAGACTTATGAGAAGGAAGGTAGAGTAATTTTCGGCTAGGTAGTTCCCCTTTTTATAACCTAGTACTAGCACTAGTACTAAAACCTACATAGTGGGAACACGTTCAGGTTTGATACGTACTAGGTGTGAGAAGGTTTGTACTACTTTGGAATGTGATGGGAACCAGCTAAAGATTAATTGATGGTTTTGGTTTCGAGGCCCGAAATGGCTCCCGATGAGTTTAGTGGAACATAAATTTCAAGTACTACTGCTCAAATGCGGTCGCACAAGTCAGTGATGTAACTGGTCGTACATGTCAGACCAAGCCGATGCGTGTCCCTTCGGTGAGACGCGTGTCCGACCGACCGTCTGTTGGTATGACCGACCGTAAGTATTACGGGATGGAGACTTCTGGTTGTGGCTTCAGGTGATTGTCACGACCAAGCATTCAAAAACTAATGATAAATAAATTACCATATTTTTTCAAATAACCAAGTATTTTTATATGAATGCAATACATATAGATGGAGTGATTGTCAAGGTTGCAAACCGACATGGCGTTGCAAGTTTCATCGCAAAGAAGAATCGAGTAGGTCATCGCATCGGGCAGGTAGGAGGGCAGCTCACCTCGCCTACGATGCATGCCCAGCGGCGCCGCCACAGCTAGTACCGGGATTTGGCTTCTCCTACCGCCCATTTGAACAGTTGCACCGACTGCTCATGCTATCCTGCAGGCATGCGCGTTCTTTCCTCCGTAGTCGACTCCATGAATATGATCTCTACCACTAGCCCCAGCTCGAAATCAACGCAACACCCCCAGATGCTAACATCCCTCGGCATCTCTCCCCTGAGATCGACTTGCGCCTCCGCCTTGTGCTTCACTCGCAGCTCCTTCGAACTTGTCTCCAATCAATGCGACACTTCCTCGATCCGATTTGCCCTTGCTACCCACCACCTGAAACGCAGACCCGGCATGTCCTCCGGCACCACCGGTTTGTGATTCCAGAGTAATGGATCCCCACTGAAACACATGTGGGTTTCGCTCAAAGGCGGCAATGCCACGGGCCGCAGCGAGAGGGCAGCCCACGGGATCCTAGGATCTAAGGGATTATCCATGGCAGGATCCTCCATGGCGGCATCCGGTGGGCGAGGCAGAGAGGCGAGCGTAGGCGCTGGGAGAGCCCTACGAGGCTAAGATAAAGATAGTACTACTCCACTCCGTCCATATTTAAATAAAAAGGCCATCAATAGTAACCCAGGCAAAAATCGATCATCCTGCCTGCGTCCTAATTTATTGGCCCCCTTTTTATTTTGTGCCAATTTTTGACCAAGAAAATAACTAACAAAATTCAAGCACTACACCCAAAGTTTCTGTTTTTGCACTGCACAAACCAAACAAGCAATCTAATCATGCTAAAGGCAAATCTTGGCACATTATTTTTATAGTACAAAGGATTTGTACAAGGGGATAATTATTTTTGTTGAAAAGTTTCTGTAATCAAGGTTCACAAAGTTTCCATGGGCATGAACAAAGTTCAAGGCTAGCTCCCACTTTAACAATGCTCGTCTTTCTCACTTTCGCTTTTCTTTTTGAAAAGTTTTAGGTTCCCCTTTATATATTTTTTTCAACTTTTTAAAAGCACACAACAGAAAAAATGACTCTCTAAAACTTCCGTCTTGTCTCCCTAGTAGCGCTTTCTTTAATGCCATTAAGCTAGGCATATAGTGCTCAAGTAATGGATCCACCCAGATCCCAGGGTATATCAAAGCCAATTTTAATTAACAATGATTTGTGGTTTAGTACTGAGCACAAAGTAACATATATCATGCACAAACGAAGTCTAACTATCTTTCTATGCATCGGCATGTCATAAAAGAATAATTCAGACACACAAAGTAAAGGCTAATGCATAGTATAAACAATTTCTTGCAATTTTATCGTATTGGAAACATAGAGAGGCGGAGATGTAGTTCCTCTCTCATAATAATTGCAAGTAGGAGCAGCAAGCACATGCATATTATATTTATCAAAATCATCATGTGCAATAGTAGAACGCAACTCATCAATGTAGTCCTTAATAAGCGCAAACTTCTCCGATATAGTGTAGTTGGGAGAATTCAAAAGGATAATAGGACTATCATGTGTGGGTGTAAAAGCAACAATTTCATTCTTAAGATAAGGAACTATAGCAAGTTCACCTCCATAAGCATAATTCATATTGGCATCATGGCCACAAGCATAGCAAGCATCAAGTTCATCAAAAAGGGATATTTCAAACGAATCCAATGGATCATAGCAAACATCATAGCAATCATCCTTCGATAAGCACAAAGGGTATGAGTTGAAGAGTTACTCTCTTTAGAAGGGCACGGGTAGCTAATCCGCTCTTCCTCCTTTTGTTCTTCGCTCTTCTCGTCATCTTTTTCATCTAATGAGCTCACAGCATCATCTATTTCTTCTTCCATAGATTCCTGCAAAATATTAGTCTCTTCTTGGACAGCGGAGACTTTCTCAATAAATGCATCAATATCAGAATTATATTCATAATTCCCATAGCAATATTTAAGTTGAGCATAATTTTCAGGTCTGTAAACATCACCGTGATAATTCTCACACTTTTTAAACAAAGATTCAATTTCATAAGCACCCTTAAAAGCAATGAATTCTTCTATTCGTTCCACATCACAGTAATCATATATACCATTAGCATAAGAAGCCAAGGTTCTATAATCATTAAATTTACATGAAAAGGAAAGGTGTGGAGCCTTCATCCTAGCACTACTAGCCGTTGGATATCATCTACATTCCACCAGATTTTGCCACATGTACAATCTAGAAGACTCCATAGTTGAACTTAAGCATAATGCACAAACCTCAAAACACAAGCACTTCTCCTTTGTTCTAGAATCTTTTGAATCATAATTGCCCAAAAAAAATCTACATGAATTGCCATTATTTGTTTTTACTGTATGCTTTACAACGCACAATTCCATGAATCTTAAAATAGATTAGCTTTTTTATAAAAACTAATTGATTTTGAATGAGATGAACCATAAGAATTAAATGAACATCTACATCATGCATATATGACTCAAAGCTTACATGCTATAATGTGGTATTTATTTATAATTTGATTGCCAAATCTCATGCGTGCAATGCACGTGTACCTTACTAGTCTAAATTGTGTTTTGTGCGTGTTAAACACATTGTACGTAGTATCATACATGGTTTAGATTCCGAACATCTAGCTAGAGCATACATGTACTATGATTTGAATTCAACATAAAATGGATACATATATTTGAATTTGAGATCGTTTGTACATGTAGTTCGTATTTATATAGGAATTTACTACTCCGATATTCATGTCATGTGTTGTGAAGATAATATTTAGATGGTTGTATAACTAACCCGAGTGCAATTCCATTCAATCAGGGAAAATGTACTCAAATTTAGTCCATATGCTAGACAACATGAATAGTTTTTTTATTGTTGAGGGAAGTGCAAATTGATTTGGTACTGTACACGTTATGTTTGTTTTCCCTTTTTTTAGTTTTTGTTGTTGTTGTATTTGAATGCATTTCTAGTAATATAGTAAAACGAGACATGGATCTCTCTAGTGATGAAGTGTGAATTGTCTTTTTTTGTACACGTTAAGCCTGTTCTCCCGAAATTTCAAGCCGCGCCTTGTTATGCCAAAATTTCAAGGTAGCATCTCTGTCTATCGTGCTGCAAAACTCCCACCTCTTCAACCCGCGCCTTGTTACCCTGAAATATTTAAGATATATCTTTGTCTCTTTGTGCTCCAAAAACTCCCTCCATCTCAACCCGTGCCTTGCTATCCCAAAATTACAACGCGTGTGAAAACTCCCGCCTCTTGCGAAATCCGGACTAGCGAAATGCCCGTGATACCCCTGAACCGAAAGAACCACCTAGCTCAAATCGGTGGGGGTACTTTCATAACCTACCCCACATTTCAGACAAGCGCGTCCCTAAGCCATGGTTCCCCCCTCCCATCCCATCCACCCACCCATTTGTACAGCGAGGCCACGAAAACCCGCGAAGCCCCACACCCTCCTCCGTCCGCCACCCAGCCAGAGCCTCTTCCCCGACGATGTCGTCCAGAGCAACACCTCAACGTCCCTCATTCACCGCACCGGATGAGGATCCATCGTCGATCTCATCGTCCCGCCGGTTCAGCCACCCCGTCCTCCACCTCCAAGGAGCTGCCCCAATGTTCCCCTCGTCTTTCGTGCCACCTCCATTCCCACACCGCCATCTTCACCTGCACCACCGGAAGAGTAGCATCATCACCGATTCCTCGGATGAAGTTGAAGCCTAATTGGCGCCGCCAAAGAGGTTCTACACTAACCACCGCATTTTTCTTCTTGATTCAATCTCACGGTGCTGCCGGCGCTCGGTCCCGAGCCGACATGGCGTGGCTCCATCCACGGCGGCGTCGCTGGCCACTTCCTCCACGGTGTCGCTCCCTCGGTGGCGACGTCCACATCGATGAGCTGCTGCTTTGGCTCTCGCCATGTTCTTTGCTCGCTTCTCGCTCTCGGTCCCCTGCCTGGTCTGCTCTTGCTCTTGCTCTTGCTCGTGCTGCTGCTCTCGCTCTTGCTCTTGCTTACGCTGCTGCTCTTGCTCTTGCACGCGCTGCTGCTGCACGAGCAGCAGATCCTGCTCTCCCTCGAGCCCCTATAGCTACTACACGAGATCTTTGCTACACGACCCGGCTCGACTCTCTCGCCGCCTTCTTTGCTCTCGGCCGCTTTCTTTGCTACTACTACTTTTCTGCTACTAGTGCGTTTAGTTTCGACAGTAAAATTCATTTTCGACAACAAAATTCAGTTTCGACAGTTAAATTCAGTTTCGACAGTTAAATTTAATTTTGACAGTTAAGTTCAGAGATGAGTGGCTGATGTATTTTACATCTGGCACTTTGTGGTTATGTATTTTACGTCATCTATTGGAGATGCTATTAGAATTCCACTCAGGTTAACGTTGTCTCTCTTGTCCTGCTTCAGCCTCGCCGTCGTACAACTCACTAGAGCTGCTCCAATGATCAAACCCTCCATCACAATGAGCAGCGACCGGGCTCCATCTCCAAACGCCTAAGATCTTCTTCCCCTCCTCCGACAGCCAAATCAACCGGAGCATCCTCACCGACCAACCCAATCACGCTGAGATCGACATGGCTTCGCCAAAGAGGTTGTACACTTGTTTCATTGCTTTTTTACTCTACATGTTATATATATTGTCCATTGAGCACACGTAGTAACGTGAAATAGAATTAGTTTCTCCTACTATATGACAAGCAGTGAGGTGCTAGGGAACTTAGCTATCCGTGATGGACTCTCTTGAACGCCATCATTATTTATCTCTGCGCATTTGAGCTATGCATTTGTAGATGGGCCTGGGAGTTGAGCTAGTAGGACAGTGGCCTGGGTCCAAAGTAGTAGAAGTAGCACAAAAACAGTTTTTGAGTGTAGGCTTTTCCCAGCTCAAGCCTGCCTACTAGAATCGCCAGTGCTTGAAAGTAAAAGTGAAGGAAAAACATAGGAATTGAAAAGTTTCCTATGGTACTACTATTCATGCATTTGGTTCAAAGGAATGGAGCAAAGAAAAACTGTAGGATTTGTTCCTTTAGTGTCTCCTTGAAAGAAGAACTGTAGGAATTTTATTATCCACTTGTCCTCCTTTTCAAATTCATATTCATGAAGCACAAGACTAAGAGATAGTAGCATAATAGCATTATAACCGTACATTCTCTTGTGGTTTGACTTAATCTCACCATGCTTCTTTGCATCTTGTGATCTTCCAATTCTTGTGAACCAAACACCCAGATTGGCAGAAATCCTATGTTTTTAAATTCTCTATTTTGCACGTGCATTCCTATCCTATTTATGTGTATTTCCTATCCCTGCATTGTTAGAATCCTCAAATTCAAACAAGCCCTTACACAATTACTTATGTTACATATATGTGTCAAAGAAAACCTTGTGTGGTTTGTCCCGCTCCTGCTGCGTTGTGTTCCACCCCAGCTCAGCTGCTCCAATGACGGAAGGGTTCACCACAGCAGGGATCTGCCCTCCAGACTGTCTTTCGCTGCCTCAAATCTTCTTCCCCACCGCCGACAGCCACGACAACTGCATTACCATCATGAACTGAGCATATGACCTTGAGGACTACATGGGTCCGCAAGAGATGTCGCACTATTTCGTGTCTTCTTACGTTATGCATCACTTAATATGATGACATTCTACTTTATCATCCTGTTCATCTATTAGACTCTGAGTCAGGTCCAAACTAATGCTGAAACTTGAGTTTTTAAATTGTTGTGGGGTACGTACTGGGGCATCAATCAATACTATCTGTCTACTATCTGGTTAATCTCGGGTGTCTACTATGAGTTTCATGTTCGGTGGAAATAAACATTAAAGGAGCCATTATCTATATTTTTTAACTAAAGCTATTGTCTGCCTGCTATCATTGGCTTTGGGTCTATCCACGGTTTGCTACCATAACTCTGGATTTGTGCATGCACTCCTTACATAATCTCTATGTTTTATTCATATGCATGTCAGTTATTGTACACAATGGAACTGAACATGTAGAGCAAAAGAGACGAGCCTTGCGTGGCAATAAAATTTCATGCAGACGTCACTCCATGGTGGGTGCAAAGGCAGCCCCCCTCCACCCATTTTGGATTGTAATCAAGAGGAAGATAATTGTTCTGAGGGGGATTCAGAAGAAGACCACTCCTATTTACCCCCTAAGGTCTTAGTTCTAACTTGGCATGCTGATGTTGGTAATATCATGCATATGATGCCTTGCATTGCTTACTTTATACATCAAATATGTCATCCGCTTAGTTTAGGCATGCTTTGTGTGAATGACATCTGTTTACTTTCTTTATCGTATATGTGAATCATGCAATGCCATCTTGTTTAGCCAGTCATCATATATGTGAATTTTGCAATGCCACCCTGGTTAGCCAGTCATCTTATATGTGAATTATATCATGCCATCATTTTTATCACATATTAAGTTTGTCAACAATTTTAGTACATTCAATTACTCTTCCTGTGTATTAGCTTTCGACATGGTCATGGAAAAATCTGGAGTGGAAACAAGGTATTCAGAGCAGACAATGCTATCTGACGAAACGCATGTCTTGCTGGTTACGGATAGCTCCTCACAGGAGGATTTAGAGACAGATGACCAGTCCTATCCCCCCCCACCCCCCCCGAGGTGCATGCTCTAACTTGGCAGGGTTATATTGCTCATATCGTGCATATGGTGTCTTGCATTGGCATGTCATTTGCTTAGTTTAGACATGCTTTGTGTGAATGCCACCCGTTTAGTGTCTAATTACCATGTATGTGAATTTTGCAATGCCATTCTGTTGCAAGACATTATATATGTGAATTATGCAATGCTATCTTGTTGCAAGGCATTATATATGTGAATTATGCAATGACATGCTGTTTAGCCAAGCGTCATGTATGTGAATTATATCATGCCATCATTTTTTGTATTACTCATTACATTTGTTGACAATGTTTATATATTCAACTGCTCTTCCTGTGCATCAGCCATTTGAATTGGTGATGGAGAAATCTGGAGTGAAAACAAGGTCTTCAGAGCAGATAATGCTACCTGTTGAAGCAGATATCTTGCTGGTTACAGATAGCTCCTCAGAGGAGGATTCCGAGCAGATGACCTGTCCTATTATCCCCCTGAGGTGTACGCTCAAACTTGGCAGGGTTATATTACTCATATCATGCATATGTTGTCTTGCAATGCTTAGTTTTTACATCATATACACAATATTGAATGCCATCTCCTTAGTTGACACATCATATATGTGATTGCCCTCTGGTCACTTGCTTAGTATATAAATCATATATTTGAATTATATCATGCCATGATGTTTACATAGACAGCATGTATCTGAATTATGGCATGCCAACCCATTTTCTAAAGACATAATATAGTTCTATCATCTCATCCTGTTTATATAGTCATCACATTTTGAATTATGTCATTCTATCCGTGAACTATATCATGCCATCATGTTTCCATCGACGACATGTTTGTGAATTATGGCATGCCAACCACTTTAATAGACACATCATATAGTTATATCATGTCATCCTATTTACATAGTCATCATATTTTAAAGTATGTCATTCTACCTGTTTAGTTAGCCATCATACATGTGAAATTGTGTCATGCTATCCCATTTAATTAGCCATCATATATGTGAAATTATGTCATGTTATTCTGTTTAGTTAGACAACATAAATGTGAATTATTTCATGCCCTATTTTCTTCCCTACTATCCATTGCACCTGTCTATCTTACAATGTCTATACATTCAATTACTTTTCTTGTTTATCGGCCATTTGAATTGGACGGGGTGATGGCAGTATCTGTGGGAGTAAAAGCACGGTCTTCAAAAAAGATCATGCTACTTGTCGATGTAGATAGAACCACGGTTGTACTTGCCCAAGAACCAGCCCCACCACACATAACCCAGACTCATGCAGATTGTACCCCTACCCAGTTGGACAGAGAACCAGCTACACCCTTCTAACCCCAACCCCAGCAGATAGTAACCCAGTTGACACAGCACCGTCTCCACCATAGAGCACCCAAACACGAGTAGTTAGTAAGGCAACTAAAGTGCCCAAAGCACGAGGGCCACCACTCCAAACCCCAAGTCAACGCTTACAGCAGCAGAATAATTGTTCTCAGGTCAAGTTCCGTAGCTATGGTTCATACTCCTTTGCTCTTGCATCACTGTATTTACTCATACCAACTAATTTCAAATTTGAAGGATGCAATTGAAACTCCAATGTGGCAACATGTATGTTTTAAACCTGTTTCTTTAACGTGTTTGCTATTGTAACTTGCTCTATGTTGATTTCAGTTTCAATTGAATAAACAGTTATGTTCTCATGCCATGCACATTACAAGTGTTGTTATTGCTATGTAGTTTCCCACACTTATATTCAGTCTATGCTGCTTTGTCTTAAATAGATATGATTTGAAATGTCTCTATCTTGATTTTGCAACATAAACTAGAATGATATAGACCATAGAGTGACCATACTACATAGATATATGTTTGTTTCATGTTGTTATCCTGTCCACCTTACTACTGAGCTAGTTTACCAAAATGAGTTTCATATACAACATTGGTATAACTGTGATGTGTCTGTTTGTTTCTCTTTTAGAATGCGGATAAAATATTAGAGAAGAGTACCCCGTTATGCAATGGCAAAGGAAGTAATGCAGATAAGGTTCAAGATAGTGAGACATCCCTGTTGGTCTCCAAGAAAGCTGATAAAAACTATATTGAAAACACTGAGACAACCCCCAAAGTCATGTCTTGATGTAGTGTTCGAGTTACTGGCCACTACTGCTGGCACCAGCTCTTTGAACTCACCGCCTGAATTAGTTCGGTGTCTTGAGTCTCAACTTCAAGTTGAAAGACATCGATCAGACGTTCTCCGATGGGAAGTCCATGCAACATTCAGATGCATACTTTCTAGTGCAACAGCAAGCGCTGGAGGATTTAAGCGCCAAACAAGAGAAAGTTAATAAGCTTGCTAAGCGTCTTGCCAGCATTATGGGTACCCAGGATATTATTTCTTGAGATCTTCTGAAGTGGATTCAGTTCTGGACGTGTTTTGCTGCGGAGTTTATTTGCACTGGTCACCAACTTTGACAACCAGTGTACGTGATATGCTGCTTTGTTCCCTATATTTGCATTAGTGGCGAACCTTGATGCCTAGTGGATGTAATATGTGTAATATCCGTGATAGACTAGAGTAAGTTGCTTGCTTATTTATTTCCTTGTTGTCTTGTTTATTTGTTTGCTTGTATTCAGTGTAGTTTTTTTTCCGCGATTTGTTAGTGGCCGCAATAACCTATTTTTTTCAAACTAGGCCACAATAACCATGGGCTACATATTTACTGTAGTGACCATGGGCCTCCTATGAGCCATAGAAACAATGGGCCTTCTATGGGGCGTAGCATCAATGGGCCTTCTACGGGCCGTATGATCGGTTGGCCAAACATGGGCCAATAACTGACCGCATTATGGGCCATAAACGAGCTACAGTTGGAATCGTCTGTTCGTTGACCGACCATAACGGGCCATCATTATCTGGCCGTATTTAATGATGCTACGAAAACGGCCCAGTGGATTAACGGGCCACAAACGAGCCGACTGTAACCACGGGCTGAATTTGGCCAACAAGCAGAAAAGGCCAGTAACGGGCCGTAAGTAACCGAATGCTGGAAATGAGTCCATGAATAAATGATCCCTGAGAAGGCCGAAAGATAACATGGGCTGGAAATGGCCCAATGGAATAATGGGCCGTTAATGGGTATAAAGCGATACACTGCTCATTATGGGTCAGTTTCACCACGGGTCATTAATGGGCCAAGAGTTACAAAGGGCCTCATATGGGCCGAAAGACGTCATGGGCCATACATGGGCAGGAAGTTACAACGGGCTGGAATCATATTGGATGGCCCAGATGATGCTACTGGGCCTAATTCGGATAGGCCATAACGGGTCGTGACTTAGCGGGTTGTAAATGGGCTATATGCGAACATGTCGTTAACAGGCTTTCCGTGGGCCGGCCCGCTACCTTTTGACCAAGTCAAATGGGCCGGCCTTTTCATCGAAATGGGCCTTGTTGGGCCGTGCCATGTTCTGGCGTATCATAGGCGCCTTCGGTCCAATGAGTGGATGACATCTGTCCCAACGGTGAGCCGACACGTGGTTCCTTTGGTCATTGAGAATTTTACACATGGAAAATCCCCATTGGTCGGGGCTATTAATGGGTTATCGGATCCAAACCGGAACCTGATAGCTTAACGATGACCCGTTACGGTGATGCCACGTGTTGGTCACCCTTGACGAAAGCACTTCTATGACGCGTGATTTATCATCATAGAAGTGGACACTTCCATGATGATAATTTTGGTAATGTCATGGAACACTTCTACGACAGCACATGTATGACTATCTTGATTCTGTCATAAAATCATCATGGATGTACATGCATGATAGAAAACGTGACCTACTATGACAAACACGTATCATCACGGAAGTGTATTTTTTGTAGTGTATGTTGTAATGTTAAGTTGCCTGCGCGTCATGACATGATGGCTGGAGCCACGAGATTTCCACGTTAACGTAAAATTCACAGAGATAGCCTACAAGTTACAGGTGATGATGGCAACCATACATGGAGGACCCCGACGAGGAGAAGGTGTACTTGGCGCGGGATGAGGAGCTATAATTTTGTGTCACGGCGGAATTTCTGAACTTGGTGTCACGACAACATTTTTGAAATGGTCGCCACAGCAATGTTTTCTGAAATTGCTGCCAAGACAACTTTTTTGAAACGGTTGCCATGACAACGAAATATTGGCCATCACGACGCTTCAACTGGAGATTGAAGATGCTCACGGAGATTCCCTGCGCCCAGGGCTATACCATATCATGCCTTTATGAATTTCCTGAGATGTTTATCCCTTTGTTGTTTGCACCCTTTGATTACATAGTACTCAATTATTAGGGTGATCTCTCACAGTAAATATCAAGTTAAAAGGTGCACTTCCTAGTGTTGCAACCGTTTATAACACACAACATTCCGGATTGCGTCATGTCCATATGAGTACAAATGGGGCATGAAGGTGTAGGACGAGCGAGGTCAGACCAAGCAAGCAGATAACACTCGGTTGTCTTGAAGTTCTGGCAGTATCGTTCTAGGCTCAGAGCACAAAGCATCGAAAGATGAACAAGAGTCATATGAAGATATGATCGGCAATAGTTTGCCTACCTGTCAAAATTCCCGTCATCAGTGATGTCCACATCAATGACTGAGAACTATATTTGGATCTTAAATCACTCACTATCAATTATGAGAGATATTGATTTGAGTGGGAACACAATTATGTATTAATTAAGTTTAATCACTGGTGCAAATTAATCATGCATAATGTATAGGTGTAGTTTGTATTATAGTTGTAGAATTATGGCTCACAGTTCCACCTTGTTGTTGAAATTGGTTGATTGCTAATTATCCGGTTGAATCTTTATGATTGAAAGGATCGCCCTCTAAAAGTGCCAAGAAGGATTTTGTCCTACTGCACACTTACAATATTCTCTTGCTAATGTTATGGATGATGAGACTCACGTCCTTCAGTTAGAATTGCATTACGACCTGCTTGCTTCCGTGAAACCCGAACTTCAAAATGTTTGGGATAGTAATGTGATATTCTTGGAACTAAAAATTGTTTTCAGAAACAAAAAAGATTAAAAGATATGTGATATCTAAAGTAGTGGTTTGTTTGCAAGATCTAGTGAAGAGTTCAACTATGTTTAAGACTGATATGTGTACGATCCGGCAGAACGTCAGTCATGAGTTGATGGTGAGAACTTAAAGAGAAAGAACAAAACCAAATGATGTAATGAGACTTACATGCCTAGGGAAGTTCGAGGCTCGTGCCACTCTTAAAAAGTTAGATGGTTCTTCTGTTGAGTGGGAGAAATATTGAAATTAAAACTATAAAAAATTTAGAGGCGGAAAGAAAAGAAGACTGGAATGTCCAACTCAAGTATGAATGTCATACAAGTTATAAGATGTAGAGAAAATTGGTCAAGTAAAGTGTGACTCTTGAGAATTGTGATTAAATTGTTAAATACTAAATTCTTCGGAAATTGGAGTTAAAGGTTGCACAAGAATATCGACTCGATTGCAAGTTGTTGCGAATCGATGCAAGAATTACTACGGCCTAATGACCAACAAATTAATGAGTTTAAAATATGTGTTGAAAATTTTGTAAGAGTTATGATACTTTTTCATCAACAAATTACCTATGAATTTATTATCATAATTCATTTTAGAGTTCTGTACACTCAAGCCCATTGCATAGAAGTTGCAAGGAGTTTGTTCATAAGAGAACAATAGTTTTTCAATGTAATGAACAAAAGAGCTATACACCTATTATGAATAGAATGTAAGTTATGAATATTGATGATAGAATTGAGCATCCATAACACTGACGCTAAATGTCGCAAGACTAAAAGAATACCACATATGTGTGGCACTGCATTTAGTCACATTGAAGAAACCCGCATGGAGAAATTCCATAGTGATGGATTTTGTAATCTTATGATTATGAATCATCTGACACTTGCAACTTTTGTCCAAAGAAGTGAAGTAAACAAAAATACCGTTCACAGGCCATAAAGAACGAGCAGCAAAAATAAATTGGAAATATGCATATTGATGTATGTAGTTCAATAAGTGTTGTCGCAAGCAGTGGATTTATCCATCTTCAAGGATGACTCAAGTAGATATTTTTATTTACTAATTGAGACATGAATCTGGATCTTTTGAAATGTTTCAAAAGGATTTCAGAAAAAGTAGAAATTATTGTAACAAGAAAATTGTGTTTCTGCAATTGGATTGCAGAAAAGAATATTTGAGTTACAAATTTAGTGAATCTCTGATGAGCTATAAAAGAATTTTTTAGCTTGCACCTCCTAGAAACACCACTAAGAGTAGAGTGTTTTGAGTAGATGTAATCAAGCTATGTATGACATGGTGAGATCAGAGATGACATTGATTGTTCCGCCAATATACTTTTAATGTGATGCTTTAGAGGCTATTGCTTTTTACACTGTAAAGAGCACCATCAAATTTGTTGAAATAAGTGCTACTTTGTAGGTTATCCCAAATGGTTGGGTATTCCTCTATCACTACGTTGAGGCGAAGTGTTTTTTCGCAGAGGGCGGAAATTTTGAAGAAAATATTTTCTGCAAAAGAGTAAGTGGGAGGATAGTGCAATTTGATGAAATTACAGAATCTTCGTGATCAGGTTAAAGAAAAGAAACGCTAGAAGTAGTTCTAAAATTTCTTAATGTGAATGATACATAAGCCTCTACATAAGGTACAAAGACTTTGATCGAACGTGCAATTGAACTATATAGGTTGGAAAATTCATACAAACCTTCAGGGTGTGCAGACGAAATATTGTTGAAACAAATAATGAACCTATGATACACAGAGAAGCGTTGATGGCCCTTGACTCCGGAATTGGCTATACACCAAAATAATCTGAGATAGTAATACACATAATTCAAGTTTAGAACTTGATAGACCCTCTAAAAGACTTAAAGTCTAAAGTATAGTGATGGATCTATAAATTGACAAAGATAAAAATGTTTTATAATGCTTGACTTGTTGCAAATAGTTTATGAGAAGATCAAGGAGTTGATTATGACAAGATTGTCTTATCATAATCAGTTCGGATTAAACTAGCAATTACTAAATATTTCAGTTATGAGATATAACAGATGGATGTCAAAATGATTCCCATGAGATGGAAATAGAACCAAGGTTGTATATTTGATACGGTCCAAGGTAATCTTCTCGATCCAAAGGATGCTAGAAAGTATGCAAACTTCAAGAGATCCAGTAATGATCTGAAGCAAGCATAGTGGAGTTGGAATCTTTGTTTTTATGAACTGATCAAATAATATGATTTCATCGATAGAAACAAAGATACTTGTATTTACAAGAAATTAAGCGGGAGCATGATAATTTTTCTAAACACTATGTGTGCATGACACATTGTTGATTGGAAATTATATACGTTTCTTGACACAAATTAAGACTTTATTGAAACTGTTTTTTCAGTAAAGTACTGATGCAATATAGTCCTTGTATTTGGCATTATAATCTATGAATATAGTAGTGTCTAATCATGGCTGAGCCAAAATACATATTGACACAGTACTTAAATAGTTTGTATGAAAAATGCCAAGAAGAGTTTCTTGTCAAAGTCGGATGGAAGGAGTTCTTAGCAAGAATCAGTATCTTGAAATACTAATGAGTGAAATACATGATTTCAATCACACTTGTGTTAATTCCATGGTATGTAAATAACTAGATATGTCCAAGTACTCCAAGTAAGTTGTGAGTAAAGTTACTAGAAAGGTCAAATTATTGATCATTGGACAACGGTGAAAATGTTGTTTACTACTGACAACATGTTTCTCGCATACGGAGAAAATGAAGAGATTGGTATAAGGAGTTTACATCAATACATGCTTGATGTAAGTAGTACATCGACAAAAATCTTCAATCGGTGCTCCAAACGGATTTCGATTTCAATTAAATGATTTATGGTTGCACAGTAAGTTGGAATTGGTCCAAGTAAGTTAGTGTGGTGAATACTATAACAGAATGCTAAGTATATTTTCGCTTTAGAAGCAACAATAGAGGGTGATGAATCAAAGGTTCATTTATGAATTTAGTATGGTTTCTAGATGATTGTGCAAACAGAACAATGTTCTCATATAGTGGTTCTATGGCGCAATCTAAGGAATCAAAGGTCTTGCCAGTGATTCAATATATACTAAGCTTGTTTCACATAAATTATGAATTTATGTGAAAGCATGACGGATGCATTGAAATGCAAATGATACACACGGATCTGAAGTTGTCATTTTCGATAGGGCGAAGTCTATTCTACAAGCAAAGCATGGACAAACACCGGATTTCCATTGATGTAAAAGTTAAAAGTGCTAACTAGATTATTGACTCTAGTGCAAGTGGGAGACTGTTGGAAATATGCCCTAGAGGCAATAATATTTGTATTATTATATTTTCATATTCATAGTTAGGAGTTTATATACTATGCTATAACTGCTATGATCCTGGAATATGCGATTCAATGGAAAACTCATATGCATGTATGGAATGATAAATGATAAATAAAAGGTTCCTAGTCTCGCCTCTAAGACTAGCTCAAGTGTTGTTGGTGATCAAGTTTTCCGGATCTTAGGATATCGTTAAGTGTAACAATAGTCCTAAAACAACATTGAGATTATGACGTTGAAAGAATGATCATATTGAATCGACCCAATCTTGTTTATTATTAGTTAAGTTAATATCGTCTGTATTCAATAGTAGGACGGCGATTGAGGGAGTCCTGGATTAGGGGGTGTCCGGATAGCCGAACTATCACCGTTGGCCGGACTCCTGGACTATGAAGATACAAGATTGAAGACTTCGTCCCGTGTCCGGATGGGACTTTCCTTGGCGTGGAAGGCAAGCTTGGCAATACGGATTTGTAGATCTCCTACCATTGTAACCGACTCTGTGTAACCCTAGCCCTCTCCGTGTCTATATAAACAGGAGGGTTTTAGTCCGTAGGACGAACAACAATCATACCATAGGCTAGCTTCTAGGGTTTAGCCTCTTTGATCTCGTGGTAGATCTACTCTTGTACTATCCATATCATCAATATTAATCAAGCAGGAGTAGGGTTTTACCTCCATCGAGAGGGCCCGAACCTGGGTAAAAACATCGTGTCCCTTGTCTCCTGTTACCATCCGCCTAGATGCACAGTTCGGGACCCCCTACCCGAGATCCGCTGGTTTTGACACCGACAGCGATCATAACGACAACTTATAGGTTCGTAGGAAAGTTTGACAAGTGACCGGATAGCTCGAGAGTGGGATTTGATCCTCCGATGATGGAGAGATATTCTTAGGGCCCTCTCAGTGTGACGGCATCAATCGTCGTCTGGCCAGACACATGTGACTTCATCATGGGGATGCCGGAACACATTAACGAGAAAGAAGAACAAAACTGGTAAAGAGGATTTCGGTATAACGAGCATAGTGATGACTCGGGAGGATATCGATGCATCCCGGATTTTGTGAAGTATCGTGAAGCAAAGGGGACATCACATGATAACCAAAGGTTCACTCGAATATCATTCATGTGCTCATAGGGACCGATATGGACGTCCACGGTCCTGCTGCAAGTTATTGAACAAACGGTTTCCTTCATGTCTATGGGTTGCCGAACCTATGAGGTCACAAGGTTAAGGCAATCATGAGCTGTTGGGTGTTAGTGGGACGGGAGCCATAATAATATATTTGTGGAACTGTTTCATGAATATTCAGAATAGTTTTGAGAGGATCCGAAAGCGTTTCGGGGTCACCGGAAGGGTTTCAGAGAGTATCGGGTATATATAGGTGGAAAATATTTCTGAAAATGTTAAGTTATATATAAAATTATCTAGAGGTATTTAGAACATTTGTATATTTAATTTAATATCAATGGGTCCAAAAAGGCAAGTGGTGGAGAAGGAATTGGGCCACCAAGGCCCAATAGGGGAGGCGCCCCTTTCTCTCTTGAGGGAGGCCGAATTTGGGTGGGGGGAGGATTCCTCCTCCCTATGGCCAGCACACCAAGGAGGAATCCTTCCTCCTTGGTGATAGCCCTCCCTCTCCCCTCAAACCTATATATACTAGAGGATTTCCACCAATTTGACACACAAGTTTTTGAGCCTCCTCTAGTTCTTCTAGTTCATGTTCTAGTTGGTTTTAATTGAATAATTAGAGCATGGATAATCTTCTTGTCCTCACAATTAGAAGCTCAATGTGGTTCTAATCTCCTCCCTCTAATTCTCTGACAACGATTACCTCTGGATGGTGAAGCGCTGTTGGATCGTGAAGGCTACACGCTTGCAATCAAGTGGAGAGGCCATGCTTTTGTATTCGGTTCGAGGGATCGTTCGTGGGCGGTACGAGGGATCGTTCATCGACGGTTCGAGGGACACCAAGTATGATCTACACCGACACGTTCGTCTTCCGCTGCAACTTGGTGACGGTAACGATCATAATCCCGACCTGTTATGCACCCTCCTATTGATCATGGGTGATCGTAGGCGTGATTTTTTTCGTTTTCTACTACGTTTCCGAACAATCGCCTCCTTCTTGGAGGCGCTGACGACGTCTCAGCGTTGTTCTCCTTCCTGAAGGTGTTGTTGTAACGCCCCGGATGCAACTTTCCATATTCGTAACTCTAACTCTTGCCTTTTCCGGAGATGCGATATGATATTTCCTTCGTGGTTGGGTCTTTGTATTTTGTTTTGCATTTTGTTCATGTCATGCATCTCATCTCATGGCATCATTCGCATTGCATCGGCACTGCTGCCGTCATTGTTTTTAAAACTTGCATTCGCGCGTAGTTGCCGCTCCTCGCTTCCCTCTATGTTGCGTTCGTTGACCCTTTCGAGATCAACCGTGTTTTCGGTTCCCTCTTCTCAAACCACCTAACCTCTCTCCGATCCCCTCTTCGTGGCGTCCAAATCTTCCCGAACCCGACCGGGCTGTCGTCACCGTTGGATCCGGATCATCCCCTAACGCCTATAAAACATATCCGCTTTCTTATTTGGACGCCCTAACCTATATTTTTCTCACCGTCCGATTAAAATCGGAGGGACCAAATGCCCCTAAACCAAAACCCACCTGTTATATATACACGAGGTCTAACCCTAAAATCTAGGACATTTGTCCCTCGCGCCGCCGCATCTTCCTCGGGATCCCCAACGCCCCAACCCAAAGGCCTCCACTCTATGCCTCCACCTCACACCCATCCAGCGCCGAGCCACCCGCAACCTTTCGCAGCGCTCGATCCAATCTGGATCGAGGCAACCTTCCTCACCTGCCTCTGCTTCGTCTCGACCGCAAGCCACCGGAGCACCAGGGTCCCCCGTGCCCTTCCTCTCCAACCTCCCTTCGTCCAGGAGCCGAGCTCCTCGATCCATCCCCGTGACCATGCGCCTCCGACCTCGAGCGCCTCCTCGCCGTCGCCTGCGGCCTCCTCCTCGTCGCCCCAGCGCCAGCAGCAGCCATCTCCCTCGTGAGCCCCTGCTTCCTCGCGCTCCGTTGCCGTCCCGCTCGTCCAAGTCTCCTCTGTTCGCCGCTATGGATGCCGCCATCCGAGCTCCTCCGCCATAGACGCCAGGTCCCAGGGCCGTGCCTCTCCTCCTCCTCACCCCTGCTTCCCCGGTTCTCTCCCTCTATCCCCGCCCGTTTTACGCTGTAATGCTTAAGCCCGCCATGGAGTTCGTCACCGCCTCCGCCACTTCTGCACCGGATCCGCACCACGCCGCCTCGATCCCCTTGGCGGCCGTCGCGGCCGACTGCTACCTCGCCGCCCGAATCCGCTTCCTCCGGCCGCCTCAGCGCCACGGTACATCGCCACCGGCGCCTGCCTCGCCATTCCTCGTCGCCAGCTGCTTCACAGACAACGACGACCGGCGCCAAGTTCCCCAGCGCTGCACCGCTTTCGATCCGTTGACCGCCCTGCTTTGTCCACGTGCAGGCCTCCTCTGCTTGCCCACCGCTCTCCTACGCCAGCAAGGCCCAGCCCCCAATCTGGTCTCCTCTTCAAGCCGGCCATAGCCCATGGGTGGCCTTAAAGCCCTCCTCTCTGTTAGCCCAGCCAGCTCAACCAGATTCGCCCAGATATGTTTTTTTTTGGGTTCTGCGAAATTTCCTAATTATCCAGAGATTGCCAGTTTTTCAGAAAACCCCTTAATGTTCATGCATCAATAATTAATTAACCATGCATCGCATTAAAACAAATTATATATGTAAAGTGCTTAGAATTTCATCTAGTTTCATAATATGCCATTTTCATCCCATGTTTAAAATGTTTCAAATGCTGTTTGTTTAAATTTGCTCAAATGCCATGTTAAAATGCTTTATTTCATAACTAAATAACCGTAGCTCCAATCTTAATAAACTTTATATGTAAATGGGGTGGAAAAATGCCTAGTTTAACATGGTGCACTTTATTTTCCTGTTTAACAACTATAAAATATGATTTAGGGCAAAAGAGTACCAAATCTAAAATATGGACATGAGGATTTTCCGGAATTGTTGTTTGTTCTTCCTACTCATTTAAACTTGCATAAATAGCTAGTTTAATTATGCTTCACCTCTTGCCATGTTTAACAACATTTAATATTGTTTGGTAGCTTAAACGAGAGAGAACTAAATAATTGATGTGGTAGCCATTAATATGCAACTCGTTGCATATTGGGCTCCATTTAACTTGTAGTTTTGTTTGTGCATATTGCCATGCCATGCTATTTAAACCGGACATGCATCATACTTGGTTGTGCATCATGCCATGTGTATGTGATGGTTGTTTACTATGTTGTTTGTTTCTTTCCGGGTTGCTTCTCTCGTTAGCTTCGGTTTCTTTCCGGAGTTGTGAGGATTCGTTCGACTACGTTCGTTTGTCTTCTTCATGGACTCGTTCTTCTTCCTTGCGGGATCTCAGGCAAGATGACCATACCCTCGAAATCACTTCTATCTTTGCTTGTTAGATGCTCGCTCTTTTGCTATGCCTATGCTATGATGCCTACCACTTGCTATATCATGCCTCCCATGTTGCCATGTCAAACCTCTAACCATCCTTTCCTAGCAAACCGTTGTTTGGCTATGTTACCGCTTTGCTCAGCCCTCTTATAGCGTTGTTAGTTGCGAGTGAAGATGAAGTTTGTTCCTTGTTGGAACATGGAGATGTTGTTCCTTGTTGGAACATGTTTACTGGTTGGGATATCACAATATATCTTACTTAATTAATGCATATATATACTTGGTAAAGGGTGGAAGGCTCGGCCTTATGCCTGGTGTTTTGTTCCACTCTTGCCGCCCTAGTTTCCGTCATATCGGTATTATGTTCCCGGATTTTGCGTCCCTAACGCGGTTGGGTGATTTATGGGACCCCTTGACAGCTTCGCTTTGAATAAGACTCCTCCAAAGAAGGCGCAACATTGGTTTTACCATTTGCCTCACCTATGCCCTTTTTCCCTTGGGTTTCCGGAGCCCAAGGGTCATCTTTATTTAGCCCCCGCCGGTGCTCCTTCGGTGTTGGTCCGAACCGAGCAACTTCTTGGGGCCACCACGGGAAACTCGAGGCTTGGTTTTACTCGTAGCTTGACTTATCCGGTGCTCCGAGAACGAGGTACGCGTCGACTCTATCGGGATTTGTCGGCACATCCGGCGGCTTTGCTTGTCTTGTTTTATTATGTCGAAATGTCTTGTAGCCGTGATTCCAGATCGATCGGGTCTTCCCGGGAGAAGGAATATCCTTCGTTGATCGCGAGAGCTTATCATGGGCTAAGTTGGGACACCCCGCAGGTTTGAACTTTCAAAGCCGTGCCCGCGGTTATGTGGCGTATGGGAATTTGTTAATGTCCGGTTGTAGAAAAACCGAAGTCGATCTTAATTAAAATACACCAATCAAGTGTGTAACCGTGATGGTCTCTTCTCGTGAGTCCGGGAAGTGAACACGGTGTTCGAGTTATGTTTGACGTAGGATGTTCTAGGATCACTTCTTGATCATAGTTGTTCGACCGTGCTTTTGCTTTCTCTTCTCGCTCTCATTTGCGTATGTTAGACACCAGATATGCTAGTCGCTTTCTGCAGCTCCACCTCACTACCTTCTCCTATCCATAATCTTAAATAGTCTTGATCTCGCGGGTGTGAGATTGCTGAGTCCCCGTGACTCACCGATCCTTCCTAAACAAGTTTGCGGTGCCGATGAAACCGTCAGGTGGCGATCCGAGCTCAAGGAGGAGCTCGATGAAGATCCTGTTCATTGTGTTGTTTCGTTTGATTGATCAAGAGTGGAGCCCAGTTGGGACGATCGGGGATCTGTGTAGCATTTGGGGTAGTTTTCTTTTATTTTGGTTCCATAGTCGGACCTTGATTGTATCTGTTTGATGTAATGCTTTACTCATGTATTTGTGTGAAGTGGCGATTGTAAGCCAACTATGTATCTCTTTCCTTATGAATTACATGGGTTGTGTGAAGATTACCTCACTTGCGACATTGCTTTCAATGCGGTTATGCCTCTAAGTCGTGCTTCGACACGTGGGAGATATAGCCGCATCGAGGGCTACAAGTTGGTAATCGAGCCATCCCCGACTTAGGAGCCCCCGCTGATTGTTTGTCAAGCGTTGTTGAGTCTAGAACAAAATGTTTTGAGTCTTAGGATTATATATCGGAGAGTAGGATTCTTTTTACTCCTCGGTCCCTTAAATTCGCTCTGGTGAGGTCTCCCGACGTAGAAGTTTTGACTCTCCTCTCCTCAAATTTCACTAAAAGTTTTTAGGATCACGCTGGTATCTTGGAATCATTCCGATGGTTTTGTGACGAGAACATTGTTCTTGGTGCCTCCCGACATTTAGGGGTTGTGGCGGTGTCCCGGAGTTGAGCTCCGAGGTGTTGTCGTCACAATTTTATCGTTGCTTGATTCTGGAATACCGAGCTTTGCCGACATCGGAAATCTCTTTTATGCAGTTGTTGGTGAGATAACCTCGATAACCCAAAGATCGGGCGAGCTCGAGAGTATTGCCATAACTCAGATAATCGGATGCTTTTCAAGGTTGAGGTACACAATTTCCGGAGTTTTCTTGGTTATGTGTTGAAGGATGGATACAACCGGATCTAGGTATTGTTAGTTTGGGTGATATATTTTGTGTCCTCAGATCCCCAACACCGGATTGCATAACCGTAAAGTTTCGGGAGTTTATAGGTGGGAATTCAAGTAGCTCCTAGAATATCTTTCCGACAGATGCATGATATGGGATTGGGTAAATCTCTATCATATGTATTTGTTCCGGCTTATTCTGCAAGCCAAATTCTTTGTTTTTGTTCCATTTTGTGGTATTCAAGTTGCTTCAATGTCAAATGTTGAATCCATACCTTCCCTAAACGGTGTTCTCATATTGCTATGTGAATACTAATCCTTTTTTATCATTGAGGTTGCCATGTTAATTCTTTTCCAACCGGTGCGCTTCTCTTCGAGATGATCCCATCATTCTACCCACCCGCAAGATCAATTCTATGTTTTCTCAACGGTGTTTGTTTCGTTCATCCCAAGTTGTCTTTGTTTTTCCCCACCCTCCCACCCTTTTCTTCAAGGACTCATCTATTTTAATCAAGTATCCATTTATTCATGTGAAGTCACTTCACTCTTTTCAATCAATGTTCTGATCCGGTGATCCCTCATGAAGAAACTCACGAGCTTCAAGTTCATCACCCTCCGTTCTCTTTTCTTCTCCGGTGGATTTAATTCAAGCTTTCGGTGTTGATTATATCCCTTTCCTCGTTTCAAATGTTTTTCCATGTCGGCGCACCTCTTAATTGTTCACCTCTCTCTATTCTTATCCGAAGTGCTCAAGATATCTCATAAGATTCGTGTTTCCATTCTTAATCCGTTCAAGCTATTTGGAGATTGTTATCTCATTCAAGCCATTTAATTCAACCGGTGCAATTTCTCTTTAAAATCATTTCCAACGGTGTTTTTCTTTTAGTGGGCCCTAACCCACAGGTCTTTTCCCAGGATCTTACCCCACTCTTCTAATTTTCCTGGAACTATTCTCAAATTCATTTCAAAGTTTGACGTAAGAATGAATTTTCATCAGTCACTTGTCTTTCTCCAAGATCTTTCAAATTCTTTTCACCGTTGGTTCAACCTTTCTATTCTTCACTGTTCCGGAGTTTCTCAACAATTTGGTGGTGTTTCTCCTCGTCATTCTCAGCATGTGAAGACCGAAGAAGAGTTCCTCTTAAATCCTTACCCGTTCTTCCAAAGATGTGTAGTTCAAGTTTGATGCCATCCTCTCATAATTGTTCTCGATTGTGGAATTCTTTTCACCCATCCGGAGCATTTCATGAGTTGTTTCCATTTCTTTCCTCCGAAGGCCATCATGCCATAATTCCTCATTCTCAGCTTTCAGCTCTCATTCTCCAAATCTTACCGGTGCATCATTCAAGTATTCACTAATCAGTTCATGATCTCTCCGTTCTCATGTATCTAAATTCCCTCAAGTATCAACGTGCTTTTATAATTCCTCCCGTGATTCGCTCTCTTTTCTTCATTCATTTTCTATTCTTACGGTGGTTCGTTCAAGATTCCTCTTCCTTTATTACCGTATCATTTCATTCGTCCTTTCCAATCCTCTTGGTGATTCGTCGAAGACTTCTTCAAGTTTGCGCTATGTCTCTCTTAATCCTTTCTACGAGAATAAGTAGTATGCCAAATCCGTTGCTTGTCATCAATTTAAATTGGTGAAGGATGGGCATAACGTAATTCTTATTATTGTTTCATCCAAGTAATCTAGTTTCTTCTCTCCAGAGTTGTTCATCATGTCATTTTTCTCGGTTCGAGATGCTTCATCTTTTTCTTTTCCGGAGTTCCAAGTTTTCCGCTCTATCTCATCGCGAAGCTCCATTTAAATCATCGCAAGGCTTCACCTTGTGTTTTCAACTTTCCTTTTGTTTGATCATTCTTTTATTACCGGAGTTCTTCATGGAGGCTCTACATAATGGTTTGTCAAGGATTCCTTTCATTCTCGATTATTCTTCAAGATTTCTCTTGAAGTTAAGACCAGCCAAGCTTTACTCTAAAATAAACATGGTGCTCAACACATGTCTTGTTTTGAGGAGTTCAAGTATTCTTCATATTGCATTCCAAAGTGCAATTCTTTCTACCTTATCTTTTGAGGTGGTGTTATGTCACTCTTAACAATTTCCTTCATGTTTCATGATTCATATGTTGTCAAGAATGACATATTTAAATCCATCATTTTATCTTTGTTAAAAAAATCTTTTCATCCAATCTATCTTCGTTGGAGTTATCTTATGTCATATTTCACCTAAAGCCTTCCCTAAGGAATGTTGCTATTTGTGGTGCTTATCAATGATCCGAGTTTTCTCCTATCCTCTCGGCGAAAGAAGTTTTCATCTCTTGTTTGATCTCAAACAAGCAATTGTTTTTCGTTAGTGGCAGAATTTCACCTCTTAGTCTTGGGATGTTTTCCATAAGCCCACTACAAGATTATTCTTTTCTTTTGTTGATTTTCCAACAACTCCGTTCAATTCTTCTTTGCAAGGATGCTTTCCAAGCTCATTTGTGGCAGAAGTTGTCATTTTCTTCTCCGTCCCTTTATCCCAACGGTCTAACTTCTATTCTTTTGTTACGGAGGCATTGTGATGTTGTGCTCTTCACCCATCACCTCGTTTTGTGAGGATCGTGTTCTTTTCTTGCTTATCCATTTAACCGGAGTGTTGTATCATCTCTTCAATATCTTTTCATCTCATCAAGTTTTCTTCTCTTTTCTACCGGAGTGTCAGTCCAAATTCTGTCATTCTTGTTCCTTGGCTATCTCATTATACCGAGGGGGTCATATTCTTTTCGATCGTGAAGCTCTTATTTCCATGTCTTTCAACCTTCAAGTTCTCGTAATACTCCTTGTCCCTCTTTTCTAACGGATTGTTTGCAATCTCGTTCATCTCTATTGTTACTCTTTCTTTTAAATTGCTCAACCTCTCAAGGTTCGTGTTTTCACTCGTTCGTCAAAGAAGCAACTCAGTTTTACCTTTTCTCTTCCTCTTCCGTTTCCCTCCGGTGCCATCCTAGATCTCGGGACGAGATCCTCTCGTAGTGGTGGAGTGTTGTAGCGCCCCGGATGCAGCTTTCCATATTCGTAACTCTAACTCTTGCCTTTTCCGGAGATGCGATATGATATTTCCTTCGTGGTTGGGTCTTTGTATTTTGTTTTGCATTTTGTTCATGTCATGCATCTCATCTCATGGCATCATTCGCATTGCATCGGCACTCGTTGCCGTCATTGTTTTTAAAACTTGCATCCGCGCGTAGTTGCTGCTCCTCGCTTCCCTCTATGTTGCGTTCGTTGACCCTTTCGAGATCAACCGTGTTTTCGGTTCCATCTTGTCAAACCACCTAACCTCTCTCCGACCCCCTCTTTCGTGCGTCCGAAATCTTCCCCGAACCCGACCCGGGCCGTCGTCACCGTTGGATCCGGATCATCCCCTAACATCAATAAAACATATCCGTTTTCTTATTTGGACGTCCTAACCTATATTTTTCTCAGCCGTCCGATTAAAATCGGAGGGACCAAATGCCCCTAAACCAAAACCCACCTGCTATATATACACGAGGTCTAACCCTAAAAATCTAGGACATTTGTCCCTCGCGCCGCCACGCCCGCATCTTCCTCGGGATCCCTAACGCCCCAACCCAAGCACCTCCACTCTCTCGCCTCCACCGCACACCCATCCAAATACGAGCCACCCGCAACCTTCATGGCGCTCGATCCAATCTGGATCGAGGAAACCTTCCTCACCGCCTCGCTTCGTCTCGACCACAAGCCACCGGAGCACTGTGGTCCCCGTGCCCTTCCTCTCCAACCTCCTTCGCCCAGAGCCGAGCTCCTCGATCCATCCTCGTGACCGTGCGCCTCCGACCTCGGCGCCTCCTCGCTGCCGCCTCGGCCTCCTCCTCGTTGGGCCTTGGCCAAGAAGCAGCCATCTCCCTCATGAGCCCTGCTTCCTCGCGCCCGCTTCCGTCCCCGCTCCTCTAAGTCTCCTCTGTTCGCCGCTATGGATGCCGCCATCCGAGCTCCTCCGCCATAGACGCCAGTCCTGTGGCCGTGCCTCTCCTCCTCCTCACCCCTGCTTTCCCTGGTTCTCTCCTCTAATCCTCCGCTTGCTACCAGAGGAACTGCCCGCCATGGAGTTCGTCAGCCGCCTCCGCCACTTCTGCACCGGATCCACACCACGCCGCCTCAATCCCCTTCGGCAGCAGCCGTCGCGGCCGGCCTGCTACCTCGCCGCCCGAATCCGCTTCCTCCGGCCGCCTCCAGCGCCACCGGATTACCATCGCCACGCACGCCTCGCCATTCCTGTCAGACTTCACCACGACGGCCTAAGTTCCCCAGCGCTTGCACCCGCTCGATCCCTGGACCGCCCTGCTTTGTCCACGTGTTCGGGCCTCCTCTTGCCCGGTAGCTCTCCCACGCCAAGGCCCAGCCCCCAATCTGGTCTCCTCTGCCAAACCGGCCATAGCCCATGGGTGAGCGCCTTAAAGCCCTCCTCTCTGTTAGCCCAAAGCAGTTCAACCAGATTCGGCCCGTATATGTTTTTTTGGGTTCTGCGAAATTTCCTAATTATCCAGTAGATTGCCGCTTTTCGTAAAACCCTTAATGTTCATGCATCAATAATTAATTAACCATGCATCGCATTAAAACAAATTATATATGTAAAGTGCTTAGAATTTCATCTAGTTTCATAATATGCCATTTTCATCCCATGTTTAAAATGTTTCAAATGCTGTTTGTTTAAATTTGCTCAAATGCCATGTTAAAATGCTTTATTTCATAACTAAATAACCGTAGCTCCAATCTTAATAAACTTTATATGTAAATGGGGTGAAAAAATGCCTAGTTTAACATGGTGCACTTTATTTTCCTGTTTAACAACTATAAAATATGATTTAGGGCAAAAGAGTACCAAATCTAAAATATGGACATGAGGATTTTCCGGAATTGTTGTTTGTTCTTCCGGCCTCATTTAAACTTGCATAAATAGCTAGTTTAATTATGCTTCACCTCTTGCCATGTTTAACAACATTTAATATTGTTTGGTAGCTTAAACGAGAGAGAACTAAATAATTGATGTGGTGTTTCGTCAATATGCAACTCGTTGCATATTGGGCTCCATTTAACTTGTAGTTTTGTTTGTGCATATTGCCATGCCATGCTATTTAAACCGGACATGCATCATACTTGGTTGTGCATCATGCCATGTGTATGTGATGGTTGTTTACTATGTTGTTTGTTTCTTTCCGGGTTGCTTCTCTCGTTAGCTTCGGTTTCGTTCGAGTTGTGAGGATTCGTTCGACTACGTTCGTTTGTCTTCTTCATGGACTCGTTCTTCTTCCTTGCGGGATCTCGTGCAAGATGACCATACCCTAAAATCACTTCTATCTTTGCTTGCTAGATGCTCGCTTCTTTGCTATGCCTATGCTATGATGCCTACCACTTGCTATATCATGCCTCCCATGTTGCCATGTCAAGCCTCTAACCATCCTTTCCTAGCAAACCGTTGTTTGGCTATGTTACCGCTTTGCTCAGCCCCTCTTATAGCGTTGTTAGTTGCAGGTGAAGATGAAGTTTGTTCCTTGTTGGAACATGGAGATGTTGTTCCTTGTTGGAACATGTTTACTGGTTGGGATATCACAATATATCTTACTTAATTAATGCATATATATACTTGGTAAAGGGTGGAAGGCTCGGCCTTATGCAGTGTTTTGTTCCACTCTTGCCGCCCTAGTTTCCGCTATATCGGTATTATGTTCCCGGATTTTGCGTCCCTAACGCGGTTGGGTGATTTATGGGACCCCTTGACAGTTCGCTTTGAATAAGACTCCTCCAAAGAAGGCGCAACATTGGTTTTACCATTTGCCTCACCTATGCCCTTTTTTCCTTGGGTTTAGGAGCCCAAGGGTCATCTTTATTTAGCCCCCGGCCGGTGCTCCTTCGAGTGTTGGTCCGAACCGAGCAACTTCTTGAGGCCACCACGGGGAAACTCGAGGTTTGGTTTTACTCGTAGCTTGACTTATCCGGTGGCCCTAAGAACGAGGTACGTGCGACTCCTATCGGGATTTGTCGGCACATCCGGGCGGCTTTGCTTGTCTTGTTTTATTACTGTCGAAATGTCTTGTAGCCGGGATTCCGAGACTGATCGGGTATTCCCGGGGAGAAGGAATATCCTTCGTTGATCGCGAGAACTTATCATGGGCTAAGTTGGGACACCCTACCGCAGGTTTGAACTTTCGAAAGCCGTGCTGCGGTTATGTGGCGAGATGGGAATTTGTTAATGTCCGGTTGTAGAAAAACCAAGTCGATCTTAATTAAAATACACCAATCAAGGCGTGTGTAACTGTGATGGTCTCTTCTCGGCGAGTCCGGAAGTGAACACTGATGTTGGAGTTATGTTTGGCGAGGGATGTTCTAGGATCACTTCTTGATCATAGTTGTTCGACCGTGCTTTTGCCTTCTCTTCTCGCTCTCATTTGCGTATGTTAGACACCGATATGCTAGTCGCTGTCGCAGCCTTCACCTCACTACCTTCTCCTACCCATAAGCTTAAATAGTCTTGATCTCATGGGTGTGAGATTGTTGAGTCCGTGACTCACCGATACTTCAAAACCGGTTTTGCGGTGCCGATGAAACCGTCAGGTGGATTTATCCGAGCTCAAGGAGGAGCTCGATGAAGATCCTGTTCATTGTGTTGTTTCGTTTCAGTTGATCAGTAGTGGAGCCCAGTTGGGACACGGGGATCTGTGTAGCATTTGGGGTAGTCTTATTTTATTTTGGTTCCATAGTCGGACCTTGATTGTATCTGTTTGATGTAATGCTTTACTCATGTATTTGTGTGAAGTGGCGATTGTAAGCCAACTATGTATCTCTTTCCCTTATGAATTACATGGGTTGTGTGAAGATTACCTCACTTGCGACATTGCTTTCAATGCGGTTATGCCTCTAAGTCGTGCTTCGACACGTGGGAGATATAGCCGCATCGAGGGCGTTACAATTGTCTTGTTTGCTCGCGACGTTTTCGGTTCTGGATCTGGAGAAGCTGGTCATCTTGTTGTTGGTCTGGGCTACTTCTCAGGATGGCGAATTTAGTTGTTTTTTTTTCATTTGAGCCGAGCATCCCATGTCTCTCTGCTCCGGGCATCATGTTCACACCTTTTATGTCTGTGCCATGTGTTGTATCACCTTTTATACTCTCTCTAATTTCTTTTATCAATAAAAAGATACGCAAGCTTTGCATATTCGTGAAAAACCAAAGGCGGCGGAAGCTTGATCCATATTGCGCAACTATAAAAGCCAAATCTAGAATATGATGTGTGTAAGGTATATGTCATGTAAGATTGATGTTGAACCACTAAAATATGTAGGACCCTGCTAAGAGCACATGCAACTCCAAATGTTTTCGACCGCAAATTTAGTGACGTGAAGATGGCAACGTTCGTGCTTTAGTTTATTTTTGACAGAAACTTGCCGTGTGTCACTGGAAATTGTCAACAATGCGTGACTCGAATTGACATTAAAAAAAATTAGGACCGGAGTGCCAACCGTCTTACGTGTGTCACTTGTCATTCTATGTATGCTAGATGCAATTTGTATGGATTCGAGGATAAGAAGTGGGGTCAAATTAGGCAATCTCGCTTGAAGATGCTTTGACCGGGGATTTTTTGTTTTAACAATGGACCGGGGATCTGGATCATAGGGTTTGATGATTTGCCCCGGGTTGTCTCAATGGCTAGTGAACGTGGCCCCACCTGTCAATCTCAGGGGAGGGGCAAATCATCAAAGTTAGAAGTAAAGTGTGGGTTAAGATCAAATTTCTCTGCTCTGTCCACGCCGCCGGAACCCTTCCGCAAGAAGAAGCTCCTCCTCAGCCCGTCTGCTTGACTGGCGCGGAGTGGAGGGCAGATCCAGCCGGACTGACGATTCTAGGAGCTTCGAGGATGAGGAGCTGGGCTAACCGCCCCCACTCATCCCTTCTCGCCTCTTTCCTCGCGGCCTCTTGCCTTCTCGTGGCCGGATCGCCTCAGGTACATCTCTATCACTGTTACCCCCTCTCCTCTGTTGCTGGATTCTGGATTTGTACGCGCAATTCTTGGTTCGCCAGCTGTTACGATGCAAATGGGTACCTTTTTCGTGTAAAAATCAGTCTTTAAACCGCTCAAATTGAGCAAGTTAGGAATTTTGGGGTGAAATATAGAGCTTTGTTCTGTTTTGTGGGCGGCCTGCGAACCCTAGTATTTCGTACTACAGAGTCCAGACCATGTCACTAGTGTGAGGCATGTGGTTCGTTCTGGACGCTGCTCTGTAAGGTCCAAGCCATCTTTGTATCACCCGGGTGATTATTGTGTCGGTCCTTGCAAGCATCTTTGCCACTGTTTGGGTTTGGAGGCTCAACGCTATGCACACAAAGCTTATATAACCTTGTTTTGCATGAAGAATTTGCTCTGTGACACGTGGAACGCTTGCAATTGACAATTTGTTAAATCAATAGGGGTAGTCCAAATCTTATGCAACGCAAAAGCTAGTTTTATTGTGCATTGGGAGGGGGTTGTTATGGGGGCTATACCCATAGTCCAGACGTTTCAGCTGAATGTTCATGAAATCTGAGTTATTGGCAATGCCATATTGTCACCATACTTCCTCGATCTGGCCAGACTAGCAATTTTTTTTATGCCTTTCATGAATTCTTTCTAGAAAAATGTTACACCCTTAGGGTTCTATGTATATAAACTTTGCTGAAAATTTTGTCTGGAGATGTCATCATCTTTACGAATATTCAGATATTAAAGGTGTAAGCATGTCGTAGCCTACCCAAAGACACATGTTTACGTATTAGACTTACTAGTTGTCTTTGATGTTAAGGTGAATACCTGATTTCCCTGGTCTGACTAATTTGGATTGTTTTTTATGATCTAGGAATTGCATGAAGCATCTGGATCCAGGTACTAGACTTAAGCTCGCAAACCAGTTGCTACAGATGAAATTATGAATGTTTTATTACCGAAAAAGGCTCTCGCCCCGCTTTATATTATAAAGCCAATGCCCAAACCAACATCCAACAAGGTTCAAACAAACACATAGAAAACAAACACACCCGTCCGCATAAATAAGTACTCCAAGGGTTAATGCCGAGGCACAGCTCAACAAGCCCCGAAAACACACAAAAGGCACACACGCCGGAGAGACACAACATCTAGTCGGGCTCCGGGGTGGCGGGAGCGGAGGCGCCAAGCGGAAGGCCATCGATCGAAGGCTCGGCGAGGAGGTCTTGATGGCGTCCGGTCCCGAGGGCGGCTAAGCGGCCAGAGCTACAAGTAACCACACATTTTAAAGATGGAGTCAAGAGTACGCCAAGAGGCACCTTCTCAATGACAAGCTTATTGCGAGCAGTCCATAGCGTCGAGCGAGGACCCCAACGCACAACCATCTAATATGTCTCAGAAGCGAGGGGAGGCTGAATTTCCATAAGCAGTCGGGGAAGTTGGTGTTGCACCACTGTCTCCCCTACCTTTTCACGGAAACAAGACCAAAGGAACTGTGCCGTAGCACGAGAAGAAGATGTGGTTGGCATCCTCTACCGTACACACATAGGGCACATCCCATCTCCAGACCATGGCGCTTAAGGACCTCAACGCCGGACGGAACGCGCCATGGATCCATTGCCAAAGGAAGATCCGAATCTTTAAGGGGAGGCGGATGTCCCAAATCAAGCGAAGGGCTCTGGGGCCGTCGATGGGGCTATAGCCGTAGAGGGATTTGGTGGAGAAAGCGGTAGGAGGGTTCCAGACGCCAAGAGATGGCGTCCGGAGAGTCGGCCACGCCCATAGGGAGGAGGGCACGGAGGAGGGCATCCTGTGCTGCCACCTCGGCAGACCAAAGGCGGCGGAATGCGAGGCGCCCTAAGTCAATAAGGGCCGTCTCGGCAGAGACCCGAGGGTCAACGACAATGTCGAAGAGCACCTTTGGGAAACGCTGGCTAGTGTGTCACCAAGCCACCTATCCACCAAAACAGGTCGGGGACCTAGTGCCCACCGAGATGGATGTGCCAATGCGCAGATAGGCGGCAATGGACGACGGCCCGCCAAAACTGGAGCCGCCTGAGCCGGCAGAATCGCGAGAGGCTGCCCACGCAGTACTTGTTCGGATGATAGTAAGCCGTAGACCCCATCCCCATTGGCAATGCGCCAGAGCCAACGGTCAAGAGGGCGATGTTCATGCGCCGGAGGACAAAATCCCTAGACCGCCTTGGTCCTTGGGTTTGCAAATATCCGCCAACACCATGTGGTATTTACGCCACCTCCTCCCCAGCCCGTAAGAATCTAGATTGGTATTTGGCGACCTCGATGAAGGGTTTCATGAAGGCTATAAAAACTCATGAGGAACCAAAGGAGGCTAGCAAGCGAAGAGTTGATAAGGATCACGCGAGCCTTTGGCAAACAAATACCTTTCCGGGGCTCAACACGATCTGCATCACGGGTCACTGTAGGCGAAGATCCGCCACGGTGAGGCGCGAGTCACTAATGGGGATCCCCAGATAGGTCGTGGGGAAAGAGCCCAAATGACAATTTAGGCGGTCAAGAATAGCCTGTCGTCCTCTAAGGGGTAGCCGAGTACCATCACTTCGCTCTTATCAAAGTTGATGGTGAGTCCCGACATTTGTTGGAAGCACAAGAGGAGGAACTTCGTGTTAGAGATCTCAAAGGCGGATCCCTCTACCATTATAATGGTATCATCCCATATCTTGGAGAAGGAGACACCTCACTCCAACTAGGTGGGGAAAGGCCACGGATATGTCCAAAGCCTTGGCCTTATCCAAGATGGAGGCAGGCATCCACCACCATGTTGAACAAGAACGGCGAGAAGGGGTCCCTGGACGGACCCCATAAAGGTGGGGAAGTAGGGCCCAATATCACCGTTGATGTTCACCGCGGTCTGACCACAAGAGACAAGCTGCATGACGCGGGTCACCCAACGGTCGTCGAAGCCCTTGCGGAGCAATAATTCTCACAGGAATGGCCAGTGCACCGTGTCGTAGGCTTTATGAAAGTCCAGCTTTAGAAAGACCGCCCGATGGCGTTTTAGGCGGACCTCGTGGAGGACTTCGTGGAACAAAGAATAACACCCATCGAGAATAAATTGGCCTTGTATGAAGGCGGATTGGTTCGGATGGGTAATTGTGTCGTGAGGAGGGTCACCCTATTACGTACCCTTTGGCTAAGATCCTAAGATCACATTAATCACTGTGGATAGGCGGAATCGGGCGAATGCCTGAGGCGCCGGGACCTTGGGGATGAGGGTCACAATCCCATAGTTGAGGCGCCCAAGGTCCATGGATCTCGAGTAGAATTCCTCAAAAGGGCCATGACCTCAAGCTTGATGGTAGGCCGTAACGTCTTGAAGAACGACAGGCGCACTGCTTGGACCCGGGGCCGAGGAGTGGTTCATCCCCATGGCGGCCGAGGACCTCGTCCTCGTCGAAGGGGTAACTAAAGCCGCATTGCCTCGGTAAAGACCAATTGTGCACCCGAGCCAAATGTCGGGCGAAACTAACCCGCCTCATGGGGCGGGGTAAAGAGGGCTTTATAGAAGCCATCAACATGGGAGCGGATGGCCGAGGGAGAACGATAGGGCGTGTCTCCATCCCATGTGCAATGGATGGAGTTGCGACGCCGCCGCTCGCCACCGCCGAAAATAAGCGGTGTTGGCATCGCTCAAGCACCCACTGGGTACCACGCAGCGCCAGAGGGCCTCTTCATCCGTGTAAATGGTGGAGAGCGGTCTTCCGTGTCGTGCGCAAAGATCCACTCATCGGAGGAGATCCCGGTCGAGTCGGCATGCGTCTAGGGCTTGGATAGCTTGACAAGAGGGCCTTTTTGCGCTCTCGAAGGTCTCGCCAAGGTTGGCCCCCCACCCCTTCATGAATTGGCGGCAAGCTTGGCATGTATGCCACGAGTCGACAAATGACATGGAGCCGATGGGCGCAGAGCGGGCAAAAATCCAGCGAGCGACGACAGCCTCCCGGAAGCCGGCCTGATTGAGCCGTAAGGGCTCGAACCGAACCGCGGGGTGGGGTCGCCGTTCATGGAGAGGAGGAGGGACATGGTCGAGCCGATCCGAGTGATACCGGAGCGATGCTGGGGCAACGCAATTCCGCTCCGGAAACTAGGACACGATCCAAAACGGATTGTGTCGGGATAGATTGCCGGTTCGCCCAGCGAACTCGCACCCGTCCGGTTAAGCTCGCGGAGCCCCTCGTGATCCAATCGTTGAATAATTGCATCCGGATAATTAATCCGAATTATTCTTCTCATCCCGGATCGGATGAGATTAAAGTCGCCGCCCACGAGAACCGGGAGGAGGGAGTTAGAGATCTTCACCGCAACTCGCCTAAGAAGGCCGGGAGCTGGCGGTGATCCGCCGTCCGTAAACAACAATGACCTCCCATTTGAAGTTCAGGCACGCCGAAGATCTCCATACTAACGAAGAATTCACCCCTATCCATGCCGCCCACCTCAAAGGTGGCATCCTTTACCCTAAGAGGATGCCACCAGAGTGGCCTCGAGGTCCCACTAGAAGGAAGCCAGCTGCTTAAGAGGCGGGGCTAAGGTGTTCAAGCTCCTGAAGGGCGAACTCAGAACGCAGGGTTTCCTGAATGGCCACGATGTCAATGTGTTCGTCCCGGATGTACTCAATGAGTTGGCGGCGACGACCATCATAGCCGAAGCCGCAGATGTACCAGAAAAGGGCCCGCATCTAAGCCCCCATCGTGGCCGCTGACCTCAGACACGGGAAGCGCTGAGCGCGGAGGGCCGTCTGCGGCGAGACCGTGCGCCCACGGATTATCCCGTCGGCCACCGGAGGGCCGGGCCGCGAGGAGGGCGGCCTCGAGGCCGGCAGCGGGCAGGGTCTCACCAACTCGCCGTCGAGGATCTCCCGCCCTAATGGCCACGATCTGTTCTAAAGGGACCGACCTCCCTCAAGACAATGGTCGAAGTCATTGGCCACCTTGGCTAGGTGGCCAAGTGGAGCGGCTCGAGAGCGGAAAAGAGCAACTAGAAGAACTGGAGGACGGGTCCGTGACCGACTCGAGGTTCCGGACATGGCTGGAGCTCCGCCCGCCGGCGATGGATTTGCAGTGAAGTCGCCCGTCCGCGCCAGACGAGGCGGGCGCTTACGGGAGGACGCCACCGCGCCGAGGTGGAGCGGGCCTCCGGGCGACGCCACCGTCGGAGGGGCGCGCGAGGCCGGGAAGGAGACGCCCACCGCCACAGAAAGGCGCTGGGTAAGTGGCGAGGAGGGGTGGGCGGCGCGGACGGCACCCCATGCGAGGGGCTCGGCAAGCTCCAAGGATACTCACCACGACCCCATGTGGGGAGACAGGCCGGGCGACGGAACCCCATCTCCGCCAACCCCAGAGGAGGCCGGGAGGTCGAGCCACGGCGGCGGGTCCGCCTCGACGGGCGAGAGGCGACGGGCGAGAGGCAGGAGCGAGGCGACGGCGATGGAGGCGGCGAGGCCCACTGGAGATGTCACCGGGCAGACTCTGGACGGAGACAGAGGGGACCAAGGGTGGCAGTGAGGGCCACCTCGAGATCGGCCCGACACCCGAGCGCGCCCAGCCCTGCACTCCGCCTGACCCAGCTTGAGGTTGGAGGGCTCCGGGAAGGGGAGCGGGAGTGCTCACCTGGTCCTCGTCCTCAGCAGGGTCGTCAAGCGGGAGTTGCGCGAGCAGTGGTGGGAGTCGCCAAGATCACCGGGCCACCCACCTGTGGCTGCCAACAAAGAGGCGGGGCGGCGTGGTTCGGAGGCTCGGGCAGATCTTGAGGTCGTAGCCGCCGCCGTTGAAGAAGACTCGGATCGTGACGTGGAGCTTGGAGGAGTCCAGCATTTCACCTTGACCCGGACCTCCTCCTCCTTGCGCAGGAGAGCTCACGACCACCACCACCTTGCCAAGGATCTTGGACATATCTGCGGATGACCCGCCGGACTGGCTGCATCCGGAGGCCGGAGATGAGGAGCCAAGCCGTGTCTGTGACAGCGACGGCTCTGGGGTCCCACCGTGGCTCGTAAATGTTCACCACGATGCCGTTGAGAGTCGTGGTGATGTTGTTGCTGCGAGTACGTAATCCCATGCTCATAGCGTCGGGGAAGATCACCGAGAAGGCGCCGGGGCCGTGGGGTCACTCGCCAATCCCACGCAGCATCTGCACAAGTGGTTGAGCTCGACCTCAATCAGCTCCGGTGGCGACGGCTCGCCCCACAACCGTCACCACCGCCAAAGCCGAGGAGATGGCGGGGCGATCTCAGGAACCTCGATGTGGAAGAAGGCCATGTCCTCGATGCCGTGGCCATACATCATGATCTCCTCCGTCACCGGGCGATCTGGACAGAGAATCGCGGGGTGCCCGGGATCCTTGCAGAGGTAGCACGTCGGGGGATTGGCACGCCACTGAAGTGCATTGCCGGTCAAGCCTGAAGCACGGCCGGCCGATTTAAGAGGCGCGGCGCCGGAGGAGGAGCGGCGGCGGCGGAGGCGGGCGGCGGAGGCGGCGGCTCGAGGCGCGCGGCCCTTCTTCTTCTTCTTCTTCTTGAGTTCTGGCGCCCCGGTTGCCATATTGCCGCGTTAGACGGCGGAACGCAGCTCGGGAGCTGTGGGGTCAGAAGCGACGGAGGCACCGGTGGAGGGCCGACGGGCAAAGGGCGGGAGTAGGACCGTCCCGCGACGGCAAGCGAGGGGGACCGCCGAGAGGAGCCGAGCCTCCGGGCGGAGAGACTGCCGCTGATCCCATGACTCCCTCGAGGAGAGGAGCGGCTCGCAGGGGAGCGAGAGCGCGGTCGTCATGACGGGATCAGCCTTGAAGGGGCGAGGATGAGCGGCGGGAGTCGCGAGCCGGAGAGAGCCGAGCCGACCGGGAGGAGAGCTGCTACCGCAGGTCGGCCTCACGCCGGTGGCCTTCGGGGGAGGGGCGGGGAGGGTCTCGGCGATCGTCAGCCCGCCGCTTGGGCCGCCCCGCGTCGTCTCCCCACTCCCGAGTCATGGTCAGGGGCGGGGGGAGGTGCGAGGGGGGCGTGGGGAGGATGGCGGCGCAGGAGGCTGGATCGGGCGGGACAGGTGCACCAGAGCGAGATGGAGGGAGGCGGCCTGGGGGTGGGAGAAACAGGCGAGGGAACCCTCTGGGGGCCGAGATAGACCGCCAGATGGGCCTAAGGCTAATCATGGGGCGCTGGGCCGAAGGGCAGCTGGCCCACTGAAGCTGGCCCATCCTCGCCAGAAGGCCTGGGCTCCCTGGCCGCACCGGGACCAACGGTAGGGCTCAGAGCTGCCCACCGGCCGCCCAGAGTACCGCAGCCCGGTGACGAGCGCCCGGGGAGGCCAAAGTGTGGGGTAGGGGTGGTTTCAGATCGCCGCGCGCGGCCCGGGCGAGGAAGGGCGTGGACGGAGAAGGATGATGGCGGGGAAGCGACCCGGGGATGGGGTCCGGAGGGCCGCGGGAAGGAAGAAGGGCGGAAGGAGCGCTGGGGAGAACCGGAACGGGCACGGTCGGGGTCGCCGGAGACGACCGGGCCGGCGCAAAGGGGGGCATGGCCAGGGACGAGGGTTTCCAGGAGGCGCCAGCCGGGCCACGGTCCGCACGGCCGGCTACACCCCAAAGAGCTGGCCAGGCGCCTCGGAGGACGCCCCGGACCCCAGGACGAGCCTTGCCTGTCAGGCCGACGAGGCGGTAGCGGCGGACGGCCGGCGCCAGCCCGACCCGCTGGCGGCCGAACTCCCACCTGGGAGTAAGGCTACCGGCGAGGTCGGGCAGCAGCAAGGGGCCTTGGGAGGACACGGTCCCGACACGACGGGCGCCCAATGGCGACGCCATCGGCCTCGGCGATGTCGGCCCACAGCACCATGAGAGCCCGAAGGGGTCGGCGGAGGGCTGGCGGCGGGCGCCGCGAGGCGGAAGGAGGCGGCAGCGGGGCAGCCGCGGCATCCGGGCCGCCAGGGGCGCCGCCCGGGCAGTCGCCAGAGCCATCACGTCCCCTTGAGACTGATTAATAATGCAGATGAAAACCGACCTCCCATGAATGTTTTATTCCGGGCATGTCACACAAGAAATGTTGCTCATGTTTTTCTCTCTGTGTCCATGGCAATACAAATAAGGTCCTTACCCAGATCTTTCTTAAGTAATTCATTACCTATAACCTGTTAGAGCTTCTCTAAGGAGGAGTACCCGTGGCCAGGAGACACCAAAGGGCTGACCAGACGTCAGTGAGGAGGCCCTGTAACTGGCACAGATCATAAGATAACAGGGGTATAGGTCATCATTTATGGAAAACTATTGATAACTTGTTTGTACATGATCTCATAGCCTTGTAATATGCAAGACATATACCTAACATATGGAAACTAAGCATACTCATATACTAACTGGACTGTTAACTTGACACAGGAAACTACTCGAACTTGACCAACTTAACTTTATATCACTCTAGATGATCCAGATACTTCTCTTATTCTGATCCAAAAGGCAAGGGGCCTAATGGCTCCTTTGCTGCATCCTTTTCCTGCTACTGGCTGGGCCCTGTGGGCCAGCGGTAAGGAATTTCCCACATAACATAATCTTAACACAGGAACACTATAGACAGACTTGTCGACTCATGGGATGTTAAAATGTTCTATGTAGAATCTTGGGACACAATACTGAAGAGTTGTGTGTTTTCACTTGATGCCAGAATTCTTCATCAAACAAAGCCACACACACATGAGGTGCATTGTTCAAGGGAAAGGAGCCGTGCAGCTTGGAAAGCTGTTGATGAGGTAGGACATGCAATGTGATTGCTCACTGCATTGGTGCATCCAGAATGACATTGCAGGTTAAACACTCTCTTTATGCAGTACTTGATGCCCTTTGTGGAGAAGGAGAAATATGAACTCCCAAGCAAATGCAGGCTTCGTCCTGAAAATGACATGTTTCGGGAACAAGAGCAACATAAGATCCATTTTGATGTTAATGAGTGGCGTTGTGGCTTCTGCAAGAAATCATTTCGAGCAGAAAAATTTATCGATCAGCATTTTGCAAACCGGCACAATAATTTGTTGGATAGTGTACGTTCTCACTTTCTATTATCATTGCGCCCATTTATTAATTCCTTAAACAAGTAAATCTGGTACATATATGTTTACTTAGTAATAATTTTATATACCCTATGCAGTTTTCAGCACAAGTATGATGTTCCTCTTTTTAGGTCTGTTATTTTCGTTCCTCAAAAAAACAGATGCAATGCTAAATAAGATGAATCTATGACATTTCTTGGCCATGCACTTGATGTTCTCATATTAACAAGTTAACTTGTTTGATATATGTTGGTGAATTCAACTTTGTGTATTTATTACCCCCTCTGATCCAAAATAAGTGTCGCAGCTTTGAACTAAGGTTAGTATCTTGAATTGTTTCCTTAGACTCAAGGAAGATGCTTGGCAGATCTTTGTGGAGCACTTCACTGTGATCTGACAATGGAGTTCAAGAAACCAAAGAGTAAATACAATGCTGCTGCAGCTGCAAGGAACCATCATCTTTGTGAGGTTCTTATTATTTTGTTTGAACTGCCCTAAATATCTTTGTTTGGTCAGTTTTGTGCTACTCTTGTAGGCTTGTTGCATTTTTTTTTACCAATGGAAAAGCTAGTCAAATTTGGTTGTTGTACCTGCCTGAACGTAAACACTAGAAGATGATCATGACACATTATGAGAACTACAAAAGATTGCCACATATTTCCTTGGCTTTGTTAATTTTGTTGGTATTTGGTTGAAAATAATAGGCGCGATATATGCCTATGTAGATAGCATTTACAGCGGTATTTACAATGGCAATATTGAACTCCCTTTTACTTCTGCTAACAGAACCTTGCGGACAGTTGCTTTCCTATTAATAAAGGGCATTCTGCCAGCCGTCTTCATGGTGAGTGCTGGTTTAATGCAATGATCCTGTATTCATAGTTCTCTCAGGTGGGTTCTTGCTGATACAGCTGTTTTGCAGAATTTTTCTTGCGCCAATTCTGTGATGCTCATACTTGCAATGGGGGCTCCAAACCTTTCCCTGAAGGTGGCAGGGTGAGCAATTTTTAACCTAAATTTATTGTTTCGAGTATTAATTTTGAGCTCTGTTAAGCTTCATAGTAGCCAGTTGAGCTTCATCTGATAACGTTTTATAAAGTTGTCTTATGCAGAGCTTGTTGTTGTGTTATTAAGCTTTAAGATTTCTTTCGTAAGATAAAATCGTTCATTTTCATATGCCATAAACCTTCAGGTTACTATGTTGTATAATTTTTTGAATGACTTTAATCTACATTGCTTTCACTGCAATTTGAGATTCTTAAACTATAGCATAACATTACACATTCAACATGTTTTTTGTCGATGAAAATATATATCCATTTGCATTTGAACAAAACAATTCGCTTGTCTTTATAAGCAGAAAAAAAGAAACCTTCCGACTTAGTGTTAACTTTTACCCCATTGTGCAGAAACAAACAAACAGATTCTACCTGGCTCTCTGCATCTTGACGATGCTGCTTTTGCCTGTGTTCTATCTCATAGTATTTTTACACCAGAGGTTTGTGGTATTTACTTTTATGTATAGGACCTTTTGTTAATACCTTGGGAAATTTCCAGCACTGTATCTCATATTTGTTGTGCAGGGAAATGAAGAAAGGAGATCAAGTTTTCAAACGAATTGGAAAAACCGTGCACAAGAAAAAGCCGTCCTAGTTGTAAGATCCCTCGCTACCCATTACCCAAGCTCCTAGAGATGAACCCACCATTTTGCTCTTGGTGGCAATTAGCTATGCATGTCATGTTGTCTCTTCATATGTCTCTCTTTCCTTTCTCCTTCATGACTCAAGTTCCTTCAACATATATATTGTTTGGATCGTCATTTATGTTCAAGCAAAATGTGTTTGTGTTACCCCAGAAGCGGGCTACTGCTCTTGAGTGCGATTTTATTTGTAGCTTCCTCCTCCCCCGAGCCGCTCCCGCGAGCGACCTCGGGGGCAACCCCAGCTTCCTCCTTCCCGTCCCCTCCTCCCGGCCTTCCTCCCCCCGCCATCATGACGCGGCCACGGGGCAAAAAGCTCGCCAACGCGGTGGCGGGAGTCTTCCCCATGGCCATTCTTTGGCGTCAGGTGTGAAGCTGTGCTACCTGAGCGGGACGGTGGCGGCTTTCCGGTGACTTGGGGCACAGGCCGCGGTGCGGTGGGTCTTCTCTGGTGGCGGCGTGGGGTGGCTTGGCCATATCCGTACGGGATCCGTGGCTAAATCCTTAAGCCCGGGGTGTGGGCGGCATTGGCCACGGCCGGCCTCTCCCTGTCGCAGGTAGGGGTCGCGGTGTGGTGGTGGTGGTGATGGGGTGGACTAGGGCGGGGCGGGCGGTAGTGTCGTGTTGCGGTGGCGCTTCACGGGTGCCGCGAAAGTGCGCTTGGCACAGGCCACGGTCGTGATTTCCTCTTTGCAACTCGGTGGAGGTAGCAGCGGCGTGGTAGTGGGGCGGTGCGTGCCCGGCGGCTTCGATGGTTGGAGCTCTCCGGGTTGGGCAATGGCCTGGCGTGGCTGCTGCTCTTGGCGGGTTGGTTGCGGCGGTGGCTGGTTCTTCGGCGTCGGCTCGTTTGTAGGCGGCCCGTTTCGACCTTCGAGCCCTTTCCTCGTCATCCGTACGCAACCTTTGTCGAAGGGTTGGCCCTGCCCCAGTTGTGGTCCATCACTCATCTCGCACCAGGCAGCAGGATCGAGCTCGTCTCGCGCCCGGCAGCAGGACTGACCTCATCTCGCGCCCGGCAGCAGGACCATGCTCGTTTCGCGCCCGGTGCCGAGGACGGGGCGATGGAGGCCAGTTTTGGTTGACCTATCGGGTCTCGGCTGAGAAGCGACCAGCCTTGGCGAGTCCTTTTCGCTCGTGTCTTTGGTTGGGGTAGCGGCGGATCTCGGGTGAGATGGTGTCAAGGTCTTGGATGCTGGGGTGGCGGCCCTGGTGGTTGGTCCGCCGTGCTCATGAGCAGAGCCCGTGGCTTAGTGCTGCCTGGTTGCCACGGACGTGTGAGCGACGTGGTAGCCGGTGTGTGGCGTTCGGTGGCCGGTGTGAAAACCTGCTCTATCTTCGGACGGACCGGCGGTGGTGAAGCTCGTTCCCGTCTTGAAGGCGTCGTCGCGGCTCTCATTGCCCATTGTGTTGCTCCAGGGGAAACTCTGATCCTCGGATCGGGTGGTGGCGGCGCTCCGGTGTCGTCTCCTTCCTGAAGGCGCCGCCTTGGAGCCCATGGTTCATCATATGCGGCTCCACCTCTTTACGTAGTGCTAAGGATGGTGTTGCTGTGCTCCGCGTCTATGTATCCTGCTTTGGGTGTGTGTGTGGGCGTGTGTTTGTACCTGATGCTGTTGATATATAAAGTGAGGCGAAAGCCTTTTTCGGTAATTTCATTCATGAAACTTTACGTGGTGCCTGCCTCTGCTTGTTCTGCAGATACACAAGATCCAACAAGCAGTCATGTGTCATTTTTGAGAGGTTACAGAACATATCTTTTGATGTAAACCGAAACATTGTTGACAGTGACAAATTGCTCCTGGAACTTGGTGCTTACATGACTGTACAGCCAATCTAATGTCAGGAGACTGTTGTACAATATTCAAGAATGGGAAAGGTTAAAGCTATCTCAGTATTGTCGGTGTTACTGGTGCTGTAGATTGTGGGGGTAGCAACATTTACTTTATCTGAGGTGCTATCTATGGTGTAGAAGGGCAAGTTATGGGCTGTGCAATCTCGAAATATTGATCGGTGCACCAGGCATGTATATATAAGTACAGAGGTGGGCTACAACCTCAACTATACAAAGGAAACAGGAGGTGGGCCCTACACACAAATATACACGTACACAATCTACTCAACCCCCACCCCACCCGTGCGATGGCGGCGCCCGGTGGCGCAAAGGCGGAACGAAACTCCTCGAAGGTAGAAGTCGGCGATCCCTTCGTCATCACATCGGGCGAATCACAAGGGGCACGCACATGGAGAACCCGAATCGTCCAAGAGCCACACCTTTCGCGCACAAAGTGAATGTCCACTCAATGTGTTTAGTCCAAAGATGATGAACGGGGTTGGCGGAGAGGTACACCGTAAACGTTGTCACGATGAACAACCGTAGCACAGGATACGTCGTGATCTGACTCCGAAATGGCTTGTCGTGGCAGTGCACTCGGCAACGGCGTTAGCCACGACTCGATACTCGACCTCCGTGACTGGGCCTTGGCGAAACCGTGGGTTAGTAAACGCTTGGCGACCACGAGACGAGTGAAGGACCGAGGTAGATGCAGTAGCCAGAGGTGGACCGACGAGTATCGGGGCAGCCGGCCCAGTCTGCATCGGAGTAGGCCACCATCTCCAGAGAAGTAGACGCCGTAAGTGTCAACCCAAGTGTCATCGTGCCGCGGATGTAACGAAGGATCCGCTTCACGAGAGTCCAATGAGAGTCACGAGGGGCGTGCATGTGGAGACACACTTTGAACGAGATATTGAAGATCCGGTCTGGTGAGAGTCAAATCAAGAGCGCCCGAGCAATGATAGACCGGTGAAAAGGAGCATCCGGCCTTGACGAGCCCTCAAGAGCGAGACCTTGGCCTTCGTGGTCAACATGAGTAGCAACAGGTGACAAGTTGAGCATGCCAAAGACGCTCAAGAAGCTCATGTGCATACTTACTGATGAAGAAAGAAACCGTCCAGGACACCGAACGACCTCAATGCCAAGGAAATAATGTAGAGCACCCAGTCCTTGATAGCAAACTCGTCATGCAACCGAGAGTAATTCGCTAAAGAACAAGCTGCGGAGGAGGCCGTCAGATGATGTCATCAAGTAAAGCGGCAAATATGCGATGTGTCACCGTGGCGATAGACAAACAAAGGAGGCGTCCAAAGTGAGTAACGCCTGAAGCCCGATGTCTGAAGAAACCCGCGATCCGCTGGTACCAGTCTTGAGTGCCTGCTTGAGCCCGTAAAGAGAGCGGGACAACAGACACACATGGCGGGAAGTGAGGCGTCGGCGAAACCGGTGGGTTGCTCACAATACACTGCTCCTCAAGATGGCCGTGGAGAAAGGCGTTGGAGACATCCATCTGGTGAAACGAAGCCACCATGGATACGACGAGCTGGAGGACGGTGCGGATTGTGCCCGGTTTGACAACCGGGGCAAACGTCTCAGTGAAGTCCACGCTAGCGCGCTGGCGGAAATCGCGGACCACCCAGCGAGCCTTGTAGCGCTCGAGAGTACCATCCGAGCGGGTCTTATGGCGAAAGACCCACTTGCCGTGATGACGTTGGCGCGAGGAGGCGGGGAACCAGATCCAAAAGCGGTTCCGTTGAAGAGCATTGAACTCTTCCGCATCGCCGCAAGCCGTTGAGGATCACGGAGGGCGGCGCGAGCGGATGCGGAATGGGCGACGGCTCCATGGCGAGGCGGCGAGGACGATTGCCGCTCGAGTACCGGAGGCTTGGACGATGAACGCCGCAGATGAAAGGCGGGTGATCGACGGGCGGCGTCGTGAGCCACCTGGCGAGGCAACAAGGCGGGTCAGGGCCGGCCAGCCGGGCAGCGAGGTAGCCAAGGCCGTCGGCGAGGGGGCAGCGTCAGGCCGCCGAGGTAGCCACGAGGGGGCCGACGTCGGAGCCGAGGGCCGGCCGTGGCAGCGAGGTTAAAGCGCCGAGGTCAAGAAGAGGCGGCCGAGCCGCCGATCTCTGGCTACCGAGTCGGCGGTGAAGGCGCCGGCCGTCGAGCCGGCCGAGGAGGCCGAGGGGCGGGCGCCGTGAGGGCGCGAGGACCGCCAAAGCCGAGGCGGTCCACGAGCGACGGGACCGCCCACTGACGAAGTCGTCGAAGGGCCCCGGTGGCCGGCGGTGGCAAACGACAAGGGGTACTTCTTTAAACGGAAACACCATCTCATCAAAGTAAACGTGTTTGGAGGTGAAAACCACGATGTGAGACGGGATCATAGCGATAGCCCTTGGTGTTAGGTGGGTAGCCGAGAAAGATGCAGACGACGGAGCGGGGTGCAAGCTTATGAGGCGCAGTAGCGGCGATGCTAGGGTAGCAAAGGCAGCCGAAGATGCGAAGCCCATCATAAGAGGGGGGTGCACTGAAGAGAAGATGAGGTGTAAAGTTCCCGCGAGTACGACATGGGCGAATGTTGATGAGGAGAGAAGCGGTGGCGAGCGCGTCAGGCCAAAAGCGAGGAGGCACATTGGCATGAAAGAGAAGAGTCCTAACGCAGTCATTGAGAGTGCGAAGGATGCGCTCAACACGACCATTCTGATGCGAGGTGTACAGGCAAGTGAGACGACAAATCGTGCCATGTATGGTGAGAAGATTACGAACAACGAGGTTGTCAAACTCCTTCCCGTTATGCATGCGCAATGCAAGAATGGGGACGACCAAACCGTGTGAGAACATAAGAATAGAAAGCGGCGAGTGGATATAACATCCGACTTGCGGCGCACGGGAATGTCCACACATAATGCGAAAAATCGTCAAGTATGACAAGATAATAAAGAAAGCCTCAGACATCGCAACAGGAGATGTCCAAACATCACTATGAATTAACTCAAAGGGTACGATGCAACAAAAGAAGAAGCCCTAAACGGAAGACGAGCATGTTTGCTGAGGCGACATGCATGACACAAGTGATCCTCGTTCTTATTACACGTGAAAGAAAAACTCCGACGTATGTGGCGAAGGGTGGCAGGACTAGGATGACCCAAGCGAGCATGCCAAAGATCCACTCCGGTGGCGAGAGCGACAGGAGCGGCGGAAGTGGTGGAGGTGGCGGAGTGAACCGGGTAGAGCTCGTCGAAATTTGTCACATCGGTGGAGCACCATCCACAGGCGAAAGCGCCCCAATGTAAAAACCACATTCATTAAATTCAACGGTAACTGGATTTTCACGTGTAAGAGAAACGAATGTAAACAAGATTTTAATAAGTTCAGAGAAACTAGAATATTAGACATGGATATAGGAGTGGAGTTAGACGGAAAATATGTATGACCAATATGGGTGATGGGAAGGGAAGAGCCGTCACAGACGGTGATGCGGTTGGAGGTGTGGACAAGATGGGCGGTGTGGAGATTACCGGCACGCCATGTGAGCGTGGCGCCATTGTCCATGTACCGATCGCCGCCACGGTGTAGAAGCCGGACGGGAAGGAGTGTTGTGGAGAGTCGGCCAGAGGGCCGGGTCCCACGGCAGTTTGCGGGAGAGAGGCGGCGCCGTCAGGCGGCAAGAATGCCCACCGGGCGGCGGCCGCCGACCGTAGGGCGCCGCAGAGGGTCATGGGCGCTGAGTACGCCTGGGGCCGAGGTCGGGTGCCGAGAATGCCCGGGCAGGCCCGAGGAACCGCATGGAGTAGGCGTGGACAACGCCGGTCCATGGGTTTCGCCAACAGACCACGGGCCGGTGAGAAGCTCGCCGCGCGGTGCGGTGGCGCCTTCCCGAGCACTGCGCCGCTATGGCGGCCACGACGACCGCCCACGACTTCATCGCTGCCTTGGGCGGGCGGCGGGAACGGGCGGCTGTGTCGCGCGGGAAGCGGCGGGAAGGACTGACGTCGGGCGCGGTGGCGGGCCGAACCCCACGGTGCTCGCGACGAGGCGGTGTGGGTCACGCGTCGCGCCACCCGCATCCGGCGCCTCCAACTTGAGGTACGCGCCACCTTGGCGAAGGTGGGCTCCGGATGAGGTGAGGTTGAGGCGGCGTTCCGGAAGTCCTCGTTGAGGTCACGGAGAGGGTCTTGATGAGGAGCTCGTCACGATCTTTTCCCCGAGCTCACCTCAAGCACCTCCTTCTTGTCGCCCCGCTCAGCCGTCGCTGGATCCACGCCTCCCCATACCACTGAAGTCGAGACGTCGCCGCGTCAAGTGTTGCCGCCTCCCCATGTGTGGATCCGACGCCTCGAACCATTCTCACGGAATCCGGCGTGATCCGGCCGGAGAATGAACGCCACGCCACGTTGGTCTTCTTCCACTACTGGACGGCTCGAACCTCCATCGCTTGCATCTTCGTCGCTGCACGCCCGATGTTCTTTTAGTAGAATTGAAACATTTTTGTCAGATTAAAGGAGGATTGCGGGTTAGATAACTAAAACAGCAGGGGCCTTTGTGTAAAAACGGCACGACGGTGAACCTGACAGACTCAATCCGTGCTTTATTATTATAGGAAAATAGCCCGTGCGTTGCAACGGGATAAAAAAATATTATACTCCGACACTTATAATCCAATCACTATGTTTCTTTAAAAAATAAGTATGATCAAATATCTCGATCATGAAGAAGAAATGGCATGTAAAGCCGACTATCTCGGCAAAAAGTCTAACGAACATATGTATTGTTCTTTTTTGGGGTTGGAGGGAAGGGTATGCATTGTTTGACTTGTCCAATTTAATGTACATATATTGTCGGGTTATTGAGATAAGCGTAATGACTTTTTATCATCTCGGTAGGCTAAAACAACCCATTTAAAAAGTAGCCCAAAAACTAACTATGCGATCGCTTCATCTATATGTTCAAGAGAATTGATCAAACCCTCAAAAAAAGAGGAATTGGTCAAAAGCGGTAAAAACAACAATCGAAAATCCCCATCGAGAGGGCTACAAGCCCATACATTCAATTCTGCCTTTTTTTTGTATGTGGGAACATTTCAGCTCCAAACTCGATTCCACAATTACAGAAAATGGTTTTGACATATACCCGGTGCGTGTTCAAGAAAAGACAGAGTGCACCGTTTCAGAGCTTTGTTGAACATAGGGCATGCTCCCTTTCGATGACGCTTCCAAGAACAATTATGCAAAGCACAATGAGAACATGTCGGATATATTATCCCATGGAAGGCCATAGATTTCTTAGTCCAAAGATTACAACACCTGTTGACTCTAAGCTGTGCCTACAACCTGGCATGACTAATAATCATAATTTGTTTCATCTCAAACATATTTTCATCTTGTATAAACCTTTTTTCAAAGAAGGTACAACACAACTCTATGTTAAGTGAATGTTTTTGTTCTTTTCCTATGAACTTTTATTTCCAAGATCACAGTTACATGAATATCATATGGCTTACTAAGTTGAAACTATTGCCATTAGATTATAAGGCGGTACAGTTAAATAGTCACAGTGGGTCAATGTGAGAAGGGGACATCTAGCGAGATAACCATTTCTTTGAAACGCCATGAACAAGCACACATAAATCCAACAAGAAAGACCTTGAAAAAAAATTGTAATCGGCGCATCCAAATGACTTCCAAAGAACAAGGTTGATTATCAAAAGCAACAGTAATCCCTACCGAGCCGCATCAAGGCTACCCTTATCCACACAATATCTCCATTCCTCCGCCTCCATCTTCTTCTCCTCACATCGCCACGGATCTGATTACGCCCATGGCCGAGATCCGCCAGCCACGCCACCGGCGACTGTAACCAGCAGGGCCGTCAGCGTCCCTCTCCTCCTGTTCCCTTCCCGTCCTTCTCCTTTCCTCTGTCTCTCTCCCTCACGCATCTTCTCTCGCTCTATCGTGTACTTCTCTGACAACCCCGCCATGGATGGCCTCTTGGGAGCTCCCACTATCGCTGGAGCTCAAGCCGCTGCCGTCAAGGCCTCCCAGAACGGATCTGCGACCACATGCCTCATCCTCTCGCATGCCGGCCAGCGCCACCGGAGCTCCCCCGCAGGTCGCGTGCCAGTCGCCCTCACCTTCACTCTTATTCCCCTTTCCATTCTGCTCTATCCTCTCTGAATCTCTCTCTCTCTCTCTCTCTCTCTCTCTCTCTCTCTCTGTTCAAGTCTGGGAGGCAAAGGTGCTCCATTGCCGTCCCGCTAGCATTCTTCGCGTCGCCCAGCGCTCCCACTGGCTGGGAACCGGCTCCCCATGCAAGTCCTCGGCATCGCCATCCCGCCTTTGCACGCTGGCCAGGGCCAAGCCCGACTTGCGGCCGTGGAGCCAAGCTTGTCAAGCGCTTCAACTCCGCCGCCGCCATCTTCTTCAGCGCCGAGCACGAGCACGAAGCTCGCCTGCTGCCCGCCTCTCTTCGCCTTCCGTCTGGCCGCCAGTGGCGGCGGACCCGTCAGGCCGCGCTTCAGACGCTCAGAAGCCGCGCCACTGCGTCCATGCGCGCTGGGCTCCCAAGCCGTTGACCCCGCACTGGGGGACGACTATTCCCTCCCATGCGTCGCGCGCCGTGCTCTAGCCCCTCCCTCGTCATCGTGTTTACTGAGTCGGTAGCCGTGACAGCGGCGGGCGTGCCTGATGGTTCAATGGAGGCGGTGTGTTTTGCAAAAAGCGAACGTTATCCAGATTTAAGTAGGACCGCGGGTTAATTTCTAAGAAACAGGGGGACTTTTTTGCAAAACGACCAACGACGGACGACCAGAAGCACTCCGTGCTTTATTAGTAGGGATAGATTAGAGAGATATATGTTGAACAAATAGGGTATTTTCTTTCCTCTTTCCTTTCTTCCCCTTTGCCCTCCCATCATCATCGAGAGTCGCATGTGTGTGCTAGGGCTTGACCCGATCCCTGACCTTCTCCGTCGCTGGCCGGAGTCAAAGGAGAGAGGCGTGTTGTCTCCCATGTAAATTGTGGACGTAGGTTATGTCTTCCAGTTGGCGTGTTCAACACCATGCCGTGTCGTTGCTTGCCACGACCGCTTCTGAGCCGTGACATGTGGCTGCTAGACTCACCGTTTGCTTGTTGTTCGTGGAGAACGATGGCTGACCTGGCGAAAGCACCCCCTTAGCTTTCTTAACGCCGTCTTAGTGGTGGGATGAGGGGGGGGCAACATCTAGTCTTCTTCTGTCCTAGGGCTTGTTATTGGCGGTGTTTGTTGTGGGGAAGCTACGACTCAGGTCTGTTGGAAATATTGCCCTAGTGGCAATCATGTGATGATGTTGTTTCCTTATGTATTCATGAGTTATTTGTATTGTCCTTCAACATCATCATTGATATGTATCAATAAGTATGTGACTTGTTTGTGATATTATATATTGTATGATGATTGTTCTAATGGTCCCTAGTTTATAAGGTTATGAGGACACACATCTTTGACAAGTGTACGATTTGGTTGATGATTATATTTCCCGAATTCTGAGCATAGGGATTCCAACCCGATAGTATGGACACTGGGATGGGGATCATCGAGTCGGAGAATATTGTCATCTCAGTACAATGTATATGCCATGTTCTAGACTTACTTACTCATGGTCTAACAAACACTACTCTGTAAGTGGGTAGTTATAAAGCTAGCTTCAGGTTAGTCGTGACACATGGTTGAACAGGATAAGATTTGTGGTCTAGAGAGATATTATCTAGGCCCACTTGAGTAATCATATTCAGAAAAGCATGACCATGCAACTTGAGTTAAGTGTTAACCCAATTTGGGAATCTGTATCATGGCTTCGAGAAGAGAGGTCGAGCTATTGAAAGACTGTGGATGTCGCCTAGAGGGGAGGTGAATAGGCGCTTTAAAATAATTACGGTTCATGCTTGAACAAATGCGGAATAAAGCTAGCGTTTATTTTGACAAGCACAAAACCTAAACCAACTAGGCTCACCTATGTGCACCAACAACTTATGCTAAGCAAGATAGGCAACTAAGTGATAGTAAGATATATGGCATGAAACACTATGGCTATCACAAAGTAAAGGGCTCGGGTAAGAGATAACCGAGGCACGCGGAGACAACGATGTATCCCCAAGTTCACACGCTTGCGGATGCTAATCTCTATTTGGAGCGCTGTGGAGGCACAATGCTCACCAAAATGCCACTAGGTCCACTGTAATCTCCTCATGTCCTCGCAGGCTCGCACAATGCAAGATGCCGTGATTCCACTAAGGTACCCTTGAGAGCAGTCAGTGAACCCATACAAATGGCAACCCTTGGGGGCGGTCACCGAACCCGTACACTTTGGCAACCCTTGAGGGCGGTCATCGGAACCCGTACAAATCGCTCGGGGCAATCTCCAAAACTTAATTAGAGACCCAGAAGCTTGTCCCGGAGCTTTCCACCACAATGATTGAGCTCCGCGACACCAGCCGTCTAAGGCACCAAAGCACCCAAGAGGAACAATCTCTAGGGTGCCCAAATACCCAAGAGTAATAAACTTCTCACCTTCACTTCCACACATCACCGTGGAGAACTCAAACCTATGCACCAAATGCAATGGCAAGGGCACACAGAGTGCCTAAGTCCTTCTCTCCCAAATCCCACCACAACAACTAATGCTATGGATGAAAATGAGAGGAAGAACGAAGAGGACAACACAAAGAACTCCAAGATCTAGATCCAAGGGGTTACCCTCACATAGAGGAGAAAGTGATTGGTGGAAATGTGGATCTAGATCTCCTCTCTCTTTTCTCTCAAGAACTAGCAAGAATCATTGGAGGGATTGAGAGATAGCAAACTCGATGAAGGTCAACAATGGGGCAAAACACGAGCTCAAAGGATATGGACCATCGGGGAAGAAGGCCCCCTTAAATAGCCCCCAGATCCAACCGTTATGCCCACAAGTCGTGCTCAAGCGGTACTATCACTAGGGGGAGCGGTACTACCGCTTAGCATGGTCAAAACAGCCCAACGAGACAGAAAAAATGCTGCTAGAGAGGAACTACCGCTTATAAGAGGTACTACTGCTCGGGGAGGTACTACCGCTTATAAGAGGTACTACCACTTATAAGTGGTTCTACCGCTCTACTACCGCGAAATTCGTGACGAGTTCCAGAAGCATGAATATGAGCGGAAGTAGCTGACCGGTAGTACCGTTCATAAGAGGTACTACCGCTCGGGGAGCAGTACTACCGCTTAGAGCTGAAAAACTACCCAAGCAAAATAGAAGGATGCTCCAATACTGAAACTGCTATAACTACTGCAAACGGACTCCGAAATCAGCAAACTCAAGCTTGTTGGATAGAAGGCAACAAGTACTATCCAACAACGTTTGGATAAAATACGAACTAGCAATGGAGAAGAAATGCCAATAGGATAAGGAAGAGAATCTTCCCCAAGCATGAACTACAAACTCTCCAACACCGAAAACTTAAAGATGAAGCATGCGAACTCGGTTTTTGATGAGCTTGAGTTTGACAAGAAGATGGACACAAACTCTAAAACCTCACAAAGAGAAGAGTCAAATAAGAACAAAGAAAGATGATGCAAAGATGCAATGGTTTGAGCTCTCTACGAATGATACGATCAAGCTACTTACTTGAGAGCCCCCCATGATAGTACGGTAATTGATCCTATAACCCGGTCTCCCAACTACCACCATGGGACCGATAAAATAGAAAACCTATCAAGGATAAACCTTTTCCTTACGCATAATCCACTTGAGCTAGATGATGACGATCTTGACCTTCCCAAGTTGGACTACCTTTCTTGATTGTGCACACTCGAATAAGACAAGTAGATTGCTCCACCATGTTCCACTATGGGTGAGCCTCTCTTAGGAACATCTTCACATGTACATTATCATGAGAATGGATGGCAAGCTTTAAGCATGTCATCGCTTCGTGATGCTCCACTTGAACTTGCACACCACAATCTTGATGACGATCACCACTTGATGTCATCCTTCATGGGTTGTATGAGATCTTCCTCTTATCGCAAGCCCATGGAAACATACCTAACCCCACATAGAACTCTCACGTAGACCATGGGTTAGTACACAAAGCGTAATGGACAATGCTTACCATACCATGGGATCACTTGATCCCTCTTGGTACATCTTGTACGCTTTGTGTGTTGATTAACTTGATTCACTCTTTGACTTAGTCTTGATCAACCTTGTACCATTTCTTCTCTATGACCAATCTTTAGATAATTCCTTGGATAGCACCTTGGTCAACACATAAACTCCTTGAAATCAACAAATAGACTTCAAGAAATGCCTATGGAAAAATCCTACGAATATTACTCAAGGCAACCATTGGTCCATAGAGAATGCCATCAGTTACCAAATCACACATGGGGGCACCATGCTATTTCAATCTCCCCCATTTTGGTAATTGATGACAATCACTTTCAAGAGAGTTTATATAAGGAAATAGACACAACCATGCAAATCAACAATCAATAGTGCATGAGCATGATGTGCAAATGCTTTAGAACAAATCCAAAGAATGCAACAAAACTCTCTCAAAACTTCACCCCCATTGGCACTGATCGCCAAAATGTGCGAAAAACTTAGAAGGCCAATATAAAATGTGTTCCTCCATAAAGTGTGTATTTCTCAAAATAATGAGTGGAATGATATACACATATTCAATGATAAATAGTTGGAGGAAGACAAATTATATTGAGGATCCAAAGATTGTAAAAGGATGATATGGCACAAAGACATACCAAAGATTGCAGCAAGCAATCAAAAGATCCTAATGAAACAATCAATCTAATGATACTACGAACCACAAGACTAAAAGATATTATGATATGGGCAAAGGAGTGTTCTAAAGAAAGTAGAGAAGCTCTCCATGATTTGTGCACTATTTGGTTTTGTATTTGGATACAAGGTGCACAAAATAGGATCATCACTCCCCCAAAATCAATAGAAACTCACAACAAGTGCAAGTGAGCATATAGGAAACTAAGCCCATCACTTGCAACAAACACATGGTTGGGCAATATGTAAAAGAGGCAACTTAAGAATAGGCTCAACCAAAAAGATGTGTGTGAGTCATGGCAAAGCACTTGAAAATACCAATATAAGGATGTGCATTAAGCATCAACGTAGTCTTCAAAGAATGAGATACAAGGTGCAAGACATGTCCTTCCCACACACATGCAACTAGCAAATGGGTTCACAAGCTCACTAGAAAGAAATAAAAACAAAGCTTGTGATGACCCATGGTGAAGATAGAAGATGATAGCCTCATCAAGAGGAGGGATACCAATTAAGATGGCAAAAGCCTCATCAAGACAAGCATGAGCAAAATAATCTTCACCACAAAAGAGTGCATCAAGATGCAAAGATATGAGAACCGCACTCAAGGCAAATGCTTTCGCGAAGCCATTAAGGAACTAATAACCCGATAAAGAAAAGGTGGACACGAAATAAAGAGGATATCAACTAGAGATGTAATTTCTCTCAAGTGTATAAGATTCTAGGTAGATAATAATCATGATGATATATATCCAAAAAGAAGGATGTGCACACAAAATAGTTACAACAAGAAAGAACAAGATATCCAAACGGAAGTCATAAATATACCAATAAGATCTTTGCTTGAAAGCATAGCACATGGCTTAATATTGTCTATTGTATATCAATGAACTCCAAACACACAAACCTCAAAGACATCACAACTAGCAGCAAGAGATCATTGTTGGGATGCTTTGAGAAAGGAAACAAGTACCACAAAAATGAATCAATAAATTCATGCCATGATGCAACCTACACAAGGTTGAATGCAAGAAAATTATGCATGAAGTAGATACTCATTACCGAGATAGCATTGGAACGAAGTAGTAGATAATGGTTCCTAGCTTGACTCCAATAATCACATGGTGACAACACCCTCTTTGTGAGTGAATTGAGCATCAATGCATCTCCATTTGGTCCTAGAACAACATCACAACCAAAATGTGCCCAAACTCATTGGGACCAATTAGAGAACCAACAATACATAGGAAAAACTCCACATAAATATGTGCATATGGATATGAAATTGATTTCATGCACATCTTAGTCAATTAGAGACTTGGTGGAGTTTCCCCTATATTTTGCGTCAAAGAAAGAAAGCATGCCAAAGAAATTACATATAGTAAATATGCATGCTCAAGACTTTCAAGAGCCAAATAAACTCTGGCACCCCGGCTCAAAGGAACAGGAACACCCCGTATTCCAGCATATAGATCAAGTCTTCTGGAATACTACACTGCTTGGCATAGAACAAATCAGTTCTTATTACCAATGATAAGGGTACAAGGGTCTGGTGTACAAAGATCCCAATGGCACGACGACACTACGCCTGGTCTATGCTAGCAGCAGAACAACTCATAGCGGCGGAATAGCTTCTAGCAGCAGAACATCGACGACAGTGATGGACTCCACTCCGCGGGGACTCTGGCCGGGACACGGTCTAGCTCGCACGATCGGAATCCTCGACAAGCAATCAATCACGACATCACCTACAAACTGGCATGACACGCCAGGTGAGTACCTTTTAGTACTTGCAAGCTCACAACAACCAAATGCATCAAGACAAGACAATAACATAGCATTAACAGGTTTAAATTATTAACAACTACTATGGCGAGGAAGCAGTTACTAAGCATGATATGGTACTGATAGAACTACATCTAAACCATCATCTGGGGTCACATGAACCATCCCTCTCTTGGCTATCCGGCCAAGCAATATATCATCTCGATCACCTCATGGTCAATACCTCCTCGTGATCACCACGTGATCACATTAGAAACTGAATGATCATCCTCAAGATCATCCCAACATCATCATTGGCATCCTGCCAAACTGTTACTGCTCACATAACAATATAAGTCATCTAATAAGTCATTGTACCATCAGGAGTGTTGATCAAACGGTGTGACCTAGTACGAACTGTGTCCATAACCGAGGACACGGCTATTGGTAGTTTGTACACTCTGCAGAGGTTAGTACACTTTACCCACACCACGAAACTCATGGCCCCGTGCTCCCATTCAGGTGGACCAACGATGTTGCGACAAAACCAATCTATAGCATGACACTCTCCCGGCCACTCCGGCAAACTCCCCTTTGGGCTATGTCATGGGTGGCCCCCCGATGTCACCGCATGACATCCGCCACCTACGTGGCCGGCCACCGTCGTGGCAAAACAAAGTCGTCCGAAACGGGGGCACCCGGGCACAACACAACTTGGCACACAAGGTTATTGCCGCCTACCGGGCTAGGGCAGCACGAGCATACAACCTTACCTAGTTGGAGGCACCAGCGAGAGGCATGACAATAGACCGCATTAGGGCCTCCCCATCCAGACAAGTGTGGTTGCACTGGTGAGTTTGGTTCGGTGGCACCTGACCTACAAAATGACGGAATTTGTCCCTAAAGATATATCTGTGATAGAAGTGTGTCTCCAATATCATGTATCAACCTGTAATCCAAGTTATAGCAATATCCACCGAATAATATAGCCATAGCATCATTATAACTCCATAGGTAAAACATTAAATGTGATCATGTTGAATCCAAAACAATTAATCTACTAACCCAATAGCACTATCAATATTGTTAACCATAGATCAAAGTGATAGCATCAAATCCAAGTAATACTCCAACACATAATATCCAAGTATAATCATGATGAAAATAATAATAATTATTCCTAGTAATCCAATGGCAACATGTCATCCTCAAACTTGCAAGCATTAGACCTAAAGAATCCAAGCATCATCATGGCAGTAGCAAGATTAAATATTACCCCAAGAAATGCCATGAATAAATCATTTCTAAATAATGCAATATTAAGCAAATTTGTTTAAATAAACCATAGCATTGCACTGTAATCATGCAAATAGAGGGTGTGGCTTGCCTTGCTCCTAGGAAGTGTTGGAATACTCCTGGTCTTCACCAAAGCACTCTAGAAAATATTTTGCAATCATTTATAAATATCACATAATGCAAATTCTACTGTCCAGAAAATCTAGATAACAGAGAAAAATACTACATTCTACCAGAAAATAAAGGATCTCAAAAGAAAATAATGCAAAAAGAATCAATTCATTTGGACGTGTAGTTTAGGAGATATTCATGGTCAAAGTTTGGTCAAAATTGGATTTAAAATGGATTAAAATGAATTTCTGGAAAAACCTCCAGGGGGTAACATCGAAGGCATAAAGGCAGAATACGCCTTCACTAGAATACCAGTTCGGTGTGGGGTAAGGGGCTGACGAGTGGGGCCGCCTCGTCAGTTTTAAAGAGAAACAAAGAGAGCAGAGGGACATCAGCTCACCGGCGACAGAACAAAAGTGAGGAGTCAGCGCTGGAGTTGGGAGAGGGCAAAGATGGATCAGGCGGAAGCCGACGAGCACACCCCTACCCGTAGCTCACCAAATGGTGTCGCCCCCTTCGTCTTCGCCGATAGCAGGCTTCGGGCGCCGGCGAAATCGATGATCCCGGTGAGCATTCGGACACTAGAGAGCTTGGAGAAGGTCAACGGGGCGGTAGGAGGTCGCAGGTGGCGTCGGCTTGAGTGGAAAGGCACTGGAGGAGGCTGGCCAGGGCGGAGGCCGAGCGGTGGAGCCATGGCCAGAGGGGAGAAAGAAGACCTCGCCGGCTCGAGCGAGAGGACTATGGGTCGATTGCGAGGTGGGGAAGACGAGTGATGAAGAGAGGCAAGGCTGGGGCAGGCTTAAATAGCCACGGAAAGAGGTGCCGAGCCAGATGCCATCGCGGACGCGTGGCCGGAGCTCGAGCGAACCGGGAATGCGTGGGCGCTCGGGCAAGCCTGGGCGGTTGAGGCGATGATTGAGGAGCGGGGGAGGTCCACCGGAGCAGTGGATGGAGCCAAGGGACGAGGAGGAAGAAGATGAGCATGCACAGGGGCGGTCGACGCACTGTGGACCTGCGTGCACGCGACGGCTAGCGCCGATGAGGGAGCTACATGAGGGGGGGGGGGTCCATAGAGCAACGAGGGAGGAGGATGAGGGTGGATGGCACCAGAGGACGCGTGGAAGCCACCGGGACAATGCAACCCAATGCGACCGACGCGCAAAGCGTGGCCACATCGCAGAGACTGCGTGCACAGGCGTGCCAACAACGCGTTCACCACATGGCATGGAGAGGAGAAGGCCTGAGGGCCTGGCAAACATTGTCTAGCGCGTTGTCCTTGCCTCCTGGGACCCTCTTGAGGTGATGGCTCGACCAAAACGACTCTGGATGGATGGGATGCATCAAGGAAAGTTTCTTGTAGAAAACCTGGACATGATGTTCTAGTAAAATGGCTTGGTAAAAGGGCCAAGAATGTTGTCAAATATGATTAGGGTAGGAAGGACTATAATACTGTGGAATATGAAAGGATTTGGACCACAATTAAGCATAATTGCTTCATCTGCCAATTTGGTCCAAAAACTGGATTTGGATGATGCACTCACACGGAGTATTGAACTAAGCTGAAACTTGCTAGATAATGGTAATATGGACATAAGAAGATGCTGTGAAAATTTCATAACATTTGGACATGCCAAAATGGTACTTCCTTCATAGTGGTCTTCTTTGTCCAGAAACTTGAGAAATTGATGGTGGAGAGAAGTTATATAGCGTCGTGACAGGCTGCACACGATCACCTATGGGGCCACGGGCCCCTCGTGGTTCGGCAGGGGGGAGATCATGTTGCACAAAGAGTGGAGGCCATGAGGCAGCGCGGCGATGAGACTCTGTTTTTTACCCAGGTTCGGGCCACTGTGAAGTGTAAAACCCTACTCCTTCTTTTGGTGGATTGGATAGAGGAACACGATGACACGTAGCGCTTCGAGGAGAGCTGCTACGCGAGTACAAATGTGTCAAATTCTTAATCCTTGCCTAGGTTGCCTTGGACCTCCTTTTATAGCTCAAGGGGTAGCCACAGTGGCAAAAACAGACATTATCTTGTGATTAGATAGCCAACCGTGCTATCATACCTAACTCTCGCACTTAGCACAAAATGCCATAAATGCTGCCTTAGGTGGTGTGCGGGGATGCATCCCCGGTAAGCTTTATTCCACCGCTTAGCTAACTTCTGCTTATTATCTTGACACGCCCCTGGACGGGTGTCAAATGGGTGTGATCCATCTTCCACCAAACTGCCACGTGCTTAGTGAAAGCCACTTAGTCGCCTGGAGGCTCAACACCGCATCGATAAGTGATTGGCATCACGGTGCGGTGGAGCGGTGGTATATGGCGCATGCCTGCCGGGGCAGGGTTTGCCGGGCCTTCTCGAAGAGGCGCATTCTTTGATCTCCAGCCATCCCGAAGATGTGGCTGGCGTGGCTTGATCCTGCTTTCATATGTTGCTTCGACCTTGCCGGCCTCGCCTGGCCGGCAAAGGACACTCCTCTTGGAATCCTTGACTTGTACATTGGCTTTGCCTTCCTAATACGCTCCTTGGTCTCATGAAGAGCGGCTTCTATGGCTTGGCCTTGTGTTACACATTAGTGTTGTATGTATTGATAGTCAGCATGCCTGTGCATGAGTTCGATCAGCAAACGTGAATGTTTGCCGCACCGATAGGAGCCCCCGGGCCTGGCCCATACGTGCTGTCGGGCATCGTTGGGGAAGGCCCTAACAAATGCATGGGCGGGCACCTCGATCATATTGCAGCGAGATCCATGTCTCTTCTGATATCTTCTTTGCTTCTTCAGTAACTTGGAATTGAACCAATTCTTAGTTTCCCCGTGATTCGTGCTATACCAAATGGTGCGGGTCTACCCACGTAAAGGACCAGGAGATGCCCACATTCATGGGAAGTTAGTTGAAGTGCTCACGCACGACCCCGGGGGAGGAGGTAACTGCCATTTTACTCTCCCCACCACGCTCGCCCTTTCTGCAATGTACGTAGCATGCATTGCACAGGGTAGGTAACAGATGCACAGGGGCGCGGGAGTGAGTGCCATGGCAGAAAGTGAAGTGCCATGGATTGGCGCAGGAGGGCAGTCGATGAATCTGGACACTGTCAGTGATGTAGAATGACCAGATGGGCGGAGCGGGGCAGTTGCTCCCTGGGTGGTGAGGAGCCAGCCCCCGACCACCCTCCGCTATAAAAGGAGGCGCGAAGGTGATGGGAGGGGCTCACTCACACATCCTCTCCTCCTTCTCCTTGTGTTCCTTATTCCACCATGGCGGGGGAAGAGGGCGCGGTTGAGCTCCGGGGGTGGTCACAAGGGCTTCCTCTCGGCACCGTATCCCTACCTCTGCTGAGGGCGCAGGGGCGGGATCCAGTGCACAAGGTGAACCCGCATGACGTGTTCATGGACGGAGAGGTGCTCGGGGCCGGGGAGGACGCAGTGGTGCCTCGGCCACTCATCCGCGTCGACTCTATGGGAGGGCCATGTCGAAGACATGGCGCTGGAGTTCCTTGTTAGACTGCGCAAGCCCCCGCGCAGCCGTCATCGGCTTCCTACCCCTTTTGCAAGGGCGATGGAGGTTGAACAACCACAAGGGTTGAAGTTGCACATGAGAGGTGATACGTCTCCAACGTATCTATAATTTTTGATTGTTCCATGCTTTTATATTACCCCTTTTGGATGTTTATGGGCTTTATTTTACACATTTATATCATTTTTGGGACTAACCTACTAACCGGAGGCCCAACCCATATTACCCCTTTTGGATGATTATGAATTTAAAGAATGCACGTATGGTGAACCGCTTTGTGATGAAGTTGGAGCACAATTTTATTTATTGATTGTCTTCCTTATGAGTGGCGGTCGGGAACGAGCGATGGTCTTTTCCTACCAATCTATCCCCCTAGGAGCATGCACATAATGCTTTGGTTTTTGATGACTTCTAATTTTTTGCAATAAGTGCATGAGTTCTTTTGATTAATGTTGAGTCCATGGATTATACACACCCTTTCACCCTTCCACCATTGCTAGCCTCTCTTGTACTGTGCAACTTTCGCCGGTACCATACACCCACCATACTCCTTCCTCAAAACAGCTACCATACCTACCTATTATGGCATTTCCATAGCCATTCCAAGATATATTGCCATGCAACTTTCCACCGTTCCGTTGATATGACGTGCATTACTTTTGTCATATTGCTCTTTGCATGATCATGTAGTTGACATTGTATTTGTGGCAAGGCCACCTTCATAATTTTCATACATGTCACTCTTGATTCATTGCACATCCCGGTACACCACCGGAGGCATTCATATAGAGTCATATCTTGTTCTAGCTTTGAGTTGTAAATCCATAAAAGTGTGATGATCTTCATTATTAGAGCATTGTCCTAGTAAGGAAAGGATGATGAAGACTATGATTCCCCCATCAGTCGGGATGAGACTTCGGACTTTACAAAAAGAAAAAGAGAAAAAAAGAGAAAGGCCAAAAAGAAAAAAAAGAAAGGCCAAAGAAAAAAAAAGAAAAAAAAGAAAAAATAAAATGAGAGAAAAAGAGAGAAGGGACAATGCTACTATCTCTTTTTCCACATTTGTGCTTCAAAGTAGCACCATGATCTTCATGATAGAGAGTCTCATATGTTGTCACTTTCATATACTGGTGGGAATTTTTCATTATAGAACTTGGCTTGTATATTCCAATGATGGGCTTCCTCAAAGTGCCCTTGGTCTTCGTGAGCAAGCGAGTTGGATGCACACCCACTTAGTTTCTTTTGTTGAGCTTTCATATATTTATAGCTCTAGTGCATCTGTTGCATGGCAATCCCTACTCACTCACATTGATATCTATTAATGGGCATCTCCATAGCCCGTTGATACGCCTAATTGATGTGAGACTATCTTCTTCTTTTTTTTGTCTTCTCCACAACCACCATTCTATTCCACATATAGTGCTATGTCCATGGCTCATGCTCATGTATCGCATGAAATTTGAAAAAGTTTGAGATTATTAAAGTATGAAACAATTTCTTGGCTTGTCATCGGGGTTGTGCATGATTAAATACTTTGTGTGATGAAGATAGAGCAACAGCCAGACTATATGATTTTGTAGGGACAACGTTCTTTGGCCATGTTATTTTGAGAAGACATAATTACTTTGATTAGTATGCTTGAAGTGTTACTATTTCTCTTATGTCAATATGAACTTTTATTTTGCATTCATTTGGATCTGAACATTCATGCCACAATAAAGAAAATTACATTATGAATTATACTAGGTAGCATTCCACATCAAAAATTCTCTTTTTATCATTTACCTACTCGAGGACGAGCAGGAATTAAGCTTGGGGATGCTTGATACGTCTCCAACGTATCTATAATTTTTGATTGTTCCATGCTGTTATATTACCCCATTTGGATGTTTATGGGCTTTATTTTACACATTTATATCATTTTTGGGACTAACCTACTAACCGGAGGCCCAGCCCATATTGCTGTTTTTTTGCCTATTTCAGTATTTCGAAGAAAAGGAATATCAAACGAAGTCCAAACGGAATGAAACCTTCGGGAGCGTGATTTTTGGAACGAACATGATCCGGAGAGCTTGGAGTGAAAGTCAAGAAGCAGCCGAGGAAGCCACGAGATAGGAAGCCGCGCCCCCCCCCTGTAGGGCGCACCCCCTGTCTCGTGGGCCCCTCGGGCGGCCACCGACGTACTTCTTCCTCCTATATATACCTACGTACCCCGAAAACATCCAGGGGCACCACGAAACACAATTTCCACCACCGTAACCTTCTCAGATCCGCGAGATCCCATCTTGGAGCCTTCGCCGACACTCACGGAGGGGGGAATCGACCACGGAGGGCTTCTACATCAACATCCTTGCCCCTCCGATGAGTTGTGAGCGATTTACCACAGACCCTACGGGTCCATAGTTATTAGCTAGATGGCTTCTTCTCTCTTTTTGGATCTCAATACAATGTTCTCCCCCTCTCTTGTGAAGATCTATTCGATGTAAACTCTTTTTGCGGTGTGTTTGTCGAGATTCGATGAATTGTGGGTTTATGATCAAGTTTATCTATGAATAATATTTGAATCTTCTCTGAATTCTTTTATGTATGATTGAGTTATCTTTGCAAGTCTCTTCAAATTATCAGTTTGGTTTGGCCTACTAGATTGGTCTTTCTTGCCATGGGAGAAGTGCTTAGCTTTGGGTTCAATCTTGCAGTGTCCTTACCCAAAGGATGTAAAGGGTTGCAAGGCACGTATTGTATTGTTGCCATCGAGGATAAGGAGATGGGGTTTATATCATATTGCTTGAGTTTATCCCTCTACATCATTTCATCTTGCTTAATGCGTTACTCTGTTCTTATGAACTTAATACTCTAGATGCAGGCAGGAGTCAGTCGATGTGTGGAGTAATAGTAGTAGATGCAAAAGGTGAGTCGGTCTACTTTTTATGGACATGATGCCTATATACATGATCATGCCTAGATAATCTCATAACTATGCGCTTTTCTATCAATTGCTCGACAGTAATTTCTTCACCCACCGTAATACTTATGCTATCTTGAGAGAAGCCACTAGTGAAACCTATTGCCCCCGGGTCTATCTCTTATCATATTTGCTTTCAATTTACTTTTATTTGCATCTTTACTTTTTGCATCTATATTATAAAATACCAAAAATATATTTATCTTATCTTACTATCTTTATTAGATCTCACTGTAGCAATTGGACATGAATGGATTGACAACCCCTTTATTGCGTTGGTTGTGAGTTCTCGGTTTGTTTGTGTAGGTGCATGAGACTTTTGAGGAGCCTCCTCTTTGGATTGATACCTTGGTTCTCAAAACTGAGGGAAATACTTACGCTACACTTGCTGCATCACCCTCTCCTCTTCGAGGAAAACCAACGCAAGCTCAAGACGTAGCAAGAGGTTGTTGTAACGACAACATGCGGTTGGACGTTGAGTTCCCCACACCTTATGTTATGCTTCTCCGGCATGGCTGGAAAACCTTTGCACGTGCCCATAGCTTGTGGGAGGGGCACGTCCTTCATTTTAAGCTAATGGGGGCTGGTCTACTCTCCATCAAGGTCTTCAGACGCTCAGGTGCTCGTTTAGGGTGTTGCGCGAGAGCTCAACTCATGATGAAAGTTCCTCCTCAAGTGATAGCGACAAGGAGGACACCGGTGGGGAGGACAACGACAACGAGTCCTAGGTCGTCAAGCACGAAGGCGATGACACGGACTCCACGTGAACGTCGGTCGCACCATCACCGTCAGCCAGGTGTCGACATCACCATCTTCTGCACCTGGTCTTCTCCCTGGCAGAGCGATTTGCCGGGGTGCCAGATGTGGATGCCTTCGCCTCCTCCAGCTGGACCCCGGCAGGCTTCCGTGTGGACTCAGGCTTCGTCTTCCCTGCCGGTGTCCCTCCTGCCGCGTTCCTCTGGCCCTAGCGGTGGTGACCAGGGCATTGCCTGGCCCCTCCTTCTGTCCTTCTGACTTCGTCCTCGCCCTTCCGGTCTTGTCAGGCTGCGTCCTTCAGCCCTGACGGGGTCAAGCTGGGCTTCTTCCCAGGCACCCCTTTTGCCCTCTTCACCTCCCACTGTGGTTTCTAGGAGGATAGGGACAAGAAAGGCATTACGTGGCACTTATCTTTTTTTAGATTTAAAAGATGTAGGCGCTTGCCAAACTTTAGCTTAAACTATGTAATCTTCTATCAATGTTTGCACTTTGTATGATCTGTACATATTTTGCATGAATGAAAAAATGCTTGTCGGGCACTCATGCACGTGTCTTTCAACAAGCTAAGGAAAAAATTCCTTAGTAATCTTAAGTAAGCAAAAGTTCTCCCGGCAAGACATCTCGCCAGTACCCTTACCACAACTTCAACTGGACCCTGTTGCCGGGACAAGAGCGAGGATGAGGGACATTTCGGTAAGAATGGGAGCATAGATGATGGAAGCGGCAAGGTTTTCCAATCGCATAAGTCTTTCATACTCTGAACATAACATTGATAGGAAGGCAAAATTATCTATGTTGGATGCCCTTCTGTTGATCAAAAAGGAAGTGCAAGGCAGAAACCAACTGCATATAACCTTCTTGGCGAAGGATCAACTAGCTCGTGCTAAGTTAACTGTAATCAATATAAATATTTAATTAAACATGCATGCAAATCTTTGGTGCCAGCGCTTTGTTTTATTATCTCTGCACAGGGTCTGCGCCTAGCTTTCTACAAAGTGTTACATGCCTAGCGGCAAGGCTTGTACAAAAGGTGGTTGCTGGGGCTGAGCCTGGCAGCCGCGCCTTATGGGTAGATCTTACGAAGATGCTCAATATTCCATGAGTTTTGCATTCTGATGCCATCTTCGGTCTCCAGATGGAATGCGCCAGGTCTGGTGACTTGTGCTACCCGGTAAGGGCCTTCCCACTTCGGCATAAACTTGTTGGTACCCTTGGCGGACTGAACACGCCTAAGGACAAGGTTGCCTTCCTCAAGGCTCTGGGCATGCTCCTTGCGGCTATGATAGCGGCACAAGGCTTGCTGGTAGCATGCAGCACGCACAGTGGCCCGGAGACGATCTTCCTCGAGGAGCACACCATCATCATCTCGTAGCTGCTCTTGCTCTACTTCGTCATAGGAAAGTACTCGCTTCCGCCCCATACACTAGGGAGAAGGGAGTCTGGCCAGTGGCTCAATTTGGTGTCGTCTTGAGGGACCAAGAACCACCGGTAGTTCATTAACCCATCGCTTGCCACTTTTTTGCAACTTATCAAAGGTTCTCATCTTGAGCCCACGCTACACGTCAACATTCATCCTCTTAGCTTGCCCATTGCTTCGCGGATGAGCAAGAGAGGAAAAGGAGACCTTGCATCCAAGGCTTTGGATGTACTGCATAAAGGTGCGGCTGGTGAACTGGGTGCCGATATCAGTAATCACTCTATTGGGTACCTGCTACTTCTTGAGCTTGCGTTGATTTTCCCTTGAAGAGGAAAGGGTGATGCAACAAATGAAGGAAATATGCCCTAGAGGCAATAATAAAGTTATTATTTCCTTATATCATGATAAATGTTTATTATTCATGCTAGAATTGTATTAACCGGAAACATAATACATGTGTGAATATATAGACAAACAATATGTCACTAGTATGCCTCTACTTGACTAGCTTGTTAATCAAAGATGGTTATGTTTCCTAACCATGAACAAGGAGTTGTTATTTGATTAACAAGGTCACATCATTAGTAGAATGATCTGATTGACATGACCCATTCCGTTAGCTTAACAGCTTGATCGCTTAGTATGTTAATGCTTTCTTCATGACCCATACATGTTCCTATAACTATGAGATTATGCAACTCCCGTTTACCGGAGGAACACTTTGGTACTACCAAACGTCACAACGTAATCGGGTGATTATAAAGGAGTACTACAGGTGTCTCCAAAGGTACTTGTTGGGTTGGCGTATTTCGAGATTAGGTTTTGTCACTCCGATTGTCGGAGAGGTATCTCCAGGCCTTCTCGGTAATGCACATCACTTAAGCCTTGCAAGCATTACAACTAATGAGTTAGTTGTGAGATGATGTATTACGGAACGAGTAAAGAGACTTACCAAAGAATCTAGATTGAACTAGGTATTGGATACCGACGATCGAATCTCGGGTAAGTAACATACCGATGACAAAGGGAACAACGTATGTCGTTATGCGGTTTGACCGATAAAGATCTTCGTAGAATATGTAGGAACCAATATGGGCATCCAGGTTCCGCTTATTGGTTATTGACCGAGAATAGTTCTAGGTCATGTCTACATAGTTCTCGAACCCGTAGGGTCCGCACGCTTAACGCTTCGATGACAGTTCATAATGAGTTTATAAGTATTGATGCACGAAGGTTGTTCGAGTCCCGGATGTGATCACGGACATGACGAGGAGTCTCGAAATGGTCGAGACATAAAGATTGATATATTGGAAGCCTATGTTTGGACTTCGAATGGTTCCGAGTGAAAACGAGGATATTATTTAACACCGGGGTTACCGGAACCCCGGGGGTATATGGGCCCTCATGGGCCTTGAGGGAGAAGGAGAAGGGCCGGCCAGTGGGCTGCGCGCCCCTCCCCTTCCAGTCCGAATAGGACAAGGAGAGGGGCGCGCCCTTCCCCTTTCCCTCCCAATCCTACTCCAACTAGGAGAAGGGAGTCCTACTCCTGGGAGTAGGACTCCTCCTTGGTGCGCCTCCTCTAGGGCCGGCCACCTCCCCTGGTCTCCTTTATATAAAGGGGCAGGGCACCCCAATACACACAAGTTGATCTACGGATCTTTCCTTAGCCGTGCGGTGCCCCTTCCACCATATTCCACTTCGGTCATATCGTCAGAGAGCTTAGGCGAAGCCTCGCCACGGAGAAGTCATATCGTCGCAGTGCTTAGGCGAAGCCCTGCGTCGGTGGAGCATCAACATCGTCATCACGCCGTCGTCTTGTGGAACTCATCCCCGACACTTTGCTGGATCGGAGTCCGGGATCGCCATCGAGCTGAACGTGTGCGAGAACTCGGAGGTGCCGTACGTTCGGTGCTTGGATCGGTCGGATCGCGAAGACGTACGACTACATCAACCGCGTTGTTATAACGCTTCCGCTTTCGGTCTACGAGGGTACGTGGACGGACACTCTTCCCTCTCGTTGCTATGCCATCACCATGGTCTTGCGTGATCGTAGGAAAATTTTCGAAATTACTACGTTCCCCAACAGTGGCATCCGAGCCTGGTTTTATGCGTTGATGTCATATGCACGAGTAGAACACAAGTGAGTTGTGGACGATACAAGTCATACCGCCTACCAGCATGTCATACTTTGGTTCAGCGGTATTGTTGGACGAGACGATCCGGACCAACATTACGCGTGCATTTTACGCGAGACCGGTTCCTCGGCGTGCTTTGCACATAGATGGCTTTGCGGAAGACTGTCTCTCCAACTTTAGTTGAACCGAGTGTAGCTACGCCCGGTCCTTGAGAAGGTTAAAACGGAGTCTATTTGACAAACTATCGTTGTGGTTTTGATGCGTAGGTAAGAACGGTTCTTGCTCAGCCCGTAGCAGCCACGTAAAACTTGCAACAACAAAGTAGAGAACGTCTAACTTGTTTTTGCAGGGCATGTTGTGATGTGATATGGTCAAGACGTGATGCTATATTTTATTGTATGAGATGATCATGTTTTGTAACCGAGTTATCGGCAACTGGCAGGAGCCATATGGTTGTCGCTTTATTGTATGCAATGCAATCGTGATGTAATGCTTTACTTTATTACTAAGCGGTAGTGATAGTCGTGGAAGCATAAGATTGGCGAGACGACAACGATGCTACGATGGAGATCAAGGTGTCGCGCCGGTGGCGATGGTGATCATGACGGTGCTTGGCGATGGAGATCACAAGCACAAGATGATGATGACCATATCATATCACTTATATTGATTGCATGTGATGTTTATCCTTTATGCATCTTATCTTGCTTTGATTGACGGTAGCATTATAAGATGATCTCTCACTAAAAATTATCAAGAAGTGTTCTCCCTGAGTATGCACCGTTGCCAAAGTTCGTAGTACCCATACACCACGTGATGATCGGGTGTGATAAGTTCTACGTCCATCTACAACGGGTGCAAAACAGTTGCACACGCGGAATACTCAGGTTAAACTTGACGAGCCTAGAATATAACAGATATGGCCTCGGAACACGGAGACCGAAAGGTCGAACGTGAATCATATAGTAGATATGATCAACATAGCGATGTTCACCGTTGAAACTACTCCGTCTCACGTGATGATCGGACACGGTTTAGTTGATATGGATCACGTGATCACTTAGATGACTAGAGAGATGTCTGTCTAAGTGGGAGTTTTAATATGATTAATTGAACTTAAAATTTATCATGAACTTAGTACCGATAGTATTTTGCTTGTCTATGTTTACCGTAGATAGATGGCTCGTCTTTGTTGTTCCGTTGAATTTTAATGCGTTCCTTGAGAAAGCAAAGTTGAAAGATGATGGTAGCAATTACACGGATCGGGTCCGTAATTTGAGGATTATCCTCATTGCTGCACGTAAAAAATTACGTCCCGGAAGCACATTTGGGTGACAGCACACTTTCTGAGATCTTGAACCGAAGTTATGAACGTCCGCAAAGCAGAGCTGATGACTACTCTATAGTTCAGTGTGCCATGCTTTACGGCTTAGAACCGGGTCTTCAACGACGTTTTGAACGTCATGGAGCATATGAGATGTTCCAGGAGTTGAAGTTAATATTTCAAGCAAATGCCCGGATTGAGAGATATGAAGTCTCCAATAAGTTCTATAGCTGCAAGATGGAAGAGAATAGTTATGTCAGTGAGCACATACTCAAAATGTCTGGGTATAACAATCACTTAATTCAGCCGAGTTAATCTTCCGGATGATAGTGTCATTGATGTAATTCTCCAATCATCGCCACCAAGCTACAAGAGCTTCGTGATGAACTATAATATGCAAGGGATGACTAAGACAATTCTGAGCTCTTCGCAATGCTAAAAGCATGGAGGTAGAAATCAAGAAAGAGCATCAAGTGTTGATGGTCAACAAGACCACTAGTTTCAAGAAAAGGGCAAAGGGAAGAAGAAGGAAACTTCAAAAGAACAGCAAGAAAGTTGCTGATCAAGAGAAGAAACCCAAGTCTGGACCTAAGCCTGAAATCGAGTGTTTTACTGCAAGCGCATCGGACCTTTGGAAGCGGAACTGCCCCAAGTATTTGGCGGATAAAAAGGATGGCAAGGTGAACAAAGGTATATGTGATATACATGTTATTGATGTGTACCTTACTAGAGCTCGTAGTAGCACTGGTATTTGATACTGGTTACATTGCTAATATTTGCAACTCGAAGCAGGGGACTACGGAATAGACGAGCAATCGCAAAGGACGAGGTGACGATGCGCTGGGAAATGGTTCCAAAGTCAATGCGATCGCGGTCGGCACGCTACCTCTACATCTACCTTGAGATTAGTTTTAGACCTAAATAATTGTTATTTGGTGCCGCCGTTGAGCATGAACATTATATCTGGATCTTGTTTAATGCGAGACGGTTATTCATTTAAATCGAGAGAATAATGGTTGTTCTATTTATATGAATAATATCTTTTATGGTCATGCACCCTTGAAGAATGGTCTATTCTTGTTGAATCTCGACAGTAGTGATACACATATTCATAATGTTGAAGCCAAAAGATGCAGAGTTGATAATGATAGTGCAACTTATTTGTGGCCTTGCCGTTTAGGTCATATCGGTGTAAAACGCATGAAGAAACTCCATCTTGATGGGCTTCGAATCACTTGATTATGAATCACTTGGTACTTGTAACCGTGCCTCATGGGCAAGATGACCAAAACGCCGTTCTCCGGAACTATGGAGCGAAAGCAACTGATTTATTGGAAATCATACATACCGATGTTTGTGGTCAAATTAATGTTGAGGCACGCGGCGGGTATCGTTATTTTCTCACATTCACAGATGATTTGAGCAGATATGGGTATATCTACTTGATGAAACACAAATCAAACATTTGAAAAGTTCAAAGAATTTCAGAGTGAAGTGGAAAATCATCGTAACAAGAAAATAAAGTTTCTACGATCTGATCGTGGAGGAGAATATTTGAGTTACGAGTTTGGTTTACATTTGAAACAATGTGGAATAGTTTATAACTCACGCCACCCGAACACCACAAAGAAATGGTGTGTCCGAACGTCAGAATCGTACTTTACTAGATATGGTGCGATCAATGATGTCTATTTCGATTTACCGCTATCGCTTTGGGGTTATGCTTTAGAGACGGCCGCATTCACGTTAAATAGGACACCGTCAAAATCCGTTGAGACGACGCCTTATGAACTGTGGTTTGGCAAGAAGCCAAAGTTGTCGTTTCTTAAAGTTTGGGGCTGCGATGCTTATGTAAAGAAACTTCAACCAGATAAGCTCGAACCCAAATCGGAAAAATGTGTCTTCATAGGATACCCAAAGGAGATCATTGGGTACACCTTCTATCACAGATCTGAAGGCAAGATTTTCGTTGCTAAATTCGGGTCCTTTCTAGAGAAAGAGTTTCTCTCGAAAGAAGTGAGTGGGAGGAAAGTAGAACTTGATGAGATAATCAGATTCTGCTCCCTTATTGGAAAGTAGTTCATCACAAGAAATGGTTCTGTGACAACTACACCAATTAGTGAAGAAACTAATGATGATGATCATGAAACTTCAGATCAAGTTACTCACTGAACCTCAGAGGGTCGACCAGAATAAAATACGCACTGTGAGTGGTACGGTAATCCTATTACGGAAGTCATGTTACTTGACCATGGCGAACCTACAAACTATGAAGAAGCGATGGTGAGCCCAGATTCCATAAAATGGCTGGAAGCCATGAAATCTGAGATGGGATCCATGTATGAGAACAAAGTATGGACTTTTGTTGACTTGCCCTATGATCGGCAAGCAATTGAAAATAAATGGTTCTTTAAGAAGACTACAGTCGCCGATGGTTATGTAACTGTCTACAACGCTCGACTTGTTGCGAAAGTATTTCGACAAGTTCAAGGGGTTGACTACGATGAGACTTTCTCACCAGTAGCGATGCTTAAGTCTGTCCGAATCATGTTAGCAATTGCCGCATTTTATGATTATGAAATTTGGCAAATGGATGTAAAAACTGCATTCTTGAATGGATTTCTAGAAGAAGAGTTGTATATGATGCAACCAGAAGGTTTTGTCGATCCAAAAGGAGCTAACAAAGTGTGCAAGCTCCAACGATCAATTTATGGTCTGGTGCAAGCCTCTCGGAGTTGGAATAAACGCTTTGATAGTGTGATCAAAGCATATGGGTTTACACAGACTTTTGGAGAAGCCCAGATTTACAAGAAAGTGAGTGGGAGCTCAGTAGCATTTACGATATTATATGTGGACGACATATTATTAATTGGAAATGATATAGAATTTCTGGATGGCATAAAAGGATACTTGAATAAAAGTTTTTCAATGAAAGACCTCGGTGAAGCTGCTTACATATTGGGCATCAAGATCTATAGAGATAGATCAAGACGCTTAATTGGACTTTCACAAAGCACATACCTTGATAAAATTTTGAAAAAGTTCAAAATGGATCAGGCAAAGAAAGGTTTCTTGCCTGTGTTGCAAGGTGTAAAATTGAGTAAGACTCAATGCCCGACCACAGCAGAAGATAGAGAGAAAATGAAAGATGTTCGCTATGCTTCAGCCATAGGCTCTATCATGTATGCAATGCTGTGTACCAGACCTGACGTATGCTTAGCTATCAGCTTGGCGGGAAGGTACCAAAGTAATCCAGGAATGGATCATCGGACAGCGGTCAAGAACATCCTGAAATACCGAAAAGGACTAAGGATATGTTTCTCGTATATGGAGGTGACAAAGAGCTGGTCGTAAATGGTTACGTCGATGTAAGCTTTGACACCGATCCGGACGATTCTAAATCGCAAACCCGGATACGTGTTTTTATTAAACGGTGGAGCTGTCGGTTGGTGCAGTTCTAAACAAAGCGTCGTGGCGGGATCTACATGTGAAGCGGAGTACATAGCTGCTTGAAGCAGCAAATGAAGGAGTCTGATGAAAGAGTTCATTTCCGATCTAGGTGTTATACCTAGTGCATCGGGACCGATGAAGATCTTCTCGTGACAATATCGTGCAATTGCCTTGGCAAAGGAATCTAGATTTCACAAGAGGACCAAGCACATCAAGAGACGCTTCAACTCCATTCGGGACCAAGTCCAAGTGGGAGACATAGAGATTTGCAAAATACATACGGATCTGAATGTTGCGGACCGTTAACTAAGCCTCTTCCACGAGCAAAACATGATCAGCACCAAGACTCCATGGGTGTTAGGATCATTACTTTGTAATCTAGATTATTGACTCTAGTGCAAGTGGGAGACTGAAGGAAATATGCCCTAGAGGCAATAATAAAGTTATTATTTCCTTATATCATGATAAATGTTTATTATTCATGCTAGAATTGTATTAACCGGAAACATAATACATGTGTGAATATATAGACAAACAATATGTCACTAGTATGCCTCTACTTGACTAGCTTGTTAATCAAAGATGGTTATGTTTCCTAACCATGAACAAGGAGTTGTTATTTGATTAACAAGGTCACATCATTAGTAGAATGATCTGATTGACATGACCCATTCCGTTAGCTTAACAGCTTGATCGCTTAGTATGTTAATGCTTTCTTCATGACCCATACATGTTCCTATAACTATGAGATTATGCAACTCCCGTTTACGGAGGAACACTTTGGGTACTACCAAACGTCACAACGTAATCGGGTGATTATAAAGGAGTACTACAGGTGTCTCCAAAGGTACTTGTTGGGTTGGCGTATTTCGAGATTAGGTTTTGTCACTCCGATTGTCGGAGAGGTATCTCCAGCCTTCTCGGTAATGCACATCACTTAAGCCTTGCAAGCATTACAACTAATGAGTTAGTTGTGAGATGATGTATTACGGAACGAGTAAAGAGACTTACCAAGAACGAGATTGAACTAGGTATTGGATACCGACGATCGAATCTCGGGTAAGTAACATACCGATGACAAAGGGAACAACGATGTCGTTATGCGGTTTGACCGATAAAGATCTTCGTAGAATATGTAGGAACCAATATGGGCATCCAGGTTCCGCTATTGGTTATTGACCGAGAATAGTTCTAGGTCATGTCTACATAGTTCTCGAACCCGTAGGGTCCGTGACGCTTAACGCTTCGATGACAGTTCATAATGAGTTTATAAGTATTGATGCACCGAAGGTTGTTCGAGTCCCGGATGTGATCACGGACATGACGAGGAGTCTCGAAATGGTCGAGACATAAAGATTGATATATTGGAAGCCTATGTTTGGACTTGAATGGTTCCGAGTGAAAACAGGATATTACCGAACACCGGGGTTACCGGACCCCGGGGTATATGGGCCCTCATGGGCCTTGAGGGAGAAGGAGAAGGGCCGCCAGGTGGGCTGCGCCCCTCCCCTTCCAGTCCGAATAGGACAAGGAGAGGGGCGCGCCTTCCCCTTTCCTCCCCAATCCTACTCCAACTAGGAGAAGGGGGGAGTCCTACTCCCGGTGGGAGTAGGACTCCTCCTTAATCTTGCCTCCTCTAGGGCCGGCCACCTCCCCTGGTCTCCTTTATATCTGAGGGCAGGGGCACCCCAATACACACAAGTTGATCTCTACGGATCTTTCCTTAGCCGTGTGCGGTGCCCCTTCCACCATATTCCACTTCGGTCATATCGTCAGAGAGCTTAGGCGAAGCCTGCTTGCGGAGAAGTCATATCGTCAGCAGTGCTTAGGCGAAGCCCTGCGCCGGTGGAGCATCAACATCGTCATCACGCCGTCGTCTGACGGAACTCATCCTCGACACTTTGCTGGATCGGAGTCCGGGATCGCCATCGAGCTGAACGTGTGCGTAACTCGGAGGTGCCGTCGCTCGGTGCTTGGATCGGTCGGATCGCGAAGACGACGACTACATCAACCGCGTTGTTATAACGCTTCCGCTTTCGGTCTACGAGGGTACGTGGACGGACACTCTTCCCTCTCGTTGCTATGCCATCACCATGGTCTTGCGTGATCGTAGGAAAATTTTCGAAATTACTACGTTCCCCAACTACAAAGTAGAGATAAGTATTTTCCTCAGTTAGAGAACCAAGGTATCAATCCACTAGGAGACAACGCACAAGTCACCAATACCTTCACAGTCACTTGCAAAAGTGATATCTGATAGAGATATGTCGTGGAATTAACACGTCAGATGTCCTAGTGAGAGGACTTAGTCGTGGAGCCATCGCAACGAGATTAGCAAAAAGGGGTTAAATCGGACAAAGGACACGGGGAGTTTATATCGTTCGGCCCTTACGGTGAAGGTAAAAGCCTACGATCCAGCTTGTGGTGGAATTGATGGGTCTCGATGAGCAGGAGCGAATCGCTTACCTATCTCTCGAGTTGTTGTTTCTTGTCCCTGAACCGCCGCCGGGTCGTCCCTTTATATACACAGGTTGATGCCCGGCAGTTTACAGAACACTGAGGCCGGCTCATACATGTGTCCGGCTCGGTTTCTACCTTTCCTAACTTATAACACAAGTTTACACATCTCATGCCAGTTTACGTTTATGGGCATCCAACAAACCGGAAAGAACTTGAGCCGGCCGGCGCGCAGGGCCTCCTGCCCTGGCTGCCGATCCGGAAATCATTGCTGCTGCGAATGAAGACTGCGATGTGGGCTGCATACCGGCCATGAAGATCGCAACCCGGTTTGGCGGTTCAAAGGGGTCCGGAATACTGTCGCCATCCGAACAGCCCCCAATCCGGCCGTCTTGCAATTGGTACGACTTCGGTTTCGCCAGTGGATGACTCGCCATCTGAGTAGACGGCCATCTCACCGTCGGACACCGGTTCAGATTCCGCACCATGGATGAATCCTACGAACGCACGCTTCATGGCAGGCTGAACCCGGGCAAGACTTGCACGCTGAGCCGTCTCGACGAGGTCGGTGGAGATGTCCGGCTCAGGGCCCGGCTCGCCGATATTACCGATGAAGACGTGAATTCCGCCAAAGGGAACCCGGTACCCGTACTCAATTGAGCCGGCCTCGGGGCCCCAGCCTGCATCGTCGATGTAGAGCTTGCCGCGACAACTCTTGGTCATCCGGCCAACCACGTATCCCTTGAGTCCTTCAAAGTTGCCCTTTAAGAACTCGAAACCATCGTGCGATAGGCCCACGGTGGGCGCCAACTGTCGTGGAATTAACACGTCAGATGTCCTAGTGAGAGGACTTAGTCGTGGAGCCATCGCAACGAGATTAGCAAAGAGGGGTTAAATCGGACAAAGGACACGGGGAGTTTATACTGGTTCGGCCCCTTACGGTGAAGGTAAAAGCCTACGATCCAGTTGTGGTGGAATTGATGGGTCTCGATGAGCAGGGAGCAAATCCGCTTTACTTATCTCTCGAGTTGTTGTTTCTTGTCCCTAAACCGCCGCCGGGTCGTCCCTTTATATACACAGGTTGACGCCCGACGGTTTACAAAACACCGAGGCCGGCTCATACATGTGTCTGGCTCAGTTTCTACCTTTCCTAACTTACAACACAAGTTTACACATCTCATGCTGGTTTACGTTTATGGGCTCTAAACCGCCTTTGGGCTCTGGGCCTCTAAGCTTCAATGACTGAGCGCCATACTCCTTGTCTTCATGGGCTTCAATACGGGTGAGCATAAACCGGCCTCTCCTGGGCGGTTTATACTCAGTAGTTATATCCCCAACATTAGGCCCCAGATTGATTTGAACCTGTTCATGTCAATCTTCAATACTTAGAAAAAACTCCTTGAATATCCTCGTATAATCCTTGTAAACCGCCATGACATCTCCTCCATATGAGCTTGACAAACCTCCATGACGCAATTTTCTAAGATTGCAATGAATCATCATGACATCATCTCTGTATAAAAAGCTGTAAATACTTCTTTTATTAGTTATTCTCCAAAGATCGAGGCTACAGCTGTGTCAGATATCCAATTTTTGGCTCCTCGATTCTCGCGCCTGTCATTTATCCCTTTGCCTTTATAAATAAGACCGGGGGTCCTTTCCATTCTCCCCACTTGCGTCTTCATCTCTTCTTCTTCCTCGCGACCCCGAAGAGCCCTAGCTCCACCGCCGCCATCAAACTTCGCATCTGCACCAACAAGGCCGCTGCATCAACCTGTTCTTGACCAGATAAACTGCAACGCGCCTCTGCTGCCCCGCAGCACCTGTAAGTACTCCTCTTCCCAAATATCAGATCTGCATTAGGGTTCCACTGTTCTTCGGTGTTCTTCACTGTTCGTCCTCTTTCTCTCTTGGATCTCATAACTTGATCTGAAACTGATAATAAAGGTGTGCAGTAGTAGTTTAGTGCCCCTAGTCACCCTCAGAAACCATTTTTTACTGCATGAGATCTCGTCCAAACATATGTGCTCTTTTGCTGCCGCGACCTTTTAGGTTTAAAATTTCTCCCCTTTTGTAGAACTGTGGTAGATCCGAAATTATCACACCATCTTGTAAAACCTGTTTGTGCAGTACTTACGAAAAATTCAGATCTACTCCTTCCATACCATTGTAGGCGGTTTAACCGTTAAAAATGGATAATCCGTCAGGTACCATTAGCCCTCTCTTAAACCGCCAATTTTTTCCTGAGCATTAGTATCTGGTTTAACATGTACATATCCTCTGATTGATTCCTTCCCCCGGCCTGGCGCCGGTTTATGCATATCAATCTTGAACCGTAAACCGACGCTTGAACTTCTTTTACAACTTGTTATAAAAAATGGCCAAACAGTTCTTCTCTTGCAATTGGGCTCCCTCCTGGGTTACGGAAGAGCAACTTAATTCGTATGTTGTGACTGGCGCTTTAGCAAAGCAAGAAACCATCCATTGGAGAGCCCCGGGTACTGAAAATCTTCCTGAACCTCAAGATGGTGAAGCAGTTGTTTTTGTACATCATTTAGACCGGGGGTTCATCCCTCCCGGATCAAAAAATTTCCGGGATGTACTTGCCAGCTTCCAACTCCACCCTCAAGACATTGGACCGAACTTTGTGTCCAACATTTGCAATTTCCAAGTGTTTTGTGAAGTTTATCTACAAGAAGAACCGACCGCTGAGTTTTTCAGAGACTTCTTCCACTTGAACCGCCGTACTGAATTTACTGACGGCCCCAACACTGAACTTGGCGGGGTATCAATTCAGAAAAGGAAAGAAGTAAATTTTCCTCACGCCAAACATCACAACCACCCCAAGGATTGGAATCAAACATGGTTTTACTGCCGGAATACCGCTCCTGATGATGAAAACCCCCTGTCGGGTTATCGTGCTCACTGGCTCAGTAATGAACATCCATTGCCTCAACGACTTACTGCCAAGGAACGATCAAAAGTATGCGCCACAGATTTCCAAGATCCGAGCCTTTATGGCAAATGGTTTAGCTGGTATTGACCTTGTACGTTGCTGGGTTTCGTGGAGTATCTTGCCCTTAAGCCAGCGTCCCGGTTTAATGTGCGAGTACACAGGAGAGTTAAAAGATCCCTAACGTCATATCGATATTCAGCTAACTGATGATGAGATTACTGAAGCTGTCAAAAAGATGCTGGATGAACCGATATCTGAATGCAGCAAGACTGGGCTGTGTCCCTTTTATGCATCCAATAAACCGCCAGCGGTAAGAATTGTATCTTTCTGCTTTTAACTCGCCCCCCTGTCGAAACTTTTTTGATGACCTTCTGTTTATCTTTGCAGAGCAATGACCCGTTCTGGAAGAGGAAATCTCAAGACAAACCGGTGAAAGCGCCTCGTGCTAAGAGTAAGGCCTCAAAGAAGCCAGCAAATAAGAGAACCGCCGAGTCCCCTGATCCGGCTGAAGACGTTGATGCTTTGGAATTAGAGGTAGAACTTCATTCCCTTGGTTCATTCTTCATGCACCTTATTGACAATGATCATTATCAGGATGATGCGGAAGCCAGCCGCGCTGATCATGTAGAGGTAATTCCCCTTTCTTCCGATTCAGATCATGTGCCAGTACGAAAACTCCGTCGCGCAGTCCGGAAAGTAAAAATTTGGATCCACACTTTTCTTTGAAGACACAGCAACCTGAAGCTCGTCGCACAACCGTACACAGTGGCTAACAAGTTACCTCCTCCGGTTTACTAGATACCCCGGTTCGAAAACACCGTCCAGAGGTCTCTTGTACTTCTAATAAATCTTATCCCAAGGCGGGTTACTTCCGATACCCTCTTAATCCGTCTGATTCAAATTATCAGGGTACTTCCAATTCCTCCTCTGGCGATTCATCGACTACCCAGATGCCTCCTTTCAAGACCGTCCCTGGGTAAGCATAGTAACTTTTAGTTTTGCTTTCTTGCACCGGTTTATTATATTAACCTCTTGTTTGTTATTTGCAGTGCCAAAGCCCGACTCAGTAAAAAGGCCAAACTGACTGCTCCCACTGATGATAACCCGGCTATTGAACCGGAGAGGACATCAGAAGCTGCCGATCAAGATGTCGATATTGCTCGATGACCTCGTGCCACAAGGTCGTGATGCTTATGTTGATCCACCAGAACTTAATCCGACTAGTCCTCATGCTGATCCGCCAAGCCCAGCTGCTGATCCGCCGAGCCCTGCAAAGGCCTCTGATAAACCGTCAAGCCCAAATAAAACAGCTGAAGGCACAACGGATGATGTTGTGATTACTAGCTTTGGCCATACCACTCCTGGCAACCCTGTCGCTTTATCAAAGCACAGTGCCAAAGAAGAATTTGCTGATGTAGAGAAGGGCAAGTGGAAGACTGATTTATCAAGCTATGCTCATCTCAACGCTCAAGACATCCATTCCGGATATTTGAACCGGCTGTATACCAGTCGTGATTATGAAGCCGGTTTGGTAAATCTGATGAAAGAGTGATATGAGGTAAACACTTGTTCTTTTGAATAGCTTCTTCGTTTCCTTATATCCTGCTTCAATGATCAAGTCTAGTAGCCCCCAAGGGTCGGTTCATCAATATGAATGTGAACTGAGACTTATAGTAGGAGAATATTTGAATGTTGCTTGCATAACCCTTGTAGACCGGTTTATACCTTTAGGATGAACCGGTAAATCTTTGTGACGTAGCTTCCAAAATTCATTCCGATTGTCAATATGATCCGGTTTATTGTTAAAACCTGGATAACCTTGAATTGAACCGATATGCATTAGCCCCCAAGTGCCAAGCATATAACTTGTTATGTGCTTGGGACTTTGAGAAAGTATCAACAACTTTATTATCTGTCTTTTGCAGGCTGACTTGAGCAACAAGAATTCCCAAATCGCCGATCTTCAAGAAAATATCAAGTCCCAGCAAGCAGAAACTTCCAAGGCCAAAGATGAGTTGAAGGGCGCTTTACCCGCCATGGAGCAGTTGAAGGATGGCTTCAAAGGCGAGCGGGCATATTGGGAGACTGAGAGGACCACTCTGTTAAAATGGGCTGATGATGCTGAAGCGGCCCTTAAACCGGTGGCGGAAGAGCTTACTAGTTTAAAGCGGCAGGTTAATGCGATGACTTCTGCTATCTCGGTAAGTAGCTTTGTAATGAACCGTACTTCATCAGCCTTGAAACTGCCGGTTTAACAACAATATTGTAACCATTGCAGGTAGCCGCGTCGCCCATCTTGGCTTGGATATGCGCAAGAAGCTGAAGGCTGCTTATACCTTAATTGAGCAGCTATATACCGGCGCTCAACGAGTTATCTACACTGCTTCATATAACAAACCGGCGCCAACCTTAATCAAAGATACATTGGCCAAGCTCTCCATGACACCAGCCCAGTTAGAAGAAATGAAGAGATCTGCTGCAAGGGCTGGCGCTTTATCTGCACTGACTCGGGCTAAGGCTTGGATAGCTGACCTTGATCCGGTGGATATCGGAAATGGTTATCCAAGCCAAAAAGAAGATGGGTCGGAGTTTGACGAGGATGCCCTTAGAGCTCTGACAAAGGAAATGCGCCCACTTGCTAGCAAACTGGCCGAGGAGACTGATCTGTCTTATCACCGGTCCATCTATGATGCAGACAACAGACGAATTGCTGTGTCGGTTTATGAAGTCCAAAATTTAATCCCGCCAAATCGTAAGCACACTTATGCTCCTGGCCTTGAACCGTCAGATCTTATAAGTGATGAAGCTGTCTTCCGAGCTTTGTGTGGAATTGACTGGGCCACCATTGACTTCCAGCCAATGGATGGGGAGGCGGAGGCTGAACCGGCGCAAGGTGATCCACAAACTTCTCATCAAGCCGAAGAGGAATCATAATCTGAAAGCCGGTTTATCATTTGTGCACCTTCCTTTGTAGAAAAACAATTATTCTTTTTGGGAAGTTAAAGCGCCTTGTAATAGGATAGCTTGAAACACTTGGTCTGCTATGCCATCGTGCATAGCTTGAAATACTTGGTTTGCTATGCCATCGTGCATAATCACTTTCCTGAGACTGCCACTTGGTCACAAGATGCAATGTCTGCTTATGATCTTTATCAGTGTTATGCAATCATGTTTTCTGCATGTCATAAACTGAAAACTTATCCTAGCAGTTTACCACCGGACGGGTTATGAAGCACATTATGAAGCCAGAGTTTATAACCAAGGCTGTAAAGATAATGAAATATGAAAATACCTCATACCTGTAATTTAAATCACATCGTTGGTTTACCAATCATTTTTGTAGTAAGGATGATAACCCAAATCCTGAGTGTTGATAACTCTCACCACGCTGTGCTGGTATATAACAAACCACGCCGGGTTATAATAAACACCGGATGATCATCCTGGCGACTTATAGTCAATGCCAGACCGGGTTAAGAAGAACTGGTTTATAATTGATTTTTGTGCTAACAACTGATAGTTGAAAGCTGTGCCGGGTTAAGAAACACCGGGCTGATGAAATGACTTATAGTCAGACCGAGTCAATGGACGCCGATTTACCTTAAAACATTTATCAAAGGAAAGAAAAACTTGCAAAAGCAAAAATCAAATAAAAACTTGTAGTCAAGGCTTTTCAAGGGCTGCCAGGCCGAAATTCGAGGCTTTTCATGGGCTGCCAGGCCGCTGAGTTAAACCATTTGATAAAGCCTTTTAAGATGGGCCTCCAATTAACCAATCGTCATTTTAACTTTGACAAGTTCGTGGTCTCAGATAAGATTGACTTGTCAAACATTTGGCGGGTCATACCAGGATTACCTGGACGGAGTGGCTTACTTGATGAAGGCAGGTTAACCCAGGGTTTTAGGTGAATACACCTGGCTTCCAAGCCTGGCTTGATAGCCTATTACAAGGGTCCTTTCAAACTCTTTGTTGCTGTGCACAAAGAGCCCCCAAGTAACATTGTGAGCTGTGTTTAATGGGTACCTATGTTTGAGCTGTGCGTGGCAAGATGCTCTCTTTGGTCTCTTGGGTGTGAAGCTCCCAAGCTTTGTTGTGGCTTTATAAGCTGGTTTACTGGAAAACTCTGCTTTGTAAGCATAAGGCCGCGTTTGGATCAGCGTTTCTCCTCGTTTCTGGCCGGTATAAAATACAGAGCTCGTCCCGTCGTTTTGATTTCAGGCAGGAATCAAGTGTTGACCTGTAATTTACACTTGTAAAATAAATACAGGTGTAAAAACTTACACCCAATCCAAGCAGGGCCTAAGCCCCCATGTAACCAAGGAGATATATAAGACGAAAACGGCAGAGGCCCCGCTTTAGCAAGGATGCCGGTTTATTTATTGATCATAATATGTACATTGTGAAAAATATATACATAGTAGGAGCCTATGGCTCAGGTGTAGTAAGGCCGAAGATGAGCTATATTCCACGGCCGGCGAGTCTCCTCCTCTGATTTGCGTGAGTCTTTGTGCTCTCGAACATTGATGAGGTAGTATGGCCCGTTGTTCAAATTCTTGTTGACCACAAAGGACCCTTCCCAAGGTGGAGACAACTTATGCATGTCAGTCTGATCTTGGATGAGCCGAAGCACCAAGTCGCCTTCTTGGAAAGTCCTGGTTTTAACCCGGCGGCTATGATAACGCCGCAGGTCTTGCTGATAAATCGCCGAGCGAGCTGCCACAATATCCCGTTGTTCATCTAACAGGTCCAATGCATCCTGGCGTGCTCTCTCATTATCCGCTTCAACATAGGCTGCCACTCGGGGTGAGTCATGACGCATGTCACTTGGGAGAACTGCTTCTGCTCCATAAACCATGAAGAAGGGTGTGTAACCCATAGATCTATTAGGGGTGGTGTTAATACTCCATAGAACGGAAGGCAATTCCTCCACCCAACAACCTGGCGTCCGCTTCAAAGGGACCATAAGCCGGGGCTTGATACCCTTTAAGATTTCTTGATTAGCTCTCTCCGCTTAACCATTAGATTGGGGGTGGGCTACCGATGACACATCAAGCTGGATGTGCTCATGTTGACATAACTCTTCCATAGCTCCCTTGGAGAGATTGGTGCCATTATCTGTTATAATGTTGTGTGGAAAGCCAAACTGGAAGATCACCTTCTTCATGAACTGAACCGTCGTGGCCGCATCACACTTGCTCACTGGCTCTGCCTCCACTCACTTGGTGAATTTATCAACCGCCACCAGGAGGTGGGTCTTCTTATCCTTGGACCTCTTAAAAGGCCCAACCATATCCAGCCCCCAAGTTGCGAACGGCCAGGTAATTGGAATCATTTTCAACTCCTGAGCCGGAACATGAGCTCGACGTGCAAACTTCTGACAGCCGCCACACCTTCGAACCAGATCTTCCGCATCAGCATGAGCTGTTAACCAGTAAAAACCGTGTCGGAAAGCCTTAGCCACCAAGGATTTTGAACCGACATGATGACCACGATCTCCTTCGTGGATTTCACGCAAGATCTCACAACCTTCTTTAGAAGAAACACAACGCTAAAATGCCCCTGAGACACTGCAGTGGTGTAACTCACCATTGACAATAGCCATGGACTTAGACCGCCGGATTATCTGTTTGGCCAAAACTTCGTCCTTTGGTAACTCGCCCCGGTTCATGTATGCCAGATACGACAATGTCCAATCAGGGATAGCATGAAGAACCGCCACCAGTTGAGCCTCCGGGTTAGGAATCGCCAGATCCTCCTCCGTTGGTACCTTGACCGACGGATATGCAGAACATCCGGAAAAACATTAGGCGGCACCGATTTGCGCTAGGACCCAAGTCGGCTTAAAGCGTCTGCCGCTTCATTTTTGCGCCGATCAATGTGCTCGACTTGATAACCTTTGAAGTGACCAGCAATGACATCCACCTCCCGCCGATAAGCCGCCATGAGTGGGTCCTTGGAATCCCAGGTGCCTGATACTTGCTGAGCCACTAAATTGGAGTCACCAAAGCAACGTACCCGGATTAAGTTCATCTCCTTAGCCATCCGCAGACCGTGGAGTAAGACCTCATACTCAGCTGCATTGTTAGTACAGGGAAACATTAAACGGAGAACATAACAAAATTTTGTCACCTCGAGGGGAAGTAAGAACAACTCCAGCCCCCGAGCCCTCCAATTGTCTGGATCCATCAAAGTGAATAGTCCAGTATGTGTTATCCGGTTTATCCTCCAATGCCTGCAACTCTGTCCAGTCGTTGATGAAGTCTACGAGTGCTTGGTACTTGATAGCAGTGCGAGGCATGTATTTCAACCCGTGAGGCCCAAGCTCAATAGCCCACTTAGCAACCCAGCCAGTTGCCTCCTTGTTTTGAATGATGTCTCCCAATGGAGCGTAATCGACCACGTTGATGGGATGGCCTTGAAAGTATTGCTTAAGCTTCCGGCTTGCCATAAACACTCCATACACCAGCTTCTGCCAATGGGGATATCTCTGTTTGGACTCGATAAGCACCTCACTGATATAATAAACCGGCCGTTGAACCGGATATTCCTTACCAGCCTCCTTGCGCTCCACCACAATAGCCACGCTGACAGCCCGGGCATTAGCAGCCACGTATAACAGCAATCGTTCCTTATCAATGGGGGCAGCAAGGACGGGCGGTTCAGCCAACTGCTTCTTCAAATCCTCAAACGCCGCATCAGCAGCATCACTCCAAACAAAGTTGTCTGTTTTCTTCATCATCTGATAAAGCGGGATCGCCTTCTCCCCCAACCGGCTGATAAACCGGCTCAGTGCTGCAATCCGACCTGCCAATCTCTGAACATCGTTGAGACACGCCGGTTTAGCCAGGGATGTGATAGCCTTGATCTTTTCCGGATTAGCCTCAATGCCCCTGTTGGACACCAGAAAACCCAAGAGCTTGCCAGCCGGTACACCAAAAACACACTTAGCCGGATTAAGCATCATCTTATAAACCTTCAGATTATCAAAAGTTTCTTGCAAGTCAGTTATAAGTGTCTCTGCTTTCCTGGATTTCACCACGATATCATCCACATAAGCATGAACATTGCGCCCAATCTGATTATGGAGGCAATTCTGCACACACCGCTGATAAGTTGCCTGAGCACCATTGAGCCCAAAAGGCATAGAAACATAGAAGAAGGCTCCAAAAGGAGTTATAAAAGCCGTCTTCTCCTGGTCCTTAATTGCCATTTTGATGTGATGGTAACCGAATAAGCATCCAGGAAGCTCAAACGCTCACAACCCGCCGTAGCATCAATGATTTGATCAATACGAGGGAGGCAAAGGGATCAGCTGGGCAAGCTTTGTTCAAATCTGTGTAGTCCACACACATACGCCAAGTGCCGTTCTTCGTAAGTACCAGCACTGGGTTAGCCAACCACTCAGGGTGAAAAACCTCCACAATAAACCCTGCCGCCAATAGCCGGGCTACCTCTTCACCAATGGCCTTGCGCCTTTCTTCATTAAAGCGGCGGAGAAATTGCTTGACCGGTTTGAACTTTGGATCAATATTAAGAGTGTGCTCAGCGAGTTCGCTCGGTACACCTGGCATGTCAGAAGGTTTCCATGAAAAATGTCCTGGTTCTCATGGATGAAATCGATGAGCGCGCCTTCCTATTTCGGATCCAAGTTAACGCTGATGCTGAACTGCTTGGATTAATCGCCAGGAACAAAATCAACCAATTTAGTCTCATCAGCCGATTTAAACTTCAAAGCCGGATCATGCTCTGTAGTGGGCTTCTTCAGAGAAATCATATCTGCCGGATGAACATTGTCCTTATAGAACTTCAACTCCTTCATTGCGCAAACCGACTCAGCGTAAGCCGCATCACCTTCCTCGCACTCTAGAGCAATCTTGCGGCTACCATGAACCGTGATGGTCCCCTTATGAGCCATCATCTTGAGCTGCAGATAAACATAACACGGCCTTGCCATGAATTTAGCATAAACCGGCCGTCCAAACAGGGCATGGTACGGACTTCTGATTTTGACCACTTCAAAGGTCAATGTCTCGGACCTTGAATCATAATCATCTCCAAAAACCACCTCCAGAGCTATCTTACCGACCGGGTAAGCCGATTTACCAGGTACCACACCGTGAAAAACGGTGTTCGACGGTTTAAGATTCTTATCTGTTAACCCCATACGCCGGAAGGTTTCATAATACAAGATGTTGATACTGCTCCCTCCATCCATGAGCACTTTGGTGAATTTATAACCTCCAACCTGCGGTGCAACCACCAACGCTAGATGACCAGGATTATCAACCCGGGGCGGATGATCCTCCCGACTCCACACAATAGGTTGTTCAGACCAGCGCAGATAACGGGGCACCGCCGGTTCAACAGAGTTTACTGCCCTTTTATGGATCTTCTGATTGCGCTTGCATAGACTAGTAGTGAAGACATGATACTGTCCACCATTTAACTGTTTCAGATTGCTCTGATAACCCGACTGCTGCTCTTGCTGATTCTCTTGCTGATTATGACCACCTTGGTTGCCCTGATTGCCTTGATTGCCCTGTCCACCCTGGTTACCTTGAAAACCTGAACCGGAGTTACCTTCACCATAACCCGGTCCATGAAACCCGGGTCCTGAACCGCCGAATGGTCCATGATCATACCGGAAGAGATCTGAATTTTTGAACTCTCGCATAATGAAGCAATCCTTCCATAAATGCGTAGTCGGTTTATCTTGCGTCCCATGCTTTGGGGAAGGTTGGTTCAACAGACTCTCCAGATTCATCCCTGATCCTCCGCCCTGCGGGGGCGGTTTACCCTTATGGCGCTGATCATTTCCTTGAACATTGGTGTTAGCCACAAAATCAGAATTATTATCTGCCTTGCGCTTACCGTTATTCCCATGGCCAGCCTGGTTATGCTGTCCTTTTGTGCTGGCATTCTTATTTCCCTTCTCCGGCTTGTCTTCATCAGACTCGGGATCCTTGGTATTATCAGAATCAGCATGCTTAACCAAAGCTGCCAAGAGCGTTCCCATGTCATTGCAGTGACGCTTGAGCCGACCCAGTTTCATCTTCAGTGACTTAAACCGGAAATTGCCCTCCAATGTGATAATTGCCGAATCAGCATTGATACGGTCCGATGAATGCAGGATTTCTGAAACCCGGCGCACCCAATGAGTCGTTGATTCGTTTTCTCCTTGAACACAAGCAGTCAGATCCACGATCGACATGGGTTGTTTGCACGTATCCTTGAAATTTGCTATAAACCGGGCTTTCAACTCTCCCCATGAACTGATCGAGTTAATGGGCAGACTCTTTAACCAAGTGCGAGCCGTTCCGTCTAACATCATGGTGAAATACTTCGCACGCGCCGCTTCATCTACATCCAGCATCTCCATTGCCATCTCGTAACTCCCAACCCACGCCTTGGGGGGTAAATCTGCGGTATAATTAGGCACCTTACGCGGGCCCTTGAAATCCTTGGGTAACCGCACATTATGTAGAGCTGGGATAAGACACGGCACTCCCCAAGAGCTGAAAGCCAGTCCCCGTTCAACTGATGCTGTCGGTTGATCTGGAGCGGATTGATGATTCACATATCAGGCGCCAATCGCGCCGCTAACTCGCCTCCCGTCGTGTTTCCGCCATTGTTTACCACATCCCGAGCATTCATCCCACCGCTACCGGATTAGGCCCCGAGGGGCGCCACGGTGCCACACGCTGCTTGACACAGCCGGTTCACAATGTGCTCGCCAGAACTCTTGCTCGGACAAGGGGTTGAATGTATTCGCCTCGGTAGGAATAAGCCCGCCGTCATTGTACCACGATGGTTTGAAGAAGATCCCAGGCCCCTCGCGTTTCAACCGCCGCCAGCGATTCACCCTCCATCGGAATAGCCGCTAAGCGAGACACCGCAACAATCATGTTATCCAAAGGGCTAGAGAAATGACCCGGCGGCGTCGGTATGTATTGCGGCGGGTTATCTGTTCGTCAAGGCGGGTCCATCACCCGTGGCTGACCCGGCGCTGTCCCAGGTGCCTCGGTCCGGTTCACTACTGCCGGATTACTTGGCCCGACTCCTGGTGTATTGAAGAGATTCATTCCTTCGTAAACCGGCGGCAGACGAGACCGGTGCTTCCTCCTCATTACTTCGTTTGACGCGTTCTGATCCAACATAAGCCGGTAATTCTACGCCTGGATCTGCTGTGACTGGGCATCTAAAGCGGCCCGCTCTTCAGTCATCCTGGCTTCCTCAGCCGCCAAGTCCTCCTTGGCCTGAGTTATCTGATCCTTCAGCTTTGCAACCTCCGCGTTATGCTGATCCCGAGTCTCCGGGGTGATTGCCGTGGTTAACAATGTCATCCAAGCATCCAACAAACCGGAAAGAACTTGAGCCGGCCGGCGCGCAGGGCCTCCTGCCCTGGCTGCCGATCCGGAAATCATTGCTGCTGCAAATGAAGACTGCAATCTGGGCTGCATACCGGCCATGAAGATCGCAACCCGGTTTGGCGGTTCAAAGGGGTCCGGAATACTGTCGCCATCGGAACAGCCCCCAATCCGGCCGTCTTGCAATTGGTACAGCGACTCGGTTTCGCCAGTGGATGACTCGCCATCTGAGTAGACGGCCATCTCACCGTCGGACACCGGTTCAGATTCCGCACCATGGATGAATCCTACGAACGCACGCTTCATGGCAGGCTGAACCCGGGCAAGACTTGCACGCTGAGCCGTCTCGACGAGGTCGGTGGAGATGTCCGGCTCAGGGCCCGGCTCGCTGATATTGCCGATGAAGACGTGAATTCCGCCAAAGGGGACTCGGTACCCGTACTCAATTGAGCCGGCCTCGGGGCCCCAGCCTGCATCGTCGATGTAGAGCTTGCCGCGACAACTCTTGGTCATCCGGCCAACCACGTATCCCTTGAGTCCTTCAAAGTTGCACTTTAAGAACTCGAAACCATCGTGCGATAGGCCCACGGTGGGCGCCAACTGTCGTGGAATTAACACGTCAGATGTCCTAGTGAGAGGACTTAGTCGTGGAGCCATCACAACGAGATTAGCAAAAAGGGGTTAAATCGGACAAAGGACACGGGGAGTTTATACTGGTTCGGCCCCTTACGGTGAAGGTAAAAGCCTACGATCCAGTTGTGGTGGAATTGATGGGTCTCGATGAGTAGGGAGTAAATCCGCTTTACTTATCTCTCGAGTTGTTGTTTCTTGTCCCTAAACCGCCGCCGGGTCGTCCCTTTATATACACAGGTTGACGCCCGTCGGTTTACAAAACACCGAGGCCGGCTCATACATGTGTCCGGCTCAGTTTCTACCTTTCCTAACTTACAACACAAGTTTACGTTTATGGGCTCTAAACCGCCTTTGGGGTCTGGGCCTCTAAGCTTCAATGACTGAGCGCCATACTCCTTGTCTTCATGGGCTTCAATACGGGTGAGCATAAACCGGCCCCTCCTGGGCGGTTTATACTCAGTAGTTATATCCCCAACAAGATAGATAAACAAAAGATAAAATACTTTTAGTTTTTTTTGGTTTATAGATCTGAAAGTAAAGATTGCAAAATAGTAGATCGGAAACGAATACGATGGAAAATAGTAGATCGGAAACTAATATGATGGAAAATAGACCCGGGGCCCATAGGTTTCACTAGAGGATTCTCTCAAGATGGCAAATAATACGGTGGGTGAACAAATTATTGTCGAGCAATTGATAGAAAAGCGCAAAGTTATGACGATATCCAAGGCAATGATTATGAAATATAGGCATCACGTCCGTGTCAAGTAGACCGACTCCTGCCTGCATCTACTACTATTACTCCACACATCGACCGACTCCTGCCTGCATCTACTACTATTACTCCACACATCGACCGACTCCTGCCTGCATCTAGAGTATTAAGTTCATGAAGAACAGAGTAACACATTAAGTAAGAGGACATGATGTAGAGGAATAAACTCAAGCAATATGATGTAAACCCCATCTTTTTATCCTCGATGGCAACAATACAATACGTGCCTTGCTGCCCCTACTGTCACTGGGAAAGGACACCGCAAGATTGAACCCAAAGCTAAGCACTTTTCCCATTGCAAGAAAACCCAATCTAGTTGGCCAAACTAAACCGATAGTTTGAAGAGAACGACAAATATATCAAATCATGCATATAAGAATTCAGAGAAGATTCAAATAATATTCATAGATAAGTTGATCATAAATCCACAATTCATCGGATCTCGACAAATACACTGCAAAAGAATATTACATTGGATAGATCTCCAGGAACATCGAGGAAAACATGGTATTAAGAATCAAAGAGAGAGAACAAGCCATCTAGCTACTAGCTATGGACCTGTAGGTCTGAGGTAAACTACTCACACTTCATTGGAAGGGCAATAGAGTTGATGTAGAAGCCCTTCGTGATCGAATCCCCCTCCGGCAGGATGCCGGAAAAGGCCCCTAGATGGCATCTCACGGGAACAGAAGGTTGCGGCAGTGGAAATGTGTTTTTGTGGATGCCTCTGGTGCTTTGGGATATATGTGAATATATAGGAGGAAGATCTAGGCCAGGGTGTCATCGGGGGGGGGGGGGGGGGCACAAGGTAGGGGAGCGCGCCCTACCCCCTGGGCTCGCCCTCCCCCCTTGTCGCTGCCTCGTGGCTCTTTTGACTTGGTCTCCAAGTCTCCTGGATGTCTTCTGGTCCAAGAAAAATCATCATGAAGGTTTTATTCCGTTTGGACTCCGTTTGGTATTCCTTTTCTGTGAGGCTCAAAAACAAGGAAAAACATAAGCTGGCACTGGGCTCTAGGTTAATAGGTTAGTCCCAAAAATAATATAAAATAGCATATTAATGCACATAAAACACCCAAAACAGATAATATAATAGCGTGGAATAATAAAAAATTATAGATATGTTGGAGGCGTATCAAGCATCCCAAGCTTAATTCCTGCTCGTCCTCGAGTAGGTAAATGATAAAAACAGAATTTTTGATGTGGAATGTTGCCTAACATATTTATCCATATAATTTTATTTATTGTGGCATGATTGTTCAGATCCATAAGATTCAAAACAAGAGTTTAATATTGACATAAAACATAATAATACTTCAAGCATACTAATAAACCAATTATGTCTTCTCAAAATAACATGGCCAAAGAAAGTTATCCCTACAAAATAATATAGTCTGGCTATGCTGCATGTTCATCACACAAAGTATTCAAATCATGCACAACCCCTGTTTCAGCCAAGCAATTGTTTCATACTTTAGTATCCTCAAACCTTTTCAACTTTCATGCAATACATGAGCATGAGCCATGGACATAGCACTATAGGTGGAATAGAATATGGTGGTTGTGGAGAAGACAAAAAGGAGGATATAGTCTCACATCAACTAGGCGTATAAATGGGCTATGGAGATGCCCATCAATAGATATCAATGTGAGTGAGTAGGGATTGCCATGCAACGGATGCTGTAGAGCTATAAGTGTATGAAAGAACAAAAAGAAACTAAGTGGATGTGCATCCAACTCGCTTGCTCACGAAGACCTAGGGCAATTTGAGGAAGCCCATCATTGGAATATACAAGCCAAGTTCTGTAATAAAAATTTCCCACTAGTATATGAAAGTGAAAATATAGGAGACTCTCTATCATGAAGATCATGGTGCTACTTTGAAGCACAAGTGTGGAAAAATGATAGTAACATTGTCCCTTCTCTCTTTTCTCTCATTTTTTTGATGGGCTTCTTTGGCCTCTTTTTTTATTTGGGCTTATTTAGCCTCTTTTATTTTTCATAAAGTTCGGAGACTCGTCCTAACTGTTAAGGGAATCATAGCTTCCATCATCCTTTCCTCACATGGGACAATGCTCTAATAATGGTGATCATCACACTTCTATTTACTTACAACTAAAAAATTACAACTGGATACTAGAACAAAGGTATGACTCTATATGAATGCCTCTAGCGGTGTATCGGGATGTGCAGTGACTCAAGAGTGACATGGATGAAAGAATTATGAAAGGTGGCTTTGCCACAAATACTATGTTAACTACATGATCATGCAAAGCAGTATGACAATGATGGAACGTGTCATAATAAAATGGAACGGTGGAAAGTTGCATGGCAATATATCTCGGAATGGCTATGGAAATGCCATAATAGGTAGGTATGGTGGCTGTTTTGAGGAAGGTATATGGTGGGTGTATGGTACCAGCGAAAGTTGCGCGGTACTAGAGAGGCTAGCAATGGTGGAAGGGTGAGAGTGCGTATGATCCATGAAATCAATATTAGTCATAAAGAACTCACATACTTCTTGCAAAAATTTATTAGCTATCGAAACAAAGTACTACACGCATGCTCCTAGGGAAGGGTTGGTAGGAGTTAACCATCACGCGATCCTGACCTCCACACAAAGGTTGACAATCAATAAACAAATCATGCTCCGATTTCATCACATAACGGTTCACCATACGTGCATGGTACGGGAATCACAAACTTTAACACAAGTATTTCTACCAATCCACAATTACTCACTAGCATGACTCTAATATCACCATCTTTATATCTCAAAACAATCATAAGGAATCAAACTTCTCTTAGTATTCAATGCACTTTATATGAAAGTTTTTATTATATCCCTCTTGGATGCCTATCATATTAGGACTAAATTTATAACCAAAGAAACTTTATAAGTGAAGCACGAGAGTTCAATAATTTCTGCAAAATAAGGCCACCGCCATGCTCTAAAAAGATATAAGTGAAGCACTAGAGCAAAATTGCCTAGCTCAAGAGATATAAGTGAAGCACAAAGAGTATTCTAATAAATCAAGATTCATGCGTGTCCCTCTCAAAAGGTGTGTACAGCAAGGGTGATTGTGGCAAACTAAAAAAAAGTAAAGACTCATATCATACAAGAGGCTCCTAGCAAAACATATATCATGTGGTGAATAAAAATATAGCCTTAAGTAAAGTTACCGATAGACGAAGACGAAAGAGGGGATGCCTTCCGGGGCATCCCAAAGCTTAGGCTCTTGGTTGTCCTTGAATATTACGTTGGGGTGCCTTGGGCATACCCAAACTTAGGCTGTTTCCACTCCTTATTCCATAGTCCATCAAATCCTTACCCAAAACTTGGAAACTTCACAACACAAGACTCAACAGAAAATCTTATGAGACCCCTTAGTATAAGAAAATAAATTGCCACTTTTGGTACTGTTGTGAACTCATTCTTTATTTATATTGGTATTATATCTAATGTATTCCAACTTTTCCATGGTTTATACCCCCCGATACTACCCATAGATTCATCAAAAATAAGCAAACAACACATAGAAAACATAATCTGTTTAAAACAATATAGTCTGTAGTAATTAGGAAACTTCTTATACTTCTGTAACTCCAAAAATTCTGAAACATTAGGACAACCTAGGAAATTTGTGTACCAATATTGTTCAGAAAGAATTAGATCAAAATCACACTTATGTAAAAAATAAAAACTATTATCCTGGGCGCAAAAGTTTTTGTTTTTCAGCAAGATTAAAACAACTATCACCGTAAACCATCCCAGAGGTCTTACATGGGACACACACTAATTAAAACACAAAAACTCATCTAACTAGAGGCTAGATGAATTATTTATTGAAAAACAACAAGGAAAAATATTGGGTTTTCTCCCAACAAGCGTTTCTCTTTAAAGCCTTTTTAGCTAGGCATTGAGATTTCGATGATGCTCACATGAAAGACAAGAATTGAAACACAAAGAGAGCATCATAAAACATGTGAAAAACACACTTAAGTCTAACATACTTCCTATGCATAGGTATTTTATAAGAAAACAAATTATCAAGGCAAGAAAAAACTAGAATATGCAAGGAAGATGAAAGAGACGATAGCAATCTCAACATGACGAGAGGTAATTTAGTAACATAACCATATTTTCCTCTCACATAATAATTACATGTAGGATCATAAGAAAATTCAACAAAATAGTTATCACATAACATTCTCAACAAGATCCACATGCATGCAAAGTTGACACTCTTCCAAAATAGTGGGATTAACATTAACTAAAGTCATGACCTCTCCAAACCTGCTTTTATCAAAAAATTCATAAGATTGAACATTCTCCAAATATGTGGGATCTAAAGTTGACACTCTTCCAAACCCACTTTCAATATTATTGCAAACACTATTATCAATCTCATATTCATCATGGGGCTTAAATACATTTTCAACATCATAAGAAGAATCACCCCAATCACGATCATTGCAACAATTAGTAGACATAGCAAAATTAGCATCCCCAAGCTTAGGGTTTTGCATATCATTAACACAATTGACATTAATGGAATTTATAATAACATCATTTCAATCATGCTTTTCATTCAAGGAGCTATCATGAATCACTTTATAAATTTCTTCTTTTAACACTTCATCACAATTTCCGGGTTCACAAATTTCAAGCAAAACTTCATAAAGATAATCTAGTGCACATAACTCACTAGCAATTGGTTCATCATAATTGGATATCTTAAAAAGATTAGCAAGTGGATGAGGATCCATAAACTTTTTATTTACGAATTTCAATAAATACACAATTATGCCAAGCAAGCAAGCAAACAAGCCAAGTAAGACATAAAGGGCAAACGAAAAGACGAACGGAAGAAGGGCGGATAAAAGGGCGAATCTTTCAAAATCGCTTTAGAAGTGCGGAGAGGAAAATGGGAGGCAAATGGAGAATAATGTAATGCAAGATATGAGAGTTTTATGATGGATACTTGGTATGTCTTGACTTGGCGTAGATCTCCCCGGCAATGGCGCCAGAAATTATTCCTGCTACTTCTTGCGCCTGCGTTGGTTTTTCCCTTAAAGAGGAAAGGGTGAGGCAGCAATGCAGAGATAAGTATTTCCCTTAGTTAGAAAACCAAGGTATCAATCCAGTAGGAGATAACGCACAAGTCACCAATACCTACACAAACTATCAAACACTTGCACCCAACGCGATAAAGGGGTTGTCAATCCCTTCACGGTCACTTGCAAAAGTGAGATCTGATAGAGATAGATAAACAAAATATTTTTTTTGTCTTATAGATCTGAAAGTAAAAGATTGCAAAATAGTAGATCGGCACCTAACACGATGGAAAATATTAGGTCAGAAACTAATATGACGGAAAATAGACCCGGGGGCCATAGGTGTCACTAGAGGCTTCTCTCAAGATGGCAAATAATACAGTGGGTGAACAAATTACTGTCGAGCAATTGATAGAAAAGCGCAAAGTTATGACGATATCCAAGGCAATGATTATGAAATATAGGCATCATGTACGTGTCAAGTAGACCGACTCCTGCCTGCATCTACTACTATTACTCCATACATCGACCGAATCCTGCCTGCATCTAGAGTATTAAGTTCATGAATAACAAAATAACGCATTAAGTAATATGATATGATGTGGAGTAATAAACTCAAGAAATATGATGTAAACCCCATTTTTTTATCCTCGATGGCAACAATACAATACGTGCCTTGCTGCCCCTACTGTCAGTGGGAAAGGACACCGCAAGATTGAACCCAAAGCTAAGCACTTCTCCCATTGCAAGAAAAACCAATATAGTTGGCCAAACTAAACCGATAGTTCGAAGAGAATTACAAAGATATCAAATCATGCATATAAGAATTCAGCGAAGATTCAAATAATATTCATAGATAAGCTGATCATAAATCCACAATTCATCGGATCTCGACAAACACACCGCAAAAGAAGATTACATCAGATAGATCTCGAAGAACATTGAGGAGAACATGGTATTGAGAATCAAAGAGAGAGAAGAAGCAATCTAGCTACTAGCTATGGATCCTAGGTCTAAGGTAAACTACTCACGCTTCATCAGAAAGTCAATAGAGTTGATGTAGAAGCCCTCTGTGATTGAATCCCCCTCCGGAAGGATGCCGGAAAAGGCCGCTAGATGTGATCTCATGGGAACAGAAGGTTGTGGCGGTGGAAAAGTGTTTTCGTGGATGCCTCTGGTGGTTTGGGAATATATGTGAATATATAGGAGGAAGATCTAGGTCAGGGGTCACCGAGGGGCCCATAAGGTTGGGGACGCGCCCTTCCCCCTTGTCGCCGCCTCGTGGCTCTTCTGACTTGGTCTCCAAGTCTCCTGATTGTCTTCTGGTCCAAGAAAAATCATTGCGAATGTTTATTCTGTCCGGACTCCATTTGGTATTCCTTTTCTGCGAGGCTCAAAAACAAGGAAAAAACAGAAACTGACACTAGGCTCTAGGCTAATAGGCTAGTCCAAAAAATAATATAAAATAGCATATTAATGCATATAAAAAATCCAAAACAGTTAATATAATAGCATGGAACAATAAAAAATTATAGATATGTTGGAGATGTATCAGTATCCCAAAGTGCCACACCAATCCTTTCAAGAACTTGACAACTGATTGTGCGGTCACCTTCCTCACTGGCTCCACCTCAAGCCACTTTGTAAACTTGTCGATTGCCATGTACAAGAATTCAAAGCCACCTGCAGCACGGGGGAAGGGGCCCAAGATATTGAGCCCCCAGACTGAGAATGGCCAGGACAAAGGGATCATCTGGAGAGCTTGAGCTGGTTGATGAATGTTTTTAGAATGGAACTGTCAGGCTTCACAGTTGGTGACTAGCTCAGTTGCATCCTAGAGGGCTGTGGGACAATAGAAACCCTGCCGGAAGGCTTTTCCGACCAGGGCTCTCGATCCAATGTGAGAACCACACACACCCATGTGTATCTTTGCCAACAGCTTCAGCTCATCTTCCCAGCAAATGCACTTCAATTTCATATCATTTGGCCTTTTTCTGTATAGTGTGTCATCGACAAACTGGTACATACTAGACCGTCGGGCTACCTTTTCAGCTTCTTCTTGCTCTTCGGGAAGCTCTCCTGTTTGAAGGAAATGGACTATATGATGTGCCCAAGTTGGAGCCCGTGGCTCGATAACAAGGACTAAAGGCACCTCCTCGTTCATGGGAGCGCTTACCTCAACCGCAAGAACCAGGGGCTCTGCAGGAGGGCGCTGCTCACCAACCGAAGCGATGTTTTCCCCGGCAGCCTCTCTACCAGCAGCTTTGGGAAGCCCTGCCGGGAAATGCTCGCCAGAATTCAATTTTCTCCTCTTTCTAGTCATCACTGAAGGAGACACTGACGATTGAGTTAGGTGGAGGACACAAGTCCCTGGTTCCGCAGGGAGCTTTTGCGCCGCGCACTTTGATAAGTGATCAACGATGCTATTTTCCGCATGTGGCACGTGCTCTGCTTGTAATCCATCAAAGTGCTCTTCCAGATTTCTCGCCTCCTCCACATATGCCTCTATCAACGGACTCTGATAATGCTTGTTGACTTGCCTCACCACAAGTTGAGAATCTCCACGGATAATCAGTTTCTTGATTCCCAATTCTACTGCAATTTTGAGTCCGGCAAGGAGCCCCTCATACTCAGAAGTGTTGTTGGTGGCCTTCTCCTTGGGAAAGTGCATTTGAACCACATACTTGAGATGCTCTCCGGTGCATGCGACAAGAAGCACGCCGACTCCGGCGCCCTGCAGTGAGAAAGCACCATCAAAATACATGATCCACTCCTGAGGTGCCTCCTCGTCAGAGAGAACTATCTCTGGTATTTCATCGTCTGGAGTGGGCGTCCATTCTGCAATGAACTCTACCAATGCCCTGCTCTGTATAGTTGAGGTGCTTTCATATTTTAAGCCAAAGCTTGATAGTTCTTGTGCCCATTCAACTATTCTGCGGGTAGCTTCGGGGTTCCTCAACATGCGTTGTGGTGAAAAACGGGCGACAATTGTGATCTCGTGGGCTTGGAAGTATTGGCGCAACTTCCTCGAGACCATGGTAAGGCTGAAGATCAGCTTTTGAACTCCAGAGTACGTCTACCTGGCCCCCTGTAACAGGGAGCTGACAAAGTACACTGGCCGTTGCACCACTTTCTTTCTTGCCGGGGCTTTGGGATTACCTTCGCTTGCTTGCTTCGCCTCCCCTTGGTTTGTGTCAAGTCCTGCCATGGGTGCTTCAGCTACATCTCCGGAAGGGTTAGTTGCTGCGTCTTCTTCCTCATCCACCTCTTGCTACGCCACCAGCGCTGCACTAACCACTTGATTTGTTGCGGCTAAGTATAGCAACAATGGCTCTTGTGGTCTAGGCGTGACTAAGGTGTGAGCATAGGAAGGTAAGTTTTCAGGTCTTGCAGCGCTGCTTCTGCTTCTGGGGTCCATTTCATCGGGCTGGCCTTTTTTAGGATTTTGAAAAAAAGGCAAGGCGCGCTCGGCAGACTTGGAGATGAACCTACTCAGCGCGGCAATGCATCCAGCCAGGTGCCTCATGTCCTTGACAGTCTTGGGCGCTTGTATTTGCTCGATTGCTTTGATCTTGTTGGGATTGGCCTCTATTCCTAGTTGAGACACAAAGAAACCAAGGAGCTTGTCGGATGGTTCACCAAACACACATATCTCGGGGTTAAGATTCAAATTGATCTTGGGAAAGTTTGCAAAGGTCTCTTCCAAGTCTTGAATGAGCATTGATTTATCCTTGGTTTTGACCACTATATCATCTATGTAGGCTTCCACATTTCTGTGCAGCTGGGGCTCAAAACCGATCTACACATCCCTCGCAAAAGTGGATCCAGCACTCTTTAACCCGAAAGGCATACATACAAAGCAGTACGTGCCACATGGAGTTATGAATGCAGTTTTCTCTTCATCTTCCTTGGCCATCAATATTTGATGGTATCCGGAATACGCATCCAAGAAGGAAAGCAAATCACACCCAAAAGTGGAACCAACAATCTGATTGATGCGTAGCAGGGGGAAGGGATCTTTTGGGCATGCCTTGTACAGGTCAGTGAAGTCAATGCAGAGCCTCCATTTCCTGTTTTCCTTGCGTACCACTACTAGATTTGGTAACCAAGTTGGATGTATCACCCCTCTGACCAAACCAGTTGCTTCGAGTTTCTTGATTTCCTCGGCAATGAACAGTTGCCGCTCTAAAGCTTGCTTTCTGACCTTCTGCTTGACGGGCCGAGCGTGAGGGCATACAACAAGATGGTACTCGATTACCTTCCTAGGAACATCGGGGATGTCAGATGGTTGCCAAGCAAACACATCGACATTCTCCCACAGGAAGGCAACAAGCGCGTTTTCCTATTTGTCACCAAGGGCGGCGCTGATGGTGGATGTGCCATCGACGCCATCCTATCTTGTTGGGACCTTTTTTTACAGCAGGTGAAGCAACCTTGGTGAAAGCACAAGTGCTCCCTGGGTGATTTTGGTAATTAATGTCAACATATCTCTTGTTGGACTAATATTTCTACCTAGTATATTTCAGATAAGTTCAACATTGGAGTGGCATGGACAAGAGGATGTGGAACCCCTTCAAGATGCTAAGGATAAACATTGGCAGAAGCTTAAGACTCTACATTTTCATTTTAGTGACCCAAGATCACATTGAGTCCATAGGAAAGCCAATACTATTAAAAGGGGATGAGGTGTTGCTTAATGACTTGCTTGCTCAAAGTGCTTAGTGATATGCTCCAAAACCCTCAACCACTTTCTCATATCCACATATGTCCTAAACCTAAAAGTCAAACTCGGTCCCACCGATTTGATCTATCCGGCGCCACCGAGTTCATTAGACATAGCCACTACCACAAACCCTAATCAGTTCGCTCTCATCGATGGGGTCTCGGTCTCACCGAGATGGGCTTGCAAACTCGCAGTTGCCTATTGCAATAATTTCGGTCCCACCGGAATATGCAATCGGTGCCACCGAGTTTGCTTGACCAATTGTCTGTTTGCTTATTACCAAAATCGGTCTCAAAGAGTTTGTGTAATCGATCAAACCGAGTTGAAGTTTTACCCTAACCCTTGCACATCGGTCTCACCGAGTTGACCTTGTCGGTCCCACCGAAAGCTCTAACATTCACATTTTGACCCGAATTGGTTTGACCGAGTTTCACCATTCCGTCTCACCGAGTTTGGGAATCTGTGTGTAATGGCTAGATTTTGTGTGGAGGCTATATATACCCCTCCACCCACTCTTCATTCGTGGAGAGATCCATCAAAACGTGCCTACAGTTCCAACATTCATTTTCTGAGAGAGAACCACCTACTCATGTGTTGAGACCAAGACATTCCATTCCAACCACAAGAATCTTGATCTCTAGCCTTCCCCAAGTTGCTTTCCACTCAAATCATCTTTCCACCATAGCCAAATCTGTGTGAGAGAGTTGAGTGCCGGGGAGACTATCATTTGAAGCACAAGAGCAAGGAGTTAATCATCAACACACCATCTATTACCTTTTGGAGAGTGGTGTCTCCTAGATTGGTTAGGTGTCACTTGGGAGCCTCCGTTAAGATTGTGGAGTTGAACCAAGAAGTTTGTAAGGGCAAGAAGATCACCTACTTCGTGAAGTCTACCCAAGTGAGGCAAGTCCTTCATGGCCGATGGCCATGGTGGGATAGACAAGGTTGCTTCTTCATGGACCCTTCATGGGTGGAGCCCTCCGTGGACTCGCGCAACCATTACCCTTCGTGGGTTGAAGTCTCCACCAATGTGGATGTACGATAGCACCACCTATCGGAACCACGCCAAAAATCTTCATGTCTCCAATTGCGTTTGCTTTACTTTCTTGTAAGTTACATGCTTTACTTTACGCTGCTCATATACTCTTTGCATGCTTGCTTGTATTGTATTGTGAATGTTTAAAATTGTACTAATTTTCCAACCTCAACTTGAAAAACTTGAAAACTGCCATCTTTACTTGTTGAGTGTCTAACCACCCTCCCCTTATAGACACCTCTTCTGGATCCTTTCAATTGGTATCAGAGCATTGGTCTCCATTGCTTTTGTTTAATCACCATTGGAGGAAGATGGATGAGTCTACAATTGGGAGTATTAGACGTAGAGTGCCTATGCTTGATGGAGAGTTCTATAGTGAGTGGAAAAATGAGATGCTTGGAATTTTTCATGAATATCACTTGAACAAGTACATTAGTACTCCTTGTGAACCCCTTCTTGACCCCTTGCATCCTACGCCCGATGAGTCTCTTGACATGATTCACAATCTTAGAACTATCAATCTTATCACTAGAGGTTTGCCTAGAAATTTGGTTAGTCACTTGCCAACTCTTGATTGTGCTTATACTATATGCAGATTTCTTGAGGAATGATTTCCAGACTATTCCTTGAAAAACTTATATGAGATTCTTCATAAGTCTATTGCTTTGAATAAAATTAATCCCAATGATCCTAAGTTTGGAGATTGTTTATTTGAGCTTCGTGACCTTATGCATGCCAAAGGAGATGTTGGAATCATTAGCAATATTATTTCCAAAGCCATTATAATTCATAGAGATGAACATTGTCAAAATCATATATCTAATGAATCACTCTCTCTAGGAAATTTTCATTTGCAAGACGATGTTGAACATGGATACTATGATGAGGATCATGATAGTGACTTTGATCTTGAAGAGTCTATGAGACACTTTGGTCTTATGGCTAACCTTCGCGGCTACATGGCCGGAGGAAAGGAATGGGTCCTTGATAGTGGATGTACCGATCACATGACCGAAGACAAGGATATCTTTCGTGAGCTTGCTGAAAATGACGGCCCTCGAAGGTATGACTTTTGGTGATAACTCAAAGGGTAAGGTGGTTGGCCTCGGTAAGGTGGCCATCTCACATGACAGCTCCATACAAAATGTTATGCCTGTTGAATCTCTTGGCTATAATTTACTTTCTGTATCTATACTAGCTGACTTTGGTTTCAATGTCCTATTTACTGAAGTAGATTGCCAAGTGTTTTGAAGAGATAATCATAAAATGGTCTTTACGAGTATACGTAGAGGTGATATATACATTGTTTCACTAAAAAGGCTCAACCTAGAACTTGCTTAATTGCTAAATCTTCTAAAGACTGGTTGTGGCATAGACGGTTAGGTCATGTGGCCATGCAAAATCTTGACAAGCTTATTAAAGGTGATCATATCCTTGGAGTTAAAGATGACATATTTGACAAGGATAGACTTTGGAGTGCTTGCCAAGTAGGAAAACAGGTTGGAGGAAGCCACCCCGTGAAGAACATCATGACCATAAGGAGACCGCTCGAGCTACTTCACATGGATCTTTTTGGTACCAATGCCTACAAGAGTCTCGGTGGTAAATCGTTTGGACTAGTCATTGTTGATGATTTTTCAAGATTTACGTGGGTGTTCTTTCTTGATGATAAATCGCAAGTCCAAAAGATCTTCAAAAACTTCGCTAGGAAGGCCCAAAACCAATTTGAAGTGAAGATCAAGAAGGTTCGCAGCGACAATGGAACGGAGTTCAAGAATGTCAATGTGTACACCTTTCTTGACGAAAAAGGGATATCACATGAGTTCTCGGCCACGTACACACCTCAACAAAATGGAGTTGTTGAGAGGAAGAACCAGACGCTCATCAAAATGGCGAGAATAATGCTTGATGAGTACAAGACGCCAAAGAACTTTTGGGTGGAAGCGGTTGAGACAGGTTTTCATGCAACGAATCGTCTATATCTTCACAAGCTACTCGGCAAGACGGCATATGAGCTTCTCACCGATAACAAACCCCAAGTTGGATACATTTGGGTATTCGGCTCAAAGTGCTACATTCTTGATAAGCATCGTCGTTCAAAATTCGCCCCTAAATCTCATGAAGGTTTCCTACTAGGTTATGGCTCAAACTCTCACACTTACCATGTCCACAACAATTTCACCCAAAAGGTTGAAGAGACGGTAGATGTGAAGTTTGATGAATCTAACGGCTCATAATTAGAGCAATTGCCAATTGATGTAGGTGACAAAGATCCTTCGGAAGCAATCAAAGACTTGTCTATTGGCAAGATTCGTCCAATGGAGGTGAAGGAGAGTACCTCGTCCGTCCAAGTGGAAGCCTCAACTTCACGACAAGGTGAACCACAAGTTGACTTGGAGGCATCCATGAGTGGGACACATCAAGACGATGAGAACGAGGATGTACAACAAGATGAACCTCAACGACCTCCTTCTCCACCTCCACGGGAGAACAACAATGCCAACAACAACGAAGAAAGACAAGAGGAAGAACAAGAAAATGAAGAGGATGTTCCACCCTGACCCAAACAAAAGCTCTCACGAGTTCGAGCAAGAGTCTCAAGAGATAATCCCGTCGAACAAATCTTTGATGATATTGAAACCGGGAGAATTACTCGCTCTAAAACTCGTTTGGCTAATTTTTGTGAACCTTACTCATTCATTTCTAGCATTGAACCTATGAAGGTTGAAGAAGCATTGGAAGAACCGGATTGGATAAATGCCATGCACGAAGATCTACACAACTTTGAGAGGAACCAAGTGTGGACGTTGGTTGAAAAGCCCTATGAGAAGCACAATGTCATTGGAACCAAATGGGTGTTCCGGAACAAGCAAGATGAAGATGGACAAGTTGTATGAAACAAGGCTCGTCTCGTTGCTCAAGGCTACACTCAAGTCGAAGGTATGGACTACGGTGAGACATATGCCCCCGTTGCTAGACTTGAGTCCATTCGCATCTTACTTGCTTATTCCAATCATCATGACATCACCTTATATCAAATGGGCATCAAAAGTGCTTTTCTTAATGGTGAAATTAAGGAGGAAGTTTATGTTAAACAACCTCTCGGCTTTGTTAATCCTAAGAAACCCGACCATGTTTACAAACTTCACAAAGCTCTTTATGGTCTTAAACAAGCTCCTAGAGCGTGGTACAAATGCTTGACTAAGTTTCTTATCGAAAAAGGCTTTGAAATTGGTAAAACTGATTCTACACTCTTTACTAAAAGGGTTAATGGAGAATTATTTGTGTGCTAAATTTATGTTGTTGATATCATATTTGGTTCAACTAACCCTCATTTTAGTGAAAAGTTTGGAAAGCTAATGTCGGAGAAGTTTGAGATGTCTATGACGAGTGAACTCAAGTTCTTTCTTGGTTTGCAAATCAAGCAAACTAAGGAGGGAACCTTTATCTCTCAAACAAAGTACACCAAGGACTTATTCAAGAAGTTCAACATGCAAGAATGCAAAGGTATGAGTACCGCCATGCCTACTAGTGGACATCTTGACTAGACTAAGGATGGCGAACCGGTTGACCAAAAGGTTTACCGCTCTATGATTGGTTCATTATTATATCTATGTGCCTCCCGTACCTATATCAAGCTAGGTGTGTGCATGTGTGCACGATATCAAGCGGCCCCCAAAGAATGTCATCTTAAGGCCATGAAAAGGATAGTGAGATACTTAATTCATACACCAAATTTTGGCATTTGGTACTGTTGACGCTCAAAAGTGGCACGTTTATAAAGAGTGGCTTGAAGCTATGTCAAGATTAATTCAAACTTACTATTGAAAGTCACCTTGAGATGGCTCTCTTGGAGAAGATGAAGATGAATATGAAGATGGCCTAAAACGAAGCACGGATGTAAAAGTTATGACAAGTTGAGAGATACTCATGTCGACACCGGATTAAAGAATGGCTAGAAACCCAACTAAGATTGCTTCAAATGGAGATAGTTTCAACATAAAAGTTGTGCGCCTCGTCGAAGTGATCGATTTTGATATAAAGCTAGTCCCAATCTGAGGTGGTATGCAAAAGTTACAGCCCGCATAGCGCGACCCTCCAGTGAGCAAAATATGACGCCCGGAACCAGACACATATGTAGGTATGTCTGATGAGATGCGTGAATAATTAGCTGTTTTACGCGAGCGATTTGACCCTCGGGATGACCTCTGATGAAAACACGTTCAACATGAAAGTTGCTCGTATCATCGAAACGGTCAAGATTACTTTTGGACTAGTTTCCATCCGAGATGGTTTACCACCACAAAAGGACCCGCAAGGTGCAGCCAATTTTAGACCGAACAATTTCGGAAAGTTCGGATAAAACCAATCCGAATTTGACTAGGGTTTTGGACGTGAATCCAAAACTTTTCCTTGCACGGGAAGTCCAGCTGCCTCTTATATACCTACGGGGTGACGGCCGATAGAACAACACACAATCGAACAAATCTATCTACATCTTTTACCTTTACTTTTCCTTCTCCCTTGTTCTTCTTCTTCCTCGTTCTTCGTTCGTTCTTCTTTTGCAGGGCGGCGAACCTCGAGGCCCTAGGGGCAATCAGGCTGACCTAGGGCAGCCCATAGCCGCCGCGCGCCCTAATGGGGTCCCTCCCGGCCGTGTGGGGTTTCGGATCTACAAAAGCGCCCGCCGGATTGTCTTGCGTACCGCGCTTCCGGCGGGTCTCCTTCGACGTGAGCTGCGGTGCATCACCCCCGGTGTCGAGGGTACACGGTGACGTGTTCGTGTGCGAACACACTTTTTGGCGACTCCGCTGGGGATCAAGCTTTGAACAGTTTCCAGCCTGTTCTTGATACGAGGAGAGCGTCATCAAGCGGCTGCAATCTACATGTATCATCAATATCCTTACTAGATGCAAATAGCCATTATGTTGATGTTTCTAGATCTTTCAATGGACATGTCATGTCAGCTAGCCCTAACGAGCAAAGGCCGACTAGTTATTCTGCTGGAGAAACTTGGAGTTTACACAATCACGACATGCAACTTATGAATCTGAACTTTCGTGCATCGGCAACATCTTTCAATATGCCGGTGAACAACAGGATTTGTTCAAGTGATATATATATGACACCTCATGTACAGGAGGGCGTCTCACAGTTTTATCCATCGGCAGCGGACTCGCAATATGCTGGTTCATCCCCAAACATGCCCATGGATGGGGGAATCTGAAGGAAATATGCCCTAGAGGCAATAATAAAGTTATTATTTATTTCCTTATATCATGATAAATGTTTATTATTCATGCTAGAATTGTATTAACCGGAAACATAATACATGTGTGAATATATAGAGAAACAGAGTGTCACTAGTATGCCTCTACTTGACTAGCTTGTTAATCAAAGATGGTTATGTTTCCTAACCATAGACAAAAGAGTTGTTATTTGATTAACGGAATCACATCATTAGTTGAATGATCTGATTGACTTGACCCATTCCGTTAGCTTAGCACTTGATCGCTTAGTATGTTGCTATTGCTTTCTTCATGACTTATACAAAGTTCCTACAACTATGAGATTATGCAACTCCTGCCATCGGAGGAACACTTTGTGTGCTACCAAACGTCACAACGAATCGGGTGATTATAAAGGTACTCTACAGGTGTCTCCCAAACTATATGTTGAGTTGGCATAATTCAAGATTAGGTTTTGTCACTCCGATTGCTCGGAGAGGTATCTCTGGGCCTTCTCGGTAATACTCATCACCTAAGCCTTGCAAGCATTGTAACTAATGAGTTAGTTATGAAATGATGTATTACAGAACGAGTAAATAGACTTGCCGATAACGAGATTGAACTAGGTATTGGATACCGACGATCGAATCTCTGCAAGTAACATACCGATGACAAAGGGAACAACGTATGTTGTTATGCGGTTTGACCAATAAAGATCTTCGTAGAAAATGTAGGAACCAATATGAACATCCAGGTTCCACTATTGGTTATTGACCGAGAATAGTTCTAGGTCATGTCTACATAGTTCTCGAACCCGTAGGGTCCGCACGCTTAACGTTACGATGACAATTTTATGAGTATTGATGTACCGAAGTTTGTTCGGAGTCCCGGAGGTGATCACGGACAGGACGAGGAGTCTCGAAATGGTCGAGACATAAAGATTGATATATTGGAAGCCTATGTTTGACTTCGAATAGTTCCGTGAAATCGGATTTTACCGGAAGACCGGGGGGGTTACTGAACCCTCCCCGGGGTTAATGGGCCTTAGTGGGCCATGAGGGAGAAGAGGAGGGCGGCCAGGGCAGGCCGCGCCTCCCCTAGTCCGAATAGGACAAGGAAGGGGGGGGCGGCCTCTCTTCCCTCCCCCCAAGTCCTAATCCAACTAGGAAAAGGGGGGGAGTCCTACTCCCGGTGGGAGTAGGACTCCTCCGGCGCGCCTCCTCCTAGGGCCGGCCGCACCCCCCCTTTCTCCTTTATATACAGGGGGAAGGGGGCACCCTAGAGGACACAAGTTGATCTACGGATCGTTCCTTAGCCGTGTGCGGTGCCCCCCTCCACCATATTCCACCTTGGTCATATCGTCGCGGAGTTTAGGCAAAGCCCTGCGCCGGTAGAGCATCATCATCGCTACCACGCCGTCAGGTCGACGGAACTCATCCCCGACACCCTGCTGGATCGGAGTCCGGGGATCATCATCGAGCTGAACGTGTGCTGAACACGGAGGTGCCGTACGTTCGGTACTTGGATCGGTCGGATCGTGAAGACGTACGACTACATCAACCGCGTTGTCATAACGCTTCCGCTTTCGGGTTCACGAGGGTACGTGGATACACTCTCCCTCTCGTTGCTATACATCACCATGATCTCGCGTGCAGCGAGGGATTTTTTGAAATTACTACGTTCCACAACAGTGGCATCCGAGCCTGGTTTTATGCGTTGATGTTATATGCACGAGTAGAACACAAGTGATTTGTGGGCGATACAAGTCATACTGCTTACCAGCATGTCATACTTTGGTTCGGCGGTATTGTGAGATGACGCGGCCCGGACCGACATTACGCCAGACGCTTACGCGAGACTGGTTTCACCGCCGCAAGCACTCGTTGCTTAAAGGTGATCAAGCGGGTGTCTCAGATCTCTCACTTTAGTTGAACTGAGTGCGGCTACGCCCGGTCCTTGCGAAGGTTAAAACAGCACCAACTTGACAAACTATCGCTGTGGTTTTGATGCGTAGGTAAGAACGGTTCTTGCTCAGCCCGTAGCAGCCACGTAAAACTTGCAACAACAAAGTAGAGGACGCCTAACTTGTTTTTGCAGGCATGTTGTGATGTGATATGGTCAAGACGTGATGCTATATTTTATTGTATGAGATGATCATGTTTTGTAACCGAAGTTATCGGCAACTGGCAGGAGCCATATGGTTGTCGCTTTATTGTATGAAATGCAAACGCCATGTAATTGCTTTACTTTATCACTAAGCGGTAGCGATAGTCGTAGAAGCAATAGTTGGCAAGACGACAATGATGCTAAGATGGAGATCAAGGTGTCACGCCGGTGACGATGGTGATCATGATGGTGCTTCGGAGATGGAGATCACAAGCACAAGATGATGATGGCCATATCATATCACTTATATTGATTGCATGTGATGTTTATCCTTTATGCATCTTATCTTGCTTTGATTGACGGTAGCATTTTAAGATGATCTCTCACTAAAAAATATCAAGAAGTGTTCTCCCTGAGTATGCACCGTTGCCAAAAGTTCATAGTGCCCAGACACCACGTGATGATCGGGTGTGATAAGCTCTACGTCCATCTACAACGGGTGCAAGCAATTTTTGCACACGCGAATACTCAAAGTTAAACTTGACGAGCCTAGCATATGCAGATATGGCCTCGGAACACGGATACCGAAAGGTCGAGCGGGAATCATATAGTAGATATGATCAACATAGTGATGTTCACCATTGAAACTACTCCATCTCACGTGAGGATCAGACATGGTTTAGTTGATTTGGATCACGTAATCACTTAGATGACTAGAGAGATGTCTATCTAAGTGGGAGTTCTTAAGTAATATGATTAATTGAACTTAAATTTATCATGAACTTAGTCCTGGTAGTATTTTGCAAATTATGTTGTAGATCAATAGCTCGAGTTGTTGCTTCCCTATGTTTGTTGCTTTCATATGTTTATTTTAATATGTTCCTAAAGAAAACTGTGTTGAAAGATGTTAGTAAGAATGATGCGGATTGGATCCGTGATCTAAGGTTTATCCTCATTGCTGCACAGAAGAATTATGTCCTTGATGCACCGCTAGGTGACAGACCTATTGCAGGAGCAGATGCAGACGTTATGAACGTTTGGCTAGCTCAATATGATGACTACTTGATAGTTGAGTGCACCATGCTTAACGGCTTAGAATCGGGACTTCAAAGACGTTTTGAACGTCACGGACCATATGAGATGTTCCATGAGTTGAAGTTAATATTTCAAGCAAATACCCGAGTTGAGAGATATGAAGTCTCCAACAAGTTCTATAGCTAAAAGATGGAGGAGAATCGCTCAACTAGTGAGCATGTACTCAGATTGTCTGGGTACTTCAATCGCTTGAATCAAGTGGGAGTTAATCTTACAGATAAGATAGTGATTGACAGAATTCTCTAGTCACCATCACTAAGTTACTAGAACTTCATGATGAACTATAGTATGCAAGGGATGACGAAAACGATTCTCGAGCTCTTCGTGATGTTGAAATCGACGAAGGTAGAAATCAAGAAAGAGCATCAAGTGTTGATGATTGACAAGACCACTAGTTTCAAGAAAAGGGCAAAGGGAAAGAAAGGGAAACTTCAAGTAGAATGGCAAACAAGTTGTCACTCCCGTGAAGAAGACCAAAGCTGGACCAAAGCTCTAAACCGAAGTGCTTAATCGCAAAGGATATGGTCACCGAAGCGTAAATACCCTGAATATTTGGTGGATAAGAAGGATGGCAAAGTGAACAAGGGTATATTTGATATACAGGTTATTGATGTGTGCCTTACTAGTGTTTATAGTAGCCCCTGAGTATTTGATACTTGTTCGGTTGCTAAGATTAGTAATTCGAAACAGGAGTTACGTATCAAATGAGACTAGTTGAAAGGGAAGTGACGATGAGTGTTGGAAGTAGTTCCAAGATTGATATGATCATCATCGCACACTCCCTATACCTTCGAGATTAGTGTTAAAAGCCAAATAAATGTTATTTTGCGTTTGCGTTGAGCATGAATATGATTTGATCATGTTTATTGCAAAACAATTATTCATTTGAAGTTAAAGAATAATTGTTGTTCTGTTTACATGAATAAAACCTTCGATGGTTATACACCCAATGAAAATAGTTTGTTGGATCTCGATCGTAGTGATACACATATTCATAATATTGATGCCAAAAGATGCAAAGTTAATAATGATAGTTCAACTTATTTGTGGCACTGCCGTTTGGGTCATATCGGTGTAAAACGCATGAAGAAACTCCATAAAAGATGGATTTTCGGAATCACTTAATTATGAATCATTTGATGCTTGCGAACCGTGCCTTTTGGGCAAGATGACTAAAACTCCGTTCCCCGGAACAATGGAACGAAGCTTGACTTATTGGAAATAATACATACCGATGTATGCGATCCAATGAGTGTTAAGGCTCGCGGCGTGTATCGTTATTTTCTGACCTTCACAGATGATTTGAGCAGATATGGGTATATCTACTTGATGAAGCATAAATCTGAAACATTTGAAAAGTTCAAAGAATTTCAGAGTGAAGTTGAAAATCATCGTAACAAGAAAATAAAGTTTCTACGATCTGATCGTGGAGGAGAATATTTGAGTTACGAGTTTGGTCTACATTTGAAGCAATGCGGAATAGTTTCGCAACTCACGCCACCGAACCCCACAACAGAATGGTGTGTCCGAACGTCATAATCGTACTTTAATAGATATGGTGCGATCTATGATGTCTCTTACCGATTTACCGCTATCATTTTGGGGTTATGCTTTAGAGACGGCCGCATTCACGTTAAATAGGGCACCATCAAAATCCGTTGAGACGACACCTTATGAGCTATGGTTTGGCAAGAAGCCAAAGTTGTCGTTTCTAAAAGTTTGGGGTTGCGATGCTTATGTGAAAAAGCTTCAACCTGATAAGCTTGAACCCAAATCGGAAAAATGTGTCTTCATAGGATACCCAAAGGATACAATTGGGTACACCTTCTATCACAGATCCGAAGGCAAGACATTCAAGGTTAAGAATGGATCCTTTCTAGAGAAGGAGTTTCTCTCGAAAGAAGTGAGTGGGAGGAAAGTAGAACTTGATAAGGTAATTGTACCTTCTCCCTTATTGGAAAGTAGTTCATCACAGAAATCTGTTCCTGTGACTACTACACCAATTAGTGAGGAGGATAATGATGATGATCATGTAACTTCAGATCAAGTTACTACCGAACCTCGTAGGTCAACCAGAGTGAGATTCGCACCAGAGTGGTACGGTAATCCCATTCTGGAGGTCATGTTACTTGACCATGACGAACCTACGAACTATGAGGAAGCGATGATGAGCCCAGATTCCGCAAAATGGTTAGAGGCCATGAAATCTGAGATATGATCCATGTATGAGAACAAAGTATGGACTTTGATGGATTTGCCCGATGATCGGCAAACCATAGAAAATAAATGGATCTTCAAGAGGAAGACGGACGTTGATAGTAGTGTTACTATCTACAAAGCTAGACTTGTCGAAAAAGGTTCTTGACAAAGTTCAAGGTGTTGACTACGATGAAAGTTTCTCACTCGTAGCGATGCTTAAGTCTGTCCAAATCATGTTAGCAATTGCCGCATTTTTATGAAATCTGCAAATGGATAAACAAAACTACATTCCTTAATGGATTTAAAGAAGAGTTGTATATGATGCAACTGAAGGTTTTGTCAATCCTAAAGGTGCTGACAAAATACGCAAGCTCCAGTGATCCATCTATGGACTGGTGCAAGCATCTCGGAGTTGGAATATACGCTTTGATAAGTTGATCAAAGCATATAGTTTTATACAGACTTGCGGTGAAGCCTGTATTTACTAGAAAGTGAGTGGGAGCACTACATCATTTTTGATAAGTATATGTGAATGACATATTGTGGATCGGAAATAATGTAGAATCATTCTGCAAAGCATAAAGGAGTGTTTGAAAGGAGTTTTTCAAAGAAAGACCTCGGTGAAGCTGCTTACATATTGAGCATCAAGATCTATATAGATAGATCAAATCGCTTGATAAGTTTTTTCAATGAGTACATACCTTGATAAGATTTTGAAGTAGTTCAAAATGGAACAGTCAAAGAAAGAGTTATTGCATGTGTTACAAGGTGTGAAATTGAGTAAGACTCAAAACCCGACCACGGCAGAAGATAGAAAGAGAATGAAAGTCATTCCCTATGCCTTGGCCATAGGTTCTATAAAGTATGCCATGCTGTGTACCAGATCTATTGTATACCCTACACTGAGTTTGACAAAGGAGTACAATAGTGATCTAGGAGTAGATCACCGGACAGCGGTCAAAATTATCCTTACTGGAATAAGGATATGTTTCTCGATTATGGAAGTGACAAAAGGTTCGTCGTAAAGGGTTACGCCGATGCAAGTTTTGACACCGATCTGGATGACTCTAAGTCTCGATCTAGATACATATTGAAAGTGGGAGCAATTAGCTAGAGTAGCTCCGTGCAGAGCATTGTAGACATAGAAAATTGCAAAATACATAATGGATCTGAATGTGAAAGACCCGTTGACTAAGATTCTCTCACAAGCGAAACATGATTACTGAATCACCTTAGTACTCTTTGGGTGTTAATCACATAGCGATGTGAACTAGATTACTGAATCTAGTAAACCCTTTGGGTGTTGGTCACATGGCGATGTGAACTATGGGTGTTAATCACATGATGATGTGAACTATCAATGTTAATCACATGGTGATGTGATCTAGATTATTGACTCTAGTGCAAGTGGGAGACTGAAGGAATATGCCCTAGAGGCAATAATAAAGTTATTATTTATTTCCTTATATCATGATAAATGTTTATTATTCATGCTAGAATTGTATTAATCGGAAACATAATACATGTGTGAATATATAGACAAAGCAGTGTCACTAGTATGCCTCTACTTGACTAGCTTGTTAATCAAAGATGGTTATGTTTCCTAACCATAGACAAAAGAGTTGTTATTTGATTAACGGAATCACATCATTAGTTGAATGATCTGATTGACTTGACCCATTCCGTTAGCTTAGCACTTGATCGTTTAGTATGTTGCTATTGCTTTCTTCATGACTTATACAAAGTTCCTACAACTATGAGATTATGCAACTCCCGTTTACCGGAGGAACACTTTGTGTGCTACCAAACGTCACAACGAATCGGGTGATTATAAAGGTACTCTCAGGTGTCTCCCAAACTATATGTTGAGTTGGCATAATTCAAGATTAGGTTTTGTCACTCCGATTGCTCTGGAGAGGTATCTCTGGGCCTTCTCGGTAATACTCATCACCTAAGCCTTGCAAGCATTGTAACTAATGAGTTAGTTATGAAATGATGTATTACGGAACGAGTAAAGAGACTTGCCGGTAACGAGATTGAACTAGGTATTGGATACCGACGATCGAATCTCGGGCAAGTAACATACCGATGACAAAGGGAACAATGTTTGTTGTTATGCGATTTGACCGATAAAGATCTTCGTAGAAAATGTAGGAACCAATATGAACATCCAGGTTCCACTATTGGTTATTGACCGAGAATAGTTCTAGGTCATGTCTACATAGTTCTCGAACCCGTAGGGTCCGCACGCTTAACGTTACGATGACAATTTTATGAGTATTGATGTACCGAAGTTTGTTCGAGTCCCGGATGTGATCACGGACATGACTAGGAGTCTCGAAATGGTCGAGACATAAAGATTGATTTATTGGAAGCCTATGTTTGGAATTCAGAATAGTTCGGGGTGAAATCGGGATTTTACCGGTACACCGGGGGGTTAGCGGAACCCTCCCGGGGGTTAATGGGCCTTAGTGGGCCATGAGGGAGAAGAGGAGGACCGGCCAGGGCAGGCCGCGCGCCCCCTCCCCCCCTAGTCCGAATAGGACAACGAGGGGGGGCGCCCCTTCTCTTTCCTCCCCAAGTCCTAATCCAACTAGGAAAGGGGGAGTCCTACTCCTGGGAGTAGGACTCCTCCGGCGCGCCTCCTCCTAGGGCCGGCCGCACCCCCCCTTTCTCCTTTATATACGGGGGCAAGGGGGCACCCTAGAGGACACAAGTTGATCTACGGATCGTTCCTTAGCCGTGTGCGGTGCCCCCCTCCACCATATTCCACCTCGGTCATATCGTCGCGGAGTTTAGGCAAAGCCCTGCGCCGGTAGAGCATCATCATCGTCACCACGCCGTCGTGCTGACGGAACTCATCCCCGACACCCTGCTGGATCGGAGTCCGGGGATCGTCATCGAGCTGAACGTGTGCTGAACTCGGAGGTGCCGTACGTTCGGTACTTGGATCGGTCGGATCGTGAAGACGTACGACTACATCAACCGCGTTGTCATAACGCTTCCGCTTTCGGTCTACGAGGGTACGTGGACACAGTCTCCCCTCTCGTTGCTATACATCACCATGATCTCGCGTGTGCGTAGGAATTTTTTTGAAATTACTACATTCCCCAACAGAATCAGCCATGCTTCCATTAGCTATTTGGCCGGTTATCCTCAAACATCATATACTAGCCCTCGTGATATTAATTGTTCAGTGGCATATAAAACTAAAAACATTCATGACTCGGATCACCTTGGTCGAGTGAATGGAGATTCTGCAGGAGCATATGTGCCTAATATTGCAGGAGATGAGGTGGCTCTGGCTGCATTAAAAAGTTTAGCCCAAAATAAGAAGATTAGTGCTATTTGCCTTGAGCAGCACGAAAAGGGATTGGTTCCTGATTATGAGGCAATAGGAGCTAAGGGTTTTGAAAGAAGACGAAGTGTTGCCGATTGATCAAATTGGCGTGAGAAAATATTCAACAACAGTGCACATGTCTTCACCTATCATTGCAGCATGTTATACACCCCCTATACAATCGCAAAATTTCGGCAACATCAATTCATTGCCGAAAGATCGTAAAAGTATTGGGGGGCAAGCTGATCCAAGCAGTGAGTTCAAAGAAAAATATGTGGCCCAAGTGGACAAGAACAAGCCAGAGCTCACAGGGAATAGCGTTAATGAATTTAGTACACCTACCCTTGAGGAATTACCAGCAGAATATTGACAGGCTTATGAAGCAATCAAGAAGAAGCGTGGGGAGGAAGATTTGCAAGAGTACATCAAGTGCCTTTCTCCATGTAGCAACCATGTTGGCCCTTCTATACTCTTAAGAGAAGATAAAAAAGAAGTTTTGCAAGCAAATCAACAAAAAAGGATTCACTCGGGTAATACAGTGGATTCGGTTGAAACCAGATTGAGCACTGAGATAGCTAATGCCGAGTGCATCAAGCCATTTATTATCAAGTGTACCAAAATAGAAGATGCAAGCTTCGCTGAGCAAAGGAATGACAAACGCAGCAAATTGGCTGTCCTCAATTTTTCTAGATGTAAGGGAGCTTACATGCTACCCTATGAGTTTCGTGCCAAAAATATTGATGAGCATCAAGAGCAAAGTAATATGGCTGAACATAGTTCCGTTAATGATGAACATCAAGAACAAGAAAATGCAGCCGAGCAAAGTTCAACTGACAAAGAGCATCCGAGTGAAATCCACTCGGGCAATCTGACTGAAATATACTCGGGAAATCCGAGTGAAATCTACTCAGACAATCTGAGTGATGAAGCACGAGATCCAGAAAAAGAGGCCGAGGCGTTGGAGAATTATTCAGAAGTGGAGCAAGGTATTGTTCCAGTGGTGCAACCATCTCTTCCTTCCAACGTCTTCACAAAGGTACACCTACTAGATAATTTATTCAATTTTCGATTCGTTCAAAATCATATTGTTGATGCACCTGTTAGTAAGATTCTAATTAATTTTGAAAGACCAATCAAAATGAGTAATCTGTTTGTTAGGAATGATCTTGTCACTAATCATGATGGTCAACACATGGTATCATTCATAGAGACTGGTAGTGATAACTCATCGCAACCAAAGCTTTTCCCATTATGCCGACTTAAAATTATGTTCATATGGGTAGCTTTGCTTGTTTCATGCCTGGCTAACATTTGGTCTCAAATGAGACGTATATTCTATAATTGTTTTGGTTGCGGAAACATAAAGCCAGGTCCAAAGTCCTTCAAGATAGACGATTCAAGAGCATCAGGAAAACATGATGAAAATCAATGCATAGCCAAGTCGGATGACGCTAAGCCAGCACGACTCGGTTATTTTGTTTTAGAACCAGTATCACAGTATCAGTTAATGGACGGACAATGTACCTTCAGTCCGAGCATGGGTAATCACATCGTTGGTGCAATGTCGACAAATCCTATTATAATTGATCACGATGTCAAGCCATCAGGACAAGAACAATTGCAATGTTTGTTTCAAGAGAATATCAAAGACAACAACGTGATTCATCAAGCCGCACAATCGGACAACATAGGACGATTGGAGTTTGTTGAGGCACGAGCATATGGCCAGTCGTATCAGATTGGTCTTGATGGTGATCAAATGGTAACTCGGCTATCTCAAGCCGATTCGTCTAAAGGTCAACAGGTACACAACGATGATGAATGGGTCAAGTCTTCGAGCAAGGATATGGTTAAAAAGTGCATCAACAACAATCTTGAAGACGGTAATTCCATCAAAGCTACAATGGCGACATCTAGCACTGGGGGGCAATGAGAAAATTTAAAGACCGATGCACGCACAACTAAACAAAGCAAAGGTAATGGTAAGCACAAAGGTAAAAAGCCGAAAGTCACTTTCGCGCAGTTATTAGAAAAATATCAGAATATAAGTGAGGGAAAGAGTGCTTATCGGCCAAGTGAAACAAAAGCATCGAAGTCACCCAAGGCATAAATTTGAAGACCGGGATTGGTGAAGGAAGAAGTTGAGCAAACAGACTCCATATCCTCCTTTTGGGCCACCAATGTCGATGTCATGGATACCCCCCCTATGCTGACTATTATTCAGATCAACCATGGAAGAAGTATAAATCAAGGGCACATTGTCCATCATATTCTAAACCACCTCACCAAAATTATGCAGCTCTGAGAGGATCATCATTTGTTCAACAACCACATGATAAAGACCGTTTCAATCATAAGGAATCGGTCCAAAACTCAAGGAAGAAGAAAGAGGTGGTCAAACAAGTTTACCGTGTTAAAATAGATGGTCGTAAGAGTGCAACTTCAGATTTGATCTCAAATGAAAAAGAGCCAATTAAAGTGTTGACATTGGCTACTAAAGGCAATGAGACGAAGCAACCAATTATTGTGAATCAAAGTGCCAAATCTGAAGAAAAGAAGTTGAGAGTGCACAAGGCCAAAAAGGAATTGCCATTGGTCAAAAAAGAATCACAACCAAGATGCCCACTCGGCTTATCGTATTGGCAAAAGAGGGAATTACACAAACTTAGTGCACAAGAACTTGAAGAAAGGAACATGGCAGGGTTCCCAAAGGAAGTGCTCAAAATAATAATTATGTGCAAGCCTCCATTACAAGAAGTGCGGGAAAGGTGAAGAAGGAAAAGAGTGAAAACTACGAAGGACCAAGATTAAGGTTTCAGCATCTTCGGTCTACACATTGTCCATATTCTTCAACTATGCCATTAACGCCCATGCCATGGAATTCGTCATCAGGTATGATTGGTAACCCTCAACGGGCTTATTTTAATCCATGGATGCAATCTAATTTCTTACATCATGAAAGGGTATTACCAAGTCACTATACATGTGATTAGCTACAAGTTTGTTGCTGATCCAAAGGGCCAAAATACTTGATTTGTCATTTCATTTGTTTATTTCGGCTATATGTGCTTTGATTGAAGTTTACATGGTAATGGCCGATATTTATCTATCGTCCTAAGAGTATGTCAATGCATGGCCGGTGCAATATTATAACATCGTCCTTAGTTTGATTGGAGAGCAAGACAAGGTACATGCTCATGGAAATTTATATTTATATTTGAATGGAGTTGAGACATGATGACCGATGTCATTGAATACATGATGCATAGACCAATTCACGCTACTGTAATTGGCTAGGGAGCTTATACTTTGTTTGGATATGTTTTGGCTTATGCGTCTTTGAGATCTATAAGAGGCCAAATCATAGCTGATTTTATTACTGAACATCAGATTAATGACATGAATAATATTGATACTAGCCTTATCTCTTTAGTACTATGGAGATTATGTTTTGATGGTTCAATTCGTAGCAATGGCAAAAGTGTTGGTGTTGTTTATATATCTCCTGATGGTACTATTTTTCAAGCCTCATGCCGCTTAGAATATTTTTATGCACGATTAATCAAAGCCGAATATGTTGTTATTCGGATGGACTCTTTTACTTGCTATAGGTGCTATACATATTGAGGCTTTCGGTGATTCGTTATGAGTAGTGCAACAAATATCCAAGGGTTATCAATGTTTTGACGAATCACTTATATCAATCTTGGGGTATGTCTAGATGCAAAATTTACCTTGGGTTGCATTAAAATTGTTCATATATTTAGACATGACAATTGGAGAGAGTTAGCATAGCAAGCATCCGGCTACCATGTCCATCATGTTGTATTGCATTTCTCTCAATAGGCGATGCTTAGTCTCGTCAACATAGGTAAGGCCGAACCGAAGTCCACAACTTTGGCCACTAATGAAATTTTTATGCAGGCAAAAGTAAGGATTGGAGAAAGTTTATTGTTGATTATCTACAAAATCCTAGCAAAAGGGTGAACAATATGGTTTGGAGGATGACCTTGAGATACATATCTATGAAACGTTATCACCGGATTGTAAATGAAGCTGAGAAGGTTTCACCCAAGTTTGCATCAGAAAGTTCACACAAGACATGGCCGATATATACTTATCGTCCTAAGAACATATAAATGGCCGATGGAGTGTTGACATTGTCCTTAGAACAAACTTGGTATAAGTTATTTTTTCGGCGCGCTAGCTTTGCCGAAAAAAAGGGGCATGTGTTGACGCTCAAAAGTGGCACGTTTATAAAGAGTGGCTTGAAGCTATGTCAAGATTAATTCAAACTTACTATTGAAAGTCACCTTGAGATGGCTCTCTTGGAGAACATGAAGATGAATATGAAGATGGCCTAAAATGAAGCTCGGATGTAAAAGTTATGACAAGTTGAGAGATACTCATGTCGACACTGGATTAAAGAATGGCTATAAAACCAACTAAGATTGCTTCAAATGGAGAAAATTTCAACATCAAAGTTGTGCGCCTCGTCGAAGCGATCGATTTTGATATAAAGATTGTCCCAATCCGAGGTGGTATGCAAAAGTTACAGCCCGCACAGCGCGACCCTCCAGTGAGCAAAATATGACGCCCGGAACCAGACACATATGTAGGTATGTCTGATGAGATGCGTGAATAATTAGCTGTTTTACGCGAGCGATTTAACCCTCGGACTGACCTCTGATGAAAACACGTTCTACATGAAAGTTGTTCTTCTCGTCTAAACGGTCAAGATTGCTTTTGGACTCGTTTCCATCTGAGATCGTTTACCACCACAAAAAGGACCCGCAAGGTGCAGCCAGTTTTAGACCGAACAGTTTTGGAAAGTTCAGATAAAACCAATCCGAATTTGACTAGGATTTTGGACGTGAATCCAAAAAATTTCCTTGCACGGGAAGTCCAGCCGCCTCTTATATACCTAAGGGGTGATGGCCGATTGAACAAAACACAATCGAACAAATCTATCTACATCTTTTATCTTTACTTTTCCTTCTCCCTTGTTCTTCTTCTTCCTCGTTCTTCGTTCGTTCTTCTTTTGCAGCGCGGTGAACCTCGAGGCCCTAGGGGCGGTCAGGCCGACCTAGGGCAGCCCATAGCCGCCGCGCGCCCTAACAGGGTTCCTCCCGGGCGTGTGGGGTTTCGGGTCTACAAGAGTGCCCGCCGGATTGTCTTGCGTACCGCGCTTCCGGCGGGTCTCCTTCGACATGAGCTGCGGTGCATCACCTCCGGCGTCGAGGGTACACGGTGACGTGTTCGTTTGCGAACATACTTTTTGGCGACTCCGCTGGGGATCAAGCTTTGAACAGTCTCCAGCCTGTTCTTGATACGAGGAGAGCGTCATCAAGCGGCTGCAATGTACATGTATCATCAATATCCTTACGTATATGCAAATAGCCATTATTTTGATGTTGCTAGATCTTTCAATGGACATGTCATGTCGGCTAGCCCTAACGAGCAAAGGCCGACTAGTTATTCCGTTCGAGAAACTTGGAATTTACAGAATCGCGACATGCAACTTATGAATCTGAACTTTCGTGCATCGGCAACATCTTTCAATATGCCAGTGAACAACACGATTTGTTTGAGTGATAAATATATGACACCTCATGTACGGGAGGGCGTCTCACAGTTTTATCCATCGGCAGCGGACTCGCAATATGCGAGTTCATCCCCAAACATGCCGATGGATGGGGGAATCGGCCATGCTTCCATTAGCTATTTGGCCGGTTATCCTCAAACATCATATACTACACCTCGTGATATTAATTGTTCAAAGGGCATATAAAACTAAAAATATTCATGACTCGGATCACCTTGGCCGAGTGAATGGAGATTCTGCAGGAGCATATGTGCCTAATATTGCAGGAGATGAGGTGGCTCTGCTGCATTAAAAAGTTTAGCCCAAAATAAGAAGATTAGTGCTATTTGCCTTGAGCAACACAAAAAGGGATTGGTTCCTGATTATGAGGCAATAAGTTGCTTTCCACTCAAATCATCTTTCCACCATAGCCAAATCTGTGAGAGAGAGTTGAGTGTTGGGGAGACTATCATTTGAAGCACAAGAGCAAGGAGGTCATCATCAACACACCATCTATTACCTCTTGGAGAGTGGTGTCTCCTAGATTGGTTAGGTGTCACTTGGGAGCCTCCGTCAAGATTGTGGAGTTGAACCAAGAAGTTTGTAAGGGCAAGGAGATCGCCTACTTCGTGAAGATCTACCCAAGTGAGGCAAGTCCTTCGTGGGCGATGGCCATGGTGGGATAGACAAGGTTGCTTCTTCGTGGACCCTTCATGGGTGGAGCCCTCCGTGGACTCACGCAACCGTTACCCTTTGTGGGTTGTATTCTCTACCAATGTGGATGTACAATAGCACCACTTATCGGAATCACGCCAAAAATCTTCGTGTCTCCAATTGTGTTTGCACACTCCAATCCCATCCCTTTACTTTCTTGCAAGTTGCATGCTTTACTTTCCGCTTCTCATATACTCTTTGCATGCTTGCTTGAATAGTATTGTGAATGTTTAAAATTGTGCTAATTTCCAACCTCAACTTGAAAAACTTGAAAACTGCTATCTTTACTTGTTGAGGGTCTAATCACCCCCCCTCTAGACACCTCTTCTCGATCCTTTCACTTGAGTATTTTGCTAGTGGAACTCTCCGACATGTCGTCAATAGGTGCAGCATACTCCGGAGACGCGCGCTTCCCTGAGTCCTTGCGGGCATCCCTGCTAGCCTTCCTTCCCTTCTTTGTTTCTTTGGTGGGAGCTGGGGCTTCTATGGCCTCAGATGCTACTGCGTCCCGATACATCTTGTGCACACATATAACTGCATTTTTCTTATCTGATGGAATGGAAATGACACCCATTGGTCCTAGCCTCTTCAAATTGTTGTAGACATAATGAGATGCTGCCATGAATTTTGCCAGAGCTGGGGGGGGGGCAAGAATTCCATTGTAAGGCAAAGGAAGCTCAACCACGTCAAACACGACCCTCTTGGTCCGGTAATTCAGTTCCCCGCCAAAGGTCACAGGAAATGTAACCTCCCCCTTAGGCCAGCTCCTACCGGGGTTGATTCCTTGGAATGTACCCATAATCTTGAGTTCCTCATCAGGGGTCTGCAGTTTGTCAACCACTCTAAGGGAGATTAAGTTCATCCCAGCCCCACCGTCAACTAGCATCTTTGTAACCTTGAGGTTGCGGATTGTCGGGGAAACCAACAACGGAAAACACCCATCCGCAGTGGTACGGTCATGGTGATCCTCTGCATCAAAGATGATAAGCGTGTGGGGCCATTTAAGTGGCCTTTGGGAGTCTGTAGCTAGCTCCACGACATTGACCTTGCGCGCCCATTGTTTGAGCTGGCGATGAGAGGAATGCAAGGATGCAACCCCATCAATACAGATGGCTTTAGTTGCCTTCTGGAATTCTTGATCGCTGGTTTCTTCCTCATCCTCTTCGTCGCTTCCCTCGCCTCCTTTTTCTTTTCATGGCCTCTAGGAGGTTTTTCTTTCTACTGCAGGGCCTTTCTGTGACGGCCCCCTCTATTAATACGGTTCTTCCTACCAGCACCCTCCTGGCCTCTCTCATTGTCACGCTTCTCATATTCAGCCTTTAGTTTCTCAACAAGCTGCTCAACCTTGTGGCACTCTTGGAGATCATGACCTTTGGTGCGGTGGATTTTGCAGTATGGCCCGTCGGACTTCCCGGCTTTCTCCGCTACCGCGGCCTACCGACAATCTGCGCATGTGGCAGCTTCCTTGCCGGCGGCCTCGGTTCTGGCCTTCTTGATGGCACTAAGATCACCAGAGCTATCAACGACCAATACTGCCTTCTCCTTGCGTTTACTATTGCGAATCTGGCTTCTCCTCCTCGGGTGTGTGGCATCATCGTCATCATCTGAATCAATTTTGATGCCGGCCTCCTCACCGGGGAGTCGCCTTCCTTCTTCAGCCCGAGCATACTTGTCCACAAAGGTGTAAACTCGTTGACGGTCTTGGGTAGCTGGACATTCATTTTGGCTTGCATCCTCCTGTTGCACATGTTCGAATGGAACGCAACAATCACCCTTGATGGGTGTATCTCTGGAATGTTGCGGTGTACTCGGCTGAACCTCTATATATACTTACGCAAATTCTCCCCTTCATCTGCGGAAGGACTTGCAAGTCACTGGGCTGTCCAGGCTCTTGGTGGCCACCTGTGCAGGCACCAACAAACTCATTGCACAGGTCAACCCATGACGAAATTGAGTTCTCTGGCAGGTGCATCAGCCATGATCTCACATTTGGCTTGAGCGCCAAAGGGAAATAGTTGGCGAGCACCTTCTTATCCCTGCCCCGGCGGCTTGAACGACAATCATATAGATGCCCAAAAACTCTACCGAGTTTAATTTTCCGTCGTATTTCTCCGGTAGTTCAGGCTTGAAGGCCCGGGCAGATGGCCAACGGACCTGCTGCAGCTCGTGAGTAAAGGCAGGACACCCAACCTCGTAAGGCAAGTACCCGTCGATACTGGGCGCGGGTTCGTTAACGTCTGGGCCGTTGCGTCTATTGGATTGATGGTGTGCCTTCGGCATCGTTCTATGGTCACACACGCATCCTCCTTCAGCCTGTGTTCTAGAACCCACCACTGATCTTGGTGAGTTTGTGGGCTGGACGAAGACATTGACGTCTCACCGGGCTCGTCGACACACTGAGTTTGCTGAGGCTGCCTCTGGGTCTGTTTTCGTGGAGGGGATTGTACTATTGGTGTAGCCCCCTCGACACAGTCATCAGCCCGAGCTGCCATCATCATTTGTGGGCACCATGATGGCTCTGCATGCTGTGACTTACTGGCTTTAACTAATCCGATCAAGCTCTGGATGGTGGCCCTCCACTCGTCCATCTTGTCAGCTACCGGCGGAAAATTCAACAGGAGTTGGGCCCGCGCCATTGCTTCCGCGGCTGTGCTTGGCATGGCCAACAATGTAGAGCACAACATCGCTCGACTCCTGGCAGAACTAGCAGGAGCATCACCGCGTTCTTGTCTCCGTGGACCGTTTGCCAAGGTGGTCTGGCAATGAGTAGGCCGCGCTTGAGGGTCGACGGCTCCGTTCGACGCTCCATCTTGTCCGTCATGCTCTGGGCGAGGGGTGCGGCTTGCAGTCGTGCCCATGGTGGGCGCGTCTAGAGGATCACGGTTTGCGTAGGAGCAGGCATCGCTATTGCGGCTATGTCCGCCAGTACGGCGGGGAGGCAGAGACTGAGTGTTCCCTCCACCCGCGGCTTCTAGGTCAAGCTCGTCAGGATGCTGCTGATGCTGCCCAGCCCCAGTGTTTCCCGCTCTGTCTTCGGCCATGGGGGACAGAACAATGGCACCGCCTGCACCAGTCGTGTCAATCACGGCACCCGCCTCATCCGACGTAGCCGCGGCGCCTACCGTGTCCGCGGCCGTGTGCGAGGGGACCTTCAAAGCAGAGGGGTGCGTGGTTGCATCGGGCTTCTTCTTGGGCGCCATGGACGGAGAAGATGAGGACAAAGAAGACGACGGCGAAGATCGACGCGCTGTTCACAACTTCGGGTTCGCGCAAGCAATCTCCCCCAACCCGGCGCGCCAAAGATGTCGTGGCAGGGTGCACACGATAACCTATGGGGCCACGGGCCCCTTGTGGTTCGGCAGGGGGGAGATCATGTTGCACAAAGAGCGGAGGCCATGAGGCAGCGCGGCGATGAGACTCTAGTTTTTACCCAGGTTCGGGCCGCTATGAAGTGTAAAACCCTACTCCTGCTTTTGGTGGATTGGATAGAGGAACACGATGACACTCAGGGCTCAGGCCCGGCAGGACAGCCTCGGGGAGAGCTGCTACACGAGTACAAATGTGTCAAATTCCAAATCCTTGTCTAGGTTGCCTTGGACCTCCTTTTATAGCTCAAAGGGTAGCCAAAGTGGCAAAACAGACATTATCTTGTGCTTAGATAGCCAACAGTGCTATCGTACCTAACTCTGGCACTTTGGACAAAATGCCATAAATGCTACCTTAGGTGGCATGCGGGCATGCATCCCCGGTAAGCTTTATTCCATAGCTTAGCTAAGTTCTGCTTATTATCTTAACCCGCCCCTAGACGGGTGTCAAATGGGTGTGGTCTGTCTTCCAGCAGACTGCCATGTGCTTAGTGAAGGCCACTTAGTCGCATGGAGGCTAGACACCGCATCGATAAGTCACTGGCGTCACGGTGTGGTGGAGCGGTGGTAACTGGCGCGTGCTTGCCGGGCCTTCTCGAAGAGGCGCGTGCTTTGGTCTCTGGTCGTCCCGAAGACGTGGTTGGCGTGGCCTGATCCTGCTTTCATCTGCTGCGTCAACCTTGCCGGTCTCGCCTGGCCGGCAAAGGACACTCCTCTTGGAATCCTTGACTTGTACGTTGGCTTTCCCTTCTTAATACGCTCCTTGACCTCACGAAGAGCGGCTTCTCTGGCTTGGCCTTGTGTTAAACATTGGTGTTGGATGTATTGATCGTCAGCACGCCTGTGCATGAGTCCGGTCAGCAAATGTGAATGTTTGCCGCACCGACATATAGGTAGGAGCATGCTCTCATAATTTTTTAGAATTAATGAAGCAATACAAAATATAGTTGCTTCACAAACTGAAAATATTGCCAGAAACAAAGAGTTGAATATGCGCTCACATAGATTGTTGGATGGAGCTAAAATTTGGTGGAGTATGATTATTTGAGCATATGAAGGAGCTTGCAAAATTTCAACCCATTTTGATAAGCCTAGCTTGTACTTCCTTCACAAAGTTTCTCACTGGGCAGAAACTTTGGAAATTTACTGAGGAAGATTTACTAGCCAAATGGAGTTGAGTTTTGGTATGTGGCAATGATTTGGATATGAAAGAATGCCCAAAAAAAGTTTGGAAGCAATCAAGAAAAGATAGGTGGCACTTATTTCACAAAGTGCCATTCTGGATAGAGTTGAAGAATGAATATTGATGAATTATTTTTGAACTAGGCAAGGAAGAGTTTGGACATATTTGGGGAATATATGATCCACATAATTTATGAGAATTATTTGGGATTTTTTTTGAAGGCAGACATATAGGTTGCTTCACAACCTAGATTAGACAGGGTTATTCCTTTAATAGAAAAAGAAATATTCCCAAGAAAAAGAATTTGGGGTTGGACCAAAATATAAATGACATGATCTTGGGAGAGATTGAGAATGATGAACCACTTGAGAGAAGAAAAATGAAGATCTCCAGGGTTTCAAGTCCACAGAACTGCTCCAAAAAGAAAAATCATGGCAAAAGCCGAAGAAATCAAAAGAAAAAGAAAGGGCCAAAAATTAGGGTGTTACATACACACATTATTGATAAGATAGCAATCGAGAGGATACCAATTGAAGAAAATATACCAAATTAATAAATCATCACTTGAAGGATACCAAAGAAAAGATACATCAAGGAATGAGATATCCATTGATACACACTAAATGAAATATACCAAACTCCCAAAAGACATGAAGGTTTCAAACAAACCAAACCCTCTATAAAGTTTCATGATGGCACTAAGTACCAAAAAGAAATGGCTTGCCTTCCACTAACACACACTTGATAAGGATCACAAGATAAGTGTTCTAAAGAAAATAGGATAGCTCTCCCAAGAGTTGTGCATTATAGTGAATTTGCATTTGAATACAAAATGCACAGGATGGATCACCACTTTCACTATATCTAAAAAAACACAAGACAAGATCAAGAAATTAAAAAGATCCACAAGTGGCATGGAGGACAATGGGAGTTGACAAATTCCTTCGCAAGAAATAAGGCAATTAAAGCAAAGGCCAACGAAAATATTATTAACAATTTCTACCACATAAATGAGTACCAATTGTCAAGAGACAAGAATTATATGGATATAATTCCTGGTGGTAGATAACAAATATATCCAGCATCATCTTCACACAAAGCACATAACGAATTGCAACTTGTAGAACTAACATGCCACCTAGGAACAAGATAATTTACAATATCAATTCTAAGTGACAATACCTCAAATGTGAGCATTTTTTAGGCTTGTAAGATACGCAAAGCATATTGCTCCCCCATAATGTGATACCAATGAGAACTTAACAAGAGGCGAATAAAAAGCAACAAGAGATAATTAATGGACCATTTAGAATTTGAGTTTCTCATGAGAAGACATACCACACAGAGACTAGATAATCTTGTAATATCAATACTAGGTTGTATTCCTCATGTACACACATTTGTAAGATCGTGAAGTGCACAAGGTACATCACTCACCCAAAATGGGGTGTTCCATTAATCTCTCACAAGAGCCAACTAAGGTACAAACAAGATGCAAAAAGGCTCAACACAAGACTCACATGTACATGATGTGCAAACTAACATACACATACTCGATTAATCAAGATAAGCAAATATGACATCCCCAGATTATTAAACATTAGTTATGCTAATTAACCTGCCAAGCCATCATGATTAATAAAGCCTAATTGTAATTATGCAATGATCCAACTTCAAACCCAGAATTCAAATGTAAGCCAAATAATTACATCTTCAAACAAGCAAAATAAATAGTTCATAATTTTGCAAATAATGCCTATATAATTATTTTAAGGAAAACAACATCACATAAATTCCCAAAATGCCCCTGGATATTAAAATAGTGGAACAAAAGCAACTAATATGAGTATTTCTAGATAAAAAAATATTTAAGCTTTTCAAAATAATCTGAAAACTTGTGGATGGTCCCAAAACATTGTGCTTGAGTTATGCGCTAAGGTCCATTCATAACAAAAATCATTTGGTACTAAATTAGAATACAAAACATGAAATAAATAAGAAATAGAAAAGAATAAGAGAAAATGGCTAAAGCCTACCCTGTCGCTGGTGAGGGAGTCCTGGATTAAGGGGTCCTCGGACAGCCGGACTATATACTTTGGCCAGACTGTTGGACTATGAAGATACAAGATTGAAGACTTCATCCCGTGTCCGGACGGGACTCTCCTTTGCGTGGAAGGAAAGCTTGGCAATTTGGATATGTAGATTTCCTTCTCTGTAACCGACTATGTGTAACCCTAGCCCCCTCCGGTGTCTATATAAACCGAAGGGTTTAGTCTGTAGGACAATAACAATCATAATCATAGGCTAGCTTCTAGGGTTTAGCCTCTACGATCTCGTGGTAGATCAACTCTTGTAATACTCATATCATCAAGATCAATCAAGCAGGAAGTAGGGTATTACCTCCATCGAGAGGGCTCAAACCTGGGTAAAACATCGTGTCCCCTGCCTCCTGTTACCATTAGCCTTAGACGCACAGTTCGGGACGCCCTACCCGAGATCCGCCGGTTTTGACACCGACATTGGTGCTTTCATTGAGAGTTCCACTATGTCGTCGCGATAAGGCTTGATGGCTCCTTTGATCATCTTCAACGATGCGGTCCAGGGGGAGGTTTTCCTTCCCGGACGGATCTTCATATTCGGCGGCTTCGTACTGCGGGCCAACTCGCTTGGTCATCTAGAGCAGATCGATAGCTACGCCCCTGGCCATCAGGTCAGGTTTGGAAGCTTAAACTATACTGCCGACATCCGCGGAGACTTGATCTTCGACGAACTCGAGCCCATGTCAGGCGCTCCGGACGGTCACGACGGGCATGAATTTGATCTGCCATCGGACACTATTCGGGAGATCGCGCCTGCGGCGGTGCCGAGAGTCAATCCGGAGAAGACCGCGCCCTCTGAAGACAGGTGGATGGACCCCGTCACGGAGGCCACATACTCATCGACACTGGAGCCGAACACTGATCCCACCTCCTGTGAGAGTGGTGTCATCAGACCCTCGGACTCGTCTCCGGCCACAGGATCCGAACCGCGTGCGTCCGTGCCTATCGAATCTGATTGGGTACCGGTCATGGAGTTAACCGCCGCGGATATTTTTCAGCACTCGCCCTCAGGTGACGTGCTAAACTCATTAAGGTCTCTTTCCTTGTCAGGAGATTCTTGGCCGAACTATGTTCGGCTTGAGTGGGAAGCGGACGACGAAGAAATTCGTTCCCGACCCACCACCCACTTAATAGCCACTGTCGATGACTTAACCGATGTGCTTGACTTCAACTCCGAAGACATCGACGGTATGGACGACGATGCAGGAGAGGAACAGGAACCACCGCCTATAGGGCGCTGGACAGCCACTTCATCATACGACATATATATGGTGGACACCCCTAAAGAAAGCAATGGCGATGAGGCAACGGAAGATAACCCCTTGGAGAAGCAATCTAGACACCGGCGTCATCGCCGCCGCTCCAAACCCCGCCATAGCAAAAACAGTGATACCGGCACAAGAGATAACAATCCGGATGGTGCCAAAGACGAAGACAATCCTGCCCAGCCAGGCTTCGAGCAGGCCGAGCAAGAAGATGGGCAAGCTAGCCCTAAAAAACAGGCAACCGATGGATAATCAGAGGACGATAATTACATGCCTCTCTCCGAAGACGAAGTGAGCCTTGGCGACGAATAATTCATCGTACCTGAGGATCCCGTCAAGCAGGAGCGCTTCAAACGCCGGCTTATAGCCACTGCAAAAAGCCTGAAGAAAAAAATAGCAACAGCTTTAAGCTGATCAAGATCTGCTAACTGACAGACGGACCGAGGTCCTGGCTGCCGAGGAATACGGACTCGAGCGCCCTAACAAAAGCTACCCAAAGCGCAGGCTGCTACCTCAACTCGAGGAGGAGGCTTTAAAGCCCACGCTACCAGCGCATGATGCGGCTGACCGACCACCCCGTGGCCACGACAAAGCGGCGTACCAGCCCGAAGTCCAGACCGCACCCCGTCGCCAATCAAACGATAATACTAAGGCCCAGGGCTACACGAAGGACCTACAAGACGTATTGGAAAACAAAGCAGGACAGTCAAGATCGATCTACGGATCACGGGGGCGCACCCCAACATGTGACAAGGATCGTCACGCCAGATACTCTAACAAATCCAGCCAGGCCGAATACAATGAAGCCTGGCATAGAGGCGTCGCACATCCCCTATGCTTCACTGATGAAGTAATGGATCATGAATTCCCGGTAGGGTTTAAACCCGTGAACATTGAATCATACGATGGTACCACAGACCCCGCGGTATGGATAGATGATTTTTTCCTCGACATTCACATGGCCCGCGGAGATGATCTACACGCCATCAAGTACCTCCCACTAAAACTAAAGGGACCAGCTCGGCATTGGCTGAATGGCTTGCCGGCAAACTCCATCGGGAGTTGGGAGAACCTGGCAGACGCATTCCTTGACAACTTCCAGGGCACTTACATGCAACCACCGGATGCTGATGATCTAAGTCACATAACCCAGCAGCCCGGAGAGTCCGCCAGGAAATTTTGGACCCGGTTCCTAACCAAAAAGAACCAAATCGTCGACTGTCCGGATGCCGAAGCCCTAGCGGCCTTTAAGCATAACATCCGTGACGAGTGGCTTGCCCGACATCTCGGCCAGGAAAAGCCAAAGTCCATGGCAGCCCTCACCACACTCATGACCCGCTTTTGCGTGGGCGAGGATAGCTGGTTGGCTCGTAGCAACAATACAACAAGCAATCCTGGCACATCGAAAGCCAAGGATAGCAACGACAAACCACGGTGCAACAAACACAAGCGCCGCAAAAATGGTGATAACGCCGAAGACACGTCAGTCAATGCGGGATTCAGTGGCTCCAAGTCCGGTCAGCGGAAGAAACCATTCAACAAAAACAATTCAGGCCCGTCCAGTTTGGACCGCATACTCGACCGTCCATGCCAAATTCATGGCACCCCAGGAACACCATCCAACCACACCAACAGAGAGTGCTGGGTCTTCAGACAAGCCGGCACGACATATGCCGTAAACAAGGGGAAGGGGTCTCAAAGCGATGATGACGAGGAGCCTCGATCACCGAATCTGAGGACAGAAGAAATCCCCCTCGAGGTGAAAACGGTGAATATGATATGCGCAAGCCACAGTCCCAATTGGAAACGTGCGCCAAGGGAAGGCTATAAAATCGACCCAAAGTTTAACCCATGGTCCTCTTGTCGGATCATTTTCGATCATAGGGACCATACTACCAACATCCATCATGGCGGTTCGGCCGCACTGGTCCTCGACCCCATCATTGACGGTTTCCACCTCACACAAGTCCTTATGGACGGAGGCAGCAGCCTAAACCTGCAATACCAGGATACAGTGCGCAAAATGGGCATCAACCCCTCAAGGATCAAGCCCACAAAAACCACCTTTAAATGTATCATACCAGGTGTAGAGGCCTGTTGCACGGGCTCAATCACACTAGAAGTGGTCTTCGGATCTCCGGACAATAACCGTACCGAAGACTTAGTCTTCGACATCGTCCCCTTTTGCAGTGACCATCAGGCACTGCTCGGATGAACCGCGTTCGCTCGGTTCAACGCGGTGCCACATTATGCCTACCGTAAATTAAAGATGCCCGGTCCACGCGGCGTCATCATGGTTAATAGCAGGTCCGAACTCCCCCTCACGGCCGAAGAGTCTACCACCGCTTCAACAGCAAGAACAACGGATGACACCTTCCAGTTGAACCTCGAGTCGAAGACCAAGCTCCCGGACACCATCAGAGGAGTCTGAACTACTGCGCGGCAGGATAGCCCGGTCCGCCCGGAGATTAATTAAAAACACTCCGGAAAAGGATAATACAAGCCACATACTGCGGCTCAACCGCCAGGTGGCGCAAAACCATTTCCTACATTTTCTTTACAGGTTCACCTTTACGTAGGCTATGATGGATGGCGTGGGAATAGTTCGAGCGCGTCAGGGAATCTCTAGACATTCCCCTATAATCATCCGACTACACCCCAGATCCGAACACAACTTCCTCACGCCCGGTATCAGCAGGTTCCGCAATCATATTTCTTTTTATCACATCATCTGTACTCATACGCATTGACGTATCGTTCAAATACAACATGTGGATTTATGTGATGCTTGTCTACTGCTATTTCTTATTAGCAAATCTTTTTGTTAAAAGACGGCTGCTTATCGCAATATGCCTTAATATGCCAGGGGCTTCATCATGCCCATACTACGGCACAAAAAGTCCGGACACCTTCACGGCAGTTCGGCACCCCGAACTCATAGCATTATATGCATCAGCTCCGAATCATGTCTTGGGTCAATAGTTGGGTTTGCCCGGCTCCTATGTTTTGGTACCTTACGTTCCGCTATATTGGCTAAGGTAGCACTAGGAGAACTGATGTGATTGTGTCCCGGTTCTTCCGGACGAGCACCTCAGTAGAGAAAGCCAAAAACTGATTGTCATGATGTAGCAAGAGCTGGTCAGCTGTTCGAGAGGTTCTAAAATCTTTAGGGGTTTCTTCCGCATAATGCCATAACCAATGCAGCATGCGAAGGATCGGCTTTTTCCGATCAGGCGCTTATAGAGCCCCTCGTGCGGTCTTCCAAACACCAGGGGTTGCGCCTACCTTCCTCGTAAAAACTCCTATGGCTAAGTGAGAGCGATAAAGCCCTATAGTCCGATTGCCTGGTTCGCTGTGCTGAACACCTCCTTTAGGGACCCAAAACTGGGGTAAAGAGTGCTCAGGTTTATACCGAACACCCCCGTACTCACTACGTGGGGGCGGAAGCTGACGATTGGCCGACTCTCAGGATTAATATATAAAACGGCCGCACAGGAGGAAAAACTTTCAAACAACAATCAATAGATGATAAAAATGCTCTTGTTCAAATATTACAAAGGACGAACATGACCATATTAATGGAAATATAATGGCCTTGGTGCATTGCTCCGCCGCAAGGCGGGCTCCGTTCAAGACACCTTCATAATGCAATTCGGGCTTGCGGTGCTCCTTCCCCTTCGGCGGTCCATCGGTCATCAGCTTTTCTGCATCCATCTTCCCCCAATGCACCTTGGCGCGGGCGAAGGCCATTCGCGCACCTTCTATGCAGACCGACCGCTTGATGACTTCGAGTTGAGGGCAGACACTTACAAGCCGCTTCACGAGCCCGAAGTAGCTGCTTGGAATCGGCTCAGCAGGCCACAGCCGGATAATTAAATCCGTCATGGCTAACTCGGCAGCCTTATGCAGTTCGACCAGCTGCTTCAGCTAATCGGAGAAAGGCACCGGATAATTCGGTGCCAGATACTGCATCCAGAAGAGCTTATCCGCAGTATTCCCCCCTTCGGCTCAGTAGAATTGGGCGGCTTCAGATATGCTGCGTGGCAGCTCCACAAATACCCTTGTATACACTAAAACTCAAGTTATCAAATTTGATTTTCTCATCTCAAATACCCGGTTTGTATAGAAAAAGCCTTGCCAGCCGCAATCTTCCTCGCCTCCTGAATTTCCTTCAGGGCACCCTGGGTTTCCCCCTAGGCATCACTGGCGGCTTGGCGAGCCTGGGAGAGTTTGGATTCTTTCCCTGATAAACTCTGCTCCAAGGATTCGCATTTTTCCACGGCCTCCTGAAGCTCCCGTTCAGCTTCAATAACTCTGGCCTCGTGCTTCTCACGGAGAACCTGCTCTGTGGCTGCTTTCCTCTCGGCTTCGGCCACAGCCTTCTTCAGGGCCTCAATTTCGGCCGCCGCCCCTAGAGCACATTATCAAAATATTTTTATCATGCACACTCATCCTTTCGTGCTACATAAACAAGGTTTCTGAATACCTTGGTTATCCTCTAGCTGTTTCTTCACTTGGCCAAGTTCTCCTTCGGCCTGCTCCAGACTATGCCTCAGTCCGGATACTTCCGCAACATGAGAGGCGGCAGCCGCTACAGACGCCTGCTTATAAAAAAGTGGTAGATGTCATTAAGCGAGTCTCCTGCGAACATATATTTGATCCTCTGCCCGGTGCATTCTTTCACCAAACAGTGTATCAGGGGCTGCCATCTATACCATGACACTCTTCCAAACTTCATAAAACGTACCTCAAAGCCTCTTATGAGACTGATGCAGGATTCATTCAGTCCACTCTCAGCGGACTAAATCTACTCAATCACCGCACCCATAAGGGCACGGTGTTCATCAACGATGGAGGCACCCTTCAGCGCCGCCAATAAAGTATCCGGCACCCCTGGTTGGATAGAGGTGGCCGGTGGAGCAGACATACCTTCTCCAGCTGACAGAGGCCGCCCGTCTGACTCGCGGACCTTATGGGACTCTAGGATCGTGTCCAGCTTGGGGCCGGATTCAGTGTGACCCCCGCCTTCGACGTCCACGGGAGCTCTCTCTCCTGCGCGTCCGGCCCCTGAAGTCTAGCCTCCCGGCGCCATCTTCGCAATCTTTTCCCCCCTCCCGTGGCCTGGGATCTTCTGGGACGAAGCCTCAGTTTCATCCCTATGTTTGGAGGAGGGGGCTTTCGAGGGTGTCCCGCTCTCCATTGCATCCGAACCCAGCAAATCCTCTGACGAGGATTGTTTGGCGCGGGCCCTCGCCGGGCTGAAAAAAGTACGGCTCAGATTAAAATATCACGACGTGGCAATTCTGGGCACATGAGTGTGTTCGGATCTTATACTCACGGGTTCACCAGGGGCTCGGTCCTGGGATCCCACTCCGGGTTGCTATCGGCGGCGGCGGTGGACTCCTCTCGAAGAGGAGTTTTCCCCCTCTTAGGCGAATCGGCCTCCAAGGAGTTGGAGGCCATTCTTTTCTTCTTTCCTCCCGCGGGGGATTCATCCTCCTCCTCCCCGTCCTCTTCGGAGGAAGAATGGGCATTGGAGTCTTCGGATTTTGTGTCCGAGGCACCACGGCAACGGAGATCGCCCTGGTCTTCTTGGCTTGCTTTTCGGTCTTCTTCTTCGGCGCCTTATATGGCGCCAGGACCAGCATCTTCATCAGAAGTGGGCCGGCCGGTTCTTCTGGCAGAGGGGCTGGAAAGTAGATCTGCCTCGCCTTCTTCGGCCAGCCCTAGGAAAATGATAGGAAATACGTTAAGTTTTTTCCTGAGGATGTACGGATAGAACACATGAATTGTCAAACATTCAGTTGCTTACCGAACTTGCGGGATGGGACAGTTGGTACCCACGGTCCTCGGTGGAGTCCGGCCACGGTTTTCCGGACTTCAAAAGCACCTTCTAGATGTCCTTGTGCGTAGAGCCAAAGAGCTCTAGCAGGGTCTGGTGCTTGGCCGGGTCAAACTCCCATAGATTGCAAGCTCAGTGTCGACATGGTAGAATCCGGCGAACCAACATCACCTGGACTACATTGAAGAGCTTGACGCTCTTGTCTTCCATGTCTTGGACGCGTGTCTGGAGCTCTGATAGCTCGTCAGACGAAGCCCAGTTCAGACCCTTCTTGTGCCAGGATGTACGTCACAGGGGGCACCGGATCTGAACTCCGGAGTGGCGGTCCACTCCTTGCCACGCGGCTCGGTGATATAGAACCACTGCTGCTGCCACCCCTTGACAGAATCATTGAAAGTCCCTGTCGGCCATGTAACATTGGGCATCTTGCTCACCATGGCGCCTCCGCATTCGGCATGCTCGCCGCTCACTACCTTGGGCTTCACAATAAAAACCTTTAGCCATAAACCGAAGTGCGGCGGGACGTGGAGAAAGGCCTCGCACGCGACTATGAATGTCGAGATGTTGAGGAAGGAATTTGGGGATAGATCATGGAAATCAATCCCGTAATAGTACATGATGCCGCGAACAAATGGGTGGAGGGGAAACCCTAGTCCGCGGACAAAATGAGGGAGAAATACCACCCTCTTGTGGGGTTCCAGGGTGGGGACGATCTATCCCGCCGTCGGAAGACGGTGGCTAGTTCTCTGGGCCAGATACCCGCCCCCCCGAAGCTTTTTGATATCCTTCTGCCGGACGGTAGAGGCCATCCACTTGCCTCCTGCTCTAGATCCGGACATCTTCGGGAAGCCTTTTTGGGCGGAGAAGAGGAGCACTTGGGCACTAGTGCTCAAGCGAAAAGGAATGGATGAGGAGAGAAGGGCGTGGGTGAAAAGGGAGGTTCTTATCCCCTTATAAAGGCAGCAAAGATCCTGCGCCTCCCCACTTGCCCGCTGAAAACGCTTATTCCCCCAAGCGCCACGATTGATGGCACGGTTGGGTTACCCACACCTATATTAATGAGAATCCCGCAATGAGGGGACACGATCTTTGCTTCGACAAGACGTGCTGATAAAACCGCCTCGCGATATGTGCGTCGGCAGGTTATGAAAACGGTTCGAATAATGACCAGGCCATGGCGTGACGTCATGCTATAAAAAGCTGCCAGCAGATTAGATTTGTGGAAAATTATACTCTCTACGGTGGTATGTGGAGTTTGTTTTGCAGAGTCGAACACGATCCTTGTGTTCTAATTCTTCTATGGAGTATTCGGAGAAGGAACGCGCCTTGCAATGCCGAAGACAATTTGCGCGCCGGACTCATCGTCATTGAAGCCTGGTTCAGGGGCTACTGGGGGAGTCCTGGATTAAGGGGTCCTCGGACAGCCGGACTATATACTTTGGCCGGACTATTGGACTATGAAGATACAAGATTGAAGACTTCGTCCTGTGTCTGGATGGGACTCTCCTTTGCGTGGAAGGCAAGCTTGGCACCGGATATGTAGATTTCCTTCTCTCAGAATCGACTCAGGTAACCCTAGCCCCTCCAAAGGTGTCTATATAAACCAGAGAGTTTAGTCCGTAGGACAATAACAATCATAATCATAGGCTAGCTTCTAGGGTTTAGCCTCTACGATCTCGTGGTAGATCAACTCTTGTAATACTCATATCATCAAGATCAATCAAACAGGAAGTAGGGTATTACCTCCATCGAGAGGGCCCGAACCTGGGTAAACATCGTGTCCCCTGCCTCCTGCTACCATTAGCCTTAAATGCACAGTTCGGGAGCCCCTACTCGAGATCCGCCGATTTTGACACCGACAGCTGGGCCTAAGTGGGCTATAGTGCAGCCTCGCCCAGGCCAGCCAGCCTTTCTTCCACCTCCTGCCTGGGTTGAGGCCGAAGCCATGGCATGGCGTGCGCGCGGTCGCTGTTCGAAATATGCCCTAGAGGCAATAATAAAGTAGTTATTATTATATTTCCTTGTTCATGATAATCATTTATTATCCATGATATAATTATATTGATTGGAAACTCAAATACATGTGTGGATACATAGACAACAACATGTCCCTAGTAAGGCTCTACCGGACTAGCTCATTGATCAAAGATGGCTATGGTTTCCTAGTCATAGACATGAGTTGTCAATTGATAACGGGATCACATCATTAGGAGAATGATGTGATGGACAAGAACCAAATTATAAACATCGCATATGATCGTGTCAAGTTTATTGCTATCGTTTTCTGCATGTTAAGTATATGTTCCTATGACCATGAGATCATGCAACTCACTGACACCAGAGGAGTACCTTGTGTGTACCAAACATCGCAACATAACTGGGTGACTATAAATGTGCTCTACAGGTATCTCCGAAGGTGTCTGTTGATTTGGCATGGATCAAGACTAGGATTTGTCACTTTATACGACGGAGAGGTATCTCAGGGCCCACTCGGTAATACAGCATCACAATGAGCTTGCAAGCAATGTGACTAAAGTGTTATCCACCGGATCTTGTATTACTGAACGAGTAAAGAGACTTGCCGGTAACGAGATTGAACTAGGTATGGTGATACCGACGATCGAATCTCAGGAAAGTAACATACCAATAGACAATGGGAACTACATACGAGATTAGCTGAATCCTTGACATCGAAGGTTCGACCGATAAAGATCTTCGTAGAATATGTAGGAACCATTATGGGCATCCAGGTCCCGCTATTGGTTATTGATTGTAGAGGTGTCTCAGTCATGTCTGCATAGTTCTCGAACCCGTAGGGTCTACACACATAACGTTTGGTGATGATATAAGTATAGTTGAGTTGTTATGGTGGTTACCGAAGGTTGTTCGGAGTCCCAGATGAGATCCCAGACATGACGAGGAACTCCAGAAGGGTCCAGAGGTGAAGATTAATATATAGGATGAAGGGAATCATAGTCTGGAAGTGTTCCAGGGGCACCGGGTTATTGCCAGCATGACCGAAAGGGGTTTCGGGGTCCCCGGCAAGTGTTGGGGGTCTCATGGGCCAAGGGGAGGGGGCACACCATCCGACTAGGGGGTTGTTCACCCCCCTAACCCCATATCACGTAACCAGAGCAGGTGGGGCGCCCCCTAGGGCTACCTCCACCTGGCTTGGGGGGCAAGGCACCTAGGGGGAGGCACCCAAAACCCATCTAGGGTTCCCCTTGTGGCTGCCGGCCCCCCAAGGGAAACCCTAGGGCACCCCTCTCCCCTTCCCCTATATATATAGAGAGGTAGACAGAGGGCAGCCGCACCCATCTATGCAACGGTGCTGCCCTCCCTCTCCCTCGTAGCCCTCTTCCTCTCCGTAGTGCTTAGCGATGCTCTGCCAAGATTTCTCCACCACCACCGCCACCATGTCACCGTGTTGCCGGAGGACTCGAGCTACTACTTCACCATCACTCGCTGGATTGAGAAGGTGAGGGCGTCACCAAGCCGTACGTGTGTTGAACACGGAGGTGCCGTCCGTTCGGCGCTAGATCGGGAGTTTGCGGGACGGATCGTGATTGGATCACGAAGACGTTCGACTACATCAACCTCGTTTCTTAACGCTTCCGCTTAGCGATCTATAAGGGTATGTGGATGCAATCTCTCCTTTCATAGATGTTCATCTCCTACATTGATCTTGGTGAGCATAGGAATTTTTTTGTTTCCCATGCAACGTTCCCCAACAGTCGCACGCGCGCGGATCACCACGTGTCGAGCATTCTGCCTCCTCGCAACGGATAAGGAACCCCACGACACCTAAGACGAATCCTAGAATCCATTCGCTCCCTTCTCCCACCGCTCTTCGCACACGCGCGCATAGATGACGTTGTCGTCGCCTCTTCGTTGCAGATTTCGTAGCCCGGAGCACCCCGTGCCCCCCATTGATGTCCAAGATCTCCGCTGCATCCTTCTTCTTCGACTACAGGTCCGGATCAAAGCCGGGGAGCAACACTGATGATGCGTATGTCTTCTTCCTCCGTCTGCGGCCGCCATTGGCCTTCACCGATTCGTCGGCTCTTGTGCATCCCCAACCCCTATGAACCATCCATGTGCTCCTATGCAAGCTTTCCTCTGGTTCTCCCCTCTCTCTTAGTTCGATTTCTCCACCTAGCAATCGTCCACGCGAGCTTCGGCTCCGTCGTCCGCCATGCCTGACAATGCATGTCACTATGGCGCCCCCTAGCGCCCCAATTCGATCACTGATACGTCTCCAATGTATCTATAATTTTTGATTGTTCCATGCGATTATATTACCCCTTTTGGATGTTTATGGGCTTTATTTTACACATTTATATCATTTTTTGGACTAACCTACTAATTGGAGGCCCAGCCCGTATTGCTGTTTTTTTGCCTATTTCAGTATTTCGAAGAAAAGGAATATCAAACGGAGTCCAAACGGAATGAAACCTTCGGGAGCGTGATTTTTGGAACGAACGTGATCCAGAGGACTTGGAGTGCAAGTCAAGAAGCAGCCGAGGCGGCCACGAGGGTGGGGGGGCGCGCCCCCCCCTACAGTATGCCTGTCTCATGGGCCCTTAGTGCCACCGACGTACTTCTTCCTCCTATATATGCCTACGTACCCCGAAAACATCCAGGGAGCCAACGAAACACAATTTCCACTGCCGTAACCTTCTGTATCCGCGAGATCCCATCTTGGAGCCTTCGTCGGTGCTCCGTCGGAGGGGGAATCGACCATGGAGGGCTTCTACATCAACACCATAGCCCCTCCGATGAGTTGTGAGTAGTTTACCATAGACCTTCGGGTCCATAGTTCTTAGCTAGATGGCTTCTTCTCTCTTTTTGGATCTCAATACAATGTTCTCCCCCTCTCTTGTGGAGATCTATTCGATGTAAACTCTTTTTGCGGTGTGTTTGTCGAGATTCGATGAATTATGGGTTTATGATCAAGTTTATCTATGAATAATATTTGAATCTTCTCTGAATTATTTTATGTATGATTGAGTTATGTTTGCAAGTCTCTTCGAATTATCAGTTTGGTTTGGCCTACTAGATTGATCTTTCCTGCCATGGGAGAAGTGCTTAGCTTTGGGTTCAATCTTGCGGTGTCCTTACCCAAAGGATGACGGGGCAGCAAGGCACGTATTGTATTGTTGCCATCGAGGATAAAAATATGGGGTTTATATCATATTGCTTGAGTTTATCCCTCTACATCATGTCATCTTTCTTAATGCGTTACTCTGTTCTTATGAACTTAATACTCTAGATGTAGGCAGGAGTCGGTCGATGTGTGGAGTAATAGTAGTAGATGCAGGCAGGAGTCGGTTTACTTGTTGCGGACGTGATGTCTATATACATGATCATGCCTAGATACTCTCATAATTATTCGCTTTTCTATCAATTGCTCGACAGTAATTTGTTAACCCACCGTAATACTTATGCTATCTTGAGAGAAGCCACTAGTTAAACCTATGGCCCCCGGGTCTATCTTTTATCATATAAGCTTTCAATCTACTTTTATTTGCATCTTTACGTTTTGCATCTATACTATAAAATACCAAAAATATATTTATCTTATCTTACTATCTCTATCAGATCTCACTTTCGCAAGTGGTCGTGAAGGGATTGACAACCCCTTTATTGCGTTGGTTGCGAGTTCTTTGTTTGTTTGTGTAGGTGCGTGGGACTTTTGAGGAGCCTCCTACTGGATTGATACCTTGGTTCTCAAAAACTGAGGGAAATACTTACGCTACTATTGCTGCATCACCCTTTCCTCTTCAAGGAAAACCAACGCAAGCTCAAGACGTAGCAAGAAGGATTTCTGGCGCCGTTGCCGGGGAGGTCTTCACTCAAGTCAAGACATACCAAGTACCCATCACAAACTCATCTCCCTCGCATTAACATTATTTGCCATTTGCCTCTCGTTTTCCTCTCCCCCACTTCACCTTTGCCGTTTTATTCGCCCTCTCTTTCCCAATCTCCTCCGCTCTTTTTCGCTTGCCTTTTTCTGTTTGCTCGTGTGTTAGATCGTTTACCTTATCGCAATGTCTAGTTCCTTATCCGCTCCTATGTCTCCCGAGTTTGAAGTTCTTCACTTAAAGCAAAGGCAAGGAGAAAACTTAAAATATGCTTGGTATAGGATGATGGAATCTTATCGCAAATGCACCCTAGAGGTGAACTTTAGAATTCTTCTTCGCAATTTTTATGTTGGGCTAAATATGACGCATAGACAACTCTTGGACTGCATTGCAAGGGAAATTTTATTGAAATTGATCCTAGTATTGCGCATGAAATTATTGAGGGAATAGTGGGAACACTACCTCCAAAGGGAGGATCACATCCTACCCAAGAAGAAACACAAGTGTTTGGAAAGATTTGCGAAGTAACAATTTTTTTTACAAAAGTCTCTTGAGCCTCTTAAAAGTGTTAGCGGAAATCTTCACCGCATGAATATGTTGATTACTCTTTGCAATAAGCGGTTGGATTCTTTAGATCTAATAATTTCCGAGTATGAAGGGAAACGTAAAGAACCTCCCGGATTCTGTCGGATTTCGGGTTCCGACAGACCCTTGAGGTTCGAACACTCGGGTGCGCACGAAGATATCTCCCATACCAGCTCGCGCCTCGAAGTCTCGCAAGGATCTAAGCAAGAAAGATGAACACATTAGGGACACGAGATTTATACTGGTTCATGCCACCATTGTGGTGTAATACCCTACTCCAGTGTGTGGTGTGGTGGATTGCCTCAGGGGCTGATGGTGAACAGTACAAAGGGAGAACAACCTCGGGAGGGGATGTTCTTGAGCTGGTGCGATGAACTGCTTGGGTGAGTTCAGTCGCTTCTCTCTCTCTCTCTCTCTGATCGATCTGTTTCTCGATCTCCCTACCATGTGGTGGCTAGTCCTATTTATAGGAGGAGGCTCCGGGCCTCTTCCCAAATAATGAGCGGGAAGGGCGCCAACAATTGGCCATTTTGAAGGGGAACATCTGGTACACTTATCCTGAATAAAGTTGGTCTTCGGCTGCCAAAGGCTCTGACAATGACGCTGCCCTGGGCTCCATGATGACCTCCATCCTGCCATTCTGCTGGTCTTGGTCTTGTTGCACCGAAACGGTAACCTTTGCCTGATGCCTCGGCCTGTGCTTGCCCCCTTTTTTGCACCGAAAGGGAAACAAGGATACTGCACAGGCCGGCGCCCGCCTGGCCTTCGATCGTCATGGCTTGTGTCACGGGCTCCTCGGGAGGTGCCCTGCCTTGATCTCTCCGCCTCCTCACGAGCCCGCCTGAGGAGGCTGCCCCTAAGGAGGCTCCCTGTCGCCCGCCCCGCGAGGCTTGTCCCCTCGCGAGGGTCTTGAGCTTGAGCTGATGAAGCTGGGCTGCATTGGGCCCCCACTTGAGCCACGCCGTAGGCCGCAGGCAGGCAAGTCTGGGGACCCCCTGTCGGTGTCAAAACCGGCGGATCTCGGGTAGGGGGTCCCGAACTGTGCGTCTAGGCGAATGGTAACAGGAGACAAGGGACACGATGTTTTTACCCAGGTTTGGGCCCTCTCGATGGAGGTATTACCCTACTCCTGCTTGATTAATATTAATGATATGGGTAGTACAAGAGTAGATCTACCACGAGACCAGAGAGGCTAAACCCTAGAAGCTAGCCTATGGTATGATTGTTGTTGTATATGTCTATCGACTAGCCTGGCCTCGGTTTATATAATGCACCAGAGGCCTAGGATAACAAGAGTCCTAGCCGAATACGCGGTGGGGAGGAGTCCTTGTCTTGATCGCCAAGTCTTGTGGAATCTTCCTTGTATGCGGCAACTGTCCGGACTGGCCCATGAGTATACGGCCATGGGGGTCCTCGACCCAATCCAACTGATCGGGAGACGACATGGTGAGTACCCCCTAGTCCAGGACACCGTCAGTAGCGCCATGAACCGGTCTTCAAGTTAGGGACGCTCCTCGATTCTTCCGAACTGTTCTTCATCTTCGGTCATCGGTCTTGAAAACTGGTTCAACAAATCTTCTCATCTTCGATCTTGAGGATCGCCGAAATGCATTCGACGAGTTTGCACGTCGGGTATCTGAGGAGCCCCTTTAAGTTTCCAGCCTTTATCAATGCCTTGTTATTTTTATGCCACACCTCGGGTTTGAAGTTGTTCCGGCGGCGTCCTCTTGCGTCCGAAGCTCCAACGCCGGACTGCATTCGAGGTATCTTTTGCAGCCAAGCACCAACGCCGGACCGCTTCCAGCTCTAACGCCGGAATATATCCGAGCTCCAACACCGGACTATGTATCCGAGCTCCAACGCCGGATCAGATCCGAGCTCCAACGCCGACTATGTATCCGAGCTCCAACGCCGGATCAGATCTCGAGGTGTCAGAATCACCTTGGTTCAAACAAGTTCGAAGGAGTTTAGCCAAACTTAATGCCGGAAATTCCCTCTATGGAGCCAGCCACTAGCACCCAAGCTTTATGCCGGACTGCTTCCGAGGTGGTGCACCACCCCGAATGTGGGCCGATTTTTGTCAAGATTTTTGATTGGTGCAATTTATTCTCTGTCGAGATACATAGCCAGTAGCCCTCAAGGTGGGTATCGGTCTAAAACCCGAGATGCACATGAAGGATGACATAAGACCGCTGATACCCGTAGCCGCTGAGACTCAAGTTGATTTGCAAAATCGGTCTGAGGATCAAGTCCTAGCTCGCAGAATACTTCGACACAAACGCGCGCGTTTCGGGCCTCAAGACTTAGGTTGGGTGTGGCCGACCAACCTGAGGATCAAAATCTCCTGAGATCAGTATTACACTTAAAATTTTACGCATTGGACAGTAATGCAAGAGCCCCCGAGACACCGGTCGGGTGGCAACACCAGATCGTGGGATTGATGTGCCCTTTAATATTTGTAAATAATAAGCCCGAAGCCCAAGAGCCCCGAGCCTTAATGCGGCACGGGTGGCGAATTAAGGATCAATATCCATAGTAAAATCACAAATTATGTGTAATGACTCAATGTATCTAAGTACTTTATGTCATTAATGCTCGGATCCGCATTGTACAAAACTTTGTTGACCGACCATCGCCTTTCAACCTCCTCGGCCAAGAGTCGGGAGTGTTTGTCCTACTTTATAAAGCCTTAATGAGGGCCAAGATTTACGACAAACAAGCCAATCTGGAAATACCGTTTTATAAACAAAGGTAAGCAGAGAGATAATTTATATTACTGTATAACAGAATAAAAGTCTTTCAAAGAAAATAGTCCCGCTTATCGGTTCCTTTCTTTGGATTGTCATGCTAAGCATGATCATGAAACCTCAGCTCCAATGTAAGAGAAAAATATTGAGGATTTAGTTTGGGAGGCCATTACTAGCCCCGGTAGTGTTCGGCGACAATGAGGTCAAGCCGCAAACACTTCGGCCAATTTTATGAATGGCTCGTCATTTAATATAGTCATCGGATCGCTGACCAGTTTACAGCTATTGTGACAGTCAGTTTTTGGCTTTCTCCACTGAGGTGCTTGACCATGCGAGCTGGAAGCACAATCGAAGTGGTTCTCCCTTTGCACACCTAGCCGAACAAAGGGGAACGTAGGAGGCAAGCGCGGGAGCCGGGCAACCCAACTATTGACCGAAGACACAATCTGAAAATGATGCATATATAGCAATATCCGAGAATGTTTTTGCCGAATCTCTAAAGGTGTCCGGCGTTGCCTTTGCGAGACTTGTGCTGAAAACACACAAATAGTTTAAAAGTGCCAAAAGCTTGAAAACCAAAAACGCCAAGAAAACATGACGTCCGAACAAGATCAAGTGTTCGGTGCCAATCCGAAAATTGGACTTTAGAAAAAAAAGTGCTTCTGCCGTGCTTTAACATGACACATCCTATCTCAAGACTTCGAGTGGGTCAGCCTACGGCTTCAGTCTCCCATCCTGAAGGCGGAGTACTTCTCATTAGGCCAGTTTAGAAAACTAAAATCTAGCGGTTTGAGAGAGAAATTAGGCTCCCTGGCTAGTGACCGCACACTCGTGTCGAGAAAAGGAGTGATAAATAATAATAAAAACTCTGCAACGACTAAGAAGAAAAACACTTATTATAAAACGGCTCAAATAAACATAAGAGCCCCCAAGTGACTTGGGTAAAAGAATGATTCTATGTACCGAAGTACTTATATCATATCTATGTTCAACCGAACTTTAAACGCGTCTTAACCGACCGTCGGCTTCTCCCTTTTCGGTCAAGGACCAAAAAGTGTTATGTACTCCATCTGTCGAGAATATCGACGGTGTTTCCAATAACCAGGCAATCAGGTCATAAGGTCAGAATAACATAAAGCGCTCATGGAACTTATGCTATATTACCGATAAAGTGTAAGAAGCATCTTCAAGAAAATAGTACCCCCACCGATATCTTTCTTCGGTGCTCATTGTTAATATGAGACTTGTGCAATAGATTTTTTGTACTCATGAGTTCCGTTGTGTGCCGACCATTATTGAAAACAATAAGAGCGCTAGCTTTCGGCTTCACCCAGTCTGAGGTCAGAGCTCGGAGGACCCGGTCGTGACAATCGCAGAGGTGCTCCCTTTACTCCCTAGCCGAACAATCGGGAACGTAGGGGTAAGCACAGGAGCTAGGCAACCCAGCTTGCAAATCGCTTAAGTTAATATGGTGCATATTGTGGCGTAATACACGAACAAGGAACGAAGCCGTACAAGTATAATCATGTGCAAGAGGAAAAAAGCTTCATGAAGGAAGCCCCCAAGTAAACGGGTATTTGAATTTGCGCGTCACAAACAAAGTTTGGACAAGGAAATTTTTACAAACAACTTTTCTCCAAAAAGTATAATGCTTGGTCGAAATAACACAAGTTAAAAATTTAAAACTTTGAGCATGAAAGCGACTTAGCTGGTTAATGTGTTCGGTATTGATGACGTGGTCCGAGCTTGATACGGGACAAGGTTCCGTCCCCCAAGCCGGTCCCGAGGTGGCGGAGCGGAGAGCTCGACACGCCGAAGTGGTGACATAGAACGGTCAATGCAGACCGGCAGAGTGACGCCGAAGTCCCGGGATCATTTTCCTGTGCACAAAAAATGGTGCAAACCAGAGATAATAGTAATAATGATAATTAAAAAAATCGTTGCATAATAAATAATTTATGTAAAGTGAGTAATAAAAGAAATATGGCTGGCGCCAAGTCAATGTCGATGCGTGTCGTCAATAATGCAATAAAGGTGTGGCAAAGCCTGGATTCATAGGTCGGTCCGAGTTCCGGATGCGGCGTTCACCGGACTATGTACGGAAACTGACCGAACCATCATGCGACCGTCGATAATGCGGCCACCACTTGATAGACCTGTGTACATATGATGGACAAACTAGAGTAATAATTCCTTGGAAAAAATGAACCCAAACAAGCAAAAAATACTAGGATTAATAGCACCTGGTTTATTTGTTGTAGCAATCCGAAGGAAGGTGATTCCCAAAATTGGGACTCGATCCGCGCACCCATTGCGTGATGGGCGATAAAACAACGGCATGGTAATGCTTTCAAAGGTTGGCTTGCCGAGGCAAAGCCCTCGGTCCAGCTATCGTGACATAGCTGGTCGGCTAGTGACGCCGAAGTGTCCGGAGTAGGTTGATGAAGAGATAGCGGAGACCCCGGTCCAGCCGAGATGTCGAAGTAGGTCAGCGTGATGGACACCAGCTAGAAGAAGCAATAGTGCGGCCCTGCCGATGCAGGTCGTGACGTGGTCGATGTCGGCTTGATGAAGCGACCGTGCGGCGATGCCGGTATGCCCGCTCCGTGTAATCCGTGGGGCGGCGATGTTGGTGATGATTTATCTTTCGCGATGCCGAACTCTTGTTCGTCTTGCCGAGATGATGATCCAAAGAAGTTGAGCTCGGCTCAACAAAGTGACGACGTGTCTAGCACAGGTCGGCAGCCGTGGAGCAATATTGCCGGACTTGGTTTGACACCAGTATGATATTGAAGATCATGTTCAAAAGATTTTAAAGTTAGTGGGATGTGTTCGGGAACAAAACACAATACCCCATACAAAACTTCCTTAAAAAAGGATGTCCTAAATCCCGTTCATAAAAAATACGAACTCGGGTTGGATTCGTTTTCACGCAGAAAACAGATCCGAAAAGTGATGCACTAATCGGAAGGTTCCTGGAGTTTGGACGGTCGGATCGAGCTGAAATTTTGAGGGGTGGTAGGTATATGAATTCTGCAGCCGATCAACGGTTGGATCTTCCAAAGGAAATCCGAGCTAGAAGCTGTACACCACACCCTAAACTCGTCCAGATTCAATGCGGCTCCGGTATATCGGAGATTGCCAGAGATTCCTCCATCGGAACTCGATGAAATTTTCCAGGGTTGTTGTAGACTCAATTCCACACAATTCCACCGAAGCAGTCGTTAAAACGACGCTTGAGGAGGCGGTGGCGGCGGACACAAGTCCACTGTCGGAAAAATAAAGACGGTCGCCGAGGGCAATGTTGACGTTGAGCCCTGGGCTCCTGAATGACTCCTCCATGATCTTGATAGAGATCGGAGCTGATGTTGATGAAGGCCCTCATCCCAACATGACGATCGGAGGTAGGGCGCAGTCCTTGGTCGAACCAAGGTGACCAATGAGCTGGTGACAAAGATGCCAAGTCACAGTTGATCTGCGGCGTAGCCATCGACCCTTTGCCGAACACACAGCGGAAATCTCAATGAAAGCACCAATGTCGGTGTCAAAACCGCGGATCTCGGTAGGGGTCCCGAACTATGCGTCTAGGCGAATGGTAACAGGAGACAAGGGACACGATGTTTTTACCCGAGTTCGGGCCCTCTCGATGGAGGTAATACCCTACTCACCGCTTGATTAATAGTGATGATATGGGTAGTACAAGAGTAGATCTACCACGAGATCGTAGAGGCTAAACCCTAGAAGCTAGCCTATGGTATGATTGTTGTTGTATATGTCTATCGACTAGCTTTGGCCTCGGTTTATATAATGCACCAGAGGCCTAGGATAACAAGAGTCCCTAGCCGAATCACGCCGGTGGGGAGGAGTCCTTGTCTTGATCGCCAAGTCTTGTGGAATCTTCCTTGTATGCGGCAACTGTCCGGACTGGCCCATGAGTATACGGCCATGGGGGTCCTCGGCCCAATCCAACTGATCGGGAGACGACGTGGTGAGTACCCCCTAGTCCAGGACGCCGTCACCCCCGTTCCCAGAACACCGACAGTAGCCCCCCGGCCCAAGGCGCGCCCGGACTTGGTTTAGCAGAGAAGCAAAGGGGCAAGTGCGAAGCACCGCGGGCCCCATCAGCCTGCGGCCTTGGGCGCCGCGTGTCGATTGATTGGACGTGGGCGTCTCCACTTCCCCATGACGCCTCGGCAACCGCCTATCTGACAAAAGGAAGTGCCCGGGCCAGACTTACCTGCTTTGTTCTCGCTTGCCTTGCTCCAGATCCCCTTTCTCGCCCTTCTCCTTCCTGCTTCCGAAATCTTCCAGATCAGCCTCAATCCTTCCCGTCCGGTAAGCCATAGCGCCCCGCAAGACTCTGACAGAGGCCTGGTACTCGCCGGCTCTGGATCCCCCGAATGTGTCGGAGAGGAATATTGCCCTCATGCTTCCAAGGACGGTGGCGCAGGGCAACGTGGGAGTGACCGTGTCCAAGGCTGGCTCCGACCAGCCTGAAGGCAAGGGGAGCACCTTCTACCCGCTCTTTGTGAGCGCCATCATCGCCGGTCTGGTGCCTCCTTTTTCCGAGTTCTTCCTTGCTGTTCTTCGCCTGTAAAACTTGCAAGCTATGCACCTCCACCCCAACTCTGTTCTTCTCCTAGCGATTTTCGCCTATTAATGTGAGGCTCACATTGGCATAAAGCCCTCAGTGGCCTTGCCGCGCCGTTACTTTTATCTCCGGGTTTCCCGTGGCCCCATCTCCGCATGCGTGAGTTTTATAGCATACTCCGGCTCCAACGCCATCTCGAAGCCCGGGAAGAGGATCAAAGGCTTTCGGAGCAAGTGGGTCATGGTGGACGCCGGGCGCATCCACCCCCGACTGGTGCTGCCTACGGGGCAGCCCAAGGCTGTTGATGCGTGGTCCTGCATGGAGCTTGTCGACCCCCGCGCGAGGGCGGTGCTGGAGAGGATGGACGCGGACCTGAGGCCAGGCAACCTGGGGGCGGCGAAGCTGACCGTGGCCACGCTCCTGAGGGAGTTCCTGGAGCACCGAGTGGCTCCACTCCGGGAGCACTCGCTCCCGTTGTGGAGGCTTGGGGAAGCGGACGCTACCCTTTGCTTGAGCTCTGCAGCCCTGGCCGATGAAGATCTGGTCGCGACCCTCCATTCCTTGGTCGGGGGAGACGTGGCGAGGCTGGACGGTGCTCCTGTCCCCCTGTTTCTTCGCGGCGACTGGGAGCAGGTGGTGGACGCCATGCCCACCTTCAACTGTGAGGGGCTGGTGCCTGCAGTGGCTCCCGGGGATTTGACGGCATTGCCGACGGTGAATGTGTCCTCCAGCGACTCCAACGGGAGTGAGGAGGAAGAAGAGGAGGAGGAGGGGGAAGAGTTTGACTCCGAGGCGACCGGCGGGGAGTCGGAGGAGTCCTTTCCCCGGCGCAGGTCTCGCACCCTCCGCTCCATGCCGAACGACGACGAGGCCAGCGCCAGGAGAGGAGGAGTGGATTCTCCCCTGGTCCCGAGGGAAGACAGGTCGGGGCTGGTGCCCCCAGGATCCGCTCTGGCTCCGAGGCGGTCTGAGGCCAGCTCCGGCCTTCCCGACGCGTCCTCTGCTTCCGTGCCTCCCAAGGCTGACCCCAGCTGCAGGCTCTCGGGCTTCAAGTTTGGTCGGAGGCTGCTTGAACCCACGAGCGATGACCAGTAAGTACTCGATCCATGTTCTGCTCTATTTCTGCCGCCGAGACTTGACGTCTGCACTCTTTTGACCAGGTGTAACACCCCGGATGTAACTTTCCATATTTGTAACTCCAACTCTTGCCATTTTCGGCATTGTGATATGATATTCCCTCCGTGGTTGGGTTTTTCTTCATTTTTGCATTTTGTCCATGTCATGCATTTCATATTATGTCATCATGTGCATCGCATTCGCATACGTGTTCGTCTCATGCATCCGAGCATTTTCCCCGTTGTCTGTTTTGCAATCCGGCACTCCTATGTCCCCCGGCGTCCCCTTTGACATTTTTCCGTGAGCGGGTATTAAACCTTCTCGGAATGGACCGAGGTTTGCCAAGTGGCCTTGGTACACCACCGGTAGACCACCCGTCAAGTTTCGGGTCATTTGGAGCTCGTTTGGTACTCCAACGGTTAACCGCACTCTCGCAAAGGCCTCTTTTAAGTTGCAGCCAAACACCCTCCAAAACAGCCCAATAACCCATCTAAGTCACTTCCATGCTCTCCGTCGTCGAATCACGATCGTGTGGGCGAAAACCGCACTCCATTTGGAGTCTCCTAGCTCCCTCTACCTATAAATATGTGCACTCCCTCGAATTTTTTCGGATCCCCAAACCCTAGCCCGCTCCTCCACCGCCGCCGGACACGTCCAGGCGAGCCGGACACGTCCGCCCGCCGCCGCCCGGCCAACGCGCGCCACGTGCGCGCCCACATCGCCGCCACCGCTGCCCCGAGACCCGTCCCGGCCCCCGCAGCCGCGCCGCCCCCGCTCGGCCCGCACTGCAAGCCACCGCCGCTGCCAGCCGCGCCAGCGCCGCGCCGCTTCCGCTCCGACGCCCATCCGCCGCCGCCGCCCTCGGCAGCCGGCGTCCGCCCGCCGCCGCCCGGCCGGCCCGGCCCTCCTCCGGCGAGCTTCGCTCTCCTCCCTCCGGCCCGAGCTCCCGCTCCGGCGGCGTCTCGATCGGATCTGAGATCCAAATCACCTAGGTTGACTTTCCCCCGAGCCCCGGTTTTCCTCTAAGTCATTATTCTGCAGATTATTGTTGCATTTTCATCATGCCGTAACTTTGCGCTCGTGGCTCCGTTTTGGGCGTATAGCATACCTAAATGTTCTCCTCGATGATTAGATCATTTCATCTCATTGTATCATTTTCATTTGAGCTCATCTTGACGCCCGAAATTCTGTTAGAAGAGGGCTATGAGATGTTAGTTTCAGATTCTTATCAGAACATGCACTTTTGTCATTTTTGCCATGATTGATGTGTGCATCCTATGAACTTAAGTCCTACATGTGTTTTGTAATATGCCATGCCATCTTTACAGGGGTGTATGCCATGTATTTTTGTGATCTCTGTGGTGACTAGCACAAGCATGCAAACTAGGCTTCATGATGTTGCTGTTTTCAGCCCCTGTTTTGCTGATATTTTTATGCCATGTAAACTTGATGCTACAGAGAGTTCCATGCATATTTTGAGATACTTCAGTAAGGATGTTTTGAACATATGGTTAAGCGACTAGCTTATCATGAAATTCTCTGTAGTGAGTGCATCGAGCTCTTAAACATGCCTACTTGTTATCTGCTTTTGTCATGCCCTGTTTGCTGATTCTGTTAACGAAACTTGCTATATTTACATGGGTGCTATTACAATTTTTGATCCATTTTGGCTCATGGTCAAGAAGGGACTTTTATTCTATGCTTTGAGTAGATTCATGCCATGCCTTGGTTTGCTATTATAAGTTCCTGTAGCATGTTGTTTGCTTGCTCGAACATTGCTTCCTCGATGTCAAGTTTTACGCCATGTTCAAGATTTTCAATCTGTGCAGCTGATATATTTTTCACTTTTGCCATGCTTGTTTGGACCTGTTAATGTGTGATTTAGCCGTAGCTCACTGTTCATCTTTTGTCAAGAATCTTGAGTAGATCACTGCCATATGCTTTGTTGGTATGTTTGGGTGCAGTAGCTTAATTTCTTGTTGCTTCCTAAGTGGCATCATGATGTTAATGGCAGCTTTGTGCCATTCTTGTTTTGCTTGTCATTTGCAAACCGTGCATCTGATTCCGGTGATCTTTATATCGATTTCAACCGAAATCATCTCACCTTTCCAGCGGCATACTTGGTTTGCCAAGTTGATTCCTGGTTCATCATTTTCCTTCCGGAGCACGCATATGCATTGCATCTCACATCTCGCATATCATGCCATGTATTGCATCATGTTGTTTGTGCATCGCCCGTGATTTATTGTGGTTCCATTGTTTGTGTTCTTGCCTTGGGTAGAGCCGGGAGACGAGTACGTGAACGAGGAACCTGTTGAGAACGCTTACGAGGATCAAGCTTTCGACAACTCTGAGAACCTTGCAGGCAAGATGACCATACCCTCGAAATCACTTCTATCTTTGCTTGCTAGATGCTCGCTCTTTTGCTATGCCTATGCTACGATGCCTATCACTTGCTTATCATGCCTCCCATATTGCCATGTCAAGCCCTAACCATCCTTTCCTAGCAAACCGTTGATTGGCTATGTTACCGCTTTGCTCAGCCCCTCTTATAGCGTTGCTATTTGCAGGTGAAGATGAAGTTTGTTCATTGTTTGGAACATGTAGATGTTGTTCCTTGTTGGAACATGTTTACTTGTTGGGGATATCACAATATATCTGCTATAATTAATGCATCTATATACTTGGTAAAGGGTGGAAGACTTCGGCCTTATGCCTGGTGTTTTGTTCCACTCTTGCCGCCCTAGTTTCCGTCATACCGTGTTATGTTCCTTGTTTTCGCGTTCCTTACGGTTGGGTGATTTATGGGACCCCTTGTCAGTTCGCTTTGAATAAGACTCCTCCAAAGAAGGCCCAACTTTGGTTTTACCATTGCCACCTAAGCCTTTTTCCCCGGTTTTCGCGAGCCCGAGGGTCATCTTTATTTAACCCCGGGCCAATGCTCCTCTGAGTGTTGGCCCAAACTAGAGCGCTTTGCGGCGCCCCCTGAAGGAAACTTGAGGTCTGGTTTTAATTGTACGGACTGCTCATCCGGTGTGCCCTGAGAACGAGATATGTGCAGCTCCTATCAGGATTTGTCGGCACATTCGGGCGGCTTTGCTGGTCTTGTTTTATTGGTGTCGAAATGTCTTGTATTCCGGGATTCCGAGACTGATCGGGTCTTCCCGGTAGAAGGAATATCCTTCGTTGACCGTGAGAGCTTATAATGGGCTAAGTTGGGACATCCCTGCAGGGTATTATCTTTCAAAGCCGTGCCCATGGTTATGAGGCAGATGGGAATTTGTTAATGTCCGGTTGTAGAAAACCCGAAGTTGACCTTAATTAAAATACATCAACCGCGTGTGTAACCGTGATGGTCTCTTCTCGGCGGAGTCCGGGAAGTGAACACGATGTTGGAGTTATGTTTGACGTAAGTAGTTCAGGATCACTTCTTGATCGCTACTAGCTTCACGACCGTGCCTTGCTTCTATTCTCGCTCTCTTAAGCGAATGAAGCCACCATATATGATAGTCGCTTGCTGCAGCTACAACTCACAACTCTGTCCTTCCTATTAGCTTAAATAGTCTTGATCTCGCGGGTGTGAGATTGCTGAGTCCCCGTGACTCACAGATTCTACCAAAACAGTTGCAGGTGCCGACGATGCCAATGCTCAGATGATTTTGCAACTCTTGCAAGAACGTACCCAAGGGCAAGGCAACCAAGGAAATCAAGGCCAAGGCAACAACCAGCCGCACTTTGCTACCCTCAATCAGTTCCTCGCTAATCAGCCGAAGTCTTTCAGCTTCTGTGCCAAGGCCACAGACGCCGACGATTGGCTTGTGGACATATGCAAACATTTTGAATGTAGCAATGTCGACACGAGGACTTTGTCAAGTTTGCTTCGTTTCAACTCAAGGACCAAGCTGCAGAGTGGTTCCAGCAATACAAAGATTCCAGAGGAGGTCGTGTCATTACAGGATGAGTTCATGAGAGACTTCAAAGCTCACCACATTCCAAGAAGTGTTGTTGAGAGCAAGCGTGAGGAGTTCCATAATCTCAAGCAAGGAAACATGTCTGTGTATCAATACAATATCCAGTTCGAAACTCGCTTCGCTTCGCTAAGCAAGACGTCCTGATGAAAAGAGTATGATCTATCAATTCAGAGGTGGTCTCGGAGAAGATCTGCAATTAGCTCTCGTGCTTTTTGAGCCGTAAAAGTATGATGAATTATACAACATGGCCTTTGAAGCAAGAAGCTGCCCAGCTCAAATGTGAGGCTTCTAAGAAGATAATCGGGGATGCAGTTCAGTCTTCTTCTTCCTCTCAAGTGGCAGCTAAGCAGCAGAAGTTCTACCTTCCTCCTCCTCCGCTTTCAAATCGGCCTTATCAGAGAAGAACTCAGGTGGCCGTGGATCTTCCCACCCGCCCAACCAGGCTATCGTAACAAGTCTAATTCTCAAGCTCCAAGGTCAAATGCTCCTTATCACCGTCCGCTCTCAGAGGTGACTTGCAACAAATGTCGGCGGAAAGGTCACTATGCGAACAAGTGCTTCAACCAAAGCCGCCTTCCGCCTCCTCCTCCTGTGAGATCTTCCAAAGCAATGCGGTGGTCAAGCATAATCCCAAGTCTGCAAAGGTGAACATGATGAATGCAGCTCAAGCGGAGGAATCTCTTGATGTGATAATGGCTAATCTCTCGATTAATGATATTCCTGCAAAAGTCTTATTTGATACTGGTGCATCGCATTCTTTCATTTCAAGACCTTTTGCATCTAAGCATGAGTTGGTTTTTCAAGATTTGCCTAAACCGTTATCGGTTGTCTCTCCGGGTAAATTCATGTCCGCAAGCTACATGGTTCCGGATGTTTCTATCAAGATGGGCGACTATAGATTTCTGGCTAAACCAATTGTCCTTGGTGACTCGGATATTGATCTTATTCTCGGGATGGACTGGCTTTCTCAGCACAAAGCTCAGCTTGATTGTGCTGCGGGAAATTCAATTGACACAATCTTCTAATGATGTGATCATCTATGCCGCTCGTGATGAAACCATTCGGTTGTTTTCTCTCAATGAGAAGGGCGAATTGGATGCTATCTCTCGATTCCGATCGTTTGTGAGTACCAAGATGTCTTTCCGTAAGATCTTCCAGAATGCCTCCTCACCGCCAGTTGAATTCGTTATCGATCTTGAGCCCGCATCGAACCCGCTTGCAAGCGTCCATACAATCTTGGACCTAATGATATGTAGGAATTGAATAAGCATCTCGATGAAAAAGAGCGTCTTGGTTTGATCAGACCGAGTTCATCTCCTTGGGGTTGTGGTGTTCTTTTTGTACAGAAGAAGGATGGCACCGGACCCATTGCGTCGATTACCGTCAATTGAATAAGAAGACTATCAAGAACAAGTATCCACTTCCCAACATCAATGAGCTTTTTGAGCAACTCAAAGGTGCTAAAGTGTTCTCCAAGCTTGACCTTCATATGGGTTATCATCAGATTCGCATTCGTGAACAAGATATTCCCAAGACAACATTCAGAACAAGCTTTGGTTCTTATGAATATACTGTCATGTCTTTCGGCCTTGTCAATGCTCCTCCAACATTCTCTCGAATGATGAACTTCATCTTCAACACCTACACCAATGAATTCGTCTTGGTCTATCTCGATGATATTTTGGTCTTCTCCAAGAATAAGAAGGATCATGCCAAACATTTGCGATTGGTGCTCGACAAGCTCAGAGAGTATCAATTCTATGCGAAGTTTTCCAAATGTGAATTTTGGCTTGATGAAGTGCTTTACCTTGGTCACATCATCTCCGCCAAGGGCATCGCTGTTAACCCCGAGAAGGTGTCTACAGTTGTGAATTGGGAACCTCCTCAGAATGTCAAGCATGATTTTCTTGGTCTTGCAAGCTATTGTCAAGATTCGTTGAGAATTTTTCTAAGATTGCAAAGCCTCTTTCCAACCTCCTCCAGAAGCATGTGAAGTATGTCTGGTCTCCTGAGTGTGGCGTTGCTTTCAATACCCTCAAAGAGAAACTCGTCACAGCTCCTGTCTTGACTCCTCCTGATGAATCCAAGCCATTCGAAGTTTTCTGTGATGCTTCTCTTCAAGGTCTCGGCGCTGTGTTAATGCAAGAGAAGAAAGTTGTGGCCTATACCTCTCGTCAGCTGAAGCCCAACGAAAAGAACTACCCCACTCACGATCTTGATATGGCGGCAGTTGTCCATGCATTGATAACATGGAGACATCTCTTGTTGGGAAGGAAAGTGGACATTTTCACCGATCACAAGAGTCTCAAGTATATCTTCACTCAACCCAACCTCAACCTCGTGCAAACTCGATGGGTCGAAATGATTCAAGAGTACAACCCGAGTATTGAATATACTCCGCAAGGCCAATGTGATTGCGAGATGCTTTGAGCAGGAAGGCTTACTGCAATAGTTTAATTCTCAAGCCCTTCCAACCGGATCTCTTTGAAGCTTTCCATAGCTGAATCTTCAAGTTGTTCCTCAAGGTTTTCTTGCCAACCTCATAGTCTCTCCTACTTTGGAAGATCAGATTCGTGGAGGCTCAACTCCTGGATACCATGGTGAAAAGGTGAAACGTGGTATCGACAAGGGCATTTCCAAATACAAGTGCTTCCACATTGATGAAAAAGATACTCTTTTCTTCGAGGACCGGATTGTGGTTCCAAAGGGTGATCTACGTAAAGTCATTATGAACGAGGCACACAATTCCCTTCTATCCATTCATCCTGGAAGTACGAAGATGTACCATGACCTCAAGCAGTCATATTGGTGGACTCGAATGAAGCGAGAAATTGCTCAATTCGTGAATGAGTGTGATGTCTGCAGAAGAGTGAAAGCAGAACACCAACGACCAGCTGGTCTCCTCCAACCCCTTGTTATTCCGGAATGGAAGTTTGATCATATCGAAATGGACTTCGTGACTGGATTTCCTAAGTCCAAGCGTGGAAATGATGCTATCTTCGTTGTCATTGACAAGCTTACTAAAGTGGCTCATTTTCTTCCTATCAAAGAATCTATCACATCGGCTCGCTTAGCGAGCTATACACATCCAGGATTGTCTCCTTGCACGGCATTCCACAAGTGATCTCTTCAGACCGTGGCAGCATCTTTACCTCCAAGTTTTGGGATTCTTTTCAGAAGGCCATGGGCACCAACATTCGTTTCAGCACAGCTTTCCACCCTCAAACAAGTGGCCAAGTCGAGCGAGTCAATCAAATCCTTGAAGATATGCTCGGGGCTTGTGTCATTTCCTTCGGTATGAAATGGGAAGATTGTCTTCCATATGCCGAAGTTCTCCTACAACAACAGCTTCCAAGCGAGTTCGGGCAAGGCCCCATTCGAAATTCTCTATGGCGTAAAGTGTCGTACTCCTCTCAATTGGTCCGAGACAATTGAACGCCAACTTCTTGGCAACGACTTGATCACGAAGTCAAGAAATGTGCAAAGTCATTCGTGAGAATCTCAAAGCCGCGCAATCGCGCCGGAAGGGATATTATGATGACAAGCACCGTGATGTGGCTTTTGAAATCGGAGACCATGTCTACCTCGCGTCTCTCCAATGAAAGGCACTCGTCAAACCCGGTATCAAAGGGAAGCTTGCCCCTAGATACGTGGGTCCTTTCAAGATCATTGGCAAAAGAGGCGATCTCGCCTATCAACTTGAGCTTCCGTCCAACTTCGCGAACGTGCATGATGTGTTTCACGTGTCACAGCTTCTCGCAAGTGCTTCAAGACGCTGGCGCACTATCAACTTCAAGAAATTGACCTCCAAGAAGATATCTCTTATCATGAGCACCCCGTTGCTATTCTTGAAGAAACCGAGCGCAAGACTCGCAACAAGTCAATCAAATTCCTGAAAGTGAAGTGGTCACACCATTCCGACCGAGAAGCCACCTGGGAGCGCGAGGATCGCCTCCATTCCGAATATCCGGAGTTCTTTCAGTCCTAGAATTCGGAACGAGATCCTCTTGTAGTGGTGGAGTGTTGTAACACCCCGGATGTAACTTTCCATATTTGTAACTCCAACTCTTGCCATTTTCGGCATTGTGATATGATATTCCCTCCGTGGTTGGGTTTTTCTTCATTTTTGCACTTTGTCCATGTCATGCATTTCATATTATGTCATCATGTGCATCGCATTCGCATACGTGTTCGTCTCATGCATCCGAGCATTTTCCCCGTTGTCCGTTTTGCAATCCGGTACTCCTATGTCCCCCGACGTCCCCTTTGACATTTTTCCGTGAGCGGGTACTAAACCTTCTCGGAATGGACCGAGGTTTGCCAAGTGTCCTTGGTACACCACCGGTAGACCACCTGTCAAGTTTCGGGTCATTTGGAGCTCGTTTGGTACTCCAACGGTTAACCGCACTCTCGCAAAGGCCTCTTTTAAGTTGCAGCCAAACACCCTCCAAAACAGCCCAATAAACCCATCTAAGTCACTTCCATGCTCTCCGTCGTCGAATCACGATCATGTGGGCGAAAACCGCACTCCATTTGGAGTCTCCTAGCTCCCTCCACCTATAAATATGTGCACTCCCCCGAATTTTTTCGGATCCCCAAACCGTAGCCCGCTCCTCCGCCGCCGCCGGACACGTCCAGGCGAGCCGGACACGTCCGCCCGCCGCCGCCCGGCCAACCGGGGCGCGCCACGTGGCGCGCCACATCGCCGCCACCGCCGGCCCAGACCGTCCCGGCCCCCGCAGCCCGCGCCCGCTTTCGGCCGCACCGGCCACCGCCGCCCAGCCTGCTGCCGCGCCGCCCCAGCCTTGCCGCCGCCGCCAGTCTCGCTCCGGCCGCCGCCTTCCGGCCGCCGCCGCCCACAACGCCTGGCGTCCGCCGCCGCCGCCCCGGCCCTCCTCCGGCGAGCTCCCTCTCCTCCCTCCGGCCCGAGCTCCCGCTCCGGCGACGTCTCGATCGGATCTGAGATCCAAATCACCTAGGTTGACTTTCCCCCGAGCCCCGGTTTTCCTCTAAGTCATTATTCTGCAGATTATTGTTGCATTTTCATCATGCCGTAACTTTGCGCTCGTGGCTCCGTTTTGGGTGTGTAGCACACCTAAATGTTCTACTCGATTAGTAGATCGTTTCATCTCATTGCATCAGTTTCATTTGAGCTCATCTTGATGCCCGAAATTCTGTTAGAAGAGGGCTATGTGATGTTCGTTTCAGATTCTTATCAGAACATGCACTTTTGTCATTTTTTCCATGATTGATGTGTGCATCCTATGAACTTGAGTCCTACATGTGTTTTGTAATATGTCATGCCATCTTTACAGGAGTGTATGCCATGTATTTTTGTGATCTCTGTGGTGACTAGCACAAGCATGCAAACTAGGCTGCATGATGTTGCTGTTTTCAGCCCCTGTTTTGCTGATATTTTCATGCCATGTAAACTTGATCCTACAGAGAGTTCCATGCATATTTTGAGATACTTCAGTAAGGATGTTTTGAAAATATGGTTAAGCTCTATCCAGCCATTGCCTTGTTTGCAATTATGGAGTGCCATAGCTTGAGTAAATGGAGCTCTACTTTTGCTATAAAACGTTTCCTGGCAGATTGTTTACATGTTATTCAGTTTTGCCAAGGTTGTTGTAGTTGATCCTTGTGTGCTATGATGTTGTTCTTGCCATGTGTAGCTTCTATGCCATGTCTTCTTGATGGATGTATGCTTAGCTTATCATGAAATTCTCTGTAGTGAGTGCATCGAGCTCTTAAACATGCCTACTTGTTATCTGCTTTTGTCATGCCCTGTTTGCTGATTCTGTTAACGAAACTTGCTATATTTACATGGGTGCTATTACAATTTTTGATCCATTTTGGCTCATGGTCAGTAAGGGACTTTTATTCTATGCTTTGAGTAGATTCATGCCATGCCTTGGTTTGCTATTATAAGTTCCTGTAGCATGTTGTTTGCTTGCTCTGAACATTGCTTCCTGATGCTGTTTCTGCCATGTTCAGTATTTTCAATCTGTGCAGCTGATATATTTTTCACTTTTGCCATGCTTGTTTGGACCTGTTAATGTGTGATTTAGCCGTAGCTCACTGTTCATCTTTTGTCAAGAATCTTGAGTAGATCACTGCCATATGCTTTGTTGGTATGTTTGGGTGCAGTAGCTTAATTTCTTGTTGCTTCCTAAGTGGCATCATGATGTTAATGGCAGCTTTGTGCCATTCTTGTTTTGCTTGTCATTTGCAAACCGTGCATCCGATTCCGTGATCTTTATATCGATTTCAACCGAAATCATCTCACCTTTCCAGCGGCATACTTGGTTTGCCAAGTTGATTCCTGGTTCATCATTTTCCTTCCGAGCACGCATATGCATTGCATCTCACATCTCGCATATCATGCCATGTATTGCATCATGTTGTTTGTGCATCGCCTGTGATTTATTGTGGTTCCATTGTTTGTGTTCTTGCCTTGGGTAGAGCCGGAGACGAGTACGTGAGCGAGGAACCTGTTGAGAACGCTTACGAGGATCAAGCTTTCGACAACTCTGAGAACCTTGCGAGCAAGATGACCATACCCTCGAAATCACTTCTATCTTTGCTTGCTAGATGCTCGCTCTTTTGCTATGCCTATGCTACGATGCCTATCACTTGCTTATCATGCCTCCCATATTGCCATGTCAAGCCCCTAACCATCCTTTCCTAGCAAACCGTTGATTGGCTATGTTACCCGTTTTGCTCAGCCCCTCTTATAGCGTTGCTAGTTGCAGGTGAAGATGAAGTTTGTTCCTTGTTGGAACATGGAGATGTTGTTCCTTGTTGGAACATGTTTACTTGTTGGGGATATCACAATATATCTGCTATAATTAATGCATCTATATACTTGGTAAAGGGTGGAAGACTCGGCCTTATGCCTGGTGTTTTGTTCCACTCTTGCCGCCCTAGTTTCCGTCATACCGGTGTTATGTTCCTTGTTTTCGCGTTCCTTAAACGGTTGGGTGATTTATGGGACCCCCTTGACAGTTCGCTTTGAATAAGACTCCTCGAGCAAGGCCCAACTTTGGTTTTACCATTGCCACCTAAGCCTTTTTCCCCCGGGTTTTCGCGAGCCCGAGGGTCATCTTTATTTAACCCCCCGGGCCAATGCTCCTCTGAGTGTTGGCCCAAACTAGAGCGCTTTGCAGCGCCCCCTGAAGGAAACTTGAGGTCTGGTTTTAATTGTACGGACTGCTCATCCGGTGTGCCCTGAGAACGAGATATGTGCAGCTCCTATCAGGATTTGTCGGCACATTCGGGCGGCTTTGCTGGTCTTGTTTTATTCTTTGTCGAAATGTCTTGTAGTCCGGGATTCCGAGATCGATCGGGTCTTCGGTAGAAGGAATATCCTTCGTTGACCGTGAGAGCTTATAATGGGCTAAGTTGGGACACCCTGCAGGTATTATCTTTCGAAAGCCGTGCCCTTGGTTATGAGGCGGATGGGAATTTGTTAATGTCCGGTTGTAGAAAACCAAAAGTTGACCTTAATTATAATACATCAACCTCGTGTGTAACCGTGATGGTCTCTTCTCGGCGGAGTCCGGGTAGTGAACACGGTGTTGGAGTTATGCTTGATGTAAGTAGTTCAGGATCACTTCTTGATCGCTACTAGCTTCAAGACCGTGCCTTGCTTCTCTTCTCGCTCTCTTTTGCGAATGTAGCCACCATATATGCTAGTCGCTTGCTGCAGCTCCACCTCACAACTCTGTCCTTCCTATAAGCTTAAATAGTCTTGATCTCGCGGGTGTGAGATTGCTGAGTCCCCGTGACTCACAGATTCTACCAAAACAGTTGCAGGTGCCGACGATGCCAGTGCAGATGATGCAACCGAGCTTAAGTGGGAGTTCGACGAGGAACGTGGTCGTTACTATGTGTCTTTTGCTGATGATCAGTAGTGGAGCCCAGTTGGGATGATCGGGGATCTGTGTAGCATTTGGGGTGTCTTCTTTTATTTTGGTTCCGTAGTCGGACCTTGAGTGTAATCTGGATGATGGATGTTTATTTATGTATTGTGTGAAGTGGCATTTGTAAGCCAACTATGTATCTTTTTCCTTATGTATTACATGGGTTGTGTGAAGATTACCTCACTTGCAACATTGCTTTCAATGCGGTTATGCCTCTAAGTCGTGCTTCGACACGTGGGAGATATAGCCGCATCGAGGGCGTTATACCAGGCCGACGCCTAAGGAGAAGAGGTTGAAGGGGGCTTCTGCGGCCCTGCTTGAGGCAAGTTCGTCTGCCGGGGTAGCGCCTTCGTCTGCGGGGAAAGGAGGCATCGAGGCTCGTGCCTCCCCTCCCCGGTCGTCTTCGCGAGCCCAGCAGGGACACTCTGGCGAGGAGTCAGCCCCCGTGGCCCCGCTGACCCTGGAGGCGCCTGGGCTTGATGCTTCTGCTGAGATGCCCAAGGCTCGGGAAGCTCCTTCTTCCCAAGCCGTGATCACACTGCCGTCCTCTCCGCCTGCTCCACCGGCTCCCATCTCTTCTGATCCCTCCGCTGTCTTGGACCAGGCCACCAATGAACTGAGCCGGCTGCGGGAGGATCTCCAGAGCGCGGACCCCCGCCTGGTGGTCGGGCGCCTGGAGTTAGCTTCTGGCTGGGCCCGCTCTGCCGCCTCTGTCCAAGCGGCGCTGAGGCAGGCTGCGTCTGCCTCCGACGAGGAGAAGCAAGCCGCCCGCCAGGCCAAGGCCGCTTGCGATGCTGCCCAGGGCGACGCTGCGGATGCCTGAGGCCGCTGCAAGGCGCTGGAGGTCAAGCTGCAAGACCTGCGCGAGGAGCTCGCGAAGGAGGTCCGTGTCCGCCAGGAGAAGGAGGAGGAGATGAAGGCTCGGGAGGCTGTCGTCAAAGACCGGGACGCCGAGCTTGTTGACCGCCATGGCCAGTTGGAGACGGTGGAGCAGGCGCTGAAGGTGGAGAGGACCGAGCTAGACCGCGAGGCGAAGGTCCTGGCCGAGAATCAAGTGGCCTTCGCCAAGCTAGAGGAGAAGGCTCGCGCCACGCTGAAGATGCTCTATGAGGGCGGCTTAGCGGCCCGTTGGCTGGCGAAGAGGACGGCCCTGCCGAGCTGCTTCCCTTCCTGGTCCGTGCGCTTGAAGATGCCGCAGACGGCCTTGGCCCTATGGCCGAGGCCGAGGCGCGAGCCCTGTCGTCTGCGGCGCTGACGCACGTCCTAAGCCACGTCTACCTTCGCGACCCCAACATCGACCTCGACAGCATGCTGGACCCTACGAGCGACGACCTTGCTGCTGAGGCCGTGAAGGGCAGAGTCGAGGCTTTGCTGGGGAGGTTCCATGCCTTCAGCATCTTGCATAGACGCGACGCCGTCAGTTCCACGGCTTCAGGAGGCGGAGCCCCCAGCGTGACTCCACCACAGGCGGCGGCGCCACTGGAAAGTGATCCCTTTGCGGCTTCTGTCCTGTTTTTAACTCTTGCAACATGCACCATGCCTCGTGGAGGTGGTTAAACTTGTGTTTGGTGTTGTGAAACATTCTATGGCTTGTAATATTTGCTTTTGAATTCCTTAAAATTTGCATTTTCCCTCCTATTTGCCCGTGTTCTACATCGGCAGGGCCCGGCCCTGCGCATGCCTCAGCCGCCGATAGCCCCGACCGGAAACCAGGACTGGACTAAGGAGTGAGGGGCTACGTGGCAAGTTAGGCTCCTGAGTCGCGATGCTCAGGAGTCCCCCTTGACGCGCAAACAACAAGTAGGGAAGGGAGGCGTAGGAGTGGATTTGTCGTTCTACGTCGGCAGGGCCCGGCCCCACGCATACCTCAGCCGCTGTTAGCCCCGACCAGAAACCAGGACGGGACTAAGGAGTGAGGGGCTATGTGACCAGTTAGGCTCCTAAGTCGCAATGCTCAGGAGTCCCCCTTGACGTGCAAACAAGATTTTGTACCTTGGCTCCGCTCGGGGAGGGGCGCGCGACAACCAGGTCTGAGGGACCTGGCTGGGAGCCGTGCGCTCGGACGTGGCCCGGGCGCAGCCCCCGTGTCCAGCCCCCTCGCGCGGCACTCCCGAGGGGAGGCGTTGCGATGGTGCCGGGAACTAAGCTCTGGGCTCCCTGAGGTTGGTACGGCCGTGGGCCGCCCTCAGTTGTTTATCACCAGCCTTGAAGCATAAGCGCTTCCCGTATGTGTCTGGGCATAGCCGCCTCGGCGGTGTCATCAGCCCAACAAGCGAGCATGGTGCTTTCGCTGGTACGTGGGAGGGGGCTCCCCTCCGGGAGGAGCCCCCGGGGCGTGTACAGCCCCGCCCTGACACGTGGATGGCATGGTAGGGCTAGGAGAGGTGTATCTAGGCACCCGTGAGCCACCGCGGGACTCACGAGGCCCTACCTCGAGGCAGGTTGCGCCTGGCTCTGGGCCTTTATCAATGGCGTCTTCCTGCAGGGTGGTTAGAATGCAAATGCTCTACGTCCTCAGGTCCCGGCCCTTGAGCGAGCTCAGCTGCCGCTGGTATGACAGGTCGCGATGCCGTGGGTCAAGCCCAGGGGGTGAGGGCTGGAGAGCCAGTAAGAGCCCATGAGTCGCGATGCTCAGGCGCCCCCCTTTTAACATGCAAGCGCTCTGCATTCGCGCGGAGAGGTGCGCAATAAGCAGCAGATGATAAACCATGGGGACCAGGTTGAGCTCGGAGGGGGCAAGTCCATTTAGATAGATGTAGAGAAAGCAAACGCCACTGGGTCAGGCCCGAGCAGCCTGGGGATAATGCAGCCCGAGGGGCGCCCCCAACAAGGTAGATAAAGAGCATAAGCAAAACAGATACATGCCGCAGGGACGGACCCACAGGACCTGGGAATGATGCGGCCCTGCGGGCGCTCCTAGCTGAAAATGGAACTTGGAAAGATATCACCTGATACCATTGCAGAGCAAGTGTCGGAGTAGCTGACGACGCGTGGTGAAGAAGCCACCCCTCACGAGCGTTCGGAGCCCTGATCCTCGGGAGGCTCTGGGGGTCCGGGCGGCTCCTCAAGGTCCATCTCCATCTCCTCTAGGAATGCGCGATGCTTGGCCACCTGAGCTTCCAGGATGCTCCTCATCAGGCGCTGGTGGGCAGCAGCCGCGTTCAGCAGGGCGAAAGGCATGCGAACGTAGCTGTGAGGTGGACCCTCACAACGCCCCACGCGTGAAGGCCAGAGGCGCTCCTGAGATGCAGCTCAGTTGAGCCCTGGTACATCGATGCAGACACGCAGCCCACCATCCTCGCCGGGATGTGGGGCAACGGCGGGTAGGCGGTGACTGCCGCGCATGACTCTTGACTCCTGTAGCTCCTGAATGCTTCTCGCGATGAACTCCTGATGGTTTGGCCCTCCTTGCTTCATGCCTTCCTGACGGAAGCGTGCCTTGAAGCACGCCTCCAAGTGGTGCCCGAGCGCCTCCCTCATGACCTTGGCGAGGTCGGTGGCCCTCCAGGAGAGAGCCCCTGACCCCTGCCTAAGGAGGGCGTCGGGCGCGCCTTCCTATGCGACAGAGGGTGGCGCCCCTTGAACGGGTGTGGGTCCTGACGCAACACCTCCGGAGGCGCCTGCCTCGCGAGTGTTTGGGCCGGGTGAAGCCTTCTTCTTTTTTGGGGTCCGCCTTTGGGAGTCCCCCGCTCCTGTGATCTGGGTCTTCGATTGCCGCGGCCTGGAAGGCACGCTCAAGAGAACACACTGCATCCCTCTCCTCGCAAGGCAATGTGATGATTCCACCGCTTCTTGGCATCTTGAGGACATTGTAGCCATGGTGAGTCACTGCCATGAACTTGGCCAGAGCTAGGTACCCGAGGATGGCATTGTATGGCGGATGGCAGGCGAATGTGGGCGACGTCGAAGTCAATGAGCTCGGTGCGGTAGTTGTTGTGCTGCCCAAAGGTGAAAGGAAGGCGAACTTGCCCTATTGGAACAGTGGAACCATCAGTGACTCCTGAGAAAGGCTTGGTCGGCTGAAGCTGATCGTATGGCACTTGGAGATTGTTGAACGTCTCGACGGACGTGACATTGAGTCCAGCTCCACCGTCGATGAGGGTCCTGGTGACTTGCACATTGCTGATGACTGGGGAACAAAGCATCGGGAGGACTCCGGCCGTTGCTGCGCACTTGAGCTGATCCGCTGAGCTGAATGTGATAGCGCACGCTGACCACCTGAGAGGGCGCGTGGCCTCAAGCTTGGGGAGGACTGCATTCACCTCGCGAGCAAACTGCTTGAAGATCTTGCGCAGAGGCTGGGGCCGAGCGCCGCCTCGGATGCAAGCGATTATGCGCTGCCTCTGAAGCCCCAGCCCCTCGGCCCTGGTGATGGTCTTCGTTACTCCTTGGTGGTGGTGGCAGAGGAGGGAGGCCTGCTTTGCCTTGAGGGCGGTCCTCACGAGGCTGATCTCTCCAACCTCCCTCGCGAGGCTGGTCCTGACAGTGGTCCTCGCGAGGCCGGTCACGCCACCCTTGGCGAGGGCCACGGTCTTCCCATCATCCTCCACCTCTTCCTCCTCCTCGGCCATAGCCCTGGTCGTTGCGGTCGGGGCGTCGACCGATACGCCCATCTTGCACGGCCCTGAGCTCTTGACATTCATTGGTGTTGTGGGTGTGGAGGTCGTGGTACACGCAGTACCGGCCGTCCTTGGATGACTCAGGCTGATCCCTGCCTCACTTGGTGTCTGGCTCTGCTGCTAGCACAGCAGCCCCCTTGCGCTTCACGTCCTTGACCTTGGGCTTCTTTTCTTCTGGGTCGGCATCCGGGAGCTCGAGGAGGGAGAGGCACCCTTCCTCAGCCCTGGCGCACTTGGTCGCCAAGTTGAACAACTCCAGTGATGTGCACAGGTCTTCATGGATTGCTAGCTCCTCTTTCATCTTGATGTCACGCACGCCATCAGAAAAGGCTGAGATGATGGCCTCCTCAGTCACCCTGGGGATCTTGAGGCGGGCATTGTTGAAGCGCTGGATGTACTTCAGCAGGGTCTCTCCCGGCTGTTGCTTGATGCGGCGTAGGTCACTCATGGCCGGGGGCCGGTCGCGAGTACCTTGGAAGTTGGCGATGAAGCGGGTGTGCATCTCGTCCCAGGAGGAGATCGTGCCTGGAGCCAGGTTCGGAAGCCAGGTGCGGACACTGTCCTTGAGCGCCATGGGGAACCAATTCGCCATGACCTTCTCGTCCCCATTGGCGGCTTCGATTCCCAGCTCGTAGAGCTGGAGGAACTCCGCGGGGTCTGCAGTGCCGTCGTAGCAAGGAGGCAGGTCCGGCTTGAACTTGCCGGGCCACGCGATGCTACGCAGCTCGGAGGTGAAAGCGCGGCAGCCCGCAGTGGCCACCGGAGCTCTCTGTTGATGTGGGGCTTGCTCCTGGAGATTCCCGCGCACCGCTGCCTGGAGCAGCGCGGGGTCTTGACGTGGCGGTGCAGGGATGCGGTCATGGCGCACCGATGCTGGGAGCACACGAGCACCTTCTTGAGGACGGGGGATCTCTTGGCAACTCCTTTCTTGTCGTGCATGCACCGGACGCGGTGGGTCTCGTCCTAGGGTCGCGCGCCTTGGAGCCAGGGCGCCTTCTTGGGGAGGAGGTGGTGGAGGCACCTCCTGCTCCTCGCCTCCTGCGCAGGATGGAGGGCGAGGCAGCGAGAGGGGCGGCATGGGAGAGCCCCTGCGGCGACGAGCTCGGTGATGCGGGCGAGCCAGTCCTCGTAGAGGTCGTCGATGGGACGGTAGTGCAGGAGCTCACGCGCCAGGAGCAGCGCGACGTGCACGTCCACGGGGGCCGCGACGGGCGTGGGACGACGAACCGGCTGGAGTCAGCGACGGGGTGGCGGTGCGGCCATCGCGCCGCACCGAAGGATGCAGGGATGAGGCCTGCTGCTCGTTCCCCGCCGGGCCAGTGGCAGCGTTGGCAGCAGGCGACGGGGAACGACGGGGGCATCCGCCGACGGGCGCCGTCTGGGCGACGCGGGTGGCGAGATCAGCCCGACGCTCGGCGCAAGCTCGGCGAGCGTCAACCATGGACACATCGGAAGAAAGATTCTGGTGCACCCCTACCTGGCGCGCCAAATGTCGGATTTCGGGTTCCGGCAGACCCTTGAGGTTCGAACACTGGTGTGCGCACGAAGATCTCTCCCCTACCAGCTCGCGTCTCGAAGTCGCGCAAGGATCTAAGCAAGAAAGATGAACACACTAGGGACACGAGATTTATACTGGTTCAGGCCACCATTGTGGTGTAATACCCTACTCCAGTGTGTGGTGTGGTGGATTGCCTCAGGGGCTGATGGTGAATAGTACAAAGGGAGAACAGCCTCGCGAGGGGCTGTTCTTGAGCTGGTGCGATGAACTGCTTGGGTGAGTTCAGTCGCTTCTCTCTCTCTGTCTCTGATCGATCTGTTTCTCGATCTCCCTACCCTGTGGTGGCTAGTCCTATTTATAGGAGGAGGCCCTGGGCCTCTTCCAAAATAATGAGCTGGAAGGGCGCCAACAATTGGCCATTTTGAAGGGGAACATCTGGTACACTTATCCTGACTAAAGTTGGTCTTCGGCTGCCAAAGGCTCTGACGATGACGTAGCCCTGGGCTCCACGATGACCTCCATCCTGTTGTTCTGCTAGTCTTGGTCTTGTTGCACCAAAACTGTAACCTTTGCCTGATGCCTCGGCCTGTGCTTGCACCTTTGCACCGAAAGAGAAACAAGGACACTGCGCAGGCCGGCGCCCGCCTGGCCTTCGATCGTCATGGCTTGCGTCACGGGCTCCTCGGGAGGTTCCCTGCCTTGATCTCTCAGCCTCCTCGCGAGCCTGCCTGAGGAGGCTTCCTGTCGTCCGCCCCGCGAGGCTTGGCCCCTCGCGAGGGTCTTGAGCTTGAGCTGATGAAGCTGGGCTGCATTGGGCCCCCACTTGAGCCACGCCGCAGGCCGCAGGCAGGCAAGTCCGGGGAACCCCGTCCCCAGAACACCGATAGATTCGAGCATGACTCTGCTAAAAAATTGAAAATCAAAGATGGCACTACTTAGATCTATCCTCGCTTTTATGCCTAGCTAGGGGCGTTAAACGATAGCGCTAGTTGGGAGGCAACCCAATTTTCTTTGTGTTTTTTGTTTTTGTTCCTGTTTAGTAATAAATTTTGCTTATAACTTCTGTTTAGATGTGTTTTTATCTTTTAATTAGTGTTTGTGCCAAGTAGAACCTATAGGATTACCTATGATGATAGTTAATTTGATTCTGCTGAAAAACAGAAACTTTGTGCGCACGAATTTAGTTTTGTTAAATTACAAAAACGTGCTTTTGCATTGATTCTTTTTTCTGCTGATCAATAGACAAATTGTCCAAGACTTCCTATTTTGGTAGGAATTTTCAAGTTCCAGAAGTTTGCGTTAGTTACAGATTGCTACAGACTGTTCTGTTTATGACAGATTCTGTTTTTCTTGTGTTGTTTGCTTATTTTGATGCATCTATGGCTAGTAAAATAGTTTATAAACCATAGAGAAGTTGTAATACAGTAGGTTTAACACCAAAATAAATAAAGAATGAGTTCATTACAGTACCTTATGTGGTGGTTTTGTTTTCTTTCACTAACGGAGCTTATAAGATTTCTGTTGAGTTTTGTGTTGTGAAGTTTTCAAGTTTTGGGTAAAGCTTTTATGGACTATGGAATAAAGAGTGGCAAGAGCCTAAGCTTGGGGATGCCCAAGGCACCCCAAGATATTCAAGAATAGCCAAAAGCCTAAGCTTGGGGATGCCCCCGGGAATCCCCTCTTTCGTCTTCGTTCATTGGTAACTTTACTTGGAGCTATATTTTTATTTGCCACATGATATGTGTTTTGCTTGGAGCGTCGAGTATTATATTAGTCTTTGCTTTTTAGTTTACCACAATCATCCTTGCTGTACACACCTTTTGGGAGAAGCCTACTTGATTAGAATTTGCTAGAATACTCTACGTGCTTCACTTATATCTTTCAGAGTTGGTGCATTGCCCTTTCTCACCTTGAGAGTTGGTGGAAACTTCGCCGGTGCATCCAAACCCCGTGATAAAATACGCTCTATCACACATAAACCTCCCTATATCTTCCTCAAAACAGCCACCATACCTACCTATTATGGCATTTCCATAGCCATTCCGAGATATATTGCCATGCAACTTTCCACCGTTCCGTTCATCATCATCATGACATACATTACTTTTGTCGTATTGCCATTGCATGATCATGTAGTTGACATCGTATTTGTGGCAAAGCCACCATGCATAATTTTCATACATGTTACTCTTGATTCATTGCACCATCTCGGTACACCGCTGGAGGCATTCATATAGAGTCATATCTTGTTCTAGTTTCGAGTTGTAATTCATATGTTGTAATCAATAAAAGTGTGATGATCATCATTATTAGAGCATTGCCCAAAAAGAAAAAAATGAAAGGCCAAAAAAAGGCCCAAAAAAAGAAAAGAAAAAAAGAAAAAAAGGAAAATAAATAAAAGGGCAATGTTACTATCTCGTTTTCCAGAGTTGTGCTTCAAAGTAGCACCTTGTTCTTCATGTAGTGAGTCTCATATATTGTGCTTCAAAGTAGCACCATGTTTTTCATATAGTGAGCCTCATATGTTGTCACTTTCATATACTAGTGGGAATTTTCAATTATAGAACTTGGCTTGTATATTCCTACGATGGGCTTCCTCAAATGCCCTAGGTCTTCGTGAGCAAGCAAGTTGGATGCACACCCACTAGTTTTATTTTGTTGAGCATTCATTTATAGCTCTAGTGCATCCGTTGCATGGCAATCCCTACTCCTCATGTTGACATCAATTGATGGGCATCTCCATAGCCTGTTGATTATGCTCGTCAATGTGAGACTTTCTCCTTTTTTGTCTTCTCCAGACAATCCCCATCATCATATTCTATTCCACCCATAATTCTATATCCATGGCTCATGCTCATGTATTGCGTGAAGGTTGAAAAGTTTGAGATTATATAAGTATGAAACAATTGCTTGGCTTCTCATCGGGGGTATAGAAGTTGGGAACATCTTTGTGTGACGAAAATGAAGCATAGCCTAACTATATGATTTTGTAGGGATGAACTTTCTTTTGCCATGTTATTTTGAGAAGACATGATTACTTTGATTAGTATGCTTGAAGTATTATTATTTCTTTTATCAATATGAAATTTTATTTTGAATCATTTGGATCTGAACATTCATGCCACAATAAAGAAAATTACATTAAGAACTATGCTAGGTAGCATTCCACATCAAAAATTCTGTTTTTATCATTTACCTACTCGAGGACGAGCAGGAATTAAGCTTGGGGATGCTTGATATGTCTCCAACGTATCTATAATGTTTGATTGTTCCATGCTATTATATTACCCCTTTTGGATGTTTATGGGCTTTATTTTACACATTTATATCATTTTTGCGACTAACCTACTAACCGGAGGCCTAGCCCGTATTGTTGTTTTTTTTGCCTATTTCAGTATTTCGAAGAAAAGGAATATCAAACGGAGTCCAAACGGAATGAAACCTTCGGGAGCGTGATTTTTGGAACGAATGTGATCCAGAGGACTTGGAGTGCAAGTCAAGAAGCAGCCGAGGCGGCCACGAGAGGGTAGGGCGCGCCCACCCCTACAGAGCGCGCCTGTCTCGTGGGCCTCAAGGCCACCGACGCATTTCTTCCTCCTATATATGTCTACGCATTCCCAAAAACATCCAGGAGCCAAAAACACAATTTCCACCGTCAGAATCCTTCTCAGATCCGCGAGATCCCATCTTGGAGCCTTTCGGCTTGCCCACGGAGGGGAATCGACCACGGAGGGCTTCTACATCAACCCCATAGCCCCTCCGATGAGTTGTGAGTAGTTTACCACAAACCTTCGGGTCCATAGTTATTAGCTAGATGGCTTCTTCTCTCTTTTTGGATCTCAATACAATGTTATCCCCCTCTCTTGTGGAGATCAATTCGATGTAAACTCTTTTTTCGTTGTGTTTGTCGAGATCCGATGAATTGTGGGTTTATGATCAAGTTTATCTATGAATAATATTTGAATCTTCTCTGAATTCTTTTATGTATGGTTGAGTTATCTTTGCAAGTCTCTTCGAATTATCAGTTTGGTTTGGCCTACTAGATTGATCTTTCTTGCCATGCGAGAAGTTCTTAGCTTTGGGTTCAATCTTGCGGTATCCTTTCCCAAAGGATGTGAGGGCAGCAAGGCACGTATTGTATTGTTGCCATCGAGGATAAAAAGATGGGGTTTATATCATATTGCTTGAGTTTATCCCTCTACATCATGTCATCTTTCTTAATGCGTTAATCTGTTCTTATGAACTTAATACTCTAGATGCAGGCAGGAGTCGATCGATGTGTGGAGTAATAGTAGTAGATGCAGGCAGGAGTCGGTCTACTTGTTGTGGACGTGATGCCTATATACATGATCATGCCTAGATAATCTCATAATTATTCGCTTTTCTATCAATTGCTCGACAGTAATTTATTCACCCACCATAATACTTATGCTATCTTGAGAGAAGCCACTAGTGAAACCTATGGCCCCCGGGTCTATCTTTTATCATATAAGCTTCCAGTCTACTTTATTTGCATCTTTAATTTTTGCATCTATATTATAAAATACCAAAAATATATTTATCTTATCTTACTATCTCTATTAGATCTCACTTTTGCAAGTGGCCGTGAAGGGATTGACAACCCGTTTATTGCGTTGGTTGCGAGTTCTTTGTTTGTTTGTGTAGGTGCGTGGGACTTTTGAGGAGCCTCCTACTGGATTGATACCTTGGTTCTCAAAAACTGAGGGAAATACTTGCGCTACTATTGCTGCATCACCCTTTCCTCTTCAAGGAAAACCAACGCAAGCTCGAGACTAGCAACCACTTCGAGCCCATGCACTCGAGTTCGTCGGGACCGAACCACCGCCGCTGCTCGGCCGTCACCATAGCCATCACTCTGGTTAACCCTTGCACGCGCTCGTATGGCCGTTTGCTGCCTCTTCCCTCCCTCATCCCGTAGGGCCTCTCGGCCTACCAAATGGTCGCCGGAGGGAGCCGCCCGTGCCGCTGCCGCATTCTGTCTCTGGCAGCGCGCGCGCCGTGGGTTGTAACCACTGGCCAGATTAGTTTAGGATTAGTGCTAATGTTAATTTACTACTAATTAGCTACTGACATGTTTGCCCCACATCCTGTAGCAATTAGTTCAACTCTAATATAATAATGCCTTGTGCCGCTGACTATAGGGCCCCACTGTTTAATTACATTTAGTTAACCACTTAAATGAACCAGAGTCACTTACATGTGGGTCCCATTGACCCTGTTGACCAGTCAACATTGACCGGTCAATTGTTGTTGTCCCTGCTGACTGGACCCCCCTGGCCCCACTGTTAGTCACACATCCACATTGTTGTGTACACTTCTGTGTGCATTTAGCAATTTCCCCCATTTTATATTTTGAATTAAATAAGCATAGAAATTACAGAAATTCATATCAACTTTGTAAATTCATGGAAAATAATCCTTAACTCGGATGGAAATAATTAATATATGAAAAACTATCAGAAAAATATGAAGAATCTGAATATACCATCCACATATCTGTAAGAGCCTTCTAACATAATGAACAAGGACATTTTACATGAGGATCATCTAACTGAAAAAGACATGGAGCTAGGAAAACATTGCCATATGTTTTCCTCTTCTTTTAAATTGTTTGGGGATGCATTAAGCCATATCACCATCACATTTTGCCATGACATGCATCACTACAAAAAAAAGACACATCCGTGACATTTTGGGCCGAACGAAATTCTTTTCTGTCATACTTATGACACTTCTATGACGATAATTGTGACAAAACCCGGTATCATCATAGATGTGGTGGGCTCCTACTTCTATGACAAAAAATCATGACAGAAAATGGGCTTTTCATCCTGGGCGGGCCGGAGACGCAGCTACATGACATTCTTTGGGCCGTCCATGATAGAAAAAACCGTGGTAGAAGCGAGGGCGAGGAAAATTTTGGGGAGTTTGAGGGAGTCCTGGATTAGGGGGTCCTCGAACAGCCAGGCTATATACTTTGGCCGGACTGTTGGACTATGAAGATACGAGATTGAAGACTTCGCGCCGTGTCTGGGTGGGACTCTCCTTTGCATGGAAGGCAAGCTTGGAAATTCGGATATGTAGATCTCCTTCTCTGTAACCGACTCTGTGTAACCCTAGCCCCCTCCGGTGTCTATATAAACCAGAGGGTTTAGTCCGTAGGACGACAACAATCATAATCATAGGCTAGCTTCTAGAGTTTAGCCTCTACGATCTCGTGGTAGATCAACTCTTGTAATACTCATATCATCAAGATCAATCAAGCAGGATGTAGGGTATTACCTCCATCGAGAGGGCCCGAACCTGGGTAAACATTGTGTCCCCCGCCTCCTGTTACCATTAGCCTTAGACGCACAGTTCGGGACCCCCTACCCGAGATCCGCCGGTTTTGACACCGACATTGGTGCTTTCATTAAGAGTTCCACTGTGCCGTCACGGTAAGGCTTGATGGCTTGCCTTGTTGTCAAGGACAACATCACCTCTGGGGGAGCCCTGGCTGTAGGCCAAACTCTCCGACCGCGGCTTCGTCATGACCGCCTGCTCGTCACGCCACCGATGATGACTTCTCAGGTCATCAAGAACATCCTCCACGTCAGCTCAGAATTCACTGAGCAGATGGATCCAATGGAGCTCTCCTCCCTGAATGAGCTCTTGGATCGCATCGCCGCCCTAGGAGTCGCTACGGACTATGATCGGATCGGGCTTAAACCCGACCAAAGGGAGATTAACTCTCCGCTGGTCACCCCTCAGATAGCGGTGGTGGAGGAGCAATGAAGCGATTCTTCCTCCATTTTGAGGACGAACTATGTATGGATTCCCGAGCTCTCCAAGCCGGATACTTGTCTACGGGAGGACATGGCCCAAGCTCTGAACCTAGAATCTGATAGCAGGCCAGGAAAATTGGGCAACATCCCGGAGCCCAAACTGCCAAGCTCGGAAGCTCCTCTGCCCCTGGGTCTCAGATCGGGTCAGGTTTGGACTTAAATCTACCCACCCACCTAGATACAAGTGATCTTTCCCACATTATACAAGAGCCCCAAGAGACAGTACATCACTTCTGGGCTAGATTCCTCCTTATAATGAGCAAGGTCAAGGACTGTCACGAGGAAGACGCAATCTCATTCTTTTGCAAAAATTGCACGGACAAGGGAATACTCAATGCCATAAGTCGCCTGACATAGCACGCTTCACCGACTTGGCAGCCATCATACAGAAGTACTGTGCAATGGAAAGCGCCTGGAAAACCCAAGCAAAATTCTGGGATCCTGCGGCTCTCACTAAACCCCTCGTCCGAACTAAAGGGTGCACTCTCGCAAGTCACCCGATCCAATTACAAAGAAACCAAAGCCCACTACAGGGCGTGGAACCGTATTGGAGGGATCGCTCAATGGGCCATGCAAAATTCACAGCACACCGGATACCATACCAACACATAGCCTTAGAGCATGTTGGATACTCCGGCAGGTGGCCAAGAGCGGCGAGGATCTCCTCATCAATGATTCTGCAGAGCATCATCCCGTGGAAAATAACAATACAATATTGACAGTCTTCAAGACTTTCGCCTCAAATAACAGGCGCAAGCGAGCACTCCGCAGCCTCGCCAAAGTCTGCCATGTTGCAGCAATAAATCCATGGAACGACACAACCATAAACTTCAATGCCAGTGACGAACCTCAATTCCGAATAGTTCGAGCACCAGCCGCTTTGGTCCTTAGTCCAATTGTGTACGGCTTCCGGCTTACCAAAGTGCTCATGGACGGTGGCAGCGGATTAAACCTCATCTACGAGGAAACTCTTAACAAAATGGAAATAGACAAGAGCCGCATTGAGCAAAGCAGCATGACCTTCAGAAGAATCATCCCTAGTCGGGAGGCACGATGTGCGGGGAAACTCACACTAGATGTGGTATTCGGCACGCCGGAGAATTATAGGTCCGAAGAAATCACATTCCAAGTGGCCCTGTTCAGTAGCGGATACCACGCCCTTTTAGGGCGGGATGCATTCACGAGCTTCCAAGCTATACCCCATTACGGGTACATGAAGCTCAATATGCCCGGGCCCAATGGAATCATCACTCTAGCTAGTGATCCGAACATAGCACTCCGCGTCGAAAATAAAACCGCCGCACTGGCCCTTGAGGCATTATCCGAAGCCCTCGTGGCCGAAGAACTAACTGCGCTGCGCTCCACAGTGGACAGGGACGACGTGATACTCGACAAACGACCCAAGTCCACCTCTTTCAAACTAGCGGACAAAATAGTCAAATTCCAGGTCCACCCAATGGACCCTACAAAAACAGCATCCATCGGGGCACAGCTGAAACCCATAATAGACGCCGCACTGCGAGAGTTCTTGCGTGAGAATTGGGACATCTTCGCCTGGCATCCTTCAGACATGCCAGGTATCCCACACAGACTGGCCAAGCATAGCCTAAACATACTGAAGGGATACAAGCCGGTCAAGCAGACTCTCCGGCGATTTTTAGAACCTTAGCGACAAACCATGGGAGAGGAGCTAGCCAAGTTACTCGAGGCCGGATTCATCAGAGAAATAAAACATCCGGACTGGCTAGCAAACCTGGTGATGGTACCAAAGAAGGACAAATCCTGGCGTCTATGTGTCGATTTCAAGGACCTCATTAAGGCTTGCCCCAAGGATCCCTTCCCCCTCCCCCGCATCGATCAAATCATCGATGCTACCGCAGGACACGACTCATTGTGCTTCCTCGACGCATACTCCGGATGCCATCAAATCAAGGTGGCGGAGTCCGATCAAGCCGCAACGGCATTCATCACACCATACGGCCCCTTCTGTTTTAACACCATGCCTTTCGGGCTCAAAAATGCCGGTGCAACCTATCAATGCATGATTTAGAGATGCCTGGAAAAACAAATCGGCAAAACAGTGGAGGCATACATAGACGATGCAGTCATCAAAATCACACACGTTGAATCTTTAATAGACGACTTGAGGCTTACGTTCGATAATCTCCGAACATATGACATCAAGCTCAATCCAGAAAAATGCGTTTTCGGCGTGCCTTCCGGAAAGCTCTTGGGCTTCATCGTTTCCAATAGAGGAATTCAAGCAAATCCGGCTAAAATCTGAGCTGTCACAATTGGCTACCCCAACAGACCTCAAGCAAATCCAGAAAATAACTGGATGCGTGGCTGCCCTAAGCCTCTTTATCTCCTGACTGGGAGAAAAGGCACTACCTCTTTATCGCCTTCTTCGACGCACCGAACACTTCTATTGGACGGATGCGGCTATGGCCGGACTGGAAGAAATAAAGGCCCTCTTGGCCAGCAATCCAATCCTGGCCGCGCCAAATATCGGCGAACCCATGTTGTTATATATAGCTGCAACACACCAGGTTGTAAGCGCCGTGCTCGTCGTCGAACGAGAGACAGACGGACATAAGTTCCCGCTTCAAAAGCCAGTATACTACGTATCCACTGTCCTCACCCCATGCAAGTCACGGTACCCACATTATCAGAAGATAGCATACGCGGTCTTCATGGCATCCCAAAAACTATGACACTACTTTCAAGAGTGTTCAATCACGATGGCCTCTGAAGTACCACTCAACGATATAATAAATAACCGCGATGCCACGAGCCGGATTGCTAAGTGGGCTATCGAGCTCCTCCCGTTCGACATCATATACAAACCACGGCGAGCCATTAAGTCGTAAGTCTGGCTGACTTGACAGAAGCCGAACTCCCTAAAGAGCACGGCACATACTCCAATTGGATCATGCACTTTGACGGCTCTAAAATGCTGGCTGGTCTGGGAGCAGGCGTTGTCCTGACATCCCCCACCGGAGACACAGTCCAATACATACTCCAAATATTATACACAAACTCCAACAATGCAACCGAATACGAGGCTCTGTTGCAGGGTCTTCGGATGGCAGTCTCCATGGGCATTCAACGCCTAGAAGTGCGTGGGGATTTGAACCTTGCAATATCTCAAATAAATGGAGACTTTGATGCCAAGGACCCAAAACTGGCGGCTTACAACAATGCCGTCCTCAAAATGTCAGCTCGGTTCGAGGGGCTCGAATTCCACCATGTTGTCCGAGAAAACAATCAAGCGGCGGATATCCTCCCCCGCATCAGTGCTAAGCGCGACCCCGTCCCACCTAATATCTTCTTGGAAAGGCTGTTCAAGCCATCCGTGGTGTGGGAAGGGGAGACCGGCAATACCAGTCCGGATCCGAAAACAACCCCAGATCCTAAACACTCTGACGTAATCGGAGGCTCCGCCACCGAAATAACACCTTCGGCGCACGTGATTATGGTTGTCATCGCCCCGTGGACAGAACCCTTCTTAGCCTACCTAAATAGGCAAGAACTCCCTGAGGACCAAAATGAGGCACGTTGCATTATGCGGCGCTCTAAAGCCTACAAGGTTCATAAGGGAGAGCTTTATAAGAAAAGCGCGAACAGAGTGCTCCAAAGGTGCATCTCCAAAGAGGAAGGACGGCAGCTACTGGCCGAAATTCACGCTCGACTCGACGGCCACAACGCTGCAGCTCGGGCCCTTGTAAGCAAGGCCTTCCGTACAGGTTTCTACTGGCCGACAGCCCGAGCAGACGCATAGGACCTCGTCCAACATTGCGTCGGTTGCCAGCTTTTTGCAAACCGAAGCCATATGCCACCTACCGCTCTCCAAACAATTCCCATAACTTGGACCTTTGCGGTCTGCGGGCTCGATATGGTCGGACCCCTTAAAGGAGGAAGCCATAAGAAAAAAAATACTTGTTAGTCATGGTGGATAAATTCACCAAATGGATAGAGGCCAAACCAGTTAAATTAGTCGAGTCTGGACCAGTGATAAACTTCATATCCGGGGTCGTACACCGTTACGGTGTCCCCCACAGCATCATCACCGATAACGGCTCCAACTTCATAGCCGACGAGGTGAAAACTTGGTGCGGAAACATGGGCATTAAGCTTGATTATGCCTCCGTCTATCACCCCCAAACAAACGGTCAAGTCGAACGAGCAAACGGTCTTATTATGAGTGGCATCAAACCCAGACTAGTGCGATCCTTGAAGGAATCTGTCGGTGGGAAACAACACCTATGGGATCACAGGAATCCCTACTACGGTTGTGGGGCGCGCGGATCGTGAGAAGAGCGGGACTAGCAGACAACACAAAGGGGATTTACCCAAGTTCGGGCCACAAAGATGCGTAAAACCCTACGATCCTGCTTTGGTGGATGTATTTAGTGTTATTGAGCTCTTGAACTAGCTCTGGGTGCTGCTAGGTTCGAAAGAGCCGAATCCTTCTCCAGTGCACCATGGGCCTCCTTTTATAGGCGAAAGGGGCTGCCACAGTGGCACACAGGAGGTGGAAAGTGCTACAGCGTTGTGAGCTTATCGCTGGCATTACAGGACAAAGCGCATTTAATGCGAGGCTTAGGTGTACCTCCCCTTTATCGGGGATGGGAGCGAGGCCCGTCCCATCCGTCGCCGCTCCTCCTTGCTTCGACACGCGCCCTGGCCAGCGATGCATGCGGTGCCATTTAGGCAGGCAGGCAGCTGAGGTGGCGCGGTGGTGGAGCCTCCACGAAGGGCTGCATGTTGCCACGCAGGTGCCTGCCCAGCTGGTTGGGTCAGCAGCTGCATGCGAACGGTGGCGGAGACTTGGCTGGCGCGGGCCTGGCAGTGGCCCTGCGGGCGAGCTTGGCAAGGACCTTGCCGGGTGGCCCGGCAAGGGTCTTGCCGTGGTTTACAAGGGTCCCAAGCAAGTATCTTGCCGGGGGTCTTGTGGGTTTCTTCGGTGAGGATGGTTGCCTTCCTATCCTCATTTGATCTTGACTATTCTTTGTCTTCACAAAGATCTGCAGGCCACCACGGAGGTGCCTCCCGAGCCATGTCCCAACGCGTTTGTCTAGCATTGGTGGGCTCAAAGGTGGCTCGCTCAGCTGGTGTGGGCGGGCTGCCCCGGCATGGGTCTTGTCGGGGCCGCTGAGGCTGCCCCGGCAAGGGTCTTTGCCGGGGAAACCTTCTTCGTCCATCTGATCTTTGTGGCCTTCGTCCTTGTCGTTGCTTTGTTTGTCTTGTGCCTTCGGCTTCTCTCCGGCTTCCCTTTCCTGCCCTGTTATGCGTGGCCGTGGCGGGAGGCTCTGACTGCCCCTGCACAAGTAAAGGGGTCAAAAGCAGAGCCCCTACTTTTGTACACCGACAGGAGCCCCCGGGCCTGGGCCATACATAAGCGCAGCACGTTGTTGGGCTAGGCCCAGAATGGTGCGCGGGCAGTTGGGGCGGATTTTTACGGCGGTAACTATTCAGTCCGCTGCGCTTCCCCACGACCCATGTTGAACGCGCGACGTGGGGGTCGTGCGCGGGCATGACGGAAGCATGCTGGCGTAATCCCGTGGTGGATAGTAAAGAGGTGGCTTGCGTGCCTCTTTGAGACCGCAGGGCCGCTGCTCATTTACTGCCCTCACTTGGGAACTGTCGCTCCACACGTCCCACTACACCTATCCCTCGCGTCACGTTCGCTGCATGCACGATGCAGGGCGAATGACAGGCGCGCGGGATGTGGGAAGTTGTGCGCGTGCGTGGGTCGATTCCCATGTGCCTTCAATGGAGCGGGGAGGGCGGTCGACGACCATGCTCACTGTCACTTCAGCGAGCCGGATTGGCCGAGAGGGGGCGGCCGAGCCTTGCTCCCGCCCCTTTATAAAGAGAGGAGCGGGAGGAACGGTGCCTCCCAACCCTTCGCCATCTGCCTCTCCCAATTCCCGCTTCCTTTTTTCTTTTGCCATGGCGAGGGGGCGTGGCGATGCTTCATCAGTGGCGGCGAGGGGCTCGGCTCGACAACACATCGCCTCTCCCCAAGAGCTTGTAGCGACGGAGCCGGCCGCTAGAGGAAGGGGGAGGGGCGAGGTCGAGGCCGTCGTGGTGCTCGAGGGAGAGGAGGACGGGGCGGCAGATCAGTCTCGCCTTCACCAGCAGCCCCTCCTTTGATGGAGGGCCACACCGGGGACAACCCTTGCGAATTCTTTGTCAGGCTGCGCCAGCCACCGCGCCGTCGCCTTCGCCTCCCGACTCCATTTGCGTGGGAGATGGAGCTGGATCCGCCAGTGACGTTCTATGGGCTACATATGAGGGGTTGTGGGAACAGTGGCACATGGGCCGACGTCGAGTTCCCCTCCCCTCACGTCATGTATCTCCACCGAGGGTGGAAGACCTTCCCTCGCCTCCACAGCTTGACGGAGGGGCTCACTCTCCATTTCAAACTAATGGAGAATGGCCTCCTCTCCGTCAAGATCTTCGGGCACTTCGGGACTCGCGTAAGGTTCTGCGTGGAGAGCTCTTCTGATGATGAAGATTCCTCCTCGAGCGAGAGTGGCGAGGAAGACAACGGCAGCGACGATGAGGCTAGCGGGAGGCAGGATGACGGGTCCGACTAGGCGTCGGGCGCCGCTCCGAGCGCCACCGGCGACCCCATCATCCGTGTTGCCGGCTCCTTGAACTTCTCGGGGTCGTCTCCTTGGGCGGCTGGCGTTGGGAGGCCGTGGAAGAGGAAGAGGGCGGGCGACAAGGCTGTCAAGTCGGAATACGCAGGCACCGACGCCTTCGTCGTGTATTGACGTCCTGCCGCCTCGTCTTCGAGCTCTGCCTCCGGCGCTGCCATCACCATCCAGCCCTTGGACAGCCACCGAGATGTTCACTTGGTGTCTTCTGCCACTCATAGCTCGCCTAGGCGCCTGATACGTCTCTGACGTATCTATAATTTTTTATAGTTCCATGCCAATATTCTACAACTTTCATATACTTTTGGCAACTTTTTATACTATTTTTTGGACTAACATATTGATCCAGTGCCCAGTGCTAGTTCCTGTCTGTTGCATGTTTTTTGTTTCGCAGAAACCCAATATCAAAAGGGAGTCCAAACAGGATAAAAACGGACGGACATTTTTTTGGAATATTTGTGATTTTTCGGAAGTAAAATCAACGCGAGACGGTGCCCGAGGGGGCCAGGAGATAGGCGGGCGCAACCCAGGGAGGCAGGCGCGCCCTGGACTCTCCTGGGCCCCCCGTAAGGCGGTTGACGCTCTTCTTTTGGCGCAAGAAAGCTAATTTTATGAGAAAGATCTGGGAGAAAGATTCACCCCAATCGGAGTTACGGATCTCCGGATATTTAAGAAACGGTGAAGGGGTAGAATCTGAGAACGCAGAAACAGAGAGATAGATCGAATCTCGGAGGGGCTCTCGCCCCTCCCACGCCATGGGAGCCAAGGACCAGAGGGGAAACCCTTCTCCCATCTAGGAAGGAGGTCAAGGAAGAAGAAGAAGAAGGGGGGCTCTCCCCCCCTTGCTTTCGGTGGCGCCGAAGCGCCGCCGGGGGCCATCATCATCACCGCGATCTTCACCAACACCGCCGTCATCTTCACCAACATCTCCATCACCTTCCCCCATCAATATCCAGCGGCCCACTCTCCCGCAACCCGCTGTACCCTCTACTTGAACATGGTGCTTTATGCTTCATATTATTTTCCAATGATGTGTTGCCATCCTATGATGTCTGAGTAGATTTTCGTTGTCCTATCGGTGATTGATGAATTTCTATGATTGGTTTGAGTTGCATGTTTTATTATTGGTGCTGTCCTATGGTGCCCTCCGTGTCGCGCAAGCGTGAGGGTTTCCCGCTGTAGGGTGTTGCAATGCGTTCATGATTTGCTTATAGTGGGTTGCGTGAGTGACTGAAACACAAACCCGAGTAAGGGGATTGTTGCCTATGGGATAAAGTGGGCTTGATGCTTTAATGCTATGGTTGGGTTTTACCTTAATGAATATTTAGTAGTTGCAGATGCTTGCTAGAGTTCCAATCATAAGTGCATATGATCCAAGTAGAGAAAGTATGTTAGCTTATGCCTCTCCCTCAAATAGAATTGCAATAGTGATTACCGGTCTAGTAACGTAGTCAATTGCTTAGGGACAATTTCACAACTCCTACCACCATTTTTCCACACTTGCTATATTTACTTTATTGCATCTTTATCTAAACAGCCCCTAGTTTATATTTACATGCTCTTTATTATCTTGCAAACCTATCCTATCACACCTACAAAGTACTTCTAGTTTCATACTTGTTCTAGGTAAAGCGAACTTCAAGCGTGCGTAGAGTCGTATCAGTGGCCAATAGGACTTGAGAGAGTATTTGTTCTACCTTTAGCTCCTTGTTGGGTTCGACACTCTTACTTATCGAAAGAGGCTACACCTATCCCGTATACTTGCGGGTTATCAAGACCTTTTTTCCGCGCCGCTGTCGGGAGTCATAGCGTGGGGTGAATATTCTCGTGTGTGCTTGTTTGCTTTATGACTAAGTAATTTTTATTTGTTGTTCTGAGTTGTTCTCTATCTTTAGTTATGGATATGGAACGCAAAATACCAAAAAAATTAGGTGTACTTGCTACTCATGGAGATGGGGTAACTCCTAAAACCCTCGATTCTCATTATGCGAAAGATATTATGTACTACTTTGATAATCCTGAGAAAACCCCATTCAACTTTATAATGGGCGACACGTTGGATCAACGTGAATACTTTAGGGATTATCGCTCTACATAAAAAGGGAAACTATTATGTGATCAATTTATTATGTTGCGTTGGTATGCCTGGAATCTTTGCTTAAGATATGATATTACTTGTTGCTCTAGGATGGAGGCTCCACACCTTCCCTTTTCATGCAAATTTAATGATAATGAAACCTTAGCTTCTTATGCTAATGGTATATATGATTACTATGATGTGGAACAAATAGAAGAATTTATTGCTTTTAAGGCTGCTTATGAAATTGAAGCCTTGTTTCAAAAGTATGAAGCTTTTGATGATGATGGTTATAGGCCTGAAAATCTTGCTATACTTAGATATTGCTATGAAAATTATGAATACAATTACTATATTAATGCATTTATTGATAAAGTCTCCGCTGTCCAAGAAGAGAATAATATTTTGCAGGAAGCTATGGAAGAAGAAATTGATGAAACAGTGAGCTCATTGGATGAAAAAGATGATGAGGAGAGCGAAGAACAAAAGGAGGAAGAGAGGATTAGCTACCCGTGCCCACCTTCTAATGAGAGTAACCCTCCAACTCATACATTATTTAATTCCCTTCGTGCTTACCGAAGGATGATTGCTATGATGATTGCTATGATCCCTTGAATTTGTTTGAGATATCCCTTTTTGATGATGCTTGCTATGCTTGTGGCCAAGATGCCAATATGAATTATGCTTATGGAGATGAACTTGCTATAGTTCCTTATGTTAAACATGAAATTGTTGCTATTGCACCCACGCATGATAGTCCTATTATCTTTTTGAGTTCTCCCAATTACACTATATCGGAGAAGTTTGCGCTTAGTAAGGATTATATTGATGGGTTGCCATTTACCGTTGCACATGATAATTTTGATAGATATAATATGCATGTGCTTGCTGCTCCTACTTGCAATTATTATGAGAGAGGAACTATATCTCCACCTCTCTATGTTTACAACACAATAGAATTGCAAGAAACTGCTTATACTATGCATTGGCCTTTACTTGGTGTGCATGAATTGTTCTTTTATGACATGCCGATGCATAGGAAGAGAGTTAGACTTCGTCATTTCTTGATATATGTTACTTTGTGCTCACTACTAAATTACAAATCGTTGTTAATTAAAATTGGTTTTGATATACCTTGGGATCCGGGTGGATTCATTACTTGAGCACTAAATGCCTAGCTTAATGGCTTTAAAGAAAGCGCTGCCAGGGAGACAACCCGGAAGTTTTAGAGAGTCATTTATTTTAGTTTAGTTCTTTCATATCATTTAAAACCACAAAAATAAAGAGGGGAACCTAAAAACTTTTCAAAAAGGTAAGTGAAAGTGAGAAAGACAAGCATTGTTGAAGTGGGAGCTAGCCTTGAACTTTGTTCATGCTCACGGAAACTTTGTGAATCTTGATTACAGAAAATTTTCAACAAAAATAATTATCCCCTTGTAAAATTCCATTGTATTATAAAAATAATGAGCCAAGGTTTGCCTTTAGGATGTTTACAATGCTTGTTGGTTTGTATGGTGCAGGACAGAAACTTTGGCTGTAGTGCGCGATTTTAAATTTTTAACTGGAATGTCAATTGGTTCTGATTATTTTTGCACTGTCTTTCTATACAACTTGTTTATTTTTCCTCATTTTGGTACAATTTTTGGGGTACCAGAAGTATGGTGGATGTTCAGATTGCTACAGACTGTTCTGTTTTTGACAGATTCTGTTTTTGATGCATAGTTTGCTTGTTTTGATGAATCTATCAATTTATATTAGTGGATTAAGCCATGGAAAATTTATATTACAGTAGACACAATGCAAAAAAATATGAATTGGTTTGCAACAGTACTTAGAGTGGTGATTTGCTTTATTATACTAACGGATCTTACCGAGTTTTCTGTTGAAGTTTTGTGTGGATGAAGTGTCTAAACGAGGAGGTCTCGATATGAGGAAAAGGAAGAGAGGAAAGAGCTCAAGCTTGGGGATGCCTGAGGCACCCCAAGTAAATATTCAAGGAGAATAAAGTGTCTAAGCTTGGGGATGCCCCGGAAGGCATCCCCTCTTTCTTCAACAAGTATCGGTACGTTTTCGTATTCGTTTCGTTCATGCGATATGTGCAGCCTTGGAGCGTCTTTTGCATTTAGTTTTCACTTTTCTTTTATGCACCATGCTGGTATGAGACAGTCCTTGGTTGATTTATAGAATGCTCATTGCACTTCACTTAAATCTTTTGAGTATGGCTTTATAGAATGCTTCATATGCTTCACTTATGTCATTTGAAGTTTGGATTGCCTGTTTCTCTTCACATAAAAAACCGCCATTTGTAGAATGCTCTTTTTCTTCACTTATATTTGTTAGAGTGTGGGCATATCTTTTGTAGAAAGAATTAAACTCTCTCGCTTCACTTATATCTATTTAGAGATATGACAGGAATTGGTCAATCACATGGTTAGTCATAAAATCCTACATAAACTTGTAGATCGCTGAATATGATATGTTTGATTCCTTGCAATAGTTTTGCGATATAAAGGTGGTGATATTAGAGTCATGCTAGTGGGTGGTTGTGGATTGTAGAGACACTTGTTTTGAGGTTTGCAAGTCCCGTAGCATGCACGTATGGTAACCGTTGTGTGACAAATTTGAAGCATGGGGTGTTTCTTTGATTGTATTCCTTATGAGTGGCGGTCGGGGACGAGCGATGGTCTTTTCCTACCAATCTATCCCCCTAGGGGCATGCGTAGTAGTACTTTACCTTTCCATCATTGCTAGCCTCTTCGGTACCGTGCATTGCCCTTTCTCACCTCGAGAGTCGGTGCAAACTTCGCCAGTGCATCCAAACCGCGTGATATGATACGCTCTATCACACATAAGCCTCCTTATATCTTCCTCAAAACAGCCACCATACCTACCTATCATGGCATTTCCATAGCCATTCCGAGATATATAGCCATGCAACTTCCATCATCATCATATACACGACTTGAGCATTTATTGTCATATTGCTTTGCATGATCGTAAGATAGCTAGCATGATGTTTTCATGGCTTGTCCGTTTTTTGATGTCATTGCTACGCTAGATCATTTCACATAGAGTCATATCTTTGTTCTAGTATACAGTCATATAGAGTCATATCTTTGTTCTAGTATCGAGTTGTAAGTAAATAAAAGTGTGATGATCATCATTATTAGAGCATTGTCCCCAAGAAAAGAAAAAAAAGAAAGGGCAAAGAAAAAAAAAGAAAAAAAGAAAAGAAAAAGAAAAAAAGAGGAAAAAAAGAAAATAAAAGAAAATAAATAAAAAGGGGCAATGTTACTATCCTTTTTCCACACTTGTGCTTCAAAGTAGCACCTTGTTCTTCATATAGATTGTCTCCTATGTTGCCACTTTCATATACTAGTGGGCATTTTCATTATAGAACTTGGCTTGTATATTCCAACGATGAGCTTCCTCAAATGCCCTAGGTCTTCATGAGCAAGCAAGTTGGATGCACACCCACTTAGTTTCTTTTGTTGAGCTTTCATACATTTATAGCTCTTAGTGCATCCGTTGCATGGCAATCCCTACTCCTCACATTGACATCAATTGATGGGCATCTCCATAGCCCATTGATTAGCCGCATTGATGTGAGAGTTTCTCCTTTTTTTGTCTTCTCCACATAACCTCCATCATTATATTCTATTCCACCTATAGTGCTATATCCATGGCTTGCGCTCATGTATTGCGTGAGGGTTGAAAAAGCTGAAGCACGTTAAAAAGTATGAACCAATTTCTCGGCTCGTCATCGGGTTGTGCATGATGGGGGCATTTTGTGTGATTTAAAATGAAGCATGGCCAATCTATATGATTTTGTAGGGATAAGCTTGCTTTGGCCTTGTTGTTTTGAAAAGACATGATTGCTTTATTGGTATGCTTGAAGTATTATTGTTTTTATGTCAAATTATAGACTATTGCTTTGAATCACTCGTATCTTAATATTCATGCCATGATTAGACATATGATCAAGATTATGCTAGGTAGCATTCCACATAAAAATTATCTTTTTTTATCATTTACCTACTCGAGGATGAGCAAGAATTAAGCTTGGGGATGCTGATACGTCTCCGTCGTATCTATAATTTTTGATTGTTCCATGCCAATATTCTACAACTTTCATATACTTTTAGCAACTTTTTATACTATTTTTTGGGACTAACATATTGATCCAGTGCCCAGTGCCAGTTCCTGTCTGCTGCATATTTTTTGTTTCGCAGAAACCCAATATCAAACGGAGTCCAAATGGGATAAAAACGGACGGAGTTTTTTTTTTGGAATATTTGTGATTTTATGGAAGTAAAATCAACGCGAGACGGTGCCTGAGGGGGGCAGGAGATAGGGGGCGCGCCCCAGGGAGGCAGGCGCGCCCTGGACTCTCCTGGGCCCCCCGTAAGGCGGTTGACGCTCTTCTTTTGGCGCAAGAAAGCTAATTTTATTAGAAAGATGCGAAATATTCACCCCAATCGGAGTTATGGATCTCCGGATATTTAAGAAATGGTGAAGGGGTAGAATCTGAGAACACAGAAACAGAGAGATAGATCCAATCTCGGAGGGGCTCTCGCCCCTCCCACACCATGGGAGCCAAGGACCAGAGGGGAAACCCTTCTCCCATCTAGGGAGGAGGTCAAGGACGAAGAAGAAGGGGGGCTCTCTCCCCCTTGCTTCCGGTGGCGCCGGAACGCCGCCGGGGGCCATCATCATCACCGCGATCTTGACCAACACCGCCGTCATCTTCACCAACATCTCCATCACCTTTCCCCATCTATATCCAGCGGTCCACTCTCCCGCAACCCGCTGTACCCTCTACTTGAACATGGTGCTTTATGCTTCATATTATTTTCCAATGATGTGTTGCCATCCTATGATGTCTGAGTAGATTTTCGTTGTCCTATCGGTGATTGATGAATTTCTATGATTGGTTTGAGTTGCATGTTTTATTATTGGTGCTGTCCTATGGTGCCCTCCGTGTCGCGCAAGCGTGAGGGATTCCCGCTGTAGGGTGTTGGAATGCGTTCATGATTCGCTTATAGTGGGTTGCGTGAGTGACTGAAACACAAACCCGAGTAAGGGGATTGTTGCGTATGGGATAAAGGGGGCTTGATGCTTTAATGCTATGGTTGGGTTTTACCTTAATGAATCTTTAGTAGTTGCGGATGCTTGCTACAGTTCCAATCATAAGTGCATATGATCCAAGTAGATAAAGTATGTTAGCTTATGCCTCTCCCTCAAATAGAATTGCAATAGTGATTACCGGTCTAGTAACGTAGTCAATTTCTTAGGGACAATTTCACAACTCCTACCACCACTTTTCCATACTCGCTATATTTACTTTATTGCATCTTTATCTAAACAGCCCCTAGTTTATATTTACATGCTCTTTATTATCTTGCAAACCTATCCTATCACACCTACAAAGTACTTCTAGTTTCATACTTGTTCTAGGTAAAGCGAACGTCAAGCGTGCGTAGAGTCCTATCAGTGGCTGATAGGACTTGAGAGAGTATTTGTTCTACCTTTAGCTTCTTGTTAGGTTCGACACTCTTACTTATCGAAAGAGGCTACAACTATCCCGTATACTTGCGGGTTATCAGCGCCCCTTTTGCCCTTCTGCTTTCTTGTTCCATTTCCCGAGGAGAGGGACAAGAAAGGGATTACGGGCACCTTATCTTTTTTTAGTCTTGTAAGCCTTCGGGCCTTTATTAACTTTATAACTTGTAATCCTCTTGCTCATGTTTTTCATTTCGTATGAACTGTACCTGTACGGGATGTTTTTTTAATGAAAAAGGGATGTTTGCCGGGTTTTTCATTCGCAGGTGTAACCCATGACAAGGAGTGAATCCTTGTTATCTTTAAGATAAACATTTTTTCGCCCGGCAACAGGCCTTGTCGTCCCCCCACTTCGCTCGACTTTCTCACGCCCTTGGCGGAGGCAGGGATGAGGTGGGCTTAGGCTCCTCGTTTCATTTCCTTGCTGCCGCGGCTACGACCAAACTCGGCCCCAGGAGATGAGTCCTAGGGCACGAATGAGGGGAGCACGGTAGCCTAAGGATAAAACGAGGTTTCACATAACTCAGTCCATAGCGAAACGCATGATAGAGGATATAAGACTTATCTGGATCTGCAGCCCCTTCAACCTTGGCTTGCCGCGGATGGATCCTTGCTCTTGTAGCCCCCGGCAACTTTGGCTTGCCGAGGCTCGGACGCCGGTCCGTCCCCTTTCTTCCAAAGCAGTTCGACAAGAATACTCATGTGTCCTGCGAACCAAAGAAGACAGAGAAGAATCGAGAGACGCGCACTCGACCTCTACGCTAGGGGTTAGCCGCTGCCAAGCACTATCAACCATAACCGAGGAAGAGACTTGACCTAGCATGCATGCTATAACTTAGGGCGCCAGCGCTTCATTTATTTATGCTCAGGGTCTGCGCCTGGCTTTGTACAAAGGGTTACATGCCTTGCCAGCAAGGCTTGTACAAAAGGGTGGCTTGCCGGGAGGCCCGGCAGCCGCGCCTTATGGGTAAAACTTGCGGAGATGCTCGATGTTCCAGGAGTTGCTCACTGGAACGGCATCTTCGGTCTCCAGCCGGATTGCGCCGGGCCTGGTGACTCGTGTTACCCGATAAGGGCCTTCCCACTTTGGCGTCAACTTGTTGGAATCCTTGGCCGACTAAATGTGCCGAAGAACAAGGTCAGCTTCCTCAAAGCTCCGCACACGAACCTTGCGGCTATGGTAGCGGCGCAAGGCTTGCTGGTAGCATGCTGCTCTCACAGCCGCCCGGAGACGATCTTCCTCAAGGAGCGTTGTGTCATCTTGCCGCAATCGCTCTTGCTCAAGCTCATCATAAGCGAGCACTCGAGGTGACCCGTATATGAGTTCCGTGGGGAGAACTGCTTCTGCCCCGTAGACCAGGGCAAAGGGTGTCTGGCCGGTGGCTCGATTTGGCGTCATTCTGATTGACCAAAGAACCGTCGGCAGCTCATCAATCCAGCGCCTTCCTCTCTTGCGCAGCCTGTCAAAAGTCTTCGTTCTTAAGCCTCGTAGGACTTCAGCATTTGCTCTCTCCGCTTGGCCGTTGCTCCGTGGATGTGCCCCGGAAGCAAAACAGACCCTGCTGCCGAGATCCTCGATGTATTGCATGAAGGCATGGCTTGTGAACTATGTGCCATTGTCGGTGTTGATCCTGTTGGGCACCCCAAAACGGCACACTAGTCCCTTGAAGAACTTGATGGCTGACTGTGCTATCACCTTCCTCACTGCTTCCACCTCTGGCCACTTTGTGAACTTGTCGATTGCGATGTACAAGTACTCAAAGCCCCCGACAGCACGGGGGAAAGGGCCCAATATGTCGAGCCCCCAGACCGAGAAGGGCCAGGAGAGAGGGATAGTTTGAAGGGCTTGAGCTGGTTGATGGAGCTTCTTCGAATGGAACTGGCACGCTTCACACTTGGTTACTAGTGTCGTCGCATCCTGGAGGGCGGTGGGCCAGAAGAAACCTTGCCGGAAAGCCTTGCTAGCAAGGGCCCTTGACCCTATGTGGGAGCCACATATGCCTCCATGTATCTCTGCCAACAGCTTTAGTCCTTCCTCCCGGGAGATGCACTTCAATTTCACCCCATTCGGTCTTTTTCTGTACAATACGTTATCAACGAATTGGTACAGAGCAGACCGGCGGGCTACTCTTTCTGCCTCTTCCTGCTCCTCAGGAAGCTCTCCTTTCTAAAGGAATCAGACGGTGTACTGAGCCCATGCCGGAGCCTGTGGCTCGACGACAAGGACCAAGGGCATCTCTTCTTCCACGGGAGCGGCCGCCTCCACGACCATGAGCAGAGGTCCTGCCGGAGTCGGTTGCCCCGCGGCAGGATCGACATCCACGACAACATCTTCGCCGGTGGCTCCGGGGAGCTCGGTGGGGATGTACTTGCCAGAGCCTAGCTTCCTCCGCTTGTTCTGCCCGATCGACGGCTCAACGGATGGTTGGGTTAACTGAAGCACAAAAGTACTTGGTTCCACAGGTAGCTTGAGGGCAGCGCGCTTTGACAGGTAGTCGGCGATGTCGTTCTCCACCCGAGGGACATGCTCCGCTTGTATACCGTCAAAGCGCTCCTCAAGTTTCCTCACCTCATCTACGTAAGCTTCCATCAACGGGCTTTGATAATCTTTGTTGATTTGCCTGACGACGAGTTGTGAGTCGCCCCTGACGATGAGCTTTTTAACTCCGAGGTCTGCCGCGATCCTGAGACCGGCAAGCAAACCCTCGTACTCGGCGGTGTTGTTGGTTGACATCTCCCGGGGGAAGTGCATCTGGATGACATACTTGAGGTGCTCTCCGGTGGGTGCGACAAGCAGCACACCAGCACCGGCGCCTTGCAGCGAGAAGGCGCCATCAAAGTACATGATCCAGTTGCGGCTCGTTTCTTACCGGGGAGAGTGGTCTCCTGCACCTCTTCGTCGGGCGTCGAGGTCCATTCCGCAACAAATTCCGCCAAGACTCTGCTTTGAATCGTCGAGGTACTTTCGAACTTCAAACCGAAACTTGACAGCTTCAGGGCCCATTCCACGATCCTCCCCGTTGCATCTGGGTTATGCAGTATCCGTTGCAATGGGAGGCGGGGTGACCACCGTGCACTTGGAAGTAATGGCGTAGCTTCCTCGAAGCCATAAGAAGGCCGAAGAGCAGCTTTTGCACACCTGAGTACCTCGACCTAGCCCCCTGCAAAAGGGAGCTGATGAAGTAAACTAGGTGCTGCACCATTTTCTTCTTCTGTGCATCTTCACCTGGTCGCGTGGGTCCTGTCACGCTGGCGTAAGCCTCTGCCGGGGACTCAGTCTTGCCGGGATCGAGCCCTGCCGGAGAGGGTTCTGGCTTGCCATCTGTTGACTCTGCCGCTGCCGCTGCCTTCTCGTCGACCTCTCTCTGCACCACTAGTGCGGCGCTAACCACTTGATTTGTTGCCGCTAGATAAAGCAGCAATGGTTCTTGTGGTTTGGGTGTAACCAGCACTGGGGTAGAGGAGAGGTATTTCTTCAAGTCCTGCAGCGCTGCCTTGGCCTCTGGGGTCCACTCCACTGGCCCTGCCTTCTTCAAGATCTTGAAAAAAGGAAGGGCACGCTCCGCAGACTTGGAGATGAACCGGCTCATGGCAGCAACGCAACCAGTGAGCCGACGCACGTCCTTGATCCGTTTGGGTGCCTCAATCTGCTCGATGGCCTTGATCTTATCTGGGTTTGCTTCAATCCCGCGCTGGGACACAAAGAACCCAAGAAGCTTGCCGGACGGGACGCCGAAGACACTTTTCTCAGGGTTCAATTTGAGGTTGATCTTGCGCAGGTTTGCAAATGTTTTCTCCAGATCTTGCACAAGGGTTGCTTTGTCCTTGGTTTTGACCACTATGTCGTCCATATAAGCTTCCATATTTCTATGCAGCTGGGGCTCAAAACCAATTTGTACTGCTCTTGCAAAGGTTGAGCCAGCACTCTTCAACCCGAAAGGCATCCATAAAAAGCAATACGTACCACATGGGGTGATGAATGTTGTCTTTTCCTTGTCTTCCTTTGTCATGAAGATCTGGTGGTATCCTGAGTAGGCGTCAAGGAACGATAAGAGGTCACACCCAGCCGTGGAGTCAACAATCTGGTCAATGCGCGGTAATGGGAAAGAATCCTTTGGACATGCCTTATTGATGTCTGTGTAATCAATACACAACCTCCACTTCCCATTTGCCTTGCACACTACTACCGGATTGGCCAACCACATCGGATGGAGTACTCCTCTCACCAAACCTACCGCCTATAGCTTTTTGATTTCCTCCGTGATGAACTCCTGCCTCTCCAGAGCTTGCTTCTTGACCTTCTGCTTGACGGGCCACGCATGAGGACAGACATCAAGGTGGTGCTCAATCACCTCCGTGGGAACGCCGGGGATGTCGGAGGCTTGCCATGCAAACACATCGACATTCGCCCGCAGGAAGGTGACGAGCTTGCTTTCCTATTTGCCGTCGAGGGTGGAGCTTATGGTAAAAGCTCTCCCTGTGCCGTCCTCCTTGACGGGCACCTTCTTGGTCTCTGGTGGCGTGGCTCTGGACTTCTTGCTCTTGCCGGCAGAGCTCTCTGGCATGTTCTCAACGGGAGCGCAACACCCCGAAGAGGTGCGCTTGCCGGAGTGGGTGCGAGGGGTCTCGCCGGTCTTCTTCCCCCCTGGGGCTCCGTCGGTAGGAGCAGGTGCCTTGGCGGCAGCTGCTGCAACTGCTTCCCGGTAGAGTTGGTCGGCGCAGATCAACGCATCTTTCTTGTCGGAGGGGACGGTGATGATGTTCATCGGTCCGGGCATCTTCAGCATGTTGTAGGTGTAGTGTGAAGCCGCCATGAACTTGGCTAGTGTCGGGCGGCCGAGGATCCCGTTGTAAGGCAAGGGGATCTCGGCTATGTCGAAAACAATCCTTTCCGTCCTGTGGTTTATCTCACCTCCGAATGTCACGGGCAGCGTGACCTTTCCCTTTGGCTGGCTCCTCCCCGGGTTAACCCCTTGGAACGTGCCCATCTCCTCGAGGTCTCCATCGGGATCTGCGCAGCCTGACCACAACAGGTGAGATGAAGTTCAGGACGGCCCCGCCGTCAACCAACATCTTTGTCACCTTGAGGTTGCGGATTGTTGGTGAAACCAACAATGGCAAGCACCCGACCGCAGTAGTGCGATCAGGGTGGTCCTCGGTGTCGAAGATGATGGGCGTGCTGGACCATTTCAGCGGCTTCCTTGCGTCGAACGATGGCTCCATCGCCGTGATCTCATGCGCCCACTGCTTGATTTGGCGGTGGGGCGTATGCAGCGCGGCGCCACCATCGACGCACATGGCCTCCGTGGCTTTCTGAAACTCGTGGTCGCCGGACTCATCGTCCTCGTCATGATCATCGTCTTCCTGCTTCTTGTCGCGGCCTCGGGCGGGCCTCTCCTGCTGATTATCCTTTCCGCGGCGGCCTCCTTGGCCGCCACGTTTCTTGCCGGATCCCTCAGCACCATCTGGGCCTTTCTCCTTGTCCCGCCGCTCATATTCGGCTTTCTGCTTCTCGGCGAGCAGCTCTACCCGTCGGCAGTTTTGGAGGTCATGGCCCTTGGTGCGGTGGATCTTGCAGTACTACTTGTCGGAGCCTCCTGGCTTGTCGGCGGCCGCCAAGGCCCGGCAAGCATCACACCCGGCAACCTCCTTGCCGGGGTCGCTCGCCTTGGTCTTCTTGGTGGCGCCGTTGTCGTCGGATCCCTCAACGGCAAGCACGGCTTTGCCCTTGGGCTTCCTGTTACGGTGTCGGCCCTTCTTCGCTGGGGTGGCAGTGTCGCCAGTGGAGTCAATTTCCGCACCGACATCTTCGCCGGGGTACTTCCTTCCCTCTTCAGCGCGAGCGCATCGATCGGCCAGGACATAAAGCTAGGCCACATCCTTTACCTTGTTCATCGCCAGCTCTTCACGCATCTTGCGGTTGCACACATTCTGATGGAACGCACTGATCATGGCGGCGGGATGAACATCGGGGATGTTGTACTGTGAATCGTTGGATGTACTTGCGCAAGTTTTCTCCTTCCTTTTGGGGAATGATGTGTAAATCACTCGCCTGGCCATGAGCTTGGTGACCTCCGATAAAGGCGCCAACAAACTCATGGCACAGATCCGCCCAAGAAGAGATGGAGTCCACCGACAAGTGCATCAACCATGACATAACATTAGGCTTGAGTGCCAACAGGAAGTAGTTCGCAAGCACCTTATCGTCACGGGCCCCAGCGGCTTGCATCGCGATGGTGTAGAATCTTTGAGGAACTCGATGGGTGAGTCTTGCCGTTGTACTTCGCCAACGTCGGGCTTGAACGTGCGGTGGGAGGCCACTCGAACTGCCGCAGCTCACGGGTGAAGGCGGACAACCCACCTCATAGGGTAGGCCTCCGTAGCCTCCGGCGCTCGATGGTCCGTGGCGGGCCCTGCCGCCTGTCCGGCCCAGTGGCGCAGCGTCACGTCGGCGCTCGATCGTAGTTCGAGCGTCATCATGAGCCCGCTCCCGAAGGACTTGACACTGATCGCAGTTGGTTCGCGGGTCGGACGACGCGATGGAGATATCATCTCGAGCGCCGTCGCGACAGACCGACACCCGGGGTGGCCGGGATGGAGGTGGGGAGTACACCGTGGCCGCGTCGCCTCCGGCACTGCCTCCGCTGGCATGCGGTGGCCCGGCAGAGCGACGGCCTACGGGTCCCGCTGGCCGCAACTCATCGTTGTTGGCGATGCCGACGAGGCTCCGGACGGTGGCCCTCCATTCGTCGAGCTTCTCCGCGGCGGGAGGAAAATCGTGGAGCAGCTGCGCGCGTGCTAGGGCCTCCGCTGGCGTGGGTGGCGGCGAAAGCTGGGTGGACCGCGATACGCCTCGACTTCTAACCACGTTAGAAGGAGCTGCGTCACGGCCCCGCGGCCGTTCGCCACCTCCATCAGCACCTCAGCGCGCATGCTGGCCCTCTTCTTCATGTGATGGACGCACGGGACTCTTCCCAGAGCGGTGCGCGGGGTCACCAACAGGGCGACGCTGCTCATCACGCACAACCTGGGAAGAGCGCGCCGTGGGCGCCGGTGTTGGCGTCTTGGATGTCGTCGTGCCGCCGTCTGGCGGGATGGTGGCGCCCCTGGAGGGCCCCGCGCCACCTGTGGGGGGCCCGACTCCACCTCTGGAGCTCTCCACTAGTGGCTCATCGCCTGGAGCGCGAACGACACCACTCGCCAGGCCTGAACCGCCAGGATGATGTGGATGTTCGCGGGCCGCGCCACGGGTTCTCTCCGCAACTGGCCCGCTACCGGTCCGCACCGGTACCAACCCGGTCTCGGACGAACCCATCACTATGGTCGTCTTCTTCTTAGGGGCCATGGGGATGAAGAACAGCTAGGCCAGATTCTCACAATTGCGCACCCCTACCTGGCGCGCCAAAGATGTCGGTGGGAAACGACACCTATGGGATCACTGGAATCCCTACTATGGTTGCGGGGCGCGGGGATTGTGAGAAGAGCGGGACTAGCAGACAGCACAAAGCGGATTTACCCAGGTTCGGGCCGCAAAGATGCGTAAAACCTACGATCCTGCTTTGGTGGATGTATTTAGTGTTCTTGAGCTCTTGAACTAGCTCTGGGTGCTGCTAGGTTCGAAAGAGCCGAATCCTTCTCCAGTGCACCATGGGCCTCCTTTTATAGGCGAAAGGGGCTGCCACAGTGGCACTCAGGAGGTGGAAAGTGCTACAGCGTTGTGAGCTTATCGCTGGTATTGCAGGACAAAGCGCATTTAATGTGAGGCTTAGTTGTCCCTCCACTTTATCGGGGACGGGAGCGAGGCCTGTCCCGTCCATCGCCGCTCCTCCTTGCTTCGACACGTGCCCTGGCCAGCGGTGCATGCGGTGCCATGTAGGCAGGCAGGCAACTGAGGTGGCGCGATGGTGGAGCCTCCTCGAAGGGCTGCATGTTGCCACGCAGGTTCCTGCCCAGCTGGTTGGGTCGGCAGCTGCATGTGAACGGCAGCGGAGACTTGGCTGGCGCGGTCGTGGCAGTGTCCCTACTGGTGCGCTTGGCGAGGGCCTTGCCGGGTGGCCCGGCAAGGGTCTTGCTGTGGTGTACAGGCGTCCCCGGCAAGGATCTTGCCGGGGGTCTTGTGGGTTTCTTCGGTGAGGATGGTTGCCTTCCTATCCTCATTTGATCTTGACTATCCTTTGTCTTCACAAAGATCTGCATGCCACCACGGAGGTGCCTCCCGAGCCATGTCCCAACGCGTTTGTCTAGCATTGGTGGGCTCAAAGGTGGCTCGCTCAGCTGGTGTGGGCGGGCTGCCCCGGTAAGGGTCTTGCCGGGGCCGCTGAGGCTGCCCCGGCAAGGGTGCTTGCCGGGGAAACCTGCTTCGTCCATCTGATCTTTGTGGCCTTGGTCCTTGTCGTTGCTTTGTTTGTCTTGTGTCTTCGGCTTCTCTCCGGCTTCCCTTTCCTGCCCTATTATACGTGGCCGGGGCGGGAGGCTCTGACTGCCCGAGCACAAGTAAAGGGGTCAAAAGCAGAGCCCCTACTTTTGTACACCGACAGAATCAAATACGCACTCGGTCGAGGAGCTTGACTCCGTACTATGGGGGCTGCGGACCATGCCGAATCGCACTACCGGATACACACCATTTTTTATGGTGTACGGCGCAGAGGCGGTATTGCCCTCGATATCATTCATGACTCAAATCGAGTGAGCATGTACGAACAGAAAGAAGCCGAGCTTGATCGGCAGGATAGTTTAGATGCCCTGGAGGAGGAGCGCGTCATCACGAAAGCCCGTTCCGCATTCTGTTAGCAACATGCTCGCAGGTATCAAAGCAGAGAAGTACATGCCAAAATTTATAACGTTGGCGAACGCGCTCTACGCCTACCAGAGAAGAAAAAGGACAAGCTCAAGCCCAAGTGGGAGGGTCCCTTCATCATTGATAAAGTTCTCACTGGATGGGCGTACCGTCTGCGTGATGCATCTGATAATCGACTCGAGCCAAACCCATGGAACGCGGCCAGACTCCGAAGATTCTACATCTAGTGTCGAACTAAGTGTTTGTCTCTTTACCTCCGCCTTTATTTTTCACGTTATTTCCTCCTTTTCTTTTCTTTCTTTTTATGGCCTTAAAGGCTTCAAGTGTGTCTTAACTACACGATCTTGACGCGCTATGCACACTCATTATACCTGGGGGCTTCTTATATCATAAGCTTAATATAATTATCTTCCGGGCTTTATGCCCACCACATATGTGTCACTTTTCCATATGTACCTTTTTTCACCATTATATGCATCGATATGACTTAAATTTTGGCCAAGCTGGGTTGCCTGGCTCCTGTGTTTATGCCCTATGTTCCCGTCAGTTCGGCTTGGGCATAAGGGGAGCACCTCTGCGATTGTTACTGCTGGGTCAGCCGGATGTGTACCTCAGACTGGGTGAAGCCGAAAGCTAGCGTTCTTAAGGGAATATTCGGTCGGTGAACAAAAGATGTTTCTTACCTACTTACAATATAAACCCCCTGAAAGGATCGATATAGTTGACTAGAGGGGGGGGGGGTGAATAGGCAAATAAGAATTTTTAGCTTTTCTTTACCAAATTAAACTTTGCATCAAAGTAGGTTGTCTAAATATGCAACTAGGTGAGCAACCTATATGATGCAACAACAATAAGTACACAACCAAGCAAGGGATACAACACAAATAAGCTTGCACAAGTAAAGGCACGAGATAACCAAGAGTGGAGCCGATGGAGACGAGGATGTGTTACCGAAGTTCCTTCCTTTTGAGGGGAAGTACGTCTCCGTTAGAGCGGTGTGGAGGCACAATGCTCCCAAAGAAGCCACTAGGGCCACTGTATTCTCCTCACGCCCTCACACAATGCAAGATGTCGTGATTCCACTATTGGTTCCCTTGAAGGCGGCGACCGAACCTTTACAAACAAGGTGGGGACTATCTCCACAACTTAATTGGAGGCTCCGAACGACACCACGGAGCTTCACCAGAATGGACTATGGCTCCGCGGTGACCTCAACCGTCTAACACTACAAAAAAAAAGACACATCCGTGACATTTGGGCCGAACGAAAAAAAATTCTGTCATACATATGACACTTCTACGACGATAATTGTGACAAAACCCGGTATCATCATAGATGTGGTGGGCTCCTACTTCTATGACAAATCATGACATAAAATGGGCTTTTCGTCCTGGGCAGGCCGGAGACGCAGCTGCATGACATTCTTTGGGCGGTCCATGACGGAAAAAACCATGGTAGAAGCGAGGGGGAGGAAAATTTCGGGGAGTTGCCGGTTACGGTGGGAGGTCGTAGGCGGAAGCGATGCGCGTTTCTCGTACATCTGGCGTGTGTGTGCGGCGTTGGCTCTAATCGAACCGGGCGATTACCTTTGCAGGCTACAGCGTTCGAACCCGAGCAATTTATCGATGGCTGTTAATCTGAACCCGATGGAGTGATTCGCCGCTCTGCTGCTAAGCGAAGCCGATCGATGCTGCCTCTGGGATGAGCGATGGCGTTGTGGGGGGGTTGGATGAGCGATGGCGGTGGCGTTGCCTCTGGATGAACAGGAACCCGTGGTGTGGAGGGCTGGATGAGCAGATGAGCGATGGAGGGGTGGCCGTGGAGGGGTGGTTGAACAGACCCGTGGTGTGGAGGGCTGGATGAGCGATGAGACGGTGGAGGGGTGCCCGCGGAGGGGTGGTTGAACAGTAGCCGGTGGAGTAGCGTGTTGTGGAGGCTGGATGAACAGGAGCCCATGGAGGCTGGAGGAGGTCGACGGTGGAGATGAAAAGTATCCCGTGGAGTCCCGTTTTGCGGTACGCCACACCCCTCCCCCCCCCCCCCCGTTTCGACCGTAGCGCTCCAACACAACTCCGTTTTGCGGTACGCCACACCCCTCCCGATCAACAGGACCCCCGTTTCGACCATAGGAGGTCCGCTTCCTCCGTTTTGCGGTACGCCACACCCCTCCCGATCAACAGGACCCCGTTTCGAACGTGGCCGGTTGAACACAAGGCCGTTTCCTCCGTTGTGCGGTAAGCCAGGCCTCGTTTCCATCGCCTGTTCCGTCCAAGCCCTCCCGATGAACACGACCATGCATTCCGTTCCGACCCAGCCGGTTGGCTCCCCATGAACACGACGAAGACGCTATTTCTCCGTTCCTACCCAGCCATGTACGTATGCGCGAGTAGGCGTTCGAGACCCTTCCCGTATGTACGTACGTGGCCGTATTTTATTTCTTGCACCCTCGCCGCTGTACGTACGTGTACATGCTACGTGTGCGCCTCTATTACGACACGTGCGCGCCTCTACATCTACGATACGTGCGCGCCTCTACAGACCAGTATGTACGTACACGTTCGCGACCAGAATGACAACGCTACGTACGCTTCGACCAGGTGGGTCCCGACCGAGCACTTCCTTGCGTGCGAAGATGTAGCTGGTGGGTCCAAGCAGTCAGGGGGGGCGAATCGTTTTGTTTTTTTTTTGCCTGGACGCACTTCCTTGCGTGCGAAGATGTAGCTGGTGGGTCCCAGCAGTCCGGGGGAAACATTGTTTTCGCAAAATACTGTGGCCCGTCCGGTGGGTCCTAGCTGTCAGGTGGACGTATCATTATTTTCCGCGTAATAAGGAGGCACTTCCTTGTTGTGGCCATGGACCCAGCTGTCAGTCTCTCCACGTACAGTCCACGTACGATGGAAGTCGTTCCTTGACCACGTTGACCACGCTGCGCCGAGAGCACCAGGGCGGTGGACGACGACGAGGCCTAGGAAGGGGACGACGGGGAGTCGGGAAAACGCGGCAGTGGAAGCCAGCGGAGAGGAGTACGAGGGTTCACTGGTTCGGCTGCGGTGTGAGGCTGCCGTCGCCGCAGGGCCTGGCCAGCAGTGGGAATAGTAAGGGGCGGTGAGGCCTCCGCGGCAGCGCAGCCGGCCACGGGAGGCAGGAGCATGTGGCACGACCGGCGCTGCTTTGGCCGGCGGGAGCAAGAAGACCAGAGGTTGAAGAAGCACTACGGCCGTTGGATGGACATCGTACGGTCACTGGAGCTAGAATCGTTCATATTGACTAACGTTGACAAAGGCCCCCGTCCCAGTCAACTTAGTAGGCCCACAAGTCAGCCTCCCACCATGGTGGGTCCCATCTAGCAAGGGGAGTACTCATTTTTTTGCGTAATAAGGAGGCAATTCCGGTGGGTCCGAGCTAACCGCGCGGGGAACATTTTTTTCGCGAAATACTCTAGCCCGTCCGGTGGGTCCCAGCAGTCAGGGGGGAAACTTTTTTTCGCGAAATAAGGTGGCCCGTCCGGTGGGTCCCTGCTGTCAGGTGGAGGAATAATTATTTTGCGCTTAATAAGGAGGCACTTCCTTTAGACAGCTCGCTGAAGGCATGTTCCCGAACTTTCAGCCTCGATTTACACTTGCCTCTTCGTCTCCTCCCCTGCTTTCCACTGTTCAGTCTCAAGCTTGCCGTCCATTCTCCTCGCAGTCAAGGGATTCCGTTGCCGGCATCGAGCCGGCCATGGCCAACATTCCGTTTGATCCCCTGCCTTTTGTTCCCCATGGGTTCAATATCCTCAACGTCGAGGGCCGTAATGGAGTGGCCAGAGTGGTTCTCCCCCACCGTCAGAAGCGACACGAGGATTGGGCCATCGTCAGCATAGAGCCACTTCCGGAGGAGGTACTTTTTCAGAATGTGCAAGAAGTTTTAGATGAGTTCTTTGCGAATGTTCATCAAGTTCAGATCAGAGAAATGCAGCGCTGCCCGTTGGGAGAGGCATATGTGCGCTTTGTCAATCCTAGAGACAGAGATAGGTTAGTTCTGCAGAGTCCTCACCAGTTTGGAAATGTTTTTATCACTTTCCACAATCATGACAATGGCCGCAACTACAGAAGAACCTAGTTTAATAGAACAGTTTGGCTGCTCATTCTAGCTGTCCCTTTCGATTTCCGTAACTCGGAAGATATTGCTAGGGCTATCAGTCATTTTGGGAGATTAGTCTCTTGGGAGAATGATCCTCTTCATATGGGCAGAGTCATTGCAAAAGCTAAGGTTAGAGATTTGGATTCCATCCCTAAAAGTGTCAAGTGGTCTGAAGGTGAAGTTCTTGATGAAGATGCTTGGTCTTCTTCAGTGGAAATCCTTCTTCAGCAGATGATGGGTGGGGCACCTGCCGATGAGGACCCAATCCCACCTGACAATGTGGACCCTCATCCTCTTCTAGGCAACAACCATGCTTTCCATGGTTTTCATATAAATCCTCAGCATGTTCAGCAAGATGATATGGATGCAGATGAGGGGCACTGGGCTTTGCAACCACCTGCAGTTAATAATGTTGAAGTTGAGGAAGAATTTGACTTCCTTCAAGGTGTTCAGTAGGAACAAATTGCTTGGGCTGATGGTGAGGAACTTCCACCTCCATTGGAAGGCCACAGCAGCATCACAACCACTGTTTCACTGTTAGAAGGGCTTTCTTCTCATGCAAGTGAGGAAGTGATTCAATTTCCACCTGTGCAGCAAATTCAGGGCAATGGTCTTGAGCTGCTGATGCAAGACTACCAAGAGGAGGATCAAGATGTTGCTGCAATCCCAGTTGTTCAGGCTCCTCTTGATGAGGAAGTCCCACAGGATGATATAATCCCTGCAGTGCCCCTGGTTGAGTTACAGGTTCAGCCAGTTTTGGAGGAAATTAATCCATTTTCTGAGCCAGCACTTGGGCACAACTCTGATGTTCTTCAGGACCTGACTCTGGACACTAACAGAGCTCTGCCAGTTGTTAAGGAAGCAGCAGCCCAAGGCAAGGAACCCTTTCTGTCAGAAGATGCAGATTTGGTGGGGGCAACAGGTGTCTTGTCTCCAGCAGTGAACCCACCTCCTTTGGCTAATACTGGGGTGGAAAATGCTAGCAACAGAGGTAAATGGATTGACCAAATTGAGGAACACTTTGAATTTGCTCCCTCCTTACTTGGTCTAAAATCTATCCAGTTAAAGGCCCTAGCTAATAATGATACTATTCTGTCAGAGGAAGGTATTGTGATCTGGAAGGAGAACTTTGCTCAAAAACCTTTGGAGGAGGTTCCTTCTCTTTCTGTTAAAGTCCCAGTAAGTTAGGTTCAATTTTATTGTGCACCTTCTCATGACACCAGACAAGTTTACCTAGACACCCAATATGCTTAAATCTCCTTTGTGGGAATTACTGGCTGAAGTAGAGGGCACTGAGGATTCTTATCTTTTCCACATTCCTATAAATGTCTAGCTTCTAAGGCTCCTATTTGTCAGCAGATCATTGTTGAACCACTCCAGCAGGACACAAACAAGGAAAATGCAGGAGATTCTTCCAACCAGCAGGACTTGGACTCTTTGGCCCTTCTTCAACCTTTTGGGGATGAAAACTCCAAGAAAAGAAGGGGAGGAAAGACACCTCTTGTAGAAACAGAGGTAAGGAGGAGTGATAGAATTAAACAAGAAAATGCTGGGTTTAAAAGAGGTTCATGTTCTAATAATAAGTGTCTGCCATGTAATGCGCCCCCCCCCCCCCCAGTTGTTCAGAAATCAGTGGTTAAAAATCTCACAACCTCATTTTGCAAGGTGGCTGATCAGGACTTGGAGGGGAAGATCTCTAAGAAGCCCAAGAGAAGAATGGGAGAGGACTTGGCTGGGATGATCCCATCCAATGAGGACAGGCAGGACTCCCAAAGTGTTTAGATGATCAAGTTATGTACTTTTGTACTGGAGAGAGAGTGGATTAAAGTCATAACTTGTGTCCATGTTCCTTTTGGCTGTACTTGCACTTTATGGGCCTTTTGGACTTGATGTAATAGTTCTGGTTCATCTGACTCTGCACTTTGCTGCTATAATTCCTTCTGGCAAGTTATCTCTATTGCTATGCTAAGGACTATGTGGTTACTGTATCTGCTGAAATTGCTTCATATTCTGTCTTATGGGACAGTTTTTCCTAGGCTCTGGCCAAGTGATGGTGCTTGGTCCCTGGTTACTCTCATAATTTGTTTCCATGAATAGTCTAAACAGAAGCTGGAATATCCTGAACTGGAACATCATAGGGATTAACTCACCTGATAAATGGCTTGCTCTAGGCCAAAAAATTGAAGAAAGTGCTTGTGCCATTCTGTGTCTTCAAGAAACCAAGAGGGAACATTTTGATGCTACGTATATTAAGAACTTTTGTCCTAACAGGCTCAATAAATTTTCTTTCCTGCCTTCAGTTGGTGCTTCTGGAGGTCTTTTCATCATCTGGAATGGCTCACTCTTTGAGGGAGAGGTCATCTTCCAAAACAGATTCTCCCTCTCAATTAGTTTCACCAGTCTGTTGTCCACTCAATCTTGGGTCCTCACCAACATTTATGGGCCTTGTGTGCAAGCAGACAAAATTGAATTTATCAATCGGTTCTCCAACATTCATATGCCTCTGGACACTAATTGGATCCTAGTTGGAGAATTTAACTTCATAAGAGCTCCTACTGATAGAAACAGACCTGGTGGGGATGTTAATGAAATGTTACTTTTTAATGAAGCAAACAGTAATTTGGGTTTAATTGAACTTCCACTTCATGGTAGAAAATACAGCTGGAGTAATATGCAACATAGTCCTTTGTTGGAAAATCTGGATTGGTTTTAAACCTCTGCTTCTTGGATGACTGCTTTTCCTGATACAATTTCTATGCCTCTTTCCAGGCCTATTTCAGATCATCTGCCTTGTGTTATCAAAATTGGGACTGCCATTCCAAAGGCCAGGGTCTTTAGATTTGAAAATTTCTGGTTAAAGCACTCAGACTTTAAAGAGGTTGTATCTGCAGCCTGGAACATTCCTGTGGGTAGTCTTGATGCTGCAAAAAGCTTAAATGCCAAGTTCAAAAACCTGAGAAGGGCTCTCAAGCTTTGGGCCAAGAACCTGTCTTTCATGAAAGCAAAAATTGCAGCAATTAATGATGTCATCTTCTTGTTTGATTTGTTTAAAGAATTCAGAGACCTGGGTGATTTTGAGTGGAACCGCAGGGTGATTCTCAAAGAGCAATTGCTCATTTTACTGAAAAACCAAAAGATCTATTGGAAACAGAGAGGTAAGATTAAGGGTGTCAAGTTTGGGGATGAAAACACCAAAAAAAATCATACAAAGGCTTCTGTAAACCACAGGCATAATCACATTGCAATGCTAAAAAATGAGGATCAAGTGGAAATAACAGATCATGCAGGAAAAGCTGCCCTTCTGTGGCATGCCTTCAAGAGCAGATTAGGGCAGTCTCAGCAAACAACTATGCATTTTGATTTATCTTCTCTACTGCAACACCAAGCTAGTCCTTTAGATTTTGAACAGCTGGAAATTCCTTTCACTGAGGAAGAAATCAATGAAGTTGTCAAACATTTGCCAGCAGACAAGTCTCCACAGGCACGATGGATTTAACAATGAACTCTTTAAGAGCTGTTGGGATATCATAAAGCCTGAGGTCACTAGACTGATACATGAGTTCTATGCTGGGGAAATTTCTCTAGAGAGTATTAACACCTCCTTCATAACTCTGGTTCCTAAGGGCCCTCCGATGATCGCAAATGATTTCAGGCCTATATCTTTGCTAAACTGTTGTCTCAAACTCATTACTAAATTGCTTGCAAACAGGTTGCAAAAAGTGATCCTCAAAATGGTTCATACAAATCAGTATGGTTTCCTAAAGGAAAGAGCTATCCATGACTGTCTAGGCTGGGCCTATGAGTGCTTGCATCAATGCCACAAGTCTAAAGAGGAAATTGTTGTGCTGAAACTAGATTTTGAAAAGGCTTTTGACCTCATTGAACACTCTAAAATCATTGACATCCTCAGAGCAAACGGATTTGGTGAAAGATGGATTGTCTGGATTAAAATGCTATTTACATCTGCTTCTTCACAAGTGATTCTCAATGGCATTCCTGGGAAAAAGTTTTACTGTCTGAGAGGTGTAAGACAAGGGGATCCCCTTTCTCCCCTCCTTTTTGTGCTGGCTGCATACCTCCTTCAGTCAGTCATGAACAGAGCTATGAATTTGGGTCTTCTCACACCTCCTTTGCAAGTGCAGTCTTGTCCTGATTTTCCCATTGTGCAATATGCAGATGATACTTTGATTCTTATGCAAGCTGATGCTCCACAACTCCATTGTCTCAAAGCTCTGCTTCACACTTTTTCAGATGCTACTGGGCTAAAGGTCAACTATAGTAAATCAAATCTCATTCCAATCAATGTGAGTGATGAAAAAAATGGAAATCTTAACTGGCACTTTGAACTGTTTGAAGGGATCATTCCCCTTCACTTACCTGGGCATGCCTTTAGGGCCCCTAAAACCAACAGTGGAACGGTGTTTGCCTTTAGTAAGCAGAATTGCCAAAAAATTGGTGGGCCTGTCTTCTTTCATGACTCTTGCTGGCAGGTTGCTCCTGGTCAAGTCTGTGCTAAACTCTCTTACTATATATTTCATGGGTTGCCTTGATGTTCCTATAACCATCAAAAATCAGGTTAACAAATACTTGAGACACTGTCTTTGGAGGGGACCAGACACGGAGGACCACTGAGACCAGCTATGGTAGCTTGGTCAACTGTTTGTAGACCCAAAAATCGGGGTGGCCTAGGAGTGATGAACATCTTTGTGCAAAACCAAGCACTTACGCTCAAAAACCTCCACAAGTTCTACAATAGGGAAAATATCCCCTGGGTCAACCTTATTTGGGAAGCTTATTATGACAATGGCAAACTTCCAGGACCAAAATGGGAAGGATCTTTCTGGTGGAAGTGTAATTTGAAGCTCATTGATTGCTACAAGTCTATGGCAAGATGCACAATTGGAGATGGAAAATCTGCTCTGTTTTGGTCTGACCTCTGGCACTCTGCTTGCCTGAATCAATTGTTCCCTCATCTTTACTCCTTTATCAGAGACCAAAACATTTCGGTGCAACAAGTTCTTATGTCTGAATATTTGGAAGACTTATTTCACCTGCCACTTACTCAAGAAGCTTTTCTGGAATTTGAATTGATGGAAGACATTTGTAACACACTAAGAGGATCTGCATTTAATGAGCTCCTGTATTCTTGGAGTTATATGTGGGGGAATAATACATTTTTTGTGGCCAAAGCTTACAAAATTCTGATAGGTGTAAAAATTGTGCCAGCTCAGTTCAACTGGATTTGGAAAAAGTCATGCTCAGCCAAAACACAAGGTTTTTTTTGGAGACTGCTGCATGATAGACTCAATACCAGGAATCTGCTAAGAAGGAAAACATTTCATCTTGACAACTATAATTGTGCTACTCTCAACTGTCAGCAGGAAGAAACTTTACAACACCTGTTTTGGACCTGCCCTTTTGCTTCTGCTTGCTGGGATATCCTGTGCCCTAACAGACAGAGAAATCTAACCATCATGGAAGCCATTCCAGACTTAAGAGGCAATCTTCAGCAACCTTTTTCTATGGAGATCATAATCATTGCCTCATGGGCCATTTGGATAATCAGGAATGATAAGATTTTCAATAGCATTCCCACCAGCCTTGATAGATGGAAATTCATCTTCCTCTCAGAGCTACACCTACTCAAATTTAGAATTAAGGATAAGTTTTCATCTTCTTTCAGCTCCTGGCTGGACAGCCTTGTCCTGTAATTTTTTACTAGCTTTTAGTTGGACTCTTTAGACTAGTTTTGTTTTTTTTTCTTTTCCTGGGCTTATCTCAAGCCTTGTTTTGTTTTGTACTCTCTTTTTATATAATAAAAAAATTGCAGTGGGGTTTTGCCCTCGTATGCTGATCAAAAAGGAGGCACTTCCCTGCTGTTGCCGTGGACCCGGTATCGGCCTCTCCACGTCTGATCCACGTCCGATGGAAGTCGTTCCTTGACCACTTTGACCACGCCACAGGAAGAGCACCACGGCGGTGGACGACGGCGAGCCTAGGAAGGGGACGGCGTGGAGCCGGGAAGACGGCGGTGGATGCACAAGCGAAGAGAGAATACGAGGGTTCACTGGTTGATTCTTGTTGCCGTCGCCCTTGAGAATAACGAGGGTTGTGGGTTAGTGGGTGAGTGGAGGGATGTCCCGCCAGCGGTGGGAGTAGTAGGGGCGGTGAGGCCTCGCGTGGCGTACAAGCCGCCACGGAGAGGCAAGAGAGAAGCGGCACGACCGGCATGCTTTGGTATTTGGAGCAATAAGACCAGAGGTTGAAGAAGCACGATGGCCGTTGGATGGACATCGTCTGATCCTTCAGCTAGAATCGTTTATATTGACTAAGTTGACAAAGCCCTTGGTACGTCAACTTAGTAGGCCTACCAGTCAGCTTCCGAAACAGTGCACCCCATATGTCAGGGGGATGAATCATTTTTTGGGCGGGTGAAGCTAGAATATCCGAGATTGAAGAAGAAGCATGGCATCTGTTGGATGGACATCCAATGGCCACTGCTGCTAGAACCGTGTGTTGACTATAAATTGACAAAGCCTTGCATACCCGTTAACTCTGTTTTTTTTAGGGGACGCGTCAACTTAGTAAGGCCAGAAGTGTGTGGCAGAGAACTTATAGCCCAATTGAGATTTGTAAGAATGTGTAGCCCATTTTTGAATTCTAATGGAATTTACTACAGCCCATTTACAGTTTGTTAAAAGTACAACCCATTTCAACCAACCGTTCAAAACATAATTCAAAATTTCCCACATTTTGATGGGATCCGAATATTTTTATCCCGAAATTTTAGTCAGATTAAATACAATTTCAATATAAATTTATATTGCGTAAAAATCCAACGAAACATTCCGCTCGCAACAATTAATGAAATTAAAATTTTCAATATTCCAAAAATAATATTTTATAAAGTAATCACTGTTTGGTGCATTTTTTTATAGTTCCTACCCAGTTTTTATAATTACATCCCATTTATTATTTCTTAAAGCCCATTTTCTTGTTAAGCCTAATGCATCCCTCCGAGGAAAGATTTGCAGCCAATGAGCGGAGAATAACAACTTGACCTTGCCTGGGTATTCCTAAAAAAAGTATAGCTGGGCTAGCTATTTTCAGCTAGAAAAAAATTAATATCCGGGCTGGATATCTGGCCTGGGCTAGAAGGGCCACAGCCCCCCCAGTTAATACCTGCAGCGATGTTTTCGTAGTTGTTCAGAGGAGAAAAATTAATATCTGGGGTAAACATCGAAAAACCCTGCAGTGCTCACACCTCAAAAACACAAATACTGCTCGAGCTGCTTGGTGCCAGCTGTCGGCCGCTTCTTGTGCAATTCTCTCATTTATTGACTACTCCCTCCTTTCTGGTTTATAATGCTCAATTCAAAAATCTCACCAATCAAGGTAGATGGCGAGTGGTTGAATACTTTTTCTAGTTTTGCAAAAGCACCTAATTAATGCTCTTGTTATCCTCAAAAAATTATGTTTATCAAGGCATTAATTGCAATGCATGCATGCATGCATAAAGCACATGCATTGGTCAATTTTCTCTTAATACTTGCATGCAATGATTTAATGCACCTTGGAATCTAAACATGTGATGGAAAACAACCAAATTGAGCCTTATAAAATGGAAAAACTAAAATTTTGAGATAAGCCCTATAAACCGGAAAGGAGGAAGTACAAAGGTAGACAATGGTGTGGGACCGTGATGTCAGGAAACCAGGAGGAAGCAAAATAAATTATAGTTATATATATATATATATAAAATAAGGAGGCACTTGCGTACGTGAGGCTATGGACCTGGTGGGTCCCCATTGTCATCCTATCCAAGTAAAGTGATCTCCTCGCCCGCGCGCGCTTTCCGCCTGAAACAGTCAGCGTCGGCCGCCTTCAAACGACACAAGTTCCGTCCGTCCGTCCATCTGCCGCACACATTAATGATACGCGGTTGCCGAGGCGGCTACTCCGGCGTCACACGTCCGTCCCTCCGCCTGCCCACCATTGCTATATAAACTGTTGCGCCGGCTATAGCCGCAGTCATTCGCATCCGTTGCCTTTCTCCTGTCCACACCAATACTGCCCACCATGGCTTCCTCGCGCTCCAGCGCTCTTCGGGACAGGCGGACAATGGACCACAAGGAGATAGCAGCCATTGCTGCCGACCGGCTGGCCGGCAGGCAGCCGGAGGACGACGACGTCCCAATGGAGAATATGGTAGTCGACGATCCGGCGCCAACCCCCTCATCTGCGCCATCCTCGCCGGCGCACTGCACCATGACCATCGGCGAGGCCCATGCCCGATATATGGACAGGGTGAGGCAGATGCGTGAGGAGCAGTTCCGGGAGGCGCAGGCCGACGCCGCCTACAACCAGCATCTCCTCCAGGAGCACCTGCAGGCGGAGGAGCAGATTGTCGCGGAGTGGGCGGAGGAGGAGGCGCTGCTCGACTCATACCGCTCCGCCCGTAAGGGCCGCCTCGAGCGCTGGCGGTACCGCATGCGGGTGGCGGAGGCTGCGGCCGCCTACAAAGAGGCTAGCAAAGAGGGCGATGAAGCGGCGGCGCTGTTTGGCGAGACCGAGGACGAGGCGAAGGACAATGCCGGCTCCGACAGTCCCGCTCGCCGGCGTCGACGACGCCTGCTCCGCCGACGCCCGCGGCGCCAACAACGAGGCAGAGACACCGCCCGGCTCCGCCGAGGCCTTGGCGCCAACAACGAGGCGAGGACACTGCCGACTCCGTCGAGGCCCCGCCCCGCCAACAACGAGGCAGAGGACATCGCCGGTTCAGCCGAGGCCCCACCGTGCCGGCAAACGTGGGGGAGGATTTTCACCGCTCCGCTGAGGCGCCGCCCGCCGGCAATGAGACAGAGGCATCGCCGGCTCCGCCGAGGCCCTGCCCCGCTACCAATGAGGCCGCGCCACATAGAAAACGTGGAAGAGTAGAACACGGTAGGTCGCCGCCGCTCGGGTCCAAGTAAGGCCACCGCTGCTACCCTCCGGTTGAAGCCAAGCTAGGCGGGTTGACCATTGACGGCCGGTTAGCTTCTTGGCGGCGACGTGGAGTCGGAGAGCTGCGCTGGAGAAGAATGCTGCTTCTACTTAACTGCTGGTGCTGTTGGCTGACTGCCACGTGGGCCCAACAGGCCACATGTCACTTACGCAACTGCACTTGCAGTTAAGTCACTGAAGCTTCCGTTCGGCTCAGCGGGACACAGGTGGGTAGCTTCGGTTAATTAATTATACCTCCAGTGCACCCCTTTTTAGTTTTTTTTTGAAAAGGAGGATGACCCCCGGCCTCTGCATCTGGGAGATGCATGCGGCCACAAACACCCCTTTTTGAAATGTAATGAAATCCGGCATGTTTATATGAAATCTGACCGTGTATGAATGAATTTATTTCGATTAGTTCGAATTCCTGTATCACTGGCATTGGATGAACATGCAAAACAATACGTACTAGCATTATTCCCATGGTGATCACCACGTTTGCAGCGGTTTCACATTTACTCCCTCCGGTCCTTTCTAGTCTGCATACAAGTTTTATGCGCGGTCAAAGTATCTCTACTTTGACCAATCTTATACAAAAAGTATGCACTTCCACAATGTGCTAAGTAAAAAGGAACAGAATGAGTACACGAGTTTGAGCAGCTTTTAGCTGTTTACAGACATTGCAATCAAACACACATGCCCGGCAATTCATAGAGAACATTCAAAACAATCGATGATTATGCATCTCATGACTCACATATCGGAGGCAATATTTACTTCACAACTAAAGAATAAAGAAAAAATGATCACCGCTCCGACAAAGAAAGGGCGCCCCATTCGAAAATATCAAACGCATATCTTGCTAAAATCAATGAGCAAAATTTGACAAGGTTTTCCCATTCCAAAATATCAAATGCCTACGATTGTGGAATGGGCAGGGTTTGCCATCAGTTCGGACATTGACATGGCAACTCGTGCTAAATAAATCAGTTGTTCTTTTTGTGCAGTTCCACCAAACTCAACCAAATTCCCGCGTAGCTTGTATGATTTCGCCCTTATATGTTGCAACACCTTGAACTTATGGGCACCTCCTTTCTTGTGGTGGAAATGAATGATTCGATGTATTCATGAACATTTTGTGCAGTTCCCATTGAAATCAAGTTGAGCACCCTGTTTGCACAAATACAAAAAAGTGATTAGTATAAAGCAAATTGTACTATGAATTGACAGTTTCAACAGGCACATACATGGTCCATGTAGAGCACACTTTTAGAAAAATGGAACTCACTAGAAAGAATCCTAGAACAACATTGTACTTGCGCATCACAGCAAAAAAATGGAGATTTGTCACCCTTCCGAAATGAAGTTAGTTTGGTCTTGTGGGGAGTAATGTAACCATCCTTCAACTGCTCCTTCTGATGAGAATATAGATAGTGCTTCTTCATCCTGGCATAATCGGAACTAGTCACTTCACGTACTCCATATTCTTCTTCAGAGGAAGATGATCCTGTTGTGCAAAGACTAGAGGACTACTAAATACTAGCATCCATGTTTGCTCGAAAAAAAGGAAAGGAAATATTTAAAACAGCCTGAGATGAAGCACTTCCCAAGGACAATACCACTTTTTCATGACAAGATATCTAAACAGTAGCACAACACCAATAGAGATGACAAAGCTCAATCATATGGATGAAATCGGTTGGTAGTACCAACCTTTCTCAGGAGGCTGATTGTGTAGAGCATACAGATTAAGCACTTCTCGGGAACCATCTGTTGCTATCTACGGGGGTGGCCATGCTTACCATATACTCCTCGATTAGTTTAATGTTTCCAACATCTTCTTGTGCAGTTCCACTAAAATATATGGTATCTTCAAAGAAGATCCATGTTTGCACAAGTAGAGATAATTACGTATGGCATCAAATTAGTGGCAAAACAATTGCTCGTTCCAGCCATAGCAATAAATTGAGATGCAAACTATATCATTACTTGTGTCATCACAGTTCCAGTGCTTCATTACAGCACAGGGAGTTGATTTTTGTTTTTCTTCCGCTTGTTCTTCCCCGTCATCACTTGGTTCAATAACAGACAAGCTTCGCCTTCAATGTAAGATTTGGCATGTGAATTAGGGAGCACAAGTATAGTACTAAACTTAATTTTCTAATGAAAGTGGCAAAATACAGACCAGCAGTTGTGAAATATCCTTATCTTACCTCAATGGGATATTACGGTGCACATACAGATTGGAAGTCTTGTCTCCATTTGTGCAGTTCACTAAAATCAAGCAACATTATCGCATAAGTAGCACAACATATGAAAGCACACTGCAGAATCATGTGAAAGAAGTCTAATCTTGACCTCTCATGATGCGAATTCAAACAACTCACAAGAAGAAGATCTGAACCAAATTAGCCTTAACGGATAGGGAAGTAAGATCTCCTCTTGTGCAGTTCCACTAAGATCAAGCAATCAAAGCAACGTTGTCGATGTGAGCTTTTGGTTGAACTGCACAAAACACTCTTAAAACAAGTGTTTTGTGCAGTGCAACAAAAGGTCACAATGGCAACGAGGTGAAGTAGATAACCCTGTTTACACAGAGGTGCAAAGGAAACAGTTAGTGGTCAATAACGGTGGATGACACAGAAGCCAACGAAAAGAAGCATCTACCTTATCTAAATGGGAAAGAAAGCAAGACAGTAGCATTTCTCAAACGGTGGCATTGATTAATATTAACATAGAGATTATATTAACAATAAAATTCATTAAACATGTAATTTTCTTTTAACTGTGGCATTGCATAAATTTTCCAAATGGCATTATTAGAGGGTGTTTGTTTACAAGGACATTTTGGTGCAGGGACTAAAAAAACTCCGTGTCAGTCACATCTAAACCAAACAGGAGGGACTTTTCGGGACTAAAAGTGGGCATTTGGGACTAAAGAAAGAAGATCCCGAGGGAGTCTTTTTGGGACTTTTTTCCAACAGTTGCCCCTACCACGCATCACACATTGTTTCTATTAGTTCTTTACTAGGGGTAACATGGTCTTTATCATGTCATTTAATAACCTCTAGTCCATGTTTAGTCCCTGGAACCAAGCAGGTAGGGACTAGGGAGTTTTTAACCAAACATGGCCATAGATTAACAACAGGTAATGAGTTGCTCGGGACAGTGGACGCACCAACATCATGTGCATCTACCGATGTACTGTGGTCGTGCACAGTCTGTTGCAACAAAGAACAAACAACCACGGAGAATATTTGTGTTGGTCCCAGTTTTGTTATCTTTAGACACCTTTCCCTATGTGAGCGCAGCAAATCCAGTCCTGCTCAAACTCTACAGCCTTGTCCCTTCCTTTTCTTTTTGAACTAGTACATTCGCCTCTTCCTTTCCTCTTTGAACCACGTCCGAGATTTATGTGATACAACTTTCCCCACTACCTTCCCCCATTCCTTTCCTCTTTGAACCACGTCCTAGATTCATGCTATACAACTTTCCCCTTCATTTCCTCTTTGAACCACGTCCTAGATTCATGCTATATACAACTTTTCCCACTACTTTCCCCCACTCCTTTCCTCTTTGAACCACGTCCTAGATTCATGGTATACATGCAGCTAGAGCAATGCATGTGGAGTAAGTAAAATATACCTTAAGGTTCTTGTGGCGTGGTTCGGTGGGCGACGGGATGGCGGCGAAGAAGAAGGGTCGGAGGCCCTCCCGCGCCGCCGCTGGGTGGAAAGTGAACAGCAGCGCCGGTAGTGGATTCCCTCCCTCGCCGACGGCGATAGCGTTAAGCCTCCTTCCCTTCCCGGCGGATGGATCCTGCCGACTCTTTGAGCAGCAGTGAGGAGAGAGAGAGGCCAACGAAGTCTTGTTTAGATCTGGAGAGGGTGAGAGAGTGTGAAGAGAGCAACTACAAGCGCTGAGGATCCAGCTCCAGCGGGAGAGGGCGAGAGAGTGTGAAGAGAGCAACTACAAGCGTTGAGGCTCCAGTGTGTATATATACTGGAGAGAGAGTGTGAAGCGTGCAAACCCTAGAAAACATTTTGACCAGTCAAAGAATCCTCCTGGCAAAAACTATGCTCAAGTGTAGTTATCGAACCCGAGACCTCAAGTTTGATGAGCGAACAGGCTAACCAGCTACACAACCCTCCCATTATGTTCAACGAGAGGAAAATAACCTTTTATATATTTCTGCATTCGTGTGACAGGCATGCCGTGTTTTTTTTGTGTGTGTGTGTGGGAGTCATTTGGATTTCAATCATAATCGTGTCATGTGGCTTTGGTGGTAAGACTATCCACGGTGGTGCAGAAATAATGCACCCTTAGTCACCTTACCTCTCTCCACGTAGTACGTTGGGTCCCACCAGGCAGAGGGTGAAACAAGCAAATTAATAAGAAAAATAAAAAGCGCCCGTGTATCTTACTACCTCACACATCTCGCTCTTGCTAGGAACACCGTCAATTGATCCCTCTGTTCGCTCACGTACTATTTTAAGTGAATCCTTATTATAACATGCACACAAATTTTGGGCACTTGTATTCGACTTAAGTCAGTGTACCACCGTATCTCGTATACTTACTACTCCCTCCGTCTAGGTGTAATAAGTCACGTTAGAAGGTGCAACGGGACCAAGGTGCGTGCGTGTGCGTGTGTTTGTTTAACAGCATGTGTGTGTTAGAGAGTGCGACAGATCGACCTACTCCTCTGAGAGATATGGTGTGTAGTCCATGAGTGTATGATTTTAGCCATGAGTCGGTGCATCCTCTCGCTTCCGGGCGTGTCCACTAGGGACATGCGGACAGCTGCCACGCCCGGCCTCGACCATCCTGGCCCACCCAAAGCCCTCCACTGGCTCAAGCGCTTCCCACCCGAACAGTCGGCGCTGCTCAAAGAATTGGTGCCGCATTCATGCCCGGGCAGAAGCGGACGCGACCTCTCACCGCGCAAGAGTGATGGTTGCTTCGTCCGTCCAACTTCTTCACTGGGTCTATGTGATTTGACGGCTCATTGGTCTTTATTACTGAGGTGGTAGGACTGTTGGATGTCCCACGCTTCGTGAAAGGAGTTAGTAGATTACAATTTTCTCCATTCTTACTGACGGAGGAGTGCAAGAGCGGTGAAAACCACGCAGGCTCGGTGATTACATGGCCCACCTCACACTATCACCGTGCGACACCTAACTCTTTGCATAGTACTCCCTCCGTTCCTAAATATTACTAGATGAGTCCTCGTTGCTGTCATGAACAGCGGTATATCTCTCTAGCATAAAATTATCGATTTCATAGAACTAAAAAAAAATCTATAACCACATGAAAAATGTGCTAGCCAAACTAATTAGACTCCCATCATCATTTAGATCATCCCACATAAGGAAAAAAGATCAGCCAACTCCTACTGCATAATGGGATTATATTTTTCTTTTTGACATGTTAATGGGACTTAAAAGCTCACTTACATGCATGCTACGGTGCATGCTTGCATGCGAACATGTTGATGTGATTTAAAACCCACTACCATGCATGTGCCACGGTATTTCTGCATGCTTGCATGTGTCTTAGTGCTGAGCCTCTCAACGTCTAGATCAGACGGCTATTATGACTGATTTACTTCATCTAACGGCTACGTCAATTTTGATAATGTGGCTCAAGGAGAGGATAGAGAATTCCTAGTAGTGGGGGCTAGCTATTACTAGTAGATAAGTCTTTGTAGAGATTCAACTAGGTGAACTACATATGGAACAAAATGAATGAATCTACACTTAAAATGCATCTATATACATCGGCATGTGGTTAATGGTGAAATCTCTACAAAGATTTATATTTAGGAACGGAGGAAGTACTAGTATAGTACTAGTACGTACTGTAATTTATCAGCGAGATAAATTTGTACAATGCTATGAAGCTTCTAGCTTCTGTTTCATGTATCTTGCGTCCAAGGTTGCCCGTTGCAACATTTCATCAAATACAAAGGAGACTAACATGCATGATATTGCATCTCAATGATTGAAAGATCATAGCAAATATGTACTCCCTCCGTTCCAAAATAAGTGTCTCAACTTTGTGCAAACTTTAGTACAAAGTTGTACTACTACTAAAGTTGACACTTATTTTGGAACAGAGGTAGCTAAAGACAAAAACGATCCATGCAATCCCTAGCCCTTGAACCGTGAACCCTGACCAGGCTTCAATTTGTCAGCAACGTTCAAGCTTCCTAATAAATGAAGTTTGCAACCTTTTGACCATCGGATCATTTTGTGCAGTTTCACCAAAATCGAGATGAGCATCCCTGTGGCAAAGAAATTGAAGAAGCGTGATTAGAATAAGATTACTAGGACTAGTTGATGAGACATAAACTCATCACAAATACAGTACATAGAAGCCAGTAGAGGTATCAGGTATGTGCGGGGCAAAGAAGTAGAGAAATATCCACAGGGAGTGATGTGGGCAATTTGGAAGCGATGGTGCAAGCCGGCTGTAAAGGGATTTGTACCGAGGGGCGTAGCTTGACCTTGAGGAGGGCGGCGGGAGGCGGCAACTGCCCACATCGCGGCAGTGAGCAAGGGACGAAGGCAACCTCACCGGCTTTGTGAGAGAGAACGGCGGGGACCCCTGATCGGGACGTGCCGACAGTGGGTTTTCGCCGTCGGCGACGGACACCACATCTACACTAAGCATCCACCCCTTCCCCAAGCGGACGTGATCCGCCGGGATGTTAGAGATGTGGCCACGATCGTTTTGTGCGAGAGAGTGTGAAGAGAGCAACCCCAAAGAAGCAACCGTGTAGGCTGGCCCGTCGACTATGTATATAGTGGAGCGGTTTCCTTTTCTCTCCATAGGAACCTATCATATTACATACGTGCCACTGAAGAAAAAAAATTATTTATAAATGACGCGGCACCTACTACTCGTTCTCCTGTAACCTTGCGCTTGGCATCTCCAAAATATTAACCTTGCGATTGGCTCTTCGCCTCTTCGGGAAGTCGAGCAATAATGGTAGTGCAAGATATATCGTTACGGCTATATGAGACCGAATGAATTGCTGCACGTCCACCACGTATGCAGGGTCGAGGCGAGGGAGAGTGCTACTACATACGGAGCAAAATGAGTGAATGTACACTCTAAAATACGTCTATATACATCGGTGTTTGGAGTATGTACTAGTAGTTCATATTGAAATCTACTAAGGACATATATATTCCAAACAATATGATATAATCTCTATAACCAAGGTAGTAGGGACGAGGAGTAAACGGAGGGAGTAGTAAATTTTTCTCCTCATCCCGCGAGCCATCGCGCGCATGGGCGAGGGAGGAGCAAGCTTCACCTCATCCTGTGAGCCACCACGCCCGTGGGCGGGGAGACGGCGTGCTAAGCAAGCTTCTCCTCGTTCTGCGAGTTGACGGGACACATAAAAAGTACTCCAGTGTATAGAGCCTTGCCTCTAAGGTAGGCCCCACATGGTTTGCCTCTTTTTTTAATTTAACATAACGCGTCAAGTCGCAATTTGTTTGTTCACCCGTGGTAGACGATCCTCCCTACACCAAGTGGACAACCAGTACACGTGCCAAATTACCACGTGGGCTGCCTTTTTCGTCTGTAAACGAGCTCCACCGTGTACCCGCGCGGGTGTGGTTGGGAAAGAGACGGGAGTACGTGCGCTGTGCATGCACCTCTTCTCTTCATGCACGTCCCCCACCTACGTGGATGTGTGTGAGAGATATAAACCGCGTTTGTGAGTGTTTTTTGTTTTGTGGTGGCGGTGGGGGTGGGGTGGGGGTTGATTTCGTGAATTATTTGTGGGAATATGTGTCGATGACATCTCAAACAAAATTTTGCATGCAATGTGTGTGAAATGGAGGCCTATCCATATCATACATAGAGGGTCGGGCAATCCACGAGAAGAGAGGGAGGGTCATAGCTATCGATAGAGTCGAAGAGAGGATCAGAGAATGCAGATGCGTCTTGAGATCGATGAAGAGAGCCATCAAAATTGCGTGTGTGTGTGCAAGTCAAAGATATAGAGGCGTGGCCTACGGAATGTTAGAGGGCACATGTCTAGTTTGTTTGTGGCAGGAGACATGACTAGAGCGCTTGATGTATCGGTGTGTGTGTGGGGGGGGGGGTGGGGAGGGTAGGCGAGAGGCCTAACTATAGAGGTAGAACGACTTCGTATATGTGTTGAGAAGGAGAGAACCAGCTATGTCATGAGGGCGATCGATCGACATCCATACATAACTGAAGGACGGGAAATATGATGGGACAGAGAGAGAGAGAGAGAGGGAGGGATAGGGAGGGAGAGGGGTAGAGTGCTGGATGGGTGATGGAGTTGCTTCTCGGAGATGTTGGGAGAGGCCTACTAGACAGACTGAGGGTGGAACTGCAATGTTATCAATAAGAGTGGGGCTGTGTTTCTGTGTGTGCCTGTGCATGATAGATCTGTCGGGACGCATCCATGGAAGATGAAGGGGAACCATGTGTTTGGTAAGCAAACCTAACTAGATCGGTAGATCAATTGTTGTTTGTCGGAGGAAGGGAGAGAGACAACTAATGAGGTAGATCGATCGATGTGTGGGTAAAAACGAGTTGTAAGGACCTATCTGGCTATATGTATAGCGAGAGATCGGTCGGTGTACGTCCATTTGTTAGAGGCAAATAAGGCCCAGCGAGACGGATAGACAGAGAGAATGGAGCTAGGAGGTGGTGCGAGAGGCCCAACTACTAGATGGATAGGGGGAGGAGTGTGCGGTTGTGAGATCGACTAAAAGAGGGGTGAGAGTTTACACGTGTGTCTGACCATATGAGAGACACGAGGCAAGGACACATAAAGGAGGAGATTGAAGCTGTGTGTGTATGCTATAGGCAGGCATCACTGGAGAGGTTTATCGATCGGCGTGTGTCGGAAAGGAGTTGTGGAGACTCTGGAGAACGACCTAAAGGAAAAAATGAATGTGCCCGGTGGATAGAATGCCAAGGGAGGGGGAGGGCAAGGAGGGCGTGTGCATGCACGAGAGAAAGTTAGTGGTAGCTACAAAGGTTAAAGGACTGTGCGGGTGTAAGAGACTAACAAAGGTCATAATTTGGTATGAAAGCGGATTCATATATTTGAATAGGAGATCATAGTGTTTTAAACATTGTATGCATGAATATAGCGGTGATACACGTGCCACGTTATACCATAATGTGATAATGCATGGCGTTTGCAACTCACAGCTAAATGTCGAACAATCTAAACCATACTATACATCAAACAATCTCACATTTTATTTGAATTTGAGATAATGTGTGGCTTTTGCAGCTTACAACTAAATATCGAGCAATCTAAACAATACTATATATCGAACATTCTCACATTTTATTTGAATTTGTGGTAATGTGTGGTGTTTGCAACTCACATCTAAATACTCGTAGGCGTAGGGGGCGGGGCACCATACATAATGTGATAAACACATTATACATATGAGACATGGTTTAGATTATGAAGATCTAGCTAGAGCTAGAAAGTAATGTGATTTGAAAAAGAAAGTGGATTCAAAAAATCTAGTTCGAGTTCATATAGTACACATAGTTCATATGTAACTCGATACTCATCATGCTTGATTGTCTTTGTGAAGATAATACACAAACGATGGTTTAACTTGACAATAATGATGATTGTAGATCTTATTAAAACATAGAAACGAATTCAAATGCTTTGACTTCACAACAATCATTACTATAGATCTTATTCAAATTTAGTTCATATTGAAGCGGTAGTATATACGTTTGGAATGCACTAAAACATTCATTTGAGTAGTAGGTTGCATGCATTATACACGTAGCAAAATATTTTAATTGAACATAACATGAATTCAAAGTTTTGAATGACATTTGTAGTCGCATTGATTTGATGCGATTACACGTTAGGCTTGTCTGGAAATTTCAACCCGAGCCTTGTTAGCCCGAAATATTTAAGACATATCTTTGTCTCGTTGTGCTCCGACAACTCCCTCCATCTCAACCCGCGCCTTGCTATTCCGAAATTACGACGCGCGTGAAAACTCCCACCTCCTGTGAAATCCCGACACGTGAAATGCCCGTGGTACCCTGAACCGAAAGAACCGCCTCAAATCGGTGGGGGTACTTTCGTAACTTACCCCACATTTCGCACAAAGCGCGTCTCTAAGCCATGGTTCCCCACTGCCATGCCATCCGCCCACCCATTCGTACACCGAAGCCGTGAAAACCCGCGACGAAACCCCACACCCTGCTCCGTCCGCCACCTAGCCGGAGCTTCTTCCCCGACGACGTCGTCCACAGCAACACCTCGACGTCCCTCATCCGCCGTACCGGATGAGGATCATCCGTCGATCTCATCGTCCCACGGTTCAGCCACCCTGTCCTCCACCTCCAAGGAGCTGCCCCGACGTTCCCCTCGTATTTCGCGCCACCTCCATTCCCACACCGCCGTCTTCACCTGCACCACCGGAAGAGCATCATCATCACCGTTTCCTCGATGAAGCTGCGGCCTAATCGGCGCCACCAAAGAGGTTGTACACTAATCGCTGCATTTTCTTCTTGATTCGATCTCACGGTGCTGCCGGCGCTCGGTTCCGAGCCGACACGGCGCGGCTCCATCCAGGGCGGCGTCGCCGGCCACTTCCTCCACGGCGTCGTTCCTCGTGGCGGCGTCCCACATCGATGAGGGAGCTGCTGCTGCTTTAGCTCTCGCTTCGCTGCTGCTCTGCTCTTGCTCTCGGTCCCTGCTGATGCCTTTTGCTATTGCTCTTGCTCGCGCTGCTGCTCTCACTCTTGCTCTTGCTTGCGATGCTGCTCCGATTTGGCTACACTTCGGTCGACTGAATCGACTTTTGGGTTAGTCGATTTCCAAGGGGTGGGCTCGCCGGGGTGAAGGAAGAACCAGCCGAAGGGAGGGGGGGGCTCATGGAGAGGTACCCCACTATCTATCTTAGGGTTCAGGATGGGGCGGTGGTTGCGGCGGTGGCGGGCGTTGGCGGGCGGTGGCGTGGGGATCGCCGGAGAAAAGCTCGGCACGCGGGGCTAGAGGATGGCGGGCGGCGGACCGGCGATGGGGAGTGTTTTGGTAGCGAGCGGCACACCGCCCGACCCACGTCTGCGAGGCTGCTATTTGGCGGTGGTGGTGGCGGCTCGAAGTGGAGGTTGAATATGAACAGCATGCCCTTGATTTCGTATCCAACGGCTTCAAAATCGACTGACCAGAGATGAAAAAGTCAGTCGACCGACGTGTAGCCTCACCTTGCTAGTGCGTTCAGTTTCGACAACAAAATTCAGTTTCGACAGCAAAATTCAGCTTGGACAGTTAGGTTCAGTTTCGACAGTTAAGTTCAGAGATGAGCGGCTGATGTATTTTAATCTAGCACTTTGTGGTTATGTATTTTACGTCATGTATTGGAGATGCTATTAGAATTCCACTCAGGTTAACGATGTTCATTGTCTCTCTTGTCCTGCTTCAGCCTCGGCGTCGTACAACTCACCGGAGCTGCTCCAGCAGCGAAACCCTCCATCACAATGAGCGATACCTCGGGCTCCATCTCCAGACGCTTAAGATCTTCTTCCTCCTCCGACAAAGCAAAGTCAACCGAGCATCCTCACCGCCAACCCAATCACGCTGAGATCGACATGGCTTCGCCAAAGAGGTTGTACACTTGTTGCATCTCTTTTTTACTCTACATGTTATATATATTGTCCACTGAGCACACTGATTTGTTCCTTTAGTGTCTCCTTGAAAGAAAAAACGTAGGAATTTTAATTTTTTACTTGTCCTCCTTTTCAAATTCCTATTCATGAAGCACAAGACTAAGAGATAGTAGCATAATAGCATTATAACCATACATTTTCTTGTGGTTTGACTTAATCTCACCATGCTTCTTTGCATCCTGTGATCTTCCAATTGTTGTGAATCAAACACCCAGATTGGCAGAAATCCTGTGTTTTTAAATTCTCTATTTTGCACGTGCATTCCTATCCTATTCCTATCTATTTCCTATCCCTGGATTGTTGGAATCCTCCAATTCAAACGAGCCCTTACAGAATTACTTCTCTTACAGATAGTTGTCAAAGAAAACCTTGCCTGGTTTGTCCTGGTCTGCTTTCTTGCGTCGTCCACCCATTCGGTGCTCAAGCAACGATGTAAGGGTCCAGCAGAGCAGGGATCCAGCCTCCAGACTGTCTTTCGCCGCCTCAGATCTTCTTCCCCGCTGCTGGCAGCCACGAAAACTGCATTACCATCATCAACCGAGCAGATGACCTCGAGGACTACAAGGGTACGCAAGAGAGGTCGCACTCTTTCGTGTCTGCTTATGTTATGCATCGCTTAATATTACATGCTGCTTTATTGTCTTGTTCACCGATTAGACTCTGAGTCAGCTCCAAACTAATGGTCAAACTTGAGTTTTTAAATGGTTGTGGGGTACATATCGGGCCGCTATCAATAGTATCTATCTACTATCTGGTTAATCTCCGGTGTCTACTATGAGTTTCCTGTTGGGTGGGAAACAAACAAAGAAGAAGCCATTATCTGTATTTATTAATGAAGCCATTATCCGCTTTGCTATTATTGGTTTTGGGTCTATCCACAGGTTGCTACCATCACTCTGGATTTCTGCATGCACTCCTTACATAATCTCACTATGTTTTATTCCTATGCATGACACTTATTGTAAACAATGGAACTGAACATGTAGAGCAAAAGAGACGAGCCTTGCGTGGCAATAAAATTTCATGCAGGCGTCGCTGCATGGTAGGCGCAAAGGCAGCCCCCCATCCACGCATTTTGTATTGTAATCGAGAGGAAGATATATGTTCTGAGGGGGATACAGAAGGAGAAGATAACTCCTATTTACCCCCTGAGGTCTTCGCTCTAACTTGGCATGCTGATGTTGGTTATATCATGCATATGGTGTCTTGCATTGCTTACTTTATACATCAAATATGTCATCTGCTTAGTTTATACATCCTTTGTGCGAATTCCATCTGTTTAGTTTATTCATCGTTTATGTGAATTATGCAACGCCATCTTGTTTAGCCAGGCATCATATATGTGAATTTTGCAATGCCATCCTGCTTAGCCAGTCATCTTATATGTAAATTATATCAGGCCATCTTTTTTCGTTACATATTACATTCGTCAACAATGTTAGTACATTCAATCGCTTCTTCATGTGCATCAGCCAATTGACACGGTGATGGCAAATTCTAGAGTGAAAACAAGGTCTTACGAGCGGACTATCTTTGTCGACGAAGCGCATATCTCGCTGGTTACGGATAGCTCCTCCGAGGAGGATTCAGAGACAGATGACTAGTCCTATTCCCCCCCCCCCGAGGTGTATGCTCTAACTTGGCAGGGTTATGTTGCTCATATCGTGCGTATGGTGTCTCGCAGCTATGCCATTTGATTAGTTTAGACATGATTTGTGTGAATGCCACATGTTCAGTGTATAATTACCATATATGTGAATTATGCATTGCCATCTTGTTACAAGACATTATATATGTGAATTATACAATGCTATCTTGTTGCAAAGGCATTATATATGTGAATTATGCAATGCCATGCTGTTTAGCCAATCATCATCTATGTGAATTATATCATGCTATCATTTTTTTGTATTACGTGTTCCATTTGTCGACAACGTTTGTATATTCAACTACTCTTCCTGTGCATCAGCCATTTGAAGCGGTGATGGAAGTATCTAGAGTGAAAACAAGGTATTCAGAGCAGACAATGCTACCTGCTGAAGCAGACATCTTCTTGCTCTGAGAGAGCTCCTCGAGAGGAGGATTCAGAGACCGATGACCACCATATTTCCCCCCTGAGGTCTATGCTCAAACTTGGCAGGGTTATATTACCCATGTCATGCATGTTGTCTTGCATTGCTTAGTTTTTACATCATATATAGATTGCCATCTGCTTACTTGCTTACTATGTAAATAATATATTTGAATTATATCATGCCATCATGTTTACATAGTACATACACATCATCTATCTGAATTATGGCATGGCAACCCATTTAATAAAGACATCATATAGCTATATCATCTCATCCTGTTTAGTGTTTACAGTCATCATATTTAGAATTATGGCATTCTATCCATTAATGTATGTGAATTATGGCATGCCAACCTATTTAATAAACACATTATATAGTTATGTCATGTCATCCTGTTTACATAGTCTCATATTTTGAACTATGTCTTTCCATCTTTTTAGTTAGCCATCATAATGTGAAATTGTGTCATGCTATCCTGTTTAGTTAGCCATCATATATGTGAAATTGTGTCATGCTATCCTATTTGGTTAGACAACATAAATATGAATTATTTCATGCCCTCTTTTATTCCCCGCTATCCATTGCACCTGTCTATCATACAATGTCTATACTTTCAATTACTTTTCTTGTTTATCAGCCATTTGAATTGGAGAGCGTGATGACAGTATCTAAGGGAGTAACAACACGGTCTTCAGAAAAGATTGTGGTACCAGTTGATGCAGATAGAACCACGGTTGTACTTGCCCAAGGACCAGATCCACCACACATAACCCAGAATCTCATGATTGTACCCCTACCCAGTTGGACGGAGAACCAGCTACACCTTTTAACCCCAACCCGGCAGATAGTAACCCAGTTCCAGTTGACACAACACCGTCTCCACCACAGAGCACCCAAACACGGCGGTTAGTAAGGGAACTGCGATTGCCCAAAGCATGAGGACCACCACTCCGAATCCCAACTCAACGCTTAAAGGAGAAGAAGATTTGTTCTCGGGTCAGGTTTTGTAGCTATGGTTCATACTCCTTTGCTCTTGCATTCTTGTATTTACTCATACCAACTATTTTCAAATTTGAAGGATGGAATTGAAACTCCAATGGTGCAATGTATGTTTTAAACCTGTTTCTTTAACTGGTTTCTTTGTTGTAACCTGCTCTATGTTGATTTCAGTTTCAATTGAATAAATAGTTATGTTCTCATGTCATGCACATTACAAGTGTTGTAATTGCTCTATAGTTACCCACACTTATATTCTGTCTATTCTGCTTTCTCTTGAACAAATATTATTTGAACTGTGTCTCTATCTTGATTTGGCAACAAAAACTAGAATGATATAGACCATAAAGTGACCATGGCACATAAATATATGTTTGTTTCATGTTGTTATCCTGTCCACTTTACTACTGAACTCATTTACCAAAATGAGTTTCATAAACAACTTGGTAAACATGTGATGTGTCTGCTAGTTTCTCTTTTAGAATGCGGACAAAATATTGGAGAACAGTACCGCGTTATCCAATGGTAAAGGAAGTAATGCAGATAAGGTTCAAGATAGTGAGACATCCCTGTTGGTCTCCAAGAAAGCTGATAAAAACAATCTTGATGATAGTGAGGGAACCCAAAAGTCCTCTCTTGATGTAGTGTTCGAGTTACTGGCCACTACTGCTGGCACAAGCTCTTCAAACTTCGCTGCTGAATCAGTTCGTCTTCACAGTCTCAACTTCAAGTTGAAAGACATCGATCGAGATGTCTTTGCTGACAGAAGTGAAGGGTGAGGAAGTCCCTGCAGAATTCAGATGCATATTTTTACGGTGCAACGACAAGCGGGGAGGATTTAAGCGCCAAACAAGAGAAAGTTAATAAGCTTGCTAAGCATCTTGCCGACATTATGGGTACCTGTGATATTTTTCTTGAGATCTTGAAGTGGTTTCAGTTCTGGATTTGTTTTCTTGAGGCGTTTATTTGCGCTGGTCGCCAACTTTGACAACCGGTGTATATGATATGCTGCTTTGTTCCCTATATTTTACCTTTGGTGGCGAACTTTGATGCCCAAAGTGGATGTAATATGTGTAATGTACCGTGATAGCCTAGCATAAGTTGCTTGCTTATTTATTTACTTGTTGTCTTGTTTATTTGTTCGCTTGTAGTCAGTGCAGTTCTTTTTAAAACTAGGCCACAATAACCATGGGCTAATATTTACTGTAGTGACACTGGGCCTCCTACGGGCCGTAGAAACAGCAGTCCTTCTACGGGCTGTAGAAACAATAGGCCTTCTACGTGCCGTAGAAACAATGGGCCTTCTACGGGCCTTAGAAACAATGGGCCTTCTACGGGCCGTAGAAACAATGGGCCTTCTACGGGCCATATCATCAATGGGCCTTATACGGGCCGTATGACCATAACGGGCCATCGGAAATAGGCCGTGTTGATGATGCTATGAAAACGCCCAACGTGTTAACGGACCACAAACGGGCCGATGTAACAATGGGTTGAATTTGGCCCTGGCGAGAAAATAACGAACGGGCCGTAAGTAAACGAATCTTTGAAATGAGCCCAAGAATAAATGGGCTCACGAGAAGGCCGAAAGATAACATTTCTTGAAACGCCCAACCGAATAACGGGCCCTTAATGGGTATAAAGTGATATCTTTGTTCATTACGGGCCAGTTTCACCACGGGCCGTTAGTGGGTGTAAAGTGATATACTGTTCATTGCGGGCCAGTTTCACGACGGGCCGTTAATAGGCCAAGAGTTACATAGGGCCTCATATGGGCCGAAGGACGTCATGGGCCATACATGGGCCAGAAGTGAAAACGGGCTGGAATCATATTGGATGGCCCAGATGACGCTACTGGGCCTAATTCAGATAGGGCTTAACGGGTCTTGGGTTAGCGGGCTGTAAATGGGCTATATGCGAACATGCCGTTAACAGGCTTTCCATGGGCCGGGCCGCCACCTTTTGACCAAGTCAAACGGGCCGGCCTTTTCACAGGAATGGGCCTCTGTTGGGTCGTGCCACGTGTCGATGTATCATAGGCGCCTTCTGTTCAATGAGTGGATGACATCTGTCCCAACGGTGAGCCGACACGTGTTTCCTCCAGCCAATGATGATTTTGCACGCGGAAAATCCCCATTGGTCGGGGCTGTTAACGGGTTATTGGATCCAAAACCCGACCCGATAGCTTAACGGTGTTCCGTTACGGTGGATGCCACGTATTGGTCACCCTTGACGAAAGCAGTTCTGTGACGCGCGATTTATCGTCATGGAAGTGGACACTTCCGTGATGATAATTTTAGTAATGTCATCGAACACTTCTACGACAGCACAGGTATGACTATCTTGATTCTGTCATAAATTTTTCATGGATGTACATGCATGACAAAAAACGCGACCTACTGTGACAAACACGTATCATCACGGAAGTGTATTTTTTGTAGTGTAAGGTGCTCAAACACCCAAGAGTAACAAGATCCGCTAGGGATTAGTGGGGGGAATCAAATTACTCTTAGTGGAAGCGTAGATCGGGGCCGTCTCAACCTATCTCGAGCAAATCAACAAGTTTGATTTGCTAGGGAGAGAGATCGGGCAAAAATGGAGCTTGGAGTTACAATGGAGCTTTTGGGGGAAGAGGTAGGTCAACTTTGGGGAAGAAGACCCTCTTATATAGTGGGGTGAACATTCCAACCGTTACCCCCCAAGCAGCCCCGCAGAGTGCGGTACTACCGTCCCACCTAGCGGTACTGCCGCACCAAGTAGGGGAGCGAGGTACTGGACCCTGAGCGGTACTACCGCGATGGTAAGGGCGGTACTACCGCCTCTACTCCCGCAGCTAGTGCCGCAAAACCCGACACAAGAAAAAGGGCCCTCGAGTCGAGGTGGTAGGAGCACGGAGCCACAGCGGCACTACGGCGGAAGGCACCAAGCGGTACTACCACTGAGGAGCGGTACTACCGCTTGTTGCGCTTGGGCGGTACTACCGTTGTGGCCCTCAGTACTACCGCTGGGACCATACAAAGCAAACAGGGAGGGGAAAGAGTTCTCCATTGAAGCGGGAAGGTTCAGCGGATACGATAAGGATGTGTACGTGTTGATTCCACCCTAGCCTTACCAAAGCGGATCCCCTCTTGATAGTACGGTGACTCCTACGAAACTAGTCTACCAACATAGAAACGAAAGAGCTGCACCGTCTTCAATAAAACACTGAGGGAAGGGAATCGTCTCGTGCCAAAGGATGAATCTCTGAAAAGCTCAACGCACATGATTAGTTCGCAAAAGCATTGTCTTCAATCACCAAAACACCTTAGGGATAAATATGCCCTTACAATCTCCCCCTTTTTGGTGGATTGATGACAATATGGGATTTGCACAAATGGGAAAAGACATAGGACATGCGCAAACCCCACAACTCTAAAATATAGACGGGCTCCCCCTAGATGTGTGCTATCTAGATAAGTGCTTTGGACTGCACGGCACACATACTAGGATCAACGCTCCCCTACATTTTATAGACCAACAACCTAAGCAGGATATATGAGAGCAGAGTATATAACAGGATAAGCATGCAACTCATAAGATACCGAAGGACTAGATAGACATAGATAATGATAATATGAAGATAAGGTAGCATATGTCTCACACCATATGTCTGGAACTTAGGTCTCACTGGCACAAAAACAAACAAAGCAAACGGCGAGAAAACACAACGACACCACAAAGACACACTCGCAAAACAGACAACGACACAAATCCCTAAACTCTCTCCCCCTTTGGCATCGAGACACCAAAAAGGGAAGAAGTGTTGCTACGGCTCCAGGTGATAGCAAGCGAGGGTCTCGAACATCATATCCCAGCGGGATCGTCTGCACCGCCATCGTCGGTCGGAAACTGCTCGGCGTCTAAATCTGTCCATGGGCAGTGCTGTTGAATCCACTCCTCCTCCTCAGTTAACTGGTCCTCAGAACCACTGTTAACGGTCGCACCCAACTGACGCATGAGCTCCTTGTGTCGTCCCCTGGCCTTCTTCTCAGCCACATGAGTCAAGTACTAGCCGTGAGACTCCATGCAGAAAAGCTTCTTCATCTTGAGGTTGAGCTTCTTTGCCAAAGAGGGCTCTACCCCAGAAGGCTCATAGTCATCGTCATCATCAGCCTCAGTCTCCTCCTCGGTCTCCATGGTAGCAGCAGAAGATGTACCCCTAGTTTTAGGGACCTGGGTGCCCCAGTTGTCCTTCTTCCTCAGACGCTTGATCTCATGAGACACCAACTCTCCAGTCTCTAGCATAACCTTGGGATAAACCTGATCCCATGCCTTCTCAATGAGCAACATGATGAATGGTCCATAGATCGGGCAATTGCGCTCAGAGATAGTAGATAAGAGCTCAGACCACATAACATGGGAAATGTCCAGGGACTCGCCAGTGTTTGCTTCCTTCTCATGCTGGTAGAAGAGAAGCATGTCCACGAGATAGGAGTGAACCATATCCAGATTCCTGATACGAGGGAAGAGAGTCTCACTGATGACACGATGAAGAATGTCCAGAAAGGCAGGCAGCTCATATGTTTCCTTCTTAGTGTCAGGGTTGATCTTTAGAGTGCAGTAGGGCCAGAGGGCTTGCTTGTGAGTGGAGGTTGTATTGCGGTGAGGGCGAAAGCCGGCAGGAGTCTCAAGCCCGTGATCTTCCACCCCAAGTAACTCCATGAATGCCTTCCACTTGACAGGAAGCAACTTGCCATTGGTCATCCAAGTCATAGTCCTGTCCTCATCAGTCCCTAGATGGACAGTGGCATAGAATTGAGCCACTATATCTGCATCATAGTCCTTGTCGAACTGCATGATTCTGAGAATGTTCAGCTGAGAGCACATCTGAAGGGCTTCACCAAAGTACTTAGGATCCTTCTCCATAAAGTTCGTGTCGATGGAGCGCACATCGACATAGAGATTCTTCTTGGCCTTGATCACATCAAAGAAGATGGCAAACTGAAAGCGGTTCCAGAATGGACGGATGACCAAAGTGGGTTCTTGGTCTTCCACATAGGGGTTGCGGTGACGCATTGCCCAGAACTCCTTGGCATTCATTTGAGGCACAATTTTGCCCTTTGGCTTCGGCTTGACGGCAGACTTCTTCTTGAGTTGAGGTGGAGGTGGAGCACTAGAGGAACCTCCTGCTGACTCAGATGTGCGGTAGCGCTTTGACGTGGCACGACCGGGGTTGACACGGGGAGCTTGCTGCTCAGGAAGTTCATCACCTAGAACCAAACACACGAACACACGAAACAACCAGATAGAACGACCATAAGCCAACAAACACAACAAAAGAGATCAAGGAATGGTAGGAACATGATGGAACAGGGCAGACAGCGGTAGTACCACGACCTGGAAGCGGAAGTATTGCCTAAGCGGTAGTACCGCTCCAATGAGAGCGGTAGTACTGCTCGAAATGGGGCAATATCGGTTCCCTACTGCCGTGGTCAGATCCGGCACTACCGGCCCGCCAAATTCAAAAATACTCCTACCAAACACTGATCCAAAAAGTCTAGCTGGCTTCTCCAACCTACTCAAGCCTAGATTTAGCCAAAAATCTATAGATGCAACCACTATTGCCCCTAAGACGCCAGATCTGAAATCTAGACAAAAATAGAGGAGGAACGGGGCCAATACCGGCATCCATGGCAAGAGGACGAGGTGGTGATTGACTCCACCGAAGGAAATGGAGAGGGACGCCCGGGAGAAGAAGGTCCGCTGGAGCCCTCCCACGGCGATGCGTTGCTGGAGAGGCGAAGAGAATGGGTATGGGGAGAAGAAACCTCCACCTACCCTGATATAACCCCCTGGTCCCGCCCGCAGTGGTAGTACCGCGCTGGTGGGCGGTAGTACCGCTTATAAGTGGTAGTACCGTGCACCACCAGCGGTAGTACCGCCCAGCAAGCCATAGCAACTAGACAACAACGGCTTAGCTCAGAAAAAGAGAAAACCAACGGCAAGAAGAGGAGGAAAAACGAACTCGGCAGCAAACACACTAGCAAGGGGCCAAGACACACCTCTTCAAGAGAGGGCGGTGGCCGAGGCCACCTATATTTGAGTGAAGAGGTATGGCGCCGCGAAGATTTTAACCTTGGGCCCATGGCCAAAACTCGTCCTTGAAGCACAAGTACCATCAAAAATGGTTAATGTGAAAGACTTGATCAATTTATGCATAATGGGGGGGAGGGAGAGTTCATTGAGAGAACAACACTCCCCCTATGTCCATGCCTACACCTAAACTCGACAACATGTTGAATGTGGTGGGATGTGCATGGGTTCAAGATACATTGCTCGAACCAATGATATTTAGCTCATGCCTTAACTCGCGAAATCTTGCTTCATCCAAGGGCTTCGTGAAAATATCTGCAAGGTTATCATGAGTGTTGACATACTTGAGCTCGATCTCCCCTCGCCTAATGTGATCCCAGATGAAGTGATACCGAATCTCAATATGCTTCGTCTTGAAATTTTGCACCGGGTTGAGAGAAATCTTCATGGCACTTTCATTATCACACCAAAGAGGCACTTTGTCACAAATGACACCGTACTCCTTTATAGTTTGCCTCATCCGTAAGAGTTGTGCACAACAACTACCGGCCGCCACATATTCCGCTTCGGTGGATGAGAGAGACACACAATTTTGCTTCTTGGAAGACCAACTCACCAAAGAGCAACCAAGAAATTGGTGCCCACCGGAAGTGGACTTCCTGTCCACTTTGTCTCCCGCCCAATCGGAATCCGTATATCCTTCAAGCTTGAAGTTTGCTCCTCTTGGGTACCATAAGCCAAAAATTTGGGGTATGAGTCAAATATCGAAAGATTCGTTGACTGCCACATAGTGGCTTTCCTTTGGTGCGGCTTGAAACCGTGCACATATTCCCACACTCAACATGATATCCGGTCTAGATGCACAAAGGTAAAGCAAGGAGCCAATCATGGAGCAATATACCTTTTGATCCACTGCTTTACCATTGGGATAAATGTCAAGTTGGCACTTGGTAGGCATTGGACTAGAAGCCGGCTTGGCATCACTTAGCTTGAATCTTTTTAGCATGTCTTGAGTGTATTTGGCTTGGTTGATGAAGGTACCTTCTCTTCTTTGCTTGATATCGAAACCAAGGAAGAACTTCAACTCTCCCATCGAAGACATCTTGAACTTAGAGGTCATGAGAGCGGCAAATTCCTCATTAAAAGCTTTGTTAGGGGAACCAAAGATAATATCATCAACATATAGTTGGCATACAAACAACTCCCCTTTGACCTTCTTAGTAAAAAGAGTGGGATCGATTTGCCCAACCTCAAATCCACGATCTTGTAACAACTCGGTAAGGTGGTCATACCACGCACGTGGGGCTTGCTTAAGGCCATAGAGTGCCTTATCGAGTTGATACACATGATACGGAAAGTAGGGATCCTCGAACCCGGGGGGTTGCTTGACATAAACCAACTCATTAATAGGACCATTAAGAAAAGCACTCTTCACATCCATTTGTTATAACTTAAAGTTGTGATGGGAAGCATAAGCAATCAACAAACGAATGGATTCAAGGCGAGCAACTGGAGCAAAGGTTTCATCGTAGTCGATACCCTCGACTTGGGAGTAGCCTTGTGCTACCAATCTTGCCTTGTTGCGAATGATGTTCCCATGAGCATCTTGCTTGTTCTTGAAAATCCACTTGGTTCCAATGACGTTATGGTTCCCCGAAGGCCTTGGCACCAATCTCCACACCTTGTTGTACTCGAAGTTGTTGAGTTCTTCATGCGTGGCATTGAGCCAATCCAAATCTTCGAGAGCCTCATAGACCTTTTGGGGTTCAACGCAAGAGACAAATGCGTGATGTTCACAATAGTTTGCTAATTGTCTACGAGTGCTTACCCCCTTTCTTAGGCTTCCAACCAGGTTCTCCATGAGATGACCTTGGGTGGTGAGCTTGTAAGCAATCTTCACGGCACGACGCTCTAATTCCTCCTCGGATGTGGAAGGAGGAGGATTAACTTGATTATCTTGAGCGCCGTCTTGAGCTTGTTCTTGTTGAAGTTGGGCCTTGTGTTCTTCTTGCTCCAAAATTGCCTTGACGCAAGAGCCATGTGTTCATGATAGTTATATTTTGTATCTTCGGGGTTGCTCTCCTCATCTTCCTCTTCTTCCTCTTCTTCCACAATAACCTTGGCCTTCAAGGCAAGGTTGGGCTTCTTTACCCTTTGTGAACGCAACACCGCATTGTCGGCGGTCTTGTCCAAGATCCTCATTGCCACAAACTCATCCAACACTTCGTTTGAGGTTAAGGAGTGGAAGTCTGGTCTTTGACGAATGACGGAGGATAAGGCCTGGTGGTAAGGCATATTGCTTTAAGAAACTTGCACTTGATCCAATTGTCATCCGTGTCCTTGCTCCCATGATCTCGGAGTGAGACCGCAAGTTTGGTGAATCTCCGAAAGAGCTCACGAGGTTCTTCATCTTTTTTCATTGCAAACTCATCGGCTTCATCTTGCACCACTTCATAATTGGAGCGTTGAATGCTTGCACTTCCCTTATAGAGGGAAACGACGCAATGCCATGCGTCTTTGGCCACGGCGAAGGGTCGAAGATGAGGGAGATCTTCAGGAAGAACTGCATCTTGAATGATGAAGAGAGCATTCTCATTGAATTGATGGTCCACGGATTCTCTAGGGGTGAAGTTGCTTCGGTCATGTGGATCAAAACCTTCTTCAATGATTCTCCAAAGGTTAGTATTCACATGATTTAAATGATGCTTGAAGCAATACACCCAAGAACCAAAGTCCTCATTTTTCACAATCTTAGGAGGAGGCCCGACATGATTTAAATGAGTAGAAGGAATCGGTCCTCCATAAACTGGAGGTGCCACATGGGCAAAGATGCCGGTGCCATTTCTACCACTAGTAGAAGGTTCCTTTTCACTAGTAGCTTCCCCTTGTAGGAGTTTGCATCCGTCACCTTGTCAGTGGGATCACCCGCTTTCAACGGCGAGGTAGATAGTTTAAGTCCTTCTAAGAATTTATTAAACATGCTTTCAACCTCGGTTGTCATGAAGGTTTTCAATGTGTCCAAAGCCACATTGAATTCCTCACGGGACACCGTGGTTCCCCATCACCCGTAGACGAGATCGGATTCACACCAGAGTGCTCCTCCCCACCGTCTACGGTGTCAACCATACTCTTCGGACGGCATAGTCCTTAATAAAGAGACGAGGCTCTGATACCAATTGAAATGATCGATATAGTTGACTAGAGGGGGGGGTGAATAGGCAACTAACAATTTTTAGCTTTTCTTTACCAAATTAAACTTTGCATCAAAGTAGGTTGTCTAAATATGCAACTAGGTGAGCAACCTATATGATGCAACAACAATAATTACACAACCAAGCAAGGGATACAACACAAATAAGCTTGCACAAGTAAAGGCACGAGATAACCAAGAGTGGAGCCGATGGAGACGAGGATGTGTTACCGAAGTTCCTTCCTTTTGAGGGGAAGTGTGTCTCCGTTACAGCGGTGTGGAGGCACAATGCTCCCCAAGAAGCCACTATGGCCACCGTATTCTCCTCACGCCCTCACACAATGCGAGTTGTCATGATTCCACTATTGGTGCCCTTGAAGGCGGTGACCGAACCTTTACAAACAAGGTTGGGGCTATCTCCACAACTTAATTGGAGGCTCCCAACGACACCACGAAGCTTCACCACAATGGACTATGTCTCCGCGGTGACCTCAACCGTCTAGGGTGCTCAAACACCCAAGAGTAACAAGATCCGCTAGGGATTAGTGGGGGAATCAAATTTCTCTTGGTGGAAGTGTATATCGGGGCCTTCTCAACCTATCCCGAGCAAATCAACAAGTTTGATTGGCTAGGGAGAGAGATCGGGCGAAAATGGAGCTTGGAGCAACAATGGAGCTTTTGGGGGAAGAGGTAGGTCAACTTCGGGGAAGAAGACCCCCTTATATAGTGGGGGGAACATTCCAACCGTTACCCCCAAGCAGCCCCGCAGAGAGCGGTACTACCGCTGGGGTGGGCGGTACTACCACTGAGCCAGCGGTACTACCGTCCCACCTAGCGGTACTGCCCCGCAAAGTAGGGGAGCGAGGTCCTGGACCCTGAGTGGTACAACCGCGGTGGTAAGGGCAGTACTACCGCTTGGGAGCGGTACTACCGCCTCTACTGCCGCAACTAGTGCTGCAAAACCCGACACGAGAAAAAGGGCCCTCGAGTCGAGGCGGTAGGAGCACGGAGCCGCAACGGTACTACGGCGGAAGGCTCCAAGCGGTACTACCACTGAGGAGCAGTACTACCGCTTGTTGCGCTTGGGCAGTACTACCGCTGTGGCCCGTGGTACTACCGCTGTGGCTCGCGGTACTACCGCTGGAACCAGACAAAGCAAACAGGGAGGGGAAAGAGTTCTCCATTGAAGCAGGAAGGTTCAGCGGGTGCGGTAAGGATGTGTACGTGTTGATTCCACCCTAGACTTACCAAAGCGGATCCCCTCTTGATAGTACGGTGACTCCTACGAAACTAGTCCACCAACATAGAAACGAAAGAGTTGCACCGTCTTTAATAAAACACCGAGGGGAGGGAATCATCGTGTGCCAAAGGATGAATCTCTGAAAAGATAACGCACACGATTAGTCCGCAAAAGCATTGTCATCAATCACCAAAACACCTTAGGGATAAATATGCCCTTACACCCCCAGATGTTTTATATCCTGCGTCTCTGTTCGCAGCTCGGGCATGCACATTAATGCATGCGTACCCAGGGAAAGGAACCCCTAACGGGACTATTCTCCCTGGAAGATGTTTCTTACTATCCATGTAATATAACATAGCTAGTTGGGTACTTGTCTGCTCAAGCACTTATGACCCCTACGCTTGGTTTCCACGCGTACCCCGGTTTACATAACTGAGCGGGTATTCGGATACACTCTGGACTATCGGGTCCAGAGGCTGAAGTGAAAAGGTCCGCCATGACAAATGATTTACAATCCGACTAGGGATAAAATATGTCATCTGAAGTACACAGTCACTTAGACTGACTAAATTCCTCTTCTATACCATCCAACAGGCTGTCTAGCCTACAATCCTGTTGGGAATACTTCGCGGCTAATCCTACCTGGTCAGATACTAGACTAACGGGGATCTCTTTCCCATCTGACCCTACAGGCCCGACCTCGGCCATGTGATTCGGGTCAACCTTGGTGTACCGCGTCTTCACCATGGCCCAGGCTTCCCTTGCACCTTGACGGCAAGCTGATATCTTCCATAATCGGAAGCGCCGCCGCGCTCCCTTGAGCATTTCTACAAGCTCCCTCATGCCTCCGGGCAGGGAGGCGGAGGGCCACAAGGCCTGGGCAATACCCTGCATCACCTACCGAACTTGTTCGTGCAGTTGAGAGAGCTCTTGTAGTAGATCGCCTACGAATACGGGCGTCTCCTCTTCGGGACGACCTGTCAGCATACCTACAGACATAACTCTGTTAGCCTCCTTCTTCACCGAACTGTATAAAGGTTCATTCAAGCACTTACTAAAAATGCCGCGTCGAAGCCTCTTATTCTCCCTCACGGAGTCTGCAAGCTGGGCCCGAACATCTCCCAGTTCAACGCCCAGCCGGGTATGGGCATCCTGGAGATCATTTTTCTCTTGAATAACCCGTGTAAGCACGCGCTCGCCAGCCTCTAGCTATCGTTTTGCATATTGCTCATCCCCTGATATGATCTCCGGATTACCTCAGGGATTGTCTGCAGAATCTATTGTTAGATTTGCATGCACGCCGAATACCAACTGGTACATGTCATTACTTTGTTTTCGATCAAGTCAAGTATTACCAGATGAGGCCTTCTTGGACTCCTCCATTCCAGCAACTGCAGCCCGTAGCTGGGCTTTGCAGTCCTCCAGCTCTTTAGACAACCGGGTATTCTTCTCCGTAAGAACGTATGCATACAATGATCCTTAAATCAGTTGTGCCAACTGTTTCAAGTCTCAGGGGCTACTGATATTCATAATTATCAGATTTTCTTACCCATATATCCTTTACATATTGGTTCGTGGCCCTAGCAAGACCATCTTGAGCAGCTCAGATGTATGTGTCTCCTGAGTTGAAGGCGTTGAACGCCTCTTCGGAAAAATTGGGGTCGCAGAGTATGGACCGTTGACGCCTATGATTCATGGCGCTCTCCACTTCGGAATTCGTAGCGGACATTCTATCCGCATCCTCGGCAGGAGGACCGTCCAGCGTTGTCCCCGCGTTAGCCTCCACCCCTGAGTCCGGCTCTGGAATCCGGCTAGTGGAGGCGTGGCCGACATGCTCTCCAGACACTGTCCGGCGAGCGTTTTTTCTGCCAGGGACCATGGACATTGTTATATTTTAAAGACGATAATCGCGGAGCAGGTTTTTAATCATACCTCTGCAACAGTGTCTCGGTCCTGACCGTCTTCCTTTTGAGCCTACCCAGCTTAGGTGCCCCTTGTTGGCGAGCCACCGCGGGTTCGGCACGGCGCCCCGATGGCCTTCCCTGTAAAACGCAATACATGTGCGGTGGGTAAAGCGCAAAGAAGGGATCCTTCTCGGAAGTTGGGACTCCGGTTTTACTTACATGTGATGCAGGGAGTAGGCCAGGATAATCAGCTATGATGGCCACCAAGGCACCGCCACAGCTTAACTGATAGAACGTCCTGTCGACGAGCTCCACAAATACGTCCGGATCTTCTTCGAGTCCGGGGTCGAGGGCCCGGTCAGGGTCCTCTGGCTGTGGAGACGGGCTGTGGACCTCCCTCACAGCTTTTCGCAGTTCCTGCTATGAATTAGCAAGGTAAATATTTGTGATGAAGAATGCGGGAATGAATGGAGTTGAGTACAAGATAGCAGCTCACCTAGCTTGGGGGGTTGTACATGGAAAATCCATCCCGTGGCTTAATACGGAGGAACTCCTCTTCTTCTCCTTTGTACAAATCGGACAATATTTTCGCCAGAGCGGTGGTGGAGTCCAGACCTTTACGACCGCAGCGGGTGGCATCATCTTCTCCATTGAAGTGCCACATGGGTTTCCCCCAAAGTTGAAGTGGATGCACCCCCCGCATTATACATATTGACATAACCTCGATTATTGTCAGTCCTGATTTGGCCAACGTTTTTATGCTGCTCATCAGGTAAAGGACCTCTCTGTTATCTTCCTCCTTGGGGCTCCGGGGGCGCCAGCTATGGCGTTTCTTCAGCGGGGCATTAGCAAACTCAGGAAGGCCCATCCAAATAGGGTCCAGAAGGGGGACGTCCTCCATATAAAACCACTCCAAAGGCCAGTCTTCGGATGTCTTCTTCGGGGTACCGGAAAGGTATCCGGTCCCGGCGATACGCCATATTTCGGCTCCGCCCACTTGATATATCGACCCCTCCTGAGTGCGGGGGACGAGGCAGAATAGCCTCTTCCATAACTCGAAATGAGCTTCGCAACCCAGAAATAGCTCGCAGAAGGCGACATAGCCTGCAATGTGTAGTATGGAGGCAGGAGTGAAGTTATGCAGGTGGAGGCCGTAGTACTCCAGGAGCCCGCGGAGGAGATGGATTGGAAATCCGAGTCCCCTCAGCAAGTAAGGGACAAGGCATACCCGCTCCCCCCTGGATGAGTTGGGAAAACTCTCGGCTTGCTCCCAGCCATTGTAGTTGGCTAGTCCGGCTCGGCGGGGACCATATATGCAGGCGGGAGAAACCCCTGGGTCTGCAACTCCACCAATCGACTGTGGGGGATAGAACACTTCTCCCAATCACCTGGCTTAGCATTGCGGGAGCGAGAGGAGGAGCTGCGGTGGCCGGCCATGATGGAATGGCTTTTTCCCGGCGCGCTCTGATGGATACTCGCTGGGGGGAGATGGTGTGTGATTTGGATCTGAGGATCCCCGTCTCTTTAATAGACGATTTACTAACATGGTCAGGGTGGCAAATGTGAAAATGCCCCGACTTCTCGCATTCGCTCGACACGTGGAGACTGCCATTATTAGGGTACAAAAGCTGAGGAGTGCAACATTAATGGGAAGCCGGACACTACTCGTTACAATAGGTACTCTGGATTTGGAGAAGAACTCGCCTTGTAATGCCGAAGACAATCTGCACGCTGGACTCATCGTCATTGAAGCCTAGTTCAGGGGCTACTGAGGGAGTCCTGGATTAGGGGGTCCGCGGACAGCCGGACTATATACTTTGGCCGGACTGTTGGACTATGAAGATACGAGATTGAAGACTTCGTCCCATGTCCGGGTGGGACTCTCCTTTGCGTGGATGGCAAGCTTGGCAATTCGGATATGTAGATCTCCTTCGCTGTAACCGACTCTGTGTAACCCTAGCCCCCTCCGGTGTCTATATAAACCAGAGGGTTTAGTCCGTAGGACGACAACAATCATAATCATAGGCTAGCTTCTAGGGTTTAGCCTCTATGATCTCGTGGTAGATCAAATCTTGTAATACTCATATCATCAAGATCAATCAAGTAGGAAGTAGGGTATTACCTCCATTGAGAGGGCCCGAACCTAGGTAAACATTGTGTCCCCCGCCTCCTATTACCATTAGCCTTAGACGCATAGTTCGGGACCCCCTACCCGAGATCCGCTGGTTTTCACACCGACAGAGTTCCCGGTTACGGTGGGTTGTCGGGGGCCGAGTGATGCGCGTTTCTCTCATACACGTGCAGCTGCGTGCAGCGGCGTTGGGCTCTAATCGAACCCGGCGAGGCGTCACCGACCGAACTCGAAGCGATTGCACCGCAGGTTAGCGTTACTGAACCCGAGCGATCGAGCGATTCCTTCGCTACTGCTGCTAACTGAAGCCGATCGATGTTGCCTCTGGATGAATAGTGAGCGTTGCCGGGGGGTTGGATGAACAGCGAGTGGTGGGGGTGGATGAACATGACCCCGTGGCATTGCCTTTGGATGAGCAGGACCCCGATCAATCGAGACGGTTGGGGCTGGATGAATAGGACGACCCCGTGGAGGGCTGGATGAACAGTAGAGGGTGGAGGGGTGGATGAACAGTAGCTCGTGGAGGGGTGGTTGAACAGGAGCCTGTGGAGAGGGGTGGTTGAACAGTAGCCGGTGGAGTAGCGCGCGGTGGAGGCTGGATGAACAGGAGCCCGTGGATGAACAGTCGCAGGTGGAGGCTGGAGGAGGTCGACGGTGGATGAACAGTAGCCCATGGAGGCTGGAGGAGGTCGACTGTGGAGATGAACAGTATCCTGTGGAGTCCCGTTTTGCGGTACGCCACACCCCTCCGGATGAACAGGACCCCTGTTTCGACCATAGCGCTCCAACACAAGTCCGTTTCGTCCGTTTTGCGGTACGCCACACCCCTCCCGATCAATAGGACCCCGTTTCGACCATAGGAGGTCCAACACAAGTCCATTTCCTCCGTTTTGCGGTACGCCAGACCCCTCCCGATGAACAGGATCCCGTTTCGAACATGGACGGTCGAACACAAGGCCGTTTCCTCCATTCTGCTGTACGCCAGGCTTTGTTTCCATCGCATGTTCCGTCCAAGCCCTCCCGATGAACACGACAACGCGTTTCGTTCCGACCCAGCTGGTTGGCTCCCCATGAACACGACGATGACGCTGTTTCTCCGTTCGGACCCAGCCATGTACACGAGCCATGGCCGTACGTATGCGCGAGTAGGCGTTCGAGACCCCGCCCGTATGTACGTACATGGCCGTATTTTCTTTCTTGCACACTAGTCGCTGTATGCGACGCGTGTACATGCTACGTCGCGGCGCCTCTACTACGACGCGTCGTGTCTCTACATCCACCAAAGATATGTACGCACACGCTCAATGCACTGAATGACAATGCTACGTACGCTTCGACGAGGTGGGTCCCGACTGTCAGGAACTTCCTTGCGTGCGAAGATGTAGATGGTGGGTCCCAGCAGTCAGGGGGGCGAATCGATTTTTTTTCCCCGGACGCACTTCCTTGCATGCGAAGATGTAGCTGGTGGGTCCCAGCAGTCAGGTGGCGAATCGTTTTTTTCGGATGCACTTCCTTGCTTGCGAAGATGTAGCTGGGGGGTCCCAACAGTCAGGGGGGAAACGTTTTTTTTCACGAAATACAGTGGCCCGTTCGGTGGGTCCCAGCTGTCAGGTGGAGGAATCATTATTTTCCGCGTAATAAGGAGGCACTTCCTTGCTGCAGCCGTGGACCCAGCTGTGAACCTCTCCACGTACAGTCCACGTCCGATGGAAGTTGTTCATTGGCCACTTTGACCACGCCGTGCCAAGAGCACCACGGCGGTGGACGACGGCGAGGCCTAGGAATGGGACGATGCAGAGCCGGGGAAGATGCGGCAGTGGATGCCCACGCGGAGAGGAGTACGAGGGTTTACAGGTACGGCTGCGGTGTGAGGCTGCCATCACCGCAGAATAAAAGGGGGTGTGGGTGAGTGGAGGGATGGCCTGGCCAGCGGTGGGAGTAGTAGGGGGCGGTGAGGCCTCCGCGGCAGCATAGCCGGCCACGGGAGGCAGGATCAGGCGGCACGACCGGCGCTGCTTTGGGCGGCTGGAGCAAGAAGACCAAAGGTTGAAGAAGCACGACGCCCGTTGGATGGACATCGTACGGTTACTGCAGCTAGAATCGTGTATATTGACTAAGTTGACAAAGCCCTTGGTACGCGTCAACTTAGTAGGCCCATAGGTCAGCTTCAGAAATGGTGCGCCCCAGATGTCAGGGGGAGGAATCATTTTTTGGGCGGGTGAAGCTAGAATATCCAAGATTGAAGAAGAAGCCCGGCATCCGTTGGATGGACATCCAACGACCCTTCTTACTAGAACCGTGTGTTGACTATAAGTTGACAAAGCCTTGCATACACGTCAACTCTCTTTTTTTAGGGGACGCGTCAACTTAGTAAGGCCGCAAGTGTGTGGCAGAGAACTTATAGCCCATTTGAGATTTGTAAGAATGTGCAGCCCATTTTTGAATTCTAATGGAATTTACTACAGCCCATTTACAGTTTGTTAAAAGTACAGCCCATTTCAACCAACCGTTCAAAACAGAAATCAATAAAATTTCCCACATTTTGATGGGATCCGAAATATTTTTATCCCAAAATTTCTAGTCAGATTAAATACAATTTCAATATAAATTTATATTATGTAAAAATCAAACGAAACATTGCACTCGCAACAATTAATGAAATTAAAATTTTCAATATCCAAAATAATATTTTATAAAGTAATTACGTGTTTGGTGCATTTTTATAGTTACTGCCCAGTTTTTATAATTACATCCCATTTATTATTTCTTAAAGCCCACTTTCTTGTTAAGCCTAATGCATCCCTCCTAGGAAAGATTTGCAGCCAGTGAAGCGGAGAATAACAACTTGACCTTGCACAGGTATTCCTAAAAAGTATAGTGGGCTAGCCATTTTCAACTTGAAAAAATTAATATCTGGGCTGGATATCTGGCTGGGCTAGACGGGCCACACCACCAGCGATTAATACCTGTAGTTATGTTTTCGTTGTTGTTCAGAGGAGAAAAATTAATATCTAGGCTAAACATCAAAAAACTCTGCAGTGCTCACACCTCAAAAACACAAATACTGCTCGAGCTGCTTGGTCCCAGCTCTCGGCCACTTCTTGTGCAATTCTATCGTTTATTAACTACATAGGTTGACAATGGTGTAGGATCGTGATGTCAGGAAACCAGGAGGAAGCAAAAAAATTTATAGTTTTATATAATAAGGAGGCACTTGCGTACGTGAGGCTATGGCCCTGGTGGGTCCCCATTGTCATCCTCTCCAAGTAAAGTCATCTCCTCGCTCGCGCGCGCTTTCTGCCCTAAACAGTCAGCGCCGCCCGCCCCGCTTCCCGGTGCAGGCGATTGCTCTGCCTTCAAACAACACAAGTGTCGTCGGTCCGTCCATCTGCCGCCCACATTAATGATACACGGTTTCTGAGGCGGTTACTACGGCGCCACACATTCGTCCCTCCATCGCCCACCATTGCTATATAAACTGCTGCACCGGCCATAGCCGCAGTCATCCGCATCCGTTCCCATTCTCCTGTCCACACCACTACTACCCACCATGGCTTCCTCGCGCTCCAGCGCTCTTTGGGACGGGCGGACGATGGACCACAAGGAGATGGAAGCCATTGCCGCCGACCGGCTGGCCGGCAGGCAGCCGGAGGATGACGACGTCTCAATGGAGAACATGGTAGTCGAAGATCCGGCGCCAACCCCCTCCTCCGCGCCATCCTCGCTGGTGCATTGCACCATGACCATCGGTGAGGCCCGTGCCCAATATATGGGCACGGTGAGGCAGATGCGTGAGGAGCAGTTCCGGGAGGCGCAGGCCGACGCCGCCTACAACCACCATCTCCTCCAGGAGCACCTGCAGGCGGAGGAGCAGATCGCCGCGGAGTGGGCAGAGCAGGAGGCGCTGCTCGACTCGTACCGCTCACCGCCATGAGGGCCGCCTCGGCCAGGTGGTACCGCATGCGGGTGGCGGAGGCTGCGACCGCCTACAAAGAGGGCGATGAAGCGGGCGAGGCACTGTTTGGTGAGACGGAGGACGAGGCAGAGGACAATGCCGACTCCAACGAGTCCCCGCTCCGCTAGCGTCGACGAGGCCCTGCTCCGCCGAGGCCCCGCGGCGCCAACAACGAGGCAGAGGACACCGCCGGCTCCGCCGAGGCCCCACCCCGCCAACAACGAGGTAGAGGACCTCGCCGGATCAACCGAGGCCCCACCCTGCCGGCGACAAGGGGGAGGATTTCCACCGCTCCGCCGAGGCACCGCCCGTTGGCAACGAGATAGAGGACATTGCCGGCTCCGCCGAGGCCTCACCCCGCTACCAACGAGGCCCCGCCACACAGAAAACGAGGAAGAGTAGAACACGGTAGGTCGCCACCGCTTAGTTCCAAGTAAGGCCACAGCTGCTACCCTCCGGTTGAAGCCAAGCTAGGTGGGTTGACCATTGACGGCCGGTTAGCTTCTTGGCGGCGACGTGGAGTCGGAGAGCTGTGTTGGAGAAGAACGCTGCTTCTACTTAACTGCTGGTGCAGTTGGCTGACTGAAACGTGGGCCCAATAGGCCACATGTCAGTTAGGCAACTGCACCTACAGTTAAGTCACTGAAGCTTCTATTCGGCTCCGCGAGACACAGGTGGGTAGCTTCGGTTAATTAATTATACCTCCAGTGCACCCCTTTTTAGTTGAAGAATGTATGAAACGTAATGAAATCCGGCATGTTTATATGAAATCCGACCGTGTGTGAATGAATTTATTTCGATTAGCTCGAATTCCTGTATCACTGGCATTGGATGAACATGCAAAACAATACGTACTAGCATTATTCCCAGGGTGATCACCTCATTTGCAGCAGTTTCACATGTACTCCCTCCGGTCCTTTCTAGTCTGCATACAAGTTTTGTCTGCAGTCAAACTTTGACCAATCTTATAGAAAAAATTATGCACTTTCACAATGTGTGAAGTAAAAAGGAACAGAAGGAGTACAAAGAGTTTGAGCAGCTTTTTAGTGTTTCTGTACATTGCAATCAAACACACAGGGTTGGCTATTTATAGAGAACATTCAAAACAATCGATGATTATGCATCTCAGCGACTCACATGTCAGAGGCAATATTTACTTCACAACTAAAGAATAAAGAAAAAATTGATCGACGCTGCTGACAGCAAAGGGCGTCCCATTCGAAAATATCAAACGCATGTCTTCTTGCTAAAATCAATGAGCAAAATTTGACAAGGTTGTCCCATTCCAAAATATCAAATGCCTACGATTGTGGAATGGGCAGGGCTTTCCATCATTTCGGACATTGACATGGCACCTCGTGCTAAATAAACCAGCTGTTCTTTTTGTGCACTTCCACCAAAATCAACCAAATTCGTGCGTAGCTTGTATGATTTCACCCTTATATGTTGCAACGCCTTGAACTTATCAGCACCTCCTTTCTTGTGGTGGAAATGAATGATTCGATGTATTCGTGAACATTTTGTGCAGTGCCCATTGAAATCAAGCTGAGCACCCCTGTTTGCACAAATACAAAAAAAGTGATTAGTATAAAGCAAACTGTACTATGAATTGACAGTTTAAACAGGAACCTACATGGTCCATGTATAGCACACTTATAGAAAAATGGAACTCACCAGAAAGAATCCTACATTGTACTCGCACATCACAGCAAAAAAATGGAGATTTGTCAGTCCTTCTAAGCTGAAGTTAGTTTGGTCTTGTGGGGAGTAATGTAACCGTCCTTCAACTGCTCCTTATGATGAGAAGATAGACAGGGCTTCTTCATCCTGGCATAATCGGAACTAGTCACTTCACGTACTCCATATTCTTCTTCAGAGGAAGATGATCATGTTGTGCAAAGACAAGAGGACAACTAAATGCTAGCATCCTTGTTTGCTCGAAAAAAAGGAAAGGAAATATTTAAAGCAGCACAGATGAAGCACTTCTCAAGGACAATACCACTTTTTCATGATAGTATCTAAACAGTAGCACAACACCAATAGAGATGACAAATCTCAATCATATGGATGAAATCAGTAGGCGAGTACCAACCTTTGTCAGGAGGCTTATTGTGTATACAGATGAAGCACTTCTCCGGAACCATCTGTTGCTATCTACTGTGGTGGCCATGCTTACTATATACTCCTCGATTAGTTTAATGTTTCCAACATCTTCTTGTGCAGTTCCACTAAAATATATGGTATCTTCAAAGAAGATCCCTGTTTGCACAAGTAGAGATAATTACGTATTACATTAAGAGTGGCATCAAATCAGTGGCAAAACAATTGCTCGTTCCAGCCATGACTATAAATTAAGATGCAATACTATATCATTACTTCATCATCATAGTTCCAAAGGCTTCATTACAGCAGCGGAGTTGATTTTGTTTTTCTTCCGCTTGTTGTTCCCCTTCATCACTTAGTTCAAGAACAGACAAGCTTCGCCTTCAATGTAAGATTTGGCATGTCAATTAGGGAGCACAAGTATAGCACTAAACAATGACATTAATTTTCTGATGAAAGTGGCAAAATACAGGCCAACAGTTGTGAAATATCCTTAATCTTACCTCAATGGGATATTACGGTGCACATACAGATTGGAACTCTTGTCTCTATTTGTGCACTTCACTAAAATCAAGCAACATTACCGTACAAGTAGCACAACATATAAAAGCACACTGCATAATCATGTGAAAGAAGGCTAGTATTGACCTCTCATGATGCGGAATTCCAACAACTCACAAGAAGAAGATCTAAACCAAATTTGCCAACACGGATAGGAAGTAAGATCTCCTCTTGTGCAGTTCCACTAATATCAAGCAATCAAGCAACGTTGTCGGTGTGACATTTTGGTTGAACTGGACAAAACACTCTTAAAACAAAAGTGTTTTGTGCAGTGCAACAAAAGTTCACAATGGCAACGAGGTGAAGTAGATAACCCTGTTTACACAGAGGTGCAAAGGAAACAACTAGTGGTCAATAACGGTGGATGACACAGAAGCCTACAAAAAGAAGCATCTACCTTATCTAAATGGGAAAGAAAGCAAGACAGTAGCATTTCTCAAACGGTGCCATTGATTAATATTAACATAAAGATTATATTAACAATAAAATTCGTTAAACATGTAATTTGCTTTTAACTGTGGCATTTCATAAATTTTCCAGCGGCATTATTAGAGGGTGTTTGTTTACAGGGACATTTTGGTGTAGGGACTAAAAAACTCCGTGTCAGTCCCATCTAAACCAAACAGGAGGGACTTTTAGGGACTAAAAGTGGGCATTTGGGACTAAAGAAAGAAGACCCCGAGGGAGTCTTTTTGGGACTTTTTCGAACAGTTGCCCTTGCCATGCATCGCACCTTGTCTCTATTAGTTCATTACTAGGGGTAACATTGTCTTTTAGCATGTCATTTAATAACCTCTAGTCCATGTTTAGTCCCTGGAACCAAGCAGGTAGGGACTAGGGAGTTTTTAACCAAACAGGGCCTTAGATTAACAACAACTAAAGAGTTACACGGGACAGTGGACGCACCAGCACCATGTGCATCTACCGATGTACTGTGGTCATGCACAGTCTGTTGCAACAATGAACAAACAACCAAGGAGCATATTTGTGTTGGTCCCAGTTTTGTTATGTTTAGACACCTTTCCCTATGTGAGCGCAGCAAATCTAGTCCTTCTCAAACTCTACAGCCTTGCCCCCCAAAACAAAAGATCAGTTTGTTACAGATGTGCATACTGTGTTTGTCATTGTTTTCCCTTTTCGACCAACGTAGGTGCTGGATAGCCAGTCTGTACTAGTACTTTCGCCCCTTCCTTTCCTCTTTGAACCACGTCCTAGATTTATGCGATACAACTTTCCCCACTACTTTCCCCCATTCCTTTCCTCTTTGAACCACGTCCTAGATTCATGCTATACAACTTTCCCCACTACTTTCCCCCTTCCTTTCCTCTTTGAACCACGTCCTAGATTCATGCTATACAACTTTTCCACTACTTTCCCCCACTCCTTTCCTCTTTGAACCACATCCTAGATTCATGGTATACATGCAGCTAGAGCAATGCATGTGGAATAAGTAAATTATACCTGAAGGTTCTTGGGGTGTGGTTCGGTGGGCCATGGGACGGCGGCGAAGAAGAAGGGGTCGGAGGCCCTCCCGCGCCGCCGCTAGGTGAAAGCGAACAACTGCGCCGGTAGTGGATTCCCTTCCTCGCTGACGGCGACAGCGTTAAGCCTCCTTCCCTTCCCGGCGGACGGATCCTGTCGGCTCTTTGACCAGCAGTGAGGGGAGAGAGAGGCTGAAACGCCCCGGATTCGATGCGCCAGGTGTCCGTCAGTTATTCGTCGTATTTGCCATGTCATGTGCTTGCGTGTTGCACTTTGCCATGTCATCATCTGCATTTCATATCATGTCATCATGTGCATCTCATTTTGCATACGTGTTCGTCTCGTGCATCCGAGCATTTTCCCCGTTGTCCGTTTTGCAATCCGCATCTTTGCTATGTCTCCGGCGCCCCTTTTACCTCTTTTCATGTGCGGGTGTTAAACGGTCTCGGAATGGACCGAGGTTTGTCAAGCGGCCTTGGTATAGCACCGGTAGACCGCCTGTCAAGTTTCGTGCCATCTGGAGGTCGTTTGATACTCCAACGGTTAACCGGGTAACCGCAAAGGCCTCTTTTGTGTGCAGCCCAACACCCCTTCCAAAGTGGCCCAAAACCCAGCAAACTCCCCTCCATGCTCTCCGCCGTTCGATCACGATCGCGTGGCCGAAAACCGCTCCACATTTGGACTCTCCTAGCTCCCTCTACCTATATATATGTGTGCATCCCCGGATTTTTCGCAGACCAAACCCTAGATCTACGCCCTCACTTGCCGCGGACACGTCCGTCTGGACGGACGCGTCACTTGCCGCTTCCGCCGCATGAATCGCCCGCCGCCATACGTGGCGCCGTCCCTCCCCGCCCGCGGCCCGGAAACCCATCGAGCCAGCAGGCCGATCCGCCGCTGGCTCCCTTGCGCGTCACTTGGCATCGCGCCAGCCGCCGCCGCCCGTAGCCAGCCGCGCCTCGCCCCTTGCAACCTCCTCCTCGCCGTCCATCCGCCGCCTCCTCGGCGCCTCCCAGCCGCGCCGCCTCCTCCTCCTCGCCGCCCCTCGCCCGGCAGCGCGAAACTCCTCCGCCCCGTCCCGGCCAGCGCCGCCGGTGCCGTCGCCGCCCGACCAGCCCGCCTCGGCCCCGCCCTCCGCGCCGACGCCCCGTCGCCTTCCGGCCCCGCACCCCGCCGGATCCGGCATCCCCGAGCTTCTCCGGCGATCCCACGAGCTCCGGCTGCCGTCTACTTCTTCTCAGGCGACACTCCGGCGCGATCCGCGGCCGCGTTGACTTCCCCCCCCCCTCCCCGAGGTCTATTTTTCTCTAAGTCCCCGAAGTTTCGACATTATCATGGCATATTCATCATGCCATAGCTCTCTCCATATTGCTCCGTTTCGTACGTGTAATATGTCAAATTGTTCGCCCCACGAGTAGATCATTTCATCTCATTGCATCATTTTCATTTGAGCTCATATTAATGCCCGAAATGCTGTTAGAAAAGGGCTATGTGATGTTAGTTTCTGTTTCTTAACAGAACATGCACTTTTGTTATTTTTGCCATGATTGATGTGTGCATCCTATGAACTTGAGTCCTCCATGTGTTTTATAATATGCCATGCCATCTTTAAAGGGGTGTATGCCATGTATTTTTATGATCTCTGTGGTGACTAGCACAAGCATGCAAACTAGGCTTCATGATGTTGCTGATTTCAGCCCCTGTTCTGCTGATATTTTTATACCATGTTAACTTGATGCTACCGAGAGATCCATGCTTATTTTGAGATACTTCAGTAAGGACGTTTTGAAAATATGGTTATTCTCTATCCATACATGCCCTTGTTTGCAATTATGGAGGGCCATAGCTTGAGTCAATCAATCTCTACTTTTGCTATAAAATGTTTCCTGGCAGGTTGTTTACATGTTATTCAATTTTGCCAAGGTTGTTGTAGTTGATCCGTGTACGCTATAATGTTGTTCTTGCCATGTATAGCTTCTATGCCATGTCTTATTTATGTGAGTTGCCTTGACATGCCATGCATTTCTCTGTGGTGAGTGGTTCAAGCTCACCAACATGCCTACTTATCGTTATTTGTGCCATGTATGAATCTGTAATATAACTTGCTATGTTTACATGGGTGCCATCATATTTTCTGATCCTTTTTGGCTCATGGTCATTAAGGGACTTTTGTTCTATGCAATTAGTGTATTCATGCCATGCCTTTTTTGCCATGTTAAGTTCCTGTAGCATGTTGTTTGATAGCTCTAAACATTGCAACCTGATGTTATTTCTGCCAATGCCTGAAACTGTTATTATTTGCAATCTTGCCATGTCATTTTGAGCATGTTCTAGTGATTTCTGGCGTTAGCTCAGTGTTCATGTTTTGTCATTCTTTACCTATAATTCGTGCCCATGCCTTTTGTTATTACGTTGAGATGCTGTAGCATAGTGTTTTGGTGCTTGCCATATGCCTAGTTGCTGTTTTGGACAGATTGTTGTTATAACTTGTATAGTGTATGTGTTGCACCGTTGCTCCGTTTGAGTGTGCTCTATATGAAACTTGCTTAGATTTGCATGTAGTTTCATATTATCATGTTGCATCCTTTTTTGAGGTGTTTGCTTGATGTTTGTATGCATTTTGCATCAATGCCATGTTTAACTTGTTTTGCTCATATCTTCTAGGCCGTAGCTCGAATCTAATGAACTTTATATGTAACTTGACTAGAATTTCGTGTAGATCATCGTGGTGCATCTTAACTTGCTGTTTAACAACTTGAACATAAGGTTTATTCAGATCTGGACCAATTCCGAAATTTGCATATGAGGACTTCTAGGAATTGTTATATGTTGTTCCGGCCTCATTTAAACTTGCTTTGACGTGTTGCTCTTGTTTGCATCATCTCTTGACATGAGTAGCTTCATGTAGCTTTGTCATGCATCATGCTTGGGTGTGCATCATGCCTTGTTCATGGGTGGTGTGTTTACCTTGTTGTGTGCTTCTTCTTGTTAGTTCCTGTTTCGTTGCGATCGTGAGGATTCGTTCGTCTACGCTTGGTTCGGCTTCATCCGTTCGTCTTCTTCATGGACTCGTTCTTCTTCCTTGCGGGATTTCAGGCAAGATGACCGCTACCCTGAATCTCACTACTATCATTGCTATGCTAGTTGCTTCGTTCTATCACTATGCTGCGCTACCTATCACTTGTTCCTCAAGCATCCCAAATTGCCATGTCAGCCTCTAACCTTTTGCACCCTTCCTATGCAAACCATTGTTTGGCTATGTTACCGCTTTGCTCAGCCCCTCTTATAGCGTTGTTAGTTGCGGTGAAGATGAAGTTTGTTCCTTGTTGGAACATGGAGATGTTGTTCCTTGCCGGAACATGTTTACTTGTTGGGATATCACAATATATCTTATATGATTAATGCATCTATATACTTGGTAAAGGGTGGAAGGCTCGGCCTTATGCACAGTGTTTTGTTCCACTCTTGCCGCCCTAGTTTCCGTCATATCGGTACTATGTTCCCCTTTTGCGTCCCTAACGCGGTCGGGTGATTTATGGGACCCCTTGACAGTTCGCTTTGAATAAGACTTCTCCAAAGAAGGCCCAACATTGGTTTTACCATTTGCCTCACCTAGCCCTTTTTCCCTTGGGTTTCGGAGCCCGAGGGTCATCTTTATTTTAGCCCCGGGCAGTTCTCCTTCGAAAGTGCCGGTCCAAACCGAGCGATGTCCGGCGCCCCCTAGGCAATCAGGTTTATGCCAACCCAACGTCTGCTCATCCGGTGTGCCCTGAGACCGAGATATGTGCAGCTCCTATCAGATTTGTCGGCACATCCGGACGGCTTTCTTTGGTCTTGTTTTATTCTTTGTCGAAATGTCTTGTAGCCGGCCGTGGCTGCCCGCCTCCTCCTCCTCGTCGCCTCCGCCGCCTCCTCCTCCTCGCCGCCCCTCGCCCGCAGTGCTCCTCCGCCCGCCCGTCTGGCAGCGCCGCCGGTCTGCGTCGCCGCCCGGCCGACCCGGCCCGCCTGGCCCTGCCCTCCGGCTGCCCGTCGCCTTCCGGCCCCGCGCCCCGCCGGATCCGGCATCCCCGAGCTTCTCCGGCGATCCCACGAGCTCCGGCCGCCGTCTACTTCTTCTCAGGCGACACTCCGGCGAGATCCGCGGCCGCGTTGACCCCCCCCCCCCCCCCCGAGGTCTATTTTTCTCTAAGTCCCCGAAGTTTCGACATTATCATGCCATATTCATCATGCCATAACCCTCTGCATATTGCTCCGTTTCGTGCGTGTAATATGTCAAATTGTTCGCCTCGACGAGTAGATCATTTCACCTCATTGCGGCATTTTCATTTGAGCTCATACTAATGCCGGAAATTCTGTTAGAAGAGGGCTATGTGATGTTCGTTTCTGTTTCTTAACAGAACATGCACTTTTGTCATTTTTGCCATGATTGATGTGTGCATCCTATGAACTTTAGTCCTACATGTGTTTTGTAATATGCCATGCCATCTTTACGGGGGTGTATGCCATGTATTTTTGTGATCTATGTGGTGACTAGCACAAGCATGCAAACTAGGCTTCATGATGTTGCTGATTTCAGCCCCTGTTCTGCTGATATTTTTATGCCATGTTAACTTTATGCTACCGAGAGATCCATGCTTATTTTGAGATACTTCAGTAAGGATGTTCTGATAATATGGTTATTCTCTATCCATCCATGCCCTTGTTTGCAATTATGGAGTGCCATAGCTTGAGTCAGTCAATCTCTACTTTTGCTATGAAATGTTCCCTGGCAGGTTGTTTACATGTTATTCAATTTTGCCAAGGTTGTTGTAGTTGATCCGTGTACGCTATGATGTTGTTCTTGCCATGTATAGCTTCTATGCCATGTCTTATTTATGTGAGTTGCCTTGCCATGCCATGTATTTATCTGTGGTGAGTGGTTCAAGCTCACCAACATGCCTACTTATCGTTATTTCTGCCATGTATGAATCTGTAATATAACTTGTCATGTTTACATGGGTGCCCTCATATTTTCTGCTCCTTTTTGGCTCATGGTCAGTAAGGGACTTTTGTTCTATGCAATTAGTATATTCATGCCATGCCTTTTTTGCCATGTTAAGTTCCTGTAGCATGTTGTTTGATAGCTCTAAACATTGCAACCTGATGTTATTTCTGCCAATGCCTGAAACTGTTATTATTTGCAATCTTGCCATGTCATTTTGAGCATGTTCTAGTGATTTCTGGCGTTAGCTCAGTGTTCATGTTTTGTCATGCTTTACCTGTACTTCGTGCCCATGCCTTTTGTTATTACGTTGAGATGCTGTAGCATAGTGCTTTGGTGCTTACCATATGCCTAGTTGCTGTTTTGGACAGATTGTTGCTATAACTTGTATAGTGTATGTGTTGCACCGTTGCTCCGTTTTGAGTGTGCTCCATATGAAACTTGCTTAGATTTGCTTGTAGTTTCATATTATCATGTTGCATCCTTGTTTTGAGGTGTTTGCTTGATGTTTGTATGCATTTTGCATCAATGCCATGTTTAACTTGTTTTGCTCATATCTTCTAGGCCGTAGTCTCGAATCTAATGAACTTTATATGTAACTTGACTAGAATTTCGTGTAGATCATCGTGGTGCATCTTAACTTGCTGTTTAACAACTTGAACATAAGGTTTATTCAGATCTGGACCAATTCCGAAATTTGCATATGAGGACTTACCGAAATTGTTATATGTTGTTCCCGGCCTCATTTAAACTTGCTTTGACGTGTTGCTCTTGTTTGCATCATCTCTTGACATGAGTAGCTTCATGTAGCTTTGTCATGCATCATGCTTGGGTGTGCATCATGCCTTGTTCATGGGTGGTGTGTTTACCTTGTTGTGTGCTTCTTCTTGTTAGTTCCTGCTTTCGTTGCGATCGTGAGGATTCGTTCGTCTACGCTTGGTTCGGCTTCATCCGTTCGTCTTCTTCATGGACTCGTTCTTCTTCCTTGCGGGATTTTAGGCAAGATGACCGCTACCCTGGATCTCACTACTATCATTGCTATGCTAGTTGCTTCGTTCTATCGCTATGTTGCGCTACCTATCACTTGTTCCTCAAGCATCCCAAATTGCCATGTCAGCCTCTAACCTTTTGCACCCTTCCTATGCAAACCATTGTTTGGCTATGTTACCGCTTTGCTCAGCCCTCTTATAAGCGTTGTTAGTTGCAGGTGAAGATGAAGTTTATTCCTTGTTGGAACATGGAGATGTTGTTCCTTACTGGAACATGTTTACTTGTTGGGATATCACAATATATCTTATATGATTAACGCATCTATATACTTGGTAAAGGGTGGAAGGCTCGGCCTTATGCCTGGTGTTTTGTTCCACTCTTGCCGCCCTAGTTTCCGTCATATCGGTATTATGTTCCCGGATTTTGCGTCCCTAACGCGGTCGGGTGATTTATGGGACCCCCTTGACAGTTCGCTTTGAATAAGACTTCTCCAGCAAGGCCCAACATTGGTTTTACCATTTGCCTCACCTAGCCCTTTTTCCCTTGGGTTTCGGAGCCCGAGGGTCATCTTTATTTTAAGCCGGGCCATTTCTCCTTCGAGTGCTGGTCCTAACCGAGCGATGTCCGCGCCTGCAATCAGGGTTTATGCCAACCCGACGTCTGGCTCATCCGGTGTGCCCTGAGACCGAGATATGTGCAGCTCCTATCAGGATTTGTCGGCACATCCGGACGGCTTTGCTGGTCTTGTTTTATTGCTGTCGAAATGTCTTGTAGCCGGGATTCGGAGACTGATCGTGTCTTCCCGGGGAGAAGGATTATCCTTCGTTGATCGCGAGAGCTTATCATGGGCTAAGTTGGGACACCCTGCAGGTATAAACTTTCGAGAGCCGTGCAGCGGTTATGTGGCAGATGGGAATTTGTTGATATCCGTTGTAGTAAACTTGAAGCAAAATCTTCTAAAATACACCAACCGTGTGTGTAATCGTGAGTGTCTCTTTTTCGGGTTGATCGAGAGGAGAACACGGTTTCGGGTTATGTCTCGGCGTAAGTAGGAGTTCGGATCACTTCTTGATCATTACTAGTTGACGACCGTTCCTTTGTTTCTCTTCTCGCTCTCATTTGCGTATGTTAGCCACCCTATATGCTTAGCCGCTGCTGCAACCTCACCACTTTACCCCTTCCTTTCCCATTAAGCTTTGCTAGTCTTGATACCCATGGTAACAGGATTGCTGAGTCCTCGTGGCTCACAGATTACTACACCACCAGTTGCAGGTACAGGTTTCGCGATGATCTTGACGCGAGAGCGATGTTTGCTTGTGTTGGAGTTCTTCTGCTTCTTCTTCGTTCAGGGGATAGGTTCCAGGTCGGCAGCCTGGGCTAGCAGGGTGGATGTCGTTTGAGTTTTTGTTTATGTTTCATCCGTAGTCGGATGTTGATCTTGTATATGATGTTGATGTATTCTTGTGGCATTTGTGCCTTATGTATGTATCCCCATCTATTATGTAATGTTGATGTAATGATATCCACCTTGCAAAAGCGTTTCAATATGCGGGTCTATCCTTGGTGGGACCTTCGAGTTCCTTTTGGATAGGGTCGCATATTGGGCGTGACAGAGGCCAACGAAGTCTTGTTTAGATCTGGAGAGGGTGAGAGAGTGTGAAGAGAGCAACTACAAGCGCTGAGGCTCCAGCGTGTATATATATACTGGAGAGAGAGTGTGAAGCATGCAAACCCTAGAAAACAAGAGCGGAGGCTGTAGATTATACGTGATGAGGTGATTATACGGTCACTACGAGATCATATAGCTCCGTATCCATCCATTTTGACCAATCAAAGAATCCTCCTGGCACAAATTATGCTCAAGTATAGTTATCGAACCCGAGACGTCAAGTTTGATGAGCGAACAGGCTAACCAGCTACACAACCCTCCCGTTATGTTCAACGAGAGGAAAATAACCTTTTATACATTCCTGCATTCGTGTGACAAGCGTGCCGTGTTTTTTTTGTGTGGGAGTCATTGGGATTTAAATCAGAATCGTGTCATGTGGCTTTGGTGGTAAGACTATCCACAGTGGTGTAGAAATAATGCAGCCTTAGTGACCTTACCTCTCTCCATGTAGTATGTTGGGTCCCACAGTCAGAGGGTGAAACAAACAAATTAATAAGAAAAATTAAAAGCGCCAGTGGTGTATCTTACCTCACACATCTCGCTACTGCTCGGGAACAATGTCCAATTGATCCCTCTGTTCGCTCACGTACTATTTTAAGTGAATCCTTATTATAACATGCACACAATTTTGGGCACTTGTATTCGACCTAAGTCAGTGTGCTACCGTATATCGTACTTACTACTCCCTCCGTCTAGGTGTAATAAGTCACGTTAGAAGGTGCAGCGGGACCAAGGTGCAAGCAGATTGGAGGAGAAGGAGAAACTTGACCGGTCATTCCTCCAATCAAAGCCTTGGTTTTTGTCTCTAAACGCAACAATTAATCCAAACAACTAAGAGATGCCGTTTTAGATACCATGCAGGGCCATGTATTAACTCGCATGCAAGCCGACTTTTATTTCTTGACTGATCAACGCATAGCTGCGCTCCATGCATTGGGTTTCTGGGGGAGATAACAAGGCATAGTAAGGAGAGTTTGGTTACATTGCTTAGGCTGGTCATAGTTGTGAGTAACTTGGACTAGTAACATGCATATGTTACTAGTCTATGTCACTAGTACGCGAAGTTTGCCGTCGGAAGCGAGCCGATCTGGCTCTCCTGAGCTAGCAAGGTTTTTCTAGCCCACCCAAGCTAGCTGGCCCACAAAAGCTAACATATTTTAACAGTTCCAAACGCCTAACCTTGCCCGGCTATGCTATAAGCTGTTCTTGCTAGGATCCAAACGCTCCCTAAGTAACAACGCTCGCTAGCAACGAGGCCAGGAGGGGATTGAGATGCAAAGTTAATGGACGACGCCTAAACATTTTGGGAATATCTGACTTCCGTAAGGTGACTTAACACCTGGACGGAGGAAGTACTACTCCTCAGTCCAGGTTTGATGGAATATTCGTCACCTCTTCTCTTCTTGTACGTACTCCATTTGTATCTCACTTCCTGTGGCTTCTCACTTGCATGATTTTCCTATTCTATGGACCTGTGTGTGTGCGTGTGTGTGTGTGTGTGTGTGTTTAACAGCATGTGTGTGTTAGAGAGAGCGACAGATCGACCTACTCCTACAGAGAGATGGTGCGTAGTGTATGATTTCAGCCGCGAGAGTTGGTTCATCCTCTCGTTTCCGGGCGTCCGGTAGGGACAGACGGACAGCTGCCATGCCCGCTCCTGACCAGCCTGGCCCACCCAAAACCCCTCCATCGCCTGCGCGCGCTTCCCGCCAGAAACGGTCAGCGCTGCTCCAAAGAGTCGGTGTCGCATTCATGCCCGGGCAGAGCGAACACGCCTCTCACTAGCGCAAGAGTGATTGTTGCTTCGTCCGTCCAACTTACTGTTGGGTCTATGTGATTTGACGGCTCATTGGTCTTTATTACTGAGGTGGTAGGACTGCTGGATGTCCCACGCTTTCGGCGAAAGGAGGTACTACTAGATTACAATTTTCTCCATTCTTACAGCGGAGGAGTGCAAGAGCAGTGAAAACACGCGGGCTTAGTGATTACATGGCCCACCTCACACTATCACCATATTTTCTGGACACCATGCGACACCTAACTCTTTACATAGTACTCCCTCCATTCCTAAATACTAGCTGAGTCCCCGCGTGTTGCCGCAGAACAGCCGTATATCTCCCTGCATAAAATTATCGATCTCATAGAACTAAAAAAACTATATAACCGCATGACAAATGTGGTAGCCAAACTAAAAAAACTCCCATCATCATTTAGATCATCCCACATAAGGAAAAAAGATCAACCAACTCCTACTGCATAATGGGATTATATTTTTATTTTTGACATGTTAATGGGACTTAAAAGCTCACTTACATGCATGCTACCGGTGCATGCTTGCATGCAGACATGTTGATGTGATTTAAAACCCACTCACATGCATGCCACGGTATTTTTGCATGCTTGCATGTGGCTTAGTGCGGAGCCTCTCAACGTCTAGATCAGACAGCTATTATGGACTGATTTACTTCATATAACGGCTACATTAATTTTGATGATGTGGCTCAAGGAGAGGACACAGAATTCCTACTAGTGGGGGCTAGCTATTACTAGTAGATAAGTCTTTGTAGAGATTCCACTAGGTGAACTACAAACGGAACAAAATGAATGAATCTACACTTAAAATGCATCTCTATACATCCGCATGTGGTTCATGGTGAAATCTCTACAAAGGCTTATATTTAGGAACGTAGGAAGTACTAGTATAGAACGTACTGTAATTCATCAGCGAGATAAATTTTTACAATGCTATGAAGCTTCCAGCTTCTATTACATGTATCTTGCGTCCAAGGTTGCCCGTTGCAACATTTCATCAAATACAAAGGAGACTAACATGCATGCTATTGCATCTCAATGATTGATAGATCATAGCAAATATGTACTCCCTCCGTTCCAAAATAAGTGTCTCAACTTTATGCCAACTTTAGTACAAAGTTGTACTACTACTAAAGTTGACACTTATTTTGGAACAGAGGAAGGTAAAGAAAAAAACGATCCATGCAGTCCCTAGCCCTTGAACCGTGAACCCTAACCAGGCTTCAATTTCTTTGGCAACGCTCGAGCTTCCTAAGAAATGAAGTTTGCAACCTTTTGACCATCGGATCATTTTGTGCGATTTCACCAAAATCGAGATGAGCATCCCTATGGCAAAGAAATTGAAGAAGCATGATTAGAATAAGATTACTGGGACTAGTTGATGAGACATAAACTCATCACAAATACAGTACGTAGAAGCCAGTAGAGGTATGTGCGGGGCAAAGAAGTAGAGAAATATCCACATGGAGTGATGTGGGCAGCTGGAGCAGTGGTGCAAGCCGGCTGTAAAGGGAGTTGTACCTGAGGGATGTCGAGACGTAGCTCAACCTAGAGGAGGGCGGCGGGAGGCGGCAACTGCCCACGTCACGGCAGTGAGCAAGGGACGAAGGCAACCTCACTGGCTTTGTGAGAGAGAATGGCCGGGACCCCTGATCGGGACGTGCCGATAGTGGGTTTTCGCCGTCGGCGACGGCGACCGCATCTACATTAAGCATCCACCCCTTCCCCCGGCGGACGTGATCCGCCGGGATGTTAGAGATGTGGCCACAATCATTTTGTGTGAGAGACTGTAAAGAGAGCAACCCCAACAAGCAACCGTGTAGGCTGGTGTCGGTGTCAAAACCGGCGGATCTCGGGTAGGGGGTCCCGAACTGTGCGTCTAAGGCGGATGGTAACAGGAGACAGGGGACACGATGTTTACCTGTGTTGGGCCTCTCTATGGAGGTAATACCCTACTTCCTGCTTGATTGATCTTGATGATATGAGTATTACAAGAGTTGATCTACCACGAGATCGTAGAGGCTAAACCCTAGAGACTAGCCTATGGTATGATTGTGGTATATTGTATATATGTCTATCGACTAGCCTGGCCCCGGTTTATATAATGCACCAGGGGCCTAGGATAACAAGAGCCCTAGCCGAATACGCCGGTGGGGGAGGAGTCCTTGTCTTGTTCGCCAAGTCTTGTGGATTCTTCCTTGTATGCGGCAGCTGTCCGGACTGGCCCATGAGTATATGGCCATGGGGATCCTCGGCCCAATCCAACTGATCGGGAGACGACGTGGTGAGTACCCCCTAGTCCAGGACACCGTCAGTAGCCCCCTAAACCGGTCTTCAAGTTGGAAACACTCCTCGATTCTTCCGAATTGTTCTTCATCTTCGGTCGTCGGTCTTGAAAACTGGTTCAACAAATCTTCTCATCTTCGATCTTGAGGATCGCCGAAATGCATTCGGCGAGTTTACACGTCGGGTATCCGAGGAGCCCCTTTAAGTTTCTGGCCCTTATCAATGCCTTGTTATTTTTATGCCACACCTCCGGTTTGAAGTTGTTCCCGGGCGGCAGCGTCCTCTTGTGTCCGAGCTCCAACGCCGGACTGCATTCGAGGTATCTTTTGCAGCCGAGCACCGACGCCGGACCGCTTCCCAGCTCTAACGCCGGAATGTATCTGAGATCCAACGCCGAACTATGTATCCGAGCTCCAACGCTGGACTGTATCTGAGCTCCAACGCCGGACTATGTATCCGAGCTCCAACGCCGGACTGTATATCCGAGCTCCAACGCCGGACTGTATCCGCGCTCCAACGCCGGACTGTATATCCGAGCTCCAACGCCGGACTGTATCCCAGCTCCAACGCCGGACTATATATCCGAGCTCCAACGCCGGACTGTATCCCAGCTCCAACGCCGAACTGTATCCTAGGTGTCATAAACCACCTTGGTTCAAAGAATTTTGAAGGAGTTTAGACGAGCTTAATGCCGGAAATGCCCTCTATGGAGCCAGCCACTAGCGCCCGAGCTTCATGCCGGACTGCTTCCGAGGTGGTGCACCACCCCGAATGTGGGCTGATTTTTGTCAATATTTTTGATTGGTGCAATTTATTCTCTGCCGAGATACATAGCCAGTAGCCCTCAAGGTGGGTATAAGTCTAAAACCTGAGACGCACATGAAGGATGACATAAGACCGCTGATCCCTGTAGCCGCTGAGACTCAGGTTGATTTGCAAAATCGGTCTGAGGATCAAGTCCTAGCTCGGCAGAATACTTCGGGACACAAAAAGCGGTGTGCTCAGTCCTCAAGACTCAGGTTGGGTGCGGCCGACCAACCTGAGGATCAAAATCTCCTCGGAGACTGTATTACACTTAAAATTTTCTGCATTGGACAGGCAATGCAGTAGCCCCCGAGACACTGGTCGAGTGGCAACACCGCATCGAGGATCGATGTGCCCCTTTAATATTTGTAAATAATAAGCCCGAAGCCCAGTAGCCCCCGAGCCTTAATGCGGGCACGGGTGGCCAAATTAAGGATCGATATCCACAGTAAAATCACAAATTATGTGTAATGACTCAGTGTATCCAAGTACTTTATGTCATTAATGCTCGGATCCGCATTGTACAAAACTTTGTTGACCGACCATCGGCTTCAACCTCCTCGGCCAGTAGCCGAGGAGTGTTTGTCCTACTTTATAAAGCCTTTATGAGGGCAAAGATTTACGACAAACAAGGCAATCTGGCCATACGGTTTTAGAAACAAAGGTATGTAGAGAGATATGTTATATTACTGTTTAACAGAAGAAATGTCTTCCAAAGAAAATAGTCCCGCTATCGGTTCCTTTCTTTGGGTTGTCATGCTAAGCATGATCATGAAACCTCGGCTCCAATGTAAGAGCAAAATATTGAGGATTTAGTTTGGGAGGCCAGTTACTAGCCCCCGGTAGTGTTCGGCATACGAGGTCAAGCCGAAACACTTGACCAATGTTATGAATGGCCCGTCATTTAATATAGTCATCGGATCGCTGACCAGTTTACACCTATTGTGACAGTCGGTTTCAGCTTTCTCCACTGAGGTGCTTAACCATGCGAGCTGGAAGCACAGTCGCAGTGGTTCTCCCTTTGCACATCTAGCCGAACAAAGCGGAACGTAGGAGGCAAGCGCGAGAGCCGGGCAACCCAACTATTGACCGAAGACACAATTCGAAACTGATGCATATATAGCAATATCCGAGAATGTTTTTGCCGAATCTCTAAAGGTGTCCGGCGTTGCACTGTGAGACTTGTGCTGAAAACACACAAATAGTTTAAAAGTGCCAAAAGCTTGGAAAACCAAAAAACGTCGATAAAAACATGACGTCCGAACAAGATCAAGTGTTCGGTGCCAATCCGAAATTGGACTTTAGAAAAAAAGTGCTTCGCCGTGCTTTAACATGACACATCCTATCTCAAGACTTCAAGCGGGTCAGCCCTACGGCTTCAGTCTCCCATCCCGAAGGCGGAGTACTTCTCATTAGGCCAGTTTAGAAAACTAAACTCTAGCGGTTTTGAGAGAGAAATTAGGCTCCCCGGCTAGTGACCGCACACTCGTGTCGAAAAAAAGGAGTGATAAATAATAATAAAAACTTTGCAACGACTAAGAAGAAAAACACTTATTATAAAACGGCTCAAATAAACATAAGAGCCCCCAAGTGACTTGGGTAAAAGAATGATTGTATGTACCGAAGTACTTATATCATATCTATGTTCAACCGAACTTTAAACGCGTCTTAACCGACCGTCGGCTTCTCCCTCTTCGGTCAAGGACCGAAAAGTGTTATGTACTCCATCTATCGAGAATATCGATGGTGTTTCCAATAACCAGGCGATCAGGCCATAAGGCTGTAACAGACAAAGCATGCTCATGGAACTTATGCTATATTACTGCGAAGTGTAAGAAGCATCTTCGAAGAAAATAGTACCCCCACCGATACCTTTCTTCGGTGCTCATTGTTATTATGAGACTTGTGCAATAGATTTTTGTACTCGTGACTTCCGCTGTGTGCCGACCATGATTGAAAACAATAAGAGCGCTAGCTTTCGGCTTCACCCAGTCTGAGGTCAGAGCTCGAAGGACCCGGTCGTGACAATCGCAGAGGTGCTCCCTTTACTCCCTAGCCGAACAATCGGGAACGTAGGGGTAATCACAGGAGCCAGGCAACCCAGCTTGCAGATCGCTTAAGTCAATATGGTGCATATTGTGGCGTAATACACGAACAAGGAACGAAGACGTACAAGTATAATCATGTGCAAGAGGAAAAGCTTCATGAAGGAAGCCCCCAAATGAATGGGGTATTTGAATTTGCGCGTCACAAACAAAGTTTGGACAAGGAAAATTTTTACAAGCAACTTTTTCCCAAATAAGTATAATGCTTGGTCGAGCCGAACACAAGTTAAAAATTTAAAACTTTGAGCATGAAAGCGACTTAGCTGGTTAATGTGTTCGGTATTGATGACGCAGATCCGAGCTTGATACGGGACAAGGTTCCATCCCCCAAGCTGGTCCCGAGGTGGCGGAGCAAAGAGCTCGGCACTCCGAAGTAGTGACATAGCACAGTCAATGCAGGCCGGCAGAGTGATGTTGAGGTCATCGGCATGGGGTGATGAAGTGTTGATGAAGCCCCCCGTCCAGCCGAGGTGACGCCAAAGGATATAGTCCGGCTGGATCATTTTACTGTGCACAAAAAATAGTGGAAACTGGAGATAATAGTAATAATTATAATTAAAAAAATCATTGCATAATAAATAATTTATGCAAGGTGAGTAATAAAATAAATATGGCCTGGCGCCGAAGTCAATGTCGATGCAGGTCGGCGGCGTGATGCGGTAAAGGCATGGCAAGGGTTGGCTTCCCGAGGCAAAGCCCTCGGTCCAGCTAACGTGACAGAGCTGGTCGGGTAGTGACGCCGAAGTGTCCGGAGTAGGTTGATGAAGAGATGGCGAAGCCCCCAGTCCGGCCAAGATGTCGAAGTAGGTCGGCGTGATGGACACCAGCTTGAAGAAGCAATAGTGTGGCCCTGCCGATGCAGGTCGTGACGTGGTCGATGCCGGCTTAATTAAGCGACCGTGCGGCGATGCCGGTATGCCCGCTCCGTGTAATCCGTGGGGCGGCGATGTTGGTGATGATTTATCCTTCGCGATGCCGGACTCTTGTTCAGCTTGCCGAGATGATGATCCGAAGAAGTTGAGCTCGGCTCAACAAAGTGACGACGTGTCTAGCGCAGGTCGGCAGCCGTGGAGCAATATTGCCGGACTGGTTTGACACCAAAGATGATCTTGAAGATCATGTTCAAAAGATTTTGAAGTTAGTGGGATGTGTTCGGGAACAAAACACAACACCCCATACAAAACTTCCTTCAAAAAGGATGTCCCAAATCCCGTTCATAAAAAGACGAACTTCGGGTCGGATTCGTTTTTGCCTTGAAAACAGATCCGAAAAGTGATGCACTAATGGGAAGGTTCCCGGAGTTTGGACGGTCGAATCGAGCTGAAATTTTGAGGGGTGGTAGATATAGGAATTCCGCAGCCGATCAACAGTTGGATCTTCCAAAGGAAGTCCGAGCTAGAATCTGGACACCATGCCCTAAACTCGTCCGGATTCTCGTCCAGATTCAATGCGGCTCCGGTATATCGGAGATTGCCAGAGATTCCTCCATCGGAACTCGACAAAATTTTCCAGGGTTGTTGTAGACTCAATTCCGCACAATTCCATCGAGGCAATCGTTAAAATGACGCTTGAGGAGGCAGTGGCGGCGGACACAAGTCCGCTGTTCAGAAAAACAGTACGGTCGCCCGAGGGCAATGTTGACGTTGAGCCCCCGGGCTCCCTGGATGATTCCTCCATGATCTTGATAGAGATCGGAGTTGATGTTGATGAAGGCCCTCATCCGAACACGGCGATCAGAGGCAGGCACAGCCCTTGGTCGAACCAAGGTGACCAGTTGAGCTGGTGACGAAGGTGCCGAAGTCGCAGTTGATCTGCAGGCGAGCCATCGACCTTTTGCCGAACACACAGCGGAACTCTCAATGAAAGCACCAATGTCGGTGTCAAAACCGGTGGATCTCGGGTAGGGGGTCCCGAACTGTGCGTCTAAAGGCGGATGTTAACAGGAGACAGGGACATGATGTTTACCAGTGTTGGGCCCTCTCTATGGAGGTTATACCCTACTTCCTGCTTGATTGATCTTGATGATATGAGTATTACAAGAGTTGATCTACCACGAGATCGTAGAGGCTAAACCCTAGAAGCTATCCTATGGTATGATTATTGTATATTGTATATATGTATATCGACTAGCCTGGCCCCGGTTTATATAATGCACCAGGGGCCTAGGATAACAAGAGTCCTAGCCGAATACGTCGGTAGGGGAGGAGTCCTTGTCTTGATCGCCAAGTCTTGTGGATTCTTCCTTGTATGCGGCAGCTGTCCGGACTGGCCCATGAGTATACGGCCATGGGGATCCTCGGCCCAATCGAACTGATCGGGAGACGACGTGGTGAGTACCCCCTAGTCCAGGACACCGTCAGCTGGTCCATCCTGACTATGTATATAGTGGAGCGGTTTCCTTTTCTCTCCATATGAACCTATCATACTGCGTATGTGCCACAGAAGAAAAAAAACTTTATTTATAAATAACACGGCACCTACTACTCGTTCTACTATAACCTTGCGCTTGGCATCTCCAAAATATTAACCTTGCGATTGGCTCTTCGCCTCTTCAGGAAGTCGAGCAATAATGGTAGTGCAGTATATATCGTTCTGGCTATATGAGACCGAATGAATTGCTGCACATCCACCACATAGGCAAGGGTCGAGGGGCGAGGGAGAGTGCTACATACGGAGTAAAATGAGTGAATCTACACTCTAAAATACTGTCAGGACCCTGATTCCAAGTCACATCGATCTAGCCGGTAACACCTCATATCACTTTGCGGCCTCACGCACGATATTCCCACGGGTGTCGTCTTACCATGGCCCGGGACCATTTGCGCCTTTTGGCTCACGTATATGATAGTGTCGCTAGCATCCATATGACAGAGAACCCGAGCCGACATGGCTATTCGTGAACCCAAAGCGGCACTAACCCATGGGGACAGGCATACATGAATCAACTTCGAGCATGTCGGTCAGCAGCGTGTGAATCCAGGCTATAGCACTGGGCTAATAGGACTCTGGGAACCCGGGCTGTAGCAGGCTAGGCGGGACTCCGGATGTCACCGCATGACATTTCCCCGAAGGGACAGACACAGGAACAAAGTGAATCACATGCTGGCCAGTCAAGTGTTCCGGAAGCAAGAGTCTTTGGGCTAGCAGGACTCCGGTGAACCGGGCTGTAGCGGACTACTATGGCTCATGGAAGCACTGGACTACATTTCCCCATAAGAGAGGCTGCCAAGGATAAACAACTAGATTGTCGGATCCCACACATTCCAAGCATTTCAAACATACACACAATATGCTCGATATGTGTAAATACAACATGGCATCACAACATAACTCTACGACTCAAGTATTTATTCATTAGGCTCCGAGGAGCGAGATATTACAAACATGGGTCTCATGACCCAACATTCAGAGCATACAAGACAAAGCACAAGCGGAAGCTTAACATGTCGAGTCTGAGACATCTACAAATGAAAAAGGCTGAGAAGCCCGACTATCCACCAGATCCTGCCGAGGGCACAAGATCGTAGCTGAGGTATCAAGCTAAACGTTGAAGTCCACACGGAACTACTAGCGAGACTGACGTCTCTCTGCAAAAACATAAAATAGGCAAACGTGAGTACAAATGTACCCAGCAAGACTTACATCATAACTATCTACATATGCATCGGTATCAATAAAGGGGTGGTGGAGTTTAACTGCAGCAAGCCAGCTTTGACTCGGTGGCTATCCTAAACTACGGCTGCAAGTAACTCTTTTGAGGTGGCGCACACGAGTCCACATATTCACCATATCAATACACCACTATGGATCCGCTCCGCCTCCCTATGAGAAGGCCATCCATAGCACTCACGCTTATCTTGCGCATTTTAGAGTATCCACTTCCACTTGTCTATGAACTGTTATAGGCAACCCAGAAGTCCTTTACCGCGGACACGGCTATTCGAATAGATGATGTTAACCCTGTAGGGGTGTACTTCTTCACACACGCTCTCGCCACTTACCACCATGCACACGTCGTGTATCTCGGCAACCTTCAAGCGGAAGCCTGGCGAGGGAGTCGGCCACGACCTGACTAACCACACAAGTCTCTAGTCCAGGTTTATCGCCTATTCGGGTTCCATCCGCTAGGAGATCCGGCCGGGGTGTCGCTCACGACCCCAAACGATGTGTGCAGGGTTCCCGAGACACCAAACGGCGCTCGGTACACCGGCCACGGTGTATCTACCGCAACATAGCCCACCCCTAGGGTCAGCGCTACGCACGGCCCCCAACACATATCCTACAAACACCAGAAACTAGTTGCAACTCCTGGACAGAGATCGAGGCGATTAATAAGCAGAGGGGTCGAGTTATCGGAACCCAGTGTGTGGTAGTAACTGTTTCATGGATCACAAACACAGAACTCAGTTCCTGAGGACGGCTCCAATGACACAACCCACCATGTACTCCTACATGGCCTCTCACCGCTACCTTTACCAAATCGTGTTCACACACTTAGCTCTCAACAGTAAGACATGTTCACACACCTCTGATTCATCCTCGATGAATCAAACCTGACTCAACTCTAAGCAGATGCGTGCATGACAAACAAGCATGAATGAGTAGGCACAACAGGCTCAAACAACTCCTACTCATGCTAGTGGGTTTCATCTATTCTTACCGTGGAAAGACAGGTCATGCAAGAGGATAAAGGGGTTCAGCTACCGCAGCAAATAACAAATATGTCGTTGTTGTCCTAATGCAAGAAAAGAGAGCAGGAGCGAGAGAGAGTGGGATTGTATCGGAATGAACAAGGGGTTTTGCTTGCCCGCACTCCCGAAGATATTATAGCTCTTCATCGGTGTCATCGAACTCATCGTCGTAACCACGTTTATCGAGAGGGGACAAACACCGGCAACTGAGAAAGAACACAATCAATGCAATGCCACAATATGATGCATGATCATGACATGGCAATATGATGTGAGTTGACCTAATGCATCTAGCAACGGTTTAAATGAAGTTGGTTTGAACCCAAGGTTCAAATTCAAACTCCATGTATGGCATTTCAAATGCCATTTATTCAAACTGTCTTATACAGCAACTTTAAGTTGTTCAAACATGCATGAAAATGACATAAACAGATTCTTTGGATTTTTCTGATAATTTTTTATATATAATTTGTTTCATTTGGAGTTACGGTTGATTTTATATGATTTTTAGAAATTTTGGTTATTTTCTGAAATAAATAAATCATTTTTTATTTATTTTAAATCCCAGAAAATATTTACCGCGTCAGCACGACGTATTAGTGATGTCAGCAGGTCAATGGGCGGCCCAGGTCAAACTGACCAGTGGGGGCCACTGGTCAGTGACTAACCTAACTAACCAAGTTAATTAACATTAATCTAATCCTAACCTAGGTTAGTTAAGGGCCTGGGGCCACATGTCAGTGACACAGGGTTAGTTAGTGAGGTGATTAACCCATAATAGTGGTGATTAGCACTAATTAAAACTTAAAATAATTCGGTTAGGGGCCAGCCCCACATGTCATTGACTCAGGTGGGGTCCAGCCAGGGTCAAAGTGGGTCAAACCCACCGGCGACTCGACACCGGCGAGGCCCGAGACGGCGGCGCGGCTCGGAAAATGCCCACGGGGCATGGACGAGGCCGTTCCTGGGCTCGTTGGAGAGCTCTTGCAGGCGCGCGTCGAGTGGTGGTGGCGGCCGGGCCTATGGTGGCCGGAGCCGACGACGGCGAGCTCCAAGGCGGCGGCCAGAGTTCGGGTGAACTGGGTTTCGGTGTTAGGGAGCACGGCAGGAGGCAAAGAGGGGTGCTATGGCCTCCTAGGGGTGCACTGAGCACGGCGCAATGCTCGAACGCGAGTGGCAGCAGTTGTGGCCGCGACAGCGATGAGGTACGGCGCCGGCGAGCTTCGGCGTCCGCGCAACTACAACCTAGAGGAGGCGGCGAGCAACGGGGTTCGGGGGAAGAGGAAGAGAAGCTCACCACAAGCACGATGGGAAGGTCAGTGGGCGCGGGGGAGGTCCGGAGTGAGAAGGACGACGGTGGCGATCTCGGTGACCCGAGGAGGAAGAGGAGGTCAGGGCCGGCGCTTCGGGGCGTTTGGCGTCGCGTGAGTCGACAGAGAGGCGTATGCGACAGTGGCAGAGCTTCTGGGCATGTAGGAGAGGCGAGGGGGAGGCGGTGGCCACGGTGGTGGCGAACGGCGGCGACGAACCCGTTCGGGTGGGTGAAAGAGAGAGGTCCAGGGGAGGGGATGAGCACGGGGAAGAGCGGGAGGGGGTCGAGGGGAGCGCGTGGCGTCACCCGAAGATGCCAGGGCTAAGCGGCAAGCAGGAGGTGGCGGGGCGCGTGCTGACGTGCGGCGGCCACGCGCGTGCTGTCCTCCTGGCGGGAGGTAGGTGATTACTGGCACTGTGGGCCAGTGGGCCGCATAGTGCTGGGCCAGCTCGGGTGCCAGATGGGCTGCAGGTAAGTTAGGTAGGTTTTATGTCCTTTTCTTTTTATTTCTGTTTTCTAATTCTTCTGTAACTTTAGGGCTTTATTAAAAATACTAATGCTAGCTCAAAAATCATGAAACTGCTCAGGCCCACTATTGAAAATATATACAACAGTAAACATTTCATTTTATGATTATTTAGACATTTAAAATATTTTATAGCATTTAAATGTCCAAATGCAAATAACATATGATTTAATTCAAAAATCCAGAATGGCCTAGAAAAATGTGCACCATTTTTGGGAGAGGTTCTAGACCAATGCCAAGATGATGAACATTTTAGAAGGCATTTTGGGTTTATTCAAAAGTATTTTAGTAACCCTAGTTGATTTAGGTGGTGCTGGGGGTTTCTGTCATCCCCATTTCAATTTTCTATGAAAAGTAAACATGATGCATCACCAAGAGCTAACACTAAGCAGTACTAGAAGCTAGGGATGTGACAACTCACCCCCACTAAACAAGAATCTCGTCCCGAGATTCAAGCGTAGGGTAAGATGAAGGGGGAACACAAACTAACACAATCTTCACGATCCAGGGTGCACTTCAAATGAACGTTGATTCGATCACCATCCTTGTCTTGATGTCTTGCTCTGAGAACTCCAACCAACATGGCAATGAAAGGAAAAGGAAAACTCTAGAAGGATCGATCTCCTTGAAGATCGAACAACTCAGGATCAACTCATGGAGTGAGACATAGAAACATCTCTCGAGCTGAGACACGAGGCACACATCCAAAGTAATGGAGTGGAACAGATGACGAAGGTTCACTAGGTAGACAACAATTCCACACTTAAGAAGGTGGTGAACGGTTGTCAACGTAGCAAGGAGTTGAGTTGCCATGACACCAAAATGAGACATCCTGGAGGAGGGTGACCCGTAGAATAATCCCTTAAGTGGCAAAAAGAATTACCTTTGATATAGAAATCATTGAGACTCTTTATATCAGCCTAAGGCAAATCACAACAATCGTTTGGCGGAGTGCGAAGGAATGGCATGCCAGACTAGAATGGAAGATGTGGATTGCCTTGTTGAAGACAATGCAAGGAATGATTTTAGCTTATCATCGGAAATGGATGGAACCCATGGTAAAATGGCACATTGGCGGTGCAAGCTGGGAACAACATGCAAATGCTCGGAATGATTCTAGTAACTGGGGAGGAACCCCATCACCAGAGAGTGAATCCACTATTGAAAGGTTATAGCATAACCGAAGAGACTAGGAGCAATCCCAGTTAGTGCCGATGATAACACCTAGTGCTTGTGCGTGCTCCCAAGAACTTTAGCATTTCCATATTCATCAAGGTTTTACCAATATCCGTGTCAAGGATCCTGGCAACACAACATACCACCAATATGAATAGTGATGGACGATGCAGATGCAAAGGAAGATAACACCTTCTCAGATTTCACCTTAGCGAGGCCAAGGGATCAAAATCTGGATGATTGACCGAGAAGCATTTAGCACTCCGCTACTAATGTTCTCCTTGATGTGCTAGCATAACCCATTCATTGAAATGGTTTAGTATCTAGAACATCAAGTAACAGGTCGGACTTCGGGAGCTCAAGAATCCATAAGGAACAACTACTGGAATAAATTCTACGAGATCCTCATGGAGAGGTGGCCAAATTTCTTCAATCGAGATACTACAATAATAGGTCTTCCGGCTGGGTGTGTTGGCCACGACATCCACTTTACCGGTTATCGAGAGACCAATATTATAGTTCTTGGAAAATGCTCCGACCATCATATCTGCCTGAGATTCAGATCTGGTTGGTGTCAGGATATTCCAGACTCATCGAGTCTAGAAAAGGAAAATGAAAGTTTGCAACACAAATCGACAAGACGACGTTGCGAGATTCTCGGGAAATGGGTTACGGTAGTAAGCTCCAAAATATGAGTTGGTTCTGCTATAAACATGTGAACACGTTGTCCCAGACAAGCATGGCCATGTAGTAGTCTTATAACAAAACACTACCGGGTTGAGGTGGGGAACCATCAATGAGGATATCGAAGTCCTTACATAAGTCCGGATTAGCTCTTATGAAGGAACTCCTTCTCCTTGAACAAATCAGTCAGTGGCTTGGTGTGCTAGGGATACGTATAGAATGAAGGTTGCAAGTCTCCATACCACAGAATACTTTGCACATGTACATGACTGACTTGGGATGGTTCCAAAGAAAGCAACATTGACTTTCTCGAATTCACGGCGACAACTTGCATCAAATGCACATGAATTAGAGGGAGTCACTTCTTCCATCCAAACATATGCTTCATGAACTAGCATGAAGAAATGCTTTCAGAAGTTTCCAACACTAGCTTCATGTTCCACGAAATCATGGAGAAGATAAGGATGTTGTCGATGTGCTCAACAACAATTGATCCAGGTTTCCATATAAATGGAATTCCATAATTAAATGAACACGGTGATAGCATTGGTCAGACCAAAGTACATAATGGTGTATACCTGAGGAATCAACCACGAGTAAGACAACATTACGAACATCGTTGGTTCTGATTTGATTTGAGGATAACCCATACTCAAATCAAAGTTTTGGCAAGACAATAGATTCAATAATTGACCACGAGGTTCAATCAAGGAAGATATCGTCTATCTTCAACACACACACAAGATATCCCTTAAAATGAACCAAGTCGGACAAGCTTTCATCTTCCAACTCTCCGAGTTGTTGTTTAGCCTAACCAACTCGCTCGTGGTATCCGACACAGATTCTTGGAGGAAGGGTGGTTTACAAGAAAACCAACTTGATCACGAACTCAACATCGCGGTCAGGTGACAACCTGGTGATACTTTCGAGAAGATATTCGAAAAATCACAAACCATCGATATGTTACTAAGCTTGAGAACAATATTGCTTTCGAGATGAGACGATATGATCAAATAAGCAAGGATTGACATAGCCCTGACTCATTGATCGAGGAGTGCACCAGAAATAAGGACTAGGTAGCACAATCAACCTTAGGATGGTGATTCAATAACCAACACGCTAAGAATGAGGTTATTGTCCATTTTACTACCAAGCAGCAGAGTTGCTAGGAGTATAGATTTCACACATCACGATTCACTTGTCGGCGTTCCGATTGCAACAACACGGGAGCCGAGAAATGAATAATGAGGGTGAGAAGTATCACTGCATCAAGAATTCATAGAATGGTGTGCAATTCCCATGATAATCTTAATATAAATATGGTAGTACTGCAAGGTAGAGCAGAACAAAGGCTGGATTAGCAATTTGATCTGCGGAGCACAACTGCTTTGACCAATTATGGATATGGCTGAGGTTCTGGAGTTTGTTTCTCCTAGTCATTCCAGAATAGAATGGCTTGACGGACCACAAGAGTAATAGGCATCGATAAACGAATGCACGCATACTCTTGACTATCAATTAATAGACGGGGGTCAGAATACAACTAAGGAGGGACAACTCGAGGAACATATAACTTTCTGAGTTGTAGATGCATAGATTAGTATGTCGAACCAGGTTCAACAGGTTTCTTCCAGATAACCCATGCGGAGAAGGTAGATCTGGCAGAGTCACAGCATAGAATCGAGAACTCGTCAAGAGCACTCTGGTTGTGATCTTTCGGTTCTGCGAGTAATTTCTGCCATATTGGTTCATGGTATTGAAAGAAGGATTTACCACGGACCTCGAGGACTATCGCAAAGGTTACTAATAACCTAAGGAATGAGAAAAACACTATAAACATGAGGTAAGTAGGGTGAATCTCGGGTTCAAAACCCAGGAGTAGAATACCTACTACTAAGTGGCATCACGTGATGCTTTCGAGAATAAAGGCCAGAATCATCACTCTGGGACACAAATCATGGCTAGTTACTAGATGATCCCCTAATACACCTAGGGTCATAATAATAGCTCCAACATATACGTCGAGGCAATAGTGTACCTCAACTCACCGTTTAGTGTGGTTAACCTAGCCAGAAAGGTCATCGAAAATAGAGGGAAAGGATTTTGCAATTGCATCAGATTATTTAGAAACCTGGGATGACTCGGACAACATAACAACTGTAAATGCTCGAAAAGATTGAGACATCCTACAAAATGGTGGCATAACCACTCGATCATCATAATATCAAGGTTATGAGATCAACTATGAATACATGGAGATAGTAGAAACTAAATTGAGGCTTAAATCCAACAATCTTATAGGTCTACAGATTAGTAACGTGTGATCCTGATAAAAGAAGAGATAGCCTAGTTTCTTAACCCCGTAGGAAAGACAAGATGATTCAGATCAGAAGGGCATAAGGTATAAGGAGTAAAAGAGCCTTGTGTTCCATCCCACAATCAATTCCCTTTATATAACTAAAGAATTTCTAGACTCAACTTCGACCAGTTTGGCTTGGTAATCCTACAGGTAGTGTCACGCCCAATATGCGACCCTATCCAAAAGGAACTCGAAGGTCCCACCAAGGATAGACCCGCATATTGAAACGCTTTTGCAAGGTGGATATCATTACATCAACATTACATAATAGATAGGGATACATACATAAGGCACAAATGCCACAAGAATACATCAACATCATATACAAGATCAACATCCGACTATGGATGAAACATAAACAGAAGCTCAAACGACATCCACCCTGCTAGCCCAGGCTGCCGACCTGGAACCTATCCCTTGATCGAAGGAGCAGAAGAAGAACTCCAATACAAGCAAACATCGCTCTCACGTCATGATCATCGCAATCCTCACATGCAATCGGTGGTGTAGTAATCATGAGCCACGAGGACTCAGCAATCCCATTACCATGGCTATCAAGACTAGCAAAGCTTAAAGGGAAAGGAAGGGGTAAAGTGGTGAGGTTGCAGCAGCGACTAAGAATGATATGGTGGCTAACTTACGCAAATGAGAGCGAGAAGAGAAACAAAGGAACGGTCGTCAACTAGTAATGATCAAGAAGTGATCCTGAACTCCTACTTACGTCAGACATAACCCAGAAACCGTGTTCTCCTCTCGATCAACCCCGAAAAGAGACACTCACGATTACGCACACGGTTGGTGTATTTTAGAAGAGTTTGCTTCAAGTTTACTACAACCGGATATTAACAAAGTCCCATCTCGCCACATAACCGCGCACGGCTCTCGAAAGTTTATACCGCAAGGGTGTCCCAACTTAGCCCATGATAAGCTCTCGCGATCAACGAAGGATATTCCTTCTCCCCGGGAAGACCCGATCAGTCTCGGAATCCCGGCTACAAGACATTTCGACAGCAATAAAACAAGACCAGCAAAGTCGCCCGATGCGCCGACAATCCCGATAGGAGCTGCACATATCTCGTTCTCAGGGCAATACCGGATGAGACTAGCTACGAGTAAAACCAACCCTCGGGTTGCCTCAAGGTGGCCCAGCGAGAAGCTGTTCGGACCAGCACTTAGAGAAGCACTGCCCGGGGCTAAATAAAGATGACCCTTGGGTTAATTACTCCCAAGGGAAAGGTAGGTGGTGGTGAGGCAAATGGTAAAACCAATGTTGGGCCTTGCTGGAGGAGTCTTATTCAAAGCGAACTGTCAAGGGGGTCCCATAAATCACCCGACCGCGTTAGGGACGCAAAATCCGGGAACATAATACCGATATGACGGAAACTAGGACGGCAAGAGTGGAACAAAACACTAGGCATAAGGCTGAGCCTTCCACCCTTTACCAAGTATATAGATGCATTAATTAAATAAGATATATTGTGATATTGCAACAAGTAAACATGTTCCAACAAGGAACAACATCTCCATGTTCCAACAAGGAACAAACTTCATCTTCACCGCAACTAACAACGCTATAAGAGGGGCTGAGCAAAGCGGTAACATAGCCAAACAACGGTTTGCTAGGAAGGGTGCAAAAGGTTAGAGGCTGACATGGCAATTTGGGAGGCTTGAGGAACAAGTGATAGGTAGCGCAGCATAGCGATAGAACGAAACAACTAGCATAGCAATGATAGCAATGATAGGAATAAGAACGAGTCCATGAAGAAGAGGAATGGATGAAGCCGAACCAAGTGTAGACGAACGAATCCTCACGATCGCAACGAAACAGGAACTATCGAGAAGAAACACACAACATAGTAAACACACCACACATGAACAAGGCATGATGCACAACAAGCATGATGCATGACAAAGCTACATGAAGCTACTCATGGCAAGAGATGATGCAAACAAGAGCAACACATCAAAGCAAGTTTAAATGAGGCCGGAAGCAACATAGAACAATTCCGGTAAGCCCTCATATGCAAATTTCGAAATTGGTCCAGATCTGAATAAACCTTAAGTTCAAGTTGTTAAACAGCAAGTTAAGATGCACCACGATGATCTACACGAAATTCTAGTCAAGTTACATATAAAGTTCATTTAATTTGGAGCTACGGCCTAGAAGATATGAGCAAAACAAGATAAGCATGGCATTGATGCAAAATGCATACAAACAAAGCAAACACCTCAAAACAAGGATGCAACATGATAATATGAAAGTACATGCAATTCTAAGCAAGTTTCATATAGAGCACACTCAAAACGGAGCAACGGTTCAACACATACACACAATACAAGTTTAAAGGACAAGCTGTCCAAAACAGCAACTAGGCATCTTGCAAGCATTAAAACAATATGCTACAGCATCTCAACATGAAAACAAAAGAAATGGGCATGATGTACAGGTAAAGCATGACAAAACATGAACAGTGCGCTATCTCCAGAAAAACCTAGAACATGCTCAAAAACACATGGCAAGATTGCAAATAATAACAGTTTTAGAATTTAGCAGAAATAACATCAGGTTGCAATGTTTAGAACTATCCAAATACATGCTAAAGGAACTTATCATGGCAAACAAAGGCATGGCATGATACTACTAAGTTCATAGAACAAATGTCCTTTACTGACCATGAGCCAAACAGGCATAGAAAATATGATGGCACCCATGTAAACATGGCAAGTTATATTACAGATTCATACATGGCAGGAACAACGATAAGTAGGCATGTTGGTGAGCTTGAACCACTCACCACAGAGCAACACATGGCATGGCAAGACAACTCACAGTAAGAAGACATGTCATAGAAGCTATAAATGGCAAGAACAACATCATAGCATACACGGATCAACTACAACAACCTTGGCAAAATTGAATAACATGTAAACAACCTGCCAGGAAACATTTTATAGCAAAAGTAGAGCTCGATTTACTCAAGCTATGGCACTTCATAATTGCAAACAAGGGCATGGATGGATATATAATAACCATATGTTCAAAACATCCTTACTTAAGTATCTCAAAATAAGCATGGATCTCTCGGTAGCATCAAGTTCATATGGCATAAAAACATCAGCAGAACAGGGGCTGAAATCAACATCATGAAGCCTAGTTTGCATGCTTGTCCTAGTCACCACAGAGATCACAAAAATACATGGTATACAGCCCTGTAAAGATAGCATGGCATAGAACAAAACACATGTAGGACTCAAGTTCATAGGATGCACACATCAATCATGGCAAAAATGACAAAAGTGCATGTTCTGATAAGAATCTGAAACTAACATCATATAGCCCTCTTGTAACAGCATTTATGGCATCAAGATGAGCTCAAATTAAAATGATGCAATGGGATGAAGTGATGTACTCGTCGAAGTGAACAATTTGAAATATTACACGCACGAAACGGAGCTACGGATGCAGAGATACGGCATGACGAACATGGCATGATTATAATAGCAGAACCAGGGACTTAGACGAAAACTACCTCGAGGAAAAGTCAACGGGCGAGGTGGCGGCGGATCTCGCCGGAGAAGGAGAAGAAGATAGCGGGAGGGGGGCCGGAGAGGGCGTCGGAGAGGGCCGAGGCGCCGGGTCTGGCCGGCCCCTTGCCGGATCCGGTCGGAGGCGGGACCATGCATGGCGAGCCCGGGCGGCGACGCAGACGTGGGGCGCGGCGATGAGGTCCTCCGGTTGCCGGAGCGCCACCGGGCGGAGGCGGCGAGGGCGAAGGGCGGCGCTGGGCGGAGGCGCGAGGCGGCGGAGATCCTGTGCGGCGGCGGGTCCGGCGAGGCTCGGTGCCGCGTGAGGCGGCGCGCGAACTCCGGCGGCGGGACGGGCGGCGGGCGGTTGGCCGGGCGGCGCGCTGGCCGGGCGCGGGCGGCGGCGCGTTGCTGGCCGGGCTGCCGGAGCCGCAGGCCGCGCGGCACGTGGAGGAGAGAGAAGGCGCGCTGGGTGAGGTGGCGATGCGGATTGGCTGCGGGCGCGGCGGGTGATGTGGCGACCGCGGTTGGTCGGGCGAGGTGGCAGGGAGGGCGGACATGTCCGGCGCGGAGAGGGATTTCGTCCGGCGGCGCGAGGAGGAGGTGAGCTAGGGTTTGGACTGCGAGAATTTCGGGGGAGGCACACATATATATAGGTAGAGGGAGCTAGGAGAGTCCAAATGGAGCACGGTTTTCGGCCACGCGATCGTGATCGAACGACCGAGAGCATGGAGGGGAGTTTGCTGGGTTTTGGGCCACTTTGGAAGGGGTGTTGGGCTGCACACAAAAGAGACTTTTGCGGTTACCCGGTTGACCGTTGGAGTATCAAACGACCTCCAAATGGCACGAAACTTGACAGGCGGTCCACCGGTGCTATACCAAGGCCGCTTGGCAAACCTCGGTCCATTCCAAGACCGTTTAACACCCGCACACGAAAAGAGGTAAAAGGGGGCGCCGGGGGACATAGGAGTGCCGGATTGCAAAACGGACCACGGGGAAAATGCTCGGATGCATGAGACGAACATGTATGCAATGCAATGCACATGATGACATGGTATGAAATGCAGATGATGACATGGCAAAGTGCAACACGCAAGCACATGACATGGCAACGACGGCGAATAACTGGCAAACACCTGGCGCATCGAATCTGGGGCGTTACAACACTCCTCCACTAACAAGAGATCTCGTCCCGAGATCTTAGGACCGAGACGGAAGGGAAAAGGGATGAGGTGAAACCAGAACGCAAGAGAGAAGATGAACAAAGAATCGAGAGCACTCGATAAGAAGAGAGGAACGACGAGAATGACGAGAATCAAAAGCTCACGGAATCAGATAGACTATGAAACAACTCGTTCTAACCGGAGGGGTTAGAATGAGAAAAGAAACAAATAAGACTGAAACGATTTAGGTAGCACTCCGGCTGAAACATGGAAGGAATAGAATCTGAACTTGAGAAGATGGAATGACACCTGATGAGCTCTTGAAGAATGAATTAAATCATGAAGAACCACCATGAAGAACTCCGGTGACAAAAGGATGATGAGATAAAATTGAAGGATGAAAGAATAAGATGAGCATTGCGATGATTTAGATGGAGGTTCCGACGAGATGGCCGAGGAAATAATTGAACTCCGGAAAAGAAAAGATGAAAAGACTTGGAAGTAGAATTTATTCCTCAAGAACAAACTCCGAAGAAAAGATTAATCACTTGGATGAAATAAGAATAAGATTTATTGTATGCTTATCCTTCATCAAATTAAATTGATGACAAGCAATGGATTTGCATACTACTTATTCTTCTTGAAAAGGATTGAGAAGTGACATATCGCAAACTTGAGAAGGACTTCATGAACCACCGGTAGGATTGAAATAACGAATGGATTGATACGATAAACAAGGAAAAGAATCTTGAACGAACCACCGTAAGAATTCGAAAATGACTGATGAAAGAGAATGAATCACCGGGAAGAATTAGAAAAGCACAAAGATACTTGAGGAATACAAAGACAAGATAACGACGGGATCGCGAACTGGTTGAAGAATACTTGAACGAACACCGAAAGAATATTAAGATGAACGAAAGGGGCACGGATATAGAACAATTGGAGAACGAATCTGAAAACTTAGAACGAAGAAATCTTCCGAAAAGGTGACCTCCGGATGATCGATAGGGAAAGCAACACCTGAAAAATACTCCGGATTGATGAAAATAATTGCACGACTAGAAACAATTTGATAGGATAACATCGAGCTAGCACTATGAATCTCCGGGGGAACGGACAAGATTTAAGAGAAACTCTACTTCGGTCTTCAAGGACGACGAGAAACACCACCAAAATTAATGAGATACTCCAGAAGAATGGAAAGCAAAGAGGTTGAGCCAACAATGAAATGATTTGAAATCGATCTTGAAAAGGCATCTGACTGATGAAATTCATTCTTACGTCAGACTTGAAAAGAATTTGAGAATAACTCCGGAATAATTAGAAGAGTGAGGTAAGATCCTGGGAAAAGACCTGTGGGTTAGGGCCCACTGAAGAGAAACACCGTTGGAAAGGATTGTCGAAGAGATGATACACCGGAACGATTGAAATATTTGAATGAGGTGACAACCTCGAATTAACTCGAACACAGGCGAATCTCCTGAGATGTCTTCGGAACTCCGGAATGATAAGCTGGCGAGAGGCGAACGAGCAAAGAGAACACTTCGAAGGAAAAGAATATGATTAACCCGAAAAACTTGAATTGAGTGCACCGGAAAAAGAAAGGGATGAAGAATGACGAACGGAATTGAGTCATGTTGTAACACCTCATATCCCTTTGCGGCCTCACACACGGTATTCCCACGGGTGTCGCCTTACCAGGCCCGGGACCGTTTGCGCCTTTTGGCTCACATATATGATAGTGTCGCTAGCATCCATATGACAAAGAACCCGGGCTGACATGGCTAGTCGTAAACCCAAAGTGGCACTAACTTACAGGGAAAGTCATACATGACCCAACAACGAACGTGTCAGTCATCAGCGAGTGAATCTGGGCTGTAGCAACTGGGCTAGCAGGACTCCGGTAAACCGGGCTGTAGCAGGCTAACAGGACTCAGTAGACACCAGCGTGACATTTCCCGAAGGAGACGGAACCTGAGAGCGAAGAAGGACACATGTCGGCCATCCTAAGTGTTCCGGAGCAGTAGCAAGCTACCAGGGCTTAGTGGAAGCACTAGGAGACATTTCCCGGTAAGAGAGGCTACCAAGGATAAACAACTAGATATTCAGATCCCACACATACCAAGCATTTCAATAACATACACACAATATGCTCGATATGTGCAAATACAACATGGCATCACAACATGACTCTACAACTCAAGTATTTATTCATTAGGCTCCGAGGAGCGAGATATTACAAACATGGGTCTCAAGACCCAACATTCAGAGCATACAAGTCAAAGCACAAGCGGAAGCTTAACATGTCTGAGTACTGACATCTACAAATGAAAAAGGCTGAGAACCTGACTATCTACTAGATCCTGCCGAGGGCACAAGATCATAGCTGAGGTAACAAGCTAAACGCCGAAGTCCACGCGGAACTACTAGCGAGACTAAGGTCTCTCTGCAAAACATAAAATAGGCAAACGTGAGTACAAATGTACCCAGCAAGACTTACATCAGAACTATCTACATATGCATCATTATCAACAAAGGGGATGGTGGGGTTTAACTGCAGCAAGCCATCTTTGACTCGGTGGCTATCCTGAACTACGACTCCAAGTAACTCTTTTGAGGTGGCACACACGAGTCTACATATTCACCATATTAATACACCACTATGGATCCTCTCGCGTCTCCCTACGAGAACGCCACCCATAGCACTCACGCTTATCTTGCTTATTTTAGAGTATCCACTTGCACTTGTCTATGAACTGTACATGCAACCCAGAAGTCCTTTACCGCGGACACGGCTATTCGAATAGATGATGTTAACCCTGTAGGGGTGTACTTCTTCACACACGCTCTCACCACTTACCGCCGTTTACATGACATGTACTCCGCAACCTTCAAGCGGAAGCCCAACGAGGGTGTCGGCCACGACCTACCTAAACACTCAAGTCTCTAGTCCAGGTTTATCGCCTATTCAGGTTCCATCCGCAGGGAGTCCGGCCGAGGTTTCCACATACGGCCCCGAACGATGTGTACAGGGTTCCGCGACACTGAACGGGCACCCGGCATACCCGTCCATGTGCCTACCGCATCACAGCACACCCCTCGGGTCAGCGCCGTGCACGGCCTCCAGCATACTACAAACACCAGAAACTACTTGCAACTCCTGGACAGAGGACAAGGGTGATTAAGAAGCCGAGAGGGTCCATTGGTTTCGGGCCCAATGCGTGGTAGTAACTGTTTCATGGATCACAAACACAGAACTCAGTTCCTGAGGACAGCTTCAATGAGTCAACCCACCATGTACTCCTACATGGTCTCTCACCGCTACCTTTACCAAATCGTATTCACACACTTAGGTCACACATAGTAGGACATGTTCAACACCATTCCAATTCATCCCCGATGAATCATACCTGACTCAACTCTAAGCAGTAGCAGGCATGACAAACAAGCATGAATGAGTAGGCACGTCAGGGCTCAAACAACTCCTACTCATGCTAGTGGGTTTCATCTATTTACTGTGGCAATGACAAGTCATGCAGAGGATAAGGGGTTCAACTACCGCAGCAAGTAGCAGATGAATCTTTGTTGTCCTAATGCAGTAAAAGAGAGCAGAAGCGAGAGAGTGGGATTGTATCGGAATGAACAAGGGGGTTTTGCTTGCCTGGCACTTCTGAAGATAGTATAGTTCTTCATCGGTGTCATCAATCTCATCGTAGTATAGTTCTTCATCGGTGTCATTGATCTCATTGTCGGTATCACGTCTATCGAGAGGGGACAAATACCGGTAACAGAGAAGGAACACAATCAATGCGATGCAACAATATGATGCATGAATGTGACATGGCAATATGCTGTGATTGAGCTAATGCATCTAGCAATGATTTAAATGGAGTTGGTTTGAACGCAAGATTCAAATTCAAACTCCACATAAGGCATTTCAAATGCCATTAGTTCAAATTGTCATATACAGTAGCTTTAGGTTGCTCAAACATGCATGAAAATGCCATAAACAGATTCTTTGGATTTTTCTGATAATTTTTTATATATAATTTGTTTCATTTGGAGTTAGGGGCCGGCCCCACATGTCATTGACCCAGGTGGGGTCCAGCCAGGGTCAAAGTGGGTCAAACCCACCGGCGACTCGACACCGGCGAGGCCCGAGACGGCGGCGTGGCTTGGAAAACGCCCACAGGGCACGGACGAGGCCATTCTTGGGCTTGTTGGAGAGCTCTTGCAGGCGCGCGTCGAGTGGTGGTGGCGGCCGGGCCTATGGTGGCCGGAGCTGACGACGGCGAGCTCCAAGGCAGCGGCCGGAGCTCGGGTGAACTGGGTTTCGATGTTAGGGAGCACGGGAGGAGGCAAAGAGGGGTGCTACGGCCTCCTGGGGGTGCACTGAGCATGGCGCAATGCTCGGACGCGAGCGGCAAGAACAAGTGGGCGGCGATGAGGTACGGCGCACGGGCGAAGCCAAGGCTCACAAGAACTACGGCCTAGAGGAGGCGGCGAGCAACGGGGTTCGGGGAATGAGGAAGAGAATCTCACCGCGAGCACGATGGGAAGGTCAGTGGGCGCGGGGGAGGTTCAGAGCGAGCAGGGCGACGGTGGCGATCTCTGTGACCCGAGGAGGAAGAAGAGGTCAGGGCCGGCGCTTCGGGGCGTTTGGCGTCGCGTGAGTCGACAGAGACGCGTAGGCGACAGTGGCGAAGCTTCTGGGCATGTAGGACAAGCGAGGGGGAGGCAGTGGCCGCGGTGGTGGCGAACGGCGGCGACGAACCCGTTCGGGTGTGTGAGAGAGAGAGGTCCAGGGGAGGGGATGAGCACAGGGAAGAGCGGGAGGGGGTCGAGGGGAGCGTGTGGCATCACCCGAAGAGGCCAGGGCTAAGCGGCAAGCAGGAGGTGGGGCGGGGCGCGTGCTCGCGTGCGGCGGCCACGTGCGTGCTGTCCTCCTGGCGGGAGGTAGGTGATGGCCCAGCCTTTGTGGGCCAATGGGCATATAGTCTTTGGAGCAGTAGAGGCGCTAGATGATGGGCTGCAGGTAAGTTAGGTAGGTTTTCTGTCCTTTTCTTTTTATTTCTGTTTTCTAATTCTTCTATAACTTTAGGGCTTTATTAAAAATACTAATGCTAGCTCAAAAATCATGAAATCGCTCAGGCCCACTGCTGAAAATATATACAACGATAAACATTTCATTTTATGATTATTTAGACATTTAAAATATTTTATAGCATTTAAATGTCCAAATGCAAATAACATATGATTTAATTCAAAAATCCAGAATGGCCTAGAAAAATGTGCACCATTTTTGGAAGAGGTTCTAGACCAATGCCAAGATGATGAACATTTTAGAAGGCATTTTGGGTTTATTGAAAAATTATTTTAGTAACCCTAGTTGAGTTAGGTGGTGCTGGGGGTTTCTGTCATCCCCATTTCAATTTTCTGTGAAAAGTAAACATGATGCATCACCAAGAGCTAACACTAAGCAGTACCAGAAGCTAGGGATGTGACATTCTATGACTTGATCTACATCAACATGACGTGGTTGAATCGCCCGTCCGCACGGCTTACCGCGCCTGCGATTGACTTGCCCGTCCACGCTGGCTTACAACACCGCGGACGGTTCACCCGTGATTGATTTCAGCTTCACCATGGTGATCATCAACTACGCGGTGGATATCTACTGGCTGACGTATCAGGTGAAATCCATCCAATATATTTTTATATTACATATTGCTTTCTTTAAAAGAGTAATTACTCTGGCTTGCAAGTTCTCTAATGCAGGGCAAGTGGTCTACTGCAAAAGGGACTATTATATTACTGAGCTGTTGAATGATTCGTACCAGTTTATATCACGGTAAAATATGAAGAATATCAAGCCAACTCTTTGACTCAGTAAATGATTGCCAATTTAAAGCAGATTCAAGAAATCCAGGTCAGTGGAGGGAAGATAACCCGGCCCCGGAAGCTACTGCTATATTGATAAAAATTTAAAGGCCGTCAGAAAATTTCCAGCTCAAAATGAAGAATGCCGGTTTAAAATCCAGTTCAAGAGAAATCTGTCTCTCACAAAGCTTTGAAGCTCTCAATATCCGGTTTAAAATTCTGGCTCAAGAAGAATTTATCACTCGCAAAGTTCGAGTTCTCAGAAAAAATTAAGGGGACCAAAGAGAGTCTGTTGCAAAGCACAACTCAAACATAGGTACCCTGCTTCAAAAGGTCATTTGGGGGCTTCTTGTTCAAACATAGGTGTATTCACCAAAGAGAACATAGCTGTCGGTACCCTCTTGATCGGCGCAATGCCAAAACTCATGGTCATTTGGGGGCTTCCTGTTCAAACATAGGTGTATTCACCAAAGAGAACATAGCTGTCGGTACTCTCTTGATCGGCGCAACGCCACACTTATGATCACTTGGGGGCTTCCTGTTCAAACATAGGTGTATTCACCAAAGAGAACATAGCTGTCGGTACCCTCTTGATCGGTGCAATGCCAATAATTTATGGTCACTAGGGGGCTTCCTGATCATATTTGAATAATAGCTGTCGGTACCCTTTTGATCGGCGCAATGCCACAAACCACTTGGGGGCTTCCTGATCGTATTCGAATCATAGCTATTAACCCTTTTGGTCCGGCTCCTTTCTCATATTTGAAGCATAGCCTCGTTTTTTCTCATTTGGCTTGATTTCTTGAACATTTTTTCGGTTCTTTTTGATACTATCTCGACATATGGTTTAAAGTGATTCAGGCCAGGTAGCCTCAATTTTGACAGCTCATATTTGAAGCATACCCGTGGTTTCTGTTAACCCGACCTGGCTTTGGACGATAAGTCGCTAGTATATGATGATATGAAATACTTGGAAATATTGGCTTCTAAGTTTCGGGTTATCACCCTTACTACACGGGTATCATAAGCCGACAGTATGATTCAATATCACAGGCCATGTAGCCTTGATTATATGACTCATCATTGAGCATCTTTGGGTTTGATAAACCGCCATGATGGCAGATTTTAAGTCGCCACGATATTTTGCCTTGAGCAATCAAAATGAGGTTATTTCATGACTCCGGGTTGATACTGGCCCCGGATTATAATTATCAAGGCATCACCATGGTATTACTCTACACGTATGTCTTTGAATAATGGTATGAGTATTTTGGGTTGATAACCCACCCTGGCTTTTGACGTTAAGTCGCCAGGGCATATGTTGTTTAAACTCTGTGCAGGATTTACAGAGCTATGACTTACATAAATGATTAAGTCCAATCATCAAAAATTGAAATTGGTGTTTCAAAAGGGTTATAAATTATTGATGTTCACAAAGGCTATAAGCCGCCGGGTTACAAAAAAATCCCGGATTACAATGGATGCGCGTTAAGTCGCTATCGGCCAAGAGCTATTGAGTATTTAAACTCCGCATTTACTTGTCAACCAATGAGGTATTCATCAGATCTTTAATAGCCAAACTCGGTTGGATTGTCATGATAATATTGAATGACTGGGGTTTTCATACCGGATTATATTATTCAAATCTTGAATAGACAACATGGCTAGATTTTTATTATGGTTATCAATTACCAATATTACGATCGAGGTTTTCAAAGTCGCTTTAGCGCAATGGCTATTATTTTTATCAATGGATATGATTTATTCTACAATGGAAGGAATAGTCCCGAGTCGCTGCAGGCTTACGACCTGGCACTTGGGGGCTACATTATTCAAGTTGAGATTATATCAAATATACAAGTCCCATGTCACTGCCAGCATGCACCATGACACTTGGGGGTTAATGCAAGGTCATTTTTATTTGCCTTATTGAAGATCTGACTCATCACATTGTAATGAGCCGGCCCTTGGGGGCTACCAGTTGCTCCTGTCAAAAATTCAAGCTACACAAGCTTTATTCTGTTATATTGAAGGGTCCACTGCTCAGTTGGTAAAGCACAATGTTGTTAACCTTGTGGACGTGGCTTCAAGCCCCATGGTGGGGGTTCCATCATATGATGTTCTTTTCAAAGAAGTATATATAAAGTCCCAACTCAGTATTATCTTACTGAGCCGGCCCTTGGGGGCTACACGTTGCTGCTCAAGTCTACATGATCATATTTACAAAGTCCCTGCTCATTATTTCAGAATGACCCGGCACTTGGGGGCTACCCATGGGAAGTTCAAAATGTGCAGTCTATGATTGGCGGCTTATAGGAACAACCCGGATTTCTCCAAATTCCAGCATTTATACTAAAGCAAGTCTTAAGCTATCACTATGTTCTCCTCTTAAGACTTGGGGGCTACAGGTAATATACATATAAAGGAGGAACGTATTCAAATTCTCAGTTTTGAGCAAATCAGGAAGATCAATTGTGTGACCCGGTGTTGGCAACAATCATAACCCGGTGTCTATAACGGTCATGACCCGAAATCATCAGTTTTTATAACCAGAGGATTTTGGAAATCATAATTCAGCAAGTTCTACAAGCCGGCTGAATATCAGTCAATATTTCAAGACCAATATTTTGTCAAGTCAGAGCATTGAAGGCCGACTCAAATGGAGTATTTCTTATAATATTTCCCTACAAGAGCCAATGTCAGCAAATTGATTATGAAGTTGGTCTATTGACCTGGATTTTCTAGAAAGAGGAAATGACAAGGACTTAAGGATGATCAGGTGCCGGCTTACAAGAATTTTTAACCCAGAGCACAACCTGTCAAATTTGTTCTTGTGTTTATTTTGCAGGATCAGTTTAACATGGATAAATCCAAATAAAACTGGGGCCTAATGTCAGGGATATCCCCCGTGGTATGACCCGGCCGGAACTATGACCCGGCCGGAAGTATGACCCTGCCGGACTTGGCGACTCACTGGTGACCCGCCCTGACTTGGCGGCTCACTAAGTGACCCGCCCGGATCTCTCCACTCACTGATAACCCGACCGAGACAGGTGACTCATTGGTGACCCGGCAGGCTGGTTAGAGGAGCGACAAGACCCGAAGGCCCAGAAGACTCAAGTCCCAAAAGGCCGGCTCATGTTATGGTGGGCCAGCTTAAGAGGAAAGCATAAGGAATGTTCCTTTACAAAGGAAGCAAGACTAGGACTCCACTTGTAAAAGAGTAATCCTAATCCTACTAGGACTAGTCATGTAAGCCGCCCCTTCAACTTATATAAGGAGGGGCAAGGCACCCCAAGAGGGACAAGTTTTACAAGTCTAGATAGATAGACAAGTCAAGAGCTCTCGAAATAGAGCACCCCTGTAATTGTGATCATCATCATCAATATCAATGAAGCGGGATGTAGGCTTTTACCTCGACCGTGAGGGGCCGAACCTGGGTAAAAAACCTCGCGTCTCCCGTCCCACTCAACCCCTCTCAAGCTACCACATGGATGCGTTGGCCTCACGACTAAATCCTCACCCTAGGACATCTGCCGTGACAAATCCATGACACATAGGATGAAGATGGTATCTCTCAAACAACCATGCAACCAAATAACAAAGAGTCTCTTTTTTCCCCAACACACCCAATACAATGGTAAATTGTATAGGTGCACTAGTTCGGCGAAGAGATGGTGATACAAGCGTAATATGGATAGTAGATACAGGTTTTTGTAATCTGAAATTATAAAAAATAGCAAGGTAACAAGTAACAAAAGTGAGGGAAATGGTATTTCAATGCTTGGAAACAAGGCCTAGAGTTCATACTTTCACTAGTGCAAGTTCTCTCAACAGCGATAACATAACTAGATCATATAAGAATCCCTCAACGTGCAACAAGGAGTCACTCCAAAGTCACTAATAATAGAGAACAAACGACGAGATTATTGTAGGGTATGAAACCACCTCAAAGTTATTCTTTCTGATCAATCTATTGGGCTATTCCTATAAGTGGCACAAACAGCCCTAGAGTTCATACTAAAATAACACCTTAAGACACACATCAACCAAAACCCTAATGTCACCTAGATACTCCTGTCACCACAAGTATCCACGGGTTTGATTATACGATATGCATCACATAATCTCAGATTCATCTATTCAAACCAACACAAAGAACTTTAAAGAGTGCCCCAAAGTTTCTACCGAAGAGTCAAGACGAAAATGTGTGCCAACCCCTATGCATAAGTTCACAAGGTCACAAAACCCACAAGTTGATCACCAAAACATACATCAAGTGGATCGCGTGAATATCCCATTGTCACCATAGATAAGCACATGCAAGACATACATCAAGTGTTCTCAAATCCTTAAAGATTCAACCCGATAACATAACTTCAAAGGGAAAACTCAATCCATTTGCAAGAAGGTAGAGGGGGAGAAGCATCATAAGATCCACCTATAATGGCAAAGCTCGCGGTACATCAAGATCGTGCCAAATCAAGAACATGAGAGAGAGAGAGAGAGAGATCAAACACATAGCTACTGGTACATACCCTCAGCCCCGAGGGTGAATTACTCCCTCCTCGTCATGGAGAGCGCCGGGATGATGAAGATGGCCACCGGTGATGATTCCCCCCTCCGGCAGGGTGCCAGAACAGGGTCCCGATTGGTTTTTGGTGGCTATAGAGGCTTGCGGCAGCGGAACTCCCAATCTAGATTTCTTTCTGGGGGTTTCTGGGTTTATAGGAACTTTTGGAGTTGGTTTCACGTCAGGGGTGTCCACGAGTCAGCAACAAGGCAGGTGGGCGCTCCCTCCACCCTTGTCGTTGACTCGGGACTCTTTTGGCCCAAATCTTTTCTTTCGGGGGCTTCTTCTGGTCCATAAAAAACATCGTAAATTTTCAGCTCATTTGGACTCCGTTTGATATTCCTTTTCTACCAAACTCAAAAACAAGGGGAAAAAACAGAAACTGGCACGGGTTCTACGTTAATAGGTTAGTCCCAAAAATAATATAAAATAGCATATAAATACATATAAAACATCCAAGATGGATAATATAATAGCATGGAATAATAAAAAATTATAGATACGTTGGAGACGTATCAAGCATCCCCAAGCTTAATTCCTGCTCGTCCTCGAGTAGGTAAATGATAAAAACGGAATTTTTGATGTGTAATGCTACCTAACATATTTATCCATGTAATTTTCTTCATTGTTGCATGAATTTTCAGCTCCATAAGATTCAAAACAAAAGTTTAATATTGACATAAAAATGATAATACTTCAAGCATACTAACAAAGCAATCATGTCTTCTCAAAATAACATGGCCAAAGAAAGTTATCCCCACAAAATCATATAGTCTGATTATTCTCCATCTTCATCACACAAAATATTCAAATCATGCACAACCCCGACGACAAGCGAAGCAATTGTTTCATACTTTTGATGTTCACAAACGTTTTCAACTTTCACACAATACACGAGCGTGAGCCATGGACATAGCACTATAGATGGAATAGAATATGGTGGTTGTGGAGAAGACAAAAAGAAGGAGATAGTCTCACATCAACTAGGCATATCAACGGGCTATGGAGATGCCCATCAATAGATATCAATGTGAGTGAGTGGGGATTTCCATGCAACGGATGCACTAGAGATATAAGTTTATGAAAGCTCAAAAAGAAACTAAGTAGGTGCGCATCCAACCCGCTTGCTCACGAAGACCTAGGGCAATTTGGGGAAGCCCATCATTGGAATATACAAGCCAAGTTCTATAATGAAAAATTCCCACTAGTATATGAAAGTGGCAACATAGGAGACTCTCTATCATGAAGATCATGGTGCTACTTTGAAGCACAAGTGTGGAAAAAGAATAGTAACATTGTCCCTTCTCTCTTTTTTGTTTTTGTTTTGGGCCTTCTCTCTTTTTTTGCCTCTTTTTTTTGTCCGGAGTCTCATCCCGACTTGTGGGGGAATCATAGTCTCCATCATCCTTTCCTCACTGGGACAATGCTTTAATAATGAAGATCATCACACTTTTATTTACTTACAACTCGAGAATTACAACTCGATACTTAGAACAAAATATGACTCTATGTGAATGCCTCCGGCAGTGTACCGGGATGTGCAATGACGCGAGAGTGACATGTATGGAAATTATGAACGGTGGCTTTGCCACAAATACTATGTCAGCTATATGATCATGCAAAGCAATATGACAATGATGAAGCGTGTCATAATGAACGGAACGGTGGAAAGTTGCATGGCAATATATCTCGGAATGGCTATGGAAATGCCATAATAGGTAGGTATGGTGGCTGTTTTGAGGAATGTATATGGTGGGTGTATGGTACAAGCGAAAGTTGCGCGGTACTAGAGAGGCTAGCAATGGTGTAAGAGTGAGAGTGCGTATAATCCATGGACTCAACATTAGTCATAAGGAACTCACATACTTATTGCAGAAATCTATTAGTTATCGAAATGAAGTACTATGCTCATGCTCCTAGGGAGATAGATTGGTAGGAAAATACCATCTCTCATCCCCGACCGCCACTCATAACGAAGACAATGAATAAATAAATCATGCTCCAACTTCATCAAATAACTGTTCACCATACATGCATGTTACGGGAATGACAAACTTCAGCACAAGTATTCCTACAATCCACAATTACTCACTAGCATGACTCTAATATCACCATCTTTATATCTCAAAACAATCATAAGGAATCAAACTTCTCTTAGTATTCAATGCACTTTATATGAAAGTTTTTATTATATCCCTCTTGGATGCCCATCATATTAGGACTAAATTCATAACCAAAGAAAATTACCATGTTGTTTAAGACTCTCAAAATAATATAAGTGAAGCATGAGAGTTCATCAATTTCTTCAAAATAAAACCACCATCGTGCTCTAAAAAGATATAAGTGAAGCACTAGAGCAAATGATAAAATACTCCAAAAGATAAAAGTGAAGATCAATGAGTAGCTGAATAATTATGTGACTATGTGAAGACTCTCTAACATTTAAGAATTTCAGACCTTAATATTTATTCAAACAACAAGCAAAATAAAATACAATAAAATGACATTGGAAGGATAGCACATATCATGTGAAGAAGCAAAAACTTAGGCTCAACCAAAACTGACCGATAGTTGTTGAAGAAGAAAGGTGGGATGCCAACCGGGGCATCCTCGAGCTTAGATGCGTCAGACTTCTTGAAATATTAATTAGGGATGCCTTGGGCATCCCAAGCTTGAGCTTTTGTGTCTCCTTAATTCCTTCTATATCACGGTTTCCCTAAATCTTAAAAACTTCATCCACAGAAAACTCAACGAGAACTCGTGAGATAAGTTAGTATAAATCAACGCAATAACCTTATCATTCTCTATTGTAGAAAATCACTAGAATTATTATTTGATATTGTCACCACAGATAAGAACATGCAAGACATACATCAAGTGTTCTCAAATCCTTAAAGACTCAATCCGATAAGATAACTTCAAAGGGAAAACTCAATCCATTACAAGAAGGTAGAGGGGGAGAAGCATCATAAGATCCAACTATAATAGCAAAGCTCGCGGTACATCAAGATCATGCCAAATCAAGAACACGAGAGAGAGAGAGAGAGAGAGAGAGAGAGAGAGAGATCAAACACATAGCTACTGATACATACCCTCAGCCTCGAGGGTGAAGTACTCCCTCCTCGTCATGGAGAGCATTGGGATGATGAAGATGGCCACCGGTGATGATTCCCCCCTCCGTCAGGGTGCCAGAACAGGGTCCCGATTGGTTTTTGGTGGCTACAAAGGCTTGCGACAGCGGAACTCCCGATCCAGGTTTCTTTCTGGGGGTTTATGGATTTATAGGAATTTTTTGCATCGGTTTCACGTCAGGGGGTGGTCCATGAGACAGCGACAAGGCGGGCGGGCCTAGGGGGATGGGTGCACCCTCTACCCTTGTCGTTGACTCGGAACTCTTCTAGCCCAACTCTTTTGCTTCGGGGGCTTCTTTTGGTCCTTAAAAATCACCATAAATTTTCAGCTTGTTTGGACTCCGTTTGATATTCCTATTCTGTGGAACTCAAAAACAAGGAAAAACAGAAACTAGCACTGGGCTCTAGGTTAATAGGTTAGTCCCAAAAATAATATAAAATAGCATATAAATGCATATAAAACATTCAAGATGCATAATATAATAGCATGGAACAATAAAAAATTATAGGTACGTGTCTCCAACGTATCTATAATTTTTGATTGTTCCATGCTGTTATATTATCATTCTTGGATGTTTTACAATCATTTTATAGCAACTATATATCAGTTTTTGGGACTAACCTAATGACATAGTGCCAAGTGCCAGTTGCTATTTTCCGTTTGTTGTTTTACATCGCAGGAAATCAATATCAAACGGAGTCCAAACGCATCAAAACTTTTTGTGGACTTTTTTGGACTAGAAGATATCCAGTGGGACAAAGAAGTACCGAAGATGGGGCCCGAGGTGAGCTAAAGACACCTGGGCGCGCCTGGAGGCCCAGGCGCACCCTGGTGGGTTTGCCCACCTCGGTGACCTCCCGCATCGCTTCTTTGTTCTATAAATACCCCAATATTCTAGAAACCTTAGGAGAGTCGACAAAAATCAATTCCAGCCGCCACAAGTTTCAGAACCGCTAGATCCAATCTAAACACCATCACGGAGGGGTTCATCATCCTCATTGGTGCCTCTCTGATGATGCGTGAGTAGTTCTTTGTAGACCTATGTGTCTGTAGTTAGTAGCTAGATGGCTTCCTCTATCTCTCTCTCTCTCTCTCTCTTGATTCTCAATACAATGGTCTCTTGGAGATCTGTTTGATGTAACTCTTTTTGCGGTGTGTTTGTTGGGGTCCGATGAACTTTGAGTTTATGGTCAGATCTATGTTTTTATCCATGAAAGTTATTTGATCCTTTTGATCTCTTATATGCATGATTACTTATAGCCTCATATTTCTTCTTCGAATCTTTGGTTTAGTTAGGCCAACTAGATCGATTTTTCTTGCCATGGGAAGAGGTGCTTTCTGATGGGTTCGATCTTACGATTGCTTGATTCCAAAGGATGTATGGGGAACCGACACGTATGTATCATTGCTATTAAGGATAAGAAGATGGGGTCTATTTCTACATAAATAGATCTTCTCTACATCATGTCATCATTCTTATTGCATTACTCTATTTTTCCATGAACTTAATACACTAGATGCATGCTGGATAGCGGTCGATGTGTGGAGTAATAGTAGTAGATGCAGGCAAGAGTCGGTCTACTAATCTCGGACATGATGCCTATATAATGATCATTGCCTGGATATCATCATAATTATTTGAAGTTCTATCAATTGCCCAACAGTAATTTGTTTACCCACTGTATGCTATTTTTCTCGAGAGAAGCCACTAGTGAAATCTACGGCCCTCGGGTCTCTTCTTAATCATATTTGCCTTCGAGATCTATTTTTATTTGCTTCTATTTTCAATTCTATTAATCCAAAAATACAAAAATACCTTGCTGCAATTTTTAGTAAATGATTTATTTTATCTCGCGTGCCCGCAAGATCTATTTATCCAATCTACTACAATTTTATCTATCTTTTTACCCGTGAGGGATTGACAACCCCTCTCTTACGTCCGGTTGCAAGTATTTGTTCTTTGTGTGCAGGAGCTGTTTACGTGGTGTTGCGTGGTTCTCCTACCAGTTCGATAACCTTGGTCTCATCACTGAGGGAAATACCTACCATTGCTATGCTGCATAATCCCTTCCTCTTTGGGGAAATATCGACGTAGTTCAAGCAAACATCAAAAGGAATTTCTGGCGCCATTGCCGGGGAGGATCAAGTCATGATAGTCTCCCGACAACGTGCAAATTCTGGCGCTGTTGCCGGGGCAACAACTACCAGGTTCCTAATCACAAATCTCATCTCCTTGCAATTTACATTATTTGCCATTTGCCTCTCATTTTCATCTCCCCCACTTCACCAAAATTTGTCATTTTATTCTCCTTCTTTTTCATTCGCCTTTTTCTCGTCAGATCTCATGTTTGCTTGTGCTGCCATGTGCCTTCTATTTTCTTGCATCTTCGCTTGCTAAAAATCTATTGTTATGGATCCTCGTCCACTTGCTAATATTTTAAAAAGGTCCAATTATGATGAACCAGTTGCTAGTGAGTTGAGTTCACTAGATTATCTTTATGTAGTTTTGCTTGAGATTTATTAATCTAAAAATTGTGATGGAGTGTTAAACGAAGGAATTTATAAAGTGATTCATGATAGCTCCTTGAATGAAAAGCATGATTGCAATGATGTTATTATAAATTCTGTTAATGTCAATTGTGCTAATAATATGCAAAACCCCAAGCTTGGGGATGCTAATTTTGATATGTCCACTACTTATTACAATGATCATGATTGAGGTGATTCTTCTTATGATCTTGAAAATTTATTTAAGCCTCATGATAAATATGTTTGCGATAATATTGAAAGTAGGTTGGGAAGAGTGTCAACTCTAGGTAAAAATGATCCCACTACTTTAGAGCATGATCAATCTTATGAAATTTTTGATAAAAGTGGGCTTGGAGAGGTCATGACTTTATTTAATGATAATTCCACTATCTTGGAAGAGTGTCCACTTTTTATGCGTGTGGATCATGAAGTGAAATTTTTATATGATAGCTATATTGTTGAATTTGAATATGATCCTACATGTAATTATTATGAAAGAGGAAAATATGATTGTATAAATTTTCATGTTACTAAATTACCTCTCTTCATGTTGGGATTGCTAGTGTTTCTTTGTCCTTCCTTGCATATGCTAAATCATTCTTGTCTTGTAATTTGTTTGCTTATAAAATGCCTTTGCATAGGAAGTATGTTAAACTTAACTGTGATTGTCAGATGCTATATGATGCTCTCTTTGTGCTTCAACTTTTGTCTTTAATATGAGCATCATTAAAATTATTGTGCCTAACTAGGGGCAAAAACGATAGCGCTTGTTGGGAGGCAACCCAATGAATAAAATTTATTTTTGTGTTTCTCTTTCTATTCTTGAGTGTTTGCAAAATTATGCCTCTGTTATGATTGTGTTTTTTGTGTTCTAATTAGTGTTTGTGCCAAGCAAAGCCTTTGGGGTGATTTGGGTGATGGTTGATTTTATCTTGCTGAAAAACAGAAACTTTTGCGCTCAGAATTTTTTTCCCATTTTTAACAGAAGAGAGATTTTGAGTTGATTCTTTTTGAAGAAGATTAATATACAAATTAACCATGTGATCATAATTTTTCAGAATTTTTGGAGTTACAGAAGTATATGAAGTTCCCTGATTACTACAAATTGTTCTTTTTCTGACAGATTCTGTTTTCTTTGCGTTGTGTGCTTGTTCTGATGATTCTATGGTTTCCTTTGAAGAGCTTAGAAAAGTTGGAATACAGTAGATATAATGCAAAAATAAAATATGAATGGGTTTGCAACAATACTTATAGTAGTGATTTGCAAGTTTTGTTGAGTTTTGTGTGATTGAAGTTTTCAAGTTTTGGGTGAGATTGCGATGGATGAAGGAATAAGGATTAGCAAAAGGCTAAGCTTGGGGATGCCCGAGGCACCCCAAGACAATATTCAAGAAGTATCAAGCAACTATTCTTGGGAATGCCCCCGAATGGCATCCCCTCTTTCTTCTAACAACCATCGGTATTTTACTTGGAGCTATATTTTTATTCGTCGCATATTATGAGTTTTGCTTGGAGCGTCTTGTATGATATGAGTCTTTGCTTGTTTTGCTTTGTGTTTTAAGTCATCTATCCTTGATGGACACACCTAGTTGAGGGAGCCAAAATTATGCTATGACTTATTAGAATTGCTCTCTATGCTTCACTTAAATCTTTATGAGCTATGGAATTGCTCTAGTGCTTCACTTATATCTTTTTGAGCATGGTGTGCTTAACTATTTTTGAAGAAATGCTCTCATGCTTCACTTAGATTTATTTGAGATATAGTAAATTTTTTAAGAAATTCTCTCTTGCTTCACTTAAATTATTTTAAGAGAAGAAAATTGTATGCTCATGTTCTTCACTGAAATTTGTTTGAGCTATCAAAAGCAACGTATGAAACTAGTCCCAAAGTGATAGATATCCAAGAAGGATATAATTAAATCTTTCATGAAGATCATTGGCCAAAATAAACTTGATTCTTTGTAATAGTTTTGAGATATGATGATAGTGATATGTGAGTCATGTTGATGAGTAATTATGCTTTAGTAAGAATGTTGGTGTTAAGGTTTGTGATTCCCTATGCAAGCATGAAAGTCAATAATTATGCAATGAAATTACATCCTACTTGTGGTGCATTATTCGGTGTTAGTTATGCTTAATGCTCGGTTATGAGATTTTTCGTTTCTTGGTTGGATGCTTCCCAATCTTTTGCTAGCCTTCATTTGCACTAAGTATGATCACTACTTGTGCATCCAAAATCCTTTGAACTAGTTTTTGCCATATGAGTCCACTATACCTACCTATATGCGGTATTCTTTTGCCGTTCTAAGCAAATTTGTATGTGCCATCTCTTTTGTGTGCTCGTACCGCTCATGAAACGGTAGGGGGTGGCTGATATATTTCCATGCTAGATATGTTATTCTCAAGATGAGTGTTTATTCACTTGTCATTGCACGAGAGTACGGCAAAGATATTAGGGATGCCCAGTCCCGAAATGAAAAATGAATTTACTTTATGTTGTCAAATAATAAATTCCTTGGAAAGTGTTGGTATGGAAGGTACCCATGGATACGATTAAACTTTATTTACTGTTTGGGAACCGCCTATGATATATCTAGCATGGAAAGTATTGGGAACTACTCAATTGTTTCTGTTGACAGGAAAAGCAATGCCACCCAAAATGTTTTATCTCTACTTTTTTTTGCTTTGAGCTCTGGCACCTCTAAAAATCCCTACTTCCCTCTATGGAGGGTGTTTTTTTTAATTTATGCAACTTTTATTTTACTTGAGTCTCCATCTTCTCTTATAAAGCACCAACTAAGGATCACTATGATCGTACTTGAGCATTGGGTGTAGCTAATATGCGAGTGTGTTTCATGAATGGATCAATGATTGAGCATAATGGGCTAGGGATATCTTGCTTTAGTGCTGATATTTTTAAAGACATGGTTGCTTGTTGATATACTTGAGTATTAAAGTCTTCATGTCAAAACTATAGACTATTGCTTTGAACCATATAAAAGTCCAAATGTACATGCTACAAAGAAAATAATATGTGATAAACATGTTAGGCAGCATTCCACATCAAAAATTATGTTTTTATCATTAACCTACTCGAGGACGAGCAGGAATTAAGCTTGGGGATGCTGATATGTCTCCAACGTATCTATAACTTTTGATTGTTCCATGCTGTTATATTATCATTCTTGGATGTTTTACATTCATTTTATAGCAACTTTATATCATTTTTTGGGACTAACCTATTGACATAGTGCCAAGTGTAAGTTGTTGTTTTCTGCTTGTTTTTTACATCGCATGAAATCAATATCAAACAGAGTCCAAACGCAGCGAAACTTTTTGTGGATTTTTTTTTACCAGAAGACATCCAGTGGGCCAAAGAAGTACCAAAGAGGGGGCCCGAGGTGAGCACAAGACACTTGGGCCCGCCTGGAGGCTCATGCGCACCCTGGTGGGTTGTGCCCACCTCGGTGACCTACTGCACCGCCTCTTTGCTCTATAAATAACCCAATATTCCAGAAACCCTAGGGGAGTCGACGAAAATCAATTCTAGCTGCCGCAAGTTCCAGAACCACCAGATCTAATCTAAACACCATCACGGAGGGGTTCATCATCCTCATTGGTGCCTCTCCGATGATGCATGAGTAGTTCATTGTAGACCTACGGGTCCGTAGTTAGTAGCTAGATGGCTTACTATCTCTCTCTCTCTCTCTCTCTTGATTCTCAATACAATGGTCTCTTGAAGATCTATTTGATGTAACACTTTTTTGCGGTGTGTTTGTTGGGATCTGATGAACTTTGAGTTTATGATCAGATCTATGTTTTTATCCATGAAAGTTATTTGAGTCTTTTGATCTCTTATATGCATGATTACTTATAGCCTCGTATTTCTTCTTTAAATCTTTGGTTTAGTTAGGCCAACTAGATCGAGTTTCCTTGCCATGGGAAGAGGTGCTTTGTGATGGGTTCGATCTTATGATGCTTGATCCTAGTGATAGAAGGGGAACCAACACGTATGTATCGTTGCTATTAAGGATAACAATATGGGGTCTATTTCTACATAAATAGATATTGTCTACACCATGTCATCGTTCTTATTGCATTACTCCGCTTTTTCATGAACTTAATACACTAGATGCATGCTGGATAGCGGTCGATGTGTGGAGTAATAGTAGTAGATGCAGGCAGGACTCGGTCTACTAATCTTGGATGTGATGCCTATATAATGATCATTGCCTGGATATCGTCATAATTATTTGAAGTTCTATCAATTGCCCAACAGTAATTTGTTTACCCACCGTATGCTATTTTTCTCGAGAGAAGCCACTTGTGAAATCTACAGCCCCCGGGTCTCTTCTTAATCATATTTGCCTTCGAGATCTATTTTTATTTGCTTTTATTTTCAGTTCTATTAATCCAAAAATACAAAAATACCTTGCTGCAATTTTTAGTAATTTATTTTATCTCACGTGCTCGCGAGATCTATTTATCCAATCTACTACAATTTTATCTATCTTTTTATTCGTGAGGGATTGACAACCCCTCTCTTATGTTGGGTTGCAAGTATTTGTTCTTTGTGTGCAGGAGCTGTTTACGTGGTGTTGCGTGGTTCTCCTACTGGTTCAATAACCTTGATCTCATCACTGAGGGAAATACCTACCGTTGATGTGCTGCATCATCCCTTCCTCTTTGGGGAAATACTGACGTAGTTCAAGCAAACATCAGGGACGTATCATGTATCTATTCGAATAGTCATCTCCACGGTAACAGGACGACTTGGAGTTGTATCCTAATCTTACAACTAAAACTGGATACTTGTTAAAACACACCCAGATAAGGGACAGATACCCCCGGTGATCGCTTTCTCTCAGGGAGACGAGGAGAGGATCTCCGGGCAAGACTATTGTTATATGTATGTACAAGATGATACCATATAAAGTTCCTCTCTTCTACTACTTCAAGATGATTGCTACAGAAGATTTAGTCTTTGATAGGATGAGTTTCTCCCCCTTATTGTGGCATTTCAGCAGTTTAATCTAGAGATACTACCCCATTTCTTTGATACCGACGCATATGTAGTGTAGATCTGATGTAAGTATTGCAAGTACTTCGGATGAGTACTCATGGTTGCTTTGCTCCCCTTTTCATTCAACCTGGTTGCTGCAATAGCTGGTAGCACCACAAATGCAGTTTTCCCCGATGGCGCGTACTATGTGGAGGCCGACGACTAGGAGTAGTCTGGAGGTCCCATGAAGGATGCCTCGCCTTTCGATCTAGTGTCTTTGTTTTGCCCAGGCTTCTTAAGGCAAAACTTGTCTAACTATGTATGTACTCAGGTAATATTTGCTTTGATGACTAATATATTTGGGTCCTTGTGGTTTGTAATATAAAGATTTATGTTTATCCTTTGTGTCATAGAGTTGTGTTGTGAAATTGATGTGGACCATCGTTCGTGATCGTGCATGATGCGTGTATGATTAATGCACGATTATAAATGGGGGCGTCACAGCAAATTGGAAGAAAACATATACAAACACATGCAAGGTACCAAACCAAAACATGCAAAGGGGCAAGTAACTTTCAATGTAAACAATTTAAGTACAAGTTACCACAAGAAGGACAGTGGACATAAGATATGAACTTGATAATCCTAATGACTTGGCTTGAGACAAGATGAATGATGAAGACACCTTAATTCTTCATAATGTAGCCAAGACACGGATGCCCTCCAACAACACCTATTGATCAAGTTTGAGCTTGTTGGTCCCCAACCAACTTGGATCCTAAGATGTTAGTCACAATAGGCTTGGCTACCCAAATGGTTCTTTTCTTGACCCCACTTTGAGTACCAACAAATTTGGCAAATAGATTGCCAACCTTATCCTTCCCAAGTGAATAGATATCATTAATAATAATTGGGTTGGATAAGTTACTATTTGTGCATGAAGAAGCGACATGACCTTTCTCACGACATAAGTAGCAACGTCTACTCTTCACTTTCTTCTCACTTGATTTGTCAACTTGATGAGCATTAACTTGACTCTTCTTGGAAAGTGGCCGTTATTCAACTTGAGTTTCGACTTGAGGCCTCTCCCCTTGTTGCTTGACACTAATGGGATTCTTCTTCAATGGGAAAGATCTAACATGATGCCCTTCAATTTTGCACTTGAATTAAATAATCTTGGCTGAATTCTTGACTTGTTAATGGCCCTCCTTCTTGTTGATATTGGACTTCTTCTTCTTATTGGAGTTGAATCCAAGTCCACCCTTGTCATTGGGGGATTTTTGTCCACTCAAAATATTGTTGAGTGTGGACTTCCCTTCATGACACTTTTCCAAGTCTTTCTTCAAAGAAGTGACTTGGGCCTTGAGCTCTTTGATTTCATCTACATTGTTAGTATCAACACAAGTACTAGAGGAAGGATAAGCTTCATCATTAGAGCAACAAGGCAATGAAAGTAATTCATCGAAAGATGTAGCAACATCATGAGTAGATAAATTACAATGACTAGCACATGGAAATAAAGCATTTTAACTTGAAGTAGTGCTAGTATCTACATGAGGATCTAATACGGAGCATCGGTCCATCATCCCCATGGACTCTACTACAGCTCATCAAGCACCACGAGGAGGACCAATGACGAGAGCTCGTGCACGTGCCATCAAAACCGAGGTTAACTCTTTCCTCTTCGAACTTCATCCGGATTCACCTGAGAGTTGGGTCCTACCTCAAATGAATATGTTGTGCATTCTTAGGTACTAAGGAGATGACCATGAGGAAGCTATGATGGAAACATAAGCACCCAAGGAGCGGGAAGGGGAAGTTGGGAATGCAAAGAACTAAGATGCGGAGTTCCTGGACACTCCGGGTGCCCGGCCACCTTCGCCCCCAGGTGCTCGGCCACCGGCTGGGAGCCACCCCTGCACACCCCGGGTGCCCGGCCCTCTACAGGCAGCAGCCTTGGCCGCCCAGTGCCCGGCCCCCCCTCATTGCATCTTGCCTCTCGCCCCAGTGCACAGGCCATCACCCTTGGGTTCCTGACCTCCCCGTACGATGGCCCCTTTCGGTTCGGGTGCCCGGCCCTTGGCCCCCGGCTGCCCGGCCATCTCTCTGTGCCCCTCCTTCGGGTCCCGAGCCCCTTTACCCCAGATGCCCGAACTCTCCGGCTGTTCCTGCGTGCACTACGGGCAAAGACCCTTGTACCCCCCCCCCTTTCCCCAAATCGTCCCTAGCCTATAAGTGCTCCTATCCTAGCTTGCTTTGAGGGTTAGCAAAGTATTGGACAGACATTGAGAGAGCTTTGCTCGTCTTCCCCTCCTCTTGGAGATCAAGACCCCTCTTGGGAAGAATCCTGGTGGATTATCAAAACCTCACCTCTCTAGTGAGTGGGAAGAACTTTACCGTAGTGCTATTTTCCTTGAGTTGTTCTTGTATGCTTGTGGATCTCTGATACGTCTCCAACGTATCTATAATTTTTTTATTGTTCCATGCTATTATATTACTTGTTTTGGATGTTTATGGGCTTTACTCTACACTTTTATATCATTTTTGGCACTAACCTATTAACCGAAGGCCCAGCCCAAATTGTTGTTTTCTTTCCTATTTCAGTGTTTCGAAGAAAAGGAATATCAAACGGAGTCCAAACGGAATGAAACGTTCGGGAAAGTTATTTTTGGAACGGAAGCAATCCAGGGGACTTGGAGTGCACGTAAGGGAAGCTTCGAGGTGGCCATGAGGAAGGGAGGTGCGCCCTCCCCCCTGGGCGAGCCCCCACCCTCATGGGTCCCTCATGGCTCCCCTGACCGACTTCTTTCGCCTATATAAGTCCATATACCCTAAAAACTTCGGGGAACACAATAGATCGGGAGTTCCGCCGCCGCAAGCCTCTATAGCCACCAAAAACCAATCGGGACCTTGTTCGGCACCTGCGGAGGGATCCATCACCGGTGGCCATCTTCATCATCCCGGCGCTCTCCATGACGAGGAGGGAGTAGTTCACCCTCGGGGCTGAGGGTATGTACCAGAAGCTATGTGTTTGATATCTCTCTCTCGTGTTCTTGAGGTGATACGATCTTGACGTATCACGAGCTTTGCTATTATAGTTGGATCTTATCATGTTTCTCCCCCTCTACTATCTTGTAATGGATTGAGTTTTCCCTTTGAAGTTATCTTATCGGATTGAGTCTTTAAGGATTTGAGAACACTTGATGTATGTCTTGCATGTGCTTATTTGTGGTGACAATGGGATATTCACGTGATCTACTTGATGTATGTTTTGGTGATCAACTTGCGGGTTCGGTGACCTTGTGAACTTATGCATAGGGGTTGGCTTTGCGTTTTCGTCTTGACTCTCCGATAGAAACTTTGGGGCACTCTTTGAAGTACTTTGTGTTGGTTGAATAGATGAATCTGAGATTGTGTGATGCATATCGTATAATCATGCCCACGGATACTTGAGGTGACAATGGAGTATCTAGGTGACATTAGGGTTTTGGTTGATTTGTGTCTTAAGGTATTATTCTAGTACGAACTCTATGATAGATCGAACGAAAAGAATAGCTTCGTGTTATTTTACTACACTCTTGAATAGATCGATCAGAAAGAATAACTTTGAGGTGTTTTCGTACCCTACCATAATCTCTTCGTTTGTTCTCCGCTATTAGTGACTTTTGAGTGACTCTTTGTTGCATGTTGAGGGATAGTTATATGATCAAGTTATGTTATTATTGTTGAGAGAACTTGCACTAGTGAAAGTATGAACCATGGGCCTTGTTTCCTACCATTGCAATACCGTTTACGCTCACTTTTATCATTAGTTACCTTGATGTTTTTATATTTTCAGATTACAAATACCCATATCTATCATCCATATTACACTTGTATCACCATCTCTTCGCCGAATTAGTGCACCTATACAATTTGCCATTGTATTGGGTGTGTTGGGGACACAAGAGACTCTTTGTTATTTGGTTGCAGGGTTGTTTGAGAGAGACCATCTTCATCCCTCGCCTCCCACGGATTGATAAACCTTAGGTCATCGACTTGAGGGAAATTTGCTCTTGTCCTACAAACCTCTGCACTTGGAGGCCCAACAACGTCTACAAGAAGAAGGTTGCGTAGTAGACATCAAGCTCTTTTAAAGCGTCGTTTACGGGAGGTGAGTGCTTGAAGGTATATCTTTAGATCTTTCAATCGAATCTTTTGTTTCTTGTTTTATCACGAGTTTAGACTATAAAAGAAAACTACAAAAAAATGGAACTGAGTTCGTCTCATACACTTCATCTTTTGAATATCTTTCGTGAGAATGATGGAAAAGAAAAATGTGCTCAAGTGCTAGAAGAAGAAGTCTATAAAATGTTTGGTACTAAATATTTGAATGATGAGCATGATTGCAATGTTGTTAGTATGAACTCCTTGAATATCCATATTACTAATGATGATTACACTAGTCATGATGAAAATATCTCTTATAAGCATGTCGATTTTTGTGGAGTGTATTGGGTTTGCAAGCACACACCAAATAGGGAAGATAGATATTGCAAGAGGCATAAGCATTTAGAAACTAAATTATTGCAAGAAAGGCTTGATGTTTGTGCTGAAAAATTCAATATTTTTCGCCATCCTTGTGAACTTTGCAATGAACATGGTCATTTAAATCTCCAATGGAAATTGTTTCATGATCGAATGGTGTCCAAAAATTGTGATAACTTGATTACCCTTGAGCATCATAAAGAGCTTAGTTTTCTTTTGGGGTATGAAGAAATGAAACGTATAAATGAGGGTATTCCAAATTTTAATCTTGATAGATTTCTTGATTTTGATCTAGTGAAGATTTATATGTATTGTGCGGTGAATTGCATTGAAAATCCTTATATTGCCAATTACATAAAGAAAAGAAAGCAAATAGAAGATTAAGAGAACACTAATGAAAGGAAAGAGACTTCCCAATATCCTCCTATTATTTCTTATGATGAATCAGGTAACGAGGAGGAGCTTTCTATTCAACCAATCTCATCGATAAGGAGCTCAGAGAAGAAGGTTGAACCCACACATAATGTGAAGAAGAAAAAGAAAAGACGGAGCAGCAAAGGTAGAAAGGTATCTCTCCCAAATGATGTTGCTCCTACTACTCATTGTGATGATGATAATTGTTATACTATTGGTGCTATCCATATATTAATGATGAGAGTGATTATGCTTATGATATGAAAAGGCCCAAGCTTGAGGAAGCTATGTTTGATGAGGATAACATATTTGAGAATATATTTGCTGCAATTAATGTTTGTCCAAGCTTGGGGATGCTACGTTTAATGAAGATGATATTTTTAGCATCCCATGTTTTGATATCCAAAGTTGTTATGATGATAGCATGCTTCCTATTTATGATGATTATTGTGATGAAACTTATGCTATAAAAAGTACTGATGATTATAGTTATAAAACTTGTCATGATTACTATTACCCTTTTTCTGAACATTATTCTTTTAATGTGGAAACAATTTATAGTATTCAAGTCTCTTATGATACTCTCACTATTCCGAATCAGAATTTTGCTTATGTGGAGAGCAGTAAAATTTCTATGCAGGTAGATCATGAAAAGAATGCTTTAGGTGCTGGTTATATTGTTGAATTCATTCATGATGCTACTGAAAGTTATTATATGCTTGTAGGAATTGCAATAATATCAAGTTTCCCCTCTATATGTTGAAAATCTTGAAGTTATGCTTGTTTAGCCTTCCTATGCTAGTTGATTATTGTTCCCATAAGTTTTTTGATCACAAAATCCCTATGTGTAGGAAGTGGGTTAGGCTTAAATGTGCTAGTCATATGCTTCATGATGCTCCCATTATGTTTCAATTCTTATCTCTTATGTGAGCATCATTGTCATCATCATGCCTAGCTAGAAAGGCATTAAAGAAAAGCGCTTGTTGGGAGACAACCCAATATTTAACCTTACTGTTTTTGTGTGTCCACATAATTATGCTACTGTAAAAATCATGTTTTATAGCTTTTGTTTCAATAAAGTGCCAAGTAAGACCTTTATGATAGCTTACGGTGATAGTTGTGTTGATCCTGCTGAAAATCAGAAACTTTTGCACCCAGTAAATTAGTTTTGGTAATTCACATAAACGTGCTTATGATCTGATTCGTATAGCTATGGATTGGTACACAAATTGCTCAGGTTTTCCTAATTTGGTAGGATTTTTGGAGTTCCAGAAGTATACGCTTGATACAGATTACTACAGACTGTTCTGTTTTTGACAGATTCTGTTTTCTATGTGTTGTTTGCTTATTTGATGAATCTATGAGTAGTATCGGAGGGTATGAAACATAGAGAAGTTGGAATACAATATATATTACACCAATATGAATTTATAATGAGTTCACAACAGTATCTAAGTGGTGGTTTTATTTTCTTATACTAACGGAGCTTACGAGTTTTCTGTTGAGTTTTGTGTTGTGAAGTTTTCAAGTTTTGGGTAAAGATTCGATAGACTATGGAATAAGGAGTGGCAAGAGCCTAAGCTTGGGGATGCCCAAGGCACCCCAAGGTAATATTCAAGGACAACCAAGAGCCTAAGCTTGGGGATGCCCCGGAAGGCATCCCCTCTTCCGTCTTCGTTCATCGGTAACTTTACTTGGAGCTATATTTTTATTCACCACATGATATGTGTTTTGCTTGGAGCGTCATTTTCTTTTGTTTTGTTTTGCTTGCTGTTTGAACAAAATTTCAAGATCTGAAATTCTTAAATGTTAGAGAGTCTTCACATAGTTGCATAATTATTCGACTACTCATTGATCTTCACTTATATCTTTTGGAGTAGTTTGTCATTTGCTCTAGTGATTCACTTATATCTTTTAGAGCACGGCGGTGGTTTTATTTTGTAGAAATTATTGATCTCTCATGCTTCACTTATATTATTTTGAGAGTCTTTTAGAACAGCATGGTATTTGCTATGGTTATAAAATTGGTCCTAGAATGATGGGCATCCAAGTTGGGTATAATAGAAACTATCATAGAAAGTGAATTGGATGCTATGATCAATTTGATGCTTGATAATTGTTTTGAGATATGAGGATGGTGATATTAGAGTCATGCTAGTGGGGTAATTATGAATTTGAGGAATACTTGTGTTGAAGTTTGTGATTCCCATAGCATGCATGTATGGTGAACCGCTTTGTGATGAAGTTGGAGCATAATTTATTTATTGATTGTCTTCCTTATGAGTGGCGGCAGGGGACGAGCGGTGGTCTTTTCCTACCAATCTATCCCCCTAGGAGCAAGCGCGTAGTACTTTGTTTTCAATGACTTGTAGATCTTTGCAATAAGTATATGAGTTCTTTATGACTAATGTTGAGTCCATGGATTATACGCACTCTCACCCTTCCACCATTGCTAGCCTCTCTTGTGCCACGCAACTTTCATCGGTACCATACACCCACCGTATACCTTCCTCAAAACAGCCACCATACCTACCTATTATGGCATTTCCATAGCCATTCCGAGATATATTGCCATGCAACTTTTCACCGTTCCGTTTATATGACACGCATCATCATTGTCATATTGCTCTTTGCATGATCATGTAGTTGACATCATATTTGTGGCAAGGCCATCTTCATAATTTTCATACATGTCACTCTTGATTCATTGCATATCCGGGTACACCGCCGGAGGCATTCATATAGAGTCTTATCTTGTTCTAAGTATCGAGTTGTAATATTGAGTTGTAAGTAAATAAAAGTGTGATGATCTTCATTATTAGAGCATTGTCCCAATGAGGAAAGGATGATGGAGACTATGATTCCCCCACAAGTCGGGATGAGACTTCGGACTTTATATAAAAAAAAGAGAGAAAGGCCAAAAAGAGAGAAAGGCCAAAGAAAAAAATGAGATAAAAAGAAAGAAGGGACAATGCTACTATCCTTCTACCACACTTGTGCTTCAAAGTAGCACCATGATCTTCATGATAGAGAGTCTCCTATGTTGTCACTTTCATACACTAGTGGGAATTTTTCATTATAGAACTCGGATTGTATATTCCAATGATGGGCTTCCTCAAAATGCCCTAGGTCTTCGTGAGCAAGCGAGTTGGATGCACACCCACTTAGTTTCTTTTGTTGAGCTTTCATACATTTATAGCTCTAGTGCATCCGTTGCATGGCAATCCCTACTCACTCACATTGATATCTATTAATGGGCATTTCCCTAGCCCATTGGTACACCTAGTTGATGTGAGACTATCTTCTCCTTTTATGTCTTCTCCACAACCACCATTCTATTCCACATATAGTGCTATGTCCATGGCTCACGCTCATGTATTGTGTAAAAGTTGAAAAAGGTTGAGATTGCTAAAGTATGAAACAATTGCTTGGCTTGTCATCGGAGTTGTGCATGATTAAATACTACGTGTGATGAAGATAGAGCAACGGCCATACTATATGATTTTGTAGGGATAACTTTCTTTAGCCATGTTAATTTGAGAAGACATGATTGCTTAGTTAGTATGCTTGAAGTATTACTATTTCTTATGTCAATACGAACTTTTATTTTGAATCATTTGGATCTGAACATTCGTGCCACAATAAAGAAAATTGCATTGAGAATTATGTTAGGTAGCATCCCACATCAAAAATTCTGTTTTTATCATTTACCTACTCGAGGACGAGCAGGAATTAAGCTTGGGGATGCTTGATACGTCTCCAACGTATCTATAATTTTTGATTGTTCCATGCTATTATATTACCTGTTTTGGATGTTTATGGGCTTTACTCTACACTTTTATATCATTTTTGGGACTAACCTATTAACCGGAGGCCCAGCCCAAATTGATGTTTTCTTGCCTATTTCAGTGTTTCGAAGAAAAGGAATATCAAACAGAGTCCAAATGGAATCAATCCTTCGGGAAAGTTATTTCTGGAACACAAGCAATCTAGGGGACTTGGAGTGCACGTAATGGAAGCTTCGAGGTGGCCACGAGGCAGGGAGGTGCGCCTTCCACCCCTGGGCGCGCCCCCACCCTCGTGGGTCCCTCGTGGCTCCCCTGACCGACTTCTTTCGCCTATATAAGTCCATATACCCTAAAAACTTCGGGGAACACAATAGATCGGGTGTTCCGCCGCCGCAAGCCTCTGTAGCCACCAAAAATCAATCGGGACCCTGTTCCGGCACCCTGCCGGAGGGGGGATCCATCACCGGTGGCCATCTTCATCATCCCGGCGCTCTCCATGACGAGGAGGGGGTAGTTCACCCTCGGGGCTGAGGGTATGTACCAGTAGCTATGTGTTTGATCTCTCTCTCTCTCTCTCTCGTGTTCTTGAGGTGATACGATCTTGATGTATCGCGAGCTTTGTTATTATAGTTGGATCTTATGATGGTTCTCCCCCTCTACTTTCTTGTAATGGATTGAGTTTTCCCTTTGAAGTTATCTTATCGGATTGAGTCTTTAAGGATTTGAGAACACTTGATGTATGTCTTGCCGTGCTTATCTGTGGTGACAATGGGATATTCACGTGATCTACTTGATGTATGTTTTGGTGATCAACTTGCGGGTTCAGTGAGCTTATGCATAGGGGTTGGCACACGTTTTCGTCTTGACTCTCCGATAGAAACTTTGGGGAAATCTTTGAAGTACTTTGTGTTGGTTGAATAGATGAATCTGAGATTGTGTGATGCATATCGTATAATCATGCCCCCGGATACTTGAGGTGACAATGGAGTATCTAGGCGACATTAGGGTTTTGGTTGATTTTGTGTCTTAAGGTGTTATTGTAGTACGAACTCTATGATAGATCGAACGGAAAGAATAGCTTCGTGTTATTTTACTACGGACTCTTGAATAGATCGATCAGAAAGGATAACTTTGAGGTGGTTTCGTACCCTACCATAATCTCTTCGTTTGTTCTCCGCTATTAGTGACTTTGGAGTGACTCTTTGTTGCATGTTGAGGGATAGTTATATGATCCAGTTATGTTATTATTGTTGAGAGAACTTGCACTAGTGAAAGTATGAACCCTAGGCCCTGTTTCCTACCATTGCAATACCGTTTACGCTCACTTTTATCATTAGTTACCTTGCTGTTTTTATATTTTCAGATTACAAATACCCATATATATCATCCATATTACACTTGTATCATCATCTCTTCGCCGAACTAGTGCACCTATACAATTTTCCATTGTATTGGCTGTGTTGGGGACACAAGAGACTATTTGTTATTTTGCAGGGTTGTTTGAGAGAGACCATCTTCATCCTACGCCTCCCATGGATTGATAAACCTTAGGTCATCGACTTGAGGGAAATTTGCTACTGTCCTACAAACCTCTGCACTTGGAGGCCCAACAACGTCTACAAGAAGAAGGTTGCATAGTAGACATCAATATCATGTATGCTACTCTAGTGGATGTGTGATTTGGGTTTGTTTGAGTGATTTTCCCCTTGTGTTCTTGTGTGTCCATCACTTCCCCCCCCCCCCCCAAGTGTTAAAAGATCCCCTCTAGGGTTTCACCCTACAACATCTTGGTATCATGAGAAAGGTTGATTCACATCTTGGAGTCCCTACCCCCATTTGCTAGCCTAATTTCGTTGCTTTTTCGTCCCAATTTGAAATTTGGATGTTAATAGAATCATTCAATGCATATCATATTTCTTTGCATTTTGGAGTTTTTTTTAAATATTCAAATAATATTTTTCCACTCGAGAAAAACAAATGAGAGGGGATAAGATGACTTCCTCAAAATATAAAAGAGTGGGAAATTTTATTTTGAATATTATTTGAAGTTTTGGAGTTTATTGGTATTTGGTTTATTTGCAAAAAGTGCATCAATTGCATTAGGAAAATATTTTAAAAATGTTCTGTGCTTAAGTTAATGTTCATTAGGTTCTAAATATTGTATAGTTATTTTAGAAATTATTGTGGTATTTTTATTAATTCTTTTGAATTGTTTAGGGCCCCTTTAGTCTTCGTTTTTTTTTAAAACGCACGAACTCACCGCAACCTGGACCGAAACTGGGTTCGCCCAGAGCGCCTAACCCGCCTGGCCATTTTCGCCCAAGGCCGCCAAGACGCTTGAAACCTCTCAAGATCGGCCGACCGCTCGCGCCTCGCCTCGCTACCGCCACCGCCACATCGACCGGTGGGCCCCGCTCACCTCATCTCCCCAACCCCCGCTTGCTCGGCCGGATGAGCTTCGCCACAGCTCCGCAACCGCCGGGCGAGGCCCTCGCGACAACGCTTATCCGCGGCACCGAGCCCTCCGCCCTCGCCTATATAAAGGCGGGACCCCTCTTCCATCCTCGTCGTCCGCTTCTTCCCACGCCGCTCCTACCGCCCTTTTCGCCCGCTTGGATCTCGCCGGCGAGCGGACCTCGCCGAGCATTCTGCCGATAAACCACCCCGAGCCCTTGTTCCTTCGTCAATCGTACCGACGTGAACTTGCGCATCTTTTTGACACCTTTTCCTCGCCTAGGTCCCGCCGGAGACGACGCCCCGACGACGCCCGACCTCGCCGGAGCCCGCGGAGCGCCGCCGCGTTCGCCGACCAAGCGTCCCCCGAGGAGCCCCGACGCCACCTTCGCGGCGCCCTCGATGCGCCGCACCTCCGTCTTCTTCCCGACGCCGAGGACCGCCCGTAGCCGCCGCCCCTCCGTCACCAGCGTCGCGCCGCCGTCTTCATCGCCGCCGCCACAACCACCACCCAGCATGAGCCACCACCCCACCTCGCCTGCTCGATCTACCATGGACGGCCCAGATTAGATTAGGTTCGTTTTTTTTATTTTGCGAAGAGGTACACGGTTAACCGCGGTTCCCTTAGACCGTGCGGTTTATTTAAACCAAGCGTCGGTTTTTCTTTAGTTAGCCGCCGCCACTGTTTTTCTTATTTAGCGCCGTCGTCATTATAACCTCCGCAATGACGCTGCTCGGCCAGCCAGGAGCCGCCACGTGGCCAGGGACTTGGTTGCGATAGTTTTCTTCACTGTTTAGTCCCTTTTATCACAGATTAGTCCCTGAGCTTAGATTAGCCATAACTTTTTAACCGTAGATCCAAACTCTATTGCACGAGCCGGCACTTGGCTCCGATTAAGTTGATTCTTTTTGCACTTCGTCACAGTAGACAAACCCTATCACCTGGAACTTTGTCAAAATAATTTTCACACACTAGAATCTGCCTATTAATATTTTACTAGTATGCATAGTATGCACTATAGTTCACATCACTTCTTGAACCATGTGCCTATGTTGTTTTGCACCTAGAATATTTTCATGCTAGTTAAGTGTGATGTTTGTTCATTTGGTTTTTCCGAGACTTTTGCCTTGCATGTTCTTTCTGGTTCTCTAGAATGTTTGCTTATGTTTGTTTATCTTCTTTGCGGTAGATTGGCCGGAGTGCGAAGCAGAATATTATCAGTCTTTAGAATTCGACCAGCAGTACCAAGACAAGTTGCATCTTGATCATGTTTCATTACCTATGTTTTTATTATGCACTTAGTTCTTTGCGGTAGGACTGCATGGTAGGAATTAATGCCGTATGACTATGCTTACACCAAGTAGTTCATTGAGGTAGGTCTGAACCTTATAACATTGTCGCCATCGTTTTACATTATGTTGCTTCGCTAAGTAGACGTGGATTGGGGAGTGATCATTGTAAAGTATGAGTGACAATGTAGTAAATAGGACCTAAGATAATTAATGAACTACCTGGGCGGAAACTTGTTGGAATGGTGGCGAAATGCGATTAGAACGCATGGGAAATCCATGGTGGTGCACCACTAGTGGACCGTCCGGCCAGCTCAAAGAGATCAATCGTATTCTCATGTCTAGAAGCTTACGTGTGCAGCCACAAGCCAATATGGGTTACGGCTTAGTTGAGTAGTTAGAGTGACCCCTTAGGGATGGGCTAGCAGATGTAGAATGATGTAGGTGTACCGGCCTATCCGTGGGTTAAGGGGGAACATTTTCGAAAGACTATGTATCGATCTTCCGATCATGGAGGTGGTCGAGTCTTGTGGGGAAAAGTGTGCAACCTCTGCAGAGTGTTAAAACCTAATCGATTAGTCGTCTCCGATTCACGGACAAGTTGAGCATCTAGTAGTGGAAATGCCGGAGATCTCCTCACCTTTAATTAAGCGAGTCGGGATTTAAATGGAACTTGGGAGCAGACGGAGTTGGGTTTGCCAACTCATCCTATGCAAATGTGTAGGACGAGAATAACATCTTTTCTAATAGGGAAAAACTAGCTTTATGCAAAAACTAAACTTAGAGCTTTCCACCAGCCAAATTGCATGTACAAATAGGCTCTTTACACTTATGATGTGACTTGCCAGTACATTCAATGTACTGACCTATATGGCTGCAACTTATCACGTTGCAAATATATCCGACGAGGATTAAGGTGCGATAGGTCGATGTTCTACACTCAACCTTGCTCGTGGAGGGTGACTCATTTACTATTTTGCTTCCGCAGTATTTGTTTATTGGCTCTATGCCCTATTTTGTAATAAAGGTATTGCTCCTGGATTATCGATGTAATAAAGAGATGTGTGTTATTTCTGTTATTTCATCGAATCTTGTAATATGTGCTAGCAAGTCGATCCGAGGACTAGCACGGTAAGCACAGAGACTTCGACTCTTACCGAGTCGGGTCGCTACAAGATGGTATCGAGCACCACGTTGATCGTAGGACGCGACCCTAGAAAATGGAAAAAGCAATAAGATAAAACTTTATTTTTCACTTTCCCTATATATCCTTTGGTCTCGCATCGCCGTCTTTACTTGATACTAATTTCTTCCCTCTTTCAAAATGTAGATGTCGTCCGCCATTGTCGAGTTCGAGTAGCCCGATGAGACCATGCCCTTTGGACGGCAGCTGATGAAGATCGTGAAGCACCTGAAGATTGGGCTTCCCACCTTTACTGGAACCTTCACCGCCACCTTGCCCGAGGAGACACGTTGGAGGATCGATGCCCATATCCCCAGACGCATCCTCGGAAACCGCACCAAGCCCATTGATTTCCATGTGGATACTGCAACATGGGGCTTGGGCAGGGGCATCGCTGCTCACATTGCTCTCGGACGCATTCGGGAGGAGTATGACGGGGACCTCAAGAGGTCCTCCTTCGTGATGTACCAGACGCCTTGGACGCAAATGGAGATGTGGTGCGTACCACGGAGGACGAGACGATAGCATCCCATATCCGGGACATGGAGGATCACATTCGTATGATGGAGCTGTAGTTGTCGACAACATGATCGTCATCAAGAACCTCATGACCGCAAGGCCGATCTCAAGGAGGAACTCCGGGGCCTTTCGCGCCGAGCATGAGGGAGAGCCTGGACGACCTTGCAGAGAAGATCGATGACACGAAGCTTGAGCTTGAGGAGGCCGAGGAGAAGCTGGATGAGGGAGAAAACATCCGGAGGATCACTCTTATGGAGATTACATCAGCCGGGACAAGGACCGGGATGATGAGCTTGGAGATGACGACAGACGGTGATGCAAGGACACCTGATGTCAACATGGTTGTTGGTCCTCATCCGATGAGAGTTAGATTTTATACCACCATGAGAGTTAGAAATTGATTTCGTTATCTCGATTAGTTTTATCTCATTTGTGAGACCTTGTCAAATCTTGTGACATGGCTTACCTTAGGTTTGATTGTTCTTGTGGACCTCTTGATTGAAATTGAATTGGAGTGATTTGAAGTTTTATTGCTATCATGTGCATATGGGTAGTGTGATTTTACTCACTAGGCTTTATTCTATTCTAACTTCTCATCCACTCTAAACCCATCGATGCCTCCAAGACGCGTGACCCGGGTTCAACTTTCCGCGGAGCTCACGCAATTGATCCAACAGCAGAATGCTCTTATGCACGATGCTCATTCGTAACTGAACTGAACAACCACAACAACAACCCACCGCCGCCACCCCCAGTTGACAGTCTTACCCGTTTTCTGAGGCTGAACCCACCCGTGTTCTCCAGCAGCACGGAGCCGATCGTCGCAGATGACTGGCTCCGCAAGATAGGAAGGGAGCTAGCCACGGCAGGATGCAATGATGCTGAGAAGGTGAAGTTTGCCGCCCATCAGCTGGATGGCCCGGCCGCTGCTTGGTGGGAGAACTACACCACCACATACCCCTTGGAGAGTGTGACTTGGACTCGGTTCCAGCAGGCGTTCTGCACTGCTCATGTCTCAGCTGGAGCCATGAGTCTGAAGAAGAAGGAGTTCCGCAGCTTGCGCTGTGGAGGACGACGCTATCTCGATATGTTGATGAGTTGATAAGTTGGCCCGTTATGCCCCGGAAGGGCGTGGCCACCGATGCAGCCAAGCGGGAGAAGTTTCGGAGGGACTGAGCGATGAGTTGGGAGTTCAGTTGGTATGTGGCGACCTTTGCGAACTATCGGGAGTTGGTTGATAAGGCTACCATTCTCGAAGGCAAGCACCGGCAGATGGAGAATCGTAAGAGGAAATACGGTCATGGGAAGTATAACTCGAGTTCAACGAAACCCCGCTGGCCCGTACTCGGGAAGTTACGGATCGTGCACTAGCATGTTTGGAGGGAATCATCATAACCATGGAGGTCACATTCAGCATGGAGGAAATGGACACAACCACCATGGTCACAAGCATGGCAATGGCAATGGCAATGGAGGGAATGGCAATCAGCAGCATTTCAAATCTTCTACACCAATGAAGAAAGATCTGAGTCACATCACTTGCTTCAAATGCAAGAAGACAGGCACTACTCCAATGAGTGTCCCGAAAGCGTGAATGGGAATGGAAATGGGAATTCGAGGCAAGAAACCTAATCCTTTCACTAAGAGGCATGTGAATCATGTCAATGTGGAAGAGGTCTATGAGCAACTGACGCGATGATTGGTAAGTTCTTGGTTAATTCATTTCCGGCACTCATTCTTTTTGACAACCGTGCATCGCATTCATTCATATCAAGGGGATTCGTGGATAAACATAAGTTGCCTACCGTAGCTCTTAAGTCACCCATTCTAGTGAGTTCCCGTGAGCCGAGTCTATGGCTAGTCGGGATGTTTCCAGTTGCCTTTGAACATAGGGGGACATATTTTTCCCACGGATATGATCATACTAGAGTCACAAGGGTTGGATATAATCCTAGGGATGGATTGGATGTCCGTATGAGGGAAACATTGATTGTGCTAGTAGATCGATTTTCTCACCACCCCAGAGAAGAAGAGGATCAAGTATGTATCCGAGCTTAAGCCTAAGAGGACTCTGTGAACTCTCTTACGAGTTGTCCAGAAGAAGTACCAGTGGTGAAGGATTATCCCGATGTATTTCCGGAGGAGTTACCGGGTATCTTGCCGCCAGATCGGGAGATTGAGTTTTGATTGAGTTGCTGCCAGTCTGGGACCTATCTCCAAGAGGCCGACGGATGCCCGCTAATGATTTGGAGGAAGTCAAGAAACAGATTAAGGAGTTGCTAGAGAAAGGGTATATTCGCCGAAGTTCATCACCTTGGGGAGCCCCAATACTCTTAGTGGAGAAGAAGGATGGAACCTTGAGGATGTGTGTGGATTACCGCTCTTTGAACGAGGTGACCATCAAGAACAAGTATCCCCTACCGATGATCAATGACTTGTTTGACCAGCTAGAAGGAGCTAGTGTTTTCTCCAAGATCGATCTTCGAACGGGTTATCACCAATTGAAGATCTGTGAGAAGGATATACCCAAGACCGCTTTTACCACAAGGTATGGGCTTTATGAGTATACAGTCATGTCCTTTGGTTTGACTAATGCCCCTGCCTATTTTATGAGCATGATGAACAAGGTGTTCATGGAGTTCTTGGATAAGTTCGTTGTGGTATTCAGTGATGACATATTGGTTTTCTCCAAGAATGAGGAGGAACACGTTGAACATCTGCGCTTGGTTTTGGAGAAGCTCAGAGAACATCAACTTTATGCCAATTTCAGCAAGTGTGAGTTTTAGCTCAAGGAAGTCGGATTCCTTGGACATGTTATGTCAAGTGAAGGGATTGCAGTGGACCCTACCAAGGTAGAGTCAGTCACAGAATGGAATGCACCCACCACAGTCGGCGAGATTCGCAGTTTCCTTGGACTTGCTGGATATTACCGGAGATTTATTGAAAATTTCTCCAAGATTGCAAGGCCCATGACAGCGTTGTTGAAGAAGGACACCAGGTTCGTTTGGACTGAAGAGTGTGAAGCCAGCTTTCAAGAGTTGAAGAAGCGTTTGGTTACAGCCCCAGTGCTAATCCTGCTTGATGTACACAAGGACTTTCAGGTGTATTGTGATGCTTCATGTCAGTGACTTGGAGGTGTTCTTATGCAAGAGGGAAAGGTTGTAGCTTATGCTTCACGGCTGACCGACCTCATGAGTTGAACTATGCCACGCATGATTTGGAGTTAGCAGCCGTAGTGCATGCACTCAAGACATGGAGACACTATCTTATTGGGAATCGTTGTGATGTTTACACGGATCACAAGAGTTTGAAGTACATTTTCACGCAGAAGGAGTTGAATCTCAGGCAAAGGAGATGGTTGGAACTTATAAAGGATTATGACATGAGTCTGCATTATCATCCGGGAAAAGCCAATGTTGTGGCGGATGCTTTGAGCCGTAAGAGTTATGTTAATACCCTTACAGCAGGAGGTTTACCTCAGGAGTTATGTGATGAGCTTAGAGACCTTCAATTGGAAATAGTTCCAAGAGGTTATGTTGCCGCACTCAAGGTACAGTCCACCTTGTTGGGAAGAATCAGAGAAGCCCAGAAGTTGGACCAAGGTATTGCTGAGATAAAGGAAATGATGAGCAAAGGGAAAGCGTATGATTCCGTGAGGATGAAAATGGAACCATATGGTTTGAGCAACGGATTTGTGTACCCAATGATCCGGAGATCGAAGTTGATTCTTCAGAGGCTCATGACTCACCATATTCGATACACCCGAAACACCAAGATGTATTTGGACTTGAAGGAAAGTTTTTGGTGGGCGGTATGAAGAGAGAGATTGCCGAGTATGTGGCAATATGTGATGTATGTCGAGAGTAAAGGCGGAGCATCGTAAACCAGCAGGTTTACTTCAGCCATTGCCGATATACCTGATTGGAAATGGGATAAACTTGGTATGGACTTTATCACGGGTTACCCAGACCCGTTCAGGTTATGATTCCATTTGGGTGATAGTGGATCGTTTGACTAAGGTTGCTCACTTCATTCCGGTGAAGACCACCTATACAAGTGCTAAGTGGCAAAGATATATATGACCCGATGTCGTATGTCTCGCATGGAGTTCCGAGGAGCATCGTATCGGATAGAGGAACGCAGTTTACCTCAAAGTTTTGGAAGCGATTACGAAACTTTGGGTACCGAACTAGAGTTCAAGATGACCTTCCATCCGCATGGTGATGGGCGACAGAGAGAGTCAATCAGATTACGGAGGACATGTTGAGAGCTTGTGCGCTAGACTATGGGTCTAGTTGGGATGATAACTTACCCTCGCAGAAGTTTTCATACAACAACAGCTATCAAGCCAGTTTGCAGATGGCCCCTTTCGAGGCATTGTATGGAAGGAAATGCAGGACACCTTTGATGTGGAATGGAGTTGGAGATCGCAAATTGTTTGGACCTGATTTGATCAGGGATTCTGAGGAGAAGGTCAAGTTGATTTGTGATGCACTTAAGATAGCTCAGTCAAGGCAGAAAAGTTATGCCGATGCTAAACGCAAGGAAGTGATCTATGAAGTGGGAGATAGAGCATATCTTCGAGTGTCTCCACTTCGAGGTATTAAGAGATTTGGAGTCAAAGGAAAGTTAGCACCACGATTTGTGGGACCATACAGAGTTCTGGAACGCAGAGGAGAGGTAGCATACCAGTTGGAATTACCAGAGGCTTTGTCAGGAGTTCATGATGTTTTTCATGTTTCCCAGCTAAAGAAGTGTCATGCAGAGATGGCAGATATTCCTTTGAGAGATACAGTGCCACTCGAGGCAATTCAGTTGGAGAGCGATCTGACTTATGAGGAGGAGCCTATTAAGATTCTTGAGACCGCAGAGAGAATCACTCGTACCAAGATCATCAAGTTACGCAAGGTTCAAAGGAGTCACCACACCGAGGAGGAAGCCACTTGGGAACGAGAGGACGATCTTAGACAAGACCATCCACACCTTTTTGTTCGCCAACCCGAATCTCGAGGACGAGATTCATCTTAAGGGGGGTAGGTTTGTAACATCCCAATTTTTATTAAATTTGGATGTTAATAGAATCATTCAATGCATATCATATTTCTTTGCATTTTGGAGTTTTTTTAAATATTCAAATAATATTTTTCCACTCGAGAAAAACAAATGAGAGGGGATAAGATGACTTCCTCAAAATATAAAAGAGTGGGAAATTTTATTTTGAATATTATTTGAAGTTTTGGAGTTTATTGGTATTTGGTTTATTTGCAAAAAAAGTGCATTAATTGCATTAGGAAAATATTTTAAAAATGTTCTGTGCTTAAGTTAATGTTCATTAGGTTCTAAATATTGTATAGTTATTTTAGAAATTATTGTGGTATTTTTATTAATTCTTTTGAATTGTTTAGGGCCCCTTTAGTCTTCGTTTTTTTTTTAAAACGCATGATCACATAACTGGACCGAACTGGGTTCGCCCAGAGCGCCCTAACCTGCCAATGGCCATTTCGCCCAAGGCCGCCTACGCCTTGAAACCTCCACTTGATCGACGCTCGCGCCCGCTCGCTTCCTTCGCCGCCGCCATCGACCGGTGGGCCCCGCTCCACCTCATCTCCCCCAACCTCCCGCTTGCTCCGCTCGGATGAGCTCGCCGCCGCGCTCCCGCAACCGCCGGGCGAGGCCCTCGCGGATAACGCTTATCCGCGGCACCCGAGCCCTCCGCCCTCGCCTATATAAAGGCCAGGACCCCCTCTTCCATCCTCGCCGTCCCGCTTCTTCCCACGCCGCTCCTACCGCCCGCAGTCGCCGCTTGGATCTCGCCGGCCGAACGGACCTCGCCGAGCATTCCGCTGCCGATAAACCACCCCGAGCCCTTGTTCCTTCGCTAATCGTATCGACGTGATCTTGCGCATCTTTTGACACCTTTTCTCGCCTAGGTCCCGCCGGAGACGACGCCCCGACGACGCCCGACCTCGCCGGAGCCCGCGGAGTGCCGCCGCCTTCGCCTCGCCGACCCCGACGTCCCTGAGGAGCCCCGACGCCACCTTCGCGACGCCCTCGACGCGCCGCACCTCCCCGTCTTCTTCCCCGACGCCGAGGACCGCCGTAGCCGCCGCCCCCTCCGTCACCGACGTCGCGCCGCCGTCTTCATCGTCGCCGGCCACCACCACCACCCACTGTGAGCCACCACCCCACCCTCGCCCGTTCGATCTACCATGCTCGGCCCAGATTAGATTAGGCTCGTTTTTTTTTGCGAAGAGGTACGCGGTTAACCGCGGTTCCCTTAGACCGTGCGGTTTATTTAAACCGAGCGTCGGTTTTTCTTTAGTTAGCTGCCGCCACTGTTTTTCTTATTTAGCGGCCGTCATTGATAACCTCCGCAGCGGACGCTGCTCGGCCAGCCACGAGCCGGCACGTGGCCAGGGACTTGGTTGCGATAGTTTTCTTCACTGTTTAGTCCCTTTTATCACAGATTAGTCCCTGAGCTTAGATTAGCCATAACTTTTTAACCGTAGATCCAAACTCTATTGCACGAGCCGGCACTTGGCTCCGATTAAGTTGATTCTTTTTGCACTTCGTCACGAGACAAACCCTATCACCGGAACTTTGTCACAATAATTTTCACACACTAGAATCTGCCTATTAATATTTTACTAGTATGCATAGTATGCACTATAGTTCACATCACTTCTTGAACCATGTGCCTATGTTGTTTTGCACCTAGAATATTTTCATGCTAGTTAAGTGTGATGTTTGTTCATTTGGTTTTTCCGAGACTTTTGCCTTGCATGTTCTTTCTGGTTCTCTACAATGTTTGCTTATGTTTGTTTATCTTCTTTGCGGTAGATTGCCCGGAGTGCGAAGCAGAATATTATCAGTCTTTAGAATTCGACCAGCATTGAAGGCAAGTTGCATCTTGATCATGTTTCATTACCTATGTTTTTATTATGCACTTAGTTCTTTGCGGTAGGACTGCATGGTAGGAATTAATGCCGTATGACTATGCTTACACCAAGTAGTTCATTGAGGTAGGTCTGAACATTATAACATTGTCGCCATCGTTTTACATTATGTTGCTTCGCTAAGTAGACGTGGATTGGGGAGTGATCATTGTAAAGTATGAGTGACAATGTAGTAAATAGGACCTAAGATAATTAATGAACTACCAGGCGGAAACTTGTTGGAATGGTGGCGAAATGCACATTAGCACGCATGGGAAATCCATGGTGGTGCACCACTAGTGGACCGTCACTTCGAGGCTCAAAGAGATCAATCGTATTCTCATGTCTAGAAGCTTATGTGTGCAGCCACAAGCCAATATGGGTTACGGCTTAGTTGAGTAGTTAGTGTGACCCCTTCCGGATGGGCTAGAAGATGTAGAATGATGTAGGTGTACCGGCCTATCCGTGGGTTAAGGGGGAACATTTTCGAAAGACTATGTCTCGATCTTCCGATCATGGAGGTGGTCGAGTCTTGTGGGGAAAAGTGCGCAACCTCTGCAGAGTGTTAAAACCTAATCGATTAGCCGTGTCCCCGGTTACGGACAAGTTGAGCATCTAGTAGTGGAAATGCCGGAGATCTCCTCTTTAATTAAACAAATGGGATTTAAATGGAACTTGGGAACGGATGGAGTTGGGTTTGCCAACTCATCCTATGCAAATGTGTAGTAGCAGAATAACATCTTTTCTAATAGGGAAAAACTAGCTTTATGCAAAAACTAAACTTAGAGCTTTCCACCAGCCAAATTGCATGTACAAATAGGCTCTTTACACTTATGATGTGACTTGCCAGTACATTCAATGTACTAACCTATATGGCTGCAACTTATCACGTTGCAGATATATCCGACGAGGATTAAGGTGCGATAGGTCGATGTTCTACACTCAACCTTGCTCGTGGAGTTGGACTCGTTTACTATTTTCACTACTAGAAAAAGGGCTATAGATGGGATTGACACTAATGGCGCACCAGAAAGCTGGTGCGCCATTAGTATATACTAATGGCGCACCAAAATCTGATGCGCCATTAGAGTTTAAACTACTAATGGCGCACCTGGCAAAGGGTGCGCCATTAGTATCAAAAAAAAAATTAACAAGTGCGCCTGTCCAAACATACTAATGGCGCATCCTGACGAGGTGCGCCATTAGTAGTTGTAACTACTAACGGCGCACCAGGCAGGGGGTGCGCCATTAGTATAGAATTTTTTTTTTGAACTAGTGCGCCTATCCAAATATACTAATGGCGCATCCTGCCCGAGTGCGCCATTAGTAGTTGTAACAACTAATGGCGCACCAGGCAGTGGGTGCGCCATTAGTATAGAAATTTTTTTTTGAACTAGTGCGCCTATCCAAACATACTAATGGCGCATCCTGCCCGAGTGCGCCATTAGTAGTTGTAACTACTAATGGCGCCCCAGCAAAGGTGCGCCATTAGTATAGAATTTTTTTGAACAAGCGCGCCTATCCAAACATACTAATGGCGCATCCTGCTTAGGTGCGCCATTAGTAGTTGTAACTACTAATGGCGCACCATGCAAGAGGTGCGCCATTAGTAAGTGGGCAGCAACAAGATATTTGGGACAGCCTCTCCTACCCACACACTCACTTTCTCCCCACTTCATTCTCTCCACGTCCTCCTTGTCTCGGTGCCTCCTCTTTTTCACCTCATTTCCACCATAGATTCATTCAAATTAAGTGGTTAAATTTCCTTGTTTTAATTGGTAAGTAACGGGGTAGCTATATTTAGGTTGTTCTCCCTACAACAATGTGCACATGCACTTTTACGGCCTAGCTAGATCTATGTATGTTCGTGGTGTTGCATATGTTTGTGGTGTTGCATATGTGTTTGTGTTTGGAGGTGTACCGTATTTGAAATGCGATAGTTGCCAATATTTTGCCGGAATGTTGATTCATTTCCGTTTAGCGAGAATTTTGGCATTAAGCATTCTTTTGGTCCTATTTTTAGGGAAAGTCATGCCAAATTTTTGTTTGGTTCTAAAATATCGTTTTGCTCTACCCCTTGACGACCATGGTCCGCACGATGAACGAAGGCATCGTGAATAGGTTTTGAGGTCCGAAGGCCGAGATGCTTCAAAAGAACGAGACGGAGATAAGATGTCCGTGTCGAAGATGCAAGTCAAGAGCCTTATTGCGGACCCGGATTCCGGCAGGTGCGGGACCACCTGCTGTTGCGTGGTTTCATGGATGGCTATCGGTGGCAAGGTGATGAAGATGACTACGAAGTCGCCCATGCGGGCGGGCAAGAAATGAGGAAGGGCAGCAAGACAACCATCGGCTCGGGCGGGCGAGAAGACGAAGAATCCCGGGAGATGATCACGATCGTGATGTCGCATACGATCATCATGTAGAAGATGCAGACATGATGATGAGGAAGATGCGGAGCAGGCGGACGGGCATGATCATGAAGATGATGATGCCGACGAGCGTATTTACGCTGGACCATCGATGGGCTGGGTGCGGGACCCTCATATTCAAGAGCTGCTTCTCAAGCGCACGGATAACGCAAGAGCTGCCGCCCGAGAGAAAGCCAAGATGGATCAACTTGAGTTAGACGCGTTACTCCATTGTATGAAGGATGCAGGCCCGAGGATACCGCTTTGAAAGTAACGCTCATGGCTCTGGAGATGAAGGTAAAACACAAAATGACCGACGCATGCTTCGACGAGAACATGTCATTCTGGCACGAACGTCTTCCCAAGGGGAACAAGTGCCCGACCAGTTTGGAGGAGGCGAAGAAAATCGTGTGTCCTCTTTATTTACCGCACGTGAAATACCATGTGTGCATGAACAATTGCATCATTTATCGGGACGAGCACGCGGAGTCTACCATATGTCCGGTGTCGCGCCACTACTCGATACAAGAAGAGGAAGAAAGCTCCTCGAAAAGTGGTGTGGTACTTTCCGATCACTCCTCGTCTGCAGCGCTTATTTCGCGGACCCTAAGGTAGCAAAGCTCCTGCGTTGGCACGCCGGATAGGGAGGAGAAGAAGCGGAAGATGACGCAAATGATCCGGAGATAGATAAAAGACAAGATGCCGAGTCACCCTAAGGATGCGAGCCGGTGGCAAGCGTTGAACCGAAGACTCGGAATTTGGGAACGATCCAAGGAACATCGTCTTTGGGCGCGAGCACCGATGGAGTCAATCCGTTTGGCAGCCAGAGAAGCACATAGCACCTGGCCTGTGTTTGTGTGGATGTACAACCTTCCCCCAGTTGTGCATGAAGAGGAAGTACATTCACATGAGTATGCTAATTGAAGGGCCGAAACAACCAGGAACGACATCAATCAGACCGGGCTGCTGAAAGAGGAGCTTGACACGCTGTGGAAAACGCCAGCCAATACGTGGGACGCCGCAGAGAAAGAATATTTCCCTATGAGAGCCGCATCGCCTCCTAGGAGTAAAACTTCCTTACGGTTACGCTGGGAAGATAAGCAGATACCTAGACCCAATAAGCGTAAGTTCAGCGGGATGAAGTCTCACGATCGTCACGCGTCGATGACGCAGATACTTCCGGTTGCAATCCAGGATCATGGACGCCACGTCCGTGAAACGCTATTTGTCCTATGCAACTTCTTCTACGTCATCTCTCGGAAGTCGATTGGCGTGAGGCAACTCGGAAGGCTACAGAAGAGATCGTGGTGATACTATGCGAGCTTGAGATGTACTTCCGCCCGCATTCTTCGACGTTATGGTGCATCTGCTGGTCCATATAGTGGAGGATATCATCCAACTCGGGCCGACGTTCCTGCACAAAGCATGATGCCGCTCGAAAGGATGAATGGTGTCATCAAAGGATACGTTCGCAACATGTCACGCCCGAAGGAAGCATAGCCAGGGCTTTTCGACCAAGAGTGCATCTCCCATCGCACGAATTATCTAGGCATCGAGAACCCCGTTGGTCTCGCCCGTCAGCGGGCACCTCGGCAGGCTCGCTGGATGGGGTCACCGTGAGGGTCGCCCGAAATGCATGTCGACTTCGAGGGTCGACTTCGCCGACTTTGAAAGAGCAAACCTAGTCGCGCTACAACACATAGACGTGGTCGATCCTTGGGTGGTAGAGCACAAAACCTTTATTAAAAAGACGACAATGACCGAGGCCAACAGAGGACGGACGGAGATACACTCAAAGAGCACAACTCATGTTTCACGCGTTGGTTCAAGCGAAGCTTCGTCAGCATCTTTACATGAGGATTCTTCCGGAAGAACAACTCATATTCGCCTTGTCACTGCGCCGAGCACAACTCGATGACTATGAGGCGTCACGATATCAACGGCTACACATTCTACACCGAGGCCAAGGACATGAAGAGCGATGGTTATCGTAACTCCGGTAACGATGGAATCCTACACCGTAACGACAAGGATAGATACTACGGAAGGATCGAGGAGATCTGGGAGCTGAGCTACGCTGGAGAGAAGGTCCCGATGTTCCGTGTCGATGGGCCAAGAACGTCATAAAAGAAGACCGTATTTCACCACCATGGTTATACCCGAAGCCAAATCCAAGCTCGCGGCATAACGTCACCGCGAAAAATGAGCCATGGGTACTGGCTTCCCAAGTGGACCAATGCTTCTTCATTACCGACCCGCCAAAGCCCGGTCGTGTTGTCGTGAGGAGAGGCAAAAGGAAGATCATCGGAATGGATGGAGTAGCCAATGAGCAAGACTTCGACAAGTACGGCGACCCGAGGTTCGAACATGACGATGATGACGAAAGCAGCATACACCACAAGAAGAAGCAGGACCACCCTACCTAAAGGACGTCCGTTCCACGGAAGAACTCCATTTGCGAAAAAGAAGGGCAAGAAGATTGTGAACAGATAGCTTGCTAAGATCGATTGTATTTAAATCGTAGCCTTCATTTCTCGATTGTATTTCATGGGTACTTTTTGAACTATCATGAATATTTTTAAATTCATGGACACTCGATCTCGATCCTCCATCTCGATCGCTATCCCACCTCGCCAGATCCGTCCCCCTCGCCACGAGCACCCCAGTCCACCGGCCGCCGCCAACCCCCGCACCTCGATTCCCCTACTCAACCGCCGTCGCCGACCCCGCACCCAGCACCGTCTTATAAAAAATAAGTATCAAACAGCTTTTAAATGCTACTGTCTTATAAAAAATATTACTGTTATTATTTAAACAAGTTTGAACATAAATAAGTATCAAACAGCTTTTAAATGCTAAAAAATTTGTGGAGCACTGGGAGTCGAACCCAGGACCTCCCGTGTGAGAACTGGCTGCTAACCACGGTCGAGCTAGTAGAGTGGGCTTGACATGGATAGGTTACAGTAGTACATAACCTTTTGGCTCGAGTTGAAATAAAAAAAATACTAATGGCGCACCACGGTGAGGTGCGCCATTAGTATGGGACATGCTAATGGCGCACCACGGTGAGGTGCGCCATTAGTAATGTGCGATCCCCGCCTCTCCCCTTCGCCCGATCCCCCTTCCCTCTCCCTCGCCATTCCCTCTCCTCTCGATCCACCGCCACCGCCCGCGCTGCCTGACCCTCGCCCTCGCCCCGTCCTCTCCCTCCCTCGCCTCTCCTCGCCTTCCCTCTCCCTCGCCCCGCCTCCCTCGACGCCATCGTTCCCGCCACCTCGACGCTGCCCGCCGCCTCGTAGCGACCCGCCCGCCCGGGCCTTGCCCAGCGCCCGCCTCGGCGACCCGCCGCCCAGCCGCCTCGGCGTGACCCCGCCGCCGGGCGCGCCGCCTCGGCGACCCGCCCGCCCAGCGCCGCCTCGGCAGCGACCCGCCGCCCGGGACGCCGCCCGACTCCGCCTCGGCTGCCCGCCGCCCGAGCCCGCCCAGCGCGGCCAGGGAGAACGAGCTTGCCGCCAGCCTCTGCCGGTGACCACGGTGAATTTCCGCTCTCTGTCTCCATCCTTCTTACCTTTTCTTTTTGTATGGCACGTAACTCGTACCTGTAAGAACACAACATGTTTTAAATCTTGAAGTTGTTGATAACCCATGGCAGGACAGAATTAGTAGAGTATCATATATCGCTTGAGCTTAAGTCTCTATGATGACCACACACATCAATACATCTAGGTTCTCAAGTCTCAAAAGCTGCTAAAAGAGTAGTCGATAGTAAATTCTGCACAAAATTGCGTAAGAACATCCATATAAAAGTTGGTCTCATCATCGTACATGATAACCAATAATGTTAGCCTGAATTATGTAAGCTCAACCTTATTATTATTTCTATAATGTAGCTGCATGCCATGAGAACAAAACAAGGTAGCTGCAATTGGTTCGGTTTAATCTTGAACCAGTTAACAGCTTCAATGTAGTCTTTTAGTAAGTCGAAGCTAGTGAAGTACAAGCAATGAGCAATCACCTCCATGGCTACCACATTCCATAGTACTAGTTGCTTTTATCGAGATGTCAAAAGCGATGCCGTAAAATTTATGAAATTAGGAGCACCAGATCGTAGCCATAGTTTATTACCTTCAGATGACAATCCCTTTTGCTGGATGTTTATGTACAAGGACAAGCACAATTCTACTAGACTTAAGCGAGATAATCATCGCTAGATATGCAATTACTTTGATGGGCGTTAAGGAAGAGGATGGGCAACACCAGGGTTTACTGTTGTATTGCTTTGGATATAATAGTAATTGGCACATTAAGTTTGACAAAAGTTTCATCCAAGTGAGTACAAATATGAGTTCCATTCAACCTTGATAATTTGTGGGTTCTGCTTAGGATAAAATACCTTTCATTTGTTTGTGTTGCAAGATTATTGTAGGGCAAAACCCTGTAGTTCATTCCTCATTTCCCGTCTTAGATAGATAGTGTATTAATCTCACTTTGGGTAGAGTGACCTACTACCATTTTAATTATGTGTGAGGTGGTTGCATAGCTCTAATACTAATGAGCAGGCCACTTTCATTCAAATTTTCATGTTCAGTCTTGGTTCTTTTGGGAGATGTGTTGCTTGGTGTCTATCAAGCACATCATCAACAATACTTGTTAAACACTAGTGTTAGGCCCTAATCTTTCTGTTCACCCGTGTTCCTCTGGTGAGGCAAGAATTTCTGTGTGTTTGGAGGAATTTTTTGTGTATAATTGAATTTTTTATGTCAGTAGCTTGCTCGTAATAGAGGATGATCAGTGACAGTTTGTGCAGTTGTGTTGTGTAGTATGACAAAACATGTAAATGTACATTAAATTGTTGCTCAACGCCATTTATAACTCTTTCAAATTCAGACGGACCATAGAATGCAGTAAAAAAATTAGATTGGTGTTGGAATGCAACAAAATTCAGACATGTAGCCTTGCAAGCAAAAGTATATTTGTGGTGCTATATTTGTGGTGCAAAATGAAGATATGCCAAACTCCTCAACAGTTGGTTAGTCTCATTAGGGTAAAATAATAGGATAATTTGTTAAATTAGAAGTCATCAACATGTCACGATCAATTGCGTTGTATCCTCGTATGATGTATGTGATGTCTTTGATGTACGGTTTTTTATCAAGAGGCCAAACATTCATCTAGTTTTGCTATGAACTGCTGCTAATGTATGATGTAGTTGCTTCACCTGCTATCTTGCTTACGATTCTGCAGCATCGTGCCGTTTAAGAGTTTTTAGATGAATGTCTATAGTGCTTTTTCTTCTCTCGCTAACTCCGCTCGAGTTGTTGTTGGCCGATAACGACATGTTTGAAGTACAATTGTTACCAATGTGGGCTTGTGGAATCCCATGACAAAAGTCTTGAGTTGGGTTCAAGACAATTGTCAAGGGGTAGTCTCATTGTGATCTTCTGAAATGACCCATTGGCGACTTCATTACGCTGGGATAATGATTTTGCAGTACCCGAGAGGCCCTTGAGTTTGCCGGAATGTCGATTAACTTCCGTTAAAGCAAATTGGTACTCCATATGTCCTATTTTCAGCAAAGGTCATGCTGAAATTTTCCGTGAATTTTAGCATGACTTTGCTAAAAATAGGACATATGGGGTACTTGTGACTAATGCATGGGCCGGGTATCTTAGTAGTTAATTAAGTAGGATCAACTGCCCGGCGTACTTGTGACTAATGCATGGCTTTTAGGGTGCCTCGGTGTCGATAAAACCGAAATGATGAAAGCTTAGGCTTTTAGGGTGCCTCGGCGTCGAAAAACCCTCAATGATAAAAGCTTAGATTTTAGGATGCCTCGATGTCGACAAACCCTAAATGATGAGACCATGATCTTGTTCCTTGACAATAACCAACTTTTGACCAAACTTTGTTTCTATTTAGAGAGAAACATGGCCCACAACGATGAGGCCGGGGTTCGGCGGCAAGGCATTCTCGAGCTGTCCCGGAGATGGAGGAACAACCTCACTTGTATGAGGCCGCCGCCTTCCCCACCGATCCTGAGACCACCGATGGTACCGCCGAGGATGACCACCGATGCCACCATTGATGGTGCCGCCGAGGATGCCACCATCGTGATGGCGGCGCCGCACAGATGGCAGCCAACCCGAAGAGGCAACGGAAGGACCGGCGCCCGATCGTGCTCCGCACCCTCAAGGAGGAAGTTATCAAGTGGACTCCAACGGAATCCAACGCGCCCGAGCGAATAGTCAAGGGTACTCGCTTCAGCTCGGGTGCATTCTCCGAGCACCGTCTCGATCAACACCGAGAACCCGAGGCATCGACCGAGGGAATTTGCGCAACCTCCTCTTCACGAAGCTGCACGAACGATACAAGTTCCCGCTGAATTTGAAAACACAAGCCTCAAAGGGAATAAAGTGAACAATGCTGCCCTCACGAAGATGAGCAAGGCCCCTGTCTACTTGGAAAAGCAATGTGAAGAGAATGATCGAGAAAGGTGAGAGTTATCGTAAGATCAAGGAGAAAAATCCTTCGATCACCGAAGATGACTACAACGACTTCAAGATCAATTGCTCGAGCACCGCAAGCTCCCAATCAAGTGAGTGGCGGAAACAAATGCGGAGCTGAACATAGGGGAACACACACTCGGTCCCGGCGGTTCTGAGTGGCGGAGCCTATATGGGACAAGGAGGAGGCGGGCGTGCGAGCAAGGCCTACCGCCCCTCTTCGATACATACGGTGACAAGCAGACCAGAACTTTGTCAGGCCCGGTACAAGAAGGACCCAAAACAAAGGAGCTTACCACGGATCCGAAGACCAGGCAGCTTCAACTTGTTCTCGTAAGGAATACACCCCGCCGTAATTAGCTCCATATGGTTGCATTCTAATTAATGAAGCGAATTTCTAAATGGTTCACATTCCTTCCGCAGGCGACTGAAAGCAGAAGCGCGGGGTCGACTCAGAGCAACCCTTGGGACACCACACTAAATAGGGGGTTGAATATAATGAAGAACAAGGATAAGCTCGAAGCGGTGTCAGCTGGTTGTGTGGCCGGCAAAGGCTTGTCGACAAAATGGGGGTCATACTATACCGCTGGTGTGCGGAAGGAGAAAAAGACCAGCTCGGAAAGCCAGGCGTGAGAGGTTCAAGAACTCAAGGCACAGGTGGCGCGGATTCCGGAGATTGTCCAAGAGCAAGTGGAACAACGACTCGGAGCGACGATCACCGCCTTGTGCCTACCTTGATCTCGGGTTGAGTGCATGGATTGCAGGCGGCCAACAGGGGCCGCCCCGATTCCTAGCTTCACGGCCAAGAACTTCGCATAATGCGATGGCGGGCCATTGGTGCCTCGGCGAGGCGGCATTGGTGTCTCCGACGCCGCACGGAGCTTAATGCACCCGGTACGCCGGCGAGCACCTCTGCAGCAAGCGGCCCCTCCGTCAATCGCAGACGCCATTGTTGGCGGTGCCTCTACATTAGCCGAGCTCGACGCCATCATCACGGTAACTAATTAAGCCTCTCTCGGCCGAGGACTTCATCTCCTTGCCTTTGATCGGGCATCCCCGACGCCCTACATGTTTTCGCAGGGCGCCGCCGACGCCTGCGTGCACTCTCCTCCACTTCGTGAACAACGAGTTGGTCGATGTCGCCAAGGGCAAAATCGTTCAACCGGCAACCCTTGTTCCACGGTACCCGGATGCCACCCAACTTGTTTAGGGTTCAACTGGTTCGGGTGCTGCCAGGCTGCGACGACTTGTGACCTCCGAATCGACCCGTCGGGCCGACGATGATGACGTGATGACCCTCGGCGCCTGAGCTGGCCCTGCTTTGGCCGAAGAGCCAGATTCGTTTGGGGCGGGGACACCACCCCAAAGACAACACCGCCCGGTCGTGCGGCGCCAAGTCGGCCCCATGGCAAGACCGCCAGAACGGTGCGGACATCCCTATGCCACTGGATCCAAACATGCATATGGCACAGGATCGTAACGACGACGGCGGCAGCGACTATGATACATTTGGCAACGTCGATCAAGATCTTGCCGAGCATGGGTACGATGGCGACTTCATGGGGCCTCCTTCTCAAGAACCAAACCCAACAAAAGGCGTGTGCGATCTAGCTCAGTGCAGAGAAGCCAAGTTGCAATAAGGCGCCGTCGGCGTTCAGCTCTCGAGACGCCTCCACTGCCGACTTCACCGAGCCTCAGATAGGCGAGGTGCGAAATATTATCAGCCCCAACACACTCAAGAAGGCGGTCTGTGAGCAAAACTCAGTCCCATTACAGGAGAAGAAGAAGGCACGCAAAAGCAAGACTAAGAAGGGTGCGAGCCAGCCGGCACCGAGTACGATCCGTGCTCAGGACGGGCCACCTTCACCGCAGGATATCTCGAGGAGGGTGCATGTGGCGGGTAGGGTGATGCTACCGACAAATATGCTCAATGCTGCAACCGGTGCTATCTGGTCTGCATGATGTTGTTCTTTCTTTCGAGAAGCTGCGTCTCGTGGAGAAGGATGTGGCATACCCGGTTTTCGCGGCCAAGGTGCCAGAGGGCAAGGGCTTTGTGGATAACTCCATCGGGCGTCACGATCGTCCTGCGTTTGATGACATCCACGCTATGTTGAACCTTCATCCGCTGCACTACACCTTCGTTCGGCTATTTTCATTTGAGTATGGAGATGCGGATCATTCGCGACAAGACCCCGGACATCGTGATAGTTGACCCCTTCTACATGCGTGCCAAGATCTTGGGCAGCGCTGGGGACCGGCAAGTCGCGAGTTCTTACCTCGAAGGCGTCATTTTGGCAAACCAAGATAAGGATAACTTCCTCGTGCCTTACTTTCCGAGTAAGTCCTCCCTCAACCGCCCGTAACATATGAATTCTTACATTTCGATCGTTTTCTTTTAACATTCCGTGTTTTCTTGGTGACACACGTTGCACGCTCATCCTCCTAAGCCCCAAATATTCCATGGCCACGTATTTCGACCGGACCGTCGATTGAACGTAGACTACACAAATGTCAAGAAGGTTCTTGATGATGTTCTCCCGGCTCGCCAAATCTGGAGGCACCTTCACCAGGCCTATTCGTAAAATCGACAAGCACGTGTTCTCCCACAATCTGACGTTCTGCTCGTCAAGCAACCGCTGGCGGTCGAAGGGTGCCTACTATGCCATCCATCACATGCGGGCGATCGTGCGGGACCATCATCAACTTCGCTACCGAGTAAACTCCAAGATTGGGCCGCGGCGTGTCGGCAATCCGGGGCCGCGGACCTCCGACAAGAATTCTTTCGCATCCGATGGAGTTTGCGGAAATCATCCATCAAGATGTCCTTCGTACCTCGGGGCAGTTCTACCTCGAAATCAACCGTCCAACGGTGACATCGACACAATGCTACAAATGCAGGATGACAACGCCCGTTCTTTCATGACTCCCACGATAGAGCGGCGGCTTCATCCACGCTCCGATCCCTTGAGTCGAGTTGTCTAGTTCTGAAACATCGATTGGCTCATGTTGTAATTAAACTTTAATGAACTTGTAGTATGTCTCTTTGGTTTCGAGAGTCGTTCAACTTAGATGTAATCGATGCTATTAATGTCTTGCTTTTCTCTTCCAATCGTTTTGTTGCATACTTATATATGCTTATGTATTGTCTGTGAATTGGTACTAACGTTTCGTTTGGCTAGTGCATAGCGATGCCGACGTATGTCGTGTACAAGGGTAAGGTTCGGAGTCTCGATGGTAGGAGGAGTGTCGGAGACAGGTTCACCGATTCAGCGGTAAATTACAAAGGGTACACCACTAGGGCCGAGGCCGAATCTAGATACGCCCGCTATCTAGCGGGGAGAGGGACCGGGCGTTGGAGGAACCGGATGAAGACGAGTTTCATCGTGATGATGCTCATCGTGATGACCGCAACTCTCTTCTATGTGATGGTAGTTTAGATGATCGATATCGACTTGTAATGTGAAGACAAACTCGCTACTCGCGGTCTCGAGACTTGTAATATAATGTTCTATCTTTGTTCGGTCTTTTCAATTCGGAGACTAATATGATGAATTGTATTCGGAGACTAATATGATGAATTGTATTCAAAGACTAATCTTCTATTGTATCCGATGAATCTATTGTTGATGTGTGCTGTCTATATTTTGTCAAATTATACATTTTGTAACCTCGTGAAAAAAACAGAAAATAAAAAAATAAAAAACCTAATATTCATACTAATGGCGCATCACATGACAAAGGCGCCATTAGTATCTCATGGTTACTAATGGCGCATCAACGTAGTGCGCCATTAGTATGCCATGATTACTAATGGCGCATCCAGGTGGTGCGCCATTAGTATGCCAAAGCACTGGTATACATGCCCCATGGGAGGCATACTAATGGCGCACCCTCGCATATACTAATGGCGCACCAGGTGGTGCGCCATTAGTATATCTGAATACTAATGGCGCACCAGGTGGTGCGCCATTAGTAAAAATTACTAATGGCGTGCTATTAATGGCGCACCACAGATGCGCCATTGATAGCCAAATTAGGTGCGCCATTAGTAGTGGTTCTTCTAGTAGTGTTTGCTTCCGTAGTATTTGTTTATTGGCTCTATGCCCTATTTTGTAATAAAGGTATTGCTCCTGTATTATCGATGTAATAAAGAGATGTGTGTTATTTCTGTTATTTCATCGAGTACTGTGTGTGCTAGCAAGTCGATCCAGGGACTAGCACGGTAAGCACAGAGACTTCGACTCTTAACGAGTCGGGTTGCTACATAAAAGCATCCACCTTCCGCATTTGACCGATTTTGAGTTGTGATTTCTGTTTTCTAAGGTGTTTCGGCTACTTGGGAACGGTTTGACATCGACGACACCGCTCTTCATCATCGCTTCGACCTTGACATTGACTACAACCACTTCATCATCATACCAACCGTGAGCAAGGACGATAACCTCGATGAGACCTAGTACATTTCCTTGCCATTGCATTGATAACCCGAGCCATTTTGTGTCACTTACCTATCGACACTAGCGAGTTGAGAATTGTCGGGCTACGCTCTTGGTGCACCTTAGTGATACGCTTACTCCGCATAGCTACATTTAGCGTGCAAATCATATTGCTATCATCATTGTGCCATAAGTCTCTCCCGTGCATATCTTACATACTCGTCTCATGTCATACTTGGCTCGAGCATCAAGCCTAGTGAAAAAGAAAAAAAAAAGAAAAAAAAGCTTCTAAGCAAAAGAGGAGAAACAAAGAGCTTGTAAGCATTAGCATCGTGCCATTTGCATAGTAGCATCATACTGGACACCACACACATAGCATATTCAGGATTGAAGACGGCACAGCTACTCTTATAGGTTGGTGCACTAGAGCGTATCTAGCCCATTTGAGCAATCGAGCTAGCGCCTCTCGTGTATCCGTACAACAAGAGCATTTTCTGGGTTACACATTTTGAGCTCACCTCTTGGTTGTGTGGATCCCATCTATCTTCCGTGTGTGTGTTCCTAGTGATTTTCTTGCGCTCGATCTATTTGCTTTACTTGCAATTTTGTGAACCTTCTCAACCTTATCGGTATCTTGACTAACATTTTCTTGAAATTTTGTGCCACCATCCTAACCAAGCTCCTCCATAAGATTTAATTGTGCAGGTGTGAGAAACAAACCTGGTACCAATTCTACTATTGTAGCATTACATTGAGCGATACTTGATACACCCACAATCTTCGGAAAAGGTAACTTTGGTATTATTCTCCCATTTTCCTACTTCACCTCCTCTTGGTTATGATGGATAGGACAACTTCTTCGGCCAACCCACTCTTTGAGGGTCAAGATGATGAACGTGAATAGGTCACCAAAATTCACTTTTTCGTCGCCCAACAAGCTGTCCATTAAGAAAGTGAAGGTCTGGGTGATCGCATTGAGCAACTCGCCACCAACATACGTCAATCGGAAGCAAGGAACCAGGACTACCTCGAGGCCAAGCTCTCCAAACAAATGGTTGAATTCCGCAACATGATCGTGAGCTGAGCCTCTTCCTCAACTTCGTCACCAAGACGATGCCACTCAATTTGCCACTCGTTCTCATACTCTTCTTCTGATGCGAGTCCTCCTCGAGCTTATTCTCATCGCCGCGATGACATTCAAGACCTCCAAGCTCAAGACAATCCTTTCCTGGCAATGGCTTACAAGACCGAGTTCGAGCACGTGTAAGGGCGCGATGCCAAGAACAATATACATCCATATACCCAGAAAACATCCAGGAGCACAATAGATTGGGAGTTCCGCCACCGCAAGCCTCTGTAGCCACCAAAAACCAATCGGGACCCTGTTCCGGCACCCTGCCGGAGGAGGATCCCTCATTGGTGGCCATCTTCATCATCCCGGCGCTCTCCATGATGAGGAGGGAGTAGTTCACCCTCAAGGCTGAGGGTATGTACCAGTAGCTATGTGTTTGATCTCTCTCTCTCTCTCTCTCTCGTGTTCTTGATTTCGCACGATCTTGATGTATCGCGAGCTTTGCTATTATAGTTGTATCTTATGATGTTTCTCCCCCTCTACTCTCTTGTAATGGATTGAGTTTTCCCTTTGAAGTTATCTTATCGGATTGAGTATTTAAGGATTTGAGAACACTTGATGTATGTCTTGCATGTGCTTATCTGTGGTGACAATGGGATATTCACGTGATCTACTTGATGTATGTTTTGGTGATCAACTTGCGGGTTCAGTGAACTTGTGAACTTATGCATAGGGGTTGGCACACGTTTTCGTCTTGACTCTTCGGTAGAAACTTTGGGGCACTCTTTGAAGTTCTTTGTGTTGGTTGAATAGATGAATCTGAGATTGTGTGATGCATATCGTATAATCATACCCACGGATACTTGAGGTGACATTGGAGTATCTCGGTGACATTAGGGTTTTGGTTGATTTGTGTCTTAAGGTGTTATTCTAGTACGAACTCTATGATAGATCGAACGGAAAGAATAGTTTCGTGTTATTTTACCACGGACTCTTGAATAGATCGATCAGAAAGAATAACTTTGAGGTGGTTTCTTACCCTACAATAATCTCTTTGTTTGTTCTCTGCTATTAGTGACTTTGGAGTGACTCTTTGTTGCATGTTGAGGGTAGCTATATGATCCAGTTATGTTATTATTGTTGAGAGAACTTGCACTAGTGAAAGTATGAACCTTAGGCCTTGTTTCCTAGCATTGCAACACCGTTTGTGCTCACTTTTATCATTAGTTACCTTGCTGTTTTTTATATTTTCAGATTACAAAAACCTATATCTACCATCCATATTGCACTTGTATCACAATCTCTTCGCCGAACTAGTGCACATATACAATTTACCATTGTATTGGGTGTGTTGGGGACACAAGAGACTCTTTGTTATTTGGTTGCAGGGTTGTTTGAGAGAGACCATCTTCATCCTATTCCTCCCACGGATTGATAAACCTTAGGTCATCCACTTGAGGGAAATTTGCTACTGTCCTACAAACCTCTGCACTTGGAGGCCCAAGAACGTCTACGAGAAGAAGGTTGTGTAGTGGACATCAAGCTCTTTTCTGGCGCCCTTGCCGGGGAGGTGAGTGCTTCAAGGTATATCTTTAGATCTTGCAATCGAATCTTTTTGTTTCTTGTTTTATCACTATTTTAATCTATAAAAGAAAACTACAAAAAATGGAATTGAGGGTGCCTCATATGCTTCATCTTTTTAATGTCTTTCGTGAAAATGATGGGAAGGAAAATTGTGCTCAAGTATTAGAAGAAGAATTAGATAGAATGTTTGGCATAAAATATGTGAATGATGAGCATCATTGCAATGTTGTTAATATGAATTCTTTGAATACCTATGATGCTAATGATATGCAAAGCCACAAGCTTGGGGATATTATGTTTGTTGAAGATGATATTTTTTTGTCCCCCAAGTTTTGATGAGCAAATTTATTATGATGAAAGGATGCCTCTTATTTATGATGATTATTTTGATGACACGTATGCCATAAATAATATACATAACCATGAAACTTGTCATCATGATTTTAATTTTCAATTGGATTATGCCTCACATGATAGTTATTTTGTTGAGTTTGCTCCCACTACTATTGATGAGAATAAATTTGCTTATGTGGAGAGTAGTAAAATATATATGCTTGTAGATCATGAAAAGAATGCTTTATGTGATGGTTATATTGTTGAGTTCATTAATGATGCTACTGAAAATTATTATGAGGGAGGAATATATGCTTGTAGGAATTGCAATAATATCAAGTTTCCTCTCTATGTGTTGAAAATCTTGAAGTTATGCTTGTTTTGCCTTCCTATGCTAGTTGATTATTGTTCCCATAAGTTGTTTGCTCATAAAATCCCTATGCATAGCAAGTGGGCTAGACTTAAATGTGTTAGTAACATGCTTCATGACGCTCTCTTTATGTTTCAATTCTTATCTTTTATGCGAGCATCATTGAAATCATCATGCCTTGCTAAAAGGCATTAAAGAAAAGCGCTTATTGGGACATAACCCAATATTTATCTTTACTGTTTTTGTGTGTTCACATGATTATGCTACTGTAGTAATTATGTTTTATAGCTTTTTTTTAATAAAGTGCCAAGTAAGACCTTTAGGATAGCTTAAAGTGATAGTTGTGTTGATCCTGCTGAAAATCAGAAACTTTTGCACCCAGTAAATTTGTTTTGGTAATTTACAGAAACGTGATTTTGATCTGATTCTTTTTGCCCTCGATTGGTACACAAATTGCTCAGGTTGTCCTAATTTTGTAGAATTTATGGAGTTACAGACGTATTTGAGAGTTACAGATTACTACAGACTGTTCTGTTTTTGACAGATTCTGTTTTCTATGTGTTGTTTGCTTACTTTGATGAATCTATGAGTAGTATCGGAGGGTATGGACCATAGAGAAGTTGGAATACAGTAGATATTACACCAATATAAATAAATAATGAGTTCATTACAGTACCTTAAAGTGGTGGTTTGCTTTCTTGCACTAACGGAGCTCATGAGATTTCCTTTTGAGTTTTGTGTTGTGAAGTTTTCAAGTTTTGGGTAAAGATTTGATGGATCATGGAATAAGGAGGGGCAAGAGCCTAAGCTTGGGGATGCTCAAGGCACCCCAAGGTAAATTCAAGGGCAACCAAAATACTGGGCATCCCCTCTTTCGTCTTCGTCTATCGGTAACTTTACTTGGAGCTATATTTTTATTCACCACATGATATGTGTTTTGCTTGGAGCGTCTTGTATGATTTGAGTCTTTGTTTTTTAGTTTACCATAGTCATCCTTGTTGTACACACCTATTGGGAGAGACACACATGAATCGGAATTTATTAGAATACTCTATGTGCTTCACTTATATCTTTTGAGCTTGATAATTTTGCTCTAGTGCTTCACTTATATCTTTTTAGAGCAAGGCGGTGGTTTTATTTTGTAGAAATTATTGATCTCTCATGCTTCACTTATATTATTTTGAGAGTCTTTTAGAACAGCATGGTATTTGCTTTGGTTATAAAATTTGTCCTAATATGATGGGCATCCAAGTTGGGTATAATAAAAACTATCATATAGAGTGCATTGAAAACTATGATCGGTTTGATACTTGATAATTGTTTTGAGATGTAAAGGTGGTAATGTTAGAGTCATGCTAGTTGGGTAATTATGAAATTGAGAAATACTTGTGATAAAGTTGGCAAGTCTCCTAGCATGCACGTATGGTAAAAGTTGTGTGACAAATTTGTATCATGGGGTGCTCTTTTGATTGCCTTCCTTATGTGTGGAGGTCGGGATCGCGCGATGGTTAACTCCTACCAACCCTTCCCCTAGGAGCATGTGTAGTAGTACTTTGCTTCGAGGGCTAATAAAATTTTGCAATAAGTATACGAGTTCTTTATGACTAATGTGAGTCCATGGATTATACACACTCTTACCCTTCCATCATTGCTAGCCTCTCTGATGCCGTGCAGTGCCCTTTCTCACCTTGAGAGTTGGTGCAAACTTCACTGGTGCATCCAAACCCCGTGATACGATACGCTCTATCACACATAAACCTCCTTATATCTTCCTCAAAACAGCCACCATACCTACCTATTATGGCATTTCCATAGCCATTCCAAGATATATGGTCAAGGTTGACCGACACGTGGCATCCACCGTAATGGGTCGCCGTTAAACTATCGGGTTCGGTTTTGGATCCGATAACTCGTTAACAGCCCTGACCAATGAGGATTTTCCCCATGTAGAATTCTAATTGGCCGGAGGAAACACGTGTTGGCTCACCGTTGGGACAGATGTTATCCACTCATTGGACAGGAGGCGCCTATGATAGGTCAACACGTGGCACGGCCCAACAGTGGCCCATTCCGGTGAAAAAGGCCGGCCCAGGTGTCGGTGTACAAAAGTAGGGGCTCTCCTTTTGACCCCTTTACTTGTGCACGGGCAGTCAGAGCCTCCCGCCACGGCCGCGCATAACAGGGTAGGAAAGGGAAGCCGGTGAGAAGCCGAGGACAAGACAGACAGAGCAACGACAAGGACCAAGGCCACAAAGATCAGATGGACGAAGCAGGTTTCCCCGGCAAGGACCCTTGCCGGGGCAGCCTCAGCGGCCCCGGCAAGACCCTTGCCGGGGAGCTCACCCCCACCAGCCGAGCGAGCCACCTTTGAGCCCACCAGTGCTAGACAAACACGTCAGGACAGGGCTCAGGAGGCACCTCCGTGGTGGCATGCATATCTTTCTGAAGACATAGAATAGCCAAGATCAAATGAGGATAGGAAGGCAACCATCCTCACCGAAGAAACCCACAAGACTCACGGCAAGATCCTTGCCGGGGAAGCCGGCGCGCCACGGCAAGACCCTTGCCGGGCCACCCAGCAAGACCCTCGCCAAGCGCCTGCGGCAACAGTGCCGAGCCAGCGCCCGAAGTCTTCGCCGCCGTTTGCATGCAGCTGCCGACCCAACCAGCTGGGCCGGCACCTGCGTGGCAACATGCAGCCCTTCCTGGAGGCTCCACCACCGCGCCACCTCAGCTGCCTGCCTGCCTACATGGCACCGCATGCTTCGCTGGCCAGGGCGCGTGTCGAAGCTTGAAGGAGCGGCGACGGACGGGACGGGCCTCACCACCGTTCCCAATAAAGTGAAGGGACACCTAAGCCTCGCATTAAATGCGCTTTGTCCTATAATGCCAGCGATAAGCTCACAACGCTGTAGCACTTTCCACCTCTTGTGTGCCACTGTGGCAGCCCCTTTCGCCTATAAAAGGAGGACCATGGCACACTAGGAAAGGATTCGGCTCTTTCGAACCTCACAGCACCTAGAGCTAGTTCAAGAGCTCAAGAACACTAAATACATCCACCAAAGCAGGATCGTAGGGTTTTACGCATCTTTGCGGCCCGAACCTAGGTAAATCCCTTTGTGTTGTCTACTAGCCCCGCTCTTCTCATGATCCAAGGGATTCCAGTGATCCCATAGGTGTCGTTTCCCACTGACATCTTTGCGCGCCAGGTAGGGGGCGCAATTGTGAGAATCTGGCCTAGTAGTTGACCTAGCTGTTCTTCATCGCCATGGCTCCTAATAAGAAGGCGACCACGGCGGTCGGCTCATCCGGGTCCAGGTTGCAAGCACCGGTGCGGACCAGTAGCGGGCTAGTCACGGAGAGAACCCGTGGCCCGGCCCGCGAACATCCACACCACCCTGGCGGTTCAGGCCTGGCGAGTGGCGACGTTCGCGCGCCAAGCGACGAACCACCAGTCGCGGGCTCCAGAGACGGAGTCGGGCCCCCCGCAGGCGGCATGGGGCCCTCCAGGGGCGCCGCCATCCCGCCAGACGGCGGCACGGCGGCCTCCAAGACACCAACACCGGCGCCCACGGCACGCTCTCCCTAGGTTGTGTGTGATGAGCAGCGTCACCCTGCTGGTGACCCTGCGCCCCGCCCTGGGAAGAGTCCCGTGTGCCCATCACATGATGAGGAGGGCCAGCGTGCGCGCCGAGGTGCTGACGGAGGTGGCGAACGGCTGCGGGGCCATGATGCAGCTCCTTCTAACGTGGTTAGAAGTCAAGGTGCATCGCGTTCCACCCAGCTCTCGCCGGCACCCACGTCAGCGGAGGCCCTAGCACGCGCGCAGCTGCTCCTTGATTTTCCTCCCGCCGCGGAGAAGCTTGACAAATGGAGGGCCACCATCCGGAGCCTCGTCGGCATCGCCCACAACGATGCGTTGCGGCCGGCATGACCCGTAGGCCGTCGCTCTGCTGGGCTACCGCGTGCCAGCGGAGGCCATGCCGGTGGTGACGCGGCCACGGTGTACTCCCCACCTCCATCCCGACCGCCACGGGCGTCGGTCCGTCGCGGCGACGCTCGTGATGATATCTCCATCGCGTCCTCCGACCCGCGAACCAACCGCGATCAGCGTCAAGTCCTTCGGGAGCGGGCTCATGAGGACGCTTGAACTATGATCGAGCGCCGACATGACGCGCGCCACCAATCGGACAGGCGGGCAGGGCCCGCTATAGACCACCCAGCGCTGGGAGGCTACGGTGTCCTACCTTACGAGGTGGGTTCTCCGACTTTCACCCGTGAGCTACGGCAGTTCCAGTGGCCCTCCCACCGTACGTTCAAGCCCGACGTTGGCGAGAAGTACAATGGCAAGACTCACCCGTCAGAGTTCCTCAGCATCTACACCATCGCGATGCAAGCTACTGGGGCCCGCGATGATAAGGTGCTTGCCAACAACTTCCCGTTGGCACTCAAGCCTAATGTTATGTCATGGTTGATGCACTTGCCGGTGGATTCCATCTCTTCTTGGGCGCATTTGTGCCATGAGTTTGTTGGCGCCTTTACCGGAGGTCACCAAGCTCATGGCCAGCGAAAGTGATTTACACATCATCCCCCAGAAGGAAGGAGAAAACCTGCGCAAGTACATCCAAAGGTTCAGCCGGGTCCAGTACAACATCCCGATGTTCATCCCGCCGCCGTGATCAGTGCATTCCATCAGAACATGTGCAATCGCAAGATGCGTGAAGAACTGGCAATGAACAAGGTTAAGGATGTGGCCGAGCTCTATTTTCTTGCCGATCGATGCGCTCGTGCTGAGGAGGGAAGGAAGTACCCCGGTGAGGATGCCGGTGCGGAAACCGACTCCACTAGCGACACCGCCACCCCAGCGAAGAAGGGCTGACGCCGTAACAGGAAGCGCAAGGGCAAGGCCGTGCTTGCCGTTGAGGGATCCGACGACACCGGCACCACCAAGAAGACCAAGGCGAGCGACCCCGGCAAGGAGGTTGCCGGGTGTGATGCTTGTCGGGCCTTGGCGGCTGCCGACAAGCCAGGAGGCTCCGACAAGCAGTACTACAAGATCCACCGCACTAAGGGCCATGATCTCCAAAACTGCCGGCAGATAGAGCTGCTCGCCGAGAAGCAGAAAGCCAAGTATGAGCGGCGGGACAAGGAGAAAGGCCGAGATGGTGCCAAGGGATCCGGCAAGAAACGTGGCGGCCAAGGAGGCCGCCGCAGCAAGGATAATCAGCAAGAGAGGCCCGCCCGGGGCCGCGACAAGAAGTAGAAAGGCGATGATCATGACGAGGACGACGAGTCCAGCGACCACGAGTTTCAGAAAGCCACAGAGGCCATGTGCGTTGATGGTGGCGCGTGTAGGACCTTGAAGTATATCTAGAGGGGGGTGATTAGACTACTTGACCATTAAAAACCTAACTTTTCCCAATTTTAGGTTTTGGCAGATTTTACCTATCTTTGAACAAGTCCAGCAATCTTCACACAATTCAAGCAAGCATGCAAAGAGTATATTGGCAGCGGAAATTAAAGCATGCAACTTGCAAGAATGTAAAGGGAAGGGTTTGGAGGATTCAAACGCAATTGGAGACACGGATGTTTTTGTCGTGGTTCCGATAGGTGGTACTATCGTACATCCACGTTGATGGAGACTTCAACCCACGAGGGTAACGGGTTGCTGAGTCCACGGAGGGCTCCACCCACGAAGGGTCCACGAAGAAGCAACCTTGTCTATCCCACCATGGCCGTCACCCACGAAGGACTTGCCTCACTAGCGATAGATCTTCACGAAGTAGGCGATCTCCTTGCCCTTACAAACTCCTTGGTTCAACTCCACAATCTTGTCAGAGGCTCCCAAGTGACACCTAGCCAATCTAGGAGACACCACTCTCAAGAAGTAACAAATGGGCGTGTTGATGATGAACTCCTTGCTCTTGTGCTTCAAATGATAGTCTCCCCAACACTCAACTCTCTCTCATAGGATTTGGATCTGGTCGAAAGAAGATTTGAGTGGAAAGCAACTTGGGGAAGGCTAGAGATCAAGATTTATGTGGTTGGATAGGAATATCTTGGCCTCAACACATGAGTAGGTGGTTCTCTTTTAGAACTGGTAAGTTGGAAGTGTAGGTTTGTTCTGATGGCTCTCTCCACGAATGAAGAGGAGGTGGAGGGGTATATATAGCCTCCACACAAAATCTAACCGTTACACACAATTTACCAAACTCGGTGGGACCGAATCAACAAACTCGGTCAGACCGATTTTAGTAAACCTAGTGACCGTTAGGGTTTTCGGTGGGACTGACATGCATCTCGGTAGGACCAATATGGTTAAGGTTAGGGCATAACATAATCTCGGTGAGACCGATTACACAAACTCGGTGAGACCGATTTTGGTAATTAGCTAACTAGAGAGTTGGTTGGGTAAACTCGGTGGGACCGATTCGCTCTTTCGGTGAGACCGAAAAGTTACGAAAGGGAAACAGAAAGTTTACAGTGCAATCTCGGTGGGACCGATCGCTCACTTCGGTTGGACCGAAATGTTACGAAGGGAAACAGAGAGATTACAATCCCATCACGGTGAGACTGAGATCCCTATCGGTGAAACCTATTTTCCTAGGGTTTGTAGCAGTGGCTATGACATCTGAACTCGGTGGCGCCGGATAGATAGAATCGGTAGGGCCGAGTTTGACTTTGGGTTTAGGTCATATGTGGATGTGAGAAAGTAGTGGAGGGTTTTGGAGCATATCACTAAGCACATGGAGCAAGAGGCTCATTAAGCAACACCTCATCCCTCCTTGATAGTATTGGCTTTTCCTATAGACTCAATGTGATCTTGGATCACTAAAACATAAAATGTAGAGTCTTGAGCGTTTGAGCTTGAGCCAATCCTTTGTCCTTAATATTTTGAGGGATCCACTTTCATCATCCATGCCATGCCAATCATTGAGCTTTCCTGAAATATTCATCTTGGAATAGCATTAGCCCAATGAGCTATATGTTGTTATGAATTACCAAAACCACCTAGGGATAGTTGCACTTTCAATCTCCCCCTTTTTGGTAATTGATGACAACATATAGATCAAAGATTCGACAAATGATAAGAAGATTAAAAAAACATCATCGCTTTGAGAAGTGTGTGATAAGCAAGAGCTCCCCCTAAATTTGTGTATATATTAAGATTTTCTTTGGACTGCAAATGCACGAGGAATTAGGCTCATGGGTTACTCTTCCATGTTACATACATCCTGGTGGAGCGCTCAAAATAATAAAGATTGAATACATGCACCCATCACCAAGCACAGTGAACGATCATATAAGGATAAATAAGATAATATCGTAGCAAGCATAAGTGTAGCTTATGATCAAACACATGATCATCAATGTCTCACAGGTAATGCATAGTATCTCAAGCAAGCAAACGCAAATAAAGTTCAACCAAGAAAACAAGAGAGAACAAAAGGAAATCTCTCTCTCTCAAAGCCTATGATCTATACATTTTTCTCCCCCTTTGGCAACAAGTTACCAAAAAAGTTCCTAGAAAATGCATAGCACTATGTCGTCTCTCAGGCTTGGTCTTCTGGTGGTGGTGTAGACAGGACCCCAAGGATGAACGCATCAGTAGACGTGGTAGGAGCTGAAGGAGTTGGTGCTGGAGCTGGTTGAGCTGGAGCTATAGCTAGAGCTGAAGATGTGGTTCTGGTGTCTGTAGTTGGAACTGCAGCTGACCTCTGAGCTCTAGGCACTCTGGCAAATGCATCAGTCGTTGTCTTGCCCTTCCTCTCCTGCATATCATCTTGTAGTTGCTCCACAGCTGACTGAATCTCCGTCACTTTGACATCAAGATCATAGAATTTTTGTTCCATGATTCTCTCCAGGCTCTCCTGGTTTTGAGTTAGGGTGGCCAACCCCTTCTCAATCCGCAGAGTTGATGCTATCAAGTAACCAAGCTGCTCCTGCTTGTTCTTCAGAAAGTACTCCGATGCCTCTGCTAGAGTTGGCATCTTTGTAGCTTTCTCTTGCCTTGCCTTCTCCTTTCTCTCTTGAGCTTGCACTGATGATGGTTCATTCTCAATCATGACAACTCGATTGTCCTCAAATTCAGGATAGAGAACCATGTGTTCCTTATCCAAGATATACTTTCATGTGCCCATCTTCGAGTTTATCAACTCTTGAATCTGTGGGGCATAACCACAGCTCCTCTTCTGATCTGTTGTTGTCCTCTTTATAGTCTCAACTATGAGGCTCGTGACTTTGAATTTCTGAGGCACATCAAAAACATGAAGCAAATTGATTGCATGCCCTCTAATCATGTTATGGTCACCTGACTTGGGCAATAGAGTATGCGTTAAGATCTAGTTGATCGTATGCAGCCCTGACAGCAGAAAATGGACTGATCCAAACTTGAAGGTCTCAAGTGCATCATCTGGGATCTCCTTGTACATTTGTGACATAGAGTTATGATCCATTTTCTTCTTTCCATATATGTCCAGGTCATCCTCACTTTCCTTTGGGGCATTGATCAAACTTGCCCATTCTTCTATGGTAGACTGGTATCTGGTTCCTTCTGACATCCACACTATCCTTCCATCTGAATAGAAGTGTGTTGTGGAGTAGAATTGCATGATAACCTCATCGTCCCAGTTGGTAAGCTTCTGCCCAACAAAATCTGCAACTCCACAGGCACTGAAGCTGTCATAAACTCCAGGGTAGTGTTCTGTGTTTTCCTGCATGTAGGTCCAGTCGACCCATCTCATATCGCAAACGATAGGCTTCTTATCCAGCAAGATGGTCTCATAAAAGTCCTGCTGCTCCTTGGTGTGGAACCTATAATCCACAGCAGTCCTTCTCCTCGTGGCATATGGATCTGTCCCTCTCCATAGCCTCAACCCATGATCTCTCCTGATCTTCATGTTTTCAGCCACAGGATGAGCATCATTGTGGTCTGGGACCTTGGGTTTGAGCTTCCTTAGGACTTTCCCTTCTTCATCTTCTTCATCATCTACCTCGGGCATTGGGGCCTTGTTCTTCTCAGCTGCTGGTATGCTCCTGGTATTCCTCTTGGGTGCATTCTTGGGCTTGGGGGCAGCTTTGGGTTTGGATGTTGCAGCCCCTGATTTGATAGCATCACCCATCAGCTTTTGTGCCTTGGGGGCTAGTTCTGCAACCTCTTCCTCTTCTTCCTCTTCCATCATGGAAGGCTTCCCAATCACTCTTGCCATGGTCTTCTTGACCCTTTCTTTCCTTTTCTTTCCCTCTGCAGCAACTGGCTCTTTGGGTTGGGATTCCAAAGAAGCTTGAGTAGACACTCTGGCTTTGGACATTGGATGTCTACCTGCTGGCCTTTTGATCTTCAAACCAGGATTCACCGCTGATGTTCTGAACTCCCTCTTAAGCACTTTCTTTTTGGAGCTTGCCTCATCCTCCACTGCCACATAATCCTGATCCTCGGACTCTGAGGTCTTCTTCTTTCTTGTCCTTGTGGCAGCCTTGGGCAAATTGCTCGGAGTGCTTCTGCTCCCCTCATCTGAGCTACTTGAGGGACTAGTGCCCTCACTCAATTGGATCTGCTCTTCAGATTTGTTCTGGCTATCACTTTGGTCTGACATGCTGTTCAACTGACTGCTGACCCTGTGAATAGTTATAGATGAGGTAGAGTGGATGAGCATCACAAAATGCCGAGTTTTTGCAAAAGAACGATTCAAAAAAACTTAGTTTTAGTTTCCCACTGAAAGCATTTCGGATCTACCAATTTTCAAACTCGGTGATACCGAAGCAGATTTGGAACCCAAACTAGTGAACTCGGTCAGACCGAGTCACAGTTCGGTGGCGCTGAGACTGCTAGGGTTTCACAAAGTTCTAAAATCGGTCACACCGATTAGCAATTCTCGGTTAGACCGAGACTTACTAGTGCAATGGCATTTGCCAAATCGGTGGGACCGAGTTTTTCAACTCGGTGGGTCCGAGATGGTTTCGGCGGAAACTTCTAAATTTTCGAATCACAACTATTCTAAGGATTGATTTGTCTGGATAGGAGTGTTTCATCGTGGCAAGATACATAATGATCACAATGTGCTGAGAATCAGACGAGGAAAGCACTGTGATCGAGTCCATACCCTAGTTCGGCGGGAACTCGCTACGGCGGCAACGGCGGTGGAGAATTCCGTTGACGGCGGCGGAGATCGGCGACAGGAGGCGGCTGGCGACGAAGTCGACGATCCGTAGACCAAGTTTGGCAGAGCGAGCTATGCGCGGGCGAGAAGATTCGGAGAAGGTTTTCCAAATTTTGCCCGTGCGTATATATAGCCCGACCCTGTCGGTGTGACCGAGTGGTACAACTCGGTGGCACCGAGATGCATAAATGTTAACAGTTACAGCAACTCGGTGTGACCGAAACATACAAATCAGTTGCACCGAGATGAAAACCTAGATCAACTTAGTAATCTCGGTATGACCGAAATGGAGGAATCGGTCAGACCGAAAATCACAGAGGTTTTGGAAGTTTAAGTCTATGACGAATCGGGGACTCGAAAGTGCTCCTCACACGTAGTGGTTCGAATCGACTTGATCAAATTTTGTGATGTAGCATGAATAGAGTTTGAGATGAGAAAAGCATAGATAGCTAGAGAAGGTTCTTAGGCATTCTTGTCCATCCACTTGGCCAAAGATAAAGAAGCCAATCAATCAAAACAACAAGTGGATGTCCTCGAATGTGTAAATATGCAACCAACATGCTCACACAATAAATGGCAAATGAAACATGTGACAAAGCATGCACAACCAATTCTAGCATCTTTCAGACAGTTTGCGATGACTAGGTCATCTATATATGAGTATATTGACTTAGGAGTCAAATGTGAACATTTGATCATAGGTCATACTCATCGTTTAAGCTCAAGTGGGGTTACCACTTTTACATAAAGCATTTATGTGTTCACATCATTAGAGTTGCTTTGACTCAATTCTTAGAGTTAAGGTCCCCCTAGATGTGAGATCCCCCCTTAGAGGGATGAACTAACCTTGGGTTTTGTTGATGATGACTTCATGTAGGTGTTGAAGATGTGGATGCTCATTGTTGATGTAGATCTTTTGGAGCAATCCTTTGGAGTGAGTTGCACTTTCAATACCTACATGGGTTAGTCCCACAAGGAACAAAACAAGAATATCCATAGACATAGAGTGATGCACACACAAAATGATGTCCATGAAAACATTTGGTTACCTTGTCCCTTGCCTTACCAACATGAGGGTTTGTGACTCCTTGAACTAGTGCAAGATATGGAAGTTGATTGCACTTGTCCTCGCCATAATGATATGAGTGAAGAATGTTGGCGGAGTCACCCTCAAGAACTCTCTAGTTCTTCTTCGGGATCCACATCATCTTGATGGGAATCCTTGGTGTAGTAGTTGTACTTGATGAAGTAGAACTTGACGTAGTCTTTGGAACCCACTTGACCAAGGCCTTAGGTGCTTCTTCAAATGCATCAATCTCCTCTTGAAGCTTGTCCTTGCCTTTGTTCTTGTGGTCTTGTGGTGGAAGATCATCTTGTGCTTGTGTTCCCTTGAAGGAAGTAGGATCATACTTCTCTTGTTGAGGAACAAACTTCGTCTTGGGGTATTGATCTTCTTCCCACTCAACTCCATTGGCATTGAACTTTCGTTCAAAACCAACATCTTGATTCTTCCGGTGCCTTTCTTGCTTGTGTACAATTTCCTCAAATTGCTTACTCCCGGCAAGGCTCTTGTATACACCTTTCTCTATAATTCCCTTCAATAAGTTGTTTTCTTGCTCAAGTGTAGCTTGGCTAAGAGGATCATTAGAGGAATCAAGAAAACTACTAGAAGCAACAATATTGGGTTTAGCATTATTATTGTTACTACTAGAGGAAGAATCTTTCTTGTTCTTGTTACTAGACTTGACTTGAGGCATGTAAGTAGATAAGAGTAAACGCTTGGCAATGTAAGAAGAACTTTTCTTACGGACATCATCATTGATTGCCTTTAAGAACGCATGCTCTTGCTCAAGATTGAGCTTTTCAAAGCGTAACTTCTCATGAGCCCTTAAAAGTTCTCGACGATCTTGGAAGATAGTTTCATGAGCTAACTTAAGAGTGTTTAGTTCTTTAGTTAGACGCTCAATCTTCTCCTTATCATTGTCATTCGTTTCATCCTGATTAGCATGATTAATTGACGTTTCATCATAGTATTCATCACTAGAGTTGTCAACAAGTAAATCATAATCACCTAGCAAGTCATCTTCATCAATATCAAAATCAACATACTCGGGGTGTGTTACCTTAGGACCTTTGGCCATGAAGCATCTCCCAATTCCTTCATTTGGTGATTCAAATATGTCGTAGGAGTTGGTTGACACAAGTGCTAGACCGGCAACACCTTCATCTTGAGTGTATTCGGAGTCGGAGTGATAGCTTCTCTCGGAGTGATGGTCAGAGTCGGAGCCGGATACCCATTCACCAACATGAGCTTGATGTCTTTGTTTTGTGTAGCCCTTTGATGACTTGTCCTTCCTTTCCGAATCCTTGCTTCTTCGTGAGGGTATTCGTTCATAACGATCATCTCTACTCCTTCTCTCTCTTGGTGGTGATTCTTCTCTTCTACTTCTTCTCTTGGGAGAATCTTCTCCTCTTTTGTTGGGTGTCGTACACTCATTGGAATAGTGTCCGGGTCTCCCACAACTGTAGCAATTTCGCTCTCGACTAGAAGATCTTTTGTCATTGTAGGACCTTGACTTAGAGCTTCTTTCTTTGCTTCTACTCTTGTAGAAGTTGTTGAAGTTCTTCACCATTAAGCTCAATTCTTCATTGAAGGTTTGTTTCTCACTTGATGATGTGGGGGCTTCACATGAGGCTTTGTAAGCACCACTTGACTTGTTGTGAAGTTCCTCCTTATCCTTGAGTGACATCTCATGAGCAACAATTCTTCCAATGACCTCCGTTGGCTTGAGATCTTTGTAATTGGGCATCATTTGGATCAATGTGCACACGGTATCATATTTTCCATCCAATGCTCTTAGGATCTTCTTGATGATGAATTTGTCGGTCATCTCTTCACTTCCTAAGCTGGCAATCACATTTGTGATAAGAGCAAGCCTAGAGTACATTTCAAATGACACCTTCACCATCCTTCATTTTGAACTTGTCAAGCTGACTTTGGAGCACATCCAACTTGGATTCCTTGACGGAGTCGGTACCTTCGTGCATATCAACCAAAGTATCCCAAATTTCCTTTGCATTCTCAAGACGGCTGATTTTGTTGAACTCCTCGGGGCATAAGCCATTGAAGAGGATATCACAAGCTTGAGCGTTGTGTTGCAGCATCTTCAACTCTTCTGCGCTAGCTTCACGGTTCGGTTCTCTCCCATCAAAGAATTCACCTTGCAAACCAATACACACAATAGCCCAAACGGCGGGGTTATGTCCAAGAATATGCATTTTCATCTTATGCTTCCAACTAGCAAAATTAGTACCATCAAAGTAAGGACCTCTACGGTGATAATTTCCCTCGCTAGACGCCATACTCTCCTAGGTTGTGAAACCAAGGCTATGACCACCAAAAGCTATGGAAATCAAAGCAAATGGAGACCAAAGCTCTGATACCACTTGTAGGACCTAAAAACCTAACCTTTTCCCAATTTTAGGTTTTGGCAGATTTTAGCTATCTTTGAACAAGTCAAGCAATCTTCACACAATTCAAGCAAGCATGCAAAGAGTATATTGGCAGCGGAAATTAAAGCATGCAACTTGCAAGAATGTAAAGGGAAGGGTTTGGAGGATTCAAACGCAATTGGAGACACGGATGTTTTTGTCGTGGTTCCGATAGGTGGTGCTATCGTACATCCACGTTGATGGAGACTTCAACCCACGTAGGGTAACGGTTGTTCGAGTCCACGGAGGGCTCCACCCACGAAAGGTCCACGAAGAAGCAACCTTGTCTATCCCACCATGGCCGTCGCCCACGAAGGACTTGCCTCACTAGCGGTAGATCTTCACGAAGTAGGCGATCTCCTTGCCCTTACAAACTCCTTGGTTCAACTCCACAATCTTGTCGGAGGCTCCCAAGTGACACCTAGCCAATCTAGGAGACAGCACTCTCTAAGAAGTAACAAATGGTGTGTTGATGATGAACACCTTGCTCTTGTGCTTCAAATGATAGTCTCCCCAACACTCAACTCTCTATCATAGGATTTGGATCTGGTCGAAAGAAGATTTGAGTGGAAAGCAACTTGGGGAAGGCTAGAGATCAAGATTTATGTGGTTGGATAGGAATATCTTGGCCTCAACACATGAGTAGGTGGTTCTCTCTCAGAACTGGTAAGTTGGAAGTGTAGGTTTGTTCTGATGGCTCTCTCCAGGAATGAAGAGGAGGTGGAGGGGTATATATATAGCCTCCACACAAAATCTAACTGTTACACACAATTTACCAAACTCGGTGGGACCGAATCAACAAACTCGGTCAGACCGATTTCAGTAAACCTAGTGACCGTTAGGGTTTTCTTGGATCGACATGCATCTCGGTAGGACCGATATGGTTAGGGTTAGGGCATAACGTAATCTCGGTGAGACCGATTACACAAACTCGGTGAGACCGATTTTGGTAATTAGCTAACCAGAGAGTTGGTCGGGTAAACTCGGTGGGACAGATTCTCTCTTTCGGTGAGACTGAAAAGTTACGAAAGGGAAACAGAAAGTTTACAGTGCAATCTCGGTGGGACCGATCGCTCACTTCGGTTGGACCGAAACGTTACGAAGGGAAACAGAGAGATTATAATCCCATCTCGGTGAGACCGAGATCCCTATCAGTGAAAACGATTTGCCTAGGGTTTGTGGCAGTGGCTATGACATCTGAACTCGGTGGCGCCGGATAGATAGAATCGTAGGGCCGAGTTTGACTTTGGGTTTAGGTCATATGTGGATGTGAGAAAGTAGTGGAGGGTTTTGGAGCATATCACTAAGCACATGGAGCAAGAGGCTCATTAAGCAACACCTAATCCCTCCTTGATAGTATTGGCTTTTCCTATAGACTCAATGTGATCTTGGATCATTAAAATATAAAATGTAGAGTCTTGAGCTTTTGAGCTTGTGCCAATCCTTTGTCCTTAATATTTTGAGGGATCCACTTTCATCATCCATGCCATGCCAATCATTGAGCTTTCCTGAAATATTCATCTTGGAATAGCATTAGCCCAATGAGCTATATGTTGTTATGAATTACCAAAACCACCTAGGGATAGTTGCACTTTCAGCGCCTCGCTGCATACATCCCACCGCCAACTCAAGCAGTGGGCATGTGAGGTCACAGTGGTGGAGCCATCATTCGACGCACGGAAGCCGCTGAAATGATCCAGCACTCCCGTCATCTTCGACACCGAGGACCACCCTGGCCGCACTACTACGGTTGGGTGCTTGCCATTGTTGGTTTCACCAACAATCCGCAACCTCAAGGTGACGAAGATGTTGGTTGACGGCGGGGCCGGCCTGAACTTGATCTCGCCTGTTGTGGTCAAAAGGCTGCAGATCCCTGATGGAGACCTCGAGGAGACGGGCACGTTCCAAGGGGTTAACACAGGGAGGAGCCAGCCAAAGGGAAAGATCACGCTGCCAGTGACATTCGGAGGCGAGCTGAACCACAGGACAGAGAGGATTGTTTTCGATGTGGCCGAGATCCCCTTGCCTTACAACGGGATCCTCGGCCGCCCGGCACTAGCCAAGTTCATGGCGGCTTCACACTACGCCTACAACATGCTAAAGATGCCCGGGCCAATGAACATCATCACCGTCCCCTCCGACATGAAAGATGCGTTGATCTGCGCCGATCAACTCTACCGGGAAGCGGTTGCAGCAGCTGCCGCTAAGGCACCTGCTCCTGCCGACGGAGCCCCGGGGGGGAGAAGACCAGCGAGACCCCTCGCACCCACTCCGGTAAGCGCACCTCTTCGGGGTGTTGCGCTTCCGTTGAGAATGTGCCAGAGTTCTGCCGGCAAGAACAAGAAGTCCAGAGCTACACCACCAGATACCAAGAAGGTGCCCGTCAAGGAGGACGGCACGGGGGGAGCTTTTACCATAAGCTCCACCCTCGACGGAAAATAGGAAAGCGAGCTCGTCACCTTCCTGCGGGCGAATGTCGATGTGTTTGCATGGCAAGCCTCCGACATCCCCGGCGTTCCCAGGGAGGTGATTGAGCACCACCTTGCTGTCTATCCTCATGCGCGGCCCGTCAAGCAGAAGGTCAGGAAGCAAGCTCTGGAGAGGCAAGAGTTTATCACGGAGGAAATCAGAAAGCTAGAGGTGGCAGGCTTGGTGAGAGGAGTACTCCATCCGACGTGGTTGGCCAATCCGGTAGTGGTGCGCAAGGCAAATGGGAAATGAAGGTTGTGTATTGACTACACAGACATCAATAAGGCCTGTCCAAAGGACCCTTTCCCGTTACCGCGCATTGACCAGATTGTTGACTCCACGGCTGGGTGTGACCTCTTATCATTCCTTGACGCCTACTTAGGATACCACCAGATCTTCATGACAAAGGAAGACGAGGAAAAGACACCATTCATCACCCCATGTGGTACGTATTGCTTTTTACGGATGCCTTTCGGGTTGAAGAGTGCTGGCTCAACCTTTGCAAGAGCAGTCCAAATTGGTTTTGAGCCCCAGCTACATAGAAATATGGAAGCTTATATGGATGACATAGTGGTCAAAACCAAGGACAAAGCAACCCTTGTGCAAGATCTGGAGGAAACATTTGCAAACCTGCGCAAGATCAACCTCAAATTGAACCCTGAGAAGTGTGTCTCCGGCGTCCCGTCCAGCAAGCTCCTCGGGTTCTTTGTGTCCCAGCGCGGGATTGAAGCAAACCCAGATAAGATCAAGGCCATCGAGCAGATTGAGGCACCCAAACGGATCAAGGACGTGCGTCGGCTCACTGGCTGCGTTGCTGCCATGAGCCGGTTCATCTCCAAGTGCGCGGAGCGTGCCCTTCCTTTTTTCAAGATCTTGAAGAAGGTAGGGCCGGTGGAGTGGACCCCAGAGGCCGAGGCAGCGCTGCAAGATTTGAAGAAATACCTCTCCTCTACCCCAGTGCTGGTTGCGCCCAAACCACAAGAACCATTGCTGCTTTATCTAGCGGCAACAAATCAGGTGGTTAGCACCGCACTAGTGGCGCTGAGGGAGGTTGATGAGGAGACAATAGCAGTGGCGGAGTCAACGGTTGGCGGGCCGGAGCCCTCCCCGGCAGGGCTTAGTCCAGGCAAGACTGAGTCCCCAGCAAGGCTCGGTCCCAGCAAGACTGGCGCCAGTATGATAGGACCCACGCGACCGGGTGAAGAGGCACAGAAGAAGAAAATGGTACAACACCCAGTCTAATTCGTCAGCTCCCTCTTGTAGGGGGCTAGGTCGAGGTACTCAGGTGTGCAAAAGCTGTTCTTCGGCCTCCTTATGGCCTCGAGGAAGCTGCGCCATTACTTCCAAGCACACGAGATCACGGTGGTCACCCGCCTCCCCATAACGGATAATCGCATAACCCGTGATGCAACGGGAGGATCGTGGAATGGGCCCTGAGCTGTCAAGTTTCGGGTTGAAGTTCAAAGTACCTCGATGATTCGTAGCGAGTCTTGGCGGAGTTTGTTGCGGAATGGACCTCGACGCCTGACGAAGAGGTACAGGAGACCACTCTCCCCGGCAAGGAAATGAGCCGCAACTGGATCATGTACTTTGATGGTGCCTTCTCGCTGCAAGGCGCCGGTGCTGGTGTGCTGCTTGTCACACCCACCGGAGAGCACCTCAAGTATGTCATCCAGATGCACTTCCCCCGGGAGATGTCAACCAACAACACCGCCGAGTACGAGGGTTTGCTTGCCGGTCTCAGGATCACGACAGACCTCGGAGTTAAAAAGCTCATCGTCAGCGGCGACTCACAGCTCGTCGTCAGGCAGATCAACAAAGATTATCAAAGCCCGTTGATGGAAGCTTACGTAGATGAGGTGAGGAAACTGGAGGAGTGCTTTGACGGTATACAAGCGGAGCATGTCCCTCGGGCGGAGAACGACATCGCCGACTACCTGTCAAAGCGCGCTGCCCTCAACCTACCTGTGGAACCAGGTACTTTTGTGCTTCAGTTAACCCGACCATCCGTTGAGCCGTCGACCGGGCAGAACAAGCGGAGGAAGCTAGGCTCTGACAAGTACTTCCCCACCGAGCTCCCTGGAGCCACCGGCGAAGATGTTGCCGCGGATGCCGATCCTGCCGCGGGACAACCGACTCCGGCAGGACCTCGGGTCATGGCCGTGGAGGCGGACGCTCCCGTGGCAGAAGAGATGCCTTTGGTCCTTGTTGTCGAGCCACGTGCTCCAAAGATGGGCACAAAGACACCGCCCCGATTCCTTCAAAAGGAGAGCTTCTGAGGAGCGGGAAGAGGCGAAAAGAGTAGCCCGCCCGATGCACTTTCTGTACCAATTCGTTGATAACGTATTGCGAGAAGAAGACCGAATGGGGTGAAACTGATGTGCATCTCCCGGGAGGAAGGACTAAAGCTGTTGGCAGAGATACATGGAGGTATATGTGGCTCCCACATATGGTCGAGAGCCCTTGCCGGCAAGGCTTTCCGGCAAGGTTTCTTCTGGCCCACCGCCCTCCAGGATGCGACGGTGCTAGTAACCAAGTGTGAAGCGTGCCAGTTCCATTCAAAGAAGCTCCATCAACCAGCTCAAGCCCTTCAAACTATCCCTCTCTCCTGGCCCTTCTCGGTCTGGGGGCTCGACATATTGGGCCCTTTCCCCCGTGCTGTCGGGGGCTTTGAGTACTTGTACGTCGCAATCGACAAGTTCACAAAGTGGCCAGAGGTGGAAGCAGTGAGGAAGGTGACAGCGCAGTCAGCCATCAAGTTCTTCAAGGGGCTAGTGTGCCGTTTCGGGGTGCCCAACAGGATCATCACCGACAACGGCACACAGTTCACAAGCCATGCCTTCATGCAATACATTGAAGATCTCGGCAGCAGGGTCTGTTTTGCTTCTATGGCACACCCACGGAGCAACGGCCAAGCGGAGAGAGCAAATGCTGAAGTCCTGCGTGGCTTAAGGACGAAGACTTTTGACAGGCTGCGCAAGAGCGGAAGGCGCTGGATTGATGAGTTGCCGGCGGTTCTTTGGTCAATCAGAATGACGCCAAATCGAGCCACCGCCGGACACCCTTTTGCTCTGGTTTACGGGCGTAAGCGATTCTCCCCACATAACTCATATACGGGTCACCTCGAGTGCTCGCTTATGATGAGCTTGAGCAAGAGCGATTGTGGCAAGATGACGCGACGCTCCTTGAGGAAGATCGTCTCTGGGCGGCTGTGAGAGCAGCACGCTACCAGCAAGCCTTACGCCGCTACCATAGCCGCAAGGTTCACGCCCGGAGCTTTTAGGAAGGCGACCTTGTTCTTCGGCACATTCAGTCGGCCAAGAATTCCAACAAGTTGACGCCGAAGTGGGAAGGCCCTTATCGGGTAACACGAGTCACCAGGCCCGGCGCAGTCCGGCTGGAGACCGAAGATGTCGTTCCAGTGAGCAACTCCTGGAACATCGAGCATCTCTGCAAGTTTTACCCATAAGGCGCGGCTGCCAGGCCTCCCGGCAAGCCACCCTTTTGTACAAGCCTTGCCGGCAAGGCATGTAACCCTTTGTACAAAGCCAGGTGCAGACCCTGAGCATAAATAAACGAAGCGCTGGCGCCCTAAGTTATAGCATGCATGCTAGGTTGAGTCTTTTCCTTGGTTAGGGTTGACAGTGCTTAGCGGCGGCTAACCCCTAGCTTAGAGGTAGAGTGCGCATCTCTCTATTCTTCTCTGTCTTCTTTGGTTCGCAGGGCACGTAAGTATTCTTGCCGAGCTATTTTGGAAGAAAGGGAACGGACCGGCGTCCGGACCCTGGCAAGCCAGAGTTGCCGGGGGCTACAAGAACAAGGATCCATCCGCGGCAAGCCAAGGTTGCCGGGGGCTGAAGATCCAGATAAGTTCTCTATCCTCTATCGTGCATTTCGTCATGGACTGGGATACGTGAAACCCCGTTCTATCTCTGAGCTATCGTGCTCCCCCTTTTTTCAGCACCCAAGGGTTATCCCCTCGGTCTGAATCTGGTCGTGGTCGCGGCAGCAAAGAATAGGAACGAGGAGCCTAAGCCCACCTCATCCCTGCCTCCGCCAAGGGCGTGAGAAAGGTCGAGCGAAGTGGGGAGACGGCAAGGCCTGTTGCCGGGCGAAAAGCGTTTATCTTAAGGGTAACGAGGATTCGCTCCTTGTCGTGGGTTTCACCTGCGAACGAAAAACCCGGGAAACATCCCTTTTTCATTAAAAAAACATCCCGTACAGGTACAGTTCATACGAAATGAAAAACATGAGCAAGGGGATTACAAGTTCTAAAGTTAACAAAGGCCCGAAGGTTTACAAGACTAAATAGAGATAAGGTGCCCGTAATCCCTTTCTTGTCCCTCTCCTCAGGAAATGGAACAAGGAAGCAGAAGGGCAAAAGGGGCGCCTAGGCAAGCTACAGGTGGCGGAAGACACCAAAAGAACACGCCGGCGGTCGCCTAGGAGAGGGTTGGCAGAGGCGGCACCGGGAAAAGAGCTGGAAGATGAGGCAGCGGTCCATCAACGAAGGCGTCGGTGCATGCGTACTCCGGCTTGACGGCCCGCCACCCGCCTTCTTCGCCTTCCCGGGCTTCCCTACGCCAGCCGCCCAAGGAGGCGGCCCCGAGGAGTCCAACGAGCTGGCCCCTCCTCTGGCGGGTCCCCGCCGGAGGAACGGCCAGGTGTAGATGTTGCTGTTGCCGCATCCGCCCGGCACGGGGCGTACCACGCCTAGTCGGACTCGTCCCCGTCATCTGCCCCGTTGTCCTCCTCGTCACTCCCGATCGAGGAAGTGTTCCCGTCGTTGGAGGAGCTCTCCACACAGCACTTCAGGGGAGTTCCAAGATCTCCAAAGACCTTGATGGAGAGCAGGCCATTCTCCATCAACTTGAAGAAGAGAACGAGCCCCACCGTCAAGTTGTGGAAGCGGGCGAAGGTCTTCCACCCTCGGCAGAGGTACATGATGTGAGGGGCGGGGAACTCGACGTCAGCCCATGTGCCCTTGTTCCCACAACCCCTCATGTGCAGCCGCAACACCTGCAGCGGATCCAGCTCCATCTCCCGCGCAAATGGAGTCGGGAGGTGAAGGCGACGGCGCGGTGGCTGGCGCAGCCTGACGAAGAATTCGCATGGGTTGTCCCCGGCGTGGCCCTCCATCGGGGGAGGGGCTGCTGGCGGGGGCGGGGCCGATCTGCCACCCCGTCCTCCTCTCCCTCGAGCACCACAACGGCCTCGACCTCGCCCCCTACCCCTTCCTCTAGCGGCTGGCTCCGCCACTATGAGCTCTTGGGGAGGGGCGATGCGCTGTCTGTTTGAAACCCTCGCCGCCACCGATGAAGCGTCGCCACGCCCCCTCACCATGGCAGAAGAGAAGGAGGAACAGGAATGGAGAGAGGCAGATGGCGAAGGGTTGTTAGGCACTGTTCCTCCCGCTCCCCTCTTTATAAAGGGGTGGGGGCGAGGCTCAGCCGCCCCCTCTCGGCCAATCCGGCTTCTTGAAGTAACAGCAAGCGGGGCCATCGACCGCCTCCTCGCTCACTCAAGGCGCTGGGGAATCGACCACTGCGTGATTTCCTGACGCCCCGGCGCCTATCATTCGCTCTGCAGCATGCATGCATCGAACGTGGCGCAAGGGGCGGGCGCAGTGGGACGCATGGAGCGACGGTTCCCAAGCGAAGACAGTAAATGGGAGGCGGCCCTGTGGACTAAAAGGGACACGCAAGCCGCCCCTTTACTGTCCACCACAAGGTGACGCCGGCATGCTTCCGTCATGCGCGCGCACGACCCCCACGTCGCGCGTTCAACGCGGGTCATGGGGAAGCACAACGGACAGAGCAGCGGCCGCGGTAAAATCCACCCCAACTGCCCCCGCACCGTTCTGGGCCTGGCCCAACAACGTGTTGCGCTTATGTATGGCCCAGGCCCGGGGGCTCCTGTTGGTGTACAAAAGTAGGGGCTCTCCTTTTGACCCCTTTACTTGTGCACGGGCAGTCAGAGCCTCCCGCTGCGGCTGCGCATAACAGGGTAGGAAAGGGAAGCCCGAGAGAAGCCGAGGACACAAGATAGACAGATCAACGACAAGGACCAAGGCCACAAAGATCAGATGGACGAAGCAGGTTTCCCCAGCAAGGACCCTTATCGGGGCAGCCTCAGCGGCCCCAGCAAGACCCTTGCCAGGGGAGCTCGCCCCCACCAGTCGAGCGAGCCACCTTTGAGCCCACCAGCGCTAGACAAACGTGTCGGGACAGGGCTCGGGAGGCACCTCCGTGGTGGCATGCAGATTTTCGTGAAGACATAGAATAGCCAAGATCAAATGAGGATAGGAAGGCAACCATCCTCACCGAAGAAACCCACAAGACCCCAAGCAAGATCCTTGCCGGGGAAGCCAGCGCGCCATGGCAAGACCCTTGCCGGGCCACCCGGCAAGACCCTCGCCAAGCGCACCGGCAGGGCCACTGCCACGCCCGCGCCAGCCGAGTCTTCGTCGCCGTTCGCATGCAGCTGCCGACCCAACCAACTAGGCCAGCACCTGCGTGGCAACATGCAGCCCTTCGTGGAGGCTCCACCACTGCGCCACCTCAGCTGCCTGCCTGCCTACATGGCACCGCATGCATCGCTGGCCAGGGTGCGTGTCGAAGCTTGAAGGAGCGGCGATGAACGGGACGGGCCTCGCCCCCGTCCCTGATAAAGTGAATGGACACCTAAGCCTCGCATTAAATGCGCTTTATCCTGTAATGCCAACGATAAGCTCGCAACGCTGTAGCACTTTCCACCTCCTGTGAGCCACTGTGGTAGCCCCTTTCGCCTATAAAAGGAGGACCATGGCGCACTAGGAAAGGATTCGACTCTTTCGAACCTCATAGCTCCTAGAGCTAGTTCAAGAGCTCAAGAACACTAAATACATCCACCAAAGCAGGATCATAGGGTTTTACGTATCTTTGCGGCCCAAACCTGGGTAAATCCCTTTGTGTTGTCTAATAGCCCCGCTCTTCTCACGATCACCGTGCCCCGCAACCGTAGAAGGGATTCCAGTGATCCCATAGGTGTCGTTTCCCACCGACACCAGTAAAAATTAGCAGGCCGGCCCATATAAGGCCTACTTGTGTCAGGTCCATTTAAGCCCACGGCCCATACGAGATGTGCCAATTCAGCCCGTCAACGGCTCGTTAAAGATTTGACACCATTGTAGCCCATCGTCAGTTCGAGCTCGTTAATAGCCCGCTATATATTCGGGCTCAATATTGGCCCGATGTGATTTCGGCCTATTAACGGCCCATTCAAGGGATGGGCCAATTTTCAGGATGTACATCTTTCGGCCTTATAGCGACCCATTTAAGTGTTGGGCTAATTTCCGGCCCAGTGTGTCTTTCAGCCTGTTGACGGCCCATAAATGAGGTGGGCCATTTGTAGTCGGATCTGAGTTTCGGCCTTTTAGCGACCCATTTAAGTGTTGGGCCAATTCCTGGCTTGGTGTGTCTTTCAGCCTGTTGACAGCCCATAAATGAGTTGGGCCATTTGTAGTCGGACCTGAGTTTTGGCCTTTTAACGGCCCATGCTCTTCATGGTCCAATACCAGCCCGGTTTCTCTTTCGGCCTGCTAAAGGCCCACAACACAGTTGGGCCATCTATAGTACGACCTAACTTTCAGCCTCTTAGCGGCCCATGCTCTTCATGGTCCAGTACCAGCCCGCTGTCTCTTTCGGCCTGCTAAAGGCCCATAGTATAGTTGGGCCATATGTAGCCCGACCTTAGTAACGACCTGTTAACGGCCCGTGAAATCAAATGGGCCCACCTGTTGCCCGCTTTGATGTTGGCCTGTTAACGACCCGGGAGGTAAGAGGGCCGGCCATTAACTTTCGGCCTGGTAACGGCCCATTAACTTAATGGGCCCACTAAAGTTCGTACATGTCTTTAGGCCAAATTAGATAATTTGAGCCCATTATGATGAGCAATTATGCACAGGACCAAAATCGATCAAGCAAAGGTACGACATACAGGAAAAAAAGTTGCACATCCAGCATATATTACAAGAAATTACATCCACTAGGCAATCAAAGATTGATGCCAGTGCAAATAAATGAACAGAACCTAACGATCTGCAACGTCAATCGCAACCTCGGTAGCGGATGACGCCCATAAGCATGTGGGCAAGTTCTTGCTGCTTTGCTACATCGCCTTTTGAAAACATTGATCAGTTGTTGTTGCGCACGAATGTGCACCTCTGATTCCTCCTCCATTTCCATCATTGCTTCAGCCATTAATTGGTTCACAAACATACATTTTTTCAGTTGCATTCAAGACAGAGGAAACTGAACAGATTCAGATGGCGATTTTGGCAGGCTTGTATTATTGATAGTGGAGAGTGTCTCGACCACTGCATCATAACATAAATTAGAAGGGGAACCGAAAAGATTAATCATGAGTTATTGCCATATTACCTGTCCTAGAATTATTGGAAAGAAACAATGGGGTTGCCTTCTTTGTTTTCGTAGTTTGTCTTCTTATCTTCAAAGACTGCACCAAATTAACACACTAGCATTGCTATCATTGGCCAAGTCAGATAATAGGAAAGCAACATTGACACAACGAACGTTTGGGCAACTAGCCTACACCAAATTACCACAATATAGCACAACTATCATCAGCTAGGTAAGGTAATACGAAAGCAACATTGACACAATGAATGAATAGGCAACCAGAGCAGCACTACAATTCAGTAATGTGCATGATATGAGATAGTACACTCATGCAACTCAGTATGCAAAACTACTGTGCAGTTTTCCTTACAAAAATCAACATTAGGCGCCTTTAACATTTTGCTACAACTAATTTTAGATCAGATAAAGGTTGGATTCACGCCGATTAACAAAATACATGCTGATGTAAAAATATAGTGATATACAACAGGTACTTACATCAGCATTGGAGCACAGAGAATTCCCACAAGATATGTTCTTCGAATACAGTTCCAATGGAGGAAGTCTTCTATCGTTTAACCTTATTTTCTGAAAGGGAGATGGGTAAGAAACATGTATAAAATATGATCAGAATGATATAAAATTTCATGATGCGAGGACACGCACACGCTTCTTAGAATGGAGTTGACATTCTTTTGCTAGAATGGAGCGGACTAGTTCTTTGGCCACTGGAATCTTCTTATTATCAGTGGGAGTTGGGTTTCTCTGTGTTGGAGCGGTATCTACGAAAACTGGAGTTGGTTTATTATCTCCTGGGGTTTGGATCTTTTGCAAAGACCTGGTTTGTAACCCTTCAGATTCTAACATAGTCGTCTTCCCCTTGCCTGCCTTATATAGAAGAATGGTGCTTCAATTATAAAACATGCTACAACAAAGATGGGATAGGTACTGAAGAATAGAAAGGCATGACATATTGACATGTATTCCCTCCATCCGGAAATAAATGGATGGGTCTAGGCGTATTTCAGTTCTAGATAAAATCCAGTTTTATCCATTTCTGCGACATGTAATCCGGGCGGAGGGAGTATGATGTAAGAGCTAGGGATACGACAGGACAAGAGTGTAAAAAAACACTACTTGAGTGTAAATTTGTGTGCTAGCGGAATACATACAGAATAACACTAAGGCAACATATGCGTGTATGATTGGGAAACTAAGATGGCATTGCTAGAGACCACTAGAACATCACTTCAATGTAAAAAAAGAACATGGTATGGTAGACAGTTGAAGTACATACTGATGAATAACAATGCATAAGATATTCAGAAGCATGATGTCCACACTAAGCAGATGGCATTGTGATAGAGTATAATGATGGTACTTGAATTTGAAAACATGTTATCATAATGGAATAGCTACTGAAAACAGGAAGGCATGCCATATTTGCAAGCATGATCAGCAGGCTAAGCACAAGGCATTGCAACAGAGTAGATGCACTCCGGGACATTATATGCATGTTGTACCCATATAAAGGGCCAAGTAAGAGCAAGGACCTTGTGGGGTGAATAGGATTCATCATCTTTCTTCAAGTCTTGTGAAAAACTGCCTTTACATGGAATAGCCCGATGTTCATGGAATAGCCCGATGTTCATGGACATCTTCCTACATGCTGCTTGGAGCATATGGAAGGAGAGAAACAACAAACACTTCAGAGGGATTTCACCTTCGAAATCATCCTGGCTGGCTAGGTTGAAAGAGGACCTTTCCCTTCTTCGTTACAGAGTGGGAGAGAAACTTCAACACTTTTTGTCCTCTTTTGTAAATAATATATAACTTTAGTCTTTTGTTCCCTCTTTCTAGTTTTAAACCCCTCCCCCCCCCCTTAGTTTCAACATGGCTATGGATGTAAGGTTATAACTCTGTAAGACTTTTTGTCACTTATTTTAATACATACAGTAGGAGCCTCTCCTACTGTTTCAAGTGTAAAAAAAACGGCCTTTACATGTTCCATCATATTGGGTATCATTGACGTCAAGTTTGTTGGCCGTTGCATTGCTCCGTGAGGTTCTTGTGCATAAATCAGCGTGTGCAATTATATCTGACATGCATGGAAGACAACTAGTAGTTAGATTTATGTAATGAAAGCCTGTAGGAGACAACATAAATAGTAGGACTAGGGTTAACTAGCAGCAACAAGTCTCAAAAACTAAAGGGAGAACACAGATGAAAGCTACAGAATATGTATCATTTATACTCGAGATTAACTAGATGGCACGCTAAAGTATTAAAGAACAACATAGGTAATAATAGAAGTGGTATAATACTATAATCACCAGCATGTGGGATAGCATTGGCTGATGGATGATAACTATGGAACAATGTTACCTAAAGAACAAGTCTCTTAGCTGAACTATGGAACAATGTTAACTCCTGAACAAGACCCGTAAGAGATCAAAGATGAATATACAAAGTGAAATGTGATAATCTATTTTCCATGCTTAGATGAATAACAAAGCCAGAAATGTTGCACAAGTAAGATGAGGGTACAACCTATCCGCCGCCATTCATAGGAGTGAGCATCATGTGCGACTTGTCGATGGCCCTCAGCTTGTTGTAGCTGTCCATGTCGCACGCAGCGCATTCGATGCAGGGAACTGTTGAGTGGGGACTATAGCTCCCTTCTGGTGTATGCTTCCCTTGTTGGAGCTGCTGCGGTGAGTCGGAAGACGGTGTGGCTGAAGATGCAGAAAACGCATAATGTTAAGAACGACGCATCTCTTTGATCTGAAGAAATACCCTAAGAGATCAACAGCAAGGTACAAGAGTGGTCACACGTCTGTTGACTGAAGACTAAATTGGGGTCACGTGATTTTATTTTATTTTGGTACTGTCCAATCTACTCCAGATGGCTTGATGGCCGTCTTGTGCCTCCCAGCTAACACTGTTCAGAATCTTCCCCGAAGAGCTAGCAACCAACGGCAGAGTAGCCTGCCTCCGCCGTCCGTGGACCCGACCAAAACCCTGCTCCCCGCCCCACCGCAATACCGTGGTTGCGTCGCCCCTAGGCCAATCCACAAATACTCGTCGTCATCCAGATCCGGCGACGGCAGTACCTTCAACCCACGCAACTCTAAGAAAGCCATCTAAGTGTTGCTTCCGTGGCGAACTTGCGCCCCCGCACCCTTACGTTAGACACCAGCCAACCGACAGCCTAGGAGCTCCGCAGCCTCGAGGGGTGCTGCTTCCCATTGGGAATCGATTGGCCCAGAATAAAAACTTAGACATGTGACGCCTAAATAAAGTGATTTGAGATGAGGGTGCGACCTATCTGGCGGCACAGTGAAGTAGGCAACTCCAGCTGCCGAGTCGGTGAGGCCGACGCAGTTGCGATGGCGACCGGCGGCAGGGAAGCAGAGATGTCGCGACGGTCGACGGCTACGGGGAAGCAGCGCCGGGGCTCTGGACGGATCCAGAGTTGGAGTCGCTCCGGCGCCATGAACAATGCCGGGGGTGAATCGGCTCCAGTATGGTTCACGCGGCCATCGTCGAGGCAGCTCTAGCAGCACAGAGTAAGAGGCACACAGCCCAGTGCACGATGGCAAATGGACAGCATCTCCAGCATTAGGGAGGAGGGCGGCTGTGAATTTGGTGCGGTGGGGGCACCATGGAGGAGGGCTGAGGTTTCGTAGCTCGGGAGAAGGGAGCTTCCGCGGAGAAGGTGATTTGGCGCCCACGAGGTATGAATGGGGAGGGAATTGGGAGGGGAGTGGAACCATGTCTTACGGACTCATTTGTCTGAAATGTGGGGGGAGATATAGTTCTACCCCTGCATTCAGGCTTCTTGGCTTGGGTCTGTGTACCGAGGGTCGGAGATAGTAGAGTAACTTTGCTTCTCCCCAAATAGTGGGCGCGAGCGATTTCGGGCGAGGAGGGCGTGTTTTGAAATATAGTGGGCGCGAGCGATTTTGGGCGAGGAGAGCGTGTTTTTTAATAGTGGGCACGAGCTATTTTGGGCGAGGAGAGGGTATTTTGCCGACCATGGTTTATGAATTATTCGGCACATGTCATTTCGACCGAGGAGAAGGTGCGCTTGGATGAAGTTACGAACCTACCCTCGATGTACAATGGGCCAATTGATGCGTGTCCCACATAGGCCGGTAATTTCGCGTCTCCCATTTATTTGCTTGGGCGAATTCCACCGAGCAGAGGGTGTTTAATGGCTCGTTCAAATTTTGGGAGAACGAGCATCCACGTCTACCTTACCAAGTCGATTCAAATCAAATTTTGAAATATTAGCTTGCCACTTCTTTTTTAGATGGAGAGATGATGCTCGGGAGTAATGTGTTTTTACATGCTCGTTGCTAGCGATTTACTATATGACAAATAGTTGACCCACTCAAAAAGGGAATCAAACCCAAAATGAAATATCTCGATTCAATGAAATAGCTCGTTCACCATGTCAAAATAGTGAACTAAATCCAAAATTGAACACCTCAATCGAGTAGCATGTTGTACAGTATTATAGTACTCCATGAACATGTTGAAAGTCAAATTAATGAACTTGTTTGATACGCATATCTCCATTCATGTGTGGATTGTAGACAACATGTTCTCCAATTTAAATATTTGAATGCAAGTTTATATCGAAACATGGTTTATATCAGTCTTTGATGCATAAAATGCGACCTCCCCCTCTTCCGGACTCCTGCTCTCTCTCTCTCTCTCTCACCGACAATCTTCAATTCTGTCGCACGCATCCAACACACAAACCTTGTTGGTCCTTCTCCCTCTCTCTCCATCTCTCTCTCTTTGTGTGTGTGGGGGGGGGGTCTTTCTAGTTTGCATGCATATATACTCCAGTCTCCATCTATAGGTCTCTCTCGCACACTATGTATGATTATCTAGTCCAAACTAAATATCTTGGGTGCACTCATCGTACGCACACAAATTCCTTGGCTTGTTGCCCATAACTCTCTCACGCACCACTCTGTCGTCTCGAAGCTCTTCCCTCTCTCTCTCTCTCAAAATCTCCATCAACCTGGGTCGCACATACACATGCATATCTCACTCGCACTTGATAGACCCATCTAAAACTCTATCTCTCTCCCTTGTTCTCTCTCCATCTCTCACACACACACACAATCTCATGCCTAGATAGACAAGTATGATGGTGTGTAATTTCTCGTGCAAAATGCGATCTCGCCGCGTTGGCCCGAGGTGCCGCATTAGTTATCGACCTTTATTTTTTTTAATGGCGTGCCGTTCAGTTTTGAAGCACGACTAACTGGTACTGTATGCAGAGAAAATACAAACTACTCTACCACTACTCCACCTCTAGTACTAGTAGTATAAAAAGATATATAGGCTGGAGCTTGGTAGCTTTCTTGCTAAGGGCTGCCCACTTGCTTCTCACACTATCACCCTCTCTCGAGATCTAAAAAAGACGGCCTCTCTCTCCCTCCTCACTGATGGTCACAGATCCGCCGGGGAAGAAAAGGATGTGCAGCGTTGACGCACTCGTCATCGGCGAGCGAGGTCACGCACTGACGACAAGGCCGTCCTCTCAGACCTAGCGCCCGCGTGGGATGCCTCCATCCCCAAGCTCACTGCCATACTGTGTGCGGAGGACGACGACCACGAGCGAAGCCACTTCCCGCCGACCCTCAGGTATGCTACCTCTTTTCGAACCATACCCTTGTTCTATTGCCCCATCTGCCACGTCGCTGCATGTGGATCTTTTTTCACTCCACCATCTTCCCAATTTGCTATCCTCTGCTCTGCTGGTGACGCAGACGAAAACCTTAATTTGCACTATTAAAGGAAACCCTACTTCATGTAGACTAATCCATGTCTAGGTTGAATAGGGAAAGGAAGGGAGATTGTACTATCCAAGAGAGTAGGCATCGAACCCGCATCTAGTTTGAAAAGGGGAAAATCAGTAGCTAAGGAACGAGTCTCGTGTTTCTTGGTTGAAGAAGGGTAGAAAGACATGACACACAATAGAGAATGACCAGATCGATCGGTTCGTTGTACTCACATAGGAAAAAGGTGGCTAAAGAGAAAAAATGGGACGTAATCCACATATGCTGCCTAGATATTTGTTGCTCTGGGCAACCATACCTCCCTCACCACTCTATGCGTCTGTGGAGGTACATCGTACTAGTGCGCCCACTGTCTGAATGGGCCTCCCATGCTCTTATAGCCACTTTTTTGCTGTTAGTATAAAACCAGTGGTCAAGTCAAGCAATGCTACTGCTAAAGTGATGCCACATTTAACTAATGTCGCACTCAGTCTAATGCCACCGATAATTTAAGGAATGCCATTTAATGTCACTGGATTATTCCAGAGTTATCTGTTGATTATGGATGTATTAAAGATTTTTCAGCTAAGGCATTCTAATGCTATTGCAAAACTAGTATACCAATGATGAATCTTGTTACTACCTTAAGATTTTTGCACTGTTAATGCTTATAGATTACATACCCCACTTTCATGAGATAAGTCAATTTTGTGTATAGTGTCAAGAGGAAAGGTCAAGAGTGGGCACCTCCTCCTCCGGCTGTTCTCTTGATTCGTTCGATCAAGTTTTTATGTTTGACCGATTATCAAGATTGGGATAGCAATTTTTAGGTCCCCTCGAGTTCTAAATGATATTTACCTTGAAGGTACATGGTTTGCAATTTTATTGTACTGTTATTAGTTAATAATGCTAGTTACCTTCAAACTTTTGTATTTGGTTTAATGCTCTTGCACAACTAGTATACCAATGCTGAAACTTGTTACCTTTACATTTTCTTTGTTAATTCTTATAGAAATCTTCCAGTGCTAGAGCTTATGGAAATCTGTTCAGTAAAACCATTGTACTGTACCACTCGTAATAAAATAACTACTCTCTTGTTGCACTAGCCACTGCATCAGTGTATATTTGTACTATTCGAATGGTGTTGCATTAGCGTATGGACATATATAAAGTGCGGCAAGCTTTCCCAGATATGTGCTCAAGAAAACTACTACCTGTTTTTCTAAATACTAGACGTTTGGGTACTTTAAATTGAACTACGAAAACGTCTTATATTAAAGAACACAGGGTGTAGAGTTCACTCAAATTATCTCAAAGCTAGTCACACCTTTGTTAAAATTAATGTTCATTATGTTATCGGAGGAGATCTGTATGTTTGTCTCTAATGCCTGTCGACTACATACCTGACATCATGATGTAATGTTAAGTCATTTCCTTTTGTACAATGTCACTGAATTGTCAAGGCGGTGATGGCATTTTATTTTAGTTGAACTGCACAAAATATGCTTAAAAGAAGAGGAAAAGCCAGGAAAGGCTCGATTTTTCAGAAAAAACTATGTATGCCTTCCTGACATCAGCCGTTGTTGCCTTATTTATTCCTTCAAACAGGTGGTTAGAAACAGTCTTGCTACCTTTTCCCATTAAGAAATTGGAATGCTTATATTTGTGAGTATGATTCAACTAGTGCCACTTCTATAGTAATCACACTTTCAATATCTATGCAAACAGGGATGCTCGATTTTAGTGGAACTGCACAAAAAGTCCAAATGGTTCAACATTAGGAGCATGTTTTCTTCCAAACCTTTATATCCAATTGGTGGCACTATGAGCTGTTCATTACAAAGGTACATGGTTTGCTACTATCTTGCTACTCTTTTGTCTTGTCATTAGATAGTAATACTAGTGGTTTGCATGCGAATTTATTGGCAGGGTGGACCTACATTAGAGGTGCAGGATAGGATTCAATGATTGGATGCTCAATTTCGGTTGTATTGATTTCACCTCTTCCATCACTGCGAACATGGATATCCTTGGTCTGATGAAGAATAGGCGCTATATTTCTGCTCTGAACCAAAGCAAATCAATTCAGTTTGAAATTGTCCAGGCAAAACATGATCAGATCAAATTGTCCAAAGGTAAAACCGGCAGATGCTAAGCGAAAGAGACGTGTTTAAACCGAAAATACAAGGTGGGGTATATGTTTACTAGCTGCTTGATATTTGTGCAGACAGAGATGTTCCGCCGTTGCTATTTGGCAAACAAACAAAGTGACCGCAATTTTGGTTGAACTGCACCAGAGAATAGTATAGTCACTGCATGTAGTGCCATTTGAAAATAGACACAGAAACATTGGATAATCACTTCATGGACTGCAGAAAAGTAGCACTATACTATTTATTAGCCAACACTAGGTGCTTCATTGCTTTGGTTTGATTATACAAGGGGCATCATTTTGCCTAAGTTAAAGTTTGTATTCCGAAAATAGTATCGCCGTGTGATCGAGAGAAGACCAAATCATATTGCAGTGGATGTTCCTCCATCTTGTGTGGTTCATTCTCATGGTTCCAGCTGTTGGTGAAACCACTTATGTTTGCAAGAGGAATTGTAGACTTCACAACAGATTTCTCTTTCACTCTGTACTGAATGTTGGCCAAGAGAAGCATCCATGTTAGTAGGAAGAACAGATGTTTTTCTAGATCTTTGCTTTTGGAGCTACATATTTGTATATGATCTGTGAATCATTGAGATGCATTAACATGTTGATCTTATGTATGGGAATCGTACTTGTTGGTTTTGAATTTGGGCTACTATGTGAACATATTAGAATGCCAGGCCTGTGAGTCTCATGTGAACATTTCGAATGGATCAGCTCTTACTGTTGTGCACAGCTTGATCCTTATTTCTGTGTTCTCAGTGTTTACAAGTTACTAATAGTTCCTTATTTCTGTTTGCTCAGTATTTACTGAAAGTGCGTTATATCGACTAGAGGGGGGTGAATAGGCGATTTTTATGAATTCTTCACTGAGGAATTTGCCGGTGAGGAAAATCCTTAGCGAAGAACTACTTGCAATGGAATAAGTACTCAAGTAAGCATAACAGAATACATGCATGGTCATCATGATGAAATGAAGACTAGCACAGAGTACGTAAAGCGTAATCACAGGATAACACAAGATGAAGACAAAGCAGTGAAGAAATTGAACTGAGGAAATTGAGAAAGTCTTGATCAAAGTCTTCAAACACAGATATGAACAAACACTCAACACAAGAATGAGGAAATGAAAGGGTTGAGGAAATAGAACCAGCTAGGTTGGTGAAGACAATGATTTGGTAGACCAGTTCCAACTGTTGTCTCGGTTATGCGTCTGGTTGGAAGCGGTGAGTATTTAAACTCGAGGACACACAGTCCGGACACCCGATCGCCGAAACGCAGCTTAGGACACCAAGTCCTCACCGTATTCTCCTTGAACTAAGGTCACACAGACCTCGTCCAATCACTCGTGGTAAGTCTTGAGCGACTTCCAAACCTTCACAGACTCGGTCACTCGGCGATCCACAATTCCTCTTGGATGCTCTAGACCATGACGCCTAACCGTCTGGAAGAAGCACAGTCTTCAAAGGTAACAAGCGTCGGATCCACGCAGGATCAATTTCTTCTGTGATGCTCAATCACTTTGGGTTTGTAGGGGGCGGCTATTTATAGCCTAGGGAGCAGCCCGACATGATAAGACATAAATGCCCTTCAATGATATGACCGTTAGGTGGATAGGATATTTTGGGACAAATTGGCCAAGAAGACAAAGAATCGATCGGAAATTTGAATCTCAAATTCCTCAGGGCTATCATGTTCCTCACTGTGTAGGCAATCCGCACTGGCAAATTCCTAACTCCTCAGTCAGAACAAATTCCTCAGCGACCAGAAGAACTTCGTCTCTGTCACTGAAGAAATTGACTGGACTGTATGAGGTTTCCAAAGGCTTCACTCGAAGGGATTGGTAGGTGTAGGATTTTGAGTTGAGCATCACATGGAAATTTTTCCTTAGTATTTCCTCGACCCCCTTTAACAGTACGGTGTTTCCTATGACTCAAGAAAGAGAAAATGAAACCACGAAAACAAAAGTCTTCACGCTTCATGTTCCTCAAATGAATACCAAGTCTTCAAGGTCACACCAATTTCTTCACTTTCAAAGTCTTCAGAAAGTCTTCAGAATTTCAAAGTCTTCAGTCGAAGAACTTCATTTTTGGGGGTCGACTTTCTCTGTAAATATCAAACTCCTCATAGACTTATAGACATGTGTACACTCACAAACGCATTAGTTCCTTAACCTATAAGTCTTCAATCCACCAAAATCACTAAGGGGCACTAGATGCACTTACAGTCTCCCCCTTTTTGGTGATTGATGACAATATAGGTTAAGTTTTCAACGGGGATAAACATATGAAGTGTAAATCGATAATGAGGAATTTGATTGCAAGATATAGAAGAACTCCCCACGAAGATGTGCATAGTGAGGAATTTGCTTTTGAGGCAATGCACATTTGAAGAGTTGAATCATGGAGATCTCCCCCTATATCTTGTAATTCATACACGCATTTGACATATAATATGAAGAATTTTAAATGCATGATGAAATATGGTGCTTGATGTAATTCAGCATGCGTGCGATAACATTAATGAGGAACAAGCATGCAAACTAACGCATCAAGAGTATCAGAGCTCAAATAGACTTGCTTTGAAGATTTTCAAGGAGCTCAAGAGAATCAGAGCATAGTGCAAGAGCATAATGCATCAAAAGTATCAAAGCAACATCGGGTTTAAGATTACAACTCGATCCAATAAAAGTTTCAGAAGAACGAGAGTTGTAACTTAACGAAAATAAATTGTTGTATATAGGCAATAAAATAGACCCGCTTGAAGACTAACTCAAATTTCTCCCCCTTTGTCATCGAATGACCAAAAGGATCGAAACTCTGGACTAACGCTCCTGAAGAATTTCAAGTTGAAGAAGGAGCGCCTTGACGTTGTTGGGGTCGGTTGTTGTAGTAGGACTCTTCTTGCGGTGTCGTCCAAGTCTTCATTTTCATCAGTGTCGCGCGATGAAGAATAGGAGCTGGCCACCAAGGAAGGAACTTGGACCTTCTGTATTTCTTCGGAGGAGGTGCAGACCAGTCAAATTCTTCCTTGAGTCCCATTGACGTCAGTTCTTCCGCACTGTAGACATGTGAAAGAATAGCCCAGGTGCGTTTGAAGGTTTCATGGAGGTAGTAGTGGTTTTCTTCATCGCATTGTGTGTTGAGGTCATGTTGTGAAGAATTGAACCAAAGCGGCCTTGACCCATTTATGATTGCGATCAACCTTCCGATGAAGGCGAGGAGTAACTCACGATCAGCCATCACCACAGGTGCGAGCTTGAGGACTTTGCTTGACCGAGGTATTTCTTGGCGAGTCATGTGTGGCGTAGTCATCATTGGTGGAGTAGGATGTCGCTTTAAACTGTCCATCCAATGGACGAATGCCTTCATCTATCACAGCAGTAGCCTTGCCCTTGTCATCAGCTGAGGTAAATGTCCGTTTGAGGACTTCAATCGGGGGCAAGTAGCTACAGTGGTTCAAAGTATCAGCTGAGGTAAATGTCCTCATGAAGAAATCATGGAAGTTGACGGGAACGCCATGGATGATGTTGAAAAGCATATTCTTCATGATGCAAACGACTTCTTCATCATTTGAGTCGTGGCCTTTGATAGGACTCATTGTCTTCGTCAGAATCCGATAGACAGTCCGAGGCACATACACTAATTCCTTGACGAGGAATTTGGTTCTTGGGGCCTGCCTTGGCTTCAAAGGCTTCATCAAGACTTGCATATAGTGATTTGAAAGTTACGGTTTGTTGTAGATACAACGAGCACCATCAAGTGGAGGATCGAGTGGTAGAGCACGAAGCAATTCGATTCTTTGGTGCCTTGTAGTGAGTATTTTTAGACATCCAGTCTAATACCCATGAGTTCACGTCTTGGCGTCTCCGGTGATGTGCGGCGTTGCATAGAATCAAGAATGAGTTCTTCATTCCAAATACGATATCGCCAGAAATTCAGAAGTCCTGCGTCGTGAAGAACACCGAGGACTGGCTCAAAGTCGGCGGAGACTCCATGTCCACATGAGGAATATGAGCATGATCGAAGACTTTGTCTTTGTTGAAGAGCACTGAGGAATAGAAATTGGCTTGGTTGGCAGTCCAGAAACGCCTCTTCCTTATGCAAGCAGAATCATATGGATTATAGTCAGTGAAGAATACGTGCTCGGCAAAGAAATCATCAGCCTTGAACTTTTGTTTGCTTGAGGACGGATTCTTTTGCTTGGGTAGAGGGGTGTCGGTGAGTTGCATCACCACCTCAGGAATCGTGAGCTCAGGTTCCTCAGGCTGAGGAATTTCTTGTTCCTCAACAAAAGTGCGATCGAGGATCAGCAAGAAAGTTCATCGACACTAGTGGCTGGAATTTCTTCATGCACAGAGCAAGTGGGTTGAGTTTCTTCAGAGTCCATTTGAACTGTTTGTGTAGGGGACTGAGGAATCTGTTGGAGCGGGGTGAAGAGAGGAGTATTGGGATGCAGACTTTCCCAAAAGTCATCATTCATCACTAGTGTGGTGCACCCAATATCCACCTCTTCATCTTCAATTTCCTCAACACCAGCCTCTTCAGCTGTGAACTGAGGCATAGGTGAGGAAATGACTGGGATTGAAGGGATTGCGTCCACTTCAATTTCTTCATCAATCTGCTCTGACGAAGCAGCAGAATGATGTTCTTCATCAGATCCGATTGGGATCTCATAGTCTTCTCCAAAAGGAACAAGGTCCTTTGATGGCATGGAGGAAATCGGAACAGCATCAATTGGATTTTTGAATGAGCTGGTTATGGGCTTCATTTTCTTCGCAGCCGAAGAATTTGACACATCTGATGCCTTCCTTTTCTTCACTGCAGCTCGTTCTGCAGCCTTAGTTTTCTTCACATCAGAGGCAGATGGAAGAATTGGAGTTGGAGTTGGCGCAGGAGGAGCTGAGGAATCTGGTTGAATTTCTTCAAAGCAATCGATGCAGTTGCCGACTTGTTCGCTTTCTTCAGCGCACCACTAGTGGATGCCACCGCAATTTCTTCAAATTTGGAATGGGATCATTAGCCCTGGAACTAGCATTTTCATCAAGAGCCTGAAAGTCATCGGCCGGTCTTGGCATGTTCTTCGGTCGGCTGGTGAGGCTTGACTGAGGAATTTCCTGTTGCGTTGGGATTGCAACATTTGTGAATTTCTTCGTCAGGTTGACGAATCTGACCTTGGCTCCTTGCCAATCAGCATAGAAAGAATCGAAGTTTTTGCTGAGGTCTTGAATTTCAGTATGGACCTTGAGAAGTTCCTCAGGTGTCATTTTGACAACGTTTTTCTTCAAGAACTTCTCCTTTTACGTATTGAGCCTTCTTGATCTCTCTTGCCTTTTCAAACTTCCATTTCTCTTCAGCGATGAAATGGGTCAACATATGACTTTGTCCGGTGGGTCGATGAAAGTCAGGCATAGGGGTATTGGGATCCTTGTGCGAGAGATCAATATAATCGAGGATTTTCTTCGGATCCAACAGCAGTGGCACAAATGTGCCTTTGGCTCTAGCGGCCCTTTCTTGGCGATCTCTGATGATTTCTGCAAGTTCATCATCAGAAGGCACATGGAATGCAACCTGTTTCTTCTTTGGACTTGGCCGAGGACCTCGTCCAGCTGTTGCTTTGGTCTTCAGCAGAGTCGGGCCAGATGATGAAATTGGTGCTGCTGAGGAACTTGTTGAAACTCCAGAGGCAATCGAGAAGCCAGCAGTCCTTTGACATGTAGCTAGATGCACAGGAACTGAGGATTTTGACGGAGCTGTTGAGGACTTTGGTGGAGCTGTAGCAGTGTGAGGAATTTGCCGTGAGGGCGCTGCTGAGGAACTTGGCCGTGAGGGTGCTGAAGGTGAAGCACTTGGCTTATGAGCGGGCTTCTTAGGCATGGATTTCCTCGGCTTGACCGAGGCCTCGATGTGATGGCAGTGGCGTAATCCTCATTGAATTTCTTCACTGCCTCCTTGGCTTGTCTTGCCAATTTAGCTTGGCGCTTAGCCCATTCATCGTGAAAGTCCTCACCACGTTTGATGCTTGTGGGATCAGCTACTTGGCCAGGTGCCAATGGAGCTCTTGGGCATGGAGGATTGAGAGCGAATTTCTTCATGTACTTTGGAGTTACATATCTGTATTCCCTCCATTCCCTTGCCCATCTCCGTTCAATCTTCTGAATTTGCACCTTGCGCTGATTTTTGTTTTCTTCATCAGGTGTGCAATAGTCAGCATAAATTTCCTCAGGGATTTCGAACGCGGTCATAACCTCAGGTTTCTTTCCTCCTTTCTGTGGTTTCTTATCGTCTGCCATATTCTTCAGTTGAGGAATTTGAACAATTGAGTTCTCTGAAGAAGTATGCAGTTTTTCTTCGAGGAACGCTGCAAATGAGTTAAGTTGATGAGAACCTAGAGATTCAGCAGCGGACATGTGTACCTGTGAACAGAGTATAGTTGCGAGGAATTTTGGAGAGGTCGTATGCATTCTCAGTGAAGGAAATATGCCCTAGAGGCAATAATAAAGTTATTATTTATTTCCTTATTTCATGATAAATGTTTATTATTCATGCTAGAGTTGTATTAACCGGAAACATGATACATGTGTGAATACATAGACAAACATATAGTCACTAGTATGCCTCTACTTGACTAGCTCATTAATCAAAGATGGTTATGTTTCCTAACCATAGACATGTGTTGTCATTTGATTAACGGGATCACATCATTAGGAGAATGATGTGATTGACATAAACCCATTCCGTTAGCCTAGCACTTGATCGTTTAGTATATTGCTATTGCTTTCTTCATGACTTATACATGTTCCTGTAACTATGAGATTATGAAACTCCCGTTTACAGGAGGAACACTTTGGGTGCTACCAAACGTCACAACATAACTGGGTGATTATAAAGGAGTACTACAGGTGTCTCCAAAGGTACATGTTGGGTTGGCGTATTTCGAGATTAGGTTTTGTCACTCCGATTGTCGGAGAGGTATCTCTGGGCCCTCTCGGTAATGCACATCACTATAAGCCTTGCAAGCAATGTAGCTAATGAGTTAGTTACGGAATGATGCATTACGTATGTGAGTAAAGAGACTTGCCGATAACGAGATTGAACTAGGTATTGGATACCGACGATCGAATCTCGGGCAAGTAACATACCGATGACAAAGGGAACAACGTATGTTGTTATGCGGTTTGACCGATAAAGATCTTCGTAGAATATGTAGGAGCCACTATGGGCATCCAGGTTCCGCTATTGGTTATTGACCGAGAATAGTTCTAGGTCATGTCTACATAGTTCTCGAACCCGTAGGGTCCGCACGCTTAACGTTACGATGACAGTTTTATTATGAGTTTATGAGTTTTGATGTACCGAAGTAGTTCGGAGTCCCGGATGAGATCGGGGACATGACGAGGAGTCTTGAAATGGTCGAGACATAAAGATCGATATATTGGACGACTATATTCGGAGTTCGGAAAGGTTCCGAGTGATTCGGGTATTTTTCGGAGTACCTGAGAGTTACGGGAATTCGTATTGGGCCTCTTTGGGCCATACGGGAAAGGAGAGAAAGGGCCAAAAGATTGGCCTCAACCCTCCCCTTGGACTAGTCCGAATTGGACTAGGGAGGCGCACCCTTCCTTCCTTCTCCTTCTCTCTTCCCTTTCCTTCTCTCCTACTCCTACTACATGGAAGGGTTCCTAGTTGGACTAGGAAAGGGGAATCCTACTCAGGTGGGAGTAGGACTCCCCTAGGGCGCCGCCATAGAGAGGGCCGGCCCTCCTCTCCTCCACTCCTTTATATACGGGGCAGGGGCACCCCATGAACACACAAGTTGATCTACGGATCGTTCCTTAGCCGTGTGCGGTGCCCCTTCCACCATATTCCACCTCGGTCATATCGTCATGGAGTTTAGGTGAAGCCTGCGCGGTAGAACATCATCATCGTCACCACGCCGTCGTCAGGTCGACGGAACTCCTCCCGACTCTTTGCTGGATCGAGTCCGGAATCGTCATCGAGCTGAGCGTGTGCTGAACTTCGGAGGTGCCGTCGTTCGGTACTTGGATCGGTCGGATTGTGAAGACGTCTGACTACATCAACCGCGTTGTCATAACGCTTCCGCTTACGGTCTACGAGGGTACGTGGACAATACTCTCCCCTCTCGTTGCTATGCATCACCATGATCCTTGCGTGTGCATAGGAAAATTTTTGAAATTACTACGTTCCCCAACAGTGGCATCCGAGCCTGATTTTATGCGTTGATGTTATATGCACGAGTAGAACACAAGTGAGTTGTGGGCGATACAAGTCGTACTGCTTACCAGCATGTCATACTTTGGTTCGGGCGGTATTGTGAGATGAAGCGGCCGGACCGACATTACGCGTACGCTTACGCGAGACTGGTTTCACCGCTGCGAGCACACGTTGCTTAAAGGTGACTGGCGGGTGTCTGTCTCTCTCACTTTAGTTGAACCGAGTGTGGCTACGCCCGGTTCTTGCGAAGGTTAAAACAGCACCAACTTGACAAACTATCGTTGTGGTTTTGACGCGTAGGTAAGAACGGTTCTTGCTCAGCCCGTAGCAGCCACGTAAAATTTGCAACAACAAAGTAGAGGACGTCTAACTTGTTTTTGCAGGGCATGTTGTGATGTGATATGTTCAAGATGTGATGAGATATAAGTTGTTGTATGAGATGATCATGTTTTGTTGAAGTTATCGGCAACTGGCAGAAGCCTTATGGTTGTCTCTTTATTGCATAAGATGCAAGCGCCAAATAATTGCTTTACTTTATCGCTATGCGATAGCAATAGTTGCAAGAGCAATAGTTGGCGAGACGAGCATGTGACGCACATTGATATAGATCAAGATGATGGAGATCATGGTGGCATGCCGGTGACGATGGAAATCATGATGATGCTTTGGAGATGGAGATCAAAGGCACAAGATGATGATGGCCATATCATGTCACATATTTTGATTGCATGTGATGTTTATCTTTTATACATCTTATTTTGCTTAGTTCGGCGGTAGCTTTATAAGATGATCTCTCACTAAATTATCAAGGTATAAGTATTCTCCACAGTATGCACCGTTGCGAAAGTTCTTCGTCTTTGAGACACCACGTGATGATCGGGTGTGATAGGCTCTACGTTCAAATACAACGGGTGCAAAACAGTTGCACACGCGGAATACTCAGGTTAAACTTGACGAGCCTAGCATATAACAGATATGGCCTAACACGGAGACCGAAAAGTCGAGCGTGAATCATATAGTATATATGATCAACATAGTAATGCACCATTGAAACTACTCCATCTCACGTGATGATCAGGCATGGTTTAGTTGATATGGATCACGTGATCACTTAGAAGATTAGAGGGATGTCTATCTAAGTGGGAGTTCTTAAGTAATATGATTAATTGAACTTAAATTTATCATGAATTTAGTCCTGGTAGTATTAGCATATCTATGTTGTAGATCAATAGCTCGCGTTTAGCTCCCTGTTTTATTTTGATATGTTCCTAGAAAACTAAGTTGAAAAATGTTAGTAGCAATGATGCGGATTGGATCCGTGATCCGAGGTTTATCCTCATTGCTGCACGTAAAAATATGTCCTTGATGCACCGCTAGGTGACAGACCTAATGCAGGGAAGCGTATGCGAGGCGTTATGAGCGTTTGGCTAGCTCAATATGATGACTACTTGATAGTTTAGTGCACCATGCTTAACGGCTTAGAATCGGGACTTCAAAAGGCGTTACGAACGTCACGGACCATATGAGATGTTCCAGGAGTTGAAGTTAATATTTCAAGCAAATACCGAGTTGAGAGATATGAAGTCTCCAACAAGTTCTATAGCTAAAAGATGGAGGAGAATCGCTCAACTAGTGAGCATGTGCTCAGATTGTCCGGTACTTCAAACGCTTGAATCAAGTGGGAGTTAATCTTCTAGATAAGATAGTGATTGACAGAATTCTCTAGTCGCCATCACTAAGTTACTAGAACTTCGTGATGAACTACAAGATGCAAGGGATGGCCAACGATTCCCGAGCTCTTCCTGATGTTGAAATCGACGAAGGTTGAAATCAAGAAAGAGCATCAAGTGTTGATGATTGACAAGACCACTGGTTTCAAGAGAAGGGCAAAGGGAAAGAAAGGGAACTTCAAGTAGAAAGACAAGTAAGTTGTCACTCCTGAAGAAGCCCAAAGATGGACCAAAGCCTGAAACCGAAAGTGCTTACACCGCAAAGGAAATGGTCACTTTGGAAGCGGAAATGCCCTGAATATTTGGTGGATAAGAAGGATGGCAAAGTGAACAAGGGTATATTTGATATACTGAGTTATTGATGTGTGCCTTACTAGTGTTTATAGTAGCCCCTGAGTATTTGATACTTGTTTGGTTGCTAAGATTAGTAACTCAAACAGAGTTCTGAGAATAAGCGAGAGACTAGTTGAAGGGAAGTGACGATGAGTGTTGGAAGTAGTTCCAAAATTGATATGATCATCATCGCACACCCCTATACTCTCGGGATTAGTGTTGAACCTAAATAAATGTTATTTGGCGTTTATGCTGAGCATGAATATGATTTGATCATGTTTATTGCAATACGGTTATTCATGTAAGTTAGAGAATAATTATTGTTACATTTACATGAATAAAACCTTCTATGGTCATACACCCAATGAAAATGGTTTGTTGGATCTCGATCGTTTGATACACATATTCATAATATTGAAACCAAAAGATGTAAAGTTAATAATGATAGTGCAACTTATTTGTGGTAATCATTGCTCGTTGTCATATTGGTGTAAAGCGCATGAAGAAAATTCATAAAGATGGATCTTCGAATCACTTGGTTATGAATCATTTGATGCTTGCGAACCGTGCCTTTTGGGCAAGATGACTAAAACTCCGTTCTCGGAACAATGGAACGAAGCTCTTGACTTGTTGGAAATAATACATACCGATGTATGCGATCCAATGAGTGTTGATGCTCGTGACAAGTATCGTATTTTTCGACCTTCACAGATGATTTCAGCAGATATGCGTATATCTACTTGATGAAACATAAGTCTGAAATAGTTGAAAAGTTCAAAGAATTTCAGAGTGAAGTGGAAAATCATCGTAACAAGAAAATAAAGTTTCTACGATCTGATCGTGGAGACGAATGTTTGAGTTACTGAGTTTGGTCTTCATTTGAAACAATGTGAAATAGTTTCGCAACTCACGCCATATGGAACACCACAGCATAATGGTGTGTCCGAAAGTCGTGACCGCACTTTATTGGATATGGTGCGATCTATGATGTCTCTTATCGGTTTACCACTATCATTTTGGGGTTATGTATTAGAGACAGCTGCATTCACGTTTAATAGGGCACCATCTAAATCCGTTGAGATGACACCGTATGAACTATGGTTTAACAATAAACCTAAGTCATCGTTTCTTAAAGTTTGGAGTTGTGATGCTTATGTGAAAAAATTCACCGATAAGCTCGAACCCAAATCGAGAAGTGCGTCTTCATAGAATACCCAAAGGTAACTATTGGGTACACCTTCTATCACAGATCCGAAGGCAAGTTATTCGTTGCTAAGATGGATCCTTTCTAGAGAAGAAGTTTCTCTCGAAAGAAGTGAGTGGGAGGAAAGTAGAACTTGATGAGGTAATTGTACCTTCTCCCTTATTGGAAAGTAGTTCATCACGTAAATCAGTTCCAATGATTCCTACACCAATTAGTGAGGAAGTTAATGATGATGATCATGAAACTTCAGATCAAGTTGCTACCAAACCTCGTAGGTCTTCCAGAGTAAGATCCGCACCCAGTGGTATGGTAATCATGTTCGGAAGTCATGTTACTAGACCATGATGAACCTCTGAACCATGAGGAAGCGATGATGAGCCCAGATTCCATGAAATGGCTTGAGGCCATGAAATCTGAGATAGGATCCATGTATGAGAACAAAGTATGGACTTTGATTGACTTGCTCGATGATCAGCAAGCCATGTTAAATAAATGGATCTTCAAGAGGAAGACGGACACCGATAGTAGTGTTACTATCTACAAAGCTCGACTTGTCACAAAAGGTTTTCGACAAGTTCAAGGTGTTGACTACAATGAGATTTTCTCAACTGTAGCGATGCTTAAGTCTGTCCGAATCATGTTAGCAATTGCCACATTTTATGAAATCTGGCAAATGGATGTCAAAACTACATTCTTTAATGGATTTATTAAAGAAAAGTTGTCTATGATGCAACCAGAAGGTTTTGTCAATCCTAAAGGATCTAACAAAATGTGCAAGCTTCAGCGATCCATCTATGGACTGGTGCAAGCATCTCGGAGTTGCAATAAAACGCTTTGATAGTGTGATCAAAGCATATGGTTTTATACAGACTTTTGGAGAAGCCTGTATTTACAAGAAAGTGAGTGGGAGCACTACAACATTTCGTATAAGTATATGCGCATGACATATTGTTGATCGAAATAATGTAGAATTATGTCAAAAGCATAAAGGAGTATTTGAAAGGAGTTTTTCAAAGAAAGACCTCAGTAAAACTACTTACATATTGAGCATCAAGATCTATTGAGATAGATCAAGACGCTTGATAAGTTTTTCAATAAGTACATACCTTGTCAAGATTTTGAAGTAGTTCAAAATGGAACAGTCAAAGAAAAGTTCTTGCCTGTGTTGCAAACGTGTGAAATTGAGTAAGACTCAAATCTCGACCACGGTAGAAAATAGAAAAGAGAATGAAAGTCATTCCCTATGCCTTAGTCATAGGTTCTATAAAATATGCTATGCTATGTACCAGACCTATTGTATACCTCGCTCTGAATTTGGCAAGGGAGTACAATAGTGATCAGGAGTAGATCACTGGACATTGGTCAAGAACATCCTTAGTGAGGACTAAGGAAATATTTCTCGATTATGGAGGTGATAAAAAGAGCCCGTCGTAAAGAGTTACATCGATGCAAGCTTTTTACACTGATCCGGATGACTCTAAGTCTCAATCTGGATACATATTGAAAGTGGGAGCAATTAGCTAGAGTAGCTCCGTGCAGAGCATTGTAGACATAGAATATTTGCAAAATACATACGGCTCTGTATGTGACAGACCCGTTGACTAAGCTTCTCTCACGAGCAAAACATGATAATACCTTAGTACTCTTTGGGTGTTAATCACATAGCGATGTGAACTAGATTATTGACTCTAGTAAACCCTTTAGGTGTTGGTCACATGACGATGTGAACTATGGGTGTTAATCACATACAGATGTGAATATAAGTGTTGAATCACATGATGATGTGAACTAGATTATTGACTCTAGTGCAAGTGGGAGACTGAAGGAAATATGCCCTAGAGGCAATAATAAAGTTATTATTTATTTCCTTATTTCATGATAAATGTTTATTATTCATGCTAGAATTGTATTAACCGGAAACATGATACATGTGTGAATACATAGACAAACATATAGTCACTAGTATGCCTCTACTTGACTAGCTCATTAATCAAAGATGGTTATGTTTCCTAACCATAGACATGTGTTGTCATTTGATTAACGGGATCACATCATTAGGAGAATGATGTGATTGACATGACCCATTCCGTTAGCCTAGCACTTGATCGTTTAGTATATTGCTATTGCTTTCTTCATGACTTATACATGTTCCTGTAACTATGAGATTATGCAACTCCGTTTACGGAGGAACACTTTGGTGCTACCAAACGTCCACAACGTAATCGGGCTGATTATAAAGGAGTACTACAGGTGTCTCCAAAGGTACATGTTGGGTTGGCGTATTTCGAGATTAGGTTTTGTCACTCCGATTGTCGGAGAGGTATCTCTGGGCCCTCTCGGTAATGCACATCACTATAAGTCTTGCAAGCAATGTAGCTAATGAGTTAGTTACGGAATGATGCATTACGTAACGAGTAAAGAGACTTGCCGGTAACGAGATTGAACTAGGTATTGGATACCGACGATCGAATCTCGGGCAAGTAACATACCGATGACAAAGGGAACAACGTATGTTGTTATGCGGTTTGACCGATAAAGATCTTCGTAGAATATGTAGGAGCCACTATGGGCATCCAGGTTCCGCTATTGGTTATTGACCGAGAATAGTTCTAGGTCATGTCTACATAGTTCTCGAACCCGTAGGGTCCGCATGCTTAACGTTACGATGACAGTTTTATTATGAGTTTATGAGTTTTGATGTACCGAAGGAGTTCGGAGTCCCAGATGAGATCGGGGACATGACGAGGAGTCTTAAAATGGTCGAGACATAAAGATCGATATATTGGACGACTATATTCGGAGTTCGAAAAGGTTCCGAGTGATTCGGGTATTTTTGGGAGTACCGGAGAGTTACGGGAATTCGTATTGGGCCTCTTTGGGCCATACGGGAAAGGAGAGAAAGGGCCAAAAGAGTGGCCGCACCCCTCCCCTTGGACTAGTCCGAATTGGACTAGGGAGGGGGCGCACCCTTCCTTCCTTCTCCTTCTCTCTTCCCTTTCCTTCTCTCCTACTCCTACTACATGGAAGGGTTCCTAGTTGGACTAGGAAAGGGGAATCCTACTCCGGTGGGAGTAGGACTCCCCTAGGGCACGCCATAGAGAGGGCGGCCCTCCTCTCCTCCACTCCTTTATATCACGGGGCAGGGGCACCCCATGAACACACAAGTTGATCTACGGATCGTTCCTTAGCCGTGTGCGGTGCCCCTTCCACCATATTCCACCTCGGTCATATCGTCATGAGTTTAGGCGAAGCCTGCTACCGGCAGAACATCATCATCGTCACCACGCCGTCGTCTTGTGGAACTCATCCCGACACTTTGCTGGATCGGAGTCCGGGATCGTCATTGAGCTGAGCGTGTGTGCTGAACTCGGAGGTGCCGTGACGTTCGGTACTTGGATCGGTCGGATCGTGAAGACGTCGACTACATCAACCGGCGTTGTCATAACGCTTCGCCACGGTCTACGAGGGTACGTGGACAATAGTCTCCCCTCTCGTTGCTATGCATCACCATGATCCTTGCGTGTGCGTAGGAAATTTTTTGAAATTACTACGTTCCCCAACACTTAGAAGGTTTTTCAAAAAAAGAACAAGTTTTGAGGATTTTGACCAGATGAGCCTTGAAGAATTTCACTAAGCGTTCTTTGTCTTAGGTTCCAGAGTTGTACAGATCGAGGATTCACACAATTGAGGAATCTTGAAGAAAATGATTGCTTAGAGAAATGAATCAAGAGCATATAGCTTGTGAGGTGTTTGTGTGTGAGGATTTGAAGAATAAAACACCTTTGAAGATTTTGTAGTGTAAGATTTGGATCAACGAGGGTAGTAAAAGTAACTTTTATTTACCCTAAATGAAGAACACGACGAACTGGGTGTTGTAGATGTGAAGCTCGTCTGTTCAGATCTTCCACGCCCTAACTTGGCGGAGGAAGACGGCTACGGCGGCGGCGAAGTGAGGATTTCCGCAGTCGGCGACGAGGTCGAGGCAGCGAAGCTCTTCCTCACCGGCGACGATGGAGTAGCGGCGGCGCTAGGGTTTGAGGAGCTCGAGCGGGAGAGAGAGGTCGAGCGGAGTAAAAGAAGTGAGGAAGGGGAGAGGGGTATTTATAGACACGGTGAAAAACGGTTCGCCCGAAGATTTAGGACGAACGTGCCCCTGACCATTCTCCTTCTCACGACATGTGTCACCCACGTACTGTGTAGTGGAGATCGTGTACGATCGTGGGTGAGTAAAATAATGCATCGTGGGATGCGGAACGGTTTGAGCGGCAAAACCGAAAATTTTGGATAAGATCAGTTTTAAAATTCCGTTCGCAATTTCTTCAGCTGACAAGGACAAAGTGAAGATTTTGAACGAGTTTCAAATAGAACGCACATGAAGAATTTGTGAATAGATTGGGTTGAGTATAGCATAGAGGGGGAAGGGTCCGATCACATTCACTTAGCAGAAAAAGCGACTTGAAGAAATAGCCATAAGTGAATGCTGTAGAGGACATAAACCCATATATACATATAGCCAATGAAGAAAGACGACGGAAACAGTGAAGATTTTGCAAAGTTGAAGAATTTGAAAAACTGAAGAATTTCAAAAACTGAGGAAAATCTCAAATTGAAGATTTTCAACTTTGGTGGTGGCATGACCCACCGTATAAGAATGATGATTTCAGACACAGCATTACAATTGTCGAGGGTTACGAGAATCAGATTCTTCATTAATTTCTTCACATTTAGAGTGTTATTCTTCATTGATTGAAGAAAAATGTTTCTTCATGTGTTGCACATCTAAGTCATCAATTTTGCATAAGTGTCAGGATGTGTGTCCTTTTCAAAGAACATTCGAAGATTCTAAGATATTTAGCTCACACCGCAACTTGCTAAATCTCTTCTCATCCAAGGGCTTGGTGAAGATATCAGCTAGCTGTTCTTCAGTCTTCACGTGCTTGATGGGGATGTCGCTGAGGGAGTCCTGGATTAGGGGGTGTCCGGATAGCCGGACTACCATCATCAGCCGAACTATCATTTGTCGGACTATCATCATCGACCGGACTCCAAGACTATGAAGATACAAGATTGAAGACTTCTCCCCGTGTCCGGATGGGACTTTCCTTGGCGTGGAAGGCAAGCTTGGCGATACGGATATGTAGATCTCCTACCAATGTAACCGACTCTATGTAACCCTAGCCCTCTCCGGTGTCTATATAAACCGGATGGCTTTAGTCCGTAGGACTACATCACATCAACAACCCTTACAATCATACCATAGGCTAGCTTATAGGGTTTAGCCTCCTTGATCTCGTGGTAGATCCACTCTTGTAAACATCCACAATATCAATATCAATCGAGCAGGACGTAGGTTTTTACCTCCATCAAGAGGGCCCGAACCTGGGTAAAACATCGTGTCCCTTGTCTCCTGTTACCATCCGCCTAGACGCATACGATTCGGGACCCCCTACCCGAGATCCGCCGGTTTTGACACCGACATTGGTGCTTTCATTGAGAGCTCCTACGTATGTCGCCACCGATAGGCTTGATGGCCTCTTCAATCAACAACGACGCAGTCCTGGGTGAGACATTTTTCCCGCATGTATCTTCAGATTCGGGCTTCGCGACCGGGGCCAACTCACTTGGCCATCTGGAGCAGATCGAAGTTACGCCCCTGGCCGTCGAGTCAGGTTTGAAGCCTAAACTTCACGGCCGATATCCGCGGGGACTTGATCTTCGATGGATCTGAGCCACCCGAAGCGTGCGCTATCACGATGGGCATGACCTAACTCTGCGCCACGGACAGCACCTTGGAGACCGCTTTGCGAATCCGCTCCGACCCATAGTCCGGAGCCGATCGCTCGGATCGAGGACGGATGGCTAGACACCGCCTCGGGAGCTGCAACTTCTACGGCGATGGAGCCGAACACTTACCTTGTCCCACATAAAGCTCATGACTTCGAGGTGCCGGACTCCCTGCCGGACTCTGAACCTCCTGCGCCCGTGCCAGTCGAATCCGATTGGGCGCCGATCATGGAATTCACCGCTGCGGACATCTTTCAGCACTCGCCCTTCGGTGATATCATAAATTCACTGAAGCATCTCTCGCTATCCGGAGAGCCACTGGCCGAACTACGGCCAGGACGGTTGGGACGCGGACGACGAAGAAATTCAGAGCCCACCCACCACCCACTTCGTAGCCACCGTCGACGATTTAACCGACGTACTCGACTACGACTCCGAAGACATCGACGGTATGGACGATGATGCCGGAGACTACCAAGAACCAGTGCCTACAGGACACTGGAAGACCACCTCGTCATACGACATATACATGGTGGACACCCCAAAAGATGGGGACGGCGAAGAAGCAGCGGAGGCCGATTCCTTAAAGAAACAGCCCAAGCGCCGACGTCGGGCGCCGCTCTAAATCCCGCCCACGGCAGAATGGAGATTCCGCACAGGAGATAATAACACCCCAGAAAGTGCCGAAGACAACTCCCTCCAAAGACGATCCAAATGCAGGAGGAGGCGAAGCAAGCCCTCACGAGAGGGCGGCATTTAAGAGGTCGAGGATGACAATTACTTACCTCCCTCCGAGAGCGAGGCAAGCCTCGGCGACGCATTTAATCGTCGTGCTCGAGGATCCCGTCGAACAAGAGCGTTTCAGACGCAGGCTAATGGCCACGACAAACAGCCTAAAGAAAAAGCAGCAGCAGCTTCAAGCTGATCAAGACCTGCTGGCCGACAGATGGACCGAGGTCCTCGCGGCCGAAGAGTATGAACTCGAACGCCCCTCCAAAAGTTACCCAAAATGCAAGTTGCTCCCCCGATTAGAGGAGGAGGCATGCAAACCTGCATCACCAGCGCTGTCTGGCAGACCCGGCCACCTCGTGGCGCGACAGAGGCGTGCAAGCCCTCCACCAAAACCGCATTCCGGCATCGCTCAAAAAGCATGAAGCCACGGGAACGCAGCGGACTTGCGGGATATATTGGAGGACAAGGCAAGACAATCCAGATCTATCTATGGATCACGTGGGTGCCCCAAGACCCACGACGAATACCGTCGCGCCGGATATAACCACTCCGGCCGGGCCGAACACAGCAGACAACGCTCGCTCGAGCTACGTCGCGATATTGCCCAATACAGAGGCGCCGCACACCCACTATGCTTCACGGACGAAGTAATGGATCATCAAATCCCTGAAGGGTTTAAACCCGTTAATATCGAATCCTACTATGGCACAACAGACCCCGCGGTTTGGAGTTAGGATTATATTATCCATATAAACATTGCCCGCGGCGACGATCTACACGCCAGCAAATATCTCCCCCTCAAGATTAAAGGACCAGCTCGGCATTGGCTTAACAGCCTGCCCGCAGAGTCAATCGGATCTTTGGGAAGACACGGAAGCCGCATTCCTCGACAACTTCCGAGGCACGTATGTGCGACCACCGGACGCAGATGACCTAAGCCACATAATCCAGCAGCAGACGAATCGGCCAGCAATTACGACACGGTTCTTAACGAAGAAAAATCAAATCGTCGATCGTCCGGATGCGGAGGCCCTCGCTGCCTTCAAACATAACATCCGCGACGAGTGGCTGGCCCGGCACCAAGGGCGGGAGAAGCGAAATCCATGGCAGCCCTCACATCACTCATGACCCGCTTCATGCGGGAGAGGATAGCTGGCTAGCTCGCAGAATAACAACCTCAAAGAAAAACGCCGGCAGTCCGGATACCAAGGACCGCAATGGCAGGTTGCGTCGAAACAAAAACAAATGCCGCGTTAACGGCGGCAAGAATGAGGATACGGCAGTCAACGCCGGATTCCGAGGCTCCAAGCCCGTCAACGGAAGAAGCCATTTAAAAGAACCACTCCGGGCCCGTCCAATTTGGACCGGATACTCGACCGCTCCTGTCAAATACATGGAACCCCCGAAAAGCCAGCTAACCATACCAACAGAGATTGTTGGGTATTCAAGCAGGCAGGCAAATTAATTGCCGAAAACAGTGACAAGGGGCTACACAGCGATGACGAGGAAGAGACCCGGCCGCCGAACAATAGAGGACAAAAGGGATTCCCCCCTCAAGTTCGGACGGTAAACATGATATACGCAATGCATATTCCCAAGAGGGAGCGGAAGCGTGCACTAAGGGACGTATACGCGATGGAGCCAGTCGCCCCAAAATTCAACCCATGGTCCTCTTGCCCGATCACTTTCGATCGAAGAGACCATCCGACCAGTATCCGCCATGGCGGATTCGCGGCATTGGTTTTAGACCCAATCGTTGATGGATTTCACCTCACGAGAGTCCCGATGGATGGCGGCAGAGCTGAACTCGCTTTATCGTGATACAAAGGTCGCAAGATGGGCATAGACCCTTCAAGGATTAAACCTACAAAGACAACCTTCAAAGGTGTCATACCAGGTGTCGAGGCCAATTATACGTGCTCGCCACATCGAAGTGGTCTTCGGATCCCGGATAATTTCCAAGCGAGGAGTTAATCTTCGACATAGTCCCGTTCGCAGCGGCTATCACGCTCTGCTCGGACGAACCGCGTTCGCCAGAAATTCAACGCGGTGCCGCATTATGCATACCTTAAGCTCAAGATGCCGCACTCGTGGAGTCATCACGGTCAATGGAAACACGGAACGCTCCTCCGAACGGAGGAACATACAGCAGCTCGCAGCAGGCGCAGAGCAGCCTTTTAAGGCAATTCTCGAGTCCGGCCGCTAAACGACCGGACACGACCAAACGCGCCGAGCAACATCAACCAAGACCACCGGCACGTTCGAGCATCGCAGCGTAGCAATGCGGCCTCAACCCCAGCCCTCGCAAAATTGTAAGAGAAGCTCTCGCGTACATAATTACGCCTTGGAGATACCATGGGCATAGGGGAAAGGCACAACCACAATGCACCCAGTGCGGTTCGACCACACCGGGGGCTCCCAAGTGTGTCGCTTTTTTCATTATTTTCTCTTTGTTATACGAGAACTATGTCCGTGGCGACCCTGCCGAACTCATGATGCAACAGCCAGGAAGGACAAAGGCCGGCGAACACTCAGGTGGTCTCCATCACGAGCATTATATTTGTTATATACAACATTCCGCGGCCTACCCCTGGAGGGAGACGCCTTTAATTCGTCCAATCCCTTGCTTTCCGCACTATTTGTATCATTCCGCACTCATAATAAAATGTAGTACCTTTTTTGCCTATAATAGCATTACCTTATATATATATATATATATATATATATATATATATATATATATATGTTCATTTACAACATGTTGCACCCGTACATTTTGGTACGGCCAAATACACCAGGGGCTTATGTTCTTCGCATTATGGTGTGATAAAGTCCTCACACTTTCACAAGTGCGGCACCCCGAACTTATAGCATTATATGAATCGGCTCCGAATCATGTCTTGGGTCAATAGTTGGGTATGCCCGGCTCCCATGTTTGGCACCTTACGTTCCGTTCTATCGGCTAAGGTAGCACTGGGAGAACCACTGCGATTGCGCCCCGGTTGAGCCGGGTTAACGCCTCAGTGGAGAAAGCTAAAACTGACTATCATGATAAGGCGAGAGACTGGTCGCTGTTCGAGAGGTCCTTTCGGGTCCTTAAAGACCTACGCCGCTTCGAGCAAAGTTCCGGATTATGTCCGACGAAGGCGTGGATAGCGCCCCAATCCGGTCCTCCGAATACTAGGGGCTTCGCCGAAATTTAAAATTATAGAATTCTATGGCTAAGTGAGAGTGTTCAAGCACTATAAGTCCGGTTGCCTTGTACGTTGTGTTGAGCGCCTCCCTAGATGGACCCAAAAATGGGAACAAGAGTGCTCAAGTTTATCCCGAACACCCCAGCACTTGTGGCATGGGGGCTGAACCCGACGACTTGCCATCTCTCAGATTTAATAAACGGCCGCATAGAAGGTAATATTTTAAATTAACAAGCGTTGCTTAGCGCATATGAACAAAGTTTTCAGCGCACAGGATAACACATTGCGAATTTACTCAATAATTACATCCCTGGGGCACTCATCCGCAATCTTGCGGGCACCCTTCAGGACAGCCTTATAGTACATTTCGGGCGTACGATGTTCCTTGCCTGCTGGTGGCGCATCTGTGATTAGCTTCTCCACATCCAGCTTGCCCCAATGCACCTTTGCGCAGGCAAGGGCCCGACGAGCACCTTCAATACAGGCGAAGCGCTTGATAACCTCCACCCAGGGGCACGCATCCACCAGCCGTCGCACAAGGCCGAAGTAGATCCCACGCATGGCCACTCCAGGCCACAGCCGGACTATGAGGCCCTTCATGGCCTGCTCGGCCACCTTAGAAGCTTCGACCAATGCTTCACTGGTCGCTAGGGGCACCGGATGGCGGTCTCAAAGATATCGAGACCGTAAGACCTTCTCCGTTGAGCTCCCCTCCTCGGCTCGGTAGAATGCGGCGGCATCAGACACGCTGCGAGGCAGATCTGCAAACACCCCTGGAGAGCTCCGAATTCGGGTAAGTAACACGTAATTTACATTCACATGCTTGCTCTGCATGAAAAATGCCTTACCCGCCGCTATCTTCCTCATCAACTCAATCTCCTGAAGGGACTTATGGGCCTCGGCCTTGGCGGTTTTGGCACTTTCGAGAGCCGAGGCAAGCTCGGACTCCCGAGTCTTTGAGTCACGCTCCAAACTCTCATGCTTTTCCATGAGAGCCTGGAGCTCTGGTTGAACCACCGCCACCCGCGCCTCCTGCTTTTCTCGCTCTGCCCGTTCCGTGGCCGCATTGCGTTCGGCCGCGGACACGGCCTCCTTCAGGGTCGCCACCTCGTTCGTGGCCCCTGCAGCACCCATGTTATCCTTGTTATTTTTGTTGCAACCTAAATCCTTTTCTGTAAGGTACAAGTTCAAAGTGGTGTTACTCACCTTCTTTGTCCTGGAGCTGCTTCCTGGCGCGCCAAGTTCTTGCTCGGACCGCTCGAGCTCCTGCTTCAAAGCACCGACCTCCGCAGATCATCTGGCGGAGGTCAGCAGCGCAGCCTGCAACCCATATTGACATAATTTTTTAGCAACCCTGCGTATATCTTCTTTTTTCAGATCCTCAGTCCGGCTTTTCTTTCCGAACACCGAACCGAGCATCAGGGGCTACTGTCTATGCGGTATTACATTGCATATTTTTAACTTCTTACCTCAAAGCACGATAGAAGGCTATCTGCAGGCTTCGGTCAGCCCGCTCTTGGCGAAGCTGCACCTTTCGATCACCGCACTCATAATAGTGCGGTGTTCTTCCTCGATGGAAGCGCTCTGCAGCGCCTCAACAAATTACCCGGCGCCTCCGGTTGGGCCGGAAGCCGCCGGCGTCCACGGTCTTTCCCTTCGCTCAAGGGGCCACTGCCGGACTCCGGAGCCACTGCGGGTTCCGATGTGGAGTCTGGCGCAAAGTCCGGGAGGACGCCTTGTGGCGCCTCCGGAGCCTCCCCCCGATGGGTCCCTTCTTGGGATCCCAGCTCGGCGTCCTCGGCGTCGCGAGGGGTGGAGGCGGTCGAGATGGAGTCTACATCTGACGGAGCCAACGACCCGCTCGATGAAGCGGGGAGATCATCACTGGCCGGACTACAGGCATGCGGCATTAGAATGACACTATGTGACGCAGAAAAAGAAATTATAAATTATTCAAGAATCCGGATACTTACGATCTCGCCGGAGGCCTGGCCCTTGAAGGCCATTCTTCCTTGCCAACGTTGATGTTGGCAGAGCTGTCCAGGGGAATAGTCCTTCCCCTCTTGGACCCTTCGGCCTCCCCTGTTGGGGGAGCCTTCCTCTTCCTCTCTCCCTCCTCTGGGAGAGAGTCCTCTTCCTCCTCCTCATTTTCGAGGGAGGAGTCCGCCCTGGAGTTGTCGGACACCTGAAAACGGGAGCTCTTTGGAGCACCCGTGGCCTCCTTCTTGGCCTTCTTCTCCGGCACCACGTGCGGTGCCGGAACCAGCAGCCTCGCTAGATGAGCGTCTACTGGATTTTCTGGCATGGGAGCCGGACAGGTAATCTGCTCCGCCTTCCTCATCCAGTCCTGTCAAAGGAAAAGGGGAAATTAAAACCTGCATAGAGTCAAACTATGAAAAGCAAGTGTCCCATAAAGGGGTAGAATCGCTTACCTCGTCGGCCTGGCGATGCGAGTGAAATCCGCGATCTTCAGTCGCGGATGCGGGGGCTTCGGCACCCTTGAACAGCACCTTCCAGGCGCCTTCGTACGTCGTGTCGAAGAGATTGTTCAGCGCCTGGTGCTGTTCCGGATCGAACTCCCACAGATTGAATGCCCGCTCTTGGCATGGGAGTATCCGGCGGACGAGCATGACCTGGACCACGTTAACCAGCCTGAGCTTCTTCGCCAGCTTCTTGATACAGGCTTGGAGTCCCGTCAGCTCCTTCGAACTACCCCACAGCAAGCCCTTCTCTTTCCAGGAGGTGAGCTGCGTGGGGGTACCAGATCTAAACTCGGGGGCCGCCGCCTATGTAGAGCCACGCGGCTCGGTGATATAGAACCACCCCGATTGCCACCCCATGACGGATTCCATGAAGGCCCCTTCGAACCAAAGGACGTTGGGCATCTTGCCCAACATGGCGCCTCCGCACTCCGCTTGAGTGCCCTTCACTACCTTCGGCTTGACATTGAAGGTCTTGAGCCACAAGCCGAAGTGGGGCTGGATGCAGAGGAAGGCCTTACACACGACGATAAACGCCGAGATGTTGAGGATGAAGTTCGGCGCCAGATCATGGAAATCCAGGCCGTAGTAGAACATGAGCCCCCGGACAAAGGCATGTAATGGAAAGCCCGGTCCACGGAGGAAGTGGGGAAGAAAGACGACTCTCTCATGGGGCCTGGGGGTGAGGATGAGCTGCCCCTCGTCGGGCAGCCGGTGCGCGATGTCGCTGGAGAGGTATCCGGCGCGCCAGTTTGGCGATTTGCTCCTCCTTAACGGTGGAGGCCAACCATTTACCTCCCGCTCCGGACATGGTCGGAGAAGGTTGAGACGAGATGCGCGAACTTGGGCGCTGGAGCTCGAGTGCACGGAGATTGATAAGCAAAGGAAGAAGAAGGCATAGGTGAGAAGGTGAATCCTTATCCCTTATATGGGGGGCGAAGTCTTACGCGTCGCCCACCGGCCTGGTAAAACTCGCTCATCTCCCAAGCGTCACCATCAATGGCGCGGTTGGGTTACCCACGCCCGTATTGATGAGAATCCCGAATTAAGGGGAAACACGATCTCTGCTTCGACAAGACGTGCCAAGGAAACCGCCTCGCTAAATGCGCTGAGGTGGTAAAGTAAAAAACGATTCAAGTAATGGCTTGGTAGTGGCGTGACGTCATGCCACAGAAAACGTCAGTAGATTGAGCTTGTGTATATGTTATTATTCTCTCTATGGTGGAATGTGGAATTTATTTTGCAGAGCCGGACACTATCCTGGTGTTCACAATCTTCTATCATTTGGAGGAGGAACCCGCCTTGCAATGCCAAGCAATATCCGCGCCGGACTTATCGTCATTGAAGCCTCGTTCGTGGGCTATTGAGGAAGTCCTGATTAGGGGTGTCCGGATAGCCGGACTACCATCATCACCGAACTATCATTTGCGGACTATCATCATCGACCGGACTCCAAGACTATGAAGATACAAGATTGAAGACTTCTCCCCGTGTCCGGATGGGACTTTCCTTGGCGTGGAAGGCAAGCTTGGCGATACGGATATGTAGATCTCCTACCAATGTAACCGACTCTATGTAACCCTAGCCCTCTCCGGTGTCTATATAAACCGGATGGCTTTAGTCCGTAGGACTACATGACATCAACAACCCTTACAATCATACCATAGGCTAGCTTCTAGGGTTTAGCCTCCTTGATCTCGTGGTAGATCCACTATTGTAAACATCCACAATATCAATATCAATCGAAAGGGACGTAGGGTTTTACCTCCATCAAGAGGGCCCGAACCTGGGTAAAACATCGTGTCCCTTGTCTCTTGTTACCATCCGCCTAGACGCATAGTTCGGGACCCCCTACCCGAGATCCGCCGGTTTTGACACCGACAGTCGCCCTTCAACACATGATCACGAAGAAAATGATGACGAAGTTGAATGTGCTTTGTCTTCGAGTGCTGAACTGGGTTGTGAGCAATCTTGATGGCACTCTCATTGTCACAGTAGAGAGGCACATTCTTCGCGTTGATGCCGTAGTCCTTGAGAGTCTGCTTCATCCATAGCAATTGAGCACAACACGAGCCAGCAGCAATGTATTCAGCTTCCGCGATGAAGATGTGATACGCAGTTCTGCTTTTTCGAGGACCAACGGACCAAAGATCGTCCGAGGAAATGACAAGTGCCGAAGTTGACTTGCGGTCCACACGATCACCAAAGCATAGTCGAGCTGAATATCCAATGAGATCAAAAGTAGAGCCCTTGGGGTACCATAATCCTAGTGTTGGTGTGTGAGCTAGATATCGAAGAATATGCTTCACATGACCTTATGGTGTGATTCCTTGATTGTAGCTTGAAATCGGGCACACATGCAAACACTAAGCATTATATCCGCCTAGATGCACATAAGTACAATAAAGAACCAATCATGGAGCGGTATACCTTGTGATCGAAGTCAATACCATTTTCATCGATTGCATAGATGGCCATTTGTGGGCATAGGAATTTTGACGCCTTTGCGCCTTGCATGCCGAATTTCTTCAGACATCTTTGAGGTATTTCTCCTGAGATATGAATATGCCATTGTGTTGTTGATTTAATTTGAAGACCTAAGAAGAATTTCAACTCTCCCATCATAGACATTTGATATTCTTCACTCATCATATAGGCAAATTCATCACTATAACGTTGGTCAGTACAGCCAGAGATAATATCATCAACATATATTTGGCACACAAACAGTTCACCATCATAATATTTAGTAAAGAGAGTAGGGTCGAAAGTGAACTGGTGTGAAGCCATTCTTCACGAAGAATTCCTTCAATGTATCATACCACGCCTGGGGCTTGTTTGAGACCATAGAGGGCCTTGTTGAGTCTGAAGACTTTGTCGGGATTCTTTGGATCTTCAAAACCTGGGGGTTGAGCAACATATACTTCTTCCTCAAGCTTACCATTGAGGAATGCACTTTTCACATCCATTTGATATAAGGTGATATTGTGATGGTTAGCATAGGCGAGTAATATGCGAATAGACTCAAGTCTAGCAACAGGTGCAAAAGTTTCATCGAAATCAATTCCTTCAATTTGTGTGTAGCCTTGAGCTACTAGTCGTGCCTTATTCCTCACCACAAGACCATTTTCATCTTGCTTGTTGCGGTAGATCCACTTTGTGCCAATGATATTATGCTTGCGAGGATCTGGACGTTTGACCAGTTCCTGCACATTGTTGAGCTCGAATCGATGTAATTCTTCTTGCATGGCCTGAATCCACTCCGGCTCGAAATGCTTCATCTACCTTAGTGGGCTCTGTGATAGAGACAAAAGCATAGTGCCCACAAAAGTTAGATAAATGTGAAGCCTTTGAGCGTGTGAGAGGACTCCGCGCTTTAATGTCATCGATGATCTTCTCCACTTGCACTTCTTTTTGCAACGCGAGGATGAGCTGGTTGTCGCCGAGGAATTTGATCATTTTCCTCAAGACCATTATCTTCAGTGCATCACCGACATTCTTCACAGATAGGAATGAATTCTTCAGCAGATTCTTCAAGATGGGAATGACATCCTCGGTTGCCTTGAACTTGATAGAATCCTCGGTGCTGGTTCATCTAACACGAAGGTAGGTGCTCTCTTTGCGAGCCATTAGTTTCATCGAACCGCACATCTACAAAGGTCAACAATCTTGTGAAGAGTGATGTTGAAGACTCAGTAGGTGTGTGAGTCCTTTCCGTAACCAAGCATAAAACCTTCATGTGCTTTCGGTGCAAATTTAGAATTGTGATGAGGATCTCTAATCCAGCATTTAGCAATCAAGACTTTGAAATAACTTACATTGGGTTTCTTGTCGTTGAGGAGTTCATAGGCGTCTTTTGAAGAATTTGTGAAGATATACTTTGTTGATGATGTGGCACGCAGATCATTTGCATCAATCCAAAATGACTAGGCGTTTTGTATTCATCAAGCATTGTGCGAGCCATCTCAACAAGAGTTACGTTCTTGCGCTCCACGACGCCATTTCTTTGAGGAGTATAAGGAGCAGATAACTCATGAGTAATACCAAGTTCATCAAGATAGGCATCAAGACCGGAATTCTTGAACTCAGTTCCATTGTCACTCCTGATGTGTTTGATCTTCACACCAAAGTTAGTTGAAGCCATCGAGGAAAATCGTTTGAAGACTTCCTGCACTTGATTTTTGTAAGTAACAATGTGTACCCATGTGTAACGAGAGTAATCATCAACAATAACAAAACCATATAGAGATGCATCATTAACGACAATTTGAGTAATGATTAGGACCAAAGAGGTCCATGTGAAGCAATTCAAGGGACGAGTAGTGGTCATGATAGTCTTCACTGGATGCTTGGCCTTGGTCATTTTTCCAGCTTCACAGTTCGCACAAGTGATCCTTGAGGAATTTGACATTTTCAATGCCAATGACATGCTTCTTCTTTGCAAGCGTATGCAAATTCCTCATGCCTACGTGACCAAGTCGCCGATGCCATAGCCGACCTTTCTCAAGCTTTTGCAAGTAGACACGCGGCTGGTTGTGGTCCCGTAGAGAAGTCAACAATATACAAGTCTCCTCTCCTAAAGCCTTCAAGACTTTGGAATTGTCAGCTTCCATAATCACAACACAACGATACTTGCCAAAGATAACAACCATATCAAGATCACAAAGCATTGAGATCGACATGAGGTTGTATCCTAAGGACTCAACAAGCATGACTTTGTCCATGTGTATGTCCTTAGAGATCGCAACCTTACCAAGACCCAATACCTGACTTTTGCCTTTGTCAAAGAAAGATGATATGCTTCAGATGTGACGGTGATAAAGGAGCATCCATCAATAGATTCTTGTCACCGGTCATGTGATTTGTACATCCACTATCGAGAACCCACTCGGTGGCTTTGGGTTGATCATCCCGTAGATGAATTAGTACAACTTACGATCTCATATACTTCATCGGTGAAGAATATGATATCAAGTTCATCGATGAATTTCATCGATCAAGTATTCAGATAAGCGAGAATCGAGGACGTGTGAAATGAAAGTTCATTTCATCATGATTAGCCCTCGCCCTTTCGTGCAATTTTTGTCAGTCCCAAAGAAATTCTTCAGACGTTAAGGCACGTCCCGAGACCCGACCTGCAGAAGAGGTTAGTTCTTTTTCTTCACCACCCACATCTGAAGGGGTGGCAAAGAGTTCATCACTCTGCGAGCACCATACGAGAATGGTGGCATAGAGGCCAATCCATTTCGTTTCACATAAGAGGGGTTAGGGTAAGCATATGAATAAGCGGAGAAATTCTTCGAGGACTTATGAACATATTGGTTTGAAGAATAATGCACATATTCATAGCCCTTAGCTCTACCTGCGAAACAGAGTTGTTAGCATGATGATAATCATATGAGGACTTTGATCCTTTTGAGGAATTTGATCCATGTGAGGAATTTGGTCCGTATGAGGACTTGGATCCATATGAAGAATTTGGTCCATATGAAGAATTTGATCTGGGGTTCCTATTCTTCACGTGTGGTGTCATGAGGACATTCACCGAAGACTTTCAAGGCACTTCTTGGGAACCCAGATTTTCTTCATAGGGGAACTGCTCCTCGCAGTTAGTGCCAACATATCTAGCAAATACTTCACCATTCTGATTTTTGAACAGTTTATAGTTGGAGTCAAATGACTCGTCGGAAGAATGAGGAGATTCACATGTAAAGCGAGATAAGTTAGATGGATCAACTGAGGTCCCTTTGCAGCAACCCATGAGGTTTTGGGATCTTGCTCGGCTTCCAATATGTTCCATCAAGATTGAGTTTCCTCTCAAAGGCAATACCCTCTTTCCTAGGGTTCCTGTTGAGGATCTCGCTTTTAAGCACATCATAAAGAGTCGATGCCCTTTGAGGCTTTTGTACATGCTGTCATATACAATTCCTTCAGCCCTGCATCGTCAAGGATACTAGCAATGTCCTCGGATGAGGAATTAGTGATAGCAGAGGCAGGTGAAGAATTTGTAACAGCTTGAAGCATTTGAACATTCAGTGAAGAATTAGCGATTCACGTTCAATGCACTTTAAGCATGGAGGAACAAATTCTTCCCGAGAAGCGCTGATTTGTTGAGCAAGTAATGAATCGCGCTCATACGAAGATCTTCATAACCCACTCTTAGCTTCTCAAGATCTTGCTTTCTTTGAAGAAATTCATAAGAAAGTTTCTCATGATCGATAAGAGAGTGTTATGATGACCTTGAAGGTCATCAAACCTAGACTCAAGTCTCTCAAGATTTTCGATCGGGGCTTTAGTGCGATCCATTTCTTCACCCAACATATCATCACTTTTACCTAACATGTTTTGAACCTTTTCCAAGGCATGTTGTTGTTTGGTGGCAATACAAACAAGCTTGGTATAGCTAGGTTCAATATCATCATCAGATTCATCGTCACTATACTCGGATGAGGAACATTCGGTTACCTTGTCACCCTTTGCCATGAGACATGATGCAGAAGATGATGATTCTGGTTCGAAAGCCATCGTTTTGAGAGATTCCTTGAAGTCCTCAAACCAAGGATCATGACGGGTTCGATGACCTTCATAGACGTCGGAGATTCGGTCCGAAATAAGCTTCGCATTGCAAAGATGCATAATGCGCCTGAATTCATCTCTAGATAGGCAGGAACAGATGATATCCTTCACCATGATGTCAAGTCGAGTGAACTTGCGAATATCATCTGCGTTCGTCGTCTTGCACAGATCAGTAAGACCAATTTCGATTGACGGTCCACATTTTGTCCATTGCCATGAGGCGCTTCCTCATCATGGCCTTCCACTTGGGATAATCATGACCGCCAAAGATAGGGCATGTCACTTTCTTCATACTGCGGTCGACATAACTAAAACTCCAGGTGGTTAAACCAAAATCACATAGAACAAGGGAGTACCTTGCTCTGATACCAATTGAAAGTGCGTTATATCGACTAGAGGGGGGTGAATAGGCGATTTTTATGAATTCTTCACTAAGGAATTTGCCGGTGAGGAAATTCCTTAGTGAAGAACTACTTGCAGCGGAATAAGTACTTAGAAGTAAGCATAACAGAATACATGCATGGTCATCATGATGAAATGAAGACTAGCACAGAGTACAGAAAGCGTAATCACAGGATAACACAAGATGAAGACAAAGCGGTCAAGAAATTGAACTGAGGAAATTGAGAAAGTCTTGATCAAAGTCTTCAAACACGATATGAACAAACACTCAACACAGAATGAGGAAATGAAAGGGTTGAGGAAATAGAACCGATTAGGTTGGTGAAGACAATGATTTGGTAGACCAGTTCAAGCCTTTGTCTCGATTGTACATCTGGTTGAGCGGTGAGTATTTAAACTTCGAGGACACGCAGTCCGGACACCCAGTCGGTGAGCACGCAGCTCGGGACACCAAGTCCTCGCCAGTATTCTCCTTGAACTAAGGTCACACGGACCTCGTCCAATCACTCGTGGTAAGTCTTGAGCGACTTCCAAACCTTCACAGACTTGGTCACTCGGCGATCCACAATTCCTCTTGGATGCTCTAGACCATGATGCCTAACCGTCTGGAAAGCACAGTCTTCAAAGGTAACAAGCGTCGGATCCACGCAGGATCAATTTCTTCAGTGATGCTCAATCACTTTGGGTTTGTAGGGGGCGGCTATTTATAGCCTAGGGAGCAGCCTGACATGATAAGACATAAATGCCCTTCAATGATATGACCGTTAGGTGGATAGGATATTTTGGGACAGTCATGCCAAGAAGACAAGAACGGTCGAAATTTGAATCTCAAATTCCTCGGGGCTATCATGTTCCTCACTGTAGGCAATCCGCCTTTGGTGAATTCCTAACTCCTCGGTCAAAACAAATTCTCAATGACGGAAAGAACTTCGTCTACATCAAGAAATTGACTGGATCAGTATGAGATTTCCAAAGGCTTCACTCGAAGGGATTGGTAGGTGTAGGATTTTGAGTTGAGCATCACATGGAAATTTTTCCTTAGTATTTCCTCGACCCCTTTAACGATGCGGTGTTTCCTATGACTCAAGAAAGAGAAAATGAAACTATGAAAACAAAAGTCTTCACGCTTCATGTTCCTCAAATGAATACCAAGTCTTCAAGGTAACACCAATTTCTTCACTTTCAAAGTCTTCAGAAAATCTTCAAAATTTCAAAGTCTTCAGTCGAAGAACTTCATTTTTAGGGGTCGACTTTCTCTGTAAATATCAAACTCCTCATAGACTTATAGACCTGTGTACACTCACAAACGCATTAGTTCCTTAACCTATAAGTCTTCAATCCACCAAAATCACTAAGGGGCACTAGATGCACTTACATTTACAAGTTACTGATCAATCACTAGCTAGCCTACTAATGTGCTCCTGGCAGTTTTAGTTGCGACGCAAGATCCGAAGTGGCAATTTTTTGAATAAAAATGCCTACCTCTGAAGAAACGGACAAGCAGCTCTGAAGAAAATGCCATGCAAATCTGAAGAAACTGCCAGCAAAAACATTCGCAAATACCTTATCTCCCAGCGAGCATTCATCAGCTAATGTGATCATACACGTACACCATCCGACCTACTTGATCCTACACGTACACTATCCAACCTACTCGATCCTACACGGATAAATAGCGGATCACGCACGTACTACCTCCTTTCTTGTTTGCAGGGCTCAATTCAACCTACTCGATCCTACACGAATAAATAGCGGATCACGCACGTACTACCTCCTTTCCGGTTTGTAGGGCTTAATTCAAAAATCTCATCAACCTGCTTATGCATTGAATTCCGTTGACCGCGATGACCGTGGCGTTTTCCGCGACACGCTGGTTCGCCTAGCTTCCGCCTATGATTACTGTTTCTCGGCCTTCTTAGGTGGCACCATCACCCAAGTCGCCCTATCCTCATAAGCCCCCACCGGCCTGACATCGCTCGCCACTTATCCTCGCTCTCGCCACGTCCGCCATGCCCCCGCCCGTCCGTGATAGGCGACGCCAGAGGCGGTCACCGCTGGAACTAGTGTTCGGTTTTTCACCAGAAGGCAGACGAAGGGAGGAGGCATTCTATCGGTCTTTAGATGGCAATGCGGAGTATGAGGAGTTGTTGGAGCGTGACCGCCTGGTGGAGGAGCAGCGTATCACCGATTTGCGCCGCCAGTGGGACATGGAGCAGCAGCGCACCGACGCTCTGAGTCGCGAGTAGAGTGCCCGCAACTGGGCCGACTACGTGGAGGCTGGCGCCTGACAAATAGCCCTGGAGACTGTCGAGCATGCACACGTTCGCGACCACAAATTTTACTACCAGCTCGTCAAGTGGGTTTCCCGCTTAGAAGCGGCTTGATTACTGCACCACGGCATGGAAAGAACGCAGCAGCGAGCAACGCATACGATGACCCACAAGTATAGGGGATCTATCGTAGTGTCGGTGTACAAAAAGAGGGGTACACTTTTTGTACCCCTATAACTATGCACGGGCAGTCTAAGCCACGGGCACCGCCGCATTGAGCAAGGCAAGGGAGGTGAGCCAAGGTAAGGTTGAAGCTCGAAAGGAGCAGAACGACGCCAATACCAAGACCACAAAGAGCAATGGGGACGAAGCGGACTCCCCCGGCAAGATCCTTGCCGGGAGGCGGTTTTAGCAAGCCCGGCAAGACCCTTGCCGTGGCAACTCGCCCCACACCTATGGAGCGAGTCACCCTTGAGTCCACTGCCCCCATGGGGCAAGGATTCGGGAGACATCCCCGTGGTGGTATGCAGATCTTTGTGAAGACATTCAAGATCAGATGCACACTATAGAAGATGACGACCCTTGGCGGGATCCCAGCCAAGGAGGACCACAAGGGCCCCGGCAAGAGCCTTGCCGGGGATGACAGCAGGCGCCACGGCAAGACCCTTGCCGGGGCTACGGCGAGGCCCTTGCCAAGGACACCCGTAGGGCCACCATCAGGCCCACGCCAGTCAAACATCCACCGCCGTTTGCATGCGGCTGCCGACCCAACCAGTTGGGTAGGCACCTGCGTGGGCGCAAGCAGATCTTCGTGGAGACCCACCACTGCGCCACCTCACCGCCGCTCGCCTACATGGCACCGCAGCACCGCTGGCCGTATGCGCGTGTCAACACAAAAGGAAGTGGCGACAGACGAGACAGGCTCTCCCGCCCCGATAAAGCAAGGACACCTAAGCAAGACGCATTTAAGGCGCCTTGTCATGTAATGCGAGGGATAAAACTCGCATCACAGTACCCTTTCCACCTCCTGTGTGCCACTATGGCAACCCCTTTCCCTATAAAAGGAGGCCCCAGGCGAGAGGAGGATTCGGCTTTTTGGAGCTCCTCACGCCCCATTGCTAGCTCAAGAACACAGATAAACAAACCACCAAAGCAGGAGTAGGGTTTTACGCATCCTCGCGGCCCGAACCTGGATAAAGAAACCGTGCTTTCATTTGATCCACTCTTCTCACGACCCCGCGCCCCGCGACCGTAGTAGGGATTCTTGTGATCCCATAGGTGTCGTTCCACACCGACATCTTTGGCACGCCAGGTAGGGGGCGCAGTTGTGAGAATCGGCTCTAGCAGTTAGTTCGACACTCCTTCATCTTCGTGACCCTTGAAGAAGAAAGGAGGCCAGAAAATCAACACTCGAGTAATCGCAAACAGAAGCTGAAGCACCATTGCAAGGTTTGAAGAAGTACCTCTCCTCCGTGCCAATACTAGTTGCGCCTAGGCCACGAGGCCGTTCTTTGCTATACTGGCGGCAGCGGACCAGTGGTCGGCGCCGCACTAGTGGCGCGCGAGAGAGGTTGACGACGAGGTAATGGCAGCGGCGGGGCCCGACACCACCAATGCGAGGCAGCAGAGCGGTTGAAGTGCCACCGAAGAAGAAAATGATGCAGCACCGGTCTACTTTGTTAGTTCCCTCCTGCGAGGCTAGATCAAGGTACTCCGGCATGCGTAAACCGCTCTTCGCCTTCTTATGGCCTCGAGGAAGCTGCGTCACTACTTCCGAACACGAGATCACTGTCGTCACTCGCTTCCCTCAAGAACGGATATTGCACAATCCGGATGCAACGGGAAGAATTGTGGAATGGGCACCGGAGCTCTCCGACTTTGGCCTCAAGTTTGAAAGTACTTGACGATTCAGAGCCGAGTCCTAGCGGAGTTCATTGCGTAATGGACCATAGCGCTGACGAAGAAGCCCAAGAGACTGCTCTCCCGGCAAGGAGGCAAGTTGTGATTGGATCATGTACTTTGATGGAGCTTTCTCCTTGCAAAGGCGCCGGGTGCAGCGTCTTGCTTGTCGCGCCACGGAGAGCACCTCAAGTACGTGATCCAGATGCACTTCCCCAGGGAGGTGTCAACAAACAATACGGCAGAGTACGAAGGGCTGCTTGCCGGTCTTAGGATCACGGAGGACCTTGGAATCAAGAAACTCATCGTTAGGGGAGACTCACAGCTTGTCTTCAAGCAAGTCAACAAGGATTACCAGAGCCCGTTGATGAAGGCCTACGTCGATGAAGTGAGAAAGCTGGAAGAGCGTTTCGACGGTATACAGGCTGAACACGTTCCCTGAGCGGAGAACGATATCGCCGATTACCTGTCAAAACGCGCTGCCCTCAAGCTACCTGTGGAACCAGGTACCTTTGTGCTTCAGCTAACTCAGCCATCCGTTGATCCATCAACAGAGCAGAATAAGAGGAGAAAATCAGGGCCCGACAAGTACTTTCCCGCCGAACTCCCGGAACCGCCCGGCAAGGATGTTGCCGGGATCTTGAAACCCGCCACGGACGGCCAGCTCGGCGGGCGTCAAGCTCTTGTCGTCGAGACAGCCGCTCCTATAGCGGAGGAAATGCCTTTAGTCCTCACCGTCGAGCCCTGTGCTCCAAAGATGGGCACGACATACCGTCCAATTCCTCCAACAGGGAACTTCACGAGGAGCAGAAGAAGCGGAAAAAAGTAGCCCGTCGCTCTACCATGTACCAGTTAAATCGATGGCGTCACATGCGAGAAGAGGCCAAACGGTGTGAAATTGAAGTGTATCCCTCGAGAGGAAGGACTGGAGCTGTTGGCGGAGATACACAGAGGCATATGTGGATCCCACATTGGGTCAAGGGCCCTTGCCGGCAAGGCATTTCGGCAAGGCTTCTTCTGGCCCACCGCCCTCCAGGATGCGACGACACTAGTCACCAGGTGTGAAGCGTGTCGGTTCCATTCAAAGAAGCTTCATCACCAGCTCAAGCCCTTCAAACCATTCCTCTCTCTGGCCCTTCTCGGTGCAGGGGCTCGACATCGGGACCTTTCCCCCAGCTGTCGGGGCTTTGAGTACTTATACGTTGCAATCGACAAGTTCACAAAGTGGCCGGAGGTGGAGGCGGTGAGGAAGGTTACAGCTCGATCGGCCGTCAAGTTCTTCAAGGGACTAGTGTGCCGTTTTGGTGTACCCAACAGGGTTATCACCGACAACGGCACACAGTTCACAAGCCGCACCATCATGCAATATACCCAAGACCTTGGCAGCAAAGTCTGTTTCGCTTCTGTTGCTCACCCGCTGAGCAATGGTCAAGCTGAGAGGGCAAATGCTGAAGTGCTGCGAGGCTCAAGGACCAAGACCTTTGACGGCTACACAAGAGTGGAAGGCGCTGGATTGATGAGTTTTCGGCGATTCTTTGGTCGATCAGGACAACGCCAAATCGAGCCACCGGCCAGACACCTTTTGCCCTAGTATACGGGCGTATGCGATTCTCCCCCGAACTCATATACTGGGTCACCTCAAGTGCTCGCTTATGACGAAGCTTGAGCAAGAGCAATTGCGGCAAGATGACGCAATGCTCCTAGAGGAAGATCGCCTTCGGGCGGTGAGAGCAGCGACGCTACCAAAGAAGCCTTGCGTCGCTACCATAGCCGCAAGGTTCATGCCCGAAGCTTTGAGGAAGGCGACCTTGTTCTTCGGCGCGTTCAATCGGCCAAGAATTCCAACAAGTTGACGCCAAAGTGGGAAGGCCCTTATCGGGTAATACGAGTCACCAGGCCTGGCGCAGTCCGCCTGGAGACCGAAGATGCCGTTCCGGTGAGTAACTCCTGGAACATTGAGCATCTTCGCAAGTTTTACCGTGGTAGCGGCTTGCCGGGCCCCCCGGCAAGCCACCTTTTGTACAAGCATTGCCGATGATGCATGTAATCCTTTGTACAAAGCCAGGCGCAGACCCTGTGTTGGGGAACGTTGCAGAAAATTAAAAAATTTCCTACGGTTTCACCAAGATCCATCTATGAGTTCATCTAAGCAACGAGTCATGGGAGAGAGATTGCATCTACATACCACTTGTAGATCGCGTGCGGAAGCGTTCAAGGGAACGGTGATGATGGAGTCGTACTCGCGGTGATTCAAATAATCGATGACCAAGTGCCGAACGGACAGCACCTCCGCGTTCAACACACGTACGGAACGGACGACGTAACCTCCTTATTGATCCAGCAAGGGGGGAGGAGAGGTTGAGGAGGAAGGCTCCAGCAGTAGCACGACGGCGTGATGATGGTGGAGAGGCAGTACTCCGACAGGGCTTCGCCAAGCACACAACGAAGGAGGAGAGGTGTTGGGGAGGGGAGGGGCTGCGCCTTGGATCAGGTGTTCAGCCCTCCCCTCGCCCCTCTATTTATAGGGGAAGGGGGAAGGGGACCGGCCCCCTCTATATGAGATCTAGAGGGGGGCGGCTGTGGAGGGGCTTGCCCCCTGCCAAAGGGGGCGCCCACTAGGGTCCCCCAACCCTAGGCGCATGGGCCCAAGGCGCCCAGCCCTCCAGGCTGGTTCCTGCCCCTTGCGGCCCATGAGGCCCTCCGAGAGGTGGCCTCCCGGTGGACCCGGAACCTCTCCGTGGCCCCGGTACAATACCGATATGCCCCGAAACTTTCCGGTGTCCGTATGACAACTTCCCATATATAAATCTTCACCTCCGGACTATTCCGGAACTCCTCATGACGTCCGGGATCTCATCCGGACTCAACAACATTCGGTAATCACATACAAGTCTTCCTAATAACCCTAAGCGTCACCGAACCTTAAGTGTGTAGATCCCTACGGGTTAGGAGACATGCGAACATGACCGAGACGACTCTCCGGTCAATAACCAACAGCGGGATCTAGATACCCATGTTGGCTCCACATACTCCTCGATGATCTCATCGGATGAACCACGATGTCGAGGATTCAAGAAACCCGTATACTATTCCCTTTGTCAAAGCGGTATGTTACTTGCCCGAGATTCGATCGTCGGTATCCCAATACCTCGTTCAATCTCGTTCTGCAAATCACTTTACTGCATCAGTAATGCATGATCCCGTGACCGGACACGCGTGGTCACATTGAGCTCATTATGATGATGCACTACCGAGTGGGCCCAGTGATACCTCTCCGTAATACGGAGTGACAAATCCGAGTCTCGATCCGTGTCAACCCAACAGACACTTTCGGAGATGCCTGTAGTGTACCTTTATAGTCCCAGTTACGTTGTGACGTATGGTACACCCAAAGCACTCCTACGGTATCCGGGAGTTACACGATCTCATGGTCTAAGGAAGAGATACTTGACATTGGAAAAGCTCTAGCAAAATGAACTACACGATCTTGTGCTATGCTTAGGATTGGGTCATGTCCATCACATCATTCTCCTAATGATGTGATCCCGTTGTCAACGACATCTAATGTCCATAGTCAGGAAACTATGACTATCTGTTGACCAACGAGCTAGTCAACTAGAGGCTGACTAGGGACGTATTGTGTTCTATGTATTCACACGTGTATTACGATTTCCGGATAATACAATTATAGCATGAATAAAAGACAATTATCACGAACAAGGAAATATAATAATAATCCTTTTATTATTGCCTCTAGGGCATATTTCCAACAATCTCCCACTTGAACTAGAGTCAATAATATAGTTACATTGTGATGAACCCAACACCCATAGAGTTCTGGTGTTGATCATGTTTTGCTCGCGGAAGAGGTTTAGTCAACGGATCTGCGACATTCAGATCCGTATGCACTTTGCAAATTTCTATGTCTCCATCTTGCACATTTTCAGGAATGGAGTTGAAGCGACGCTTGATGTGCCTGGTCTTCTTGTGAAACCTGGGCTCCTTGGCAAGTGCAATAGCTCCAGTGTTCTCACAGAAGAGGTTGATTGGCCCCGACGCATTGGGTATGACTCCTAGGTCGGTGATGAACTCCTTCACCCATATTGCTTCATGCGCTGCCTCCGAGGCTGCCATGTACTCCGCTTCACATGTAGATCCCGCCACGACGCTCTGCTTGCACTGCACCAGCTTCTTGCTCCACCATTCAACATATACACATATCCGGTTTGTGACTTAGAGTCATCCGGATCTGTGTCGAAGCTAGTGTCGACGTAACCCTTTACGACAGGCTCTTTCGTCACCTCCATAAAGCGAGAAACATGTCCTTAGTCCTTTTAGGTACTTCAGATATTCTTGACCGATGTCGGTGTTCCTTGCGGGATTACTTTGGTACCTTCCTACCAAACTTACGGCAAGGTTTACATCAGTCCGGTACACAAGATGGCATACATAATATAACCTATGGCTGATGCATAGGGGATGACACTCATCTCTTCTATATCTTCTGCCGTGGTGGGACATTGAGCCGAGCTCAATTTCACACCTTATGTCTGAGCAAGAACCCTTTCTTGGACTGATCCATTTTGAACTTCTTCAATATCTTATCAAGGTATGTGCTTTGTGAAAGACCTATGAGGCGTCTCGATCTATCTCTATAGATCTTGATGCCTAATATATAAGCAGCTTCTCCAAGGTCCTTCATTGAAAAACTTTTATTCAAGTAGGCCTTAATGTTGTCCAAGAGTTCTATATCATTTCCCATCAAAAGTATGTCATCTACATATAATATGAGAAATGCTACAGAGCTCCCACTCACTTTCTTGTAAACGCAGGCTTCTCCATAAGTCTGCATAAACCCAAATGCTTTGATCATCTCATCAAAGTGAATGTTCCAACTCCGAGATGCTTGCACCAGCCCATAAATGGATTGCTGGAGCTTGCACACCTTGTTAGCGTTCTTAGGGTCGACAAAACCTTCCGGTTGCATCATATACAGTTCTTCCTTAAGATGGCCGTTAAGGAATGCCGTTTTGACGTCCATTTTCCATATCTCATAATCATAGTATGCGGCAATTGCTAACATGATTCGGACAGACTTCAGCTTCGCTACGGGAGAGAAAGTCTCATCGTAGTCAACCCCTTGAACTTGCCGATAACCTTTAGCGACAAGTCGAGCTTTATAGATAGTAACATTACCATCCGCATCCGTCTTCTTCTTAAAGATCCATTTGTTTTCTATCGCTCGCCGATCATCGGGCAAGTCTGTCAAAGTCCATACTTTGTTTTCATACATGGATCCTATCTCGGATTGCATGGCTTCAAGCCATTTGTTGGAATCCGGGCCGCCATCGCTTCTTCATAGTTTGAAGGTTCACCGTTGTCTAACAACATGATTTCCGGAGACGGGGTTGCCATACCACTCTGGTGTGGAACGTGTCCTTGTGGACCTCTGAAGTTCAAGAGCAACTTGATCCGAAGTACCTTGATCATCATCATTAATTTCCTCTCCGGTAGGTGTAGGCACCACAGAACATTTTCTGAGCTGCACTACTTTCCGGTTCAAGAGGTAGTACTTCATCGAGTTCTACTTTCCTCCCACTTACTCCTTTCGAGAGAAACTCTTTTCGAGAAAGGATCCGTTCTTGGCAACAAAGATCTTGCCTTCGGATCTAAGGTAGAAGGTATACCCAAGGGTTTCCTTAGGGTATCCTATGAAGACGCATTTTTCCGACTTGGGTTCGAGCTTTTCAGGTTGTAGCTTCTTGACATAAGCATCGCATCCCCAAACTTTTAGAAAGCAGCGACTTAGGTTTCTTCCCAAACCATAATTCATACGGTGTCGTCTCAGCGGATTTAGGCGGTGCCCTACTTAAAGTGAATGTAGCTGTCTCTAGAGCGTATCCCCAAAATGATAGCGGTAAATCGGTAAGAGACATCATAGATCGCACCATATCCAATAGAATCACGATTACAGCGTTCGGACACACCCGTTCTGTTGAGGTGTTCGGTGGCGTGAGTTGTGAAATGATTCCACATTTCCTTAAGTGTGTACCAAATTCGTGACTTAAATATTCTCCTCCACGATCTGATCATAAGAACTTTATTTTTCGGTCACGTTGATTCTCTACCTCATTCTGAAATTTCCTTGAACTTTTAAAAGGTCTCAGACTTGTGTTTCATCAAGTAGACATACCCATATATACTCAGTGAGAGTGAGAACATAACGATATCCTCCGCGAGCCTCAACGCTCATTGGACCGCACACATCGGTATGTATGATTTCCAATAAGTTGGTTGCTCGCTCCATTGTTCCGGAGAATGGAGTCTTGGTCATTTTGCCCATGAGGCATGGTTAGCATGTGTCAAATGATTCATAATCGAGAGACTCTAAAAGTCCATCGAATGGAGCTTCTTCATGCGCTTGACACCAATGTGACCAAAGCGGCGATTGCCACAAGTATGTGGGACTATCGTTATCAACTTTACATCTTTTGGTATTCACACTATGAATATGTGTAATATTACGCTCGAGATTCATTAAGAATAAACCATTGACCATCGGAACATGACCATAAAACATATCTCTCATATAAATAGAACAACCATTATTCTCGGATTTAAATGAGTAGCCATCTCGCATTAAACGAGATCCTGATACAATGTTCATGCTCAAACTTGGCACTAAATAACAATTATTGAGGTTTAAAACTAATCTTGTAGGTAAATGTAGAGGTAGCATGCCGACGGCGATCACATCGACCTTGGAACCATTCGCGACGCGCATCGTCACCTCGTCGCCGCCCGATCTCCGTTTAGTCCGCAGCTCCTGCTGTGAGTTACAAATATGAGCAACGGAACCGGTATCAAATACCCAGGAGTTACTACGAGTACTGGTAAGGTACACATCAATTACATGTATATCAAATATACCTTTAGTGTTGCCAGCCTTCTTGTCCGCTAAGTATTTGGGCAGTTCCGCTTCGATGGCCCTTCCCTTTGCAATAAAAGCACTCTGTCTCGGGCTTGGGTCCATTCTTTGAATTCTTCCGGCAACTTGCTTACCGCGCGGCAACATCTTTGTCGTCCTTCTTGAAGTTCTTCTTACCCTTGCCCTTTTTGAACTTAGTGGTTTTATTGACCATCAACACTTGATGTTCTTTCTTGATTTCAACCTCTGCTGACTTCAACATTGAGAATACTTCAGGAATGGTCTTCACCATCCCCTGCATATTGTAGTTCATCACAAAGCTCTTGTAGCTTGGTGGGAGCGACTGAAGGATTCTGTCATGACCGCCTCATCCGGGAGATTAATGTCCAGCTGGGACAGGCGGTTGTGCAACCCAGACATTTTGAGTATGTGCTCACTGACATAACTGTTTTCCTCCATCTTACAACTCTAGAACTTGTCGGAGACTTCATATCTCTTGACCCAGGCATGAGCTTGGAAAACCATTTTCAGCTCCTCGAACATCTCATATGCTCCGTGTTGCTCAAAAGGCTTTTGGAGCCCCGGTTCTAAGCTGTAAAGCATGCCGCCTTTGAGCGAGGGAGTAATCATCGGCCGAGACCGCCAAGCATTCATAATGTGTTGGTTCTCTGGGATGGGTGCTTCACCTAAGCGGTGCTTCTAGGACATATTGTTTCTTGGCTGCTATGAGGATGATCCTCGAGTTAGGACCCAGTCCGAATAGTTGCTTTGCCATCGTCTTTCAGCTTGGTTTTCTCTAGGAGCAGCGTTGAAGTTCATGGTGACATGGCGTTGGCCATTTGATCTACAAGACATTTTGCAAAGATTTTAGACTAATGTTCATGATAATTAAGTTCATCTAATCAAATTATTTAATGAACTCCCACTCAGATTTGACATCCCTCTAGTCATCTAAGTGTTACATGATCCGAGTCGACTAGGCCGTGTCCGATCATCACGTGAGATGGACTAGTCATCGTCGGTGAACACCTCCATGTTGATCGTATCTTCCATACGACTCATGTTCGACCTTTCGGTCTCCTGTGTTCCGAGGCCATGTCTGTACATGCTAGGCTCGTCAAGTTAACCCTAAGTGTTTTGCATGTGTAAAACTGTCTTACACCCGTTGTATGTGAACATAAGGATGTATCACACCCGATCATCACTTGGTGATTGAAGCAGCGAACTTTAGCAACGATTGCAGTTAGGGGGAACACTTTCTTGAAATTATTCTAAGGGATCATCTTATTTACTACCGTCATTCTAAGTAAACAAGATGCATAAACATAATAAACATCACATGCAATTATATAAAGTAGTGACATGATATGGCCAATATCATATAGCTCCTTCGATCTCCATCTTCGGGGCTCCATGATCATCTTCGTCACCGGCATGACACCATGATCTCCATCATCATGATCTCCATCATCGTGTCTTCATGAAGTTGTCACGCCAACGACTACTTCTACTTCTATTGCTAAAGTTTTTAGCAATAAAGTAAATTAATTTACATGGCGTTCTTCAATGACACGCAGGTCATACAAAAAATAAAGACAACTCCTATGGCTCCTGCCGGTTGTCATACTCATCGACATGCAAGTCGTGATTCCTATTACAAGAACATGATCTCATACATCACAATATATCATTCATCATTCATCACAACTTCTGGCCATATCACATCACATGACAATTGCTGCAAAAACAAGTTAGACGTCCTCTAATTGTTGTTGCATCTTTTACGTGGCTGCAATTGGGTTCTTGCAAGAATGTTTTCTTACCTACAAATAACCACAACGTGATTTTTGTCAACTTCTATTTACCCTTCATAAGGACCCTTTTCATCTAATCCGCTCCAACTAAAGTAGGAGAGATAGACACCCGCTAGCCACCTTATGCAACTAGTGCATGTCGATTCGGTGGAACCAGGTCTCACGTAAGCGTGCGTGTAAGGTCGGTCCGGGCGCTTCATCCCACAATACCGCGAAGCAAGAAAAGACTAGTAGCGGCAAGCAAGTTGACAAGATCTCGCCCACAACAAAATTGTGTTCTACTCGTGCAATAGAGAACTATGCATAAACCTAGCTCATGATGCCACTTTGTTGGGGAGCGTTGCGGAAAATTAAAATGTTTCCTACGGTTTCACCAAGATCCATCTATGAGTTCATCTAAGCAACGAGTCATGGGAGAGAGATTGCATCTACATACCACTTGTAGATCGCGTGCGGAAGCGTTCAAGGGAACGGTGATGATGGAGTCGTACTCGCTGTGATTCAAATCACCGATGACCAAGAGCCGAACGGACCACCTCCGCGTTCAACACCACGTGCGGAGCAGACGGCGTCTCCTCCTTCTTAATCCAGCAAGGGGAAGGAGAGGTTGAGGAAGAAGGCTCCAGCAGCGACCTGACGGCGTGATGATGGTGGAGAGGCGATACTCGGCAGGCTTCGCCAAGCACACAGCGGAGGAGGAGAGGTGTTGGGGAGGGAGGGCTGCGCCTTGGTTCAGTGTTCAGCCCTCCCTCGCCCCTCTATTTATAGGGAAGGGGAAGGGGTCGGCCCCTCTAGATGAGATCTAGAGGGGGCGGCGGCCAGGAGGGGCTTGCCCCCCCAAGCAAAGGGGGCACCCCCACTTGGGTTCCCCCCCCCCCCAACTCTAGGCGCATGGGCCCAAGGGCGCCCAGCCCTCGGGGCTGGTTCCCTACCCCTGCGGCCCATGAGGCCCTCCGAGAGGTGGCCCCTCGGTGGACCCGGAACCTCTCTGGTGGCCCGGTACAATCTTGATATGCCCCGAAACTTTCCGGTGTCCGTATGACAACTTCCCATATATAAATCTTCACCTCCGGACCATTCCGAACTCCTCGTGACGTCCGGGATCTCATCCGGACTCCGAACAACATTCGGTAATCACATACAAGTCTTCCTAATAACCCTAAGCGTCACCGAACCTTAAGTGTGTAGACCCTACGGGTTCGGGAGACATCTTGAACATGACCGGCGACTCTCGGTCAATAACCAACAACGGATCTGGATACCCATGTTGGCTCCCATACTCCTCGATGATCTCATCGGATGAACCCACGATGTCGAGGATTCAAGCAACCCCGTATACTATTCCCTTTGTCGACGGTATGTTACTTGCAGAGATTCGATCGTCGGTATCCCAATACCTCATTCAATCTTGTTACGGCAAATCACTTTACTCGTACCGTAATGCATGATCCGTGACCAAACACTTGGTCACATTGAGCTCATTATGATGATGCACTACAAAGTGGGCGGTGATACCTCTCCGTGTCTGAGTGACAAATCGAGTCTCGATCCGTGTCAACCCAATAGACACTTTCGGAGATACCTGTAGTGTACCTTTATAGTCACCCGATTCGTTGTGGCGTTTGGTACACCCAAAAGCACTCCTCTGATGGTAACCGGAGTTACGATCTCATGGTCTAAGGAAGAGATACTTGACATTGGAAAAGCTCTAGCAAAAGCGAACTACATGATCTTGTGCTATGCTTAGGATTGGGTCTTGTCCATCACATCATTCTCCTAATGATGTGATCCCGTTAATCAACGACATCTAATGTCCATAGTCAGGAAACCATGACTATCTGTTGACCAACGAGCTAGTCAACTAGATGCTTACTAGGGACGTATTGTGTTCTATGTATTCACACGTGTATTAAGATTTCCGGATAATACAATTATAGCATGAATAAAAGACAATTATCACGAACAAGGAAATATAATAATAGTCCTTTTATTATTGCCTCTAGGGCATATTTCCAACACCCTGAGCATAAATAAATGAAGCGCTGCCGCCCTAAGTTATAGCATGCATGCTAGGTCGAGTCTCGTCCTTGGTTAGGGTTGATAGTGCTTAGCGGCGACTAACCCCTAGCTTAGAGGTCGAGTGTGCGTCCCTTTGTCGTTCTTTTGTCTTCTTTGATTCACAGGACTCACAGATATCCTTGCCAGATTACTTGAGGACGAAAGAGAGAAGAGGGATAGACCGGCATCTAGACCCGGCAAGCGGTGTGCGGGGCTGCAAGTCTGGATTCACCCACGGCAAACCCGAGTTGCCGGGGCTCTGACTTCAGTGTAGGTTCTTCATCCCTTATCATGCATTCCCTTATGGACTGAGGTATGTGAAACCTTGTTTTTCCTAAAAGCTACCGTGCTCCCCTAAAACTCTAGGCCCTAGGGCTTGTTCACAGGGCCAGGTTTTAATAAATGATCGCGGCCGCAAAAGGATGAAACGAGGAGCCTGAACCCACGTCATCCCTGCCTCCGCCAAAAGCATGAGAAAGGTCGAGCGAAGTGGGAAGATGGCAGGGCCTGTTGCCGGGCAAGGAAATGTTTATCTTAGAGATATCAAGGATTTACTCCTTGTCGTGGGTTCTACCATAAAAAATGACCCCAAGCATCCCTTTTTCATTAAAAACATTCCACTCAGGTACAGCTCATGGCGAATGAAAAACATGAATGACGGGATTACTAGTTTTAAATTCAGTGAAGGCCCAAAGGCTTACAAGCTAAAAAGAGATAAGGTGCCCGTAACCCCTTTCTTGTCCCTCTCCTCAGGAGGCAGGTCAAGGAGGCGAAAAGGGCAGAAGGGGCGCCTAGGCAAGCTATGAGTGGCAGGAGACACCAAGAGAACATCTCGGTGGCCGTCCGAAGGCTGGGTGGTGATGGCGGCAGCGAAGCGAGCTTCGAAGACGAGGCGGCAGGACGTCAGCATGCGTCGAAGGCGTCGGTGCCCGCGTACTCCGACTTGACGGCCTTGCCGCTCGCCCTCTTCCTCTTCCGCAGCCTCCCAACGCCAGCCGCCCAAGGAGACGACCCCGAGAAGTTCAAGGAGCCGGCGACACGGATGATGGGGTCGCCGGTGCCGCACGGAGTGGCGCCCGACACCTAGTCGGACTCGTCATCCTGCCGCCCGCTACCCTCGTCGTCATTCTTCTGTCCTCCTCGCCACTCCCGCTCGAGGAGGAGTCTTACTATCAAAAGAGCTCTCCACGCGGCACCTTGCGGGTCCCTGGCACCCGAAGACCTTGGCGGAGGAGGCCGCCCTCCATCAGCTTGAAATGGAGAGTGAGCCCCTCCATCAAGCTGTGGATGCGAGCGAACCTCTTCCATCCCCGACGAAGATACATCACGTGAGGGGCCGGGAAGTCGACGAGAACTCGTGTACCGCTGATCCCACAGCCCCTCATGTGCAGCCGCAATGACTCCAGCGGATCCAGCTCCATCTCCCGCGTGAATGGAGTCGAGGAGGCGAAAGCGGCAACAAGCGGCAGCGCAGCTGGCGAAGAACTTCGCAAGGGTCATGCCCAACATGGCCCTCCATGGGGAGGAACTCTTTGGCGGAGGCGAGGCGGCGCACCGCCCCGTCCTCCTCTTCCCCGAGCGCTTCGGCCTCGCCCACGACCTCGCCCCCTCCCCCTTCCCCTCGCGGCTGGCTCTGCCACCGCAGGTGCAGGAGAAGGAAGGACGCGTTGTCAAGCGGCGACCCTTGCCGCCACCGTTGAAGAACCAGGATTCCCTCTCTCCATGGCGGATGGAGGGGGAGCAGAAGCTGAAGGAAGGAGGAGATGGAAGAATGCAGGACGCCATCCCCCCTCCCGCTCCTTATAAAGGAACGGGGTGGGGGCTCGGCCACCCCGCTCAGCCAATCAAGACGCGGAAGGCGCAGGGAACTGGGGCCAGCCCGCTGCCCCAACCCGCGACGGCTCGGTTTCCCGCCTCCACCGTTCGCCACCCCAAGTGCATGAGAACCACGTGGCAGGTATGCGGGACCAAGGCGACGGGTGAGGCGACCTCTCCCCACCCCGTGATCGTGGGGAGTGGACGCCTTGAAGACCACGCCTCGGCCCGTTCGATAAATGGGTCGCGCCTCCGCCTCCCCCGTTTATGGGGAAGGTGTGAACCGCCTTCTTATCACGTGGCGCATGTTGAGCTCAGCCCACGCATGTCGCCCATATCACGCCACGCCTCGGCCTTGAGCCACGTGCGGGAGGCATGGGAAGACGATCTTGTGAAGAACCTTACATGGTAAAAACCACCCGCCTGCCCGCGCACCGTTTTGGGCCTAGCCCAGCGAGCGATGCGCTTATGTGTGGCCCAGGCCGGGGCTCTGTCGGTGTACAAAAAGAGGGGTACACTTTTGTACCCCTATAACTGCAGGCGGTCCGAGCCACGAAGCGCTGCTGTTGAGCAAGGCAAGGGAGGTGAGCCAAGGTAAGGTCGAAGCTTCGAAAGGAAGCGAAACGACGCCAAGACCAAGACCACAAAGAGCAATGGGGAATGAGCGGACTCCCCGGCAAGATCCTTGTCGGCGGCGGTTTTAGCAAGCCCGCAAGACCCTTGACGTGGCAACTCGCCCCCACACCTACGGAGGCGAGTCACCCTTGAGTCCACTGCCCCCCATGGGGCAAGGATTGAGGAGACATCCCGTGGTGGTATGCAGATCTTTGTGAAGACATTCAAGATCGAGATGCACACTATAGAAGATGGCGACCCTTGGCGGGATCCCAGCCAAGGAGGACCACAAGGCCCCGGCAAGAGCCTTGCCGGGGATGACAACGGCGCCACGGCAAGACCCTTCTTTGGGGCCCGGCAAGAACCCTTGTCGGGGCTACTGGCGAGGCCCTTGCCAAGGACACCGTAGGGCCACCATTAGGCCCACGCCATCAAACATCCACCGCTGTTAGCATGCATTGCCGACTAACCAGTTAGGCGAGGCACTGCGTGGCGGCAAGAGGATCTTCATGGAGACCCACCAACTGCGCCACCTCATTTGCACCGCCTGCCTACATGGCACCCATGAGCACCGGCTGGCCAGGCGTGTCGACACAAAAGGAAGCAGCGGCCAGACGAGGCAGGCTCTCCCCGCCCCGATAAAGCAAGGACACCTAAGAAAAGGCGCATTTAAGGTGCCTTGTCATGTAATCACGAGGATAAACTTCGCATCAGACCCTTTCCACCTCCTGTGTGCCACTGTGGCAACCCCTTTCCCTATAAAAGGAGGCCCCAGGCGACCAGGAGGAGGATTCGGCTTTTTGGAGCTCCTCACGCCCCATTGCTAGCTCAAGAACACAGATAAACAAACCACCAAAGTAGGAGTAGGGTTTTACGCATCCTCGCGGCCCGAACCTGGATAAAGAAACCGTGTGCTTTCTGTTTGATCCGCTCTTCTCACGACCCCGCGCCCCGCGACCGTAGTAGGGATTCTTGTGATCCCATAGGTGTCGTTCCACACCGACACGTAGTCCTTTCAATAAGTAAGAGTGTCGAACCCAACGAGGAGCAAAAGGAAATGATAAGCGGTTTTCAGTAAGGTTTTCTCTGCAAGCACTGAAATAGTAGGTGACAGATAGTTTTGTGATAAGATAAATAGTAATGATCAAAAAGTAAATAAAGTAAATAACATGCAGCAAGGTGGCCCAATCCTTTTTGTAGCAAAAGACAAGCCTGGACAACTTCTTATAATAGGAAAAATGCTCCCGAGGACACATGGGAATATCATCAAGCTAGTTTTCATCACGTTCATATGATTCGCGTTAAATTGCTTTGATAATTTGATATGTGGGTGGACGGGTGCTTGGGTGTTGTTCTTACTTGAACAAACATCCCACTTACGATTAACCTCTGTTGCAAGCATCCGCAACTACAACAAAAGTATTAAGGTAAACCTAACCATAGCATGAAACATATGGATCCAAATCAGCCCCTTACGAAGCAATGCATAAACTAGGGTTTAAGCTTACATCACTCTAGCAACCCATCATCTACTTATTACTTCTCAATGCCTTCCTCTAGGCCCAAATAATGGTGAAGTGTTATGTAGTCGACGTTCACATAACACCACTAGAGGCTAGACAACATACATCTCATCAAAATATCGAACGAATACCAAATTCACATGACTACTAATAGCAAGACTTCTCCCTTGTCCTCAGGAACAAACGTAACTACTCACAAAGCATATTCATGTTCAAAATCAGAGGTCTAATAATATGCATAAAGGATCTGAACATATGATCTTCAACCAAATAAACCAACTAGGATCAACTACAAGGAGTAATCAACACTACTAGCAACCTACTAGCACCAATCCCGGACTTGGAGACAAGAATTGGATACAAGAGATGAACTAGGGTTTGGATACGGGATGGTTCTGGTGAAGATGTTGATGGAGATTGCCCTCTCCCGATGAGAGGAGCGTTGGTGATGACGATGATGGTGATTTCCCCCTCCCGGAGGGAAGTTTCCCCGGCAGAACAGCTCCGCCAGAGCCCTAGATTGATTCCGCCAAGGTTCCGCCTCGTGGCGGCGGAGTTTCGTCCCGTAAGCTTGCCCCGATTTTTCGGGGTAAAAGTGATGATATAGCGAAGATGGTCGCCGGAGGCCACTAGGGGCCCGGAGATGAGGCGCGCTAGCAGGGGCCTTGGCCCCTGTCTCTGGGCAGTGTGGGCCTGGCCTATTTCTTTTGCTCATAATTTCTTATAAAATCCAAAAAGTTGTTTCGTGGAGTTTCGGGACTTTTGGAGATGTGCGTAATAGGTTTCCAACGTTTGCTCCTTTTCGGCCGAATTCCATTTGCCGGCATCCCCCCTCTTCATGGTAAACCTTGTAAAATAAGGAGAATATCCATAAGTATTGAGATATAATGTGTAATAACAGCCCATAATGCAATAAATATTGATATAAAAGCATGATGCAAAATGGACGTATCAACTCCCCCAAGCTTAGACCTTGCTTGTCCTCAAGCGGAAGCCGAAATCGAAAAATATGTCCACATGTTTAGAGACAGAGGTGTCGATAAAAATAAAATACGGGCATGATGGCATCATGATCATTCTAATAACAACAACATATATGGATTTTTTCATATGATTTCCTATGCTCAAGTAATAAGCAATTCACAATATCAAGTATGGTTTGAAACTTCATTGGGAACTAACAAACTATAATATCAGTCATTGAAGCAATTGCAATTTATTGTAACATCGGAAAGATTCAATAATAGAGCTTTTCAGCAAGCTCACATACTCAACTATCTCGTAGTCCCCTATGATTATTAACACTCACGCAATACTTGTGGTTATAGAGTTTCAAATGGGACCTTTGAGAAAGATAGGGGCTTATTGTGTTGCCTCCCAACGTATTCACCTTTAGGTGATGTCAACAATAATAACCTATGCCAACTTACATCCAATTGGATATATGTATCATGATCTTTCAAACACGAGGAGCTTGCCCAAGGATAAAAATAAAAAGGGAAAGGTGAGCATCACCTTGACTCAAGCGTAAAGTAAAGCATAAAGTAAAAGATAGGCCCTTCGCAGAGGAAGCGAGAGGTTGTCATGCAGCGTTTAGGGTTGATGCATGAAATCTTAGTGCAAAAGAACGTCACTTTAAATTGCCCCTTGTATGTGGACCTTTATTATGCGGTCCGTCGCTTTTATTACTTCCACAACAAGTTAGGTACAAAGCTTATTTTCTCTGCACTAATAAGTCATACATATTTAGAGAGCAATTTTTATTGCTTGCACGATGACAACTTACTTGAAGGATCTTATTCAATCCATAGGTAGGTATGGTGGACTCTCATGGCAAAACTGGGTTTAGGGATATTTGTAAGCACAAGTAGTATCTCTACTTAGTGCAAGGAATTTGGCTAGCATGAGGGGTAAAGGCAAGATCAACATGTTTGGAAGGTCAATGACAATATATTTTAATTGAGATGTCGGAAAACATAAACCATTACGTTGTCTTCCTTGTCCAACATCAACTCTTTTAGCATGTCATACTTAATGAGTGCTTCACAATCATAAAAGATGTCCAAGATAATATATTTATATTTGAACCCCTCTTTCCTTATCACTTCCTATTAATTGCAATGATGACCAAGGCTACGTTCATCAACTCTCAACAATTTTTATGCCTCATACTTTCTATATGTGAAGTTATCACTGTCCATAAGATCAATATGAACTATTTTGTTCTTTCTACTTTCTCAAGATCATAGCAAAGCCCTTGACTCAACACTAATCTTTATTATAGATAGCACACGGACTCGCTTGCATAAAGAGATCGCAAAGCAAAGCTCAAAACTACTTGATATCAAAACTTCAATCTACTAGATCAAGATACTACTAAAAGGATCGAACTAAATAAAGCGGTAAATATAGGAGTGTGATGGTGATAAGATACCGGGGCACCTCCCCCAAGCTTGGCAGTTGCCAAGGGGAGTGCCCATACCCATGTGATTATTTCTTCGGAGGTGATAGAGGTGGTGATGATGATGGTGGATAATCGCACATCGAGCGTAATAGCTCCTCCAACTTGCGAATAATGCCCTTGAGCCCGTGCAATACGATCCTTCAACAAAATATTCTCACATGTGAGATACTTATTTTGTATTCGGGCTAACTCAATCATCTTGAAAGCTTCAATCTTTGTTGGAGTAAAAAGGTTAGGTAAAGGTTGAGGGATGTCTTCTTCTTTCACCACCGGAGCTTGAACCCCCATGGCCTTTTTGATCTCTTCATCCCTGTTAATCTCCTCTGGTTCTTCTCTTTTCAACTCTATCTTCAATAACCAGGCATTCTTGTCTTCGTTGTAGGAGGAGGGAGAAGTCATGGTGCTCTAAATCTGAAACAGAAACAGCTCGAAACGAAACAGAGGACATTTGCGTGATACGGTGGTCAAAACCTTCGGGAGAATATATAATGAATTTTTACCGACCAAAATACGTAACATACAAGAAAACGGAGTTCGGGAGGCACACAAGGTGCCCACGAGGCGAGTAGCGCCCTCTCTCGTGGGAGCCTCGTGTCCCTTTCGGACTACTTCTTTCTTCCTAAAATTCTTAAATAATACAAAACTGATAAAAATTGCCATTAGAGTTGTTTTGGAGTAGGTTTACTTACCGTACCACGTACCTATGCCTTTTTGAGTCCAGAAGTTACGGAAAGTGTCTCTTATGTATTCCTCAGGGGTTATGGTCTCAATAATATTAGTTTCCACATTAATAGGATTACCTGAAATATAATGTTTAATTCTTTGACCGTTTACCACCCTCAGATTTGTGCCTTCGAAGTTATTGATTTTTATAGCACCAGAACGATAGACCTCTTCGATAACGTAGGGACCTTCCCATTTTGAGAGAAGTTTTCCTGCAAAAAATCTTAAAAGAGAGTTGAATAATAACACATAATCTCCTACGTTAAACTCACGCTTTTGTATCCTCTTATCATGCCAGCGTTTAACTTTTTCTTTGAAAAGCTTGGCATTCTCATATGCTTGGGTTCTCCATTCATCAAGTGAGCTAATATCAAACAACCTCTTCTCACCGGCAAGTTTCAAATCATAGTTGAGCTCTTTAATAGCCCAGTATGCCTTATGTTCAAGTTCGAGAGGTAAATGACATGCTTTTCGATAAACCATTTTATATGGAGACATACCCATAGGATTTTTGTATGCAGTTCTATAGGCCCATAATGCATCATCAAGTTTCTTGGACCAATTCTTTCTAGACCTATTGACAGTCTTTTGCAAAATTAATTTGAGCTCTCTATTGCTCAACTTTACTTGACCATTAGACTGCGGGTGATAAGGAGATGCGATTCTATTATTGACATCATACTTAGCAAGCATCTTACGGAAAGCGCCATGAATAAAGTGTGAACCACCATCAGTCATAAGATATCTAGGGACTCCAAACCTCGGAAAAATAACTTCTTTAAGCATATTAATAGAAGTATTATGATCAGCACTACTAATTTGGAATAGCTTCTACCCACTTAGTAACGTAATCAACAATTAAAATATGTGTATAACCATTGGAGGCAAGAAAAGGTCCCATATAATCAAAGCCCCAAATATCAAGCGGTTCAATAACAAGGAATAATTCATAGGCATTTCTTGGCGTCTACTAATGTTACCTATTCTTTGACATTCATCACAAGATAAGACAAACTTACGAGCATCTTTGAAAAGAGTGGGCCAATAAAAACCAGTTGAAGTACCTTGTGTGCGGTTCTATCTCCGGCGTGGTGTCCTCCATAGGATTGAGTGACACTTGCGTAGGATTTGTCCTGTTCATGCTCGGGCACACAACGTCTAATAATACCATCTACTCCTTCTTTATAAAGGTGTGGATCATCCCGAGTAATGTCTTAAATCATAAAAGAACTTTTTCTTTTCTTTGGTATGTGAAACTAGGCGGTATGTATTTAGCAACAATGTAATTAGCATAGTCGGCATACCAAGGAGCGATCTGAGAAGCATTGTCAACCGCTAATTGTTCATAAAGAAAACTATCATTAATAGGCAGTGGGTCATTAAGAACATTCTCTAACCTAGACAAGTTGTCTGCAATGGGGTTCTCAGCTCCTTTTCTATCAATAATATGCAAATCAAATTCTTGGACCAGGAGAACCCATCTAATAAGTCTAGGCTTAGCATCTTTCTTTTCCATAAGATATTTAATAGCAGCATGATCAGTGTGAATAGTGGAATCAACAATATAAGGTCTAAACTTATCACATGCAAAAACAACTGCTAAGAATTCTTTTTCGATAGTAGCATAATTTCTCAAGCGGTATCAAGAGTCTTACTAGCATCTTGGATAACATTCAATTTCTTATCGACTCTTTGCCCTAAAACAGCACCTCTGACATAATCACTAGCATCGCACATAATTTCAAAAGGTAAATTCCAATCGGTGGCTGAACAATAGGTGCGATGATCAAAGCTTTCTTAAGTGTTTCAAATGCTTCTACACAATCATCGTCAAAGACAAAAGGAATATCTTTTTGCAATAAATTAGTCAGAGGCCTAGATATTTTAGAAAAGTCCTTAATGAACCTTCTATAAAAACTGGCATGACCAAGAAAACTTCTTATACCTTTTATGTCCTTGGGACATGGCATCTTTTCAATAGCATCAACTTTGGCTTATCAACTTCAATACCTCTCTCGGAGATCTTGTGCCCCAAGACAATGCCTTCATTAACCATAAAGTGACACTTTTCCCAATTCAGACGAGACTAGTGTCTTCGCATCTCTGCAAAACTTCGATCAAGGTTGCTCAAACAATCATCAAAGAGGATCCATAGGCGGAGAAGTCATCCATGAATACCTCACAAATCTTTTCACAAAAATCAGAGAATATAGCCATCATGCATCTTTGAAAGGTACCAGTGCATTACATAAACCAAAAGGCATACATCTATAAGCAAAAGTACCAAAAGGGCAAGTAAAAGTAGTTTTAGATTGATCCTTTGACACGGATATTTGAGAGAAGCCGAATAACCATCTAGAAATCAAAAATGTGTGTGTTTGGATAGCCTTTCTAGCATTTGATCAATAAAAGGTAAAGGGTAATGATCTTTCTTAGTAGCTTTATTTAACTTACGAAAATCAATTACCATCCTATAACCTGTAATAATTCTTTATGGATCAATTCATCTTTATCATTAGGAACAACGGTAATACCTCCCTTTTGGGAACACAATGGGACAGGGCTTACCCATTCACTATCGACAGCGGGATAAATAATACACCTCAAGTAGTTTTAGAATCTCCTTTCTTACCACTTCCTTCATTTTGGGATTTAATCGTCTTTGAGGATCTCTAACTGGTTTGGCATCTTTCTCCTTTGAAATTTTGTCTTTGACATAATGTGGGACTAATGCCCTTGAGATCATCCGGAAGTATATCCAATAGCAGCTCGGTGCTTCTTCAGAGTTTTCAATAATCTTTCTTCTTCTTTCTCTGAAAGGTTAGCACTAATAATAGCAGGATATATTTCTTTTTCATCAAGATAAGCATACTTAAGATTATCAGGTAAAGGTTTGAGTTCGAACACGTGATCACCCTTGGGTGGAGGGGGATCCCCAAGAATTTCAACGGGAAGGTTATGTTTCAGCAAAGGTTCCTGTTTAAGGAACACTTCATCTATTTCTTCCCTTTCCTTGATAAACATAACATTTTCATGGTCTAACAAATATTGTTCTAACGGATCAGTTGGAGGAACATCAATGGAAGCAAGACCAGTAATTTCATCCTTACTAGGTGATTCCTCTTCACGGTGTTGTCTACGAAATTTAGAGAAGTTGAACTCATGAGACATATCACCTAGACCAATAGTAACAACATCCTTTTATAATCTATCCTAGCACTAACGGTGTTAGGAAGGGTCTACCAAACATAATGGGACAAAAACTATCTTGTGGGGAGCCAAGAACAAGGAAATCAGCAGGATATTTAGTTTTCCCACAAGACTTCAACATCTCTAACAATTCCCATTGGTGAAATAGTATCTCTATTAGCAAGCTTAATAGTAACATCAATGTCTTCTAATTCAACAGTGCAATATCGTGCATAATTTCTTTGTATAAGTCGATAGGTATTGCACTAGCACTAGCACCCATATCACATAAGCCATGATAACAATGATCGCCTATTTTAACAGAAATAACAGGCATGCCTACCACAGGTCTATGTTTATATTTAGCACAAGGTTTGGCAATTCTAGCAGTTTCATCACAGAAATAAATAACATGCCCATCAATATTATCAGACAAGAGATCTTTAACAATAGCAACATTAGGTTCAACTTTGATTTGCTCAGGAGGTGTATAAGATCTAGTATTACTCTTACGCACAACAGTCAAAGCTTTAGCATGATCTTTTATCCTAACAGGAAAAGGAGGTTTTTCAACATAAGTAGTAGGAACAATAGGATCACTATAATTAATAGTCTTTTCTTCGACTGTAATAGGTGCAACTACTCTCACTTCAACAGGAGGATTATATTTAAACCACTTCTCTTTAGGGAGATCAACGTGAGTAGCAAAAGTTTCACAAAAAGTAGCTACTATCTCAGAGTCAAGTCCATACTTAGAGCTAAATCCACGGAAAGCATTGGTATCCATAAAAGATTTAACACAATCAAACTTAGGTGTCATACGACTCCTTACCATCGTCGGAACCCCAATCTTGAGTTGCGTTTAATTCTTTCCAATAAGTCCCATTTGAAATCAATATTCTTAAGCATATAGGAACCCGGCACGGGAAGTATCGAGCGAGTTGCGATTATTAAGAGAAAGCCGAGCATAAAAATTCTGAATAATCATTTCCCGAGAGAGCTCATGATTGGGGCATGAATATAACATTGACTTAAGCCTCCCCCAAGCTTAAGCGATGCTTTCTCCTTCACGAGGCTAGAAATTATATATGTAACTACGATCATGATGAACAAGATGCATAGGATAGAACTTCTGGTGAAATTCCAACTTCAATCGCTTATAATTCCAAGATCCCGTATCATCACATAGCCTATACCATGTCAATGCATCTTCCTTCAAAGATAAAGGGAAGACCTTCCTTTTGACAACATCATCGGGGATACCTGCAAGCATAAATAATCCACAAACTTCATCCACAAAGATAAGGTGTAAGTCGGGATGCAATGTTCTGTCTCCTGCAAAAGGATTAGCTAGCAGTTTTTCTATCATACCCGAAGGAATCTCAAAGTAAAAATAAAGTTTAGTAGGTTGAGGAGCATCTCTTTGCTCTTCTGGTTGGGGCGAAGATACCCCAAACAAGCCCCTCAAAGGATTAGTTTCCATAGTGACAAGTGACAGAAAATTTCAACACACTATATAAATGTTTCCTTACCAAGTTCCAGTCACCAAAAGTGCTACACTCCCCGACAACGGCCTTGAAAAGAGTCTTGATGACCCACAAGTATAGGGGATCTATCGTAGTCCTTTTGATAAGTAAGAGTGTCGAACCCAACGAGGAGCGAAGGAAATGATAAGCGGTTTCGATGAGTTTTCTCTGCAAGCACTTTGAAATAGTAGGTGACAGATAGTTTTGTGATAAGATAAATAGTAACGAGCAAAAAGTAAATAAAGTAAATAACATGCAGCAAGGTGGCCCAATCCTTTATGTAGAAAAAGACAAATGAGGGAGTCCTGGATTAGGGGGTGTCCGGATAGCCAAACTATCACCTTTGGCCGGACTATGAAGATACAAGATTGAAGACTTCGTCCCGTGTCCGGATGGGACTTTCCTTGGCGTGGAAGGCAAGCTTCTACCATTGTAACCGACTCTGTGTAACCCTAACCCTCTTCGGTGTCTATATAAACCGGAGGGTTTTAGTCCGTAGGACGAACAACAATCATACCATAGGCTAGCTTCTAGGGTTTAGCCTCTCTGATCTCGTGGTAGATCTACTCTTGTACTACCCATATCATCAATATTAATCAAGCGGAGTAGGGTTTTACCTCCATCGAGAGGGCTTGAACACAGGTAAAAACATCGTGTCCCTTGTCTCCTGTTACCATCCGCCTAGGCGCACGATTCGGGACCCCCCCCCGAGATCCGCCGGTTTTGACACCAACATTGGTGCTTTCATTGAGAGTACCTCTGTGTCATCAAATATAGGCCCGATGGCTCCTCCGATCAACAACATCGATGCGGTCAAGGGTGAGAATTTTCTCCCCAGACAGATCTTCGTGATTGGCGGCTTTGCTGCGGGCCAATTAAACAGCCATCTGGAACAGATTGAAAGCTTCGCCCATAGCCATCGAATCGATTTGGAAGCTTGAACTACACGGTGACATCCACGGAGACTTGATCTTCGACGGGTTCGAGCCACGATAAGCGCGCCCGCCTTTATCACGATGGGCATGATCTAGCTCTGCCGCCCGAGCGGTGCCACAGGGGCCGCACCGATGTCGCTCAGGCCCTTAGCTCGGAGCCGACCACGCCGATCGAGGGCGGGTGGCTGGACACCGTCTCGGGGCTGCGATCTCTGGCGATTGAGCCGTACACCAACCCCGTCGCTGCGGCTTCGTGACTCAAGGTGCGGACTCCTCTCCGGACTCCGAACCTTCAGCGCCCCCTTGTCGAATCCGATTGGGCGCCGATCATGGAGTTCATCGCCGCGGACATCTTTCGGCATTCGCCCTTTGGCGACATCACGAATTCTCTAAAGTCTCTCTCTTTATCGGAGAGCCCTGGCGGATTATGGTCGGGAAGGTTGGGATGCGGACGGCGAAGAAATTCAAAGCCCACCCACCACCCACTTCGTAGCCACTTGTCGATGATATAAGCGGCATGCTCGACTTGACTCCGAAGACATCTACGGTATGGACGACGATGCAGGAGACGACCAAGAACCAGCGCCTATAGGGCATTGGAAGGCCACCTCGTCATACGACATATACATGGTGGACATCCCAAAAGATGGGAATGGCGATGGAACAACGGAGGATGACCCCTCCAAGAAGCAACCTAAGCGCCGGCGTCAGCGGCGCCGCTCTAAATCCCGCCACAGCAAAAACGGTGATTCCGGCACGGGAGACAATAACACCGGACGGTCACGAAGACAACCCTCCTCCGGCGAGATTCGGTGCGGGGAGGATGGAGAAGCCAGCCCTCATGAGGGAGCGGCAGAGAGAGGTAGAGGGCGATAATTACATGCCTCCCTTGAAGGCGAGGCAAGCCTCGGCGACGGCATTTAATTTGTCGTGCTGAGGATCCCGTCGAACAAGAGCGTTTCAAGCGCGGGCTTATGGCCACGGCAAGCAGCCTCAAGAAAAAGCAACAACAGCTTAGAGCTGACCAAGACTTGCTAGCCGATAGATGGGTGAAGTCCTTGCGGCGAAGAGTATGAACTCGAGCGCCCCTCAAGAGCTACCCAAAAGCGAGCCGCTACCCGATTAGAGGAGGAAGCACCTAAACCTACATCACCCGGCGCATGATACGGCCGACCCGGCCACCTCGTGGCATGACAGAGGCCCCTCGGCCCTCCACTCAAGCCGCACCCCGGCGCCGCTCAAAAAATACCAAGGCGCGGGGAACTGCGCCAGACCTGCGAGATATATTGGAGGACAATGCAAGGCAAACAAGATCGATCTACGGATCGCGTGGGCGCCCACGACCGCGTGGCGATAACAAATCACGCCGGATATAACAATTCGGTCGGGCGAACCACGATGAGACAAAGCTCATTTGAGCTGCGTCGTGATATAGCCCAATCTGAGGCGCCACACCCACTATGCTTCACAGACGAAGTATTGGATCATCAAATCCCCGAGGGTTTCAAACCCGTAAACATTGAATCATATGATGGCACAACAGATCCTGCGGTCTGGATCGAGGACTATCTCCTTCACATCCACATGGCCCGCGGTGATGATCTACACACCATCAAATACCTCCCACTCAAGCTTAAAGGACCAACTCGGCATTGGCTTAACAGCTTGCCCGGTGAGTCAATTGGTTGTTGGGAAGACACGGAAGCCGCATTCCTCGACAATTTCCGGGGCACTTATGTGCGACCACGAGCGCCAATGACCTAAGCCACATAATTCAGCGGCCCGGAGGAATCGGCGGAACAATTCTGGACACGGTTCCTAACCAAGAAAAATCAAATCGTCGACTGTCCAGATGCAGAGGCCCTTGCATCCTTCAAACATAACATCCGCGACGAGTGGCTTGCCCGGCACCTAGGACGGGAAAAGCCGAAATCCATGGCAGCCCTCACAACACTCATGACCCGCTTTTGCGCGGGAGAGGACAGCTGGCTAGCTCGTAGTAACAACATGACCAAGAGCCCTGGTAATTCGGATTACCAAGGACAGCAATGGCAGGTCGCGTCGCAATAAGCACAAGCGCCGCATTAATGGCGATAATGCTGAGGATACGGCAGTCAATGCCGGATTCAGAGGCTCTAAACCCGGTCAGCGAAAAAATCCATTCAAAAGAAATACTCCGGGCCCGTCCAATTTTGACCGAATACTTTCGATCGCGTGCGGATACACGGCACCCCGAAAAACCAGCCAACCACACCAACAGGATTGTTGGGTGTTCAAGCAAGCGAGCAAGTTAAATGCCGAAAACAATGACAAGGGGCTGCATAAGCGATGGCGAGGAGCCCGGCCGTCGAACAATAGAGGGCGAAGGGCTTCCCCCACAAGTGCGGACGGTGAACATGATATACGCAACCCACATACCCAAAAGGGAGCGAGCGTGCACTAAAGGGGCGTATATGCGATGGAGCCATCGCCACAAAGTTCAACCCGTGGTCCTCCCGCCCGATCACTTTTGATCGAAGGACCACCCACTAGCATCCGCCATGGCGGATTCACCGCGATGGTTCTAGACCCAATCATTGATGGATTTCACCTCACTAGAGTCCCGATGGGCGGCGGCGGCAACTGAACCTGCTTTATCGGGATACGGTCATAAAATGGGCATAGACCCCTCAAGGATTAAACCCACAAAGACGACCTTTAAAGGCGTCATACCAGTGTAGAGGCCAACTTTACGAGCTCGGTTACACTTGAAGTGGTCTTGGATCCCGGATAACTTCCGGCGAGAATTAATCTTCGACATAGTCCCGTTCATGGCGGCTATCACGCCTTTGCTCGGATGAACCGCATTTGCAAAGTTCAATGCGGTGCCGCACTACGCATACCTCAAGCTCAAGATGCCAGGCCCTCGAGGAGTCATTACGGTCAACGGAAACACCGAACGCTCTCTCCGAACGGAGGAGCATACGGAGGCCCTCGCGGCGGAAGTACAAAGCAGCCTCTCAAGGCAATTCTCGAGTCCGGCTATTAAACGTCCGGACACCGTCAAGCGCGCCTGGAGTAACCTACAACAAGACCGCCTGGCACTTTCCGAGAACGCGTAGCAACGCGGCCCCAACCCCAGCCCTCGCGAAATTGCAAAACTAGTACTACGCGTACATAGTTACGCTCTGGAAATACCATGGGCATAGGGGGAGGGCCACGACCACGGCATGCCCAGAATGCAGCTCAACCGCACTAGGGGCTCCCGATTTTGTCATTCCTTTTTTTTCTTACTTTCAGGACTCCGTTCTCCGGAAGCCCTGTCCGTGATAGAATCGCCGAACACACGATGCAACAACCGGGGAAGCGGCTACGTCAGTGTCCGGTGGTCTCTATAACGAGCAGTATACTTGTTTCACATATCATCCCGCAGCTTGCCCCTGGAGGGGGACATGTCAAATAGTCTCGTCCCTTGCTTATTGCACTATTTGTATCGTTCTGCTTTTATCGCAGCCCTTTTGAATAAACAATACATAGCTTTTGCCTATTATTGCATTCCTTTTTCTATCCATATATGTTCATTCATGACATGTTGCACCCGTACACTTTGGTACGGCCAAATACACCAGGGGCTTAAGTACCCCAAAATATGGTGTGATAAGTCCGAACACTTTCACAAGTGCGGCACCCCAAACTTATAGCATTATATGCATCGGCTCCGAATCATGTCTTGGATCAATAGTTGGGTTTGCCCGGCTCCCATGTTTTGGTACCTTATGTTCCGTTATATCGGCTAAGGTAGCGCTGGGAGAACCACTGCGATTGTGCCCCGGTTGAGCTGGGTTAAGCACCTTAGTGAAGAAAGCTAAAACTGACCGTCATGATAGGGCAAGAGCCGGTCACTGTTCGAGAGGTTTTCGAGTCCCTAAAGACTTATGCCGCTTAGAGCGAGGAGTCGGCATTGTCCGGCCTAGGCGTGGATAGCACCCCGAACTCGGTCTTCAATACTAGGGGCTTCGCCGAAATTTAAAATTATAGAATTCTATGGCTAAGTGAGAGTGTTCAAGCATTATAGTCCGGTTGCCTTGTTCGTTGCGTTGAGCGCCTCCCTTGAAGGACCCAAGAATGGGAAAAAGAGCGCTCAAGTTTATCCCGAACACCCCAAAGACTCGTGGCATGGGGGCGAAGCCGACGACTCGCCGTCTCTCAAATTTAATAAACGGCCGCCTGAAGGTAATATTTTAAATTCACAAGCGTTGCTTAGTGCATATGAACAAGTTTTCAGCGTCTGAGGATAACAAATGCGAGTTTACTCAAAAATTACATCTTTGGAGCATTCACCGCTATAAAGGCGGGCACCCTTGAGGCGCCCTCATAATACATCTCGGGCTTGCGATGCTCCTTGCCCGGTGGTGGTCCGTCCGTCACAAGCTTCTCGGCGTCCATCTTGCCCCAGTGCACTTTAGCATGGGCAAGGGCCCTCTGAGCACCTTCGATCTGAGAAAGTGCTTGGCGACTTCAATCCATGGACAAAGGCGTCCACCGGCCGCCTCACCAGCCAGTAGCTCCCGGGCATGGCTTCCCTAGGCCACGGCCAAACTATGAGGCCCTTCATGGCCTGTTCGCCACCTTATGGAGCTCGAACAGGCTTGCCCAGTAGTCGCTTGAGGGCACTGGTGTCCGGCCTCGGCATCTTGAGGCCGAACACCTTCTCCGTCGAGCTCCCTCCTCGGCTCGGTAGAGCAGCGGCGACATCGGACACTGCTTGTGAGGCAGATCTGCGAATGCTCCTAGAGAGCTCCGGATTCGGGTAAGTAACAGGTAATTCACTTTCACGTGCTTGCTTTGCATAAAGAATGCCTTACCCGCCGCTATCTTCTTCATCGCCTCAATTTCCTGGAGGGCTTTTTGGGCTTCGGCCTTAGCAGATTTGGCGCTCTCAAGGGCCGAGGCGAGCTCGGACTCTCGAGTCTTTGAGTCCCGCTCCAAACTCTCGTGTTTTTCCACGAGAGCCTGGAGCTCTTGCCACACCTCTGCCACCCGCGCCTCCTGCTTCTCTCGCTCGGTGCGCTCCGCGGCCGCATTGCTTTCAGCCTTGGACACCGCTTCCTTCAGGGTCGCCACCTCATTCGTGGCCCCTGCAATACTCACGTTATTCCTGTCATTTTTTGCAACCACATATTTTATATACTTCCATAAGCTATTACTTACCTTCCTTGTCCTCGAGCTGCTTTTTGGCAAGGCCGAGCTCGTTCTCGGACCGCTCGAGGCTTTTCTTCAATGCATTGACCTCCGCAGTCAGTGCGGCAGAGGTCAACAGTGCAGCCTGCATTCCCATATTGACATACTTATGTTAGACTCCTGCATACATCTTTTAGATCCTCAGTTCGACTTTTCTTTCCAAACACCAAACTGAGCATCAGGGGCTACTGTCTATGCGGTAACATTTTTACATATCTTAAATACATACCTCAAAGCCTGTTAGAAGGCTGGCACGAACCTCGATCGGCCCGCTCTTGGCGGATCGAACTTCTGGATCACCACACTCATAACAAGGCGGTGCTCCTCGTCGATGGAGGCGCCGTTAAGCGCCTCCGACCAAATTATCCGTGCCTCCGGTTGTCTGGAGGTCACCGGCGTCAGTGACTTGCCCTCCTTACGTGGGGCCGCTGCGGACTCCGGAACCACTGAAGGTTCCGGTGCGGAGTCCGGCCCAGGGCCAGACTTAAAGCCCTTTGGGGTTTTATCCCCTTTGCGCTTGGAGTCCAGGAGGTTGCCTTGCGGCACCTCCTGGACCACCTCCTCCTGGCTGGGCCCCTTTTGGGACCCCACCTCGGCGTCATCCACAGCGCGAGGAGAGGAGGCGGCCGGAAGTGAGGTGCTATTCACATCCGACGAACCCAGGGAGCCGCTCGTTGAAGCGTCGAGCCCCTCCTTGGGCGGGCTGCATGGTTATATTCGGCGTTAGAAGATACTATGCGACAAAGGGAACGCCATGAGTTATTCTGGTGTCCGGACACTTACGATTTCGCCAGGGGCTTGGCCCTCGGTGGCCACTCCTCTTCGCCATCGTCAGCATTGGTGGAGTAGTCCGGAGGAAGGGTCCTTCCCTTCTTGGACCCTCCGGCCTCCCCAGTTGGGGCAGCCTTCCTTTTCTTCTCTCCCCCCGCTGGGGGAGAGGCCTCTCTTTCCTCCTCCTCGTTTTCAAGGGAGGAGTCCGCCTCGGAGTCGTCGGACGATGAGTCCGACAACACCTGGCGCCAGGAACTCCTTCGAGTTCCCGTGGCCTTCTTCTCCGGCACCACGTGAGGTGCCGGAACCAGCAGCCCCGTCAAGCGGGCGTCCGCTTGGTCTTCTGGCAAGGGAGCCGGACAGTTAACCTGCCCGGACGTCTCCTGCCAATCCTGTCAAAGGTAAGGGAGTTTAGATCCCGCATAGAGTCAAACTATGAAAAACAAGAGTCCCGTAAAGGGTAAAATAGCTTACCTCGCTGGCTTGACGCTGCGAGCTGAATCCGCGATCTTCGGTAGCGGATGCGGGAGCCTCGGCGCCCTTGAACAGCACCTTCCAGGCATCTTAAATGCGTAGTGTTGAAGAGCCTGCTCAAGGTTTGGTGTTGTGCGGATCAAACTCCCACAAGCTGAAGGCCCGTTGTTGGCACGGAGGATCCGGCGGATGAGCATGACACGGACTACATTGACAAGCTTGAGCTTCTTGTTCACCAGGTTTTGGGCCTTGAGTTTGGAGTCCGGTCGGCTCTTCCGAATTACCCCATGTCGAGCCGTCTCTTTCCGTGAGGTGAGCCGTGTAGGGAAGCCAGATCGAATTGGGGCCACGCCCATTTAGGGTTCTTGTGGCTCGGTGATGTAGAACCACCCCGATTGCCACCCCTTTATGGTCTCCACAAAGGAGCCCTCGAGCCATAGGACGTTGGCCATCTTGCCCAACATGGCACCTCCGCACTCCGCTTGGCGACCGCCCACTACCTTCGGCTTGACATTAAAGGTCTTCAGCCATAAGCCGAAGTGGGGCTGGATGCAGAGGAAGGCCTCGCACACGACGATGAATGCCGAGATGTTGAGGATGAAATTCGGGGCCAGATCATGGAAATCCAGGCCGTAGTACAACATGAGCCCCCGGACAAATGGGTGAAGTGGAAAACCTAGTCCGCGGAGGAAGTGGGTGAGGAACACCACCCTCTCATGGGGCACGGGTGGGGATGAGCTGCCCCTTGTCGAGGAGCCGATCTTGGCGATGTCATTTGGACAAGTATCCGGCCTTCCGCAGCTTTTGATGTGCCCCTCCATGACGGAGGAGGCCATCCACTTGCCTCCGCCTCCGGACATGGCTGGAGAAGGTTGAGGTGGGATGTGCGGACTTGGTATTTGGAGCTCGAAGTCTTGTGAAATGGATGAGCAAAGGAGGAAGAAGGCGTAGGTGAAAAGGTGGATCCTTATGCCCTTATATGGACGGACGAAGCTATGCGTCCCCACCAGCCTGGTAAACCTCGCTTGTCTCCCAAGCACCATAATCAATGGCGTGGTTGGGTTACCCACGCCCGTATTGATGAGAATCCCGGAATAAGGGGACACGATCTCTGCTTTGACAAGACGTGCCAAGGAAACCACCTCGCTAAACGCTACCGAGGTGGGACAAGAAAACGATTAGAATAAAGGCTTGGTCGTGGTGCGATGTCACGCTGCGGAATACGTCCCAGATTGAATTTGTGTAAATATTATTCTCTCTCACGGTGGTATGTGGAACTTATTTTGCGAGCCGGACACTATCCTTGTGTTCAAAATCTTCTATGAAGTATTCGGAGGAGGAACCCGCCTTGCAATGCCGAAGACAATATGCGCCGGACTCGTCATCATTGAAGCCTGGTTCGAGAGACTCTTGAGGAGTCCTGGATTAGGGGTGTTCGGATAGCGAACTATCACCTTTGGCTGGACTCTGGACTATGAAGATACAAGATTGAAGACTTCGTCCGTGTCCATATGGGACTTTCCTTGGCGTGGAAGGCAAGCTTGGCGATACGGATATGTAGATCTCCTACCATTGTAACCACTCAGGTAACCCTAACCCTCTTGGTGTCTATATAAACCGGAGGGTTTTAGTCCGTAGGGACGAACAACAATCATACCATAGGCTAGCTTCTAGGGTTTAGCCTCTCTCGATCTCGTGGTAGATCTACTCTTGTACTACCCATATCATCAATATTAATCAAGCAGGAGTAGGGTTTTACCTCCATCGAGAGGGCCCGAACCTAGGTAAAAACATCGTGTCCCTTGTCTCCTGTTACCATTTGCCTAGACGCACAGTTCGGGACCCCTACCCGAGATCAGCCGGTTTTAACACCGACAACAAGCCTGGACAACTTATAATAGGAAAAATGCTCCCGAGGACACAGGGGAATATCATCAAGCTAGTTTTCATCACGTTCATATGATTCGCGTTCGGTACTTTGATAATTTGATATGTGGGTGGACCGGTGCTTGGGTGCTGTTCTTACTTGAACAAACATCCCACTTATGATTAACCTCTATTGCAAGCATCCGCAACTACAACAAAAGTATTAAGGTAAACCTAACCATAGCATGAAACATATGGATCCAAATCAGCCCCTTACGAAGCAACGCATAAACTAGGGTTTAAGCTTCCGTCACTCTAGCAACCCATCATCTACTTATTACTTCCTAATGCCTTCCTCTAGGCCCAAATAATGATGAAGTGTTATGTAGTCGACGTTCACATAACACCACTAGAGGCTAGACAACATACATCTCAATACCAAATTCACATGACTACTAATAGCAAGACTTCTCCATTGTCCTCAGGAACAAACGTAACTACTCACAAAGCATATATATGTTCAAAATCAGAGGGGTAATAATATGCATAAAGGATCTGAACATATGATCTTCCACCAAATAAACCAACTAGCGTCAACTACAAGGAGTAATCAACACTACTAGCAACCTACTAGCACCAATCCCGGACTTGGAGACAAGAATTGGATACAAGAGATGAACTAGGGTTTGGAGATGAGATGGTGCTGGTGAAGATGTTGATGGAGATTCCCTCTCCCAATGAGAGGAGCGTTGGTGATGACGATGATGATGATTTCCCCCTCCCGGAGGGAAGTGTCCCCGGCAGAATAGCTCCGCGAGAGCCCTAGATTGATTCCGCCAAGGTTCCGCCTCGTGGCGGCGGAGTTTCGTCCCATAAGCTTGCCCCCGATTTTTTCAGGGTAAAAGTGATGATATAGCAGAAAATGGTCGCCGGAGGCCCACCAGGGGGCCCAGGAGATAGGGGGCGCTACCAGGGGGCGCCTGCCTCCCTGGACAGGGTGTGGGCCCCCTGGCCTATTTCTTTTGCTCATAATTTCTTATAAAATCCAAAAAGTTGTTTCGTGGAGTTTCAGGACTTTCGGAGATGTGCAGAATAGGTTTCCTGCGTTTGCTCCTTTTCCAGTCAGAATTCCAGCTACCGGCATCCCCCCTCTTCATGGTAAACCTTGTAAAATAAGGGAGAATAGCCATAAGTATTGGGATATAATGTGTAATAACATCCCATAATGCAATAAATATTGATATAAAAGCATGATGCAAAATGGACGTATCACGCCCTATCGCACCTTTGGCAAGTCCGAGGTGAGGCAGAGGACGCCGGTGCTGGCATTTAGTGTGTACCACAGATGGCGGTCGGCATCGTCTAGTTAGCTAAGAATAAGCTAGTACTTGTATGCTACTAGAGTATTAGTGGGACTAGATAGTTAACTTGGCTATGATGGTTGTCAACGTGGAAGTTCAGTACTCTATATCTGGATCGGACACATTACTTTGCTCACGAATGTTGAACTTTTCGCTTGAGCGTATGGAATGGGCTGTTATTTTTTTTAAATGGGTTGTATTTGTCCGCCACGGGTTTAGAGGCTGACTTGTGGGCCTACCAGGTTGACGCGTACATAATCAGGAGATGATTGTACGTGGAGAGGATGACAGCAGGGACCCACCAAGGTCATGGCAGTACGCAAGAAAGTGCCTCCTTATTTCAAGCCAATAAAAAATTTTGCTCCTCCTAATGAATTTCTGACATCTAGATCCCATGCCATTGCCAACGTAGTCAATAAACGAGAGAATTGCACAACGAGCGGCTGACACCAGGGACCCAGCAGCTCGCCCAGTTATTTTTGTTTTGGGTTAATTTGATTGAAGGAAATATGCCCTAGAGGCAATAATAAAGTTATTATTTATTTCCTCATATCATGATAAATGTTTATTATTCATGCTAGAATTGTATTAACCAGAAACATGATACATGTGTGAATACATAGACAAACATATAGTCACTAGTATGCCTCTACTTGACTAGCTCATTAATCAAAGATGGTTATGTTTCCTAACCATAGACATGTGTTGTTATTTGATTAATGGGATCACATCATTAGGAGAATGATGTGATTGACATGACCCATTCCGTTAGCCTAGCACTTGATTGTTTAGTATATTGCTATTGCTTTCTTCATGACCTATACATGTTCCTCGTAACTATGAGATTATGCAACTCCCGTTCTGGGAGGAACACTTTGGGTGCTACCAAACGTCACAACGTAACTGGGTGATTATAAAGGAGTATTACAGGTGTCTCCAAAGGTACATGTTGGGTTGGCGTATTTCAAGATTAGGTTTTGTCACTCCGATTGTCGGAGAGGTATCTCTGGGCCCTCTCGGTAATGCACATCACATAAAGCCTTGCAAGCATTGCAACTAATAAGTTAGTTGCGAGATGATGTATTACTTTAACGAGTAAAGAGACTTGCCGGTAACGAGATTGAACTAGGTATTGGATACCGACGATCGAATCTCGGGCAAGTAACATACCGATGACAAAGGGAACAACGTATGTCGTTATGCGGTTTGACCGATAAAGATCTTCGTAGAATATGTAGGAACCAATATGGGCATCCAGGTTCCGCTATTGGTTATTGACCGAGAATAGTTCTAGGTCATGTCTACATAGTTCTCGAACCCGTAGGGTCCGCACGCTTAACGTTACGATGACAGCTTTCATTATGAGTTTATAAGTTTTGATGTACCAAGATTGTTTGGAGTCCGGATGTGATCACGGACATGACGAGGAGTCTCGAAATGGTCGAGACATAAATATTGATATATTGGAAGCCTATGTTTGGACTTGAATAGTTCCGGTGAAATCGGGATTTTATCAAACACCGGGGTTCTGGAACCCTCCTGGGGTTAATGGGCCTTAGTGGGCCATGAGGGAGAAGAGGAGGGCCGGCCGGGGCAGGCCGCGTCCCCTCCCCTAGTCCGAATAGGACAAGGAAGAGGCGGCGCCCCCTTTCCTATTTCCTCCCCCAAGTCCTAATCCAACCAGGAAGGGGAGTCCTACTCCGGTGGGAGTAGGACTCTCCTCCCAGCGCCCTCCTCCTAGGGCCGGCCGCACCCCCCTTTGCTCCTTTATATCTGAGGCGGGGGCACCCTAGAACACACAAGTTGATCTACGGATCGTTCCTTAGCCGTGTGCGGTGCCCCCTCCACCATATTCCACCTCGGTCATATCGTCATGGAGTTTAGGCGAAGCCTGCTCACGATGAGAGCATCATCATCGTCACCACGCCGTCATCCTGACGGAACTCATCCCCGACACTTTCTTTGGATCGGAGTCCGGGATCGCCATCGAGCTGAGCGTGTGCTGAACTCGGAGGTGCCGTCGTTAGGTACTTGGATCGGTCGGATCGTGAAGACGCATTTACTACATCAACCGCGTTGTCATAATGCTTCCGCTTACGGTCTACGAGGGTACGTGGACAATACTCTCCCCTCTCGTTGCTATGCCATCACCATGATCTTGCGTGTGCGTAGGATTTTTTTTTGAAATTACTACGTTCTCCTTCATTGATAAATGCCACTCCAAATCTGGTGACTCCGAGAAATGCCACTGCAATTTCCGAACTTTGAGAAATGCCATTCCATGCCATTTCCAGTGGAATTTTTCGAAGTCTGGAGTGGCGTTTTTCAAAGTTTGCAAATTGCGGTGGCGTTTTTCAAAGTTTGCAAAATTTGCAGTGGCATTTTTCAAAGTTTGGAAATTGCAGTGGCATTTTTATGAATCGACATAATTGGAGTGTCATTTATCTAATTTGTTTTTGGGACGGAAGCAGGGTGTCAACTGGGATGTGCGGGGCACTCTGGCCTGTCTAGACAGCCTTTTCTTTTATGTTTACCATAGACAAGCCCAGTAGTTTTTTCTTTCTTTCTGAAAATGGCTAGCCCAGTTTTTTTGTGATTTGTCACGTAAGACGCTTTGTCAGGGATGTTGGGCTGCAAATCTTTCAAGACGAGGAGAGCTTCATTCGGCTGGCCGAGAAAATGGCCTATCAGTAATGAGAAAAGGGTTGTACATTTTTAAAACACATCAAACTGTCAATTAGTTTCAAATTTCTTTTTTTTTCGTTTCAAGATTTTAAATTGCATTGATTTTTATGCGTGGAAAATTTGTTGGATTTTATATTGATATACATTTATTTTTAAAATCAATTTGAATGTGACACGAAATTTCGGGATTAAAAACAGTTCGGACCGCACCAAAATATGCAAAATTTCGTATAATTTTCTAACCGTGGCCACAATATGGGCTGTAATGCTAACAAAAAGATTATGGGCTCCAAAAAAACCTTAAGAATTAGCAAATGGGATGTAAATTATTAGAAATTATGGCAGATGGGCTATATGTTGTTTTCCACAGATTTGAAGCTTTCCTTAAAAAAAGGTTGATGCACAAGCAATGACTGTTAGATGTCCATCCAACGGCCGTCGTGCTTCTTCAATCTCTGATCTTCCTGCTCCAGCCGCTCAAACAAGCGCCAGCGAGACTGCCTGCTCCCTCCTCCCACGGCCGTCTATGCTGTCGCGCGGGCCTCACCGCCCCACCGTACTCCCATCGCTGGTTTTTGTTATCCCTCTACTCACCCACACCCGTTGTTATTCTCTGGCGACGGCAGACGAACCAGTAAACCCTCGTACAGTCGTACTCCCCTCCGCGTGGGAAACAACTGCCGAGTCTTCCCTAGCTCTGTGTCGTTCCCTTCCTAGGCCTCGCCGTCATCCACCGACCTGGTGCTCTGGGCGTGGCGTGGTCAACCTGGTCAACGACCAACATGCATCTGAAGTGGATTGTACGTGAAGAGGCCGACAGCTGGGTCCACGGCCGCATGCAAGGAAATGCCTCCTTATTACGCGCAAAAGAATGATTCCTCCACCAAACATCTGGGACCCACCGAAAGGGCCTCCGTATTTCGCGAAAAAACGTTCCCGCTGGCCGACAGCTCGGACCCACCTATATCTTCGCACGCAAGGAAGTGCCTCCTTATTACGCACAAAAATGAATACTCCCCTACTAGCCGGGACCCAAAGATAGTGGGAGGCTGACTTAATGGGCCTACTAAGTTGACGGGACGGAGGGCTTTGTCAACTTAGTCAATATGCACGATTCTAGCTCCAGTGACCGTACGATGTCCATCCAACGGCCGTAGTGCTTCTTCAACCTCTGGTCTTCTTGCTCTAGCCGCCCAGCAAAGGCAGGTCGTGTCACCGCTTCCTACCTCCGTGGCGGCTGTCTGCCCGTGAGGCCTCACCGCCCCCTACTACTCCCAACGCTGGCCAGGACATCCCTCCACTCACTCACACCCCCTGTTATTCTGCGGCAATGGCAACCTCACATCGCAGCCGAACTAGTGAACCCTCGTAATCCTATTCGCGTGGGCATCCACTGTCGCGTCTTCCCTGACTCCGCGTCGTCCCCTTCCTAGGCCTCACCGTCATCCACCGCCTTGGTGCTCTCGGTGCGGCGTGGTCAATGTGGTCAACGACCGACTTCCATCGAAAGAGTACTGTATGTGGAGAGGATGACAGCTGGGTCCACGGCCGCAGCAAGGAAGTGCCTCCTTATTACGCGGATAATAATGATTCCTCCACCTCACTGCAGGGACCCACCGGACGGGCCACCGTATTTAGCAAAAAAAATGTTTCCCCCTAACTGTTGGGACCTAACAGCTACATCTTTGCACGCAAGGAAGTGCGTCCATATTATGGGCAAAAAAATGATCCGCCCCCCTGACTACTGGGACCCACCAGCTACATCTTCGCATGCAAGGAAGTGCCTGACAATCGAGACCCACCTGGTCGAAGCGTACATAGTGTTGTCATTCTGGTCGCGAACGTGTACGTACATGCTGGTCGATGTAGAGGCGCACACGTGTCGTAGTAGAGGTGCGCACGTGCCGTAGTAGAGGTGCGCACGTAGCATGTACACGTACATAAAACGGCCAGGGTGCAAGAAAGAAAATACGGCCGTGTACGTACATACGGGCGGGGTCTCAAATGCCTACTCGCGCATACGTACGGCCAAGGCTCGTGTACATGGCTGGGTCGAAACAGAGAAACTGCGTCATCGCCGTGTTCATGGGGAGGCAACGAAATGCGTCGTGTTCATCGGGAGGCAACGGAACGCGTGCTGTTCATCGGGAGCCAACCGGCTTGGACGAAACAACCGATAGAAATGAGGCCTGGCATACCACGAAACGGAGGAAACGGCCTTGTGTTCGATCGGCCACGGTTGAAACGGTATCCTGTTCATCGGGAGGGGTCTGGCGTAATGCAAAACGGAGGAAACGGACTTCTGCTGAACCTCCTGTTGGGGAACGTAGTAATTTCAAAAATTTCCTACGCACACGCAAGATCATGGTGATGGCATAGCAACGAGAGGGGAGAGTATTGTCCACGTACCCTCGTAGACCGTAAGCGGAAGCGCAGGCGTTATGACAACGCGGTTGATGTAGTCGTCGTCTTCACGATCCGACCGATCCAAGTACCGAACGACGGCACCTCCGAGTTCAGCACGCGTTCAGCTCGATGGCGATCCCGGACTCCGATCCAGCAAAGTGTCGGGATGAGTTCCACAAGACGACGGCGTGGTGGCGATGATGATGCTCTCTGGGCGTGGCTTCGCCTAAACTCTGCTGACGATATGACCGAGGTGGAATATGGTGGAGGGGGGCACCGCACACGGCTAAGGAACGATCCGTAGATCAACTTGTGTGTCATGGGGTGCCCCCTGCCCCCGTATATAAAGGAGCAAGGGGGGAGGAGGCAGGCCCTAGGAGGGGGCGTGCCAAGTGTGGAGTCCTACTAGGACTCCCTAGTCCTAGTAGGATTCCACCTCCCTTGTTGGAGTAGGAGAAGGGGAAAGAGGGGGAGAGGAATAAGGAAAAGGGGCTGCGCCTTATCCAATTCGGACCAGAGGGGGCGCAGGCCTCCTTCCTTTGGCCTCTCTCCTCTATTCCCGTATGGCCCAATAAGGCCCATATACTCCCCGGCGAATTCCCGTAACTCTCCCAGACTTCAAAAATACCGAATCACTCAGAACCTTTCCGAACTCCGAATATAGTCGTCCAATATATCGATCTTTACGTCTCGACCATTTCGAGACTCCTCGTCATGTCCCCGATCTCATCCGGGACTCCGAACTCCTTCGTTACATCAAAACTCATAAACTCATAATATAAGCATCGCCGAAACCTTAAGCGTGCGGACCATACGGGTTCGAGAACTATGTAGACATGACCTAGAACTATTCTTGGTCAATAACCAATAGCGGAACCTGGATGCTCATATTGGCTCCTACATATTCTACGAAGATCTTTATCGGTCAAACCGCATAACAACATACGTTGTTCCCTTTGTCATCGGTATGTTACTTGCCCGAGATTTGATCGTCGGTATCCAATAACTAGTTCAATCTCACATCGGCAAGTCTCTTTACTCGTTACGTAATGCATCATTCCGTAACTAACTCATTAGCTACATTGCTTGCAAGGCTTATAGTAATGTGCATTACCGAGAGGGCCCAGAGATACCTCTCGACAATCGGAGTGACAAAACCTAATCTCGAAATACGCCAACCCAACATGTACCTTTGGAGACACTGTAGTACTCCTTTATAATCACCCAATTACGTTGTGACGTTTGGTAGCACCCAAAGTGTTCCTCCGGTAAACGGGAGTTGCATAATCTCATAGTTATTGGAACATGTATAAGTCATGAAGAAAGCAATAGCAACATACTAAACGATCAAGTGCTAGGCTAACGGAATGGGTCATGTCAATCACATCATTCTCCTAATGATGTGATCCCATTAATTAAATAACAACACATGTCTATGGTTAGGAAACATAACCATCTTTGATTAATGAGCTAGTCAAGTAGAGGCATACTAGTGACTATATGTTTGTCTATGTATTCATACATGTATCATGTTTCCGGTTAATACAATTCTAACATGAATAATAAACATTTATCATGATATGAGGAAATAAATAATAACTTTATTATTGCCTCTAGGGCATATTTCCTTCAGTCTCCCACTTGCACTAGAGTCAATAATCTAGTTCACATCATCATGTGGTTCAACACTAATATTCACATCTGTATGTGATTAACACCCATAGTTCACATCGTCATGTGACCAACACCCAAAGGTTTACTAGAGTCTATAATCTAGTTCACATCGCTATATGATTAACACCCAAAGAGTACTAAGGTATGATCATGTTTTGCTCGTGAGAGAAGCTTAGTCAACGGGTCTGTTACATTCAGAGCCGTATGTATTTTGCAAATATTCTATGTCTACAATGCTCTGCACGGAGCTACTCTAGCTAATTGCTCCCACTTTCAATATGTATCCAGATTGAGACTTATAGTCATCTGGATCGGTGTAAAAGCTTGCAATCGTTGTAACTCTTTACGACGGGCTCTTTTATCACCTCCATAATCGAGAAATATTTCCTTGGTCCTCACTAAGGATGTTCTTGACCAATGTCCGATGATCTACTCCTAGATCACTATTGTACTCCCTTGCCAAATTCGTGAGCAAGGTATACAATAGGTCTGGTACATAGCATAGCATACTTTATAGAACCTATGACCGAGGCATAGGGAATGACTTTCATTCTCTTTTCTATTTTCTGCCGTGGTCGGGATTTGAGTCTTACTCAATTTCACACCTTTGCAACACAGGCATGAACTTTTTCTTTAACTGTTCCATTTTAAACTACTTCAAAATCTTGACAAGGTATGTACTTATTGAAAAAACTTATCAAGCGTCCTGATCTATCTCAATAGATCTTGATGCTCAATATATTAGTAGCTTTACTGAGGTCTTTCTTTTAAAGAACTCCTTTCAATTACTCCTTTATGCTTTCCGGAAAATTCTACATCATTTCGATCAACAATATGTCACTCACATATATTTATCGAAAGGCGGTAGTGCTCCCACGCACTTTATTGTAAATACTGAGGCTTCACCGTAAGTCTCAGATAAAACTATATGCTTTGATCAACTTATCAAAGTGTATATTCCAACTCTGAGATGCTTGCACCAGTCCATAGATGGATCGCTGGAGCTTGCACATTTTGTTAGCATCTTTAGGATTGACAAAACCTTCTGGTTGCATCACATACAACTCTTTCTTTAACAAATCCATTAAGGAATGCAGTTTTGTTTATCCATTTGCCAGATTTCATAAAATGCGGCAATCACTAACATGATTCGGACAGACTTAAGCATAGATACGAGTGAGAAACTCTCATCGTAGTCAACACCTTGAACTTGTCGAAAACCTTTTGCGACAATTCTAACTTTGTAGATAGTAACACTACTATCGTCATTCTGCCTTCCTCTTAAAGATCCATTTAATCTCAATGGCTCGCCGATCATTTGAGCAAGGCAATCAAAGTCCATACTTTGTTCTCATACATGGATCACATCTCGTATTTCATGGCCTCAAACCATTTTATGGAATCTGGGCTCATCATCGCTTCCTCATAGTTCGTAGGTTCATCATGGTCTAGTAACATGACTTCTAGAACATGATTACCGTACCACTCTGATGCGGATCTTACTCGAAGACCTCACGAGGTTTGGTAGCAACTTGATCTGAAGTTTCATGATCATCATCATTAACTTCATCACTAATTGGTGTAGGAATCACTGGAACTGATTTATGTGATGAACTACTTTGCAATAAGGGAGAAGGTACAATTACCTCATCAAGTTCTACTTTCCTCCCACTCACTTCTTTCGAGAGAAACTTCTTCTCTAGAAAGTATCCATCTTAGCAACGAATGTTTTGCCTTTAGATCTGTGATAGAAGGTGTACCAAACAGTTTCCTTTGGGTATTCTATGAAGACGCACTTCTCCGATTTGGGTTCGAGCTTATCAGGATGAAACTTTTTCACATAAGCATCATAGCCCCAAACTTTAAGAAACGACAACTTGGGTTTCTTGCTAAACCACAGTTCATATAGTGTCGTCTCAACGGATTTAGATGGTGCCCTTTTAACGTGAATGCAGTTGTCTCTAATGCATAACCCCAAAACGATAATGGTAAATCAATAAGAGACATCATAGATCGCACCATATCCAATAAAGTGCGGTTACGACGTTCGGACACACCATAACGTTGTGGTGTTCCAGGTGGCGTGAGATGTGAAACTATTCCACATTGTTTTAATTGAAGACCAAACTCGTAACTCAAATATTCGTCTCCGCGATCTGATCGCAGAAACTTTATTTTCTTGTTACGATGATTTTTCCACTTCACTCAAATTCTTTGAACCTTTCAATTATTTCAGACTTATGTTTCATCAAGTAGATATACCCATATCTCGCTCAAATCATCTTGTGAAGGTCGGAAAATAACGATACTTGCCACGAGCATCAACACTCATTGGATCGCATACATCAGTATGTATTATTTCCAACAAGTTTGTTGCTCGTTCCATTGTTCCGAAGAACGGAGTTTTAGTCATCTCGCCCAAAGGCACGGTTCGCAAGCATCAAATGATTCATAAACAAGTGATTCCGAAAATCCATCTTTTATGGAGTTTCTTCATGCGTTTTACACCGATATGACCCAAACGGCAGTGCCACAAATAAGTTGCACTATCATTATTAACTTTGCATCTTTCGGCATCAATATTATGAATATGTGTATCACTACGATCGAGATCCAACAAACTATTTTCATTGGGTGTATGACCATTGAAGGTTTTATTCATATAAACAGAACAACAATTATTCTCTGACTTTAAATGAATAACCGTATTGCAATAAACATGATTAAATCATATTCATGCTCAACGCAAAAGCCAAATAACATTTATTTAGATTTAACACTAATCCCGAAAGTATAGGGAGTGTGTGATGATGATCATATCAATCTTGGAACTACTTCCAACACTCATCGTCACTTCCCCTCAACTAGTCTCTGTTTATTCTCAGAACTCCTGCTTTGAGTTACTAATCTTAGCAACCTAACGAGTATCAAATACTCAGGGCTACTATAAACACTAGTAAGGCACACATCAATAACCAGTATATCAAATATACTCTTGTTCACTTTGCCATCCTTCTTATCCACCAAATATTCGTGGCATTTCCGCTTCCAAAGTGACCATTTCCTTTTCAGTAGAAGCACTTAGTTTCAGCCTTTGGTCCAGCTTTGGGCTTCTTCACGGGAGCGACAACTTGCTTGTCATTCTACTTGAAGTTCTCTTTCTTTCCCTTTGCCCTTTTCTTGAAACTAGTGGTCTTGTCAATCATCAACACTTGATGCTCTTTTCTTGATTTCTACCTTCACGATTTCAAAGATCACGAATAGCTTGGGAATTACTTTTGTCATCCCTTGCATATTATAGTTCATCACGAAGTTCTACTAACTTGGCGATGGTGACTAGAGAATTCTGTCAATCACTATCTTATCTGGAAGATTAACTCCCACTTGATTCAAGCGATTGAAGTACCTGCATAATCGAGCACATGCTCACTAGTTGAGCGATTCTCCTCCATCTTTTAGCTATAGAACTTGTTGGAGACTTCATATCTCTCAACTCGGTATTTGCTTGAAATATTAACTTCAATTCTGGAACATCTCATATGGTCCATGACGCTCAAAACGCCTTTGAAGTCCCGATTCTAAGCCGTTAAGCATGGTGCACTAAACTATCAAGTAGTCATCATATTGAGCTAGCCAAACGTTCATAACGCCTCGTGATCCGCTCCTCGCAATTAGGTCCGCTACCTAGCGGTGCATTAAGGACATAATTCTTCCTGCGGCAAAGAATGAGGATAAAGCTCAGATCACGGATCCAATCCGCATCATTGCTACTAACATCTTTCAACACAGTTTTCTCTAGGAACATATTAAAATAAACATATGAAAGCAACAAACAAAGGGAAGCAACAACGCGAGCTATTGATCTACAACATAATTTGCAAAATACTACCAGACTAAGTTCATGATAAATTTAAGTTCAATTAATCATATTACTTAAGAACTCCCACTTAGATAGACATCCCTCTAATCTTCTAAGTGATCACGTGATCCATATCAACTAAACCATGTCCGATCATCACGTGAGATGGAGTAGTTTCAATGGTGAACATCACTATGTTGATCATATCTACTATATGATTCACGCCGACCTTTCGGTCTCCGTGTTCCGAGGCCATATCTCAGATATGCTAGGCTCTCCAAGTTTAACTCGAGTATTCCGCGTGTGCAACTGTTTTGCACCCGTTGTATTTGAACATAGAGCCTATCACACCCGATCATCACGTGGTGTCTCAAAGACGAAGAACTTTCGCAACGGTGCATACTCAGGGAGAACACTTCTTGATATTTAGTGAGAGATCATCTTATAATGCTACCGTCAATCAAAGAAAGATAAGATGCATAAAGGATAAACATCACATGCAATCAATATAAGTGATATGATATGGCCATCATCATCTTGTGCTTGTGATCTCCATCTCCAAGCACCGTCGTGATCACCATAAATCGCCACCGGGCGCGACACCTTGATCTCCATCGTAGCATCGTTGTCGCCTCGCCAACTATTGCTTCTCGACTATCGCTACCGCTTAGTGATAAAGTAAAGCAATTACACGGCGCTTGCATTTCATACAATAAAGCGACAACCATATGGCTCCTCGCCATTGCCGATAACTTCGTTACAAAACATGATCATCTCATACAATAAAATATATAGCATCACGTCTTGACCATATCACAAAGACAAAGATGCCCTGCAAAAACAAGTTAGACGTCATCTACTTTGTTGTTGCAAATTTTACGTGGCTGCTACGGGCTGAGCAAGAACCGTTCTTACCTATGCATTAAACCACAACGATAGTTCGTCAAGTTAGTGTTGTTTTAACCTTCGCAAGGACCGGGCGTAGCCACACTCGGTTCAACTAAAGTGAGAGAGACAGACACCCGCCAGTCACCTTTAAGCAATGAGTGCTCGCGGTGGTGAAACCAGTCTCGCGTAAGCGTCTCGCGTAATGTCGGTCCGGCCGCTTCATCTCACAATACAGCCGAACCAAAGTATGACATGTCGGTAAGCGGTATGACTTGTATCGCCCATAACTTACTTGTGTTCTACTCGTGCATATGACATCTACGCATAAAACCTGGCTCGATACCATCGCTATGAACGTAGTAATTTTAAAATTTCCCTACGCACACGCAAGATCATGGTGATGGCATAGCAACGAGAGGGGAGAGTATTGTCCACGCACTCGTGAGACCGTAAGCGGAAGCATTATGACAACGCGGTTGATGTAGTCGCACGTCTTCACGATCCGACCGATCCAAGTACCGAACGTCTGGCACCTCCGAGTTCAGCACACGTTCAGCTCGATGACGATCCCGGACTCGATCCAAAGCAAAGTGTCGGGGATGAGTTCCACAAGACGACGGGCGTGGTGATGATGATGATGCTCTCATCGGCGAGGGCTTCGTCAAAACTCCATGACGATATAACCGAGGTGGAATATGGTGGAGGGGGGCACCGCACACGGCTAAGGAACGATCCGTAGATCAACTTGTGTGTCATGGGGTGCCCCTTGCCCCGTGATATAAAGGAGCAAGGGGAGGAGGCCGGCCCTAGGAGGCGGCGCCAAGTGTGGAGTCCTACTAGGACTCCTAGTCCTAGTAGGATTCCATCTCCCTTGTTGGAGTAGGAGAAGGGAAAGAGGAGAGGAATAAGGAAAGGGGTTGCGCCTTGTCCAATTCGGACCAGGGGGGCAGGCCTCCTTCCTTTGGCCTCTCTCCTCTATTCCCGTATGGCCCAATAAGGCCCATATACTCCCGGCGAATTCCTCGTAACTCTCCCGGTACTCCGAAAAATACCCGAATCACTCGAAACCTTTCCGAACTCCGAATATAGTCGTCCAATATATCGATCTTTACGTCTCGACCATTTCGAGACTCCTCGTCATGTCCCCGATCTCATCCGGGACTCCGAACTCCTTCGTTACATCAGAACTCATAAACTCATAATATAACTGTCATTGAAACCTTAAGCGTGCGGACCCTACAGGTTCGAGAACTATGTAGACATGACCTAGAACTATTCTTGGTCAATAACCAATAGCGGAACCTGGATGCTCATATTGGCTCCTACATATTCTACGAAGATCTTTATCGGTCAAACCGCATAACAACATACGTTGTTCCCTTTGTCATTGGTATGTTACTTGCCCGAGATTTGATCGTCGGTATCCAATACCTAGTTCAATCTCGTTACTGGCAAGTCTCTTTACTTGTTACGTAATGCATCATTCCGTAACTAACTCATTAGCTACATTGCTTGCAAGGCTTATAGTGATGTGCATTACCGAGAGGGCCCAGAGATACCTCTCTGACAATCGGAGTGACAAAACCTAATCTCGAAATACGCCAACCCAACATGTACCTTTGGAGACACCAGTAGTACTTCTTTATAATCACCTAGTTACGTCGTGACGTTTGGTAGCACCCAAAGTGTTCCTCCGGTAAACGGGAGTTGCATAATCTCATAGTTATAGGAACATGTATAAGTCATGAAGAAAGCAATAGCAACATACTAAACGATCAAGTGCTAGGCTAACGGAATGGGTCATGTCAATCACATCATTCTCCTAATGATGTGATCCCATTAATCAAATAACAACACATGTCTATGGTTAGGAAACATAACCATCTTTGATTAATGAGCTAGTCAAGTAGAGGCATACTAGTGACTATATGTTTGTCTATGTATTCACACATGTATCATGTTTCCGGTTAATACAATTCTAGCATGAATAATAAACATTTATCATGATATGAGGAAATAAATAATAACTTTATTATTGCCTCTAGGGCATATTTCCTTCACCTCCTACGGTCGAAACGGGGTCCTGTTGATCGGAAGGGGTGTGGCATACCGCAAAACAGAGGAAACAAACTTGTGTTAGAGCACTACGGTCAGAACGGGGGTCCTATTCATCGGGAGGGGTGTGGCGTACCGCAAAACGGGACTCCACGGGATACTGTTCATCTTCATCGTCGACCTCCTCCAACCTCCACGGGCTACTGTTCATCCACCGTCGACCTCTCCAGCCTCCACCTACGACTGTTCATCCACGGGCTCCTGTTCATCCAGACTCCACCGCTCCTCCACCAGCTACTGTTCAACCAGCCCTCTCCACGGGGTCTTGTTCAACCACCCCTCCACGGACTACTGTTCATCCAGCCCTCCACCGGCTACTGTTCAACCAGCCCTCCACGGGGTCGTCCTGTTCATCCAGCCCTCCACGGGGTCTTATTCATCCATCCCCAACCGGCTCTATCGGGGTCCTATTCATCCGGAGGCAACACCACGGGGTCCTGTTCATCCAAACCCCCAACAACGCTCATTGTTCATCAAGGGAAGGAGGCAGCAGGGTTCGATCGGCTTCAGTTAGCAGCAGTAGTGAAGGAATCACTCGGGTTCAGTTAACAGCAAGGGATCGATCGGGGTTCAGTAACGTAGCTAGTGCAATCGCTCGGGTTCAGTTAGAGCCCAACGCCTCGCTTGGGTTCGATTAGAGCCCAACGCCTACACCTGCAGCAGCGTCGTGTACGAGAGAAACACGCATCGCTTGGCCCCCGACCACCCACCGTAACCGAGAACTCCCCGAAATTTTCCTCGCCCTCGCTTCTACCACGGTTTTTTCCGTCATGGACAACTCAAAGAATGTCATGCAGCTACATCTCCGACCCGCCCAGGACGAAAAGCCCATTTTCTGTCATGATTTTTTGTCATAGAAGTAGGAGCCCACCACATCTATGATGATATCGGGTTTTGTCACAATTATCGTCATAGAAGTGTCATAAGCATGATAGAAAAAATTTCGTTCGGCCCAAAATGTCACGGATGTGTCTTTTTTTTGTAGTGCTATAGATCCTCTGTTCGCCCTCCTTCATTGGCCAAACAGAGTCTTAGGGGCTACTATCTATATACAGGCAGATTTTTCATATGGAAAGCGGCTAAAGACATTACATTGCATACCTCGAAGCCTGTTAGTGGGCTCGTGAAGGCTTCATTCAGCCCACTCTTAGCGGACTGAACCTTCTCAACCACCGTACCCATAAAGGTATGGTGCTCCTCCAAGACGGACGCACTTTGCAGAGCATCCATCAGCATGTTCGGCGCCTCTGCATTAGTAGAGGTCGCCGCCGGAATAGTCGTCTCCCCCTCCCGCGGAGGGGGCTGCTGATTCGATTCCGGAACCGTTTGTGTCTCCGGAACAGTATCTGGCCGGGGGTCGGATGATCAAGGGCCCCCGTCGCCGGTCTCCATGAGGGTTGCGCCCCTCATGTTCTCGGCAGCCAAGGCGTTATCCTCTGGCGCCGTCTTGGTCCCCTCCCGCACTTCTCCGGAGCCTGGAGAAATCCTTTGGGACGTCACCTCGGTGTCGTCCGCCCTAGGAGGCGGGGAAGCTTGTGGAGGCATCTCGCTCTCCATCTTCTCCGGCGAAAGATCCCCCGATGACGATGATTCTTGAGGGATGTCACGGGCGGGACTGAAACATGAAATTGGATATTATTCTTATAATTTATAAAAATATTGGATGTACGTAAGGCATCCTAAGGTACTTACGATTCAGCAAGGGGCTTGGCTCGAGGGCGGTGCTTGGGGACAACTTTGGTGCCCGAATCCGAATCATCCGAGAGGGATATCCCTCCTCCTGATCTACGGAGGCCGCCCTCTTTTCCCCTTTGAGAGGAGGGTTCTCTTCCTCGTCCTCCTCCTCGTCCTCGTCCTTGTCCTCGTATCCCTCATGAGAGGAAGGAGCCTCGGTTCCTTCGGACATATCGCCCAAAGTATCTTCGTGATGGAGGCCACCTTTGGCCTCCTTGCTCTTCTTCTTCTTGTCCTTCTTCGCCGGCGCCTGGTAGGGCGCCGGGACCAGCATCCTCATCAACAGAGGCTCGGCTAGGTTTTCGAGGAGAGGGGTCGGATACTTAATCTGCTCCGCCTTCTTTATCCAGCCCTATTTAGCAGATGGAATTTTTAGTACCCCTCCCTAAGATTGACGAGCTAAGTAATGTTCGGAAATATGATACTTACTGAGGATGCCGGATTGTTGCAGTCAAGGTCGGTGTCGTTAGACGTCCTTGGCCACGTCTTCTACTTCTTGAAGAGCAGCTTCCAGATCCCTTTGTGCGTCGTGCCGAAGAATCGCTGCAGGGTCCGTGGCCCTTCCGGATTAAACTCCCACATTTTGAGAGGCAGTCGTTGGCAGGGAAGAGCTTGGCAGATAAGCATCACCTGGATCACATCAACAAGGGTGATGTCCTTTGCTATCATGCTCTTGATGCGCTTTTGCAGCGTCGATACTTTGTCAGGTGATCCCTAGTCTAGACCCTTGTTGGTCCAGGACGCGAGCCGTAGAGGAGGTCCAGATCTGAAAGCAGGAGCAGCGGCCCACTTGGTGCCGCGGGGTTCGGTGATGTAGAACCACTCATGCTGCCATACCTTGACAGTATCCACAAATCTCCCTTTGGGCCAGGTAACATGGTCGAGCTTGCTCACCATGGCGCCGCCGCACTCGGCTGTTGGCCCTCGACCACCTTCGGCTTCACATTAAAGACCTTGAGCCACAAGCCGAAGTGTGTGTGTGTGTGGGGGGGGGCGTGGAGGAATGCCCCACACACGATGATGAACGTCGAGATGTGGAGGAAGGAATTCGGGGCCAGATCATGGAAATCCAGCCCGTAGTAGAACATGAGACCTCGGACGAAGGGATGAAGGGCGAACCCAAGTCCTCAGAGGAAGTGGGGGATAAATACCACCCTCTCACCGGGCTCCCGGGTGGGGATGACCTGCCCCGGGGTTGGAAGCCTGTGTTTAATCTCCGCCATCAGGTACCTCGCCTCGCGTAGATCTTTGATGTCCTTCTCCATTACGGAGGAGGCCATCCACTTGCCCTGGAAACCGGATCCGACCATTGATGGAGAAGTTGGGGCGAAGGGAAAGTTTAGAACTTGGGCGATGGAGCTCGGGGACGAAAAGGCAGAGGAGGAAGAAGGCGTGAGGTGAACAGATGGGTCTTTGTCCTCTTATAGAGGCAGTGACTATCAAGCGCCCCTCATAAGCCTTAAACCTCGCCTATTCCCAAGGAGACGTGCGAACGGCATGGTTGGATTACCCAAACCCGCATTGATGAGAATCCCGTGATAAGGGGACACGATCTCTGCTTTGATAAGATGTGTCAATGACCGTGCCTTGAAACGCGAAACGGGGGTTGTAAAACAGTTCAAAATAATAACAGGGCCAGAACATAACGTCTCGCCAAAAAGGTTGCCCGTGGACGTGACTTATTTTGTTTTAAGTATTGTTGTTTTTATAGCTTAGGGTTGTAAGCAGGGTCGGATACATCTCTTATGTGTGGAAGACTGCTTTGTAGTATTCGGAGAAGGAACCCGCCTTGCAATGCCGAAGACAATCTGCACGCCGGATACATCGTCATTGAAGCCCGGTTCAAGGGCTACTGAGGGAGTCCTGGACTAGGGGGTCCTCGGGCGTCCGGGCTATGCGATATGGGCCGGATTGATAGGCCGCGAAGATACAAGACAGAAGGCCCTCCCTCGTGTCCGGATGGGACTCTCCTTTGCGTGGATGGCAAGCTTGGCGTTCGGATTTTGCATCTTCCTTTCTCTGTAAACCGACTCTGTACAACCCTAGGTCCCTCCGGTGTCTATATAAACCGGAGGGTTTAGCCCATAGGGGCAGAACAATCATACATGCTAGACATCTATGGTTTAGCCATTACGATCTCGAGGTAGATCAACTCTTGTAACCCCTATACTCATCAAAGTCAATCAAGCAGGAAGTAGGGTATTACCTCCATTAAGAGGGCCCAAACCTGGGTAAACATCGTGTCCCCTGCCTCCTGTTACCTTCGATCCTTATACGCACAGTTCGGGACCCCCTACTTGAGATCTGCCGGTTTTGACACTGACAGGACGCAACTGAGTTGTGGTTCTTCTTTCGTTGATGTCACCTCTAGAGAGATTAGGCGGTGGAACAGCGATGACCTCGTCTACCCAAGTGGTGTTGTCCCCGACGCTGGTGACGCGGGATCGGGGCCGCAACTCGACGTTACAAGGAGGGCCAGATTGCAATATGTATTTTACATTCAGGGTGCTTCTTGTGGAAGTGTTGGACCGAGGTGTAATTTTATGATGATGTTTTATGTAACCATGTCATGAAGGGCAGGCAAACAAACATTAGTGTCCATGTCCGTGTATGTGATGTTGAAATCGTTCATCCATCCTTCACACGAGCAAGTGTCATCGCCCTCCGCTCTTGCTTCGCTACCTTGACCTTGACGCGACGCCCTCCACTACCGCCTCCTAGGTTCGACCAACCAATGGTGTTGAATGGAGGAGAATGGAGTCCCCCCCAATCGATGTCCTCCACGCCGTAGGCAACATCGCCACGGCCACACGTCCCGCTCAAAACTGGTAGTGATCAGCCAACACATGCACCAAAGAGCAGGTTCTTCTACTACCCTCTAATTTTCTCCTCTTGGGTTCTATCATTCTTTAATTTGTCTTATCTTTTGTTCGAATATAAGTGTCATGTTATGCCATGATTTAGATTATTTTGATTTGTGTACTTGTTTCAAGTACCTAACTGACTTCAAGATTAGACATTTTGGGATAAAGCATATGGAAGATTCAGTCGGCATGAGTGCAAGTTAGATTGATTTTATATACTCCTTTCTTGCGCTATACTTTTTTCTAGTTCTTGCGAATGAAACTACTTTGAATAATTCATTGCGTTGATCGTCTTGCCGGAATGCGTGCTCTTAGCCAATTAATTTCCTTGATTGTCTTATTTGATTGCATCGTTGCCTTGATTTTTCCGTTCCTTTAAAAGTCCACCCCGGCTAACTTCTAATATTGGATTCGCCACTGAAATGTTAAGATTTTACCGAAACGCTAATATTTTGGTAGTTAGTGTGCTATTAAAGCTCGGTTTGTAAAGATCAAACTAAAATTATGATTCGCTAAGAATTGTATGCTAGTAATGAGTTTGGATCACAAATCAAGCGTTGCTAAAAAAGGAGACCCACTGAAATATACAGTAATTTGAATCATTGTTCGAGAAGAAATGCAAGAGCACAAAAACGCCGGCAGCCTCTATCCGATTATCCGCACAGCTGGACCCGCCACTCGCACCACGTTCCATCCAGCTGACGCACACCGCAGCGCCGCCCTGGGCTGGGTCCGTCCGTCCGTCCGTCCGTGGGATTTTTTCCCCATGCGGCCGAGCACGCCGGGTGCGAAGGAGGAAGCGCACCGGTAATTTCCCACCAATAGCAACCAGACAAAAACCGGCGAAGGAAGGAGACGAGATATAGAAGGAAAAAACCATTCCCGTATTTATAACCCCGCTTCCAGTTCTGGGCACGCAGCCCAAACCCCCCCTCCCCTCCCAAATCCCATCCAGATTTGGCCGCCCCACCGCCGCTGCCCCGCCGCCAGATCGGAGCGCGGCCCCGGTCCGATCCCGCTCCGCCCTCCCCAGGTGAGCTCCCGACCCCGCTCGGCTGCCGGCCTACTCGAACCGCGTTCGTATCTTCTCCGATCCGTGTCCTAGAGTAGGAAGCGCGCGTGATCTGATGCGCTGGTGCAAGTTGATGCGTGTATTTTTTTTTTCCTTAGATTGTATCATGCTTGGTTTGGTTTTGCGATCTGCGGTGCCGGGAGCCAGGCAATGCGATGATGATGCGCGCGTGGGAATTGCCGCGGCTAGCTCCGTAGATCTGGATCACCTGAACTTGGACTGCGTGCTGTATGGAGGAGACGGGCTTGTGATCCGCGATGCCTCGTGAACCACGCCGGGTGGTGGATCCGCGGTGGAGCTGGGTTTCGGGGTTCGGCCGGTGCTTCCGATGCGGAATTACCTGCGCCCGCGAGGAGGTCCAGCCTGCTGCGATCTGTACTAGAGTGTTTTGTAGTGACGAGACTTGCAGCTGTTGATACCCACAGGCCACAGCCTCGCAGACGGCAACCTGGAGTGCCTGGTGGGTGCGTGCGGTGACTTGAGTTCGTTCTTGGCAACCTAGGATCGCTCATTTTGACACCTAGATCGGGTAACCTATAGTATTCCCCTATCGTCATGGATAGAAAGGTGCTTCACTGTTTTGGAAGAAATAGATCTATTGATGGGAAGTGAAGCATGAGCTTGTTTGATGATAATTATCCATTTTATCGCTTTAGCCTTTATGTTTCCATTTCCAGCCAATTCCGCTAGTATTGGCACCACAAATTAGCTAGGAGTAGTTATGATTTCAAGTGTACTCTTCTTATTAGCACAGTCAAACATTTCTCTAGTTGTATTCGCACAAAAAAATATTTCTCTAATTGGACAATGGTTATGCTGATTGATTGCTTTCAGTTTAAATTACGTGCCAACTTGGTTTCACTAAACTGCATGTTTTCCCCACCAGAAATCAACACAACACAAGTACCAAATTAACTATGTTTTCATAAAGTATTACCATAAACATACAATTCCATGCAATCCCATCATCTTGGTGTCCTGCAATGTGGTGAGTGGCCTGCATTTACCTGACCAGTTGTTTAGTGTCCAACACCACCTTGGCTACACAACGCGAGCCTTGGGTTATGACATATGCACCCAAACCCATGTGCACTTGCCTTGTAAAACTTCAACTCAACCCAGACCAAGATTGTGTTAGACAACTTTTAGAAATTTCCGACTATCACAGAAATGGCAAAACATAAAAACAACTATAACCACTGTGTCTAATGTTCGTATAATGCCCCCTCTCACTTTGCATATAAATAGTAAGTTCCTCTTCCAGACCTGTTGCCCCCAAGTTTGCAGGCTCCCTATGTGAACCAAATTGGCCCCCCTTTTCTTCCTTGCAGAAAAAGCATCGAGTAGATTTGGTTGTGGTCTTTGATTCATGTTCCTGTGATGTGTGGCCCCTTAAATCATAAATGATTAGGTCATGATTTCATAATCTGCATGCCTTGTGATTTGCGCCTCAATCTAGCCTAGGTTTAGTTATATGGTACTCCCTCCGTCCCATAATATAAGAGTGGTTTTGACACTGTCAAAAACGCTCTTATATTATGGGACGGAGGGAGGGAGTAGATGTTTGGATTATTTGGTTGTCTGGTTCATGGTGAGATGAAAATGCTCTGTACACGGGAGCTCTGTCTATTATGTTCTTTGTTCCTTTTCTTGGGTATAGTCTCCGTGCACTATGGTGGTGCATCTGCTACTTCTGCATCTTAGATTTTGAGTTAGTAACTTTGATGAATTATAGCAAGTAATGTTCTCCCATACATCCAGTTTTTTTTGTTCTTGTTATTGACTATTGAGTTCCCGGGGAATCCGTTAAACGGCTATCCTTTTGAGGATGAGAAGGGAAAAGATAGCCGAGTAAAACTGTGCTATTTTCTGTTGGATCATAACCATGGTTGCCTGTTTTGGTAACAGTTTATGTACACCTATCTGCAGGGACATGGGAATGGAGGTCGTCGGAGCTGAAGCTGCACCAGCACAGGTTAAAGTAGCTGATGAGGAAGTGACCCTTTTTCAAGACAAGGAAAGCCAAGCAACTGCAAAGGAGCGGGAGGAAGCAGCTGTTTTTGGTTCAGACAATGGCAAAGCTGCGGCAAATGACATGGCACCTCCAAAGGACGCAGCGGAGGAGTGGCCTGAACCTAAGCAAACTTATACCTTCTACTTTGTCAAGGTCCGCTCATTTGAGGACCCTAAGCTGAGAGCAAAACTCGAGCAGGCTGAGAAGGACTTCCAAAATAAGATCCAAGCTCGGGCCAAGATTATTGATGCTATAAAAGCTAAAAAGGTATTTCTTCTTAAAACTCAACATCGAAGTAGGACCTACCTCTTTTAGTCCTAATTCTAATTTGACTAGATGTTTCATGCTCTGAAACTTATTTAAAGTGACTCTTTGCACTATTGCTTGCCTGTATGTGTTCTCGTTGAAGTAAACCAGGGGATCAGTGTGCCTGCTTTAAGCATAGTGATGAAACTTACTTCACACTTCCTCTGCAGACTGAGCGTGCTGCTGTTCTCGCGGAGCTAAGGCCATTGAGTGCTGAGAACAGGCAGTACAATGAAGCTTTTAATGAGAAGTTGGAGGAGATGAAACCTTACAGAAACCGTTTAGGCAAGTTCCGTGATGAAAATAATGCCATGCGGGCGGAGAGTGCAGGCTTGTGCTCTTCACTCGAAGAGCTTGAGCATGAGGTATGATCAGCACTTTGATAACTCAACCGCTTCTCAGTCAGTATTCTGATTTTTTATTTGTTTATTCTCCTTCAATTCTCCCTAGATCAAGAGATTGAATCACCGCATAAGTCATGAGAGCATATCTTTAGATGAGGAGAAACGGCTGATCAAAGAAATTAAGACCCTTGAAAAAACCAGACCGAAGGTCAGTTCCAATGCTGCTAAACGAGCTAAAATGCAAGATACAGTGGTTGAAAGAGATGCCATACAGGATCAGGTGAAAGTAAGTATCCCATGCCGTGACTTCTGTCTTTTATTGTGCATTTACCTCCTGCATAAATAAATATTAGATACCATTTTGATTGTCACTTCCCATTCAGCTCATCGGGGATGGTATAGATGGAGTAAAGAAGGAGCGACAAGCAGTCAGGTCTAAGATTAAGGTCCTGGACGATGAGATGAGGGTTGTTGATGGCGAGATTGCTTTGCTTCAAGAAGATTTAAATGCAGCTACCGCCAGAAAGGATAAAGCGTATGAGTCATTGACCGAATTGAGAAAAGCGCGTGATCTTGCCGTAAGTCAGCATACCTTCAACATCTCTCATGCTCATTATTATGTTTGCTCTTGTAATGTTGTTGAGAGTTTGAGACCACCCCATTTTCCAAGTACTTTAGTTGTGTTACAGTTTTAATTAAATAACATGTACGAAATGAGGCATCATCTTTTTCATGCCTGAACAGCACTTGAACTCCCTTTCTTGATTGTGGAAATATATGATCAGCCATCGCCTTTTCAAAATTTGAAGCTCTCTGTGACAGCCACATATTGATAAGCCGAATTCTCTGCATCATACCTGTGCATTTTGGTATCAGGAAAAGTTCCTTATTGACTTGAATGTAGCATCAAATTATGTTAGTCACTTATTGAAATATCTGAGATGGCACTGCCAGTGCAGTGGTTGGAACATGCTTTATTAGAAGTCTGTCACAAATAATGGTTATTTAACGCACTGTCTTAACAAATTCTTTTGATTTTTCTTAATATTTATGTAGAGACTATCTATTGACAATGTTGCCTTCATCTTTGATCAGAATGCATCCTTCCATCAAAACCGCATAGTTCTGAACAGAGCCAGGGATTATTCTTCTAGGAATGAGGTGGAAGAATTGCAAGAGCTCCACAAGACTGAGGTTTGCTTCCACAACCACCTCCTGTAACCTCATCTTTCATTGACTTAAGTATTTCTATACTCAATTGTTGATATGCGCTTTGGTAGGTTGAGAAGTTCATGACACAATGGTGCGGCAGCAAGACCTTTAGAGAGGACTACGAGAAGAGGATCCTCACGTCCCTCAATGGACGACAGCTGACCCGAGATGGCCGGATGAGGAATCCTGATGAGAAGCCCATATTTATCGAAACACAGCAGCCAGCAGCACCTGTGCAACAGGAGCCTATCCCATCAAAAGTGCCTTTGAAACAAGCAAAGGAAGCTGCTGCTCCTCAAGTCGCCCCCAAAGAAGAGCCCCTTGCAAAAGCATCTGCCAAGTCAGCTAAGGTAAAAGCTGCTGTGGATGCTCATGATGATGCCTATGAGGCTGAGCCTCCAAAGGAGAAGCCCAAGCCTAAAGAGGTTGATGTAGCAAAGTTGAAAGAGATCAAGAGACAGGAGGAAATCGAGAAGAATAGACTTGCTTTGGAAAGGAAGAAGAAACAGGCCGAGAAGCAAGCAGCGAAGGCTGCAGCCCGAGCACAAAAGGAAGCCGAGAAGAAGCTTAAGGTAGACACATTAGCATCTCTCTCTCTCTCTCTCTCTCTCCTGTAGCGTAACAATGGTGACAAACTTTTTCAGAAAGAGGAGAAGAAAACCAAGAAGAAAACTGAGGCAGCTGACACCGACGAGCCAACTGACTCAGACACCAAGTCTGATGAAGCAGCAGAAACCCAAGCAGAGGATGAGTCTACTCTAGTTCCTGTAGTGAACAAAGAACAGAAGCAGAACACACGGACGAGGAATGTAGTCACCAAGACCAAGGCGCCGCTGCCAAAGGCGATCCTGAAGAGGAAGAAAGCCCAGTCGTACCGGTCATGGGCCACCCCAGCCGTGGTGATATCCGCCGTTGCCGTGCTCGTCGCCCTGCTCGCGGCGCTGGGCTACTACCAGTACTACCGCCCGGCGAGCACCAGCAACTGATGGAAGGAAAAGAAGGAGGCCTGCACACCCGCCGCCCTCGAGTATGATTCTTACTAGACCAATTTTGCAGGTGAGAGCAACAGAGTGCATGGTGACCTGAATGAACTGAAAAGACTGGAGAAGCTTATTCGTTTCTGTTCTGTTTGTTGGGTGGAGTCGGATAAAAAGTTGCAGTTAATTTTGGTTGGCACAGTTAATTTCGTCCGGGACTCGAGAGTCTATACTGCCAGTGAACTGAGTTGTACTTTAAAGTGGAGAATAGATTGCCATCTGAAATAAGTATGCATGTAAACGTGCTGTTTGTGTATGTGTATACATGGAAATGGAGGCGCATCAGTTGGTCCATCGTCCTAGCTTTGGTTGATTCCCATGACTTCGCTTTGGCAAGTACCTTATGTGTGCGTGTTGCTTACGACTCTTGAGTTTCACAAGCCCATAAGGGGACATGGATTATATTTTCAGCATATCAAGCGATGCCTAGTACGAGGCGAGAGGACGAATCCACCGGATGAATATTTTTGGTTGGACGACTTACGTAACCATTTTTAAAAAGTTACTCCCTTCGTTCCATAATGCAAGACATTTTTTAACATTACACTAGTGTCAAAATACATCTTACATTATATGGGACAGAGGGAGTATTATGTAGGCCATGAATAAATAATCTAAAAAGTGGGTTCCTCCCTTTTCATTCTGTCTTGTGAGATGACAACTTTTTCATTGCAACTGAAGGCTGGGGATCGGTCGGTCCTGATAGTACACATAGAGTACCGTTTGGATCTCTATGATTGGTGCTTTATTAGATGTTCAGATACATGGCCTGGAATATATTCTTCAGAATGTTGAGTATTAGCAGCACTGTTTGACAGTATCTTCTTGTATCACTATCATCTTATACTGCCAGATATGGCAACGAACAATCAGTCTTTCAGAGCAGAAGCCCATACTTTGTGAACTCTTGGGCTAAGCACATGCAGCAATTGTCGCTGCAGTTCGACTCGTCCTTATTATTTACTCCCTTTGTCATAAAATAAGTGACTCAATGTTGTACAAAGTCGAGTCACTTATTTTGGGACAAAGGGAGTATTTATTTATTTTGAGAAACTTTTAATTTATTCATTTTCAATTATGGTAGTAGAGCAAACATAAAAAATAGTTAAAACTATATTTAGATTCGTAGAGCACCAAGCGACGACTACAAACACTGAAGCGAGTTAAAGACGCTTCGTCCTCATCGTCCCTCCTTACGTGAAGTCAGGCACAACTAGTAGTAGTAGACAGTCGGGAAGTATATTGCTTCACCATAGGATTTTTCAGTCATGGAGCAAACATTAATATGCACAATATCAAGAACATTTTCTACTCGGTGTGAAGGGAGTGTACGAAATGCAATCTTATGTTATTTTCCAGCAAAATAATGTGCATAGAGTTTCAAGAATATACATTTCAACTGAGAGAGGTAGTCCATGCGAACAAGAGCATGCATGCCGTTCTCACTCATATGTCCAAGCCTCTTGTGTCACAGTTCAACCAAATGCCTTTTTTCAGCAATGTTCAACACTTCATTGCACAACTTAGTTTTAGTCACACATAGAGAGAACCCTGCTTACTGCCTCAAGCCACGATAAAAGAGCCTTTGATGAGCTTCTGTTTTTCTTCACCAAAATAACTAGGATGTTCGATATCATCAAGCTTGGCCATTGACAATAAATTCAGTCTTATGTCAAGAACATGCCTCACATCATCGAGCACCCAATCAGCAACCTGTGTTTGTTTCAATGCATATAGAGCCCTTGGCAATAATTGTTGACGAACGACTATTTCTCATCCTCACTTGGCCAGTAACATCGCTAGTGTAAAATGTAAAATACTCCTTGTGTGATGTGATGTGGAAGGGCACACCTAGTCCACAACCCAGCTCATGGCACCATTACGAACAACACTATAGCATTCTTCTTCTTCAATGACAATATAGTCCTTATCTGTTCTAGTCATGGCAGAGCTGCTTTTGCTCGGTTTTCTTTGCAAGTTTTCCCCCTGCAAGCTCTCTTTTGTACTTAATGCACTCGCTCTTTATGTGTCCAGATTGCCACAATGAAAGCAAGTAATGTCTTTTCTCTGTCTTGGCTTTGGTCTCCCTCTGGATTTACTTCTGCCTTGCTGAAATCTTGTATGAGCGCATCCATGGTTGTCATACTTCCCATGGGTTTCAACCACATATGCATCACAAGAAGAGGCACCATCACCCTTTTCCTTCTTTCTGGCTTCTTAATTCAACATGTTGTTCTTCACCATCTCCAAAGTCGGCTTCCCATCTGTAGCTGAATTGCTAAGTGACACAACAAGCGTGTTTCAACTATCAGGCATGAAACTCAGCAGCAACAATGTTTGCACCTCATCCTCAAAATTTATCTTCATGGCTGAAAGTTGGTTATATGGAACTGGAAGACATTCAAGTGCTCAATCACACTTGTTCCATCTCGGTACTCAACCTTTGCAAGTCTTTTGATCACCAAGGCCTTGTTCATTGATGTCTTTTGAAAGTGCGTTACGTCGACTAGAGAGGGAGTGAATAGACGATTTTTATGAATTCTTGAATGAGGAATTTCAGGGTGAGGAAATTCCTAAGCGAAGAACTGCTTGCAGCGGAATAAGTACTCAGGTATAAGCAAAACAGAGTAACAGCATAGTCATCATGATGAAATGAAAGACAAACATAGAGTACAGAAAGCGTAAACACATGATAAGCAGGAAGAAGACAAACAGACTGAAGAAATAGGATTGAGGAATTATAGAAAGTCTTCAGTCAAAGTCTTCAAACAGTAATGATCAGGTACATCAACACATGACTGAGGAAATGAAAGGGTTGAGGAAATAGAACCAGTTGGCTTGGTGAAGACAATGATTTGGTAGACCAGTTCCAACTGCTGTGACAGTTGTACGTCTGGTTGGAGCGGCTGAGTATTTAAACTCGAGGACACACAGTCCTCACCGTATTCTCCTTGAGCTAAAATCACACAAACTCGCCCAACAGTAGTGGTAAGTCTTCACAGGTGACTTCCAAACCTTCACAGACTTGGTCACTCGGCAATCCACAATTCCTCTTGGATGCTCAAACCATGACGCCTAACCGTCTGGAGGATACACAGTCCTCAAAGGTAACAAGCGTCGGTTCCATACAGGAACAATCTCTTCAGTGATGCTCAATCACTTTGGGGTTTGTAGGTTTGGGTTTGGGATTTGGGTTTTCCTCACTTGATGATTTTCGCTCAAAGTCCTCGGAGGATGGGATGCTCTCAAATGACAAGTGTTAGTTTCTCTCGGAGCAGCCAACCAGCTAGTGGTTGTAGGGTGCGACTATTTATAGCCTAGGGAGCAGCTTGACATGATAAGACATAAATGCCCTTGTCTGATATGACCGTTAGGTGGTAGGATATTTTGGAATAGCTGTCGTGCGGCTCAACAACGGTCGGATATTTGAGGTTCGAATTCCTCAAGGCTATCATGTTCCTCACTGTGTAGGCAATCCGCACTGGCGAATTCCTAACTCCTCAGTCAGAACAAATTCCTCAGAGATCAAAAGATCTTCGTCTCTGTCACTGAAGAAATTGATTGAACTGATATGAGATTTCCAATGGCTTTACTCGAAGGATTGGGTAGGTGTAAGATTTTGAGATGAGCATCACATGGAAATCCGTTTCCTTAGTATTACCTCGACCCCCCTTTAACAGTACGATGTTTCCTATGACTCAAGAAGAAGAAAATGAAACTACGAAAACAAAAGTCTTCACGCTTCAGATTCCTCGCATGAATGTCGAAGTCTTCAAGGTCACACCAATTTCTTCACTTTCAAAGTCTTCAGAGAACCAAAGTCTTCAACCGAAGACATTCATTTTAGGGTCGACTTTCACTGTAAATATCAAACTCCTCATTGACTTATAGAGCCTATGTATACTCACAAACATATTAGTCCCTTAACCTATAAGTCTTCAATACACCAAAATCACTAAGGGGCACTAGATGCACTTACAATCTCCCCCTTTTGGTGATTGATGACAATATAGGTTAAGTTTTCAACGGGGATAAACATATGAATTGAAAGTACTCAATATTGAGGAATTTGATTGCAAGATATAGAAGAACTCCCCCTGAAGATGTGCATAGTGAGGAATTTGCTTTTGAAGCAATGCACATTTGAAGAGTAGAATCATGGAGAACTCCCCCTATATCTTGTAATTCATACACGCATTTAACATATAGAATGAAGAATTTGAAATGCATGATGAAATATGGTGACGGATGTGATTCAGCATGCGTGCATAACATTAATGAGGAAATAGCATGCAGAAAAAAAACAGAGCAAAAGTATCAGGTCACCATCGTACTTAAGTTTACAACTCAATCAACAAAAGCTTCAGAAGAATGAGAGTTGCAACTTAACAAAAAAACGCCCATATATATAGACCCGCTTGAAGACTAACTCAAATTTCTCCCCCTTTGTCATCAAATGACCAAAAGGGACGAAAAGTGAGGACTAACGCCCCTGAAGAATTTCTTCACGAAGTCGAAGGAGGAGCGTCAGCGTTGTTGGGGTCGTTTGTTGGAGAAGGGCCTGCCGCAGTGTCGTCTAGATCTTCATTTTCATCAGTATCACGGGATGAGGAATATGAACTGGTCACCAGAGAAGGAACTGCAACTTTGTTGAACTTCTTCGGAGGAGGCTTAGCCCAGCCGAAGTCCTGCTTGAAGCCCATCTGCTTGAGATCCTCATCACCGTAAAGGTGAGACAGTATAGCCCAGGTGCGATCAAACACTTCATTAAGGTAGTAATGGTTCTTCTCCACTGAATTATATGTGGCAGTCATGTTGTGAAGAATTGAACCAAACTGACGTTTTACCCATTTGTGATTGCGATCCACCTTTTGATCAAGACTGGAGAAGCTCATGATCAGTCATCACCCTTGGAGCTGTTGCCTGAGGACTTTTCTTGGATGCATTAGCGGCAGAATCATGCGTAGCAGAGTCATCATTGGTGGAGTATGAAGCAGCTTTGCGAAACTGTCCATCCAATGGTCGAATGCTCAATAACAGCAGTGGCCTTGCCCTTTTCATCAGTTGAGGAAAATGTCTGTTTGAGGACTTCAATTGGGGGCAAGTAGCTGCCATGGTTGAGTGCATCAGCTTTGTAGTTGAGTGAAGACCTTGATCTGAGGAATCTCATAATCCAGGGAGCGTAAGGCTTCAAATCAAATGGGGACATTGCAATGTTTGCCAAAGTCCTCATAAAGAAATCATGATAGTTCACGGGTATACCGTGCATGATGTTGAAAAGCAGATTCTTCATGATGCCAACGACTTCTTCATCATTCGAGTCGTGGCCTGTGATTGGACTCAATGTTTTCGTCAGAATGCGATAGACTATCCTTGGCACATATTATAATTCCTTCACAAGGAATTTGGTCCTTGAGGCTTGTCCAGGCTTCAGTGGCTTCATCAGCACTTGCATGAAATGATCTGACAGCTCAATTTCAGAGTAAATCAGACGCGCACCTTCTGGGGAGGACTAACAGGCATGGCACGAAGCAATTCAGTTGTCGGTGCCTTATAGTGAGTGTTCTCTATCATCCAGTCCAACAGCCATCAATTCACATCTTCAGCATTGCCTGTGATGTGCAGCGTCGCATAGAATTGAAGAATGAGTTCTTCATTCCAACCGCAAATGTTAGTGCAGAAATTGTGCAGGCCAACATCATGAATGGCAGCGAGGACTGGCGTAAAGCAAGGCAGTGATTCCATATCCAAGTGAGGAATATGCTCATGGTAGAAGACTTTGTCCTTGTTGAACATCACCGAAGAATAGAAATTTTCTTGACTAGCTGTCCAGAAGCACTTCCTCCTCAGGCGAGCAGAATCATAGGGATTGTAGTCCGTGAAGAATACATGCTCATTGAAGAAGGCATCAGCCTTGAACTTCGGAGTTTTGGAGAATGGATTCTTTGACTGAGGCTGAGGAGTGTCAGTGATCTGAAGAATAACTTCTGGAATGTCAATTTCTGGAGCCGCAGGCTGAGGAATATCTTCTGCTTTAGTAGCAGCCTGGGCCTCTATTTCTTTAGCAGCATTTTCATCAGCACTAGTGGTTCGAATCTCTTCATGAATGGAAGGGGTGGCATGAGTTTCTTCAGAGCCCATCAGAACTTCCGTTGGCGCTGGGGACTGAGGAATTTGCTGTAGTGGTGTGAACAGAGGAGAGTTGGGGTGTTGACTATCCCAAAAATCATCGTTCATCACTGGAGTGGTGCAACCAATGTCCACATCCTCATCCACTTCCATTTCTTCAACGCTGGCCTCTTCAGCAGTGAACTGAGGCGTTGGCGATGATACTTGAGGAGTTGAAGTGAAAGTATCAACTTCAATTTCTTCATCCATCTGCTCTGTGGAAGCAGCAGAGGGATCTTCTTCAGTAGATTCTTCAGGAATCTGATATTCTTCACCATAAGGAACAAGTTCCTTTGATGGCATGCTTGCAAGAGGAACAACATCAATGTGATTGTCAATTGAACTTGTCAAAATCTTCGCCTTCTTGGGGGCCGAAGATTCTGAGGCAGCTGATGCTTTCCTCTTCTTTAGAGCAGCTCGCTCCGCAGCTTTGGTTTTCTTCACTTCCAGAGCAGAAGGAAGAACTGGGCTTGGTGTTGGTGCAGGCGGAGCAGTGGGAGTTGGATCAATTTCTTCAGTCCCAACTGATGTAGTTGGCCTGTCATAAGCAATTTCTTCAGGCGCAGCAACAGAGTCTTCAGCTGGCCTGGCAGGTTTTTCAGGCGCAACACTAGTGGTTGCCCTGGCAGTTTCTTCAAAGGCTGGAATTTCTTCAGCAGCACTGGTGCTTGCAGTTTCATCAGCAGCCTCATTCTCATCAGCGGTGCTGGCAATTCCTTCAGTGGCTTGAGCAAATGCTTCAGCCTGAGTGACATCAATGTGCACATGAGCAACAACACTTTAAGTGAATTTCTTCATCATCTTGATGAATCTGACTTTGGCACCCTGCCATTAAGCCTTGTAGGCTTCAAATTCATCGCTGAGGGTTCTGAAGCCTGAGGAATTTGAGCAGCTTGAGGAACCGGGGCAGCTTGAGGAAATTGCCTGGGTGGCACTGAGGAGATTGGCCTTGAGGGCATTGAAGAAGAACTTGGCCGTGAGGGCATTGCTGAGGAAGGTGGTTTCTTGGCTGACTTCTTTGGCATAGCCTTCTTGCTTGAAGAAGCCTCAGCAGCAATGGCAAAGAATGTAATCCTCATTAAATTTCTTCACTGCTTCTTTGGCCTGCTTGGCCAACTTAGCTTGCCGCCTGGCCCATTCATCGGCATAATCCTCACCACGTTTAAGGCTTGTTGGATCAGCTCTTTGGCCAGGTGCCAGAGGAGGTCTTGAGCATGGAGGGTTAAGAGCGAATTTCTTCATGTATTTAGGAGTGACATATCTGTACTCCCTCCACTCTCTTGCCCATCTTCTTTCAATCCTCTGAATGTGCACTTTGCGCTCATTCTTCGTCTCCTTGCCATGAGTTGCCTCATGGCGTGTAGAACCCTGCATAGATGTCCGCAGGGATATCAAAAGCAGTATTAACTTCAAGCTTCTTTCCCTTTCTGAGGCCTTTTACCATCTGTCATTTTCTTCAGCTGAGGAATTTGCACAATTGAGTTCTCTGAAGAAGTATGCAGCTTTTCTTCGAGGAATGCTGCAAATGAGTTAAACTGATGAGAACCTAGTGATTCAGCAGTAGACATGTGTGCCTGTGAACAGAGTATAGGTGCGAAGAATTTGGAGAGGTCATGTGCGTTCTCAGAAGGTTTTGTAAATTGAACAAGTTTGAGGAAATTGACCCGATGTGTCTTGAAGAATTTCACTAAGCGTTCTTTGTCTTAGGTTCTAGAGTTGTGCGGATCGTGAGATTCACACAATTGAGAAATCATGAAGAAAAACGTCACTTAGAGAAACCGATCAAGAACTGAAGATTTGTGCTAGGTGTTTAGAGTGTGGAGGTTGAAGAATAAACACCTTTTGAAGATTTGATGAAAATCATCAGAAGAATAAATGTGGTAACAGTAACTTTTAATTACCCTTGATGAAGAACACGACGAACAAGAGGTGTAGATTTAGAAGTTCGTCGGCTCGGATCTTCCACGCCCTAACTTGGCGGAGGAAGACGCTGTTGGAAATATGCCCTAGAGGCAATAATAAAGTGGTTATTATTATATTTCCTTGTTCATGATAATTGTCTATTGTTCATGCTATAATTGTATTGACTGAAAGCCGTAATACATGTGTGAATACATAGACCACAACATGTCCCTAGTGAGCCTCTAGTTGACTAGCTCGTCGATCAACAGATGGTCATGGTTTCCTGACTATGGACATTGGATGTCATTGATAACGGGATCACATCATTAGAAGAATGATGTGATGGACAAGACCCAATCGTAAGCATAGCACAAGATCGTGTAGTTCGTTTGCTAAAGCTTTTCTAGTGTCAAGTATCATTTCCTTAGACCATGAGATTGTGCAACTCCCGAACACCGTAGGAATGCTTTGGGTGTACCAAATGTCACAACGTAACTAGGTGGCTATAAAGGTGCACTACAGGTATCTCTGAAAGTGTCTGCTGGGTTGGCACGAATCGAGACTGGGATTTGTCACTCCGTATGACGGAGAGGTATCTCTGGGCCCACTCGGTAATGCATCATCATAATGAGCTCAATGTGACTAAGTAGTTGGTCACGGGATCATGCATTACTGAATGAGTAAAGTGACTTGCCGGTAACGAGATTGAACGAGGTATTGGGATACCGACGATCGAATCTCGGGCAAGTAACGTACCGATTGACAAAGGGAATTGTATACGGGATTTCTTGAATCCTCGACATCGTGGTTCATCCGATGAGATCATCGTGGAACATGTGGCAGACAACATGGGTATCCAGATCCCGCTGTTGGTTATTGACCGGAGAGCTGTCTCGGTCATGTCTGCATGATTCCTGAACCCGTAGGGTCTACACACTTAAGGTTCGATGACGCTAGGGTTATAGGGAAGGTTTGTACGTGGTTACCAAATGTTGTTCGGAGTCCCAGATGAGATCCCGGACGTCACGAGGAGTTCCGGAATAGTCCGGAGGTGAAGATTTATATATGGGAAGTCATCATACGGTCATCGGAAGTAGTCGGGGGTTTATCGATATTGTACCGGGACCACCGAAGGGGTTCCGGGGGTCCACCGGGAGGGTCCACCTGCCATGGAGGGCCCTTATGGGCTGTATGTGGAAGGGAACCAGCCCCAAGTGGGCTGGGCGCCACCCCCCTTAGGGCCCATGCGCCTAGGGTTGGGGGGGGGGGGACCCTAAAGGGGGCGCCCCCTTGGCTTGGGGGGCAAGCCCCCTCCCCTTGGCCGCCGCCCCCCTCTAGATCTCATCTAGAGGGGTTGGCCCCCTTCCCCCCTTCACCCTATAAATAGAGGGGAGGAGGGAGGGCAGCCGCACCACATCCAAGGCGCAGCCCTCCCCCTCTCCAACACCTCTGCTCCTCCGTTGGAGCTTGGCGAAGCCCTGCCGGAGAACCACTGCTCCACCACCACCACGCCGTCGTGCTGCTGCTGGAGCATTCTTCCTCAACCTCTCCCTCCTCCTTGCTGGATCAAGGCGTGGGATACGTCACCAGGATGCACGTGTGTTGAACATGGAGGTGCCGTTGTTCGGCGCTTAGATCGGAATCCACCACGATCTGAATCGCTACGAGTACGACTCCTTCATCTGCGTTATTGCAACGCTTCCATTTCACGATCTTCAAGGGTATGAAGATGCACTCCCCTCTCTCTCGTTGCTAGTCACTCCATAGATTGATCTTGGTGATCGTGGAAATTTTATAATTTCTGGAACGATCCCCAACAGTGGCATCATGAGCTAGGTCTATGCGTAGTTTCTATGCACGAGTAGAACACAAGTTGTTGTGGGCGTAGATTTTGTCAATTTACTTGCCACTACTAGTCTTATCTTGATTCGGCGGCATCGTGGGATGAAGCGGCCCGGACCGACCTTACACGACGCTTACGTGAGACAGGTTTCACCGATCGACATGCACTAGTTGCATAAGGTGGCTAGCGGGTGTCTGTCTCTCCCACTTTAGTCGGATCGGATTCGATGAAAAGGGTCCTTATGAAGGGTAAATAGCAATTGGCATATCACGTTGTGGTTTTGGCGTAGGTAAGAACCATTCTTGCTAGAAACCTATAGCAGCCACGTAAAAACTTGCAACAACAATTGGAGGATGTCTAACTTGTTCTTGCAGCATATGCCGTGTGATGTGATATGGACAAAGGATGTGATGAATGAAATATATGTGATGTATGAGACTGATCATGTTCTTGTAATAGGAATCACGACTTGCATGTCGATGAGTATGACAACCGGCAGGAGCCATATGAGTTGTCTTAATTTATTGTATGACCTGCGTGTCAATGAATAACGCCATTTAATTACTTTACTTTTATGCTAAACCGTTAGCCATAGTAGTAGAAGTAATAGTTGGCGAGACAACTTCATGAAGACACGATGATGGAGATCATGGTGTCATGCCGGTGATGATGATGATCATGGCTTCCCGAAGATGGAGATCAAAAGGAGCAAAATGATATTGGCCATATCATGTCACTATTTGATTGCATGTGATGTTTATCATGTTTTACATCTTATTTGCTTAGAACGATGGTAGCATAAATAAGATGATCCCTCATAAAATTTCAAGAAAGTGTTCCCCTAACTGCACCGTTATGAAGGTTCGTTGTTTCAAGCACCACGTGATGATCGAGTGTGATAGATTCTAACGTTCGCATACAACGGGTGTAAGCCAGATTTACACATGCAAAACACTTAGGTTGACTTGACAAGCCTAGCATGTACGCATATGGCCTCGAACACAAGAGACCGAAAGGTCGAACATGAGTCATATAGCGGAATCTGATCAACATGAAGATGTTCACCGATGATGACTAGTCCGTCTCACGTGATGATCGGACACAACCTAGTTGACTGGATCATGTATCACTTAGATGACAAGAGGGATGTCTATCTGAGTGGGAGTTCATTGAATAATTTGATTAGATGAACTTAATTATCATGAACTTAGTCTAAAATCTTTGCAATATGTCTTGTAGATCAAATGGCCCACGCTAATGTTGCCCTCAACTTCAACGCGTTCCTAGAGAAAACCAAGCTGAAAGACGATGGTAGCAACTATACGGACTGGGTCCGGAACTTGAGGAGCATCCTCATAGCTGCCAAGAAAGCATATGTCCTAGATGCACCGCTAGGTGAAGCACCCGTTTTCCCAGCAACTCAAGACGTTATGAGCGTCTGGCAGTCGTGTAGTGATGATTACTCCCTGGTTTAGTGCGGCATGCTTTACAGCTTAGAACCGGGGCTCCAAAAGCGTTTTGAGCAGCACGGAGCATATGAGATGTTCCAAGAGCTGAAAATGGTTTTCCAAGCTCATGCCCGGGTCAAGAGATATGAAGTCTCCGACAAGTTCTACAGTTGTAAGATGGAGGAGAATGGTTCTGTCACCGAGCACATAGTCAAAATGTCTGGGTTGCACAACCGCTTGTCTCAGCTAGGACTTAATCTCCCGGATGACGCGGTCGTCGACATAATCCTCCAGTCGCTTCCACCTAGCTACAAGAGCTTTGTGATGAATTTCAGTATGCATGGGATGGTGAAAACCATTCCTGAAGTATATTCAATGCTGAAATCAGCAGAGGTGGAGATCAAAAAGGAACATCAAGTGTTGATGGTCAATAAAACCACTAGTTTCAAGAAAGGCAAGGGTAAGAAGAACTTCAAGAAGGACGGCAAGGGAGTTTCCGCGCCCGGTAAGCCAGTTACCAGGAAGAAGCCAAAGCATAGTTTTGCATATCTACACTACTGGAATTAGCTTATTTGCCGTCTGCCAACTCTTTGCCGTCTGTTGGCTGACGGCAAAGAAGGTCTTTGCCGTCAACCACAAGAAAACGGACAACAAAGAAGTGGCTGATGGCAAACAAGGTCTTTGCCATCAGCCAATTCTTTGTCGTCCGCTGGCTGACGACAAAGAATCTTTTGTTGGGGAACATAGTAATTTCAAAATTTTTCCTACGCACACGCAAGATCATGGTGATGCATAGCAACGAGAGGGGAGAGTGTTGTCTACGTACCCTCGTAGACCAAAGCGGAAGCGATCACAACGTAGAGGAAGTAGTCGTACGTTCTCCTCGCGATCCTGCCGATCCCAAAGGTCACACTCCGGCACCTCCGAGTCGATGATGACGTAGAGGAAGTAGTTGTCGTTCTCCTCGCGATCCAGCCGATCCCAGCGCCCGTTACTCCGGCGCCTCGAGTTCTTGGCACACGTTCAGCTCGATGGCGCCTCCTCGGGTTCCGATCCGGCAAAGCTCGGGGAGAGGGAGTTCCGTCAAGACGACGGGCGTGGTGACGATCTTGATGTTTCACCGACGCAGGGCTTCGCCTAAGCACCGCTACGATATGACCGAGGTGGAATATGGTGGAGGGGCACCGCACACGGCTAAGGAACGATCTCAAGGATCAACTTGTGTGTTCTAGGGTGCCCCCTCCCCGTATATAAAGGAGGGAGGGAGGAGGTGGCCGCCACAAGGGGCGCACCATAGGGAGGAAACCTACTCCAAGTAGGTTTCCTCTCTTCCTTATCTTATTTGGAGGGAAGGAAGGAGTACTAGTATTAGGAAGTAGTACTAGTAGTAGGAATAGGAAGAGGGGAAGGAGAAAGGAAGGGGGCCGCCCCTCCCCACCCGGATTGGGCTTGGGGGCGCGCCTCCCTTGTTCCTTCTCCTTCCTCCTACATGGGCCCAATAAGGCCCATATACCTCCCGGGGTTCAGTAACCTCCCGAGCTCCAAACTTCTCCTAACCTTTCCGGTGTCCAAATATATCCGTCCAATATATTAATCTTTATGTCTCGACCATTTCGAGACTCCTCGTCATGTCCGTGATCATATCCGGACTCGAACAACCTTCGGTACATCAAAATACACAAACTCATAATATATCCGCCATCGAAACCTTAAGCGTGCGGACCCTACGGTTCGAGAACAATGTAGACATGACCGAGACACATCTCCGTCAATAACCAATAAGCGGGACCTGGATGCCCATATTGGTTCCTACATTTTCTACGAAGATCTTTATCGGTCGAGACCGCATAACAACATACGTTGTTCCCTTTGTCATCGGTATGTTACTTACCCGAGATTCGATCGTCGGTATCCAATACCTAGTTCAATCTCGCATCGGCAAGTCTCTTTACTCGTTCCGTAATACATCATCTCACAACTAACTCATTAGTTGTAATGCTTGCAAGGCTTATGTGATGTGTATTACCGAGAAGGCCCAGAGATACCTCTCCGAGCAATCGGAGTGACAAAACCTAATCTCGAAATCGCCAACCCAACAAGTACCTTTGGAGACACCAGTAGTACTCCTTTATGATCACCCGATTACGTTGTGACGCTTGGTAGTACCCAAAGTGTTCCTCCCAGAACGGAGTTGCATAATCTCATAGTTACAGGAACATGTATAAGTCATGAAGAAAGCAATAGCAACATACTAAACGATCAAGTGCTAGGCTAACGGAATGGGTCATGTCAATCAGATCATTCTCCTAATGATGTGATCCCGTTAATCAAATGACAACTCATGTCTATGGTTAGGAAACATAACCATCTTCGATTAACGAGCTAGTCAAGTAGAGGCATACTAGTGACACTGTTTGTCTATATATTCACACATGTATTATGTTTCCGGTTAATACAATTCTAGCATGAATAATAAACATTTATCATGATGTAAGGAAATAAATAATAACTTTATTATTGCCTCTAGGGCATATTTCCTTCATCTTTGCCGTCTGATAGTAGATGGCAAAGAAGTGGGTGGGTCCAGTTATTGTTTAACCAACTACAGCCCACCGCCCCCACCTCTTTGCCGTCCGACAGCGGACGACAAAGAATCTTTGCCGGCCGTTGGCAGAAGGCAAAGAGGCGGGTACGTTAACGGCCGTCCCGCCCCTGTCCTCTCCCTCTTCTCTCACTCTCTCATTCCCTCCCTACCCACACCCGCGCCGCCGCTGCCGACCCTATCTGCCGTAGCCGGCCGCCCGCACCCCTCCCCTGCGGCGCCCCGACCTCCACCGCACTCCTGCCGCCCCTTCCATGTCACCCCGCCCCCTCCTCCATCACCATCCCGCCCACCGGCCAGCGCCGCCATCGCCGACCCGTCCGTGGCTGGCCGCCCGCACCTCCCCGACCTCCACCGCCCCTTCCACGTCGGCCAGTGCCGTGCTGCCGTCCCGCCCATCCCGCCACGGCTGTCCCGCCCGTCGCCGTCCCGCTCCGTCTGGCCAGAGTCCGGCCTCCCCTCCACTGGTCGCCGCCTCCTCCGTGACCGGCTGACCGTCCGGCCTCCCCCTCCATCGGGTCGCCTCCTCCTCCTGCAGGTGAGCTCCTCCCCCTTTTTTGTTTAATTAGTTTCTTTTTGTTTCTTTTAGTTTAATTTCTGTTTTAGTTATAGTTTTAGTTTAGTATTAGTTTTAGTTTAGTTTTAGTTTTAATTTTAGTTTAGTTTATTTTAGATTAGTTTTACTTTTATTTTAATTTAGTTTATTTTAGATTAGTTTTAGTTTTAGTTCAGAAGAAGAAGTAGAAGGAGGAGGAGGAGGGAAGAACAGGAGGAGGGAGAAGAAGAAACAAGAAAAGAAGAAGAAGAGGAAAAAGGAGGAGAAGAAGAAGAATAAGAAGAAGAAGAAGAAGAAGAAGAAGAAGAAGAAGAAGAAGAAGAAGAAGAAGAAGAAGAAGAAGAAGAAGAAGAAGAAGAAGAAGAAGAAGAAGAAGAAGAAGAAGAAGAAGAAGAGGAGGAGGAGGAGGAGGAGGAGGAGACAGAAGAAGAAGAAGAAGAAGAAATAGGAGAGGAGGAGAAGAAGAAGAAGAAGAGAAGAAGAAAAGGAAAAAAGAGATCCCGACACCGACCCCGACCCCCGACACCCCGACACCCCGACACCCCGGCACGACACCCCGACCCCCGACCCCCGACACCCTGACACCACACCCGACCCCGACCCCGACCCCCGATGACCCCGACACCCTGACACCACACCCCAACCCACACCCCGACCCCGACCCCGACCCCGACTCCTTGACACCCCGGCATGACACCCCGACCCCGACACCCCGACACCCTGACACCACACCTCGACCCTGACCCCGACACCCTGACACCCCGACCCCGACACGACACCCCGGCACGGCACCCCGACACCCTGACACCACACCCCGACCCCGACCCCGACCACCGACACCCCGACACCTGACACCTCGACCACCGACACACCACACCCACCCTTACCCCGATCCCTGACACCCTGACACCACACCCCGACCCACACCCTGACCCCGACCCCGACATACTGACACCCTGACCCCGACACGGCACCCCGGCACGACACCCCGACCCCGACACCCCGACACCCGGACACCACACCCCGACCCCGACCCCGACCATCGACACCCCCACACCTGACACCCACACCACCGACACCCGACCCCGACCCGACCACCGACACCCCGACCTCGACACCCCGACACCCTGAGACCCCGACAATCGACACCCCGACCCCCCCCCCCCCCGACACCCTGACACCCCACCCAGATCGACACCCTGACACCACACCCCGACCCCGACACCCTGACACCTCGATCGACCCCAGACATGATGATGATACAAAAACGTCATATATATTTGTGTTGACCGGGTGTATTATTATTACGTTCATGATGATGATACACTTAAATTATATACATATTATTATGTTCATGTCAGGTATCCAATTTTTTTATGTTGTACTAATTTCGTTTACTTTTTGTCATTGCAGGTGTTGATAGGATGGTGGGCAAGGGTCCAGGATGTTGTAGATCAATGGCACGTGCTTCCGTTCCCCTGAATTTTAATGCGTTCCTAGAGAACGCTAAGTTCGAAGATGATGGTAGCAACTACATGGACTGGGTCCGTAACTCGAGGATTATCCTCATTGTTGCATAGAAGAATTATGTCCTTAATGCACCGCTAGGTGAAAGGCCTGCTGCAGGAGCAGAAGCTGATGTTTTGAACGTCTGGCAAGCTCGATCTGATGACTACACGATAATTCAGTGTGCCATGCTTTACGGCTTAGAACTAGGACTTAAAAGACATTTTGAACATCATGGAGCATATGAGATGTTCCAAGAGTTGAAGTTAATATTTCAAGCAAATGCCCGGGTTGAGAGATATGAAGTCTCCAACAAGTTCTATAGTTGCAAGATGGAGGAGAACAATTCTGTAAGTGAACACATACTCAAAATGTCTGGGTATTATAATAACTTGACTCGGCTGGGAGTTAATCTTCCAGTTGATTGTGTCATTGACAGAGTTCTTCAATCACTGACACCAAGCTATAAAGGCTTCGTGATGAACTATAATATGCAAGGGATGAACAAAACAATTCCCGAGCTTTTTGCAATGCTTAAGGCCGCGGAGATAGAAATCAAGAAAGAGCATCAAGTGTTGATGGTTAACAAGACCACTAGTTTCAAGAAAAAGGGCAAGGGAAAGAAAGGGAACTTCAAGAAGAATGGCAAACAAGCTGCCACTCCCGGGAAGAAGCCCAAAGCTGGACCCTAGCCTGAAACTGAGTGCTCCTACTACACAGGGACTGGTCACTGGAAGCGAAATTGCCCCAGGTATTTGGCTGATAAGAAGGATGGCAAAGTGAACAAAGGTATATTTGATAGACATGTTATTGATGTATACCTTACTAATGCTCGTAGTAGCGCCTAGGTATTTGATACTGGTTCGGTTGCTCATATTGTAACTCAAAACATGAGCTTCGGATTAAACGAAGATTGGCTAAGGACGAGGTGACAATGCGCATCGGGAATGGTTCCAAGGTCGACGTGATTGCCGTCGGCACTCTACCTCTACATCTACCTTCGGGATTAGTTTTAGACTTGAATAATTGTTATTTGGTGCCAGCGTTGAGCATGAACATTCTATCTAGATCTTGTTTAGTGTGAGACAATTATTCATTTAAATCAGAGAATAATGGTTGTTCTATTTATATGAGTAATATATTTTAAGGTCATGCACCCTTGAAGAGTGGTCTATTTTTGTTGAATCTCGATTGTAGTGAACATATTCATAATATTGATGCCAAAAGATGCAAAGTTGATAATGATAGTGCAACATATTTGTGGCACCGCCGTTTAGGTCATATTGGTGTAAAGCGCATGAAGAAACTCCATGCAGATGGGCTTTTGGAATCACTTGATTATGAATCATTTGATACTTGCGAACAATGCCTCATGGGCAAGATGACTAAAACTCTGTTCTCCAGAACAATGGAGCGAGCCAACGACTTATTGTAAATAATACATACTAAAAGTGCGTTAAGTCGACTAGAGGGGGGGGGGGTGAATAGGCGATTTTACAAATTAAATCGAGGAATTTCAGGAGAGGAAAGTCCTAAGTCACGAACAATTAGCAGCGGAATAAGTACTTAAGTGTAAGCATAACAGAGTAACAACATAGTCATCATGATGAAATGAAAAACAAACACAGAGCACAAGTAGCGTAAACACAGGATAAGTAGGCTGAAGACAATGTGACTGAAGAAATTGGATTGAGGAAATAGAGGAAGTCTCCAGTTAAAGTCTTCAAACAGTAATGATCAGGTTCATCAACACATGAATGAGGAAATGAAATGGTTGAGGAATTAGAACCAGTAGGCTTGGTGAAGACAATGATTTGGTAGACCAGTTCCAAATGCTGTGACAGTTGTATGTCTAGTTGGAGCGGCTGAGTATTTAAACTCGAGGACACACAGTCCAGACACATAGTCCTCACCGTATTCTCCTTGAGCTAAAGTCACACAGACCTCGCCCCACACTCATGGGAAGTCTTCACAGGTGTCTTCCAAACCTTCATAGACTTGGTCACTCGGTGATCCACAATTCCTCTTGGATGCTCAGACCATGACGCCTAACCGTCTGGAGGGTACACAGTCCTCAAAGGTAACAAGCATCAGTTCCACACAGGAACAATCTCTTCAGTGATGCTCAGTCGCTTTGGGTTTGTAGGTGTTTGGGTTTGTGTTTTGGCTTTTCCTCACTTGATGATTTTCCCTCAAAGTCCTCGGAGGATGGGATGCTCTCAATGACAAGTGTCAGTTACTCTCGGAGCAGCCAACCAGCAAGTGGTTGTACGGGGCGGCTATTTATAGCCTAGGTAGCAGCCCGGCATGATATGACCTAAATTCCCTTCAATGATATGACCGTTAGGTGGTAGGATATTTTGGACAGCTGGCGCGTGGCACAACAACTGTCGGATTTGAGGTATTGAATTCCTCACGGCTATCATGACCCCACTGGGTAGGCAATCCGCCCTGAAGAATTCCTAACTCCTGAGTCAAAACAAATTCCTCGGAGACCAGAAGATCTTCGTCTCTGTCACTGAAGAAATTGACTAAGCTGATATGAGATTTCCAATGGCTTCACTCGAAAGGATTGGGTAGGTGTAGGATTTTGAGATGAGCATCACTTGGAAATCAGTTCCTTAGTATTACCTCGACCCCCTTTAACAGTACGGTGTTTCCTATGACTCAAGAAAGAGAAAATGAAACTACGAAAACAGAAGTCTTCACGCTTCATAATCCTCGCATGAATATCCAAGTCTTCAAGGTCATACCAATTTCTTCACTTTAAAAATCTTCAGGAGAACCAAAGTCTTCAGCTGAAGACATACATTTTTAGGGGTCAACTTTCACAGTAAATATCAAACTCCTCATCGACTTATAGAGCATGTGTACACTCACAAACATATTAGTCCCTTAACCTATAAGTCCTCAATACACCAAAATCACTAAGGGGCACTAGATGCACTTACAATCTCCCCCTTTTTGGTGATTGATGACAAATAGGTTAAGTTTTCAACGAGGATAAACATATTAATTGAAAGTGCTCAATATTGAGGAATTTGATTGCAAGATATAGAAGAACTCCCCCTGAAGATGTGCATATTTGAGGAATTCGCTTTTGATAGCAGATGCACATTGCAGAGTAATATCATGGAGATCTCCCCCTATATCTTGTAATTCATACACGCATTTAACATATCGAATGAAGAATTTGAAATGCATGATGAAATATGGTGACTGATCTAATTCAGCAAGCGTGCATAACATATATGAGGAAATAGCATGCAGAAAAACAGAGGAAAAGTATCAGGTCACCATCGGACTTAAGTTTACAATTCGATCCAAAAAACACTTTAGAAGAGTGAGAGTTGCAACTTAACAAAAAATACGCCCATATAAATAGACCCGCTTGAAGACTAACTCAAATTTCTCCCCCTTTGTCATCAAGTGACCAAAAGGGACAAAAAATGAGGACTAACGCCCCTGAAGAATATCATCACGAAGTCGATGGAGGAGCGCCAACGTTGTTGGGGTCGGTTGTTGAAGTAGGGCCTACCGCAGTGTCGTCCAAATCTTCATTTTCATCAGTCTCACGCGATGAAGAAAATGAGCTGGCCACCAAAGAAGGAAATTTGACTTTTTGAATTTCTTCGACGGTCGCTTAGACCAGTCAAAGTCCTGCTTGAAGCCCATCTACTTAAGATCGTCTTCACTGTAGAGATGAGACAGAATAGCCCAGGTGCGATCAAATACTTCATGGAGGTAGTAATGGTTTTTCTTCACTGAATTGTGTGTAGTAGTCATGTTGTGAAGAACTAAACCAAACTGACGCTTGACCCATATGTGGTTGCGATCGACCATCTGATGAAGACTGAGGAGTAGCTCAGGATCAGTCATCACCCTTGGAGCTGTGCCTTGAGGATTTTGCTTTGAAGCATTGGCGGCAGGGTCATGAGTGGCAGAGTCATCATTGGTGGAGTAGGATGCAGCTTTGCAGAACTACCCATCCAATGGACGAATGCCTTCATCAATAATAGTGGCCTTGCCCTTCTCATCAGCTGAGGAAATAGTCCGCTTGAGGACTTCAATGGGGGGAAAGTAACTGCCATGGTTAAGAGTATCAGCCTTGTAGTTGGTTGAAGACCTTGATCTGATGCATTTCATGATCCAGGGAGCGTAAGGCTTCAATTCAAACGGAGAAAGAGCAAAATTTGCCATAGTCCTCATGAAGAAATCATGGTAGTTGATTGGAATACCATGCATGATATTGAATATCAGATTCTTCATGATGCCAACGACTTCTTCATTATTAGAGTCTTGGCCTTTGATAGGACTCAGGGTCTGGGTCAAAATTCTGTATATGGTCCGAGGCGCATAAAGAAATTCCTTCACGAGGAATTTGGTTCTTCGGGCTTGGCCAAACTTCAGCGGCTTCATCAACACTTGCATGAAATGAGCAGAGAGCTCAGGTTCATGGTAGAGGAGATGTGCACCTTCAAGGGAGGACTGATAGGCAGGGCATGAAGCAATTCAGAGGCCGGTGCTTTGAAGTGTGTGTTCTCTGTCATCCAGTCCAACACCCAAGAATTTATATCTTCATAATTGCCGGTGATGTGCAGCGTCGCGTAGAACTGAAGAATTAGCTCTTCATTTCAATCACATATATCAATGCAGAAGTTGAGTAGCCCAGCATTATGAAGAACACTGAGGACTGGGGTGAAGCATGCCAGCGATTCCATATCCACATGAGGAATATGCTCATTGTCAAAGATCTTATCTTTATTGAATAGCAGTGAAGAGTAGAAGTTCATCTGACTTGCCGTCCAGAAACGCTTCCTTCGAAGACGAGCAGAGTCATATGGGTTGTAATCAGTGAAGAATACATGCTCATGAAAGAAGTCATCAGCCTTGAACTTCTGCGTCTTTGAGAATAGATTCTTCAGCTTGGGCTGAGGTGTATCAGTCAACGTCTTCACTGCCTCTTGAATCACAGTTTCAGGGGCCATAGGCTGAGGAATTTCAGTTTCCATTTCAGTAGCAGCCTGGGTCACCGTTTCTTCAGCAGCATTAACATCAACACTAGTGGCTGGAATTTCTTCAGGCATGGTAAGAAGAGGTGCTTGAGGTTCATCAGAGCCCGTATGAATTTCTTCAGTCTAGACTGGGGATGGGGGAATTGGGGTGATGACTTTCCCAATAGTCATCATTCAGAACTAGAGTGGTGCACCCAATGTCCATGTCTTCTTCTTCTTCATGAATTTCCTCAACGCCTGCCTCTTCAGCTGTAAACTGAGGCATGGGCGATGATACCAGAGGGGTTGAAGTGACATTGTCCACTTCAATTTCTTCATCCAACTGCTCTGTCAAAGCAGCAGAAGGATATTCTTCATCTGATTCGCTTGGAATCACATAATCTTCACCAAAAGGAACGATTTCCTTGGATGGCATGCTTGAAAGAGGAACAACATCTATGGGATTTGCAAAAGAGTTGGTTAAAGTCTTCGCCTTCTTGGGAGTAGAAGGCTCTGAGGAAGCAGATGCTTTCCTTTTCTTCACTGCTGCTCTCTCCGCGGCCTTGGTTCTTTTCACTTCTAATGCAAAAGGAAGGATAGGACTTGGGTGTTGGTGTCGGTGCAGGAGGAGCAGAGGAAATTGGTGCAGTTTCTTAAGGCACAACTTGTGCAGTTGTCCTGACTTGTTTAGTTTCCTCATGCATACTGTTAGATGCTTCAGCTGGCCTGTCTTGTTCTTCAGGCACAACACTAGTGGTTTCCCTAGATATTTCTTCAGTAGTTGGAATAGCTTCATCAGCCCTGGTGCTTTCAGTCTCATCAACATCCTGATTTTCATCAGCGGTGCTGGCATGTTCTTCAGTAGGCTGTGCAGATACTTCAGCCTGAGGAATTTCAATGTGCGTTTGAGCAGCAACATTGGATGTAAATCCCTTCGCCATTCTGATGAATCTGACCTTGGCTCCCAGCCATTCTGCCTTGTAGGCGTCAAATTCATCACCGAGTTTCTTGATTTCTGATTGCAGAGCAACAAGTGCTTCAGGTGATAGTTGTAGAACATTTTCCTTCAGAAAGCGCTATTTCTTGTTGTCACGCCCAAGATGCGGCCCTATCCAAAAGGAACTCGAAGGTCCCACCAAGGATAGAAGCGCATCTTGAAGACGCTTTTGCAAGGTGGATATCATTACATCAACATTACATAATAGTGGGGATACAACCAAGACATACAATGTCACAAGAATACAACAATACATCATATACAAGATCAACATCCGACTACGGATGAAACATAAATGTAAACTCAAACAACATCCACCTGCTAGCCCAGGCTGCCGAATTCGAACCTATCCCCGATCGAAGAAGAAGAAGAAGAACTCCAAAACAAGTGAACATCGCTCTCGGCCATGATGATCATCTCGTAACCTGTACCTGCAACTGTTGGTGTAGTAATCTGTGAGCCACGAGGACTCAGCAATCCCATTACCATGGGTATCAAGACTAGCAAAGCTTAATAGGAAAGGAAGGGGTAAAGTGGTGAGGTTGCAGCAGCGGCTAAGCATATATGGTGGCTAACATACGCAAATGAGAGCGAGAAGAGAAACAAAGGACTGGACGACAACTAGTAATGATCAAGAAGTGATCCTGAACTCCTACTTACGTCAGACATAACCCAGAAACCGTGTACTCCTCTCGAACAACCCCGAAAAGAGACACTCACGGTTACGCACACGGTTGGTGTATTTTAGAAGAGTTTACTTCAAGTTAACTACAACCGGACATTAACAAATTCCCATCTGCCACAAAACCGCGGGCACGGCTCTCGAAAGTTTAAACCCTGCAGGGGTGTCCCAACTTAGCCCATGATAAGCTCTCGCGATCAACGAAGGATATTCCTTCTCCCGGGAAGACCCGATCAGTCTCGGAATCCCGTTAACAAGACATTTCGGCAATGGTAAAACAAGACCAGCAAGACCGCCCGATGCACCGACAATCTCGATAGGAGCTGCACATATCTCGTTCTCAGGGCAACACCGGATGAGACATCCTACGAGTAAAACCAACCCTCAAGTTTCCCCAAGGTGGCCCCAAGATGCTTTCGTTCGGGCCAACACTTATATAAGCATTGGCCCGGGGTGGATGAAATAAAGATGACCCTTGGGTTGGCCGACCCAAGGGAAGGGTATAGGTGGTGATGAGACAAATGGTAAAACCAAGGTTGGGCCTTGCTGGAGGAGTCTTATTCAGAGCGAACTGTCAAGGGGGTCCCATAAATCACCCAACCGCGTTAGGGACGCAAAATCCGGGAACATAATACCGATATGACGGAAACTAGGGCGGGAAGAGTGGAACAAAACACCGGGCATAAGGCCGAGCCTTCCACCCTTTACCAAGTATATAGATGCATTAATAATATAAGAGAGATTGTGATATCCCAACACAAACATAATCCAACATGGAGGAATCTTCATCTTCACCAGCAACTAGCAACGCTATAAGAGGGGCTGAGCAAAAGCGGTAACATAGCCAAACAACGGTTTGCTAGGAAGGGTGACAAAGGTTAAAGGTTCATGGCAATTTGGGAGGCTTGATAAGCAAGTGGTAGGTAACGCAACATAGCGGTAGAACGAAGCAACTAGCATAGCAATGATAGTAATGAGATCCAAGGTGATGGTCATCTTGCCTGAAATCCCGCTAGGAAGAAGAACGAGTCCATGAAGAAGACAATCGGGAATAGTCGAACGAATCCTCACAACTCCGGAACGAAACCGAAGTTAACGAGAGAAGCAAACCGGAAAGAAGCAAACAACATAGTAAACAACCATCACATAATCATGGCATGATGCACAACCACGTATGATGCATGACCGGTTTAATGAGGCATGGCATGGGAAAGTGCAACAAACAATGCTACAAGTTAAGTGGAACTCAATATGCAACGAGTTGCATATTGACAAAACACCACATTGACATATTTAGTTTAATCTCGGTTATGTACCCAACAATATTAAATGTTGTTAAACATGGCAAGAGGTGAAGCATAAGTAAAATAACTATTTAGGCAAGTTTAAATGAGGCCGGAACAACAAGCAACAATTCCAGAAAATCCCCATATGCAATATTCGAATTCGGTACTGTTCTGCCCTAAACCATATTTTAAATTTGTTAAACAGGAAAATAAAGTGGACCATGTTATTCTAAGCATTTTTCTGCCCCATTTACATATAAGGTTGTTTTAAAATAGAGCTACGGTTATTTAGTTATGAAATAAATCATTTTAGCATGTCATTCGTGCAAAATAATGCAAACAACAAGTTTAAACATTTTAAACATAGATGAAAGTTGCAGATTGTGAAAGTACATAAAATTCTAAGCATTTTACATATATATAGTTTGTTTAATTTGGATGCATGCATAATTAGTTATAAGCAATACAAAACAGGGGCATTTTCTGTAAATAAGAATGCATTGGATAATGCTAAAATACAGACTGAAAAAAATATGCACGGCCCGAAGCATTACGGTGCAACGGCCCAGATGAGGATTCGGCCCAAGCAGCTGTGGGTGTGTGCAAAAGAAATAAAAGAACGGAGCAAAAGAGGGCGCCTGGGATTTGAACCCCAGACACCTTGGATATAGATCTGCTTGGTGACCAACGAGCTAGGACAGAACTTGTGTAAATCATTCAGCTCAGGCCCTTGTGTAGATTGCTCGGCGGATCTGATTAAAATAACAGAAATCGGGAACAGAAAGTGCCGGCCTTGGGATCAAGACGCTCGATCTCGGCCACATTCAGGCACACAATGAAATTTGGCGGCAGCAGGTCAGTGAGCATGTGGAAAAAACTGAAACAACATCAACAACAAAAACAAAAAAAAAAGAAATGAAAAGGGAGGGAGCTGGGTTTGAAACCAGGACCTAACGGATGGATGAATCGCTACTAGCCACTACGCTAGCTGCTCTGCTTATGGATAATCAGGGAGATCAGTTCTTTCGAGTAACCGAAAGGCAGGAGCCTTCTTCATGGATCACAGAAGAACTGGGTGACGACGCCGGCGAGCAAGACGGCGACCGTCGCGACCACAGGCCGACGGCGAGGGTGCGGAAAAGGCTTGCGGTGGCCGTGGTGGGATGTGCGCATGATGTGTGTGCTATGCAGGAAGGGCGCATGGGTGTGAGGAGCTCGAGTATCTCATCCATGGCGTCTGAGGATGCAATCGGCAGATGCAATCGGGCAAAGCGAGGCCCTTGCGCGTGCACTCAGCGTGCGTGGGTGTGTGATTGTGTGGAAGCGGTAGCGCGAGCGGCGTCTCGGGTGCGAGGAACTCGAGGTCGAGCAGCAGCTCGTCTCGGCGCGGCATGGCGATGATCGAGCGAGGCATGCAGTGATCAAACATCGAGAGGAAGGAACGGAGAGGAAGGGGCGTTACCCAGCTCACCATATGACACGACGAGGTCGACGGATACACGCCGGAGACGACGGGAGGGAGCTCTGAACCTTGTTGAAATTCTGACCGTGAAGGAAGGGGAAGCAGAGGAGGGAGATGACGTGGCCGACGTCGGGGAAGAAGACCCTCATGGCGTTGGCTCCGGCATGAAGTAGAGGACCTTGCAGGGAAGTAGAGGGACTTGGCGAATCTCCTGGACGAGATGATGAAGACGAATACGACGATCTTGACGCCCCCGAGAAAGAAGAGGGTGGCCACTGGAAGGATCAAGCCGAGCACGAGCTCAAACTCGACTCGGACATGGCGTCGGCTATGGCGTGGGCTACCCTTACCTGGAGCGGCGGCGGCGCCGAGAGAGAGGAATGGGGAGAGGGAAACCCTAGAGGAGCCGCAGGGATTTATATAGAGGGGGCGCGGGCGAGCGGCTCGGCCACGGTGGCCATGTGCGGCGTGCTGCTCTGTTTTACCATGAGAGATGAAAGCCATGGGAGGTGGAAGAAAAGGTGAGGTTTGAGGGAATGACAGGCAGGCCCAGGGGGTGCATTGAGAAAATTTACCAGGGCAAGAGGAGCAAAGGCCAGGCACGGGCTGGGCTGCGGGTTGCTGCTACTGCTGTTGTTGGGCTACAACGAAGCTGGCTGGGCTGCACTGCTAAGCTCCTGCCCTTTTCTTTTCCTTAATTCCTTCAGACAAGAAATAATTACAGAAAAGCATAGAGAGTTTAGAGCGGGTAGAGTCTAGCATGAGAATTAGTATGAGCTTCTGGAGATATGTTCTATTTGAATAAATTTCTTTGGCCATTTTTAGAGGTGGAAAAATAAATCAAGTTTGAATTAAATTCAAACTTGAGTCATTTTTGAACCCAACCAAATCATCTTCAAATAAGCTGAAACTTGACAGAAAGGTTATATGAAAGGTGTAGGATTTGCAGGAAAAGAAGGAACATTTTCTGGATAGGAAAAATGTCACATGAAAATAAATGTAATAAAGAAGAAAGGAGAAGTTTGAATGGGATAGAAACTTGGGTGAACTTGACGAATGGTCGCTGGTATGAGCATGTTGCATGAGTGAGGTGAAAATAAGAAGAAAGGGGGGGGGGGGGTTCACGGAAGATCGCATAACAAGATTTCAAGATGCGAACCAAGGCATGGTGCTCATGATGCAAATGCAACAAAAATGACATATGCAATATCATGAAGCATAGAACAAAGCAAGGATGGTGCAATGCAATATAATATAAGATGAACATGATGCAAGAAGCAAAATGACAAGGCACTCGACAAGATCATGCATAACATATATGAATGAACTATGCAAAACAATTATGATAATGCAACAAACAGAATAAACACATGGCAACAACTAAAATAAATGGAGGCAACTGGAGCATCGGTCTTGGGGCGTTACAACACTCCACCACTACAAGAGGATCTCGTCCCGAGATCTAGGATGGCACCGAAGAAAAACGGAAGAGGAAGAGAGGAGGTAAAACTAAGTTGCTTCTTCAACAAACGAGCGAAACCCTGAACCTTGAGATGTTGAGCAAAATGAAAGAAAGAAAACAACGAAGATGAGGAAAGTTGAAAACACTCCGTTAGAAAAGAGGAACAAGGGATACGACGAGAACCAAGAGTTTTAGTGATGAGATCGATATTGAAACCACTCCGGTTAAAACTAGATAGAGAAGGAATAAGATTGTTATAATTTGGGCAGCATTCCGACTGAAAGAAGAAGGAATACTTGATAAGATGAAAAGAACTTGAAGAGATGACACCAGACTCTGATTAAATGGATAAGCAAGAAAAAAACACGATCCTCACAAAACGAGGTGATGGGTGAAGAGGGCAACATCACCATGCCTCCGGAAGAAAGAATAGGAGATAGATCATTGAAATAAAAGAATGGAGAAGAAAAATCCAACTTCTGCCACAAATGAGTTTGGAAAGCATCCTTGCAAGAAGGTTAGAGCGGAGTTGTTGTAAAACCAATAACGGAGGGATATGATCGTCGTGGGCTTATGGAGACATCTCAAAACTTGAGGTGAAATTCTGCCACTACCGAAAACAAATGCTTGCCTAAAATCAACGAAGAGATGAAAACTGCTTTTGCCGAGAGGATAGGAGAAAACTTGGATCATTGATAAGCACCACAAATAGCAACATTCCTTACGGAAGGCTTTAGGTGAAATCTATACCAAGATAACTCCAATGAAGAGATTGATGGATTTAAAATACCTCATTCTTGACAACATGTGAATCATGAAGCATGAAGGGAAATTGTGAAGAATGACATAACACCACCTCAAAAGATAAGGTAGAAAGAATTGCACTTCAGAATGCAAGATGAAGAATGCTTGAACTTCTCAAAACAAAACATGTGTTGGGCACCATGTTTAATTTGAAGTATGGCTTGACGGATCATAACTTCGAGAGAAATCTTGAAGAACAAATGAAGAATGAAAAGAATCCTTGACGAACCATCATGTAGAGCTTCCATGAAGAACTCCGGTAATGAAAGTATGATAAAAAGAAAGAGAAGTTGAAAACACAAGGTGAAGCCTTGCGATGATTTAGATGGAGCTTCCCGACGAGATAATGCGGAAAAAATGGAACTCCGGAAAAGAAAAGATGAAACACTAGAACCGAGAATTACTTCATCATGAACAAACTCCGAAGGGAGGGATTAAACACTTGGATGAAACAAGAACAAGAATTATGTTATGCTTATTCTTCACCAATTTAGATTAATGACAAACAACGGATTTGGCATACTACTTATTCTCGTAGAAAGGATTAAGAGAGACATAGCGCAAACTTGAGAAGGTATTGATGGAACCACCGATGGAATTGAAAAGAACGAATGAATTGATACGATAATAAAGGAATAGGAATGTTGAACAAACCACCGGTAGGATAATGAGAGAACAAATGAATCGGTACGATGCCAAACGAAGAGGAATCTTAACCAAACCATCGAAAGAACTGAAAATGAATGATGAAAGAGAACGAATCGCCGTAAGGAATTAGAAATGAACGAAGATACTTGAGAGAATTTAGATACATGAGAACGAATAGATCACGAGCTGATTAGAGAATACTTGAATGATGCACCGGTAAGATTTGGAGAACGAGAGCTGAAAGCTGAGAATGAGGAATTATGACATGATGGCCTTCAGAGGAAAGAAGTGGAAACAACTCATGAAATGCTCCGGATGGTTATGAAAATAATTCTCACCATTGAAAACAATTATGAGAGGATGTCAACAAGTTTGAACTACGCATCTTTGGAAGAACGGGTAAGGATTTAAGAGGAACTCTTCTTCGGTCTTCACATGCTGAGAATGACGAGGAGAAACAACACCAAATTGTTGAGAAACTCCGGAAAGATTAAACGAGGAAAGGTTGAGCCAGAGATGAAAAGAATTTGAAAGCGGCCTAGGAGAAGGCATGTGACTGATGAAAATTCATTCTTACGTCAAACTTTGAAATGAATTTGAGAATAGTTCCAGGAAAATTAGAGGAGTCAGGTAAGATCCTGGGAAAAGACCTGTGGGTTAGGGCTCACTCGAAAGAAACATCGTTGAAGGATTTTGAAGAGAGGTTGCACCGGTTGAATTAAATAACTTGAATGAGATAATAATCTCCAAATAGCTTGAACAAATCTTGGAAGAAAAGACGAGCCTTCTAAGATATCTTCAGCACTCCAGAACAAATGAATAGCGAGAAGTGAATGATTAAGATGTGCATCGGCATGAGAAATCATTAGAAACGAGGAAAGGAATATGATGAATATCGAAAGCTTGAATTGGATCCACCGGAGAAGAAACAACAATGAAGGATGATGAACTTGAAACTGTTGAGCATCTTCATGGGAAATCACCGGATAAGAACATTGAAAGAAAAGAATGAAGAGACTTCCCACAAATAAAAGGATACATGATTAAGAAATCTGAGTCCTTGAAGAAAAAGGGTGGGAGGGCGGGAAAACAAAGTCAACTTGGGATGGATGAAACAAACACCGTTGAGAAAACTTAGAATTGATCTCGCAAATGTTGAAATGATCGGACCAACTTGAAGAGAAGCACGCCGGTTGGCAAAAGAATTAACATGACGACCTCGATGATCTAGAAGGATTAGTATTCACATAGCAATATGAGAACACCGTTTAGGAAAGGTATGGATTCAACATTTGACATCGAAGCAACTCGAATACCACAAATGAAACAAAACAAAGGATTTGGCTTGCGAATAAGCGGAACAAATACATATGATAGAGATTTACCCAATCCCATATCATGCATCTGTCGGAAAGATATTCTAGGAGCTACTTGAATTTCCACCTATAAAACTCCCGAAACTTTTTGGTTATGCAATCTGGTGTTGGGGATACATGGGACACAAAATATATCACCCAAACTAACAATACCTAGATCCAGCTGTATCCATCCGTCAACACATAACCAAGAAAACTCCGGAAATCGTGTACCTCAACCTTCGAAAAGCATCCGTTATACGAGCTATGGCAATACTCCCGAACTCCCTAGTACTGGGTGGCGTCGAGGTTATCACACCAACAACTGCATAAAAGAGATTTTCGATGTCGGCAAAACTCAGGTATTCCAGAACTGCAACTATAAAATTGTGACGACAACACCTCGGAGCTCAACTCCCCGGGACACTGCCACAACCCCTAAATGTCAGGAGGCACCAAGAACAATGTTCTCGTCACAAGACTATCGGAACGATCCCAAGATACCCGCGTGATCCTAATTTTTTTTTTGAAATTGAGGAGAGGAAAGATAAAACATCTACGCCAGGAGGCCTCAACAGAGCGACGAAGGGTCTAAGGAGTAAAAAGAATCCTACTCTCTGATATATATATAATCCTAAGACTCAAAATAGTTTTCTTCTAGACTCAACAACGGCCAACAATCAAGGGGGCTCCTATGGTCGGTCGAGGCTCTGATACCAACTTGTCACGCCCAAGATGCGACCCTATCCAAAAGAAACTCAAAGGTCCCACCAAGGATAGAAGCGCATCTTGAAGACGCTTTTGCAAGGTGGATATCATTACATCAACATTACATAATAGTGGGGATACAACCAAGACATACAATGTCACAAGAATACAACAATACATCATATACAAGATCAACATCCGACTACGGATGAAACATAAACAGAAACTCAAACAACATCCACCCTGCTAGCCCAGGCTGCCGACCTGGAACCTATCCCCTGATCGAAGAAGAAGAAGAAGAACTCCAAAACAAGTGAACATCGCTCTCGCGTCATGATCATCTCGTAACCTGTACCTGCAACTGTTGGTGTAGTAATCTGTGAGCCACGAGGACTCAGCAATCCCATTACCATGGGTATCAAGACTAGCAAAGCTTAATGGGAAAGGAAGGGGTAAAGTGGTGAGGTTGCAGCAGCGACTAAGCATATATGGTGGCGAACATACGCAAATGAGAGCGAGAAGAGAGACAAAGGAACGGTCGTCAACTAGTAATGATCAAGAAGTGATCCTGAACTCCTACTTACGTCAGACATAACCCAGAAACCGTGTTCTCCTCTCGAACAACACCGAAAAGAGACACTCACGGTAACGCTACGGTTGGTGTATTTTAGAAGAGTTTACTTCAAGTTAACTACAACCGGACATTAACAAATTTCCATCTCGCCACAAAAACCGCTGGGCACGGCACTCGAAAGTTTAAACCTGCAGGGTGTCCCAACTTAGCCCATGATAAGCTCTCGCGATCAACGAAGGATATTCCTTCTCCGGAAGACCCGATCGGTCTCGGAATCCCGTTAACAAGACATTTCGGCAATGGTAAAACAAGACCAGCAAGACCGCCTGATGCAATCGGCAATCTCGATAGGAGCTGCACATATCTCGTTCTCGTGGCAACACCGGATGAGACATCCTACGAGTAAAACCAACCCTCAAGTTTCCCCAAGGTGGCCCCTTGATCTGCTCGTTCGGGCCAACACTTAGAGAAGCATTGGCCCGGGGCTAAAATAAAGATGACCCTTGGGTTGGCCGACCCAAGGAAGGGTATAGGTTGTGGTGAGGCAACTGGTAAAACCTAGGTTGGGCCTTGCTTGAGTAGTCTTATGCAAAGCGAACTGTCAAGGGGTTCCCATAAATCACCCAACCGCGTTAGGGACGCAAAATCCGGGAACATAATACCGATATGACGGAAACTAGGGCGGCAAGAGTGGAACAAAACACCAGGCATAAGGCCGAGCCTTCCACCCTTTACCAAGTATATAGATGCATTAATAATATAAGAGATATTATGATATCCCAACATAAACATAATCCAACATGGAGGAATCTTCATCTTCACCTGCAACTAGCAACGCTATAAGAGGGGCTGAGCAAAAGCAGTAACATAGCCACACAACGGTTTGCTAGGAAGGGTGACAAAGGATAAAGGTTCATGGCAATTTGGGAGGCTTGATAAGCAAGTGGTAGGTAATGCAGCATAGCGGTAGAACGAAGCAACTAGCATAGCAATGATAGTAATGAGATCCAAGGTGACGGTCATCTTGCCTGAAATCCCGCTAGGAAGAAGAACGAGTCCATGAAGAAGACAATCGGGAATAGTCGAACGAATCCTCACAACTCCGGAACGAAACCGAAGCTAACGAGAGAAGCAAACCGGAAAGAAGCAAACAACATAGTAAACAACCATCACATAATCATGGCATGATGCACAACCACGTATGATGCATGACCGGTTTAATGAGGCATGTCATGGGAAAGTGCAACAAACAATGCTACAAGTTAAGTGGAACTCAATATGCAACGAGTTGCATATTGACAAAACACCACATTGACATATTTAGTTTAATCTCGGTTATGTACCCAACAATATTAAATGTTGTTTAACATGGCAAGAGGTGAAGCATAAGCAAAATAACTATTTAGGCAAGTTTAAATGAGGCCGGAACAACAAACAACAATTCCAGAAAATCCCCATATGCAATATTCGAATTTGGTACTGTTCTGCCCTAAACCATATTTTAAATTTGTTAAACAGGAAAATAAAGTGGACCATGTTATTCTAAGCATTTTTCTGCCCCATTTACACATAAGGTTGTTATAAAATAGAGCTACAGTTATTTAGTTATAAAATAAATCATTTTAGCATGTCATTCGTGCAAAATAATGCAAACAACTAGTTTAAACATTTTAAACATGGATGAAAGTTGCAGATTGTGAAAGTACATGAAATTCTAAGCATTTTACATATATATAGTTTGTTTAATTTGGATGCATGCATGATTAGTTGTAAGCAATACAAAACAGGGGCATTTTCTGTAAATAAGAATGCATTGGATAATGCTAAAATACAGACTGGAAAAAAATATGCACGGCCCGAAGCATTACGGTGCAACGGCCCAGATGAGGATTCGGCACAAGCAGCTGTGGGTGTGTGCAAAAGAATTAAAAGAACAGAGCAAAAGAGGGGCGCCTGGGCTTTGAACCCCAGACCCCTTGGATATAGATCTGCTTGGTGACCAACGAGCTAGGACCGAACTTGTGTAAAACATTCAGCTCAGGCCCTTGTGTAGGATTGCTCGACGGATCTGATTAAAATAACAGAAATCGGGAACAGAAAGTGCCGGCCTTGGGATCAAGACGCTCGATCTCGGCCACATTCAGGCACACAGCGAGGCTGGCAGGCGGCAGCAGGTCAGTGAGCATGTGGAAAAAACTGAAACAACATCAACAACAAAAACAACAAAAAGAAATGAAAAGGGAGGGAGCTGGGTTTGAAACCAAGACCTAACGGATGGATGAATCGCTACTAGCCACTACGCTAGCTGCTCTGCTTATGGATAATCAGGGAGATCAGTTCTTTTGAGTAACCGAAAGGCAGGAGCCTTCTTCATGGATCACAGAAGAACTGGGTGACGACGCCGGTGAGCAAGACGGCGACCGTCGCGACCACAGGCCGACGGCGAGGGTGCGGAAAAGGCTTGCGGTGGCCGTGGTGGGAGGTGCGCATGAGGTGTGTGTGCTATGCAGAAGGCCGCATGGGTGTGAGGAGCTCGAGTATCTCATCCATGGCGTCTGAGGATCTGATCGGCAGATGCAATCGGGGCAAGGCGAGGCCCTTGCGCGTGCACTCTCGTGCGTGGGTGTGTGATTGTGTGGAAGCGGTAGCGCGCGATGGCGAGCGTCTCGGTGCGAGGAACTCGAGGTCGAGCAGCTTCGTCTCGGGCGTCTTGGCATGGCGATGATCGGCGAGGCATGCGGGTGATCAAACATCGAGAGGAAGGAACAGAGAGGAAGAGGCGTTACCCAGCTCACCATATGACACGCACGAGGTCGACGGATACACGCCGGAGGCGGCGGGAGAACTCTGAACCTTGTTGAAATTCTGACCGTGAAGGAAGGGGAAGCAGAGGAGGAGACGACATGGCCGGCGTCGGGAAGAAGACCCTCATGGCGTTGGCTCCGGCATGAAGTAGAGGACGCAGGGAAGTAGAGGGACTTGGCGAATCTCTGGGCGAGATGATGAAGATGAATCTGACGATCTTGACGCCCCGAGAAAGAAGAGGGTGGCCACCGGAAGGATCAAGCCGAGCACGAGCTCAAACTCGACTCGGACATGGCGTCGGCTATGGCGTGGGCTACCCTTACCCAGAGCAAGCGGCACAGAGAGAGGAATGGGGAGAGGGAAACCCTAGAGGAGCCGCGAGGATTTATATAGAGGGGCGCGGCGGCGGCTCGCCACGGTGGCCATGTCTTGGCGTCTTTGCTCTGTTTTACCATGAGAGATGAAAGCCATGGGAGGTGGAAGAAAAGGTGAGGTTTGAGGGAATGACAGGCAGGCCCAGGGGGTGCATTGAGAAAATTTACCAGGGCAAGAGGAGCAAAGGCCAGGCACCTGAGGCTGCGGAGTTCTTTACTGCTTTGTCGTTGAAGCAGCAACGGTGGTGAGCTGCACCGCTAAGCTCCTGCCCTTTTCTTTTCCTTAATTCCTTCAGACAGGAAATAATTACAGAAAAGCATAGAGAGTTTAGAGCGGGTAGAGTCTAGCATGAGAATTAATATGAGCTTCTGGAGATATGTTCTATTTGAATAAATTTCTTTGGCCATTTTTAGAGATGGAAAAATAAATCAAGTTTGAATTAAATTCAAGCTTGAGTCATTTTTGAACCCAACCAAATCATCTTCAAATAAGCTGAAACTTGACAGAAAGGTTATATGAAAGGTGTAGGATTTGCAGGAAAAGAAGGAACATTTTACGGGACAGGAAAAATGTCACATGAAAATAAATGTAATAAAGAAGAAAGGAGAAGTTTGAATGGGATAGAAACTTGGGTGAACTTGACGAATGGTCGCTGGTATGAGCATGTTGCATGAGTGAGGTGAAGATAAGAAGAAAAGGGGGGGGGGGTTCACAGAAGATCGCATAACAAGATTTCAAGATGCGAACCAAGGCATGGTGCTCATAATGCAAATGCAACAAAAATGACATATGCAATATCATGAAGCATAGAACAAAGCAAGGATGGTGCAATGCAATATATTATAAGATGAACATGATGCAAGAAGCAAAATGACAAGGCACTCGACAAGATCATGCATAACATATATGAATGAACTATGCAAAACAATTATGATAATGCAACAAACAAAATAAACACACGGCAACAACTAAAATAAATGGAGGCAACTGGAGCATCGGTCTTGGGGCGTTACACTTGTACTGAGCTTTATTCATAGACCTGGCCTTCTCAAATTTCCATTTTTCTTCAGAAATGAAAGCCGTCAACATATGGCTTTGGCCAGGTGTGAGGTTTAATTCTAGCAAGGGAGTGTTTGGGTCCTTGTGCCAGAGATCAATGAAGTCCAGGATCTTCTTTGGATCCAGCATGAGTGACACAACATTGCCCTTGGCTCTAGCGGCCCTTTGCTGTCTGTCTCTGATGATTTCGGCTAATTCCTCATCTTCAACTTCATCATCATCTGACGACACTTGGAAAGCAACTTGCTTCTTGTGAGGACTTGGTCTTGTGCATCATCCAGCAGTAGCCTTGGTCTTCAACAAAGTGGGGTCTGTTTAAGACTGAGGAGGAGCTGAAGAACTTGCAGATGCTCCTGAAGCAATTGAAATGCCTGTGGTCCTTTGGTAAGAGGCGAGATGCATATGTGCCGAGGACTTTGCTGGAGGAGCTGAGGGTTTTGCAACTTGAGGAACTAGAGCAGCTTGAGGAATATGCCGTGAGGGCATAGATGAGCTTGGCCGTGAGGGCATTGCTGAGGACGGTGGTTTCCGAGCAGGCTTCTTAGGCATAGCCTTCTTGCTTGTAGAGGCCGCAGCAGCGGTAGCAGCTGAGTCTTCGTTGAATTTCCCCACTGCTTCCTTGGCCCGTTTGGCCAACTTGGCTTGCCGCTTGGCCATTCATCAACATAGTCCTCACCGTGCTTGATGCTAGTGGGATCAACAATTTTGCCAGGTGCCAACGGAGGTCTTGGGCAAGGAGGGTGAAGAGTGAATTTCTTCATGTACTTTGGAGTAACATATATGTATTCCCTCCATTCCCGTGCCCATCTTCGTTCAATTCTATGAATGCACACCTTGTGCTCATTCTTCATTTCCTTCTTGTGAGTTGCCTCATCAGGAGTGCAATACCTTGCATATATGTCATCAGGGATTTCAATGGCAGTGTTTACTTCCGGTTTCTTCCCTCCCTTCTGAGGTCTCTTACCATCTGCCATTTTCTTCAGCTGAGGATTTTGAACAATTGAGTTCTCTGAAGAGGTATGCAATTTTTCTTCGAGGAACACTGCAAATAAGTTAAGTTGATGAGAACCTAGTGATTCAAAGACGGACATGTGTACCGTGAATGCAGTATAGGTGCGAAGAATTTGGAGAAGTCATATGTGTTTTCAGAAGTTTTTGCAAAAAGGAACAAGTTTGAGGAATTTGACCAGATATATCTTGAGGAATTTCACTAAGCGTTCTTTGACTTAGGTTCTAGAGTTGTATGGATTTGAGAAATTCACACAATTGAGGAATCTTGAAGAAAAATGTCGCTTAGAGAAACATATCAAGAGCATATGATTATGTGAGGTGATTAAAGTGTGGAAGTTGAAGAATAAACACATTTTGAAGATTTTATGAAAATAATCAGAATAAACAAGGGTAGTAAAAGTTACTTTTAATTACCCTTGACGAAGAACATGACGAACTAGGAGTGTTAGATTGGAAGTTCATCAGTCTAGATCTTCCACGCCCTAACTTGGCATAGGAAGACAGCTACGATGGCGGCGGAGTGAAGATATCCGCGGCCGGCGCGAGTACGACGGCAACGAGGTCGAGGCAGTGAAGCTCTTCCTCACCGGCGACGATGAAAGTAGCGGCGGCGCTAGGGCTTGAGAGCTCGAGCGAGGGGAGTGAGTTCAAGCAGGGTAAATGCAGTCTGAGGAGGGTGAGGTGTATTTATAACCGAGGCGATAAACCGCTCGCTCGAGAAAAATGGACAAACGTGCCCCTGACCCTTCTCATCCTAGCGACATGTGTCACCCACATACAGTGTGGTGGAGATCATGTGAGATCGTGGGTGAATAGATAAATCTTATCGTGGGATGTGGAACGGTTTGAGCGGCAAAAGCCGAAAATTCAGATAAGAAAATTTTAATGTTTCATTCGCAAATTCTTCAGCTGACAAGGACATGATACGTCTCCATCGTATCTACTTTTCCAAACCTTTTGCCCTTGTTTTGGACTCTAACTCGCATGATTTGAATGGAACTAACCCAGACTGACGCTGTTTTCAGCAGAATTGCCATGGTGTTATTTTTGTGCAGAAATAATAGTTCTCGGAATGACCTGAAACTCCATGGAGAATATTTTTGGAATTAATAAAAATACTGGCGAAAGAATCAAGGCCAGGGGGCCCACACCCTGTCCATGAGGGTGGGGGGCACGCCTACCCCCTAGGCGCGCTCCCTGCCTCGTGGCCCCCCTGGTGCTCCACCAACCTCAAATCCAACTCCATATATTCACGTTCGAGGAGAAAAAACCGGAGAGAAGGATTCATCACGTTTTACGATACGGAGCCGCCACCAAGCCCTAATCTCTCTCGGGAGGGCTGATCTGGAGTCCGTTTGGGGCACCGGAGAGGGGAATCCGTCACTGTCGTCATCATCAACCTTCCTCCATCACCAATTTCATGATGCTCACCGCCGTGCGTGAGTAATTCCATCATAGGCTTGCCGGACGGTGATGGGTTGGATGAGATTGAGCATGTAATCGAGTTAGTTTTGTTAGGGTTTGATCCCTTGTATCCACTATGTTCTGAGATTGATGTTGCTATGACTTTGCTATGCTTAATGCTTGTCACTAGGGCTCGAGTGCCATGATTTCAGATATGAACCTATTATGTTTTCATGAATATATGTGAGTTCTTGATCCTATCCTACAAGTCAATAGTCACCTATTATGTGTTATGATCCGAAAACCCCGAAGTGACAATAATCTGGACCAAGGAGTTCATGTATTCACTAAGTGTTAATGCTTTGGTCCGGTACTCTATTAAAAGGTGGCCTTAATATCCCTTAGTTTACAATAGGACCCCGCTGCCACGGGAGGGTAGGATAAAAGATGTCATGCAAGTTCTTTTCCATAAGCACGTATGACTATATTCGGAATACATGCCTACATTACATTGATGAACTGGAGCTAGTTCTGTGTCACCCTATCTTATAACTATTGCATGAGGAATCGCATCCGACATAATTATCCATCACTAATCCAATGCCTACGAGCTTTTCACATATTGCTCTTTGCTTAGTTACTTTACTGTTGCCACTATTACAATTACTACAAAACTGCTACTGTTACTTTTGCTATTGTTACCGTTACTTCCATACTACTTTGCTACTAAATACTTTGCTGCAGATATTAAGTTATCCAGGTGTGGTTGACTTGACAACTCAATTGCTAATACTTGAGAATATTCTTTGGCTCCCCTTGTGTCGAGTCAATAAATTTGGGTTGGATACTCTATCCTCAAAAACGGTTGCGATCCACTATACTTGTGGGTTATCAAGCCTATTTTAAAGCGCCGGGTTCTTAGCATAGCTCTATTCTTTGAGTCACTTGGGATTTATATCTGCTGATCACTATGAGGAACTTGAAAAACGAAAGAACTAAGATTTTCCCCTCAACTACGAGGGGAGGTAAGGAACTGCCATCTAGCTCTGCACTTGATTCTCCTTCTGTTTTGAGGAAACTTGCAACACCTAAACCTGCTTCTGCTATTAATTCTGATATGTCGCATGTTATTGATGATGCCACTTCAGCTATGCATGATGCTTATGATGAAACTACTTCTATGCTTGATAATACCGTGCCATTAGGTGAATTTCTTGATGAACAACTTGCTAGGGCTAGAGAGAATGAAATTCTTGAAACTGATAATATTGCTGAAAGTGATGATGAAGATTCTCCCCCTAGATATGAATTGCCTGTTGTGCCCGAGGGTTATGTTATGGATGAAGAAACTGCTAGAGATTTTCTTGCTTGCAATGATAGATCTAATTTTAAGAAATTATTAGCTAAGCTGAAAGAAAAGTCTCTGAATGCTAGAATGAAATATGACCCTGCTTTTGCTACTTCACCTATCTGTGTTACTGATAAGGATTGTGATTTCTCTGTCGATCCTGAGATAATTACTTTGGTCGAATCTGATCCTTTTTATGGATATGAATCTGAAACTGTTGTGGCACATCTTACTAAGTTAAATGATATAGCCACCCTATTCACTAATGATGAGAAAATTCGTTACTACTATATCCTGAAGTTATTTCCATTCTCATTAAAGGGTGATGCTAAAGTATGGTTTAATTCTCTTGATCCTCGTTGTGTGCGTAGCCCCCAGGATATGATTTATTACTTTACTGCTAAATATTTCCTAGCTCATAAGAAACAATCCGCTTTAAGGGAAATGTATAATTTTGTGCAAATTGAAGAAGAGAGTCTCCCACAAGCTTGGGAGAGGCTTCTCCAATTACTTAATGCTTTGCCTGATCATCCTCTCAAGAAAAATGAAATACTTGATATCTTTTATAATGGACTAACCGATGCTTCCAGAGACCACCTGGATAGTTGTGCTGGTTGTATTTTCAGGGAAAGAACAATTGATCAAGCTGAATTGTTATTGAATAATATGTTAACTAATGAAAAGAATTGGACACTTCATGAACCAACTCCTAAGCCAACTCCGAAGAAAAGGGGTATTCTATTTCTCAGTCCTGAAGATATGCAAGAGGCAAAGAAATCTATGAAAGAAAAGGGTATTAAAGCTGAAGATGTTAAGAATTTACCTCCTGTTTAAGAAATACATGGCCTTAATTTACCACCTATTGAAGAAATACATGGTCTTGATAACCCGACACAGGTAGTAAAGGTAAATTCTCTCTATAGATATGATAAAGTTGAAATCCCGTCTACTAAGTTTGCTAGCCAATGCTTGGATGAGTTTGATGACTTTATGGCTAAACAAGAAAACTTCAATGCTTATGTTGGTAGACAATTGAAACGTAATGCTTATATGATTGAGCACTTGAGTGATTATATGTCTAGAGTTAAAGGTGAACTTAAACTTATTAGTAAACATGCTTCCGTGGTTACCACTCAAGTAGAACAAGTTCTTAAAGCTGAAAATGATTTGCTCAATGAATTAAATAACAAGAAAAATGATAATGCTGTAAGAGTTATGACTAGAGCGGGCAAAATGACTCAGGAACCTTTGTATCCTGAGGGCCACCCTAAGAGAATTGAGCAAGATTCTCAGAGAAATAATTTTGATGCACCTAATCCTTCTAAAAAGAAGAAAAAGAAAAATGATAGGACTTTGCACGCTTCTAGTGAACCTGTTGTAGACACATCTGAGAATCCCAATGATATTTCTATTTCTGATGCTGAAACACAATCTGGTGATGAACATGAACCTAGTGATAATGTTAATGATAATGTTCATGTTGAGGCTCAACCTAGCAATAATAATGATGCAGAGGTTGAAGCTGCTGTTGATCTTGATAACCCACAATCAAAGAATCAACGTTATGATAAGAGAGACTTCGTTGCTAGGAAGCACGCTAAAGAAAGAGAACCATGGGTTCAGAAACCCATGCCTTTTCCTCCTAAACCATCCAAGAAAAAGGATGATGAGGATTTTGAGCGCTTTCTTTGAAATGATTAGACCAATCTTTTTTTAGTATGCGTTTGACTGATATGCTTAAAATGAATCCTTATGCTAAGTACATGAAAGATATTGTTACAAATAAAAGAAAGATACCGGAAGCTGAAATTTCCACCATGCTTGCTAATTATACTTTTAAGGGTGGAATACCTAAGAAACTTGGAGATCCAGGAGTACCAACTATACCATGCTCCATTAAAAGAAACTATGTCAAAACTGCTTTATGTGATCTTGGAGCCGGTGTTAGTGTTATTACTCTCTCTTTATATCACAGACTTGATTTGAATAAGTTGACACCTACTGGAATATCTTTGCAAATGGCCGATAAATCAACTGCTATACCTGTCGGTATTTGTGAGGATGTGCATGTTGTGGTTGCAAACGTTACTATTTTAACAGACTTTGTTATTCTTGATATTCCTGAGGACGATAGTATGTCAATTATCCTTGGTAGACCCTTTTTGAATACTGCAGGGGCTGTTATTGATTGCAACAAAGGCAATGTCACTTTTCAGGTTAATGGTAATGAGCATACGGTACACTTTCCGAGGAAACAACCTCAAGTTCACAGTATCAATTCTATTGGAAAAGTTCCATCGATTATTATTGGAGGTTTTGAATTTCCTCTTCCTACTGTCAAGAAGAAATATGCTATTCTTATTATTGGGGATGTACATATCCCCGTTGAGGTAATAACCTAGTGCTATTCGAAAATTCTCCGAGTTCATGCAATTTGGAATGAGTTTGTTAACAAGACTTGATCAACCTTGTTAGTGGATTCCTTTTGATGAGCATGAGATGGATGAAGTTAGAAAGCACAACCTTCTGTACCCTCTTTTTACTTTATGTTATTTAGATTAAATAAAGCAAAAATAGTATTTTCTTTCTGTTTTCTAAATTATTCTGCAATAAAAAATACACCGAAAACAAATGCCCTGAAAATGAAATATGATTTTTTCTAGATTATTTGAGAATATTTGGCACTGAGAACACACCAGAGGGGGCAACCACCTGGCCACGAGGGTCCAGGGCGCGCCCCCTTCCTCATGGGACCCTGGTGGCCCCCCTCCACTTATTCCTGCACCCACACACTCCTTCTTCCTCACAAAAAATGACCAACCAGCTTAAGCACGAGTTCTAGCTCAACTTGCTGCCATTTTCGATCTCCTTGCTCAAAGCTTCATTCACAAAACTGCTTTGGGGGATTGTTCTTTGGTATGTGACTCCTCCAATGGTCCAATTAATTTTGTTCTAGTGCTTTATTCATTGCAAATTTTTGCTGCTAAGGTGACCATGTTCTTGAGCTTGCATGTCAAATTTATTTGGTCCCAAGTAGTTCTAATGCATGATATAGTCTCTAGGCACTTGTGGGAGTAGTTGCTATCAATTTTGTTGAGTTTGGTTCACTTTTATTTTGAGTCACTAGAAATTTCAGAAATTTTCAGAGGAAGAAAATGTTGAGGAGAATGTTGAGGGGCTCTTTGAGCCGAAGCTCGAGGGATAAGTAGAGTGAAGAGGATAAAAAGCCCAAATATAATCTCCCTCGCACCACGGAGGTTCGACCATGTGAATGGCCTTGTGATGAATTCTTGAGAGCAGCTGGGATTCATGATGGTTTTCATTATTTGGCTGGGAATGCAGGCCTCACCGACTTCCTCCACGACCAGCTCGATCAGTATCTCCTACTCACTAATATTTTTGTGCAAAATTTTTATTTCCATGCTAGGAAATCACCACCTTCAGTGGAGTTTCATTTATATGATGAGGCCAAGGAGATGTCACTATATGATTTTTGTGGGGTTTCCAAGATACCCTTTGAGGGCAGAATAGAGGAACCACATCATAGTGATGTGGAAGGGTTTCTTGATATGATCGCTGTAGGGGAGACGAGGAAGGTTTCCGATGCAAGAATTACTAGCATACACTTTCCTGTTCTACGTTACTTTGCAATATTTGCTAGTAGATGCATAATTGGTCGCGGGAACTGTGGAAACTTTAGTGCCCTCGATATTGTTATTTTGTGCCATGCTTTGTTTTGCGATAACACTTTTAGTTTAGGCGCTATTATTGCTAAACGATTAAGTCTGAACCGTACAAAGGGCCCCATCTTTGGAGGCATCTTTGCTTCACGCCTTGCTAAACACTTTAAGATACCTATTAGGCATTATGAGAAAGAAGAAAAGTTGCTGCCCCCTATTTTTCTGGATTATAAGAGTATGGTAGCACATGAATTTATTGTTAAAAATAATGAGATGATGCTTAAGTATAATTTGAGATTTAATAAAACTCACTGTGAGACAGTTATCTTGCCTGCACCCTCTTTGTTTAACATATTTTCAGGCACGTACCTCATCTTGCCGGAGGCCTTTTACGCATACCGGGGCCTGACACCAGCCCCAGAGCCTGAGCCGGAACCACCACTTGACCCTTATCGACAGTCCTTTTATCAGTGGGATCCGGAGGAGATCGCCAACCAGTGGCATTCAGATGATACTCCTCAGTACACCAGAGAGAGTAGCCTCGATCCATGGGCATAGACCAACTTAGGCCAAAAGCCTAAGCTTGGGGAGTATGTATTTCTCTCCGACATTACATTCATGTTAACACACTCATCCTAGTTGTTGGTGCTCATACTTTTTCATTGTACTATCCATGCTAGTTTATTTTTCTTTTCTTGCTCTCTTCTTGTGTGCTTGAAAAACCAAAATATAATTATAGCTTTTAGCTAGTTTACTTTCCATGCCTGTAGTAGTAGTAATTAAAAGAAAACCCAAAAAGATTTCTCGTTCTTCTTTTGCTTGTTGGGAGCTTTCCTGTGTAAATAGTTTTATTTCTTTTCTTTTCTTTGGGGGTCAAGAGGAGAAGACCTTGATGAAAATGTTGAGTGGCTCTCATATGCATTATTTTTGATTTGACCAAGAGCCCATATTACCCTGTTTTTCCCCTTGAATTGAATGCTTGCAGATTCCAGCTTAGTCCAATGCACGTGCACTATTATTATTATCCACACCGTTCGGTCGTGCGAGTGAAAGGCAATAATGACGATATATGATGGACTGATTGAGATGAGAGAAGCTGGTATGAACTCGACCTATCTTGTTTTTGTAAATATGATTAGTTCATCTTTACTGATTCAGCCTATTATGAATAAACATGTTTGCAATGACAATTAAAGATTATAGTTGCTTATGCCATGCTTAATTAGCTAGGAGTTTATAATGGTTTACCTTGCGTACCAACATGCTATTAAAATGGTTGTGATGTGGTATGATAGGGTGCTATCCTCCTTTGAACGACTCGAGTGACTTGACTTGGCACATGTTCACACATGTAGTTGAAACAAAATCAACATAGCCTCCACGATATTTATGTTCATGGTGGATTATATCCTACTCATGCTTGCACTCAATGTCTATTAATTTTAATGCATGTTCATGACTGTTGTCGCTCTCTAGTTGGTCGCTCCCCAGTCTTTTGCTAGCCTTCACTTGTACTAAGCGGGAATACTGCTTGTGCATCCACTTCCATAAACCCCAAAGTTATTCCATATGAGTCCACCATACCTTCCTATTTGCGGTATCAATCTGCCGTTCCAAGTAAATTTGTATGTGCCAAACTCTAAACCTTCAAATGAAATTCTGTTTTGTATGCTCGAACAACTCATGTATCAACTAGGGCTGTCTATATCTTCCATTCTAGGTGGGTTATTCTCACGAGGAGTGGACTCGCTCCTCACTCACGAGAAAATGGCCCGTAACCGGGATGCCCAGTCCCATGCTCAAATCAAAATAATTGCAAACAAACTCCCCCAGGATTGTTGTTAGTTGGAGGCACCCGTTGTTTCGGGCAAGCCATGGATTGATGCTTGGTGGTGGTGGGGGAGTATAAACTTTACCATTCTGTTTGGGAACCGCCTATAATGTGTCTAGCATGGAAGATATCGAGATCTCTTAGTTGTTATGTTGACAATGAAAGTATGCCACCCAAAATATTATTTATCTCTATTTCAAAAATCGAGCTCTGGCACCTCTACAAATCCCTGCTTCCCTCTGCGAAGGGCCTATCTATTTACTTTTATGTTGAGTCATCACCCTCTTATTAAAAAGCACCGTTGTCATTTGCATGCATTACTATTAATTTATATTGAGTATGACTGTGATTGGATCTCCTTTACCATGAATTGCAATGTTTAGTCAATCCTTGATCTTCACAGGTGCTCTGCATTTATGTTTTGCGGTCTCAGAAAGGGCTAGCGAGATACCATGTTGTTATATCATATTATGATTGTTTTGAGAAAGTGTTGTCATCTGAGATTTATTATTATTGCTCGCTAGTTGATTATGCCATTCATATGAGTAAACATGAGACCTAAGTGTTATTGTGAATGTGGTTAGTTCATTATCTTTGCTGAAAACTTGAATGCTGGCTTTACATATTTACAACAACAAGAGCAAACAAAGTTTGTAAAAGTTTTTCTTTATCACTTTCAGTTTATCAACTGAATTGCTTGAGGACAAGCAAAGGTTTAAGCTTGGGGAGTTGATACATCTACATCGTATCTACTTTTCCCAACACTTTTGCCCTTGTTTTGTACTCTAACTTGCATTATTTGAATGGAACTAACCCGGACTGACGCTGTTTTCAGCAGAATTGCCATGGTGTTATTTTTGTGCAGAAATAAAAGTTCTCGGAATGACCTAAAACTCCATGGAGAATATTTTTGGAATTAATAAAAAATACTGGCGAAAGAATCAAGGCTAGGGGGCCCACACCCTGTCCATGTGGGTGGGGGCGCGCCTACCCCCTGGGCGCGCCCCTGCCTCGTGGGCCCCCTGGTGCTCCACCGACCTCAACTCCAACTCCATATATTCACGTTCAGGGAGAAAAAACCAGAGAGAAGGATTCATCGCGTTTCACGACACGGAGCTGCCGCCAAGCCCTAATCTCTCTCGGGAGGGCTGATCTGGAGTCCGTTCGGGGCTCCAGAGAGGGGAATCCGTCATCGTCGTCATTATCAACCTTCCTCCATCACCAATTTCATGATGCTCACCGCCGTGCATGAGTAATTCCATCGTAGGCTTGCTGGACGGTGATGGGTTGGATGAGATTTACCATGTAATCGAGTTAGTTTTGTTAGGGTTTGATCCCTAGTATCCACTATGTTCTCAGATTGATGTTGCTATGACTTTGCTATGCTTAATGCTTGTCACTAAGGCTCGAGTGCCATGAGTTAAGATCTGAACCTATTATGTTTTCATAAATATATGTGAGTTCTTGATCCTATCTTGCAAGTCAATAGTCACCTATTATGTGTTATGATCCGACAACCCCGAAGTGACAATAATCGGGACCACTCTCGGTGATGACCGTAGTTTGAGGAGTTCATGTATTCACTAAGTGTTAATGCTTTGGTCCGGTACTCTATTAAAAGGAGGCCTTAATATCCCTTAGTTTCCAATAGGACCCCGCTGCCACGGGAGGGTAGGACAAAAGATGTCATGCAAGTTCTTTTCCATAAGCATGTATGATTATATTCGAAATACATGCCTACATTACATTGATGAACCGGAGCTAGTTCTGTGTCATCCTATGTTATAACTATTGCATGAGGAATCGCATCCGACATAATTATCCATCGCTGATCCAATGCCTACGAGCTTTTCACATATTGCTCTTTGCTTAGTAACTTTACCGTTGCAACTGTTACAATTACTACAAAACTGCTATTGTTATCTTTGCTACTGTTACGTTACTTCCATACTACTTTGCTACTAAATACTTTTCTGTAGATATTAAGTCATTAAATTTGCATAAGTGTTAGGATGTGTGTCCTTTTCAAAGAACATTCGAAGATTCTAAGATATTTAGCTCACACCGCAACTTGCTAAATCTCTTCTCATCCAAGGGCTTTGTGAAGATATCGGCCAGTTGGTCTTCAGTATTTGCGTGGTCGATGGACATGTCACCCTTCAACACATGGTCATGAAGAAAATGATGATGAATCTGGATGTGCTTTGTCTTCGAGTGCTGAACTGGGTTGTGAGCAATCTTGATGGTACTCTCATTGTCGTAGTAGAGTGGCACATTCTTCACATTGATGCCATAGTCCTTGAGGGTTTGCTTCATCTATAGCAATTGAGCACGACAGGATCTAGCAGCAATGTACTCAGCTTCAGCAGTAGAGAGTGATACGTAGTTCTGTTTCTTCGGGGACCAACATACCAAGGATCGTCCGAGGAAATGACATGTGCCTGATGTTGACTTACGGTCCACCCGATCACCAGCATAGTCAGAGTCGGAATATCCAATGAGATCAAAGCAAGAGCCCTTGGGATACCATAATCCAAGTGTTGGAGTGTGAGCAAGATATCGAAGAATATGCTTCACAGCCTTATGGTGTGATTCCTTCGGTGTAGCTTGAAATCGAGCACATATGCAAACACTGAGCATAATATCCGGCCTAGGTGCACATAGGTACAATAAAGAGCCAATCATGGAGCGGTATACCTTTTGATCGAAGTCTTTACCATTTTCATCGGTGCATAGATGGCCATTTGTGGGCATAGGGATTTTGACGCCTTTGCAATCTTGCATGCCGAATTTCCTCAACACATCCTTGAGGTATTTCTCCTGAGATATGAATATGTCATTGTGTTGTTGACGAATTTGAAGACCTAAGAAGAATCTCAACTCTCCCATCATATAATTTTGATATTCCTCACTCATCATATAGGCAAATTCGTCACTGTAACGTTGGTTAGTACAGCCAAAGATAATATCATCAACATATATTTGGCACACGAATAATTCATCATCATATGCTTTGGTGAAAAGAGTTGGGTCAAGTGAACCGGGTGTGAAGCCTTTCTTCATGAGGAATTCCTTCAATGTGTCATACCACGCCCGAGGTGCTTGCTTGAGGCCATAGAGGACCTTGTTGAGTCTGTAGACGTGATCTGGAAATTTTGGATCCTCAAAACCTGGTGGTTGAGCAACATATACTTCTTCCTCAAGCTTACCATTGAGGAATGCACTTTTCACATCCATTTGATGTAAGATGATATTATGATGGTTAGCATAAGCAAGTAATATGCGAATAGCTTCAAGTCTAGCAACAGGTGCAAAGTTTCATCGAAATCAATTCCTTCAACCTATGTGTAGCCTTGAGCTACAAGACGAGACTTATTCCTCACCACAAGGCCATTTTCATCTTGTTTGTTGTGGTAGATCCATTTGGCACCGATGATGTTGTGCTTGCGTGGGTCTGGTCGCTTTACAAGCTCCCACACATTGTTGAGCTTGAATTGATGCAATTCATCTTGCATGGCTTGAATCCACTTAAATTCCATGAATGCTTCATCAACTTTGGTGGGCTCTGTGATAGAGACAAACGCAAAATGTCCACAAAAATTAGACAAGTGTGAAGCTTTTGAGCATGTGAGAGGACCTGGTGTGTTGATGTCGCTGATGATTTTCTCGATCTGCACTTCGTTTGCAACACGAGGATGTGCAGGTTGACGACTTTGCTTAGGCCCAGCAATTTCTTCAGGCCCATTTTGTTCAGCAGCACCAGCGTGATTGTCTTCATGGTCCGGAATGACTTCTTCAGCAGATTCTCCGGTGGGGATGATATCCTCAGTAGCCTTGAGCTTGATGGATTCCTCAGGTGACATTTCATCTAGCATAGGAGGCAGGTGCTCTCTTTGCGAGCCATTAGTTTCATCGAACCGCACATCTACAGTTTCAACAATCTTGCGATGATTGGTGTTGAAGACTCTGTAGGTGTGCGAGTCCTTTCTGTAACCAAGCATAAAACGCTCATGTGCTTTCGATGTAAATTTAGAGTGATGGCGAGGATCTCTAATCCAGCATTTAGCACTGAAGACTTTGAAATAACTTACATTAGGTTTCTTATCAGGGAGGAGTTCATATGAGGTCTTTTTGAAGAATTGGTGAAGATATACTCTGTTGATGATGTGGCATGCAGTATCAATAGCTTCAGGCCAAAAACGCTATGGTGTCTTGTATTCATCAAGCATAGTGCGAGCCATCTCAACAAGAGTTCTGTTCTTGCGCTCCACGACGCCATTCTGCTGAGGAGTATAGGGAGCAGATAACTCGTGAGTAATACCAATTATATCAAGATATTCATCAAGACCAGTGTTCTTGAATTCAGTTCCATTATCACTCCTGATATGCTTGATCCTCACACCGAAGTTCGTAGAAGCTCTTGAGGAAAATCGTCTGAAGACTTCCTGCACTTCATTTTTGTAAGTGATGATATGCACCCATGTATAACGAGAATAATCATCAACAATGACAAAGCCATATAATAAATGCAGAACTAGAGAACGTGGCATAATGAGTAGGGCCAAAGAGATCCATATGAAGTAATTCAAAGGGACGAGAAGTGGTCATGATAGTCTTCGAGGGATGCTTGGCTCTAGTGATCTTTCCAGACTCACAAGCCCCACAAAGATGATCTTTGAGGAATTTGACACCTGATACGTCTCCGTCGTATCTACTTTTCCAAACACTTTTGCCCTTGTTTTGGACTCTAACTTGCATGATTTGAATGGAACTAACCCGGACTGATGCCGTTTTCAGCAGAACTGCCATGGTGTTATTTTTGTGCAGAAATAAAAGTTCTCGGAATGACCTGAAAACCCATGGAGCAACTTTTCAGATTTAATAAAAAATACTGGTGAAATATATAACATCAGGGGGCCCACACCCAGTCCACGAGGGTGGGGGGCGCGCCCTCTCCCCCTGGGCGCACCCCCTTCCTCGTGGCCCCCCTGAATGTCCACCAACCTCAACTCCAACTCCATATATTTGCTTTCACGGAGAAAAAAAGCAGAGAGAAAGTTTCATCACGTTTTACTATACGGAGCCGCCGCCAAGCCCTAATCTCTCTCGGGAGGGCTGATCTGGAGTCCGTTTGGGGCACAAAAAAGACACATCCGTGACATTTTGGGCCGAACGATTTTTTTTTCTGTCATACATATGACACTTCTATGACGATAATTGTGACAAAACCGGTATCATCATAGATGTGGTGGGCTCCTACTTCTATGATAAAAAATCATGATAGAAAATGGGCTTTTCGTCACTGGCGGGCCGGAGGCAGCTGCATGACATTCTTTGGGCCGTCCATGACGGAAAAAACCGTGGTAGAAGCGAGGGCGAGGAAAATTTCGGGAGTTCCGGTTACGGTGGGAGGTCGGGGGCGGCGATGCGCGTTCTCGTACACATACGCTGCTGCAGCGTGTCGCGGCGTTGGCTCTAATCGAACCCGGCGATTGCGAATCGCAGGTTACGCTGCATCGAACCCGAGCGATCGATTGATGGTTGTTAATCGAACCCGATCGAGCGATTCTTCGCCATGCTAATCAAGCCGATCGATTGGATGAACAAAGGAGCGCGTTGCGGGGGGTTGGATGAGCGATGGCGGTGGCGTTGCCTCTGGATGAAACGGGACCTCGTGGTGTGGAGGGCTGGATGAGCGATGAAGCGGTGGAGGAGTGCCCGTGGAGGGGTGGTTGAACAGGACCACGTGGTGTGGAGGGCTGGATGAACAGTAGACGGTGGAGGGGTGGTTGAACAGTAGCCGGTGGTGTAGCGCACGGTGGAGGCTGGATGAATAGGAGCCCGTGGGGGCTGGAGGAGGTCGACGGTAGCCCGTGGAGGCTGGAGGAGGTCGACGGTGGAGATGAACAGTATCCCGTGGAGTCCCGTTTTGCGGTACGCCACACCCCTCCCGATGAACACGACCCCCGTTTCGATCGTAGGAGGTCCGTTTCGTCCGTTTTGCGGTACGCCACACCCCTCCTGATCAATAGGACCCCCGTTTTGACCGTAGGAGGTCCGTTTTGTGGTACGCCACACCCCTCTCGATCAACAGGACCCCCCTTTCGACCGTAGGAGGTCCGTTTCCTCCGTTTTGCGGTACACCACACCCCTCCCGATCAACAGGACCCCCGTTTCGACCGTAGGAGGTCCGTTTCCTCCGTTCTGCGGTACGCCAGGCCTCGTATCCATCGCCTGTACCGTCCAAGCCCTCCCGATGAACACGACGACGCATTCCGTTCCGACCCAGCCGGTTGGCTCCCACGCGTTCCGTTGCCTCCCGATGAACACGACGCATTCCGTTGCCTCCCCATGAACACGACGCATTCCGTTGCCTCCCCATGAACACGACGACGATGCTGTTTCTCCGTTTCGACCCAGCCATGTACACGAGCCCTCGTCACACGTATGCATGAGTAGGCGTTTGAGACCCCGCCCGTATGTACACATACGTGGTCGTATTTTCTTTCTTGCACCCTGGCCGCTGTACGTACGTGTACATGCTACGTGCGCGCCTCTACTACGACGTCGGCGCCTCTACATCCACCAAGGTATATATATGCGTACACGTTCGCGACCAGAATGACAATGCTACGTGCGCTTCGACCAGGTGGGTCTCGACCGTCGTGCACTTCCTTACTGCGAAGATGTAGCCGGTGGGTCCCCAGTCGATCGGCGAATCTTTTGGTTTTTGCCGGACGCACTTCCTTGCGTGCGACGATGTAACTCTTGGGTCCCAGCGATGGGGAAACATTTTTTCACGAAATGCGGTGGCCCGTCCGTGGGTCCCTATTTGTCGGTGGAGGAATAATTATTTTGCGGCGTAATAAGGAGGCACTTCCTTGCGGCCGCCGTGGACCCACCTCAGCCTCTCCATGCAGTACTCTTCCGATGGAAGTCGGTCGTTGACCACATTGACCACGCCACACGAGAGCACCACGGTGGTGGACGACGGCGAGGCCTAGGAAGGGGACGACCCGGCGCCGGGGAAGACGCAGCAGTGGATGCCCACGCGAAGAGGAGTATGAGGATTCACTGGTTCGGCTGCGGTGTGAGGCTGCCATCGCCGTAGAATAACAGGGGATGTGGGTGAGTAGAGGGATGGCCCGACCAGTGGTGGGAGTAGTAGGGGGCGGTGAGGCCTTCGCGGCATCACAGCCGGCCACGGGAGGCAGGAGCATGCGGCACGACCGGCGCTGCTTTGGGCGGCTGGAGCACGAAGACCAGAGGTTGAAGAAGCACTACGGCCGTTGGATGGACATCGTACGGTCACTGGAGTTAGAATCGTTCATATTGACTAAGTTGACAAAGCCCTCCGTCCCCGTAAACTTAGTAGGCCCACAAGTCATCCTCCCACCAAGGTGAGTCCCAGCTAGCAGGGGGAGTATTCACTTTTTTGTGCGTAATAAGGAGGCATTTCCGGTGGGTCCGAGCTGACAGCGGGGGGAACGTTTTTTTCGCGAAATACTGAGACCCTTCCGATGGGTCCCAGCTAACAGGTGGAGGAATCGTTATTTTGCGTGTAATAAGGAGGCATTTTCCTATGTGGGCCCCTACTGTCAGGCTCTTCCGATGGCTGTTGTTTGTTGACCATGTTGACCTCGCCGCGCCGAGAGCACAAACGCGGTGGACGAGGGCGAGGCCCAGGAAGAGAACCACCCGGAGCCGGCGAAGCCACCGCAGCGGATGCCCACGCTGAGGGGAGAACGAGCGCTGACTGGTCGGCTGCGGGGTGAGGCTGATGTCGCCGGAAAATAACAGGATGTGTGGGTGGTTAGAGGGATGGCCTGGCGGCAAAGACAAACAGCCACGGAGGAGGGAGCAGGCAGTCCCGCCGGCGCTGGTTTGGGCGGCTGGAGCAGGAAGATCAGAGATTGAAGAAGCACGGCGGTCGTTGGATGGACATCCAACAGTCACTGCTGTGTGTTGACTAAGTTGACAAAGCCTTGCGTACGCGTCAAAAAAAAATTTAGGACAACGTCATCGTCAACCTAGTAGGCCCAGAAATCAGCCTCCAAATATGTGGAAAACAACATACAACCCATTAGCCATTATTTTCAATAATTTACAGCCCATTTGCTAATTCTTAAGGATATTTGAAGCCCAAATTCTTTTTATTAGCATTACAGACCATATATTCGGGCATCGCTAAAAATTCAACGAAATATTGCATATTTCGGTGGGGTCCGAACTCTTTTAATCACGAAATTTCAAGTCACGTTAAAAATAATTTTCAAAAAAATATATCAAAATAAAATTCAAAAAACAATTCTCCGCAAAAAAAAAAGAATGAAATTTAGAATCTTAACTAGCAAGATGCCCGTTCTTTGCACGGAACATGAAGATGCATTTATATGAGTAGTTTATCTTGTGGGAGAAAAGATGATATTCTAATGTAATTGCAAGTTGGCTTTGGTTTTTATAAGAGTAGAGAGTAGAGAAATCCTGAAAAAAATGATATTTTAATGCAAATTTTTTTTGAGAGCAAAATGATATTTTAATGCAATTGCCGGTAGGCTTTGGTTTAAAAATTTACAACCCATTTCTTACTACTTATAGCCCGTTTTTTGGGGAAGCCCATTTCTTACTACTTACATCCCTCCTCGTCTTGAAAGATTTGTAGCCCAGTAGGGCTGAGAAAAGCAAGTAGGCCTCGGTTTTGGTATTCTCCAAAAAAAAGAACTGGGGTAGCCAATTTCATAAAGAAAAAATATATCAACTGGGCTCGTCATGTGCTTAATAAAAGCGTAAGCGTGGGCTAGACGGGCCCTGACCCCGTGACATCAGCTTGATTGAGCTCCGTCTCAAACTGAAAAAACAATCAAGCGAGCTGCTGGGTCCCTGGTGTTATCCACTCGTTGTGTAACTTTCTCATTTATTGACTACATTGACAATGGAGTGGAACCTAGTTGTCAAAAAATTAGGAGGAAGTATTTTTTTGGCTTGTAATAACGAGGCACACCTATAAATGCAATGACCACTGGTGGGTCCCTCTTGTCGACCTCTCCATGTACAGTCATCTCCTGATTCCTATTGGTTGTTGACCATGTTGACAACGCCAGACGGCGGCGGGCACAGCGAGCTAACCAAGGCGGAGAACGACGGCAAGACCTCAGACGGGAACGAACAGTAGCCATGGAAGATGCGGTAGTGTAGTGGCAGGTGGAGGGGAGTACGAGGGCAACAACATGCAAGTCAAGCATACAAATGGTACAAAAAGCCCAAGGATTAATTGTTCATTAAATTTTTAGACAAAACCCAGATTGAACATGACAGTAACATCTAACCCAACCACTCTTTTTTGCCACAAACAAATGGATCGGTCTGATCCATAAAATCAACATCCTGTGCAAAAAATTTATTTCAGGATGTCTACAACTTATTGTAAATAGAAGCCGAGCATGTTTAGAAGCCCATTTGTCCACCTGAAACTTCTATTTTTGCTGTTCAACATGTTCATCCGTGAGAAATCTCTTGCTGTAAAAATTAAGCCTCATGGACAATAGTAACCTTGCATTCAACAAGAAGAATGTGAAAAATCTTCTGTTTGCATGGTTGGATGCATATCGTCCCATCGTTATTGTCCTCAAACGAATGTCATGAGAACTGAGAAAATCCTTGTGCTTATTACGCCAACGATTGGTTATATGTTTTTCTCCATGTGGTTCTGCCTAAGTAGACATGAAGATTGAAAACAGTTAAGGTCTGAAAAAAGAGTATGTCGAAAGAAGACAGCTGAACAGTTAATTCTAGTACAATATAGACGGGCTTTCAATGTGCACGAAATCATCACCTCTATGTATAAATTCCCCAGAGATCGAAAGCATCGCAGCAAGCCAATAATTATGTCCAGATCAAAACTATACATTCTGATATATATGATCCCGATAATCCAAAGAAGATTGATAGGCTATCAATGGAAGAACTCTTCATTGAGCATATAACATAATATTAGTACCCAAAGTGTACTCCAAGATGATATAAAACTTATGCGCACAAATGAAAAATGCAGCATATGATTACAAATGTGTAGATGATAATATACTGTACCTGAAAAAGTGAGGAGCCAAACACCAACTCCTTGTGATTATTAAACGGGTCACGAATTACACCCAAGGTCTCCAGTTTGGGCACAGAGACAACAATTATTTCTGAAGGTGTAGAACAATTATGAAGGAGCAACCTTTCAAGTGAAGGGGCATCTTCGATGATGAGCTGTTGTCCTTTAAAACAAATTCCAATGCTTTTAAGGTGAGGCGACTTTATTTGGAGACAACTGATACCGATTTCTATTCCCAAGACAATCAGCAAGTGCTCCAGGGCAGGGCAACTGGAGTGGATGATGCTATGCAGTGAGGCCTCCGACAAATAAACCACCACAAGCGAAAGTTTTTTTAGCAGTGGGAGTCGAAGCATTTGTACCAGATCATCTGGTACATGGCACCGGGCGAAGGTGGCGGTGTGGAGAGAGGAGGAAAACCACGAGATGGATAACGGTGGTGTGGGCAGGAATTCTTGGTATGTTCGTGGTATGAAACTTTCGTGGTAATGGTAGAACTCAAACTGCTGGAGTTTTCCGAATTCAGGGATGTCGATAGCGTCCACCTTGCCGGTATGGACAGCAGGTAGCTTGTCGGGATGCAGAGGCATTGAACGAGGCCCTGCTGGTGAGAAGAGACGATGGCTCTGAGGAGATCAAATTCAGGAAGGACAGATATCTGATGACAGTCGAGATTGAGGGGCTCGGTGCGCCATAGAGGGCGCCACCGAGTTGAGAGGAGTTGTGTGCGGCAACAATCCTTGGTGGGGAGAAGCGAGATGATCTCCTCAAGGATGACACCCGGGAGATTGCTGATGTGGTCCACCGGAGATTCCCGGTTCCTCAGATCCGGGTGGGGGGCTTGCCGCTTCTCCCAGCTACTGGTGCGGGAACTACAACCGGCGTCGTCGCTGGTGGGAGCCTCATCTTCTTGGCGCTGGGGCCGGCCGACTCCATTTTCCTTGTGGGCGTCGCACCGAGCTCACAGGTTTGAGCAGAGTAGCCAGAGACGAGCCTAGTGGCAGTGCAAGTGGGGAAGAAGGAGGGCTGGGGATTTCTGTAGGAGTGGAAGAAGAGGAGCAGGCGTTTTCTGTACGAGTGAGGAAGAAGGTGAGCGGGGTTTTCTTGGCGAGTGAGGAAGATTGGGGAGCGGGGGGAATTGGATGGGGATACGGAAGCGGGAGAGCGAGCTGTTCGTGTTTATAAGGCCCGCTGCACTAACTACTCGCTTTTCCCAAGAACCGCTCTCTTCTTTTGTGTTGCTGCATTGGAGCTGGCACATGGGCTTGGCTGACCGGCCATGCATGCAGGATGCATGTGCCTGCCGGCCACCGCATGCGCCTGGTTTGTTACTAGGCCTATTTAATAGGGTGGTTATGGAGAAAATTAAGGAGATTTATTTTCTCTGTGTGCAACCACCAAATTAGAGGATGCGGCATCGATGCGTACACTCACATTAAACTAACATTCAAGAACAAAAGTTCAGCATGTCTATGCATCTCAATGATTCACCATACTATAACCAATATACAAAGCTGTGACAAGGTATGGAAATAAAGAAAATCGGTCGATGCTTCTCTGAGCAAAGGGCCTCCCTGCGCACGCATTAATTTCCTGGGCATGCTTGTTTCTTCTCAATGTTGCGAGCACTTTGAGCATGTTGGCAACTCAACAGCTAGCTAGCTGCCTCATCTTGCAATTGATGCTGACACATTTGCAGCAAACACATGGGGCAATAGAGATGACTCAACATGGGTCCATATTGTGCAGTTCCCCTGAAATCATATTCATTGTCCTGAATCTTAAAAGATAGGAAAATCGTAGCTATACTTAAACGGTGTTGCAAAACAGTAGCACATATCAATAGCTCGGCATGACAAAACACGATCATCTGGACGAAGGGATCTTGACCTGCCCGAGGAAGATTATATATAATTTCATAAGTCTTTGGTTGATTTCCACCTTCGCTGCACCGCTTGTTTGCTCCTCCACACATGACAGGATCATTCTGCACCTGCATTCAGCAAGTCAACGTCATTTAATAAGCTAATTTCATCTTGCGGTGGTCATTGTACCTGAGTTACGAATGTAGGAATACCGGAGCACCATGAGGTTAGTGACAGCAGTAGATGCAGCCATATAAATTTTGTCTTGGTGCTACCAAAATTGAGGTTTGTATCCCTTCCCGTTATGAGAATTCTTCTTGAAGTTGGTAGAATGTGACGGCTTGTTCTTTGCATCAAACTTGCCTTTCCCGAGATTTGTTCTTGTTGTTTTGGGGCTGGTTGGGCTGGAAGTTCTTCTCGTGTACCATGTGGGCACTAGAAGCTCCCTCGGCGACCCGAGCACGTGTGTCTTTTGCTCTCGCCTTCTCCTCAAAATCAAGAGTGCTAATGAGATCCAAAACAGAAAACTCATGTCTCTTGTTTTTCGTGAGAAGTAGTAAAATCGCTCCACAAAGGTGGAAGCTTGGCAATGATGGTCCCAAAGAACAAATTTGTCCCAAGAACACACACTTAAAGTACTCAAGTTCCTTAGAAGTAACTGTATCTCATGAGTCTGCTGAACAACATAGCGCTCATCAGTCATCTTGTAGTCACAGAATTGCTCCATGACGTACAACTCGTTGCCAGCGCCCGAGGGCCCAAACGTGGCCTTGAGAGCAGCCCACATGTCTTTGCCGCTGTCAAACGACATATATGAATCCACAATGGAATCGTCAAGAGCACTCAGCAGGGCGGCTTTGAAGAGGGTATCCATGTTCAAAAGCTTCTCTTTGTAGGATTAAGATCACCCCAGGCTTACCCTTAGTGGCGTCATAGCAAAGACATGATCTGAAACCAATATACTGCTCTCGTACCACCTTTTCATTTGCACCCCTTAAAAGTAGGCGGCTTCAAAAGCGCAAAGAAACCACTCGGAGTAAATTGCCTATAATCAGGTTTTTGGATTGGATTGTTGAATATATGAGCAATTTAGTATGAGATTTAATCCGAATCAGCGATAAATAGATCATGACGACAATTGCAAACATCAAAGTAATGATGCAGACTAAACCAGAGGATGTAATCACATACTTTGTCTGTTGAGGCAGAACCGATGTGGTTGATGTTGTCACTCATGTCGTTGATGAAGAGGTTACCGAGGTCGGGAAGAAGGCTGTCGTTGAGGAAGTCGTCACCGCACTACCACAAGAGTGTGCTCCCCAAAAACCTGATCGCCCCTCTCCCGTACATGATCATGAAAGGCGGGGTTCGGAGGACTGCTGTCCCTTCTCGCAGTGCACGCCGGAAGGAGGGCTGGAGAAGAATTGCGTGGCCGCGCTAAGATCTGGAACGGTGTGAAACCATATGATACAATAGCGGCTAGGGTAGAGCATGTCAGGTCGGTCGTGCGAGTATAATAGTAGGCCTTTGGCCCCCAAACCCCACGTCCAAGTCAATAATAGCTCAAAAAAAGTCAATAATAGCCCCACCAAGGTTTTTCTAAAAAAACCCGGAGTAATTAAGGCGTCCGTTAGTCCCTTTAGTATAAATACAATATCATTAATAATGGCCCCACCTTTTGTCTCACAAAGTATGTTGGAGTACAACCGGCTACACGTTTACAATCCGCTTCTCTTCTATCTCCTCTTCTCTCTCCTTCAACTAAGCACAAATACTATATTTAAATCCTTATAGCCTGCTTATGTCATCTAATTGTAGTACTTGCTCTAAAGTTACTATCCACTGTGTGTAGTCTGAAATGCCAAGGCGTAGCCGGGCGGTGCCCTTGGTCATGCCACGCTCAACGGCGAAGCAAAGGAGAGGTCGCGTCGCCTTGACTTGCCATCAAAGTGGAGCGGCGGGCTCAACTGGCACCGGGCGAGAAGCGCGCGCGGGAGGGGGGATGGGTTTTTGTTGGGCCAAGAAGGTGAGAAGCCAAATTGGGATCGGTTCGGACGGGGAAATATCATGTGCTCCCATACTCTACATATGGAACTAGTCTATGTTACTACTCCCTCCTTTCCGGTTTATAGAGATGTTTAGAGTAACATAGTAATATGTTACAGTACAAGTTACTCCCCACTATGACCAGCCTTGGCCTCTCCCAGTGCTCCACCATGTACAGCTGCTAAGCCTGCCTCGTAGGCATAAAATATGATGTGGCACCAATAAATTAAGCACCTATGCATTGAAGACTTGAGTTACTAAGCCATTTAATGCACTTAGCACCTCATCTAAAGAGCATTAATAGTATAGCCAGCTGCTGGCTATAAGCCAGTGGCATGTCATCTACAGCCCATCTTATAGTCAACATGTACAATAGTAGATCAAAAGAGTGTACTACTTTTTTATTATGTGGCCCACCTTTCATTCTCACAAAGTGCCTAGGAGCACGTGCTAGAGCTGGCTCTTCACGAAGAGCCCGCTTACCTTCTCTCTCCTCTTCTCTTTCCTCCAACTAAGCAGAAATATACTAGTTTATTCCTTATAGCCAGCTGTCTCAGCTCTCATCAGACTTGCTCCAAGCACATCTAAGCACTTGCACCCCCTTGACCGTGGACCTTGACTGTGTACGTCACCTTGTGTCTCATAATTTTCCTCGTCATCCTCTGAGTCCTAGAAGATCTCACCCACATCATCATTAGCATGCAGCCGCCTTGATAGACAACGTGCGCAGAAGGAGTAGGGACGCACCACCACCACGTCGTGGGCACTCCGTATGTGCTCGTGTGCGTGCAGCGTGCGTGTTTTTCCATCAGTGCTAGCTCTAAGGCCGAGGCTGCAGTCGTCTTCGTCTCTGACTATTAGTTGAGCAACGACGGCAAAGAGGTGCTGCAAGAGATGCGTATGCGCCGTTGCGTGCGAGCTTCGCCGTAGCACGATGAACCGGACGTCGCCGTGGATGGCGCATGCCTCCATGCAGCCGAGTGTGTGCGCATGCATGTGTTATTCACATGCATTCTGCGGCCGAGCGTGTGTGCATGCACGTCTTGTGTATGTGCGTTGTGTGCTCCATGCTGTGCGCGTATGTGCATGAGTTGGATCGGATGGAGTTAGTGCGTTGGCTTGTGTACATGCGTGGCTGCATGCGTCCTGTACATGCGTGGCTTGTTGCGCGGTTATCAATAATTCAATATAAACTACTCCCTCCATTCCTAAATATAAGTCTTTCTAGCCATTTCAAATAGACTACAACATACAGATGTATGTAGACCCTTATTTCATGTAGTCCCTTATTGAAATCTCTAAAAAGACTTATATTTGGGAATAGAGGCAGTATAAAACATCTTCAACTTAGCATCCTGATGTACCGTTTCTAGTGGTTAGCGAAAAGTTCATGTTCTTTTATTTGTTTATAGGTGGGCAGGCGGCAAAAAACAGGGGAAAACGCGCAAGGTTCCTTGCAAACGCTCCACCACGAGGTTCCTTGCTCCTTCTCGGTCGTCGGGAATCTATGCTCTTCAACTCTTTTCTTTTACGTGAGCTTTGTTCATCCTTTTCCCAACACGCGAGACATCTAGCATCAAGGTGCACGTGTCATGCAAGAAAATGGAGATAATCAGATAAGTAGTGCGTAAGTGAGTCGTGTGGGGGGGGGGGAGGGGGAAGCGGGGGGAAACCCTTTTTCGTAAGTGAGTCGTGCACTTCGATGGCACCTACGCAATATTTTTTCTCCTCGATGGCACGTGAATAGTGCACGTACTCAACGACGGAGCACGGGATGGTAGCAATGACATGGTCAGCCCTTTTTGGAGAGAGTACGCATTACTACTAGTAAATAACTTTGATGTGTCCCGTCAACTCGCAGAACGCGACGAGAAGCTTGATTACACCTTCTCCTCGCCAACGCGTGCGCGGTGGCTCGCAGATGAGGAGAAACTTTTGCTTACAAGCGGTGGACGTGCATCGCTTTATTTGGTGTCGATTGCTGTAAGCACTATCAGAGAACCATCGACTTCCTAAGAGGCGACGAGCCAAGCGCAAGGTCACCTACTAACCTTAGGCTAGGCGTAGTGGGAGTAACATAAGTAGGGGTACCTCCTTTTTTATTCTAGAAACAACCACACGCGAATATCAAGGTGCTGGTTACGTAGAACAAATTTCCTGTAGTCCATGCTCAGCCCTCCTCTATCTCTCTTCTCAGCCAGCTAGCGGACGCACGGAGCCCATCGTCTGTTTTCTCACATGCGGTCCCACATGTCAGTGAAAACGCAAGCGAACCCACTAAACCTGCACATCTTTCACCTCGACGTGCTGGTGATGAAAAACAAATCCAATAAAGATCTTCAGTGGCCGCTTTTGGAGTTACTCAAGAGTAGTAAGATTCTATTTACAGTTTAACCCAAGATGCATATCTCGTGGCTTCAACTACCACTCTATTTTCTTTCATGACACTTCCTGGATGCTGGATGTCCCACGTGTCGGCAAAAGGAGGAAGAACCCGACCAAATCTTCGGTTTTGCTCTCGGATTAGACTAGTTGTGCTAACTTAAAAATTTTATTGTGTACTCCCTCCGTTCCAAAATACTTGACTTCCATTTGTCCAAAAATGGATGTACCTATATACTAAAACATGTCTAGATACATATATATTTTGACAAATAGAAGGCATGTATTGTGCAACGGAGGGAGTAGAATGGATGCAAGTTTTTGTATTGGAAGAAGAGTACATCCATATATTGATAGAGCGCAATTTAGTAGATGTTCTATCACTTTTAGCTAGCACAGAGGCTAGAGATGAGATTAGTGCACTTGTTGATACTCCTACTAGAATAGAGGCTAGACATGAGACTAGATGCGAGGAAGCAATGTCTACTTATTTACACTCAAAGAAGAAAGAAGCACGCAAGATCGAGCCTCCGCAGATCAACAATGAATGCATCGAGAAGGCACTAATCGTAAAATGTATTCTTGTGGTTCTTGTTTTCTTTGGTCTTGCTTTTCTAGTCAAAATTATCGTTGGAGTTCGTGCAAAACGAAGGTCCGTTTGGGGTCGTGCATTGGAGTTGGCCTTACAAGTGGGATCGCAGTTAAGGAAACCGACTATCGGCAAACCCCCACCTCGCTCGCCACGTGATGGCTGAAGTTAGAGAAACGACAAGGTTGAAGAGATTGCTCTAGCACAGACTCCAAGAAATAATATGGTGTCAGATGGATGTCGTGGTGGTGGCGTGTGCCGTACTCCTGGACGTGAATGCTTGTTCTGGCCCATGCCACCCTACTACTCCTACTACTTACTCCTACTATATAGTACTAGTATCAAGGATTCGAGGTGCTGGTTACGTGACGAACACATTAACATATGGCTACAAAGAAAACACCCGCCCGACGCCAAGCATGTGAAGCTAGTACAAATAGTGTACTACTATTGTTGATTGGCCTCATCCGACAACCTGTTGCAATGCACGATAATTATGTATTCGAAAATATTTTTTTGCCTCGTCAGCACCACTCACTCGGAGAAGCGACTCGAAAGCCATTCATAAATTTAGTAAGTTTATCACAGGCATATCATTTTATTACATACAACAAGTCATCAACCCACATCAACAACGAGGATACATTATAAATACTAAAGTTTTCACCACACAACAAATAACAAGCAATGAAATGAACTTCAACTCAACCATTCCTCGGCGTTGGAAACACTTGCTTTTAACCACAAGTGATTCTCTGGGACGGGCCATCCATTGTCGATCTGGAGACCAACGCAGGACTGATCATCCAGGCTGAAGCAATTGGATAGGGAACCACCCAAATGTCGGAGGTATAGACACAGTTGCTTCTCATAAATGGTAGTAACGTTGTGTCAACAGCAGTTGGATCGCCTTTCACCATCATTGGATAGTTTTGTCCAAGGAAGAGTGAGTTTTCTCCAAGACTATCAATTCTGTACCAAGGAGAAGGAGTTGGCGCTAGCACACTAGTATCCATCCTGAATACCATGCAATGGGTGTTGGAATAGGTCCGGAGAGTGCGACCATGGGAGACTACACCTGCTTCCTTAGTAGTAACATTATCAGTGGGCTGTATACACACAAGAAGAGGTGACCATCGGAATTAGTTGCCAGGCGCCACAGAGTATATGGGCGCTGCTCGTCCTCATGCTCGTGATCATCACCATCATCATCTCCCCCTTGGTTATAAAATTTTTCAAGTATAGGTGGTGGAATGTTCACAAGACCTTGGAAACACAACAAGAAGGTTAATTAGTAAAGGGAAACTTGCTACATAGTGGAGAGTAACTTAGACTAGTAACATGCATATGTTACTAGTCTATGTTACTACCTCTATAGTGCATAGTATCATAGATTAGTATCATAGGTGGTCTCATTTATTGCCATGCATGACACATAGTAGCATCACATTTACTATGTTACGGTATCTACCTATGTGTCGGGGAGGCTGATCGTACCCACGGACACCTATGGGGCCGGCGGAGCAGGCCCTTGTGGTTCGGAGGGGGGCGGAGGTCGCACGAAGAGCGGATCGAGGCGACGCACACTTGTGGTTTACCCAGCTTCGGAGCTCTCCGGAGAGATAAAACTCCTACTGCTGCTTGTTTGATCTATTCTGTTCTTGCTAGGGAGCAACGAGAGCTACAAAACCTAGCGTATGTCTATCTGGCCTCGAGTGGGTTGAATGAACCCAACGAGACGAACCTGGCCAACTGAACTGGACGGAGCCGAACCGCACCCAACCCCTTCTACGTTGCACTCGGGCCTCCTTTTATATGCTCAAGGGGTCTCCGACAGGTGGCAACATAGACGGGGGTACAAATGTAAAAACAGGGGTTGGTACACCTACTTGAACAAAGGTACAAGGCAAAATACCTAACTCGACAGCAAAGGACAAAAGCAATAAATGCCCGTCGTTGTCGCCCAAACAAAGGTAACAGAGACCGTCAGTGCGCCTCCGCCGCCACGATGGCGAGCCTGTCGGCCTGCTCATCGCTGCTCTCCGGCTGGCTGCACAGCTGCTCGACACGCGCCCATGGAACGGTCCCATGGCGACACGTTCTGCTGGGTGAGCTGGAGCGGAGACGGAGAGAAGTTGCATGCCGCGGCAAGCGCCTTGCCGCGCCGAATCCTTGTCGCTACCAAGATTTGTCGCGCTCGAGCCTTCCCGCAAGCTCCTCTTGCCGGGCCTTGTCTTCTGCGTGCACAGGTGGCCTTCCCGACAAGCTCCTCTTGTCGGGGCCTTGTCTTCTCAATCTAATACTTTGTTCTTGAATGGCTCCAAGGGAGCCACGGAGGGGATTTGGCGGTGACGAGGCAAACCTTGCCGCGGGGTGCTGCAACTGTCCGTGCACGAGTACGCGATACTAGGGTACCCCTACTCTAGTACACCGACAGGAGCCCCGGCTGGGCCGTACACGGTGCCGAAGCGCTTGTCGGGCCAGGCCTGTAATCGCAGACGGACACGCCGCCTCGACCACGCCAAGAACCCGCCCTGCACTCCACCACGATCCCCACTAACGGCACGCACCAGACGTGGCGTCGTGCGAGAGATCGTGGGCGCGGTCGTGGGGAGTTCTTTATTAATATATGCGGAACATCCGCCCCCTCCTCCCCTTTATAAGCGGAGGAAACAGAGGCAGGCCGACCGTCCCTGCCATTGCTGTCTTGTCAAGAAACCACCGCCGCTCCCCTCGTCTTCTCCGGTGCGAAGAGAGCAGCGCCCCGCCCCCCTTTCGCCACAAGCACACTCACCGCCGTCGACCTCCTCCGCCCCCTTCGCCATGGCCCCGAAGGCCGATAAGGAGAGGGGCGTCAAGTCGGCCGAGGCGCAGCGGCTCACGGCGCTGCGCAAGGAGCGAGCCATCTTCCCCCCACAGCTCGGCGCACGGGAGCTGCAGGACGTCTACTATCTTTTCTGGTCGACGGAGACCCGTGCGGCGCATCCGCTGCAAGACGAGGGTGCTCCCGCCTCCGCCGCTGATCTGGCCCCAACAGGGTACCCTTTGTTCACCCTTTTCTTCTATTGCGGTCTTTGCCCGCTGTATTCCGAGTTCTTTTGCGACATAATGAACACCTTTAGCCTCCGCCTCCTTGATTTCACCCCCAACGCCATCTTGACCATGGCCTTTTTCGCACATTTGTGCGAAAACTTTGTTGGAGTCCACCCGAATGTGGCACTCTTCCGCCATTTCTTTGTTCCCCGCGTCGAGAGAGGAGAGCCACTTGCCGGAGGGATAGCCTGGGTCTCTAGGATCGGCAAGAAAGAGGCCTACCTAGAGGGGGAGTTCCGGAACAAGTGGGAGGAGTGAGAGCCAACTAGTGCTGGGTCAGAGGAGGATCCGCAGCCCTTCACCGCTGCGGCGCCAAACCCCAATTGCGCGCTGCAAGGATTGGAGTAACTTGGCGCCAGAGGATGCGAGGTCAAGATAGTCAGTGACCAATTCTGCGCCTCAAAGCTTGCCGGGTTAATCGTTGATGTTAGCTTGGCGCAGACTTCATTCGCCGCCAGACGCTTCCCTTGCGGAAAGGAGGAGGCCTGCTTGGGAGTTCCAGAATGCGGCGGACATCATGAGGCTGCGCCCGGGCCTGAATTGGAACTTCACTGTCATGGAGCTGGACTCGGTGCTGCTCGAGCTGTTCAAGAACGACCCGAACATCCGTAGTGGTTCAGGTTGCCGCGAGGGGTCGCCCCGCCGTGCAACAACTTCGGCGCCGACCGCATCCGCGCCATGATGCCACTGTGCGACTCCCACGGGATCGTCCCGACCTGGCAGGAGCCCCCCGACGAGGTCGTGCAGCAATTCTTCGATGATTTGCAAGAAGTGCCGATCCGCGCCGACGAGCAGAGGAGGCTCACCCGAGACACCACCGAAAGGTGAGATGGGGCGGATCGCCACCAGGGTGGAGGAGGCGGCGGCAGCCGCTGCCGCTGGAGCCTTCGGGTTCACCGTGGAGGAGACGGAGGCGGCGAAGGCGGCAAGCCTTCCCGAGCGAGGGGAGGTCGCCGGCGAGGACGAGCTTGTCGAGCTCGAGGCCGGGACGAGTGGACCCGCCGAGGGCACTTCTTCCCCGCCGCCAAGCGACTTGCCACCAGCGGAGCCCCTGCCCGCTGAGGAGGCGCTCTCCGCAGGGGCTGGAGACGAGCCGAGGCGACAGGTCGCCCATTAGCCAGCGCGCTTGCTCGACGCTCCACCGCTGCAAGCGAGGTTACAGGAGCGCCCAAACTGCAGCGACAACCGGGCGGAATCTTCTCAGCCGCCGCCGACGCCCGCTTAAGCGGCCAAGAGAGCCCACTCCCCGCCTCATCGCACCGGAGGCGGGCCGGAGTTTGACTTCTCCGCCAGCCCGAGGAGGAAGGCGAAGAGTAAGCTTCTCGAGATTGTGCTTGTATGTCTTCAATTTTTATTGCTTCATCTTGAATCTGATTTGCTTCGCTCGACTCTTTCCTTTTCGTGACGCTGGCCCAGTAGAGCGGCGAAGAGGGCCAAGATCCCGACGGTCGTCGTTGAGGACGATTCTCCCGTGGCGACGGGGGATGCGTCCGAGACCGCCTTGTCGGACCCGGCAACCCTTCCCCAGAGCAGCCCCCAGCACAGCCCCCAGAGTAAGTGTGCAGTTTTTCTCCTTACTACTAGGTGTGCGGGGGTGCCCTTTCTTTGTTGATATTTGACTGTTGTGCTTGTGCAGGAGCAGAGCAGTCTTATCTGGAGGGCTCGGAAGCCACCTCCGAGATCCTGCCCGTTGCCACTACGCCGCCAAGGGAGGACTCCCCGGCAAGGGAGCTCCCTCCGACAAGGGAGGCCACCCCGGCAAGGGAGGCCACTCCGGCAAGGGAGGCTACCCCGGCAAGGGACGGCGCCGGCGACCCTCCAGTGGTCGAGGCCATGGCTGCGGATCCCTGCTGCAGGTAACTCCTTACACGAAAATCCCCTTGGGCTTGCTTTTTGTTTCTCTTTTTTGGGATATCTGCTTGATCGCTCTTTCTTCGCCTCGACGCAGACCCGATGGAGGTTGAAATCGCCGCGAGGAGGAAACGCGCTGCAACACCGACGAGGCCGCCAGCCGAAGAAGAAGAGGTCATCGTCGTGGAAGAAGAGGCCGTCGCCGACGAGCCTGTTGGCGAGGAGGCCACCGAGGCTGCCGGCGCAGAGGCCGGCGAGGGGTCGGATGGTCGTACTGACGGCCCTGAGGCCGCAGGAGCGGCAAGCGCTACACCGATAGCCGACTCCCCCGCTGCCGCCGCGGCACCAGGCTCCGAGGAGTCCCAGCCCGGTGCCTACCTGAGGGCCGGCGAAGGCGTCTTCATCAAGCTCCCCTGGGAGCCGAGCTGTGGCGCCAACGAGGGCGAGACCTTCGACGGCGAAGCTACTCGCCATTGGCCGGGCGACGCTGGTGGATGCGCCAAGTAGCGGCAACAAGTAGTCCGAGGAGGAGCAAGCTGCCGAAGAGGCTGTTGTCGCTTCTACCGCGCCGCCAAAGCGTTAGAGACCCGGGAAGCCCTTGTCGCGAGGGCAGGGGCGGACATGGAGAAGCGCGCCGAGGAGCTCCGGAGCGCCAACAAAGAAACCCTCCGCGACGTGGCGGACGCGCGGGCGCAGCTCGCAGAAGAGCGCACGACCTTCATCCTTGAGAAGGCCGCAGCCGATGAAGAGCAGCGGCTGGCTGCCGAGAAGCTCGCCACGCGGGAAAGCAAGCTGGCGCAGCGGAAGGTCAACCTGGACAGCCACGAGGAGGACCTTGCCGCGCGTGAGGAGTCGCTTGGCGGTGCGCTTCAGGAAGCGAAGGACGCCGCCGCAGCCGCCGAGGCCGCCAAGGAAGAGCTGAAGGCTAAGGTGGCACAGCTGGAGGCCACCCTCAAGAAGAGCGGCGAAGAGCTTGCCGTGCTCAAGCGTGAGCGCGAAAAGGACGCCCACACGCTGGGCGAGCTGCAGGTCCGTCTCGCTGACAGGGCCAAGGAGCTCGACGCCGCCAAGGACTCTAAGGCGGATCTGTAGCTGAAATTGACCACTCTGACGCAGACGTTGGATGGCGCGAGAGAGCGGGAGGCGGGCTTGTTGGAGGCGATCAAGGCCAAGGAGGAGCTGCTGGCGAATGCCGTCTCCGTCCAGAACACTTTGAGGGAGAGTGTGGAGCACTGGATCGAAGGTCTTGTGGACACCGCCGCCGACATCCACAACGAAATGATAGAGCCGGGATGGCAGACCTTGCGCATTCTCCGACGAGCATCTCCAACCCAGCGTCAAGCTTAGCCTATTCTTCAAAGGCGTGGTGGACGGCCTCCGCGACTCCGAGAGGAGGTCCCGGCAATCGCCGAGGAATCACGCCAGTCCGTGCAGGGCCCTCGAGAAGGTGTTGATGAAGGTGGCCTTCCACAACCCGGCCTCAACCTCAACGGCGCCCTCAGATCCTTGCCGCCGAAGCCAACGTGGAGGAGCTCAAGGCCCTTGTCGCACCCATTGTGGACAAGGTGAACAAGATCAAGAGGATTGAGGGCGACCGCGTGGACTAGGCCGCCAACCTTATCTTTCCCTTGTCGCTGCTGATCATGTTTAGAAACTTTGTTAGATCAGCGACAAGTTATTCTGTAATATACTCTATCTTAGGTGAATCGATCAATGCAACATTATTTCCTCTACTTGATTTCTGGCTTTGTATGTTTTTGCCCTACGCTTTTCAGGGAAACTTGCCGGTGCAGGCACCCTTGCCATGAGCGCCGAAAAGGAACTTCAGCAGCCTCGGTCAAGGGTTGCTACCGACAAGTAACCTTGTCGCGGACTAGTCGCAGCTCACTTAAGTTGTTGAGCGGACTCGAAACAAAGTAAGGGCGCGACCAGTCACAATTTGGTTCCTCCGCGCACAGGTTTTTCATACAAAGCGCGGTCGTTCAAGAAAGATAACTTTTAAAAATTTGTTACTGATCGATCAATGCAAAGTTATTTCCTCTACTTGATTCCTTCCTTTGTAATGCTATTGCCCTACGCCAGTGGAAACTTGCTTTGCAGCACCCTTGTCATGAGCCGAAAAGTGCGGAACTTCAGCAGCTCGTCAAGGGTCGCTACCGACAAGCAACCTTGTCGCGACTAGCCGCAGCTCACTTAAGTTGTTGAGCGGACTCGAAACAAAGTAAGGGTGCGACTAGTCATGCGAAGTTGGTTCCTCTGCATGTGTTCTCCATACAAAGTACCATCGCTCGAGGAAGATAACTTAAAATTTAAAACTGATTGCTCAAACTTTGGCAACTTAGCTTTTCGCCTCTTGCTTCCCGATGAGGTGAAACTTCCTCGAGCGGTGCCTAGTCCATAGTATTATCTCCTCCTCCCCCCTGGTTAACTTGTGCGCGAGGGAGCCTTCTTTCCTTTGAGAAAAGAAAAAGAAGAGGAAATAACATTATGGAGCCTATCGGCTCGATTCTGCTTACTGTGTATGGTTGCTGCACAAAGTGTTAGCCAAAGCATGCAATAAAATGATGAAATCATGAACTTGACGGGTTGTGCGCAACACATGGGCTTTACAGATGCACGGGGTCTGCGCCCGGCTTTGTACAAAGGATCACATGCAACAGCGGCAAGACTTGTATAAAGGTGGTTGCCGGACGGTCCCGACAACCGCGCCTTATGGGTAAAACTTACGAAGATGCTCAATGTTCCAGAGTTGCTCACCGGAATGCCATCTTCGGTCTCAAGGCGGATAGCGCCAGGCCTAGTGACTCGTTTCACCCGATAAGGGCCTTCCCACTTCAAGGCCAACTTGTTTCAATTCTTGGCGGATCGAACGCGCCCAAGAACAAGGTCGCCTTCCTCGAGACTTCGCATTAACCTCGCGGCCATGGTAGCGACACGTAGCTTGTCAGTAGCGAGCGGCTCGCACATCAGCTCAAGACGATCCTCCTCAAGGAGCAGCGTCATCTTGTCGCAGCTGCTCTTGCTCAAACTCAGCATAAGCGAGCACTCGAGGCGACCCGTGATACGAAGTTCCGTGGGGAGAACTGCCTCTGCTCCATAGACTAGAGCAAAGGGTGCCGCCGCTGGCTCGATTTGGCGTCGTTCTGATCGACCAAAGAACCACCGGCAGCTCCTCGATCTAGTTTCTTCTGCACTTGTGCAGCCTGTCGAAAGTTCTGGTCTTGAGTCCGCGCAACACTTCAGCGTTTGCCCTCTCTGCTTGACCGTTGCTTCTCGGGTGAGGAACATAAGCAAAGCAGGCCTTGGCGCCAAGGTCTTGGACGTATTGCATGAAGGTGCGACTCGTAAATTGTGTGCCGTTGTCGGTGATGATCCTGTTAGGGATTCCTAAACGGCAAACAATCGACCTGAAGAACTTGATCACGATCGCCGCTGTCACCTTCCTCATCGCTTCCACTTCCGCCACTTTGTGAACTTGTCGATGGCGACGCATAAGTACTCAAAGCCCCGACAGCCGGGGAAGGGGCCGAGGATGTCGAGCCCCGCATCGAAAATGGCCAGGATAAAGGGATCGCCCGGAGAGCTTGAGCTGGCTGGTGTATCTGTTTGGAATGGAACCGCACGCTTCACACTTGGTTACTTGTGCATTGCATCCCGGAGGGTCGTCGGCCGAAGAAACCTTCTTGCCGGAAAGCTTTGCTGGCAAGTGCTCTGCACCAATGTGGTGACCACATATGCCTCCATGTATCTTCTCGCCAACAGCTTCGTCCATCTTCCCCGGAATACACTTCAATTTCACACCGTTGAGTCTTCTTCTCGCATGCGATGTCAGTCGACAAACCGGTACATACTTGACCGCCGGGCTACTCTTTCCGCTTTCTTCTTGCTCTTCGAGAAGTTCTCCTGTCTGGAGGAAATGGACAATCTGCGCCCATGCCGGAGCTTGTGGCTTGACAACAAGGACTAAAGGCACATCTGCTGCCAAGGGAACATCGCCTTCTAGGCAAGAACCTCGCCCTCGCCGGAGCTTGATGCTCCCGGCAAGCTTGCCGGAGCAAGACTTGTCGGGAGCGCTTGCTTCAACGAACAAACCTCGGGTCTGGCTTGAGCGCATCGCTTCCTCAGATCTGTTGGTGTTGATTTTGGGGACCTTTGCAACGACGGCTTCGGGAAGCTCTGCCGCAAAGTAGTCACCAGAGGCCAACTTCCTCTTCTTGCTCGGCTACCGATGGTGTTACGGTTATCGAGTCAGCTTGAGCACGAAGATCCCCGGTTCCATTGTGTAGCTTGAGTGCGGCGCACTTTGACAGGCCATCAACGATATCATTCTGAGTTCTTGGAACATGTTCCATTTGCAGGCCGTCGAAGTGCTCTTCTAGCTTCCTCACTTCATCGACGTAAGCTTCCATCAACGGACTCTGGTAATCTTTGTTGACTTGGCGGACGACGAGTTGCGAGTCACCCCTGACAATAAGCTTCTTGATCCCAAGGTCCATCGCGATCCTCGAGACCGGCAAGCAAAACTTCATACTCTGCAGTATTGTTTGTCGCTTGCTCCTTGGGAAAGTGCATCCGGACGACGCATTTGAGGTGCTCTCCGGTGGGTGCGATAAGCGACGCCGCACCGGGCGCCTTTGCAGCGAGAAGGCACCATCAAAGTACATCAGCCACTCTTTGTCGGGCTTCTTTGACGGGAATGCTCGCCTCCTAATCTCTTCATCCGGGCGCTACGCCCATTCTGCTATGAATTCTGCCAAGGCTCGCTTTGGATAGTTGATGTGCTTTCAAACTTGAGACCAAAGCTTGACAGCTCCAAAGGCCCACTCGACAATCCTGCCTGTCACTTCTGGATTCTGCAGTATCCTCTTCAGGGGAAAGCGAGTGACAACTGTGATCTCATGTGCTTGGAAGTAATGGCGCAGCTTTCTCGAGGCCATGAGGAGGCCGAAAAGCAATTTCTGCACACCAGAATGCCTTGACCTAGCCCCTTGCAGGAGGGAGCTGACAAAATAGACTGGGCACTGCACCATCCTTTTCTGCATCTGCTCATGCGTCTTCACGGACTCGTCCTTGTCGGGACCAGAACTTGTCGGCGAAGCCCCGCTCGTCAGCCGACGTGCTTGCCGCGTTGTCGGCTCGTCATCCGCCTCCCTCTCCGCCACTAACGCAGCACTAACCACTTGATTGGTCGCCGCTATATACAGCAGCAACTTCTCTTGTGGCTTAGGTGCGACAAGTGTTGGAGTGGAGGACAGGTATCTCTTCAAGTCTCGCAGCGCAGCCTCCGCTTCGAGTCCATTTTATCGACCTGCCTTTTTCAAAATCTTGAAAATGGCAGGGCGCCAAGAGACCTAGAAATAAACTCTGCCGAGAGCAGCCACGCAACCGCAAGTCTTCGTACATCCTTGACGCGCTTTGGTGCTTCAATCTGCTCGATGGCCTTGATCTTGTCGGGATTTGCTTCAATCCCCGCTGAGATGACGAAGAACCCGAGAAGCTTGCGGAAGGGACTCCAAACACGCACTTCTCGGGGTTGAGCTTGAGGTTGATCTTATGGAGATTTGCAAAGGTCTCGCCCAAATCTTGAACCAAAGTTGCTTTGTCCTTGCTCTTGACCACTATGTCATCCATGTAGGCTTCTACATTTCGCATTTGCGGCTCAAAAGCGCCATGGACTACCCTTGCAAATGTCGAACCAGCATTCTTCAAACCGGAAGGCATCCGTATGAAACAAAGATGTGCCACATGGTGTAATGAATGCGGTCTTCTCTTCATCTTCTTCAGCCATGAAGATCTCGATGGTATCTCGAGTGTGCATCGAGAAACGAAAAGCAAATCACATCCGCCGTGGAGTCAACAATCTGGTCAATGCGCCGCAAGGGAAATGGATCTTTGGGACAAGCTTTATTAACATCCGTGAAGTCAATACAAAGTCTCCATTTCCCATTTGCCTTGGCGCACGACTACAGGATTGGCCAACCACGTAGGATGGAGCACTCCTCCGAGAAGGCCCGCTGCTTCCGGTTCTTGATCTCTTCGGCTATGAATTCTTGGCGCCCACCGCTTGCTTCCCCGACTTTTTGCTTGACGGGTCACAAGATGAGGACAAACGGCCAAAGCGGTGCTCAATCACTTTCCCGGGAACACTGGGATATCAGACGGTTGCCATGCAAACACGCCGACATTCGCCGCAGGAAAGCAACGAGCGCGCCTTCCTATTTGGGGTCGAGAGAGGCACTGATGGTGAAGGTACCACCAGCGCCGTCCTCCTTGGCGGGCACCTTCTTAGTCTTCGGTGGAGCCACCATCTTCTTGCACTTGCCGGTGGAGCTCGACGGTGCATCCTCGACGGTAGCGCAGCACTCCGAAGAGGCGCGCTTGCCGGAGTGAGCATCAGAGCCCTTGCCGGACTTTGACTTGGTCTTCTTCCCCCCGGGAGCTTCAGCGGCAAGTGTCTGGCAATCTGTCGCTGCTGCATCCCGGAAGATCTTGTCGGCACGGATAAGGGCATCCTTCTTGTCGCCATGGACAGAGATGACGCTTATCGGGCCCGGCATCTTGAGTAGGTTGTAGGCGTAGTGAGAGGCTGCCATGAACTTGGCGAGTGCTGGACGGCCAAGTATCCCATTGTAAGGCAATGGGAAATTTGCAACGTCAAATTAACCTCTCGATCCGAAGTTCAGCTCACGCCAAATGTGACCGCAACATAATCTTCCCATTCGCTTGCTCCTTCCCGGATTGATTCCTTGAAGGTACCGGTCTCTTCGAGCTCGCTGTCGTGGATTTGAAGCTTCGAGCACCGCGGAGGAGATCAGATTCAAGCCGCCCGCCGTCAACTAACATTTTGTGACCTTGAGGTTGCGGATGGTTGGAGAGACCAACATCGGCAAGCACCCGACCGCAGTTATGCGATCGTGGTGGTCCTCAATATCAAAAATGATAGGCGTCTTTGGACCATTTCAGAGGCTTGCGTGACTCTACGGATGGTTCCGCTGCATTGACCTCCCGCATCCATTGCTTGAGTTGGCGGTGGGAGGTATGCGAGAAGCACCTCCGCCAACGCAGAGAACCTCTGTGGCTTTCTGAAACTCCTGCTCGTCGGTGTCGTCGTCCTCCATATCTTCGTCATCATCATCTTCATCCTTGTCGTGGCCGCGGGGAGGTCTATCTCCTTGTCGCTGCTTGACTTTGCCGCGGCGCCCCCCTGCCGGACGCTTTCTTGCTTGCTCCCCAAAGAACTTCTTGAGCCTTCTCCTTGTCTTGCCGCCGTACTCAGCTCTTCTGTTCGACGAGCTGCTCGACCTTCTTGCAGCTCGAGATCGTGGCCCTTGGTGCGGTGGATCTTGCAAGATCGCTTGGCGGAGCTGTCCGCTTGCCGGCCGTCACATCGACCGGGTGGTTGGCGTCAGCGGCAACCTCTTTGCCGGAGCCACCAACCTTGGCGTTCTTGTCGCCACCTCCATTGCCGGACTGCTCAACAGCTAGCACTTCTCTGGCCTTCTTCCTGTTGCCTCGCCGCCGGCCCTTCTTTGCCGGGGCGGTGTCATCACCGCCGATCCTGCTTCGCATTCTCTCCGTGGAGTCTCCTCCCTTCCTCGCTGCACAAGGCACACTTGTCGGCCGTATGCATAGCTCACCGACGCCCTGACTTTGCACATCGCCATCTCCTCCCTCATCCTGCGGTTCCGCACATTCGATGAAATGCGCCGATCACCGCGGCAGGTGGACGCTCGATGTTGTAGTGCACAAGGCTGAATCTCTTAGTGAACTTGCGCAAGGACTCTCCTTCCCTCTGGGCGAGCAAGTGAAGCTCGCTCTCTTGGCCATGAGGTTTGTGGCCACCTGTGAAGGCGCCAACAAACTGATGGCACAGATCTGCCCAAGAGGATATGGAGCTGTCCGGCAAGTGCATGAGCCAAGATCTCGACGTTGGGCTTGAGCACGAAGCGGGAAGTAGTTGGCGAGGATCTTGTCGCCCCGCCCCCCGCAGCCTGCACCGCGATGGTGTAGATGCCGAGGAACTCCGGACGGTGCGTCCTGCCATCATACTTCTCCAAAGACGTCTGGTTTGAAGTTTTTCGCTGGGCCACTGGACTTGCCGCAACTCACGAGTGAACGCAGGGCAACCTACCGCTGCACGGCAAGTCGCCTGGCCCCTCCGGCGCGTGCATGTCAACAAGGCCCAAGCGCTTGTCGGATCGACGCCGCGTTTGGCGCTGGCGCGAAGTTCGAGTGTCCTCTTGTTGTCGCTCATGAAGAACTTGGCGCTGATCGCTGGCGAGCCGCTGGATCCGGACGACGCAGCGGGAGTCATTGCCGAGGTGGATCCGGCGAGTCGGTGATCTTGGCCTTCTTGGCGGAGAGTGCACGGTGGTTGCACCTCCGACAGCCTCGCCGCCACCGCTCGCGTTTTGTCATCACGCCGCGGCAACGATGGCGTTGGTTGCCGCAGAAGCGCCGCCGTTAGCAAAGCCGATGAGGCTCGATAGTGGCCTCCACTCGCCGACCTTGTCGGCCGTTGGAGGGTAGTCGAGGAGCAGCCGAGCCCTCGCCAGAAGCTTCGCTGGAGTAGTAGGTGGCATTGGAGAACGGTGCGAGGAGCGGACACGCCGGACTTCTAACTACGTTAGAAGGAGCAGCGCCCGTCCGGCGCATCAGATCTCACTTGGCGCCAAAGATGTTGGCGCCGCATGCTGGTCTTGAGGGTCTCGATTCAACGAACGATGGCGCTGTGAACGCCATGACGTTTTTGGTCCCGCGTCTCCTGAGATGGGCGCGGGCGAGGCGCGGACGCCGAGGTTTGCGAGGCCTTGTCCGTGGACTTGGTAACGTCGCGAGCACCGTCGTCGGCGCCCGTTCCTCCGCCAGCGTCGACACCGCCACCCGGTTGCTGCGGAGAGGGTGGGTACGACGCGGACGGCTCTGCTGCCGCCGAAGCCTTCTTCTTCGGTGGCATGTTGAGGAAGATGTTGATGAAGCCGCCGCGTGAACGCCGGATCGGATTCACACGGCCTCGACGCCCCTACCGGGCGCGCCAGAGATGTCGGGAGGCTGATCGCACTCCACGGACACCTATGGGGCCGGGCGGAGCAGGCCCCTTGTGGTTCGGAGGGGGCGGAGGTCGCATCGAAGAGCGGATCGAGGCGATGCACACGGCGGTTTACCCAGCTTCGGAGCTCTCCGGAGAGATAAAACTCCTACCGCTGCTTGTTTGATCTATTCTGTTCTTGCTAGGGAGCAACGAGCTACAAAACCTAGCGCTCTGTCTATCCGGCCTCGAGTGGGTTGAATGAACCCAACGAGACGAACTGGCCAACTGAATCGACGGAGCCGAACCGCACTTCAACCCCTTCTACGTTGCACTCGGGCCTCCTTTTATATGCTCAAGGGTCTCCGGCAGTGGCAACATAGGCGGGGTACAAATGTAAAAACAGGGTTGGTACACCTACTTGAACAAAGGTACGGTAAAATACCTAACTCGACAGCAAAGGACAAAAGCAATAAATGCCCGTCGTTGTCGCCCAAACAGTGTAACAGAGACCGTCAGCGCGCCTCGCCGCCACGATGGCGAGCCTGTCGGCCGCCGCTCATCGCTGCTCTCCGCTGGCTGCACAGCTGCTCGACACGCGCCCATGGAACGGTCCCATGGCGACACGTTGCTGGGTGAGCTGGAGCGGAGACGGAGAGAAGTTGCATGCCGCGACAAGCGCCTTGCCGCGGCCGAATCCTTGTCGCGCCCGGAGATTTGTCGCGCTCCGAGCCTTCCCGGCAAGCTCCTCTTGCTGGGGCCTTGTCTTCTGCGTGCCTGGAGTGGCCTTCCCGACAAGCTCCTCTTGTCGGGGCCTTGTCTTCTCAATCTAATACTTTGTTCTTGAATGGCTCCAAAGGAGCCACGGAGGAGATTGGCGGTGACGAGGCAAACCTTGCCGCGGGGTGCTGCAACCGTCCGTGCACGAGTACGGGATACTAGGGTACCCCTACTCTAGTACACCGACACTATGTTACTATAACCATCCCTCTCTTATTTAATTGCCTGCCACATAAGCATGTTTGCGAGTCCCAAGTGCATGATACTAGTTATGTTATCCCCACTATGGCCAGCCTAACCCGCATGCATGTGGATGAAACAATTATAATTACGGTGGTAGACAAACCTACCGAAATCATAAGGATTCCATGCAAAAACAGTGCCACGAGTGGTGGCAGCAAACACAAGGCCCTCGTATTGAATTGCATCACAGTACTCATCCATGTACAGAAATTGATTTTTGAGCAATATCCATCCAGTCAAACCACGAAGGACGACAACAAGCTTGTCGAAGATAGCAACAACTTCATAGTTGTTGTAATTCCAAGAGCGGTTGGGAACTCGACAAATTGCTATCTTCCGTAGAAGACAGTCACCATGATCGTATTTGAACGTGCGTACAATACCAGTGTGCTCACCCTTTGGGCAGTCTGCTGAGATTTTTGGAAGTGGGACCCGGTCACGAGTGTAGACATTCACAAGTTCCCACTCGCAGTTGGACCCAATGTAAACAACCCAATCTCCATTTGCGCCTGCCCAATCCTTGCCCTCAAGCGATGGCATCTTAACATCATACGTATCATTATCAAGCGGCATTAACTTGCATTGCGAGGCCTCCATCGCGTCAAGCGCCACCATCGTGGTCACGGCGAAGAAGATAGGGGAGATCAAACCGTTCCTTGACTCTTGGGTTCCTTGTAATGATGTTATTAGTTGGGTCGAGAATGGGCTTGAACGAACCTGCCATGCTAGCCGAGGTGATGACGTCGCACCGATCAATGAGTTCCTCCACCATGTCATCTTTCAGATCGGGGCAAGAATAACGGGGTCGTTTCCGGCCTGTTCCCTCCATGGAGAACACGATCAAACAATGGCAGAATAAAGGGTGAAGGGCTGACGGAAAATGGAGGAGGGAGAGGAAGAGCGTGCGACAACAGTTCAAAATCGAGAGGGAAAGGCGAAGAGTCGGTGAACGGTTGCCAGTTTGCCACGGTTCACGAAGAGGCGCCCTGGCCTACACGTCCGTTCGGTAATACTACTACTCGCCATCGTCTCACTGATATGTTGGAACGGGACCACATGTCAACCAAACATGGTGTGTAATTTCTCGTGCAAAATGCGATCTGGCCGTGTTGGCCCGAGGTGCCGCATTAGTTTTTTTTTGAAAGTTTGCCACATTAGTTATCGACCTTTATTTTTTTAACATGCAATCTGAATGGATAGCTCCTGTGGTCATCACACGTGAGCGGATATAGTGATGGTTGATTCGCCCGAGCAACTTATTACTGTGGGAATATGGGAGTATACCAACGGATTCAAGGAACAGAGAAATGATGGTTGCTTCGTTTGAGAAACTTACTGTGGCGAAGGTGGGGCTCTGTGATTTGACTGCTCACTAGTCATTACTACTGCGGTGCAACGAACGGGGTGAATCTTTCCCTGAAGTTGTGTTGTGCACTCAATATTGCTGCATGGCAGGTGGAGCCGGATGAAGGATGTCCAACATGTCGGCGAAACGAAGTTGAATTGTTTCTGGCATTTCTATCAATCCTTCAGTATTTGTTTATATGTACGCATAATTTTGATGAAATTTTACTGTGATTCTACGAAGGTTTCAACTTTGGTTCCCACAGGAAAAAAGGCTTCAACTTAGTATTCATGTGTCTTGCCTCGAGATTATCTCGTTACAACATTCCATCAAATACAAATGAAACTACCATGGCTAATGCATATCAATGGTTCGCAGATCAGCGCCGATATTCACATTACAACTGAAGACAAAGTTGTGAGAAGGTGTACAAATAAAGAAAAAAATATAATTGATCGATGCTGTTCGTAGGCATGGCTCCATTTCCTTGGCACAATGTTCATTGCTTGGCAGCTAGTTTCACCCAGCTCAGAGCCAAAAAGAGGTGTATGAAGGACACCACAATCCGATCATTTTGTGCAGCTCCACTAAAATCGAGCGGACCATCCCTGTTTGCAAAGATATCCAGTGGAACTAGATGATGAAACATAACACACATAAATAGAAGCCGATCACCTCTACGATCTCTCTTTAGGACTAACTTCTTGTTGGAGAAGATTAGGCACGGAGTTGGATGAGGAGGATAGCAAAACCAATCTCCCTTTATGCAGTCCCACGTAATGTAAAAACGTTGTTCGTGTGACATTTTTATGAACTGCACAAAACACTCTTCGGAAAAAGTGATTTGTGCAGTTCACCAAAAGGTCGCAATAGCAACGAGGTGAAAATGGATAGCCCTGTTTGCAAAAGGAGGTCGAAAGGAAACAATTATTGCCCAATAACACGAGTTGAAGACACATACCCCGACAAAAAAGAAGCATGTTCCATGTAAAAAGGGAAAGATAGCACATGGTGGTTTATCAAAAATGGTTTGAGGACAAGATTGCAAGATGGAAAGTATGCCGGCCGAGATACGATTTAAGCAAACAACTAAAGAAGATCCACATGCAAAGCAACGTGGGAAGATGGGCGGTGGAGCAAGGCGGAGGAAGCTGTACACGAGGGTCGCTTGGATGTTACTAGGAGGGCGCCAAAGAGCCGGGATCTTCCCATACTGCGGTAGCGAGCAAGTGGGAAGGCCCTACCGTGCCGGAGCTTGGTCAGAGAGAACGACAGGTACCGCAGATTGGGACGAGCTGCCTCAACGCCGTCGAATGGAGAGACGATGCACATCCTCCCTTTTCGCCGGCGGACGGGATGCGGTCGGATCACTGACCAACGCTGAGAGAGAGAGAGGCCACGACAGCCTTGTGTGAGATGGTGTGATGAGAGACAAACCCATTTTTCCATTTTCCCCACGGCAATCGTTTTATATTCTAGGCGTGGTACCCGACCCTCCTTCGAGTAAACAACCGCTACACGCGTCAAATTGTCACGTGGGCTGCGTTTCCGTACAGAAACGAACTCCACCATGTACCCGCGCGGGTGTGGTCGGGAACGAGACGTGAGTACGTGCGTCCTGCATGCACTTCTTCTTTAGGTGCAGGTACGTATGTGGGTGGGTGTGAGAGAGATGGTTTGTGCGAAACAGAGGCAATGTGTTGATGATATCTCAATCAGCAAAACATACTCCCTTCTCCGGAAATACTTGTCTCAGAAATGAATGTATGTAGACGTATTTTAGTTCTAGATACATCCATTTTTATCCATTTCTTCGACAAGTATTTCCGGACGGAGGGAGTAACATATGCAATGTGTGTGAAATGGAGTCATGGACGTGAGATATCGATAGAATTGAAAACAGGGATGAAGTGTGTGGCTGCGCGATCGATAAAGAGTGCCATCGAATTTGTGTTTACCCACGTCAAAGATACAGGGCGGCTGGCCTACTGGAATTTGAGAGGGCAGAGGTGCAGTTCTTCTCCGTGGCATGGATACCTACCTACAACGTTCGACTATCAGTATGTGTGTGTGTGTGTGTGTGGGGGGGGGGGGGGGTAGAGACCGGTCGACTAGTATATGTGTGGGGAAGGAGAGAGACCTAGCTATGTATTGAGGGAGATCGATCGACATCCATGGATATGTGTAGCAGAGGAATAAGGTTGGGAAAAAGACAAAGGTAGAGCGTCGGAGGGTTGGTGGTGGAGTGGCGTCTCACAAATGGTGGGAGAGGCCTGCTAGACAAATGGAGGGTATGAGTGCAATATCAATACGAGAGGGCGGGGGATGTCTGTCTGTCTATGCATGTGCGTGTGAGAGCTGGGTCGGTAGGTATTCAAGGATGATGAGGGGAGAAGATATGGTTGTGGTAAGCATACGTAACTACATAGGAAGATCAACGTCGTGTATCCGAGAAAAGGAGAGACATAACTAGCGAGGTAAGTGTATCGATGCTTGGTGAAAACGAATTATAGTCGACCTGGCTATATGTAGGGAGATCAGTTCATATACACGCCTGCATGTGTTAGAAGCAAATAAGGTCCTGAGAGGCGCATAAGGGAGAGGGTGTGGCTAGGAGGTGGTGCGAGAGGCCTACCATGTCAAGGGGAGGAGGAGTGCGAGTATGTGATAAATGAAAAGAGGGCGGAGTGTGCACTGCGTGGAATCGTATTGGACATATGGGGGCATGGATGGTGAGAAGAGAAGAGGGAAGTATATATGTGTTTGTTGTAGGCACACTTGGCTAGAGAGGTATATCGATCGGTGTGTGCCGGAAAGAAGGAGCCGGGCCTACACACACACCGGTGGACGACCTAAAGAGAAATAATGAACGTATGCCGATGGAGGGGACGCTAAGGGTGTTTGAGAGGTGGGCGGGCGTGAGCATGCACGATAGAAAGTTAGCGCTAGCTAGCTACAAATAGAAGAGTATCATGAAGGTGTAAAAGACGAACAAAGATCATAATTCATTATAAAAAAGTGGATACAGATACTTGAAGAAGATATCATAATGTAGAACATTGATTGTAATTTGGGCTAATGTGTGGCTTTTGCAACTCAGGTCTAAATACTTGTCATAATGTAGGGGGCGGGGCACTATACTTTGTGTGATAAACACGGTGTACGTATGGAACATGGCTTAGATTATGAATATATAGTTAGTACATCAAATGTACTATTATTTGGAATCAACATCAAGTGTATTCAAAAAATAGAATTCTAATTCATGTAGTACACATAGTTCATATCTATCTCTATAGTAATCATGTGGTGTGTTATTAAGGTAATACACAAATGATGGTTGAAGTTGGCAACAATCATGATTGTAGATTCTTATTGAAATAGAGAAACGAATTCAAATTTAGTTCGAATTGCAGTTGTAGTATAGACATTTGGAATGCACTAAAATGTTGGTATGAGTAGGTTACATGCATTATACAGCAATCAAAAAAATTTAATCGGACATAACATGGATTCATACTCCCTCCTTCCATCTATATAGGGCGTAATGATATTTTTAAGACCGCCTTTGACTATTGACAAGATTAATAGTACATGACATGCACAATGTGAAAATTATATCATTGAAAGAACCTTTCATGCATTTAATTTAACAGGTGCTTTGCATAAGTTGCATGTCATATATCATTGCTCTAATATTTGGTCAAAGTTAGCATCAAAAAACGCATTAGGCCCTATATAGGTGGAAGGAGGGAGTAGCTTTGAATAGCATTTGTATAGTAAAACGGGGCAAGACTCTCTCTTTGTGTGGTGTGAATAGTTTTATTTTTTTGTTTTCTTTTTGGTTGAGGGAAATGCGAATTGATTTTGTACGCATAAGTACAATATTACTACACGTTAGGCTTGTCCCTAAAATTCAACCCAGCGTCTTGTTATATCCTGAAAATTCAGATATCGTGCTCCCAAAACTGGCGCCTTCACAACCCGCGCCTTGCTATCCCGAAATTACAACACGCGCGAAAACTCCCTCCAGCTGCCAAATCCCGACATGCGGAATCCCCTTTCTAACCCTGAGCCGAAAGGGCCACTAGTTCAAATCGGTGGGGGGGTACTTTTGTAACACACCCTACATTTTGGACAAGCGCGTCCCTATGTCATGCTTCACCCCCTCCCATCGCCCCCTTTTCTCCATTCGAAATCCCAGGTCGCCATAACCTCTCCGCTCCAGCCGCGAAACCCCACCCTCCTCCGTTCGCCACGTCACCGCTGCCCAGCCGGAGCCTCTTCCCCAACGATGTCGTCCACCACAACAGCTCGACGTCCCTCGTCCACCGCCTCGGATGAGGATCCTCGTCCATCTCGCTGTCCCGCCGGTTCAGCCGCCCCGTCCTCCACCTCCAAGGAGCTGCTCCGACGATCCCTCGTCTATCGCGGCTGCTCCATCCCCACAGCGCCGCCTTAACCTGCTCCACCGGAACTGCAGCATCCTCACCGACTCCTCGGACGAAGCCGAGGCCTACTCGGCGCCACCAAAGAGGTTGTACACTCATCACATTGCACCTTCTCCTTAACTCGATCTCCCGGCGCTGACGGTGCTCCATCCCGCACCCCCATAGAGCGGCTACCTTGAAGCCGGTGCCGGGGGCGACATCTCCATGGCAGCTCTCCCCCAGTGCGAGGCCCCTTCGACGGTGGCGTCCATACCAGCCGGATCTGCTGCTGCTGCTGCTCCGGCTCTCGCTCGCTCGCTCGCGCTGCTCCAGCTCTCGCTCGATCGCTCACTCGCCCAGCTGCTGCTGCTGCTCTCCCCCTCGCTCGTGCTCCGATTAAGCCACACTTCAGTCGACTGAATCGACTTTTGGGTCAGTCGATTTTTAGGGGTTGGGGGGGGGCCCGCCGGAGTTAAGGAAGAACCACCCTTGCGGGGGACGGGGCTCGCCGGAGAGGTACTGAAGGAAATATGCCCTAGAGGCAATAATAAAGTTATTATTTATTTCCTTATATCATGATAAATGTTTATTATTCATGCTAGAATTGTATTAACCGGAAACATAATACATGTGTGAATATATAGACAAACAAGATGTCACTAGTATGCCTCTACTTGACTAGCTTGTTAATCAAAGATGGTTATGTTTCCTAACCATGAACAAGGAGTTGCTATTTGATTAACAAGGTCACATCATTAGTAGAATGATCTGATTGACATGACCCATTCCGTTAGTTTAACAGCTTGATCGTTTAGTATGTTAATGCTTTCTTCATGACCCATACATGTTCCTATAACTATGAGATTATGCAACTCCCGTTTACGGAGGAACACTTTGGTACTACCAAACGTCACAACGTAATCGGGTGATTATAAAGGAGTACTACAGTGTCTCCAAAGGTACTTGTTGGGTTGGCGTATTTCGAGATTAGGTTTTGTCACTCCGATTGTCGGAGAGGTATCTCGTGCCTTCTCGGTAATGCACATCACTTAAGCCTTGCAAGCATTACAACTAATGAGTTAGTTGTGAGATGATGTATTACGGAACGAGTAAAGAGACTTACCAAAGAACGAGATTGAACTAGGTATTGGATACCGACGATCGAATCTCGGGTAAATAACATACCGATGACAAAGGGAACAACGTATGTCGTTATGCGGTTTGACCGATAAAGATCTTCGTAGAATATGTAGGAACCAATATGGGCATCCAGGTTCCGCTATTGGTTATTGACCGAGAATAGTTCTAGGTCATGTCTACATAGTTCTCGAACCCGTAGGGTCCGCACGCTTAACGCTTCGATGACAGTTCATAATGAGTTTATAAGTATTGATGCACGAAGGTTGTTCGAGTCCCGGATGTGATCACGGACATGACGAGGAGTCTCGAAATGGTCGAGACATAAAGATTGATATATTGGAAGCCTATGTTTGGACTTCGAATGGTTCCGAGTGAAAACAGGATATTACGGAACACCGGGTTACTGAACCCCGGGTATATGGGCCCTCATGGGCCTTGAGGGAGAAGGAGAAGGGCCGGCCAGGTGGGCTGCGCGCCCCTCCCCTTCCAGTCCGAATAGGACAAGGAGAGGCGGCGCCTTCCCCTTTCCTCCCCAATCCTACTCCAACTAGGAGAAGGGGGAGTCCTACTCGGTGGGAGTAGGACTCCTCCTCTTGCGCCTCCTCTAGGGCCGCCACCTTCCCTGGTCTCCTTTATATCTGAGGCAGGGGGCACCCCAATACACACAAGTTGATCTACGGATCTTTCCTTAGCCGTGTGCGGTGCCCCCTTCCACCATATTCCACTTCGGTCATATCGTCGTAGAGCTTAGGCGAAGCCCTGCGCCGGAGAAGTCATATCGTCGCAGTGCTTAGGCGAAGCCCTGCGTCGGTGGAGCATCAACATCGCTATCACGCCCGTCGTCTTGACGGAACTCATCCCCGACACTTTGCTGGATCGGAGTCCGGGATCGCCATCGAGCTGAACGTGTGCGTAACTCGGAGGTGCCGTCGTTCGGTGCTTGGATCGGTCGGATCGCGAAGACGTGCGACTACATCAACCGCGTTGTTATAACGCTTCGCTTTCGGTCTCGAGTGCGTGGACGGACACTCTTCCCTCTCGTTGCTATGCCATCACCATGGTCTTGCGTGATCGTGAGGAAAATTTTCGAAATTACTACGCTCCCCAACAAAGTGGTATCGAGCCTGGTTTTATGCGTTGATGTCATATGCACGAGTAGAACACAAGTGAGTTGTGGACGATACAAGTCATACGCCTACCAGCATGTCATACTTTGGTTCAGCGGTATTGTTGGACGAGACGATCCGGACCAACATTACGCGTACTCTTCTGTGAGACCGGTTCCTCGACGTGCTTTGCACATAGATGGCTTGCGGAAGACCTGTCTCTCCAACTTTAGTTGAACTGAGTGGCTACGCCCGGTCCTTGAGAAGGTTAAACGGAGTCTATTTGACAAACTATCGTTGTGGTTTTGATGCGTAGGTAAGAACGGTTCTTGCTCAGCCCGTAGCAGCCACGTAAAACTTGCAACAACAAAGTAGAGAACGTCTAACTTGTTTTTGCAGGGCATGTTGTGATGTGATATGGTCAAGACGTGATGCTATATTTTATTGTATGAGATGATCATGTTTTGTAACCGAAGTTATCGGCAATCGGCAGGAGCCATATGGTTGTCGCTTATTGTATGCAATGCAATCGCGATGTAATGCTTTACTTTATTACTAAGCGGTAGTGATAGTCGTGGAAGCATAAGATTGGCGAGACGACAACGATGCTACGATGGAGATCAAGGTGTCGCGCGGTGGCGATGGTGATCATGACGGTGCTTGGCGATGGAGATCACAAGCACAAGATGATGATGACCATATCATATCACTTATATTGATTGCATGTGATGTTTATCCTTTATGCATCTTATCTTGCTTTGATTGACGGTAGCATTATAAGATGATCTCTCACTAAAATTATCAAGAAGTGTTCTCCTCGAGTATGCACCGTTGCCAAAGTTCGTAGTACCCGGACACCACGTGATGATCGGGTGTGATAAGTTCTACGTCCATCTACAACGGGTGCAAAACAGTTGCACACGGAATACTCGAGTTAAACTTGACGAGCCTAGCATATAACAGATATGGCCTCGGAACACGGAGACCGAAAGGTCGAACGTGAATCATATAGTAGATATGATCAACATAGTGATGTTCACCGTTGAAACTACTCCGTCTCACGTGATGATCGGACACGGTTTAGTTGATATGGATCACGTGATCACTTAGATGACTAGAGAGATGTCTGTCTAAGTGGGAGTTTTAATATGATTAATTGAACTTAAAATTTATCATGAACTTAGTACCTGATAGTATTTTGCTTGTCTATGTTTCATGTAGATAGATGGCTCGTCTTTGTTGTTCCGTTGAATTTTAATGCGTTCCTTGAGAAAGCGGTTGAAAGATGATGGTAGCAATTACACGGACTGGGTCCGTAATTTGAGGATTATCCTCATTGCTGCACGTAAAAATTACGCCCCGAAGCACCGCTGGGTGACAGGCCTGCTGCGATCTTGAGCCGAAGTTATGAACGTCGCAAAGCAGAGCCGATGACTACTCTATAGTTCAAGGTGCCATGCTTTACGGCTTAGAACCGGGTCTTCAACGACGTTTTGAACGTCATGGAGCATATGAGATGTTCCAGGAGTTGAAGTTAATATTTCAAGCAAATGCCCGGATTGAGAGATATGAAGTCTCCAATAAGTTCTATAGCTGCAAGATGGAAGAGAATAGTTACATCGGTGAGCACATACTCAAAATGTCCGGGTATAACAATCACTTAATTCAGCTGGGAGTTAATCTTCCGGATGATAGTGTCATTGACAGAATTCTCCAATCATAGCCACCAAGCTACAAGAGCTTCGTGATGAACTATAATATGCAAGGGATGACTAAGACAATTCCTGAGCTCTTCGCAATGCTAAAAGCCGCGGAGGTAGAAATCAAGAAAGAGCATCAAGTGTTGATGGTCAACAAGACCACTAGTTTCAAGAAAGAGGGCAAAGGGAAGAAGAAGGAAACTTCAAAAAGAACGCAAGAAAGTTGCTGATCAAGAGAAGAAACCCAAGTCTGGACCTAAGCCTGAAATCGAGTGTTTTTACCGCAAGCAGACCCGGACCTTTGGAAGCGGAACTGCCCCAAGTATTTGGCGGATAAAAAGGATGGCAAGGTGAACAAAGGTATATGTGATATACATGTTATTGATGTGTACCTTACTAGAGCTCGTAGTAGCACCTGGTATTTGATACTGGTTACATTGCTAATATTTGCAACTCGAAACAGGGACTACGGAATAGTCGAGCACTGGCAAAGGACGAGGTGACGATGTGCGTGGGAAATGGTTCCAAAGTCAATGTAATCGCGGTCGGCACGCTACCTCTACATCTACCTTCGGGATTAGTTTTAGACCTAAATAATTGTTATTTGGTGCCGCCGTTGAGCATGAACATTATATCTGGATCTTGTTTAATGCGAGACGGTTATTCATTTAAATCAGAGAATAATGGTTGTTCTATTTATATGAATAATATCTTTTATGGTCATGCACCCTTGAAGAATGGTCTATTCTTGTTGAATCTCGACAGTAGTGATACACATATTCATAATGTTGAAGCCAAAAGATGCAGAGTTGATAATGATAGTGCAACTTATTTGTGGCAATCGCCGTTTAGGTCATATCGGTGTAAAACGCATGAAGAAACTCCATCTTGATGGGCTTCGGAATCACTTGATTATGAATCACTTGGTACTTGCGTAACCGTGCCTCATGGGCAAGATGACCAAAACGCCGTTCTCCGGAACTATGGAGCGAGCAACTGATTTATTGGAAATCATACATACCGATGTTTGTGGTCCAATGAATGTTGAGGCACGCATAGCGGGTATCGTTATTTTCTCACCTTCACAGATGATTTGAGCAGATATGGGTATATCTACTTAATGAAACACAAATCTGAAACATTTGAAAAGTTCAAAGAATTTCAGAGTGAAGTGGAAAATCATCGTAACAAGAAAATAAAGTTTCTACGATCTGATCGTGGAGGAGAATATTTGAGTTACGAGTTTGGTTTACATTTGAAACAATGTGGAATAGTTTCAACTCACGCCACCGGAACACCACAAAGAAATGGTGTGTCCGAACGTCGTAATCGTACTTTACTAGATATGGTGCGATCAATGATGTCTATTTCCGATTTACCGCTATCGCTTTTGGGGTTATGCTTTAGAGACGGCCGCATTCACGTTAAATAGGACACCGTCAAAATCCGTTGAGACGACGCCTTATGAACTGTGGTTTGGCAAGAAACCAAAGTTGTCGTTTCTTAAAGTTTGGGGCTGCGATGCTTATGTAAAGAAACTTCAACCAGATAAGCTCGAACCCAAATCGGAAAAATGTGTCTTCATAGGATACCCAAAGGAGACTGTTGGGTACACCTTCTATCACAGATCTGAAGGCAAGATTTTCGTTGCTAAATTCGGGTCCTTTCTAGAGAAAGAGTTTCTCTCGAAAGAAGTGAGTGGGAGGAAAGTAGAACTTGATGAGATAATCAGATCTGCTCCCTTATTGGAAAGTAGTTCATCACAAGAAATGGTTCCTGTGACAACTACACCAATTAGTGAAGAAACTAATGATGATGATCATGAAACTTCAGATCAAGTTACTCTTGAACCTCAGAGGGTCGACTGTAATAAAAATCGCACTGCAGTGGTACGGTAATCCTATTCGAAGTCATGTTACTTGACCATGGCGAACCTACAAACTATGAAGAAGCGATGGTGAGCCCAGATTCCGCAAAATGGCTGGAAGCCATGAAATCTGAGATGGGATCCATGTATGAGAACAAAGTATGGACTTTGGTTGACTTGCCCGATGATCGGCAAGCCATTGAAAATAAATGGATCTTTAAGAAGAAGACTGACGCCGATGGTAATATAACTGTCTACAAAGCTCGACTTGTTGCGAAGGTTTTCGACAAGTTCAAGGGGTTGACTACGATGAGACTTTCTCACCCGTAGCGATGCTTAAGTCTGTCCGAATCATGTTAGCAATTGCCGCATTTTATGATTATGAAATTTGGCAAATGGATGTAAAACTGCATTCTTGAATGGATTTCTAGAAGAAGAGTTGTATATGATGCAACCAGAAGGTTTTGTCGATCCAAAAGGAGCTAACAAAGTGTGCAAGCTCCAACGATCAATTTATGGTCAGTGCAAGCCTCTCGAGTTGGAATAAACGCTTTGATAGTGTGATCAAAGCATATGGGTTTACATGCACTTTTGGAGAAGCCTGTATTTACAAGAAAGTGAGTGGGAGCTCAGAGCATTTACGATATTATATGTGGACGACATATTATTAATTGGAAATGATATAGAATTTCTGGATGGCATAAAAGGATACTTGAATAAAAGTTTTCAATGAAAGACCTCGGTGAAGCTGCTTACATATTGGGCATCAAGATCTATAGAGATAGATCAAGACGCTTAATTGGACTTTCACAAAGCACATACCTTGATAAAATTTTGAAAAAGTTCAAAATGGATCGTGCAAAGAAAGGTTTCTTGCCTGTGTTGCAAGGTGTAAGATTGAGTCGGACTCAATGCCCGACCACGGCAGTAAGATAGAGAGAAAATGAAAGATGTTCCCTATGCTTCAGCCATAGGCTCTATCATGTATGCAATGTCAGTGTACCGGACACTGACGTATGCTTAGCTATAAGCTTGGCAGGAAGGTACCAAAGTAATCCAGGAATGGATCATGGACAGCGGTCAAGAACATCCTGAAATACCGAAAAGGACTAAGGATATGTTTCTCGTATATGGAGGTGACAAAGAGCTAGTCGTAAATGGTTACGTCGATGCAAGCTTTGACACTGATCCGGACGATTCTAAATCGCAAACCGGATACGTGTTTTTATTAAACGGTGGAGCTGTCAGTTAGTGCAGTTCTAAACAAAGCGTCGTGGCGGGATCTACATGTGAAGCGGAGTACATAGCTGCTTCGGAAGCAGCAAATGAAGGAGTCTGGATGAAAGAGTTCATTTCCGATCTAGGTGTTATACCTAGTGCGTCGGGACCGATGAAGATCTTCTGTGACAATATCTGCAATTGCCTTGGCAAAGGAATCCAGATTTCACAAGAGGACCAAGCACATCAAGAGACGCTTCAACTCCATTCGGGACCAAGTCCAAGTGGGAGACATAGAGATTTGCAAAATACATACGGATCTGAATGTTGCGTACCGTTAACTAAGCCTCTTCCACGAGCAAAACATGATCAGCACCAAGACTCCATGGGTGTTAGGATCATTACTTTGTAATCTAGATTATTGACTCTAGTGCAAGTGGGAGATCAAGGAAATATGCCCTAGAGGCAATAATAAAGTTATTATTTATTTCCTTATATCATGATAAATGTTTATTATTCATGCTAGAATTGTATTAACCGGAAACATAATACATGTGTGAATATATAGACAAACAAGATGTCACTAGTATGCCTCTACTTGACTAGCTTGTTAATCAAAGATGGTTATGTTTCCTAACCATGAACAAGGAGTTGCTATTTGATTAACAAGGTCACATCATTAGTAGAATGATCTGATTGACATGACCCATTCCGTTAGCTTAACAGTTGATCGTTTAGTATGTTAATGCTTTCTTCATGACCCATACATGTTCCTATAACTATGAGATTATGCAACTCCCGTTTACCGGAGGAACACTTTGGGTACTACCAAACGTCACAACGTAACTGGGTGATTATAAAGGAGTACTACAGGTGTCTCCAAAGGTACTTGTTGGGTTGGCGTATTTGAGATTAGGTTTTGTCACTCCGATTGTCTGGAGAGGTATCTCGTGCCTTCTCGGTAATGCACATCACTTAAGCCTTGCAAGCATTACAACTAATGAGTTAGTTGTGAGATGATGTATTACGGAACGAGTAAAGAGACTTACCAAGATGAGAGATTGAACTAGGTATTGGATACCGACGATCGAATCTCGGGTAAGTAACATACCGATGACAAAGGGAACAACGTATGTCGTTATGCGGTTTGACCGATAAAGATCTTCGTAGAATATGTAGGAACCAATATGGGCATCCAGGTTCCGCTATTGGTTATTGACCGAGAATAGTTCTAGGTCATGTCTACATAGTTCTCGAACCCGTAGGGTCCGCACGCTTAACGTTTCGATGACAGTTCATAATGAGTTTATAAGTATTGATGCACCGAAGGTTGTTCGAGTCCCGGATGTGATCACGGACATGACGAGGAGTCTCGAAATGGTCGAGACATAAAGATTGATATATTGGAAGCCTATGTTTGGACTTGAATGGTTCCGAGTGAAAACAGGATATTACCGAACACCGGGGTTACGGAACCCCGGGGGTATATGGGCCCTCATGGGCCTTGAGGGAGAAGGAGAAGGGCCGGCCAGGTGGGCTGCGCCCCTCCCCTTCCAGTCCGAATAGGACAAGGAGAGGGGCGGCGCCCCTTCCCCCTTTCCCCTCCCCAATCCTACTCCAACTAGGAGAAGGGGGGGGAGTCCTACTCCCGGTGGGAATAGGACTCCTCCTTGGTGCGCCTCCTCTAGGGCCGGCCACCTTCCCCTGGTCTCCTTTATATACGGGGGCAGGGGGCACCCCAATACACACAAGTTGATCTACGGATCTTTCCTTAGCCGTGTGCGGTGCCCCCTTCCACCATATTCCACTTCGGTCATATCGTCGTAGAGCTTAGGCGAAGCCCTGCGCGGAGAAGTCATATCGTCGCAGTGCTTAGGCGAAGCCCTGCGTCGGTGGAGCATCAACATCGTCATCACGCCGTCGTCTTGTGGAACTCATCCCCGACACTTTGCTGGATCGAGTCCGGGATCGTCATCGAGCTGAACGTGTGCGTAACTCGGAGGTGCCGTCGTTCGGTGCTTGGATCGGTCGGATCGCGAAGACGCACGACTACATCAACCGCGTTGTTATAACGCTTCGCTTTCGGTCTCACGAGTGCGTGGGACGGACACTCTTCCCTCTCGTTGCTATGCCATCACCATGGTCTTGCGTGATCGTAGGAAAATTTTCGAAATTACTACGTTCCCCAACAGTACCCCACTATCTATCTTAGGGTTCAGGGTGGGGGGGGGGGGGGCGGGGGGCCTAGAGGGCTGGCTGGGGCGGCGGTGGCGAGTTTTTTCGGGGCGGCAAGGCGGCACTGGGGCCGGCGGTTCGGCCGTTGGTGGCTGGCGGCTCAGGGGGGTGCAGGTTGAAGATTAACTGCAGGCCCTCCCTAAACTACATGTCAAGTGCCTCTCTGCTACCATTGCGTTCAGTTTCGACAGTAGCATTCAGATTCCACAGTAAATTTCAGTTTCAACAGTTAAGTTCAGAGTCAACAGTTTTTACCTCATCTGTTGTAGTCAGGTGGTTTTTGGTGATGTAATTTTACATCCATTTTACATCATCTATTGGAGATGCTATTAGAATCCCACTTGAGATTGATGATGTCATCTTGTCTTTGCTTCAGCCTTGACGTCTTCTGACTCACCGGAGCTGCTCCAACAACAGAGCGATCCATCACAATAGAGCAGTGCCACAGGCGCCGTCTACTGATTCCGCAGATCTTCCTCCACACCTCCAACAGCCACCTCTGCCTCAATCGCCTTCAAATGACCAACCCAATGATGCTGAGGTCGACACGGCCACGGCAAAGAGGTTGTACACTTGTTGCATCACTTATTACTATACATTCACGTCGATCCATTAGGGCTATTTTGGTTCAACGGAAAAAGCCGATCCACTGGTTGTTACCATCACTCTAAATTTCTGCATGCTCTCCTTACATAATCTCACCATACTTTTTTTGTATGCATGTCAGATATTGTACACAGTCATGCTGAACATGTAGAGAAAAAGAGAAGAGTTTTGCGTGGCAATACAATGTCATGCAGACATCGCTCCATGGTGGGTTCAGTGGCAAACCCTCCCCATCCCTCTCCCGATTGTAATCTAGAGGAAGATATCTGTTCTGAATCAGATTCAGACGCTGCTGACCACTCCTATTTACCCCCAAGGTGTTTGCTCTACCTTGGCATGATGATGTTAGTCATATCATGCATATGTTGCCTTGCAGTGCCTACTTTTGACATCATATATGTCATCTGCTTAGTTTAGACACGTTACGTAATGCCACATGTTTAGTTTCTATATCATATATGGGAATTATGCAGTCTCATGTCTTTTAGCCAGCCATAATATATGTGAAATGTGCAATGCCATCCTGTTTAACCAGGCATCATATATTTGAATGATATCTTGCCCATCCTTTTCTTCATTACATTTCCATTTGTCCACAATGTTTTTACATTAAACTACTCTTCCTGTGAATCAGCCATTTTTGTGGGAGATGAAAAAAATTGGAGTGAAAACAAGGCCCTCAGAGCAGACAGTGCTACCTGTGAAAGCAGATCTCTTGTTGGGTCCCGATAGCTCCTCAGAGATGGATTCAGAGACAGATGACCAGTCCTATTCCCCCACTGAGGTGTATGCTCTAACTTGGCACGGTTATACTGCTCATATCATGCATACGGTGTCTTGCATTGCATAGTTTAGACATCATATACACAATATTCAACACCATGTTCTTAGTTCAGACATCATATCGAATGCCCTCTGTTTAGCATATAAATCACATATGTGAATTAAATGACGCGATCCTGATTACTTAGATAACATGTAGGTGAATTATGTCATGCGACCCTGTTTAGTTATTCATCATATCATTGAATTATATTATGCTATGCTATCCAGTTTAGAAAGACATTATATATGTGAAATTATGTCATGCTATCCGTTTTAGTTAAACAATATACATGTCAACTATTTCATGGCCTCTTTTTTCCACACTATGTATTGCATCTATCTCAAATACAATGTCTGTACATTCAACTATGTTTCCTGTTTATCAGCCATTTGACTTGGAGCGGGTGATGCGATTCAGCGTACTAAAAACACGGTCTTCAAATAAAACAGTGCTACCTCTTGGTGGATATAGCACCCCGGTTGTACATGCATAAGAACCAACCCTACCACACATAAACCAAACTCTCGCAGATTGTACTCCTACTGCGATGGACAAAGAACCAGCTTCACCCAATCTAACCCCAACCCCAGCCGATAGTAACCCAGTTCCTGTTGACACAGCACCATCTCCACCACTGAGCTCCCAAACAAGAGCAGTTAGTAAGGCAGCTCTAGTGCCCAAAGGGCCAGTACTATCAGGGCGAACCCCAACTCCACCAGTTAGTACACCTATTCCTGTGGAGGAAGCACTACCAGCTAGTCGTAGTTTAGCATCTATCGCATTTGATGTTGTTAAATCGTATATGCGTATCTTCCCATCTTGGAAATATTATCTTGAAGATGAAGGAAAATGCCGATTCTGCAGGTGTTTGTCCAGAGTTATGTGTAAGTAATGTTATTCATGGCAATTACTTTGCTTTGTCCCATACATCCTACCTCCATGATGGTTATAATACAGTAAATTTTTCCATTTTTCTCTATAGAGAAGGATCGATTTGGAAACTCAGGATGAGGTAACATGTGCTAATACCTCTGCTATCTTCAAGAATGCTTGGTGGCGATGTCGGAATTACAGAAGAAAAGCGTACTTCACCGGCAAAGAAACTCATCAAATTCCCTTACGTTCTCTTGAGACACATTTACTGGACGATGACTAGGAACGCCTTGTTCTGTACTGGTCCCGAACCAAGAATGTGGTAAGGTCTATGAGCTCATTTTCTAATTTTAAGTATTATATTCTTGCGTCTTCAGCATACATTCATGTAGAACAAGTGCCTACACACGAAGAACAACTGTTCTAATTTAAGATTCCATTGCTATCATACTTCAAAAAAGCGCTAGGCGTTAATTGTGCGTTTGCCACCGCCTTGCGCTTTACTGACCAAAGCGCATGCTTATGCACAGTTATGCACAGATTAGGCATAGTTATGCGCAATGCGTTTTGCCAACGCCTAGAGTCTAGGCGCGCTTAAGCGCTCTCGTAGGCGCGCCTTTTTTAACTATGATTGCTTTGCTCTTGTATCACTGTATTTACTCATACAAACTTATTTTTAAATTGAAGGATCCAATCGAAACTCCAATGGCACAACAGGTATGTTCATGCATGTTTCTTTAACAGGTTTGATCTTATCAATAGCTCTGTTGATTTCAATTTCAATTGTGTATACAGTTGACTTTAATATCATGCACATTACTAGCATCACAACAGAGCCAATAGTGTTGTTGTACATGTAGACCCGTGGTACCCATCTGAAATCTTGTTGTGCCGTGTAGTTTCCCACGCTTTGTATTCTTTCACTGCTGCTTTGTCTTGAACTGATATGATTTGAACCGTGTCTCTATTTTGATTTGGCAAGACAATGTAGTGACCATAGGACATAGATATATGTTTGTTTGATGCTTTTATTATGTACTAGTACTTGGCAATAGAAGACTTGGTAGTTTAATCCTATCCACCTTACTAATGAACTGGTTCACCGAAATGAGTTTCATATACTAGTACATGCTAAACTTGTTATGTGTCTGCTTGTTTCTTCTTTTAGAATCTTGTGAATATTGGGGAAGAGTGCCTTATTAAGCAATGGTAAAGGAAGTAATGCAAATAAGGTTCGTGGATAGTGACACATCCTTGTTGGTCTTCAACAAAGCTGATAAAACAGCTAAGGAAGACTATCTTGAAGACAATGAGACAACCCCAAAGTCCTGTCTTGGTTTAGTGTTCGATTCTTGGCCACTACCGCTTGCACAAGCTATTCAAACTCACTTTATGCGAATCGGTTCGGTTTCTTGAGTCTCAACTACAAACCGAAAGACATCGATCAGCTGTCTTTGCGACAAGAAGTGGAAGGATCATGAAGTCCCTGGAGCATTCAGATGCATACTTTCCGTGCAATGACAAGCGTTGGAGGATTTTAGCGCCAAACAGGACAAAGCTAATCAGCTTGCTAAGCTTATTGCCGACATGGTGGATACCGGGATAACGTTTCTTGAGCTCTCTTGAAGTTGTTTCTTTTATGCTCTTGTTTTGCTGCCGCGTTTATTTGCAATCGATGGCCAATTTTGACGGCGATGTATGTAATGTGCGCTTTGTTCCCTATATTTGCACCGGTGGCGAACTTTGATGCCCAAAGGATGTAATATGTGTAATAGCGGTAATAGGCTAGCGTTAATTGCTTGCTTATTTATTTCCTTATTGTCTTGTTTAGTTGTTTGCTTGTAGTCACTGCAGTTCTTCTTCTGTTTTTTTTCTAGTGGCCACAATAGCCTATTTTTGGTAACTAGGCCAAAATCATCATGGCAACACACGAACTGTTGTAACCATGGGCCTCCTGCAGGACGTATGATCCATGGGGCTTCGTTCGGCCGTAGGATCCATTGGCCTTCTATACGGGCCGTAGGATCCATCGGCCTTCTATACGGGCCTTAGGGTCCATGGGCCTTCTATGGGCCATGCGATCCATGGGCCTTCTACGGGCCGTACTATCCATGGGCCTCATACGGGCCGTAGGATCCATGGGCCTTCTACGGGGCGTATCATCATTTCGCCAATCATGGGCCATACTATACGTGGACCATAACGGGCCGTTAATAGGCCGTATTTGATAACTCTATGAAAACAGCCCAACGAGTTTTTTTGACATGAAAACGGCCCAACTTATTAACGGTCCGCAAACGGGCCGATTGTAACGACGGGCTGAATTTGGCCCACAAGCAGAAAATGACAGTAACGGGCCGTATGTAACCGAATGCTGCAAATGAGCCCAAGAATCAACGGGCGCTGAGAAGGCCGAAAGATAACTTGGTCTGGAAACGGCCCAATGGAATAACGGGCCGTTAATGGGTATAAAGTGATACACTGTTCATTACGGGCCAGTTTCACCACGGGCCGTTAATGGGCCAAGAGTTACAAAGGTCCTCATATGGGCCGAAAGAAGTCATGGGCCACACATGGGCTGGAAGCTAAAACAGGATGAATCATATTGGACGGCCCAGATGACGCTACTAGGCCTAATTCGGATAGGGCGTAACGGGCCCCGGGTTAGCGTGCTATAAATGGGCTATATGCGAACAGGTTGTTAACAGGCTTTCCGTGGGTCGGCCCGCTACCTTTTCACCAAGTCAAACGGGCCAGCCTTTTCACAGAAATGGGCCACTATTGGGCCGTGCCACGTGTCGCCGTATCATAGGCGCCTTCGGTCCAATGAGCGGATGACATCTGTCCCAACGGTGAGCCGACACGTGTTTCCTCCAGCCAACGATGATTTTACACATGGAAAATCCCCATTGGTCGGGGCTGTTAACGGGTTATCGGATCCAAAACCCGACCCGATAGCTTAACGGTGTTCCGTTATGGTGGATGCCACGTGTTTGTCACCCTTGACGAAAGCACTTCTGTGACACGCGATTTATCATCATGGAAGTGGACACTTCCGTGATGATAATTTTGGTAATGTCATGGAACACTTCTACGACAGCACATGTATGACTATCTTGATTCTATCATAAAATCGTCATGGATGTACATGCATGACAAAAAACGCGACCTACTATGACAAACACGTATCATCATGGAAGTGTATTTTTTTGTAGTGTTTGGTCCGGTTCTCTATTAAAAGGAGGCCTTAATATCCCTTAGTTTCCATTAGGACCCCGCTGCCACGGGAGGGTTGGGAAAAATATGTCATGCAAGTTCTTTTCCATAAGCACGTATGACTATATTCAGAATACATGCCTGCATTACATTGATGAAGTGGAGCTAGTTCTGTGTCACCCTATGTTATAACTATTACATGAGGAATCACATCTGACATAATTATCCATCACTGATCCAATGCCTACGAGCTTTTCACATATTGTGCTTTGCCTGTTTACTTTACCGTTGCCACTGTTACAATCGCTACAAAACTGCTACCGTTATTTTTGCCACTGTTACCGTTACTTCCATACTACTTTGCTACTAAATACTTTGCTGCAGATACTAAGTTATCCAGGTGTGGTTGAATTGACAACTCAACTGCTAATACGTGAGAACATTATTTGGCTCCCCTTGTGTCGAATCAATAAATTTGGCTTGAATACTCTATCCTCAAAAACTGTTGTGATCCCCTATACTTGTGGGTTATCAAGACTATTTTCTGGCGCCGTTGCCGGGGAACATAGCTCTATTCTTTGAGTCACTTTGGATTTATATCTGCTGATCACTATGAGGAACTTGAAAGACGAAAGAACTAAGATTTATCCCCCAACTACGAGGGGAGGTAAGGAACTGCCATCTAGCTCTGCACTTGATTCTCCTTCTGTTATGAGTAAACTTGCGACACCTAAACCTGCTTCTGATATTAATTCTGATATGTCGCATGTTATTGATGATGCCACTTCTACTATGCATGATACTTATGATGAAACTACTTCTATGCTTGATACTACTGTGCCATTAGGTGAATTTCTTGATGAACAACTTGCTAGGGCTAGAGAGAATGAAATTCTTGAAACTGATATTATTGATGATAGTGATGATGAAGGTTCTCCCCCTAAATATGAATTGCATGTTGTTCCTGAGGGTTATGTTATGAATGAAGAAACTGCTAGAGATTTTCTTTCTTGCAATGATAGATCTGATCTTAAGAAGTTATTAGTTAAACTTAAATAGAAATCTCTGAATGCTAGAATGAAATATGACCCTGATTTTGCTACTTCACCTATCTTTGTTACTTATAAGGATTATGAATTCTCTGTCGATCCTGAGATAATTACTTTGGTTGAATCTGATCCTTTTTATGGCTATAAATCGGAAACTGTTGTGGCACATCTTACTAAGTTAAACGATATAGCCACCCTGTTCACTAATGATGAGAAATCTTGATACTATTATATCCTTAAGATATTTCCGTTCTCATTAAAGGGTGATGCTAAAACTTGGTTTAATTCTCTTGATCCTGGTTGTGTGCGTAGTCCCCAGGATATGATTTATTACTTCTCTGCTAAATATTTCCCTGCTCATAAGAAACAAGCTGCCTTGAGGGAAATATATAATTTTGTGCAAATTGAAGAAGAGAGTCTCCCACAAGCTTGGGGGAGGCTTCTCCGATTACTTAATGCTTTGCCTGATCATCCTCTTAAGACAAATGAAATACTTGATATCTTTTATAATGGACTAACGGATGCTTCCAAGGACCACTTGGATAGTTGTGCTGGTTGTGTTTTCAGGGAAAGAACTGTCAATCAAGCTGAAGTGCTATTGAATAATATGTTGACTAACAAAAATAATTGGACTCTTCCTGAGCCAATTGAGCCAACTCCTGAGCCAACTCCTAAACCTACTCCGAAGAAGAGAGGTGTTCTATTTATCAGTCTTGAAGATATGCAAGAGGCAAAGAAATCAATGAAAGAAAAAGGTATTAAAGCTGAAGATGTTAAGAATTTACCTCCTGTTGAAGAAATACATGGTCTTAATTTACCACCTATTGAAGAAACACATGGTCTTGATAACCCGACACAGGTAGTAAAGGTAAATTCTCTCCATAGATATGATAAAGTTGAAATCCCGTCTACTAAGTTTCCTAGCCAATGTTTAGATGAATTTGATGACTTTATGGCTAGGCAAGAAAACTTCAATGCTTATGTTGGTAGAGAATTAAAGAGTAATGCTTACATGATTGGACGTTTGAGTGATTATATGGCTAGAGTTAAAGGTGAACTTAAACTCATTAGTAAATATGCTTCTATGGTTACCACTCAAGCAGAATAAGTACTTAATGCTCAAAGTGATTTGCTTGATGAATTAAATAATAAACATGATTTTTCTGTTAGAGTGGCTACTAGAACTGGTAAAATGACTCAGTAACCTTTGTATCCTGAAGGCCACCCTAAGAGAGTTAAGCAAGATTCTCAGAAAAATAATTTAGCTGCACCTAGTCCTTCTAAAAGGAAGAAAAAGAAAAATGATAGGACTTTGCATGCTTCTAGTGAACCTGTTGTAGACACACCTGAGAATCCCAATGATATTTCTATTTCTGATGCTAAAACACAATCTGGTGATGAACATGAACCTAGTGATAATGTTAATGATAATGTTCATGTTGATGCTCAACCTAGCAATAACAATGATGTAGAGATTGAACCTGCTGTTGATCTTGATAACCCACAATTAATGAATCAACGATATGATAAGAGAGACTTTGTTGCTAGGAAGCACGGTAAAGAAAGAGAACCATAGGTTCAAAAACCCATGCCTTTTCCTCCTAAGCCATCCAAGAAAAAAGATGATGAGGATTTTGAGCGCTTTGCTGAAATGATTAGACCTATCTTCTTACGTATGCGCTTAACTGATATGCTTAAAGTAAATCCTTATGCTAAGTACATGAAGGATATTATTACAAATAAAAGAAAGATACTAGAAGCTGAAATTTCCACCATGCTTGCTAATTATATTTTTAAAGGTGGAATACCTAAGAAACTTGGAGACCCAAGAGTACCGACTATACCATGCTCCATTAAAAGAAACTATGTTAAAACTAATTTATGTGATCTTGGAGCTGGTGTTAGTGTTATGCCTCTCTCTTTATATCGTAGACTTGAATTGAATAAGTTGACACCTACTGAAATATCTTTGCAAATGGCTGACAAATCAACTGCTATACCTGTCGGTATTTGTGAGGATGTGCCTGTTGTGGTTGCAAACGTCACTATCTTAACGGACTTTGTTATTCTTTATATTCCCGAGGACGATAGTATGTCGATTATCCTTGGTAGACCCTTTTTGAATAATGCAGGGGCTGTTATTGATTGCAACAAAGGCAATGTCACTTTTCATGTTAATGGTAATGAGCATACGGTACACTTTCCAAGGAAACAACCTCAAGTTCATAGCATCAATTCTATTGTAAAAATTCCAACTATCATTATTGGAGGTTTTGAATTTCCTCTTCCTACTGTCAAGAAGAAATATGATATTCTTATTAATGGGGATGTTCATATCCCCGTTGAGGTAACCTAGTGTTATTCGAAATTTCTCTAGTTTCATGTTATTCGGAATGAGTTTGTTAACAAGACCTGATCAACCTTGTTAGTAGATTCCTTTTGATGAGCATGAGATGGATGAAACTAGAAGCTACAACCTTCTGTACCCTCCTTTTACTTTCTGTTATTTAGATTAAATAAAGTAAATATAGTATTTTCTGTATGTTTCCTGAATTATCCTTGCAATAAAAAATACCTGAGAATAAAAGTTCTCCAAATGCCCTGCGAATTTAGTATGATTTTTCTGGAATATTTGAGAATATCTGGCACTGAGAAAACAGCAGGGGGAGCTGGCACCTGGCCACGAGGGTCCAGGGCGCGCCCCCTGCCTCGTGGGCCCATGGTGGCCCCCTCCACTTATTCCTGCACCCACACACTTCATTTTCCTCCCAAAAAATCACCATCCAGCTCAAGCAAGAGTTCTAGCTCATTTTGCTGCGATTTTTGATCTCCTTGCTCAAAGCCTCATTCACAAAACTATTTTGGGAGATTGTTCCTTGGTATGTGACTCCTCCAATGGTCCAATTAGTTTTTGTTCTAGTGCTTTATTCATTGCAATTTTTTTCTGCCTAGGTGACCCTGTTCTTGAGCTTGCATGTCAAATTTATGAGGTCCCAAGTAATTCTAATGCATGATATAGGCTCTAGGCACTTGTGGGAGTAGTTTCTATCAATCTTGTTTAGTTTGGTTCACTTTTATTTTGAGTTACTAAAAAATTTCAGAAATTTTTCAGAGGAAGAAATATGTCTAGGAAAATGTATCAAGGTGGTTCTTTAAGAAAGCATGGAACCAGGCTCGCAGTGCATGAGCAGGATGATAAACCACCAAGGGAAGCTGACGTGCGGCCTTGTGAATGGCCGTCAGAAGAGTTTATGGTCAATACATGCATCAAGGATGAATTTGATGCATATGTGCGTAATGCCAATCTTGAGGACTTCATGCAAGATAAGTGTCCTCAGTACTACTATTTGACTGATTCATTCGTGAGAAGGTTTAAATTTACATCTTCGCATAATTCTCAAAGTGTCTTGTTTGATATTTATGATCAATCATATACTATGGACCTAGAAGATTTTACTACTGCTTGCAAACTCCCGCAATGGGGTAGTATTAATGAACCCCGTAAATCTGAATATAAAGACTTTCTTGCTAGTATCACTGTGGGAGAATCTAGAGAAATAGCACAAGCTACCATAAGGAGCATTCGTTTTCCTGCTATACATTATTTTGCTCTCTTCATTGGTAGATGCATTAACGGTAAGGATGAAGCATGTCACATGTGTGTTCCTGATCTTTGTGTTCTCAAGAGTGCTGTATTAGGTGACAAACAATACAACTTGGGGGCAATTGTTGCACGCAGGTAGCATAATAATGGTTTAGTTGGATATTTGTTTGGAGGGATTTATGCGACCCGTGTGGCTAATTATCTTGGTATACGTGTACATGAGGATGATAGGGAGTTGCCTCCCACTTATTTAGATTATAATGCTATGGCCAGTCATCATTTTCTTGAGAGGAATGAACAATTCCTCCAGTATCGACTAATCTTTGACAGACGTCGCGCTGTCCATGTTACTCTCCCTGCTCCTGCCCTTTTTGATCATCAGGCAAAAAGAAGATATGTTATAACCAGGGAGGAGGCAACCGAGTACGAGAGGAGGACGGAGGCAGCTCGCCGCCGTGCTGCAGCCCAGGAGGCATTGGCTGCTGCATCTCAATACGACCCCAGTTACGACTTCGGATATCAGCCAGGCTACCCATGGCCATAGACCAACTTAGGCCAAAAGCCTAAGCTTGGGGGAGTACGCATTTCTCACTGACATTACATTCATGTTCACACACTCAATTCTAGTTGTAGGTGCTCATGCTTTTTCATTGTACTATTGCTAGTTTAATTTATTTTTCTAGCTTTCTTCTTGTGTGTTTGATAAACCTTAAGAAAACCAAAAAAATTAGTTAGTTTAATTTCCATGCTTGTAGTAGCAATTAAAAGAAAACCCAAAAAGATTTCTCATTCTTCTTTTGCTTGTTGGGAGCTTTCCCGTGTAAATAGTTTTATTTCTTTTCTTTCCTTTGGGGGTCGAGAGGAGAAGACCATAATGAAAATGTTTAGTGGCTCTCATATGCATGATTGTTGATTTAACCAAGAGCCCATATTACCTTGTCTCCTCCCTTGAATTGAATGCTTGCAGGTTCCAGCTTAGTCCAATGCACACGCACTATTATTATTATACACACCGTTCGGTCGTGCGAGTGAAAGGCAATAATGACGATATATGATGGACTGATTGAGATGAGAGAAGCTGGTATGAACTCGACCTCTCTTGTTTTTGTAAATATGATTAGTTCATCGTTCCCGATTCAGCCTATTATGAATGAACATGTTTGCAATGAAAATTAGAGATTATAGTTGCTTATACCGTGCTTAATTAGCTAGGAGCTTATAATGGTTTACCTTGCGTGCCAACATGCCATTAAAATGGTTGTGATGTGGTATGATATGGTGGTATCCTCCTTTTAATGATTCGAGTGACTCGACTTGGCACATGTTCACGCATGTAGTTGAAACAAAATCAACATAGCCTTCACGATATTTATGTTCATGGTGGATTATATCCTACTCAGGCTTGCACTCAGTGTTGATTAATTTTAATGCACGTTCATGACTGTTGTCGCTCTCTCAGTTGGTCGCTTCCCAGTCTTTTGCTAGTCTTCACCTGTACTAAGCGGGAATACTGCTTGTGCATCCAAACTCCATAAACCCCAAAGTTATTCCATTTCCATATGAGTCCACCATACATTCCTATATGCGGCATTTACCTGCTGTTCCAAGTAAATTTGTACGTGCCTAACTCCAAACCTTCAAATGAAATTCTGTTTTGTATGCTCGAGCAGCTCATGTATCAATGATACGTATCCAACGTATCTATAATTTATGAAGCATTCTTGCTATTTTATTATGTGTTTTGAATGTTTACGGGCTTTATTATACACTTTTATATTACTTTTGGGACTAACCTATTAACCGGAGGCCCAGCCCATATTCTTTGTTTTATTACTGTTTCAGTATTTCAAAGAAAAGGAATATCAAACGAAGTCCAAACAGAATGAAACCTTCGGCAGCGTTATTTTTGGGAAGAATATCATCCTGGAGACTTGGAGTTCACGTCAGAAGATCCCCGAGGAGGCCAGGAGATAGGGGGGCGCCCCTGGAGCACCTCCCGACCGACTTCTTTCACCTATATAGTCCCATGTACCCTAAAAACATCCACGGACAAGATAGATCGGGAGTTCCGCCGCCACAAGCCTCTGTAGCCACCAAAAACATCTCGGGAGCCTGTTCTGGCACCCTGCCGGAGGGGGAACCCATCACCGGTGGACATCTTCATCATCCTGGCGCTATCCATGATGAGGAGGGATTAGTTCACCCTCGGGGCTGAGGGTATGTTTCAGTAGCTATGTGTTTGATCTCTCTCTCTCTCTCTCTCTCTCTCTCTCTCTCTCTCTCTCTCTCGTGTTTTCTCTATGGCACGATCTTGATGTATCGCGAGCTTTGCTGTTATAGTTGGATCTTATGATGTTTCTCCCCCTCTACTCGCTTGTGATGAATTGAGTTTCCCTCTTGAAGTTGTCTTATCGGATTCAGTCTTTACTTTGAGAACACTTGATGTATGTCTTGCCGTGTTTATCTGTGGTGACAATGGGATATCACGTGCCACTTGATGTATGTTTTGGTGACCAACTTGCGGGTTCCGCCCATGAACCTATGCATAGGGGTTGGCACACGTTTTCTTGACTCTCCGGTAGAAACTTTGGGGCACTCTTTGAAGTACTTTGTGTTGGTTGAATAGATGAATATGAGATTTTTTGATGCATATCGTATAATCATGCCCACGGATACTTGAGGTGACAATGGAGTATCTAGGTGACATTAGGATTTTGGTTGATTTGTGTCTTAAGGTGTTATTCTAGTACAAACTCTTGAATAGATTGATCCGAAATAATAACTTTGAGGTGGTTTTGTACCCTACCATAATCTCTTCGTTTGTTCTCCGCTATTAGTGGCTTTGGAGTGACTCTTTGTTGCATGTTGAGGGATTGTTACATGATCTATCTATGTTATTATTGTTGAGAGAACTTGCACTAGTGAAAGTATGAACCCTAGGCCTTGTTTCCTATCATTGCAATACCGTTTACGCTCACTTTTATCATTAGTTACCTTGCTGTTTTTATATTTTCATATTACAAAAACCTATATCTACCATCCATATTGCACTTGTATCACCATCTCTTCATGAACTAGTGCACCTATACAATTTGCCATTGTATTGGGTGTGTTGGGGACACAAGAGACTCTTTGTTATTTGGTTGCGGGGTTGTTTGAGAGAGACCATCTTCATCCCTCGCCTCCTACAGATTGATAAACCTTAGGTCATCCACTTGAGGGAATTTGCTACTGTCCTACAAACCTATGCACTTGCAGGCCCAACAACGTCTACAAGAAGAAGGTTGTGTAGTAGACATCAAGCTCTTTTAAAGCGCCCGTTGCCAGGTGAGTGCTTGAAGGTATATCTTTAGATCTTGCAATCGAATCTTTTTGTTTCTTGTTTTATCACTAGTTTAGTTTACAAAATAAAACTAAAAAAATGGAGTTAAGTTTGTCGCATACGCTTCATCTTTTTAATATCTTTCGTGAGTTTGATGAAAAGGAAAATTGTGCTCAAGTGCTAGAAGAAGAAATCTATAGAATGTTTGATACTAAATCTTTGAATGATGAGCATGATTGCACTGTTGTTAGTATGAATTACTTGAATATCCATGATGCTAATGATATGCAAAGCCACAAGCTTGGGGAAGCTATGTTTGATGAATATGATATTTTTGTCCCCCAAGTTTTGATGAGAATATTTATTATGATGATAGCATGCCTCCTATTTATGATGATTATATTGATGAAAGTGGGTTTGGAAGAGTGTCAACTTTAGAAAGTAGTGATCCCACTCTTTTGGAGGATGTTGAATCTTATTGTGATGAACATGAAAGTGGATTTGAAGAGTGTCAACTTTATTTAGTGATGATTCCACTATTTCGGAAGAGGTTCCAATTGATTATGAGAACAAAGTTGCTATCTATGATGATTATTGTGATGACTTGTATGCTATTAAGAATAATGATAACCATGAATCTTGTCATCATGATTTTAGTTTTCAATTGGATTATGCCTCACATGATAATTATCTTGTTGATTTTGCTCCCACTATTATTCATGAGAAGAAATTTGCTTATGTGGAGAGTAATAAATTTTTTATGCTTGTGCATCATGAAAAGAATGCTTTAGGTGCTGGTTATATTGTTGAATTAATTCATTGTTCTACTTAAAATTATTATGAGAGAGAGTAACATATGCTTGTAGGAATTGCAATAACGTCAAGTTTCCTCTCTATGTGCTTAAAATCTTGAAGCTATGCTTGTTTTACCTTCCTATGCTAGTTGATTATTGTTCCTATAAGTTGTTTGCTCACAAAATCCCTATGCATAGGAAGTGGGTTAGACTTAAATGTGCTAGTCATATGCTGCATGATGCTCCCGTTATGTTTCAATTCTTATCTTTTATGTGAGCATCATTGTCATCATCATGCCTAGCTAGAAAGGCATTAAAGGAAAGTGCTTGTTGGGAGACAACCCAATATTTATCCTTATTGTTTTTGTGTGTCCACATTATTATGCTACTTTAGTAATCATGTTTTATAGCTTTTGTTTCAATAAAGTGCCAAGTAAGACCTTTAGGATGGCTTACGGTGATAGTTGTGTTGATCCTGCTGAAAATCAGAAACTTTTGCACCCAGTAAATTAGTTTTGTTAATTCACAGAAACGTGCTTCTGATCTGATTATTTTTTATTTGGATTGGTACACAAATTGCTTAGGACTTCCTAATTTGGTAGAATGTTTGGAGTTCCAGAAGTATACGTTTGATACAGATTACTATAGACTGTTCTGCTTTTGACATATTCTGTTTTCTATGTATTGTTTGCTTATTTTGATGAATCTATGAGTAGTATCGGAGGGTATGAACCATAGATAAGTTGGAATACAGTAGATATTACACCAATATGAATTTATAATGAGTTCATTACAGTACCTAAGTGGTGGTTTTATTTTCTTATACTAACGGAGCTTACGAGTTTTCTGTTGAGTTTTGTGTTGTGAAGTTTCCATGTTTTGGGTAAATATTCGATGGACTATGGAATAAGGAGTGGTAAGAGCCTAAGCTTGGGGATGCCCAAGGCACCCCAAGGTAATATTCAAGGACAACCAAGAGCCTAAGCTTGGGGATGCCCCGGATGGCATTCCCTCGTTCGTCTTCGTCTATCGGTAACTTTACTTGGAGCTATATTTTTATTCACCACATGATATGTGTTTTGCTTGGAGCGTCATTTTCTTTTGTTAGTATTTTCTTTCTGTTATTTATAATAATGTTTTTCATCTATATTTTCAATAAAAATGTCAAGGATAGCCTTTACCATGCTTATTTTGCTAGTTTACATGTTGCTGTTTGAAAACAGAAAGTTTACCGCTGTTGCAAAAATTCCCTAGAAAAGTCAGAGCATGATATAATGTTGAAACTTTTTTCATAATGAGATATGATAAATTTAATACAGTGGGAATTTTATTTCTTAATTTTTGGAGTTAGGGAAGTATGATGAATCTTGCATTCTTTACACACTGTATTGTTTTGGGAGATTGCTGTTATGTTTGCATTGTCTGCGTATGTTTGCTTGTTTAATGATTCTATTTTAGGATAGGAGTATTAAATAAGCAGAGGCATTTAATATGCAATGTTGAATAATAATTTTATTGTTATAGTAGAAAATGATAAGGTTTTGCATTGGTTTAAACTAACCTATCTCACGAGTTCTTGTTGAGTTTGTTGTGGATGAAGCTTTTGAGAAATAGAGAAACCATGATATGAAAGGAATTAAGGAGACATAAAAGTTCAAGCTTGGGGATGCCCAAGGCACCCCAAGATAATATTTCAAGAAGTCTCAAGCATCTAAGCTTGGGAATGCCCCGGTAGGCATCCCACCTTTCTTCTTCAACAATTATCGGTTAGTATCGGTTGAGCCTAAGTTTTTGCTTCTTCACATGAGTTGTGCTATCCTTGTGATGTCATTTTATTTTGTTTTACTTGCTGTTTGAATAGAGTACCAAGATCTGAAATTCTTTAATGAGAGAGAGTCTTCACATAGTTACATAATTATTTAGCTACTCATTGATCTTCACTTATATCTTGTTGGAGTGGTTTGTCATTTACTCGCGTGCTTCACTTATACCCTATGAGTAAATTGTTGAATGAGTTGATTGTCATAAATCTGAAATTATATATGTCTCATTTGCTTATCCCATGGGGAGTTATTACTTCACATCTAAGAAGTAGAGGTTGTAAATTTGTTGAAGGTTAGCAAGCATTGTATTGGTCATTTGAACAATTCATGAAAGAATATTGAAGGAAGAGAGATTTCATATATAAATACACTATCCTAGACATCTTTTATAATTGGGAGCACACATTAAATATGACATGCTAAAGAGTTGATGTTGGACAAGGAAGACAACGTAATGGTTTATGTTTTCCGACATCTCAGTTAAAGTATATTGTCATGGATCATTCAAACATGTTGACCTTGCCTTTCCCCCTCATGCTAGCCAAAATTCCTTGCACCAAGTAGAGATACTACTTGTGCTTCCAAATATCCTTAAACCCTGTTTTGCCATGAGAGTCCACCATACCTACCTATGGATTGAGTAAGATCCTTCAAGTAAGTTGTCATCGGTGCAAGCAATAAAAATTGCTCTCTAAATATGTATGATATTTTGGTGTGAAGAAAATAGCTTTATACGATCTTGTTATGGAAGCAATAAAAGCGACGGACTGCACAATAAAGGTCCATATACAAGTGGCAATATAAAGTGACGTTCATCCGCATTAAGATTTTGTGCATCCAACCCTAAAAGCGCATGACAACCTCTACTTCCCTCTGCGAAGGGCCTATCTTTTACTTTATGTCTTTTACTTTTATGAAAGAGTCAAGGTGACCTTCACGTTTCCCTTTTTCATTTTATCCTTTGGCAAGCACTTTGTGTTGGGGTGATCCTGATATATATATCCAATTGGATGTAAGTTAGCATTAACTATTATTGTTGACATCACCCAAAGGTGAATACGTTGGGAGGCAACACTATAAGCCCCTATCTTTCTCAGTATCCGATTGAAACTCCATAACCATTAGTATTGCGTGAGTGTTAGCAATTGTAGAAGACTATATGATAATTGAGTATGTGGAGTTTGTTATTCCTGAAAATAAGATGAATTGCAATTGTTTGATGACTGAGAATGAAGTTTGCTAGTTTTCAAGAAAGTTTATAGTCTATGCTTTGACATGTGAATTGCTTGTTACTTTATCATGAGAAGTTTTATGAGATGAACTATTGTTATGACATATTATCATGCTAGAAAAGGTGATTGAAATTATCATTGATCAAACTTGTGCACCTTCTAGCATTCACACTTCATAAATTCTTTCTTCTTATCATTTACCTACTCGAGGACGAGTAGGAATTAAGCTTGGGGATGCTGATACGTCTCCAATGTATCTATAATTAATGAAGCATTCATGCCATTTTATTATGTGTTTTGAATGTTTACGGGCTTTATTATACACTTTCATATTACTTTTGGGACTAACCTATTAACCGAAGGCCCAAATTTCATATTGTCGCTTTTATTGCCCGTTTCAAAGATTTCAAGAAAAGGAATATCAAACGGAGTCCAAATGGAATGAAACCTTGGCAGCGTTATTTTTGGGAAGAATATCATCCTGGGCACTTGGAGTTCACGTCGGAAGATCTTCGAGGAGGCCAGAGATAGGGGCGCCCCATCGGGCGCCTGCCTCTCGTGGGCCTGAGCACCTCCCGACCGACTTCTTTTGCCTATATAGTCCCACGTACCCTAAAAACATCCACGGACAAGATAGATCGGGAGTTCCGCCACCGCAAGCCTCTCAGTAGCCACCAAAACCTCTCTCGGGAGCCCGTTCGCACCTGCCGAGGGGGGAACCCATCACCGGTGGCCATCTTCATTATCCCGGCGCTATCCATGACGAGGAGGGAGTAGTTCACCCTCGGGGCTGAGGGTATGTACCAGTAGCTATGTGTTTGATCTCTCTCTCTCTCTTGTGTTTTCTCTATGGAACGATCTTGATGTATCGCGAGCTTTGCTATTATAGTTGGATCTTATGATGTTTCTCCCCCTCTACTCTCTTGTGATGAACTGAGTTTCCCTCTTGAAGTTATCTTACCGGATTCAGTCTTTACTTTCAGAACACTTGATGTATGTCTTGCCGTGTTTATTTGTGGTGACAATGGTATATCACGTGCCACTTGATGTATGTTTTGGTGACCAACTTGCCGGTTCCGCCCATGAACCTATGCATAGGGGTTGGCACACGTTTTCTTGACTCTCCGGTAGAAACTTTGGGGCACTCTTTGAAGTACTTTGTGTTGGTTGAATAGATGAATCTGAGATTGTGTGATGCATATCGTATAATCATGCCCATGGATACTTGAGGTGACAATGGAGTATCTAGGTGACATTAGGGTTTTGGTTGATTTGTGTCTTAAGGTGTTATTCTAGTACGAACTCTTGAATAGATTGATCCGAAGAATAACTTTGAGGTGGTTTCTTACCCTACCATAATCTCTTCATTTGTTCTCCGCTATTAGTGGCTTTGGAGTGACTCTTTGTTGCATGTTGAGGGATTGTTATATGATCTATCTATGTTATTATTGTTGAGAGAACTTGCACTAGTGAAAGTATGAACCCTAGGCCTTGTTTCCTATCATTTGCAATACCGTTTACGCTCACTTTTATCATTAGTTACCTTGCTGTTTTTATATTTTCAGATTACAAAAACCTATATCTACCATCCATATTGCACTTGTATCACCATCTCTTCGCCGAACTAGTGCACCTATACAATTTGCCATTGTATTGGGTCTGTTGGGGACACAAGAGACTCTTTGTTATTTGGTTGCGGGGTTGTTTGAGAGAGACCGTCTTCATCCTACGCCTCCTACGGATTGATAAACCTTAGGTCATCCACTTGAGGGAAATTTTCTACTGTCCTACAAACCTGTGCACTTGCAGGCCCAACAACGTCTACAAGAAGAAGGTTGTGTAGTAGACATCAATCAACTAGGGATGTCTGTATCTTCCATGCTAGGTGGGTTATTCTCAAGAGGAGTGGACTCCGCTCCTCATTCACGAGAAAATGGCTGGTAACCGGGATGCCCAGTCCCGTGATCAAAAGATCAAATCAAATCAAAATAATTAAAACAAAACTCCCCCAGGATTGTTGCTAGGTTGAGGCACCGTTGTTTCGGGCACACCGTGGATTGATGCTTATTGGTGGTGGGGGAGTATAAACTTTACCATTCTGTTTGGGAACCGCCTATAATGTGTGTAGCATGGAAGATATCGAGATCTCATAGTTGTTACGTTGACAGTGAAAGTATACCGCTCAAAATGTTATTATTCTATATTTCAAAATCGAGCTCTGGCACCTCTACAAATCCACGCTTCCCTCTGCGAAGGGCCTATCTATTTACTTTTTATGTTGAGTTATCACCCTCTTATTGAAAAAATCACCCGCTGGAGAGCACCGCTGTCATTTGCATGCATTACTATTAGTTTATATTGGGTATGACTATGACTGGATCTCTTTTACCGTGAACTACAATGTTTAGTCAGTCCTTGATCTTTAAAGGTGCTCTGCATTTATGTTTTGCGGTCTCAGAAAGGGCTAGTGAGATACCATCTTGTTATATCATATTATGACTGTTTTGAGAAAGTGTTGTCATCCGAGTTTTATTATTATTGCTCGCTAGTTGATTATGCCATTGATATGAGTAAACATGAGACCTAAGTGTTATTGTGAATATGGTTAGTCATAATTTTTGCTGAAAACTTGAATGCTGGCATTACATATTTACAACAACAAGAGCAAACAGAGTTTGTAAAAGTTTTTCTTTATCACTTTCAGTTTGTCAACTGAATTGCTTGAGGACAAGGAAAGGTTTAAGCTTGGGGGAGTTGATACGTCTCCGTCGTATCTACTTTTCCAAACACTTTTGCCCTTGTTTTGGATTCTAACTTGCATGATTTGAATGGAACTAACCCAGGCTGACGCTGTTTTCAGCAGAACTGTAATGGTGTTATTTTTGTGCAGAAATAAAAGTTCTCGGAATGACCTGAAAATCCTCGGAGCAACTTTTCAGATCTAATAAAAAATATCGGCAAAAGAAATAGCGTCAGGGGGCCCACACCCAGTCCACGAGGGTGGGGGCGTGCCCCTCCCCCTGAGCGCGCCCCTGCCTCATGGGCCCCCTGAACGTCCACCGACCTCAACTCCAACTCCATATATTTGCTTTCGCGGAGAAAAAAAGCAGAGAAAGTTTCATCGCGTTTTATGATACGAAGCAGCCGCCAAGCCCTAATCTTTCTCGGGAGGGCTGATCTGGAGTCCGTTCGGGGCTCCGGAGAGGGGGATTCGTCGCCGTCGTCATCATCAACCATCCTCCATCACCAATTTCATGATGCTCACCGCCGTGCGTGAGTAATTCCATCGTAGGCTTGCTGGGCGGTGATGGGTTGGATGAGATTTACCATGTAACCGAGTTATTTTTGTTAGGGTTTGATCCCTAGTATCCACTATGTTCTGAGATTGATGTTGCTATGACTTTGCTATGCTTAAGGCTTGTCACTAGGGCCCGAGTGCCATAATTTGAGATCTGAACCTATTATGTTTTCATGAATATATGTGAGTTCTTGATCCTATCTTGCAAGTCTGTAGTCACCTATTATGTGTTATGATCTGACAACCCCGAAGTGACAATAATCGAGATACTTCTTGGTGATGACCGTAGTTTGAGGAGTTCATGTATTGACTAAGTGATAATGCTTTGGTCTGGTTTTCTATTAAAAGGAGGCCTTAATATCCCTTAGTTTCAATTAGGACCCCGCTGCCACAGGAGGGTAGGACAAAAGATGTCATGCAAGTTCTTTTCCATAAGCACGTATGACTATATTCGGAATGCATGCCTACATTACATTGATGAACTGGAGCTAGTTCTGTGTCACCCTATGTTATAACTATTACATGAGGAATCGCATCCGACATAATTATCCATCACTGATCCAATGCCTACGAGATTTTCACATATTGTGCTTTGCTTGTTTACTTTACCGTTGCCACTGTTACAATCACTACAAAACTGCTACCGTTACTTTTCCACTGTTACTGTTACTTCCATACTACTTTGCTACTAAGTACTTTGCTGCAAATACTAAGTTATCCAGGTGTGGTTGAATTGACAACTCAACTGCTAATACTTGAGAATATTCTTTGGCTCCCCTTGTGTCGAATCAATAAATTTGGGTTGAATACTCTACCCTCGAAAACTGTTGCGATCCCCTATACTTGTGGGTTGTCAACACCCTCGATGCCAATGACATGCTTCTTCTTCGCGAGTGTATGTAAGTTCCTCATCCCAGCATGACCAAGTCGTCGATGCCATAACCAGCCTTCTAAAGCTTTTGCCAATAGACATGTGGCAGGCTGTGGTCCTGCAGATAAATCAACAATATACAAATCTCCTTTCCTAAAGCCTTCGAAGACTTTGGATTTGTCAGCTTCCATTAGCACAATGCAACGATATTTGCCAAAGATGACAACCATATCAAGATCACAAAGCATTGAGACAGACATGAGGTTGAATCCTAAGGACTAGACAAGCATGACTTTGTCCATGTGTCTATCCTTTGAGATTGCAACCGTACCTAGACCCAATACCTTGCTTTTGCCTTTGTCAGCGTAGGTGATATGCTTCAGATGAGATGGAGATAAGTCAGTGTCCATCAATAAGTTTCTATCACCGGTCATGTGATTTGTACATCCACTGTCGAGGACCCACTCAGTAGCTTTGGGTTGTTCATCCTGCGGATGAATTAGTGCAACTTACGAACCCATATACTTCATTAGTGAAGAATAATATATCAATTTCATCAACAGTAACGGATATAGTAATATGAGGACGTGAGAAATGAGTGATTTGTTTCTTCATGATTAGCTTGCGTCCATTCAAGCATATTCAGGTCTCCAGCAATTTCTTCTGACGATTAAGTTCGTCTGGAGATCTGACCCTGCATAAGAGATTAGTTCTTTTTCTTCACCACCCACATCTGGAGGGGTGGCAAAGAGTTCATCATTCTGCGAGATCCATTGTAGCGACCAGACCTCAAACAGTCTGATCTCTGTGCTCAGTGTCATCCCTGGATCAGTAATGCTGACACCACACAATACTCGGAGGATTTATAACAGAGTAGCGATCACACACTTATTAAAATCGAATGTCTCAAGAGAGAACTTAATAAAATAAATATGGCTTAAGGCCATCTAATAACGATAACAGCGGAAGGCTTGGAAGAATAAGCGAGTCCATCAACTCCAACGGCATCACCGAAAGTATAGAACCACGACCTAAGCACCATACTGCGTAAATGCGAAAAGTCTGCAACATGAAACGTTGCAGCCCGAAAACGGGTCAGCTCATGGAATATGCTGGCAATGTAACACAGAGAGAATAATGGAATAATAATCCTATACTACATTCATATATGGCTGGTGGAAAGCTCTATGGTTACAGTTTTGCGTAAAGCCAATTTTTCCCTACTGCAAAGGAATAAATTTGTTTAACTATCATGTTGGTTGTTAAACATTGAGAATGGTTGACAGCATTCTCAATCCCAATTAAAAGTACTCATTAAAAACCCAACAATATTAATTTAGAAGTAACATGATGAGATTCACATGATAATCCAAGTACTAGATACTCAAGATGTCCATAATCGGGGACACGGCTAACCATGATTAGTTTATACACTCTGCAGAGGTTTGTGCACTTTTCCCCACAAGACTCGATCTCCTCCGTTTGATTTCTCGCACTACATGGTGTTTGAGAAACAGATGACCGAGACATAGTCTTTCAGAAGCGCTAGCACCTTACATGTGGGTAGACCGTACCAACCTACAACCCCTACATCAGCTAGTCCACCCGTAAGAGTTCGCACAACTTAGTCAACTATGCTAGAGCCCATAGTAGCATGTGGCTGCACACGGAAGTTTCTAGCATGAATAATCTCATGATCCCTTTGAGCCTGGGTGGCGGTCCGAAGAAATAGAGGCAAGTCCTGATAGAAACCAGGTGCCTCAATCCACCCATATGTGTGTTTAAGTTGCCGCCTTAAACAAACCATTAATTTAACAATCTCACATCTGTCATGGAATACACTCACCCAATCCACGTCTACTAGCATAGCATGGCATAATAAGCAAACGTAGAAGTAACTCCCAAGGATTTGATAATAAAACAGGTAATAGGTACTACCTCATCTACTTCCCATCCCACAATTTAATTAGATCCTAATCATGCAATGTTTGAGGATAGATCTAATGCATAAAAACTGGGTATGAAAAGTATATGATCAAAGTGTTACTTGCCTTGCTGATGATCCGCGAAACCTAGAGACTTGAAGTAACAGGCGGCGCACTACGGGTATTCTATCACAGTCAAACAAACAAGCATAAAATAAGTACTCATCTAATGCACAGGTAAAACTCAAGTAGATCTAACCAGATAGTTCAACTTAAGAACTCCGGTTTGCAAAAAGAATCAAATCAAACGAAGCAACGAAAGTCAAACGGCGGAAGAAAACAGCTCCGTTTTACTAATCTGGATCTAAGTCAAATTTTTACAGTAGCAAAAACTTGTTGAAGTAGGTTATTCGGAAAGAGGGTTTCGAGACGAAACTCCAAGCGCTTGAATCGCCTGATTCCGATAAACGAGCGAAAAGTTATACTAAAACGAAAATCGGATAAGGAATCGTGATCGGAAAAATCACGAATTAAATCCGAGAAAAAGAAAAACGACGAATGGGTTAACGAACAGACGTTCGTTAACTAAACTAATCTGACGAACGCGTTCGTAAAAATGGAACGAACGAACAAACGTTCGCTATTTAACCGAGCCAGGAAAAAAACCGATCTAATAAAAAAATGAAAACTAAAAAAACCAAAGAAAAACCGCCCGGTTTTTAGAAAAACCGGCGGCACGGTTTACGAGGCGGCGGCGAACCTCGGCGGCGGCGGCGGGTCGGGCGGCGGCGCGGGTCGGCGGGCGGCGGTCAAGCGGGCGGGGTCGGGCGCCATTGGCTAGGGTTTGGCCCCCGGGTGGGCCGGCTTATAAAGCCACCTCGGGCCGGAGTCCCGGGCGGAAACGGCCCGTAGGTCGGTTGCGCCTTTTTTTTAAATAATTCCACGCAGAAGAAAAATAAAAATAAATACCAAACGGACTCCAAAAATCCCGAAATAAATTTTCCCCGGCTTCTAAAATCAAGCCGGACAAGCCGAATAAAATCCCGAAAAACTCCAAAATAAAATCTTATTTGATTTTATTATTAAATCTTCATTATTTCTTTATTTTGGGAAAGTCATTTTATTCCCTCTCTCATATTTTGATAGTAGAAATAGTTGAAGATAAAATAATTAAAATCAAATGATCCTATTTTCAAAATTGAGAAAACTCAAATATGAAAATAACGAAATCCCCACCTCTCTCCGTGGGTCCTTGAGTTGTGTAGAATTTCTAGGATCGAGCAAAAATGCAACGAAAAAATATGATATGCAATGATGCTCTATGTATAACATTCCAAATTGAAAATTTGGGATGTTACATCCATAAGAAAAAGATGGCATTGAAGCCAGTGCACTTCGTTTCACAGAAGAGTGGTTAGGATAAGCATATGAATAAGCAGAGAAATTCTTCGAGGACTTATGAATATAATGGTTTGAAGAATAATGCACACATTCATAGCCTTTAGACTTTCCCTGCGAAACAGAAGTGTTAGCATGATGATCTTCATATGAAGATTTTGATCCACGTGAGGAATCCAGATGAAGAATTTGGTCCATATGAGGACTTGGATCCATATGAAGATTTTGATCCATATGAAGAATTTGATCTAGGGTTCTTATTCTTCATAGGTGGTGTCATGATGAAATTCACCTGAAGATTTTCAAGGGATCTTTTGGGAACCCATATTTTCTTCATAGGGGGACCGTTCCTGCAGTTAGTTCCAACATATCGAGCAAATACTTCACCATTCTGATTCTTGAACAGTTTATAGTTGGAGTCAAATGACTCATCAGAGGAATATGAGGATTCACAAGTAAAGCCAGATAATGTGCATGGATCTATGGAAGGTCCCTTCGCAGCAACCCATGAGGTTTTGGTGTAGTGCTCAGGTTTCCAGTAGGTCCCCTCAGCATCGAGTTTCCTCTCAAAGGCAATACCGTCTTTCCTAGGGTTCCGGTTCAAGATCTGCTTTTTGAAGACATCACAAAGAGTTTGATGCCCTTTGAGGCTTTTGTATATGCCTGTCACATACAATTCCTTCAACCCTGCATTATTGTCAGTGATACTTGTGGTATCCTCAGATGAGGAATTTGTGACCACAGAGACAGTTGAAGAATTTGCAGCAATAGAAGCACTTGAGCATTCAGGTGAAGAATTAGCAGATTCATGCTCAATGCATTTCAGACATGGTGGAATAAATTCTTCCTGAGCGGAACTGATCTGTTGAGCAAGCAATGAATCGTTTTCCTTCTGAAGATCTTCATAACTCACTCTTAACTTCTCAAGATCTTGCTTTCTCTGAAGAAATTCATAAGAAAGCTTCTCATGATCAGTTAAGAGAGTGTTATGATGATTTTAAGGTTGTCAAACTATGACTGAAGTCTTTGAAGATTATCAGTTAGATTCTTAGTGCGATTCAATACCTCACCCAACAGGTCATTGCTTTTTTCTAGTAGATTTTGAATCTTTTCCAAAGCCTTATGTTGTTTAACAGCAATTTTAGCAAGTTTGGAATAGCTAGGCTTGAGATTGTCATCAGATTCATTCTCACTAGAGTCAGAGGGGGAATGTTTGAGTACCTTGTCACCTTTTGCCATGAAGCAATAGGTGGGAGCATAGTCATCAGCGCTCTTGTCAGCAGAGTTGGGGAGGTCATTTTCTTCAGTGTCGAAGATGGACTTGCTGATGTAAGCAGTAGTGAGGGCTAAGCTCGCCACACCAGAGTCTGACTCCCCAGATTCCTCCTCTTCCACATTTTCCTCAGATTCAGCTTCAGAGTCCATTTCCTTGCCAATGAATGCCCGTGCCTTCTTGGAACTGCTCTTCTTGTGAGATGAAGACTTCGAAGATTTTGATGATGAGGACTTTGAAGATTTCTTCTTCTTCTTTGAGTCATCAGAATCGTCATCTTTGTATTTCTTCTTCTTTGATTCCTTTTCCCACAGAGGACAATCAGACATGTAGTGACCAGGTTTCTTGCATTTGTGGCAAGTTCTCTTTTTGTAGTCATGTGATGAGGAATCATCACTCCTTGAAGACTTTCCAAAACCACCACGGTGAGAGAACTTCTGGAATTTCTTCACGATCATTGCTAGCTCTTGGCTTGGTTCTTCAGGGTCACCAAGGCTGCTACCAGAATCTTCAACTTCAGATTCAGAGACTGCCTTAGCCTTCAGTGCACGTGCTCTTCCAAAGCTCGGTCCATAGAGATCTCTCTTCTCAGCAAGCTGGAACTCATGAGTGTTTAGTCTCTCGAGGATATCATCCGAATCTAGTGACTTGTAATCAGTTCGCTCTTGAATCATCAGTGCAAGGGTATTGAATGAGGAATCCAGTGATCTCAGCAATTTCTTCACCACCTCATGGTCGGTGATGTTAGTGGCACCAAGTGCTTGAAGCTCATTTGATATGTCAGTGAGGCGATCGAAGGTTTGCTAAACATTTTCATTGTCGAGTCTTTTGAAGCGGTTGAAGAGATTGTGAAGAACATCAATTCGGGAGTCACATTGAGTAGAGACTCCTTTGTTGACCTTGGACAACCTGTCCCAAATCAGCTTGGCAGTTTCCAAAGCACTCACTCTGCCGTACTGTCCTAATTTGCTCAGATGGCCACATATGATATTCTTCGCTTGAGAATCGAGTTACTTGAATCTCTTCACATCAGCAGCATTCACAGACGGAGTGACTGAGGGAACACCATTTTCCACAACATACCAGAGATTGTTATCAATTGCCTCAAGATGCATGTGCATCTTGTTCTTCCAGTAGGGGTAGTCCGTCCCATCGAAAGTAGGACACCCAGCCGAGACCTTGATCATTCCTGCAGTCAACATAACTAAAACTCTAGGCGGTTAAACCAAAATCACACATAACAAGGGAGTACCTTGCTCTGATGCCAATTGAAAGTGCGTTAAGTCGACTAGAGGGGGGTGAATAGGCGATTTTTACAAATTCGTCACTGAGGAATTTCAGGGAGAGGAAATTCCTAAGTCACGAACAACTAGTAGCCGAATAAGTACTTAAGTGTAAGCATAACAGAGTAACATCATAGTCATCATGATGAAATGAAAAAAAAACACAGAGCACAAGTAGCGTAAACACAGGATAAGCAGGCTGAAGACAATGTGACTGAAGAAATTGGATTGAGGAAATAGAGGAAGTCTTCAGTCAAAGTCTTCAAACAGTAATGACCAGGTTCATCAACACATGAACGAGGAAATGAAAGGGTTGAGGAATTAGAACCAGTAGGCATGGTGAAGACAATGATTTGGTAGACCAGTTCCAACTGCTGTGATAGTTGTACGTCTGGTTGGAGCGGCTAAGTATTTAAACTTGAGGACACACAGTCCTCACCGTATTCTCCTTGAGCTAAAGTCACACATACCTCGCCCAACACTCGTGGTAAGTCTTCACAGGTGACTTCTAAACCTTCATAGACTTGGTCATTCGGCGATCCACAATTCCTCTTGGATGCTCAGACCATGACACCTAACCATCTGGAGGATACACAGTCCTCAAAGGTAACAAGCGTTGGTTCCACACACGAACAATCTCTTAAGTGATGCTCAATCACTTTGGTTTTGTAGGTGTTTGGGTTTGGGTTTTGGGTTTTCCTCACTTGATGATTTTCACTCAAAGTCTTCGGAGGATGGGATGCTCTCAATGACAAGTGTCAGTTTCTCTCGGAGCAGCCAACCAGCTAGTGGTTGTAGGGGGCGGCTATTTATAGCCTAGGGAGCAGCCCGACATGATAAGACATAAATGCCCTTCAATGATATGACAGTTAGGTGGTAGGATATTTTGGACAGCTGGCGTGTGGCACAACAACGGTCATATTTGAGGTATCAAATTCCTCAGGGCTATCAAGATCCTCACTGGGTAGGCAATCCGCACTGGCGAATTCCTAACTCCTCAGTCAGAACAAATTCCTCAAAGACCAGAAGATTTTCATCTCTGTCACTGAAGAAATTGACTGACCTAATATGAGATTTCCAATGGCTTCACTCGAAAGGATTGGGTAGGTGTAGGATTTTTAGATGAGCATCACTTGGAAATCATTTTCCTTAGTATTACCTCGACCCCCTTTAATAGTACGGTGTTTCCTATGACTCAAGAAAGAGAAAATGAAACTACGAAAACAAAAGTCTTCACGCTTCATAAACCTCGCATGAATATCCAAGTCTTCAAGGTCACACCAATTTCTTCACTTTCAAAATCTTCAAGAGAACCAAAGTCTTCAGCTGAAGACATACATTTTTAGGGGTCGACTTTCACAGTGAATATCAAACTCCTCATCGACTTATAGAGCCTGTGTACACTCACAAACATATTAGTCCCTGAACCTATAAGTCTTCAATACACCAAAATCAGTAAGGGGCACTAGATGCACTTACACATACGAATGTATGCGGTCCGATGAGTGTTGACCCATGCGGCGGGTATCGTTATTTTCTGACCTTCACTGATGATTTTAGCAGATATGGGTATATCTACTTAATGAAACACAAGTCTGAAACATTTGAAAAGTTCAAAGAATTTCAGAGTGAAGTGGAGAATCATCATAATAAGATAATAAAGTTTCTACAATCTGATCATAGAGGCGAATATTTGAATTATGAGTTTGGCCTTCATTTAAAACAATGTGGAATACTTTCACAACTCACGCCACCTGGAACACCACAGCGTAATGGTGTGTCCGAATGTCGTAATCGTACTTTATTAGATATGGTGCAATCTATCATGTCTCTTATCGATTTACCACTATCATTTTGGGGTTATGCATTAGAGACAGCCACATTCACCTTAAATTGGGCACCATCAAAATCCGTTGAGACGACACCGTATGAACTATGGTTTGGCAAGAAACCTAATTTGTCGTTTCTTAAACTTTGGGAATACGATGCTTATGTCAAAAGGCTTGATCCTAATAAGCTCGAACCTAAATTGGAGAAGTGCGTCTTCATAGGATACCCTAAGGAAACAATTGGGTACACCTTCTACCACAGATCCGAAGGCAAGATCATTTTTTGCCAAGATTGGGTCCTTTCTAGAGAGGGAGTTTCTCTCGAAAGAAGTGAGTGGGAGGAAAGTAGAACTTGATGAGGTAATCATACCTTCTCTCGAATTGGAAAGTAGCACGTCAGAGAAATCCGTTCCCGTGATGCCTACACCAACTAGAGAGGAAGCAAATGATAATTATCATGAAACTTCATATCAAGTTACTACTGAACCACATAGGTCAACTAGAGCACGATCTGCACCAGAGTGGTACGGTAATCCTGTTCTGGAAGTCATGTTATTAGGCCAAGGTGAACCTTCTAACTATGAAGAAGCTATAATGAACCCAGTTTCCGACAAATGGCTTGAGGCCATGAAATCTGAGATAGGATCCATGTATGAGAACAAAGTGTGGACTTTGGTGGACTTGCCTGATGATCGGCAAGCCATAGAGAATAAATGGATCTTCAAGAAGAAGATTGACGCTGATGGTAATGTTACTGTCTATAAAGCTTGACTTGTCACAAAAGGTTTTCGACAAGTTCAAGGGGTTGACTACGATGGGACTTTCTCACCCGTGGCGATGCTTAAGTCTGTCCGAATCATGTTAGCAATTGCCACATTTTATGAATATGAAATCTAGCAAATGGATATCAAAACTCATTCCTTAATGGATTTCTTAAAGAAGAATTGTATATGATGCAACCAGAAGGTTTTTTCGACCCTAAAGGTGCTAATAAAGTATGAAAGCTCCAACGGTCCATCTATGGACTGGTGCAAGCATCTCGGAGTTGGAATATACGCTTTAATTAGGAGATCAAAGCATATGGTTCTATATAGAATTTTAGTGAAGCCTGTATTTACAAGAAAGTGAGTGGGGGCTCTGTAGCATTTCTAATATTATATGTAGATGACATATTGTTGATTGGAAATGATATAGAATTTCTGGATAGCATAAAAGGATACTTGAATAAGAGTTTTTCAATGAAAGACCTTGGTGAAGCTGCTTATATATTGGGCATCAAGATCTACACAGATAGAATGAGATGCTTAATAGGACTTTCACAAAGCACATACCTTGACAAAATTTTGAAGAAGTTCAAAATGGATCAGTCAAAGAAAGGGTTCTTGCCTGTGTTAAAAGGTGTGAAGTTAAGTCTGACTCAAAGCCCGACCACTGCAGAAGATAGAGAGAAAATGAAAGTCATTCCCTATGCCTCAGCCGAAGGTTCTATCTTGTATGCTATGCTGTGTACCAAACCTGATGTGTGCTTTGCCATAAGTATGGCAGGGAGGTACCAAAGTAATCCAGGAGTGGATCACTGGACAGCGGTCAAGAACATCTTGAAGTACCTAGAAAGGACCAAGGATATGTTTCTCGTTTATATAGGTGACAAAGAGCTTGTCGTAAATGGTTACGTCGATGCTAGCTTTGACACTGATCCCGATGACTCTAAGTCACAAACCGGATACATATTTATATTGAATGGTGGAGCTGTCAGTTGGTGCAAGTGTCGTGGCAGGATCTACGTGTGAAACAGAGTACATAGCTGCTTCGGAAGCTGCAAATGAAGGAGTTTGGATGAAGGAGTTCATATCCGATCTCGATGTAATACCTAGTGCATCGGATCCAATGAAAATCTTTTGTGACAACACTGGAGCAATTGCCTTTGCGAAGGAAACCATGTTTCACAAGAGAACCAAACACATCAATAGACGCTTCAACTCCATTCACGAACAAGTCAAGGATGGAGACATAGAAATTTGCAAGATACATACGGATCTAAATGTGGCAGACCCGTTGACTAAGCCTCTTCTGCGAGCAAAACATGATCATCACCAAGACTCCATGGGTGTTACATTCATTACAATGTAATCTAGATTATTGACTCTAGTACAAGTGCGATACTGAAGGAAATATGCCCTAGAAGCAATAATAAAGTTGTTATTTTATATTTCCTTATTCATGATAAAAGTTTATTATTTATGGTAGAATTGTATTGATCGGAAACCTTGATACATGTGTGAATTCATAAACAAATGATACGTCTCCAACGTGTCTATAATTTTTTATTGTTCCATGTTGTTATATTATCATTCTTGGATGTTTTACAATCATTTTATAGTCATTTTATATCATTTTTGGTACTAACCTATTGACATAGTGCCCAGTGCCAGTTGTTGTTTCCTGCATGTTTTTTACATCACATGAAATCAATATCAGACGGAGTCCAAACGCAACACAACTCCTGGAGGATTTTTTGGGCCAGAAGAAAGCCAATGGGCCAAGGAAGCACCTGAGGGGCTGCTCGAGGTGAGCAGCACCCACCAGGGCGCGCTAGGAGGCCCAGGCGCGCCCTGGTGGGTTGTGCCCACCTCGAGTACCCCCTGAACTGCCTCTTTGCTCTATAAATACCCAAAAATTCTAGAAACCCTAGGGGAGTCGACAAAATATTGATCCAGCCGTTGCGGAGTCCAGAACCACCAAGATCCAATCTAGACACTGTCATGGAGGGGTTCACCACTTCCATTGGGTCCGTAGTTAGTAGCTAGATGGCTTCCTCTCTCTCTCTTGATTATCAATACAATGGTCTCTTGGAGATCCATATGATGTAAGTCTTTTGGCGGTGTGTTTGTTGGGATCCGATGAACTTTGAGTTTATGATCAGATCTATGTTTTTGTCCATGAAAGTTATTTGAGTCTTCTTTGATCTCTTATATGCATGATTGCTTATAGCCTCGTATTTCTTCTCCGATATTTGGGTTTTATTTTGCCAACTTGATCTACTTATCTTGCAATGGGAAGAGGTGCTTTGTAGTGGGTTCGATCTTACGGTACTTGATCCAAGTGACAGAAAGGGAACCGACACGTATGTATTGTTGCTACTAAGCAAGATGAGATCTATATCTGCCACAATAGATAAACGGATCTCATCTACATCATGTTATCGTTCTTAATGCATTACTCCATTTTCTCATGAACTTAATACACTAGATGCATGCTGGATAGCGGTCGATGTGTGGAGTAATAGTAGTAGATGCAGGCAGGAGTCGTTCAACTAATCTTGGACATGATGCCTATATAATGATCATTGCCTGGATATCATCGTGATTATTTGAAGTTCTATCAATTGCCCAACAGTAATTGTTTTCCCACCACTTTCTATTTTTCTCGAGAGAAGCCACTAGTGAAACCTACGGCCCCCGGGTCTCTTTTCATCATATTTTCCTTTGCGATTTATTTTCCCTTGCATTTATTTTCAGATTTATTAAACCAAAAATACAAAATTACATTTCTGAAATTTATTTGTTCCGCGGTCTATTTATTCTATCTTCCACTTTTTACCTCACGTTATTTACCCACTAGAGGCGCCGTACCCGGAAGGGATTGACAACCCCTTTAACACGTTGAGTTGCGAGTATTTGTTATTTGTGTGCATGTGCTATTTATGTGGTGTGAGGAGGTTCTCCTAATGGTTTGATAACCTTGGTTTCATCACTGAAGGAAATACCTACCATCGCTATACTGCATCATCCCTTCCTCTTTGGGGAAATACCAACATAGTTCTAGAAAACATCAAAAGGAATTTCTGGCGCCGTTGCCGGGGAGGATCTTCAACATCAACCAGGTTCCTAATCACAAATATCATTTTCTTGAAATTTACATTATTTGCCATTTGCCTCTCGTTTTCCTCTCCCCCACTTCACAAAAATTTACCGTTTTATTCGCCCTCTTTTTCGTTTGCCTTTTTCTCATCAAATCTTTTATTTGCTTGGACTTGTCACCATGAGTGACTTTGGTATGGCAGAAACAGATGATGGCCTAACTCCTAAAGTGGAGTGTACGGGAAATCTGGATGCCAAAACTTTCGTTTTGGGGCAAGGGAATTTTATGGGAAAAGAACATATCCAAGAATTTTTCAATTGTGTCGGAAAATTAAGTCTTGATGATATTCCTATACTTAAAAGGACTTAATCTTATGCGGAAGCTATTTCGGCACTTGCTCTAAAACTTGAAACTAGATTTATTCATACTCACCCTACCTTGCAAAGATTGTTTTATGAGTTGCCCGTTATAAAGGATCCTAAAGCTAAAAAGTTAGCCACTCTTGTTTTGATGAATGAATTTGATTACATAATACGGGAAGCTAGGGAAATCTTTGATTTTTATGGCATGAATAATGAAAAACCCGTGATTGATGAAATTCTTTATAATAGTGATTATGCTTTGAGACATTTGCTTGGAGATAACCAGATCTTTGATGAAAATCTTAAGAAGCAAGTACCCGTTTTAGATATGATCCAACAAGTTTTTAACGATGTGAACCAACACTATTCGTGGACCACTGCCGAAAATCAAAGGGGTTATGATAAAAAGCAACTTGATAGTGATAAGGTTTCCATGGAAAATGTGTTCTATGTCTTATTTACAAAACCTCCTAACACAAATACCTCCAAGGAAAATAAGGACAAAGATGGCAAAACTTAGATCCTACCTGTTATGCCTAGCTAGGGGCGTGAAACGATAGCGCTTGTTGGGAGGCAATCCAATAAATAAAATTTATTTTTGATTTTTGCTTTCTGTTCTTGAGTGTTAGCACAATTATGCTACAATTATGATTGTTTTTTGTGTTTTAATTAGTGTTTGTGCCAAGCTGTGCCTTTGGGAAGACTTGGGTGAAAGTTTATTTGATCTTGCTAAAAAACAGAAACTTTTGCGCTGACGAGATTCATTGTCATTTTTTACAGAAGAGTGATTTTAAGTTGATTCTTTTTGAAGAGGATTAATATACAAATTCCTCACGTCCAACAATTTATTTCATAATTTTTGGAGTTACAGAAGTATTTGAAATTTTCAGATTGCTACAGACTGTTCTGTTTTTGACAGATTCTGTTTTCTTTTTGTGCTTGTTTTGATGATTCTATGGTTTTCTTTGATGAATTTTTGCCATAGAAAAGTTGGAATACAGTAGATATAATGCAAAAACAAAATAATAATAGGTTTTCTACAGTAATTATAGTAGTGGTTTGGTTTCTTATACTAACGGATCTCACGAAGGTTTTGTTTGAGTTTTGTGTGATTGAAGTTTTCAAGTTTTGGGTTATCTTACGATGGATGAAGGAATAAGGATAAGAAAAAGGCTAAGCTTGGGGATGCCCGAGGCACCCCAAGATAATATTCAAAGAAGTAGCAAGCAACTAAGCATGGGGATGCCCCCGAGTGGCATCCCCGCTTTCTTCTAACAACCATCGGTATTTTACTTGAAACTATATTTTTATTCGTCACATGATATGAGTTTTGCTTTGAGCGTCTTGTATGATATGAGTCTTTGCTTGTTTTGCTTTGTGTTTTAAGTGTTGAATCCTTGCTGGACACACCCTTTTTAGAGAGCCAAAATTTATGCTATGTTTTCTCCTATGCTTCACTTAAATTTTTAGAGCCATGGACTTGCTCTAGTACTTCACTTATATCATTTTTAGCACGGCGTGCTTTGTTGATTATAAAGATGCTCTACAGGTATCTCCGAAGGTGTTTCTTGAGTTGGCATAGATCGAGATTAGGATTTGTCACTCCGAGTATCGAAGAGGTATCTCTGGGCCCTCTCGGTAATAAACATCATAAGCTTGCAAGCAAATGACTTAGGAGTTAGTCACGAGGTGATGTATTATGGAACGAGTAAAGATATTTTCCGGTAACGAGATTTAACTAGGTATGAAGATACTGATGATCGAATCTCGGGCAAGTAACATACCGATGGACAAAGGGAATTACGTATGTTATTGTAACGGTCCGACTGATAAAGATCTTCGTAGAATATGTAGGAGCCAATATGGGCATCCAGGTTCCGCTATTGGCTATTAACCAGAGAGGTGTCTCGGTCATGTCTACATAGTTCTCGAACCCATAGGGTCCGCACCCTTAACATTCGATGACGATATAGTATTATATGAGTTATGTGATTTGGTGACCGAATGTTGTTCGGAGTCCCGGATGAGATCACAGACATGAGGAGAGTCTCGAAATGGTCGAGAGGTAAAGATTGATATATAGGACACAATGGTATTCGGACACTGGAAGTGTTTTGGGGGTACCGGGTACTTATCTGGTCACTGGAAGGGGTTCCGGACAGCCCCGACAAAAGATATGGGCCTTATGGGCCAAGAGGGGAAACGCACCAGCCACAAGGGGCTGGTGCGCCCCCCATATATATGGGCCATACTAAGGAGGATAAGGAAAGGGGAGAAGGGAAATGTAAGTGTGGATTAGGATTCCCACTTCCTTCCCTCTCCCCCCTCTTTCCTTCCCCCTCCGACAAACATGGTAGGGGGCGCGGCCAAGGGCAGGAGCCCAAGTAGGATTCAGACCTACTTGGGGCGCCCCTTGGCATCTCCCCTCTCCTTCCCACATATATATATATATACATATATATACATATATATATATATATGTGGAGGGGGCGTCTAGCACACACGAGACAATTGCCTAGCCGTGTGCGGCGCCCCCCTCCATCGTTTACACCCCCGGTCATATTTTCGTAGTGCTTAGGCGAAGCCCTGTGGAGATCACTTCACCATCACCGTCACCACTCTGTCGTGCTGACGGAACTCATCTACTACCTCGACATATTGCTGGATCAAGAAGGCGAGGGACGTCGCTGAGCTGAACGTGTGCAGAACGCAGAGGTGTCATGCATTTGGTACATGATCGGTTGAAGCGCGAAGAAGTTCGACTACATCACCCGCGTTGTGAAATGCTTCCTCTTACGTTCTATGAGGGTATGTATCTATAATTTTTGATTGTTCCATGCTATTATATTACCTGTTTTGGATGTTTATGGGCTTTACTTTACACTTTTATATCATTTTTGGGACTAACCTACTAACTGGAGGCCCAACCTGAATTGCTGTTTTTTTCCTATTTGGAATTAATGCAAACCTGGAGACTTGGAGTGGAAGTCAAGAAACAAGGAAGGTGGCCAAGAGGGTGCCCGGCGCGCCACCTGGAGACTTGAAACGAATTTTTTTCTGTCATACTTATGACACTTCTATGACGATAATTGTGAAAAAACCCGGTATCATCATAGATGTGGTGGGCTCCTACTTCTATGACAAAAATCATGACATAAAATGGGCTTTTCGTCCTGGGCGGGCCGAAGACGCAGCTGCATGACATTCTTTGGGCCATCCATGATGGAAAATACCGTGGTAGAAGCGAGGGCGAGCAAAATTTCGGGGAGTTCCCGGTTACGGTGGGTGGTCGGGGGCCGAGCGATGCGCGTTTCTCTTGTACACGTACGCGCGTGTGAGCGAGGCGTTGGATCTAACTGAACCCGACCGAGGCATTGGGCTCTAACTGAACCCGAGCGATTGCACTACAAAGTTACGCTGCGTTCGAACCCGAGCGATCGATCGATGGCTGTTAACTGAACCCGATCGAGCGATTCCTTGCTACTGCTGCTAACTGAAGTCGATCGATGCTGCCTCTCTGGATGAATAGTGAGCGGTGGGGGTGGATGAACAGGACCTCGTGGCGTTGCCTCTGGATGAACAGGACCACGATCGATCGAGCCGGTTGGGGCTGGATGAACAGGACCCCGTGGAGGGCTGGATGAACAGGACGACCCCGTGGAGGGCTGGATGAACAGTAGACAGTGGAGGGGTGCCCGTGGAGGGGTGGTTGAACAGTAGTCAGTGGAGTAGCGCGCGGTGGAGGCTAGATGAACAGAAGCCCATGGAGGCTGGAGGAGGTCGACGGTAGCCCGTGGAGGCTGGAGGAGGTCGACGGTGGAGATGAACAGTATCCCGTGGAGTCCCATTTTGCGGTACGCCACACCCCTCTCGATGAACAGGACCCCCGTTTTGACCGTAGCGCTCCAACACAGTCCGTTTCGTCCGTTTTGCGGTACACCACACCCCTCCCGATCAACAAGACCCCCGTTTCGACAGTAGGAGGTCCGTTTCCTCCGTTTCGCGGTACGCCACACCCCTCCCGATGAACAGGATCCCGTTTCAAACGTGGCCGGTTGAACACAAGGCCGTTTCCTCCATTCTGCGGTACGCCAGGCCTCGTTTCCATCGCCTGTTCCATCCAAGCCGGTTGGCTCCCACGCATTCCGTTGCCTCCCGATGAACACGACGCATTTCGTTGCCTCCCCATGAACACGACGCATTCTATTGCCTCCCATGAACACGACGACAACGCGGCTTCTCCGTTCCGACCCAGCCATGTACACGAGCCCTGGCCGTATGTATGCACGAGTAGGCATTCGAGACCCGCCCGTATGTACACATACGCGGGTCAGATTTTCTTTCTTGCACCTGGCTGCTGTGCGTGCGTGTGCATGCTACGTCTTGACCTCTACTACGACACATGCACGCCTCTACATCCACCGGTATGTACGCATACCGTTGGCGACCAGAATGACAATGCTATATGCGCCGACCAGGTGGGTCCCGACGCGCCGAGCAATTCCTTGCGTGCGAAGATGTAGCTGGTGGGTCCCAGCAGTCAGGGGGGCGAAGCGTTTTTTTTTGCCCGGACGCACTTCCTTGCATGCGAAGATGTAGCTGGTGGGTCCCAGCAGTCAGGGGGGAAACGTTTTTTCGCGAAATACAGTGGCCCGTCTAGTGGGTCCCTACTGTCAAGTGGAGGTATCATTATTTTCCGCGTAATAAGGAGGCACTTCCTTGCTGCGGCCGGGGACCCAGCTGTCAGCCTCTCCATGTACAGTCCATGTCCGATGGAAGTCATTCCTTGACCACGTTGACCACGCCACACGAGAGCACCAGGCGGTGGACGATGGCGAGCCTAGGAAGGGGACGACGCCAGTGGCCGGGAAGATGCGGCGGTGGATGCCCACGCGTGAGGAGTATGAGGGTTCACCTGCTCGGCTGCGGTGTGAGGTTGCTGCCGCCGCAGGGCCTGGCCAGCGGTGGGAATAGTAGGCGATGAGGCCTCCGCGGCAAAGACCCGCCACGGAAGGCAGGAGAAGGCGGCACGATCGGCGCTGCTTTGGGCGGCTGGAGCAAGAAGACCAGAGGTAGAAGAAGCACTACGGCCGTTGGATTGACACCATATGGTCACTGGAGCTAGAATCGTCCATATTGACTAAGTTGACAAAGCCCTCCGTCCCCGTCAACTTAGTAGGCCCACAAGTCAGCCTCCCACCAAGGTGGGTCCCAGCTAGCAGGGGGAGTATTCATTTTTGTGCGTATTAGGGAGGCACTTCCGGTGGGTCCGAGCTGACAGCGGGGGGAACATTTTTTTCACGAAATACGATGGCCCGTCCGGTGGGTCCCAGCAATCAGGGGGGAAACATTTTTTCGTGAAATACGATGGCCCGTACAGTGGGTCCTTGCTATCAGGTGGAGGAATAATTATTTTGCGCGTAATAAGGAGGCACTTCCTTGCGGCCGCCGTGGACCCAATTGTCACCTCTCCAGTACGATTCTTCCGATGGAAGTCGGTCGTTGACCACGTTGACCACGCCGCGCCGAGAGAACCAGGGCGGTGGACGACGGCAAGGCCTAGGAAGGGGACGACACGGAGTCAGGGAAGACGCAGCAGTGGAAGCCCGCGCGGAGAGGAGTACGAGGGTTCACTGGTTCGGCTGCGGTGTGAGGCTGTCGTCACGCAGAATAACAGGGGGTGTGGGTGAGTGGAGGGATGGCCTGGCCAGCGGTGGGAGTAGTATGGGAGCGATGAGGCCTCCGCGGCAGCGCAGCCGGCCACGAGAGGCAGGAGCAGGCGGCACGACCGGCGCTGCTTTGGGCGGCTGGAGCAAGAAGACCAGAGGTTGAAGAAGAACTACGGCCGTTGGATGGACATCGTACGGTCACTAAAGCTAGAATTGTTTATATTTACTAAGTTGACAAAGCCCTTGGTACGCGTCAACTTAGTAGGCCCATAAGCCAGCCTCCGAAACGGTGCACCCCAGATGTCAGGGGGAGGAATCATTTTTTGGGTGTCCGAAGCTAAGAATATCCGAGATTGAAGAAGAAGCACGACATCCGTTGGATAGACATCCAACGGCCACTGCCGCTTGAACCGTGTGTTGACTATAATAAGTTGACAAATCCTTGCATACGCGTCAACTTATTATTTTTAGGGGACGCGTCAAATTAGTAGGACCACAAGTGTGTGGCAGAGAACTTATAACCCATTTGCGATTTGTAAGAATGTACAACCCATTTTTGAATTCTAATGGAATTTACTACAAGCCATTTACAGTGTGTTAAAAGTACAACCCATTTTCTAGCTAGGACAACGATTAATAATTTCAACCAACTGTTGAAGACATAATTCAATAAAATTTCCCACATTTTGATGGGATCCGAAATATTTTTGTCCCGAAATTTCTAGTCAGATTAAATATAAATTTTTATTACATAAAAATCCAACGAAACATTGCGCGCAACAATGAAAATTTAAGATTTTCAGAATCCATAAATAATATTCTATAAACTAATTTCGTGTTTGGTGCATTTTTTTATAGTTACTACCCATCTTTTATAATTACATCCCATTTAATATTTTTTAAAGCCCATTTTCCTATTAAGCCTAATGCATCCCTCCTAGGAAAGATTTGCAGCCCAGCGGGGCGGAGAATAACAAGTTGACCTTGCCTGGGTATTCCTCAAAAAAAATACGTATAGTTGGGCTAGCCATTTTCATCTTGAAAAAATTAATATCTGGGCTGGATATCTGGCCTGGGCTAGACGGGCCATAGCCTGCCCAGTTAATACCCTGCTCTCCTCTGAACAACAATGAAATAATCGCCAAGAAAAACTCTACAGTGGTCACGCCTCAAAAACACAAATACTGCTCGAGCTGCTTGGTCCCAACTATCGGCCGCACCTTGTGCAATTCTCTTGTTTATATTGACTACATAGGTTGACAATGGTGTGGGACCGTGATGTCAGGAAACCAGGAGGAAGCAAAAAAATATAGTTGTACATAATAAGGAGGCAGTTGCGTACGTACGGCTATGGCCCTAGTGGGTCCCTAGTGTCATCCAGTCAAAATAAAGTCATCTCCTGAATCCTCGTGTTCGTTGTGATGTTAACAATGCTCGGCGCCACGGCGAGCGCAACAACTCGAAGGACGACGGAGAGGGCCTCGCGGGCCCTACGGATGGTCTGATACAGTGCCCACTGCTCATTCAGGAAGCCAGGATCATCGGACACCTATCAGCACCTTCGAGAAACTAAGACGACATGAAACGGTAAGGCCGCGCTTGGGAGTTCTGGTTTATTTCAAACCTGTATTAACATACAAGTGTAATTTACTCGTCATCGGAAACAACGCGTAAAATACAGGGTAATGAAACCGAGGGCCCGAGGTATGTAAGTGAAACCGGCGGGTTACGCATGTAATTTGAGAGACCAGTCTATATTTTATGAGCACTGCTATATGGACGACATTACCAGACGATACATGCACGACGCGCGTATCATGCCATCCATGGGCAAGGCTGAAACAGCAGCTAACGGCTGGATTAGCAATCGTCCGAGTGTCGTTCAGCGTTTTATCATGTGTGAAGTACTTCCGATATTTTACTAGTCGAAATTGACCAACCAAGCGCTTCGCCCGAGACCATCTGCATTTATTTACAAGCGTCAGTTTTACAAGCGGTTTTGTTGGAAAACGACGATCCAATCACGGCCTAATATCATGAGTTGGTCGGAAGATCATATGGTTTCACGTCTAACCTACCCGACTTTTCGAATAGGCTATGAATGAAACATAAGACGATGAACTTCTTAAGCACGGAAACAACAGAAGATGATGATCTTCTTAACAAGCAAATCACTGGCATTAGATCGACATGCAAAACAATACGAATCATTATTCTCAGGAGGCACGGTGAACAGCTCGTGATGCCGCATGCCATAACATTCCGAGCTCAACTTTGCAATCAAACACAAGGCCTGGCATTACATAGACAATATTCAGAACAAACTCTTAACACAGGAATATCTCAGCAGAGTAACTATTTACTTCTAAACTGAACACATGAATAGGAAAAAACAATCGACGCTGCTCACAGCAAGGGCACCCCACTCAAAAATATCAAATGCATGTCTTCCGGCTAACATCAATGAGCAAATTTTGACAAGGTTTTCCAATTCCAATATATTAAACTAACGTCTTCTTGCTAACATCAGTGATTAAACTTTGACAAGCTTTTCCCATTCAAAATATGTAATGCCTATAATCGTGGAGTCTTGTCATAGCTTCTTGTACTTGTTTGGGCACTTTTGGCCTAGTGCACTCCACAGGTTGTAGAATTTCCAATGCTCTCTGCAGACTAGTCATGTCACCAGCGTCTAATAATACTCTATAAAGCTTCTCGGTCATTCCTTCTGCAATGTAGCGCAAACAGTGACTGCTTCTTTCTACGAAGTGGAATGACCAATTGGACCCAGTAATGCAGCAATTTGCCTTGGACACATTGGCTCCTTTTGTGCAGTTCAACTAAAATCAAAGTCGGAATAAAACCGAGCTTTAATTTTGATATCCTCAAAGCAACAATAGGTATAAGGGAAACAATTATCGAGAAATAACGGTTGATGACTTGTACTCCCGTAAGAAAAGCATCTACTGATCTACTTTATCTTAATGGGAAACAAAGCAGGAGTAGCAATTCTCCATCAGTGTGATTCATTCATATTGATTGAGACATTATCTTAACAATGCCTTGTTTCAACATGTATAAAGAACGACAAAGCAGAAAAGTACCATTCCTAAAACAATGCAACTGATTCATTTTAACAGAGACATTATCTTAACAATACCTTGGTTAAACATGTTGAAAGAACTACCAAGCAGGATAGTACCATTCCTAACAAGTGTTGCAGTTTTGAACTAAGATTCAATAGTTAATTAATTCTGAGAGTGGCATTGCTTAATTTTACCAGCGACATTAGATTAACGAAAAGCATAAACAGTTCCAGGGGAGAGTGGGCGCAACAAAAATATGTGCTTCCATCTACTTATCAAGGGGGTGATGCAGAGTTTGTTGTAACAAAACAACAATCATCATGTCTGGGTTGGTCCCATTTTTGTTCACTACATAATAGGAAAAGACAACAATACAATAGCTTCAATTCAACATTTATTTAAAACAGTACCAATGCAAGTAGCACAACATATCAAAGCACACTGCACAATCATGTGGATGAAGGCATGTACTGACCTTTCATGAGAACACCAGGATAAAATACGAATCTGGCAACACGAATAGGAAATCTAATCTCGTTTTGTGCAGCTGCACTGAAATCAAGCAAAGTGTTTTGCGTAGCGAAGCAAAATTTTGCAATAGAAACAAGTTGTATAGATATCCCTGTTTAAACAGAGGCAAAAAAGGAATCAATTACTGGCTAATAAAGGAGGATGAAACATGCGGCCACAAAAATGGTAATCCCGCCAATCCCTAACAAGTGTTGCAGTTTTGAAATAAGATTCAAGAGTTAATTTTGAGAGTGGCATTGCTTAATTTTACCAAATGACAATAGATTAACAAAAACATAAACAGTTCGAGGGAGAGTGGGCGCAACAACACCATGTGCTTCCATCTACTTATAAAGGGGGTGATGCAGAGTTTGTTGTAACAAAGCAACTAGCATCATGTCTGGGTTGGTACCATTTTTGTTCACTACTTAATGGGAAAAGACAGCAATACAATAGCTTCAATTCAACATTTATTTAAAACAGTACCAAGACAAGTAGCACAACATCTCAAAACACACTGCACGATCATGTGGATGAAGGCAAGTACCAACCTGTCATGACGCTCACAAGATCAACTACGAATCTGCCAACACGAATAGGAAATCCAATCTCGTTTTGTGCAGTTGCACTGAAATCAAGCAAAGTGTTTCGAGTAGCGAAGCAAAATGTCGCAATAGCAACAAGTTGAATCGATACCCCTATTTTAACAGAGGCAAAAAGGAAACAATTACTTGCCGATAAAGGAGGATGAAACAAACGGTGACAGAAAGAAGCATCTAAATTATCTTGGATGGAAAACAAAGTAGGATAGTAGCATTTCTAAAACGGTTGCATTGATTCATATTAACAGAGACATTCTCTTAAAACAACATTTGTTAAAAAATGTAATTTACTTTTAACAGTGGCATTACTTCAATTTTCCAGCGACATTCTTATATTAACAATAGCAAAATAGATGTATGGGACATGCCAGCACCATGTGCGTCCACACGTATAAATGGGTGATGCAGAGTATGTAGCCAAGCAACATATATGCGTTGATCCCATATTTGTTCTCTTTGAACCTTTTTCCTATGTGAGGGTAGCAAATCTAGTCCTGCACAAACTACTCGACCCCCTAGTTTCTTTCCCTTTTCAACAAAGAGATCCGTTCCTTACATATGTGTGTACTGGGTTACCCCCTTTTTCCCTTTTCGACCAACAAAGCGGCTGGATAGCCAGACTATACTACTTTCCGTCCCTCCTTTCCTCATTGAATGGCATCCTAGATTCTTGCTCCATCCCACTGCACCCTTCTTTCCTCTTTGAACCAAGACCTAGATTCGACTACAGATCGAAAAAGATCCACATGCAGCTAGAACAACGACGGTTTCAAAGAAACATATACCTTAGGGTCGTCTGGATGTGGCAAGGCGTACGGCGGGAGGCCGGATCTGCCCACACTATGTACGGCAGCGAGGAAGAAGGGGTCGGTGGCCCTTCCGCACTGGCACTGGGTGAAAGAGAACAACGCAGCCGGCAGTGGATTGCCTCCCTCGCCGAAGGCGATAGAGTGAACGCTGCACCTCCCCCCCTTCCCGGTGCGACGGGATACAGACGCCTCCTTCACCAAATTGTGAGGGGGAGAGAGAGACAAGAGGCCAATGCAGTCTTGTTTAGATCTGGTGAAGAGAGGGTGAGAGACTGTGAATATAGCAAACCCTAGCAAATGAACGCTGAGCCTCTAGCGTGTATACATATATGTAGTGCGGCGAGAATGTGGAGAGTGCAAACCCTAGCAAACAAGCGCTGAGGCTCCAGCTTATATATATACTGTCAGAAGGATCGAGCTCCGGTGCCTTCATCACACTGCTTTTGGTTGTATGACAGGTGAGCCAGCCACATTTTGGGCCCACCTGTCATAAACCCAAAGGGATGTGTACTAAGTCAATGAAGCTGCGTACATATAGTACTCTCGTGTATACGACTAATATATAGTGGAGTGGTTTTCTTATTCTCTCCATAACAATCATTTTAAATTGTGTAAGTACGAAACAAAACTCTTTATTTAACATACAGTGAAGAAAACTACTACTACTTCCAATGAAGTAACGATCCACGCCCACGCATCCTGGTCGCACTTCCTGTCCTTCACGTGCGGTACACTACCCTCCCTTAAGTGAACAATCACACATGCGCCAAATTATCGGAAACGTGTGAGAGTGTGTACAAATAAAGAATTTTAATTTCAATTATCGGAAAGGTTTGAGAGTATTACAAAGTTTGACTTCAGTCAAATCTAATATGCGGAACAATCACACATCCGGGTTTTTAGTCCACACCATTTTTAAATCAAAGTTAATAGCTGGACAAATAAAATTACAGGGGAGCTGGAGACAAAGTTGTGAGAAGGCCTAGAAATCAATACAAAACTTATGCTCTTAGCACCAACGTCGATCCTTCTTTGAGGAAACATTTGGTTCATAGTCAATTGTGTGATAAAATTGCACCAACGTGAAAGACGACCGCGTCTCCAACGCAACCAAGGTGAACTGACGAAGGATATCATCTTTGTGCGTAATAGGAAAAGAGCACTGATGGAAGACATCTTGTTATTCATTGAAAATCGATCAGCTTCACCAGCCGATGCAACCATGAGCATCGATAGGTCATCGTGGTGATGCATCATCCATTTGGCATCAAGTTTGGGTGAGGCACCTATGAAGTTCGACAAATCCTCACTGTGGTCTGTTTCTTCTCAGTAATCAAGCTCGAGGAAGGAAGAACCACGTGGCAGAGGACAGTGAGGCGGAACAGCAATGGCCATCCAATTTTGTGCAGTTCCACTAAAATTGAGGAATACATGCCCGGGCATGGAGATACGCATCGCTGTTTCCAAAAATATAAAAAAGGGATATAGTGTTGTTACTTTGTTTTACAAGATTAGCAACGACATCTCAATTGTCAATAAGAATTAATGAAAAGTACACCAACAAAATGTAAGCATCATAATTATCTTGATGGGAACTAAACCAGGATACCTGAGAAAAAAAGCATTCCTTCATTTAACCAGTGATAGTACTACCACCATATGGACAATGACCGCACAACCACCATGTACTTTTTGTCAAAACAACATGTATACCTCCATCGAGGCATAAATCAGGACAACTTTTTGAGTGGCATTTCCTCTATAATAGTACTAGTAGGTGATGTTGGACCAGCCAATGAACCCTAGCTACTATACATGGGGAGCTGGGGAGTAGTCGCATAGAAGAAAACCTGCACGCATCGACCTGGGGAGCTGGACCAGTACAAGAAGTTATACCTCAGGTGGGCGAGATGTCGTTTAGGCGGGCGGGCAGGATCTACCCACATGACGGGAGCGAACAAGGGCGCGGAGGATCTTCGTCCGTGCCAGCGCCGGCTTCGAGAGGATGGTGCGCATCGGCTTCCTCCGTCGCCGACGGCGACAACGTCAACGATGCACCTCCTCACCTCCCGCAGTAGACGGGATTCGGCCGGATCTGTGACCACCAGTGAGGAGAGAGATAGAGCGGACACTGTCATCTTGTTTTGATATGGAGACGGTGAGAGAGCGAGACGCGAGAAACTCTATCAAACAAGATGCTATAATGGAGTAAAAAAAATCTCTCCATAGAAGTGGTTTTCAATAGAATACGCGCGTTCCCGGAAAAAAGAAACGAAAACTGGCGGACAATTTTTTAACGTACCAAGAAAGAAAACTCGATCAAAAACACGCCCCCGCTTCTAGGTCGCGAGAGTCGTCGCGCACACACACATAGACTAGACATGCATATCTGTGTTTACGTAAAATTCCTTTTCCATCTCTATCTCCAATCATATTTGTCCAACTGGCACGTTATTTATGTTGTTAATTATATACGCAGCAATATTAACATACAACATCTCTTGTTTGCGGACCTCCGGACCGCTGCCATGGCTGGTCCTGACCAACCCGAACCCTCTTCATCACTCGCGCGTGCTTCCCGCCCGAAACGGTCACTGCTGCATTCATCCCCGGCCAGAGCGGATGCGAGCTCTCACTGGCACCGACATGGAAGTGGCGCGCCAGCCGAGAGAGCGTCGCCCGCGCTGCTTCCGGGTGCACGCAGCTGCTCCACGTTCAAAGTTCGGAATTGCCGGCTACAACATGCATGTAAAAAGTTCTTGGGTGTCCGTGCTACAGCTAGCTGTCCTCCCCCAACTCGTCAATCTCTTCTAGTAGTGCTAGTACTCCATGGCGCGATCCATCGACAAGCAGGCGGGAAAGTTATCGTATACTCGGTTTGCGGTGAGTGGCATGCCGAGCGACCGTGTGGGGTCGATCCGTGGAGGAGGGTGAGACACGAACACGACAGACGTGATTTAAACGTTGGTTTTGCTCGATGGCGTGATCCAACAAAACGAAACGTTGGTTTCTCTCCGTTTCCATTTTCTCTCCGGAAAACCAGAAACTTTCCACTCCATTTTCATTCCTATTCCAAGGTTGCCCCGTTACAACATTCCACAAAGGAAAACTAACACGCATGTTGATGCATCTCATTGATTCACAGATCATAGCCAATATTTACTTCACAACTAAAGAAAAAAGTTGTGAGAGCGTGTACGAAAGAAAAACTACTGATGGGGTCACTACGACTTAAACCCTAAACCCTAAACATGATTTAATTTCCTGGCCAGGTAGAACTTGTCGAAGGAAAGACGGCTAGCACCCTCGGATCATACGATGCTTTTGTGCAAAATCGACCTGAGCATCCCTGATGGCAAAGATATTGAAGAAGTGTGATTAGAATAATAGTATTGGCACTAGTTCATGAGACATAAACTCATCACAAGTAGAAGCAGGTAGAAGTAGAGAAAGATCAACATGGAGATGGAGCTACGTCAGTGGAGCAAGCCGGCTCCAAAAGGAAGATGGACTACCTGGGACGTCGGGCTGCAGCTAGAAGGGCGGTTGGGACGCGGCATCAGTCCATACCGCGGTGACCCCCGATTGGGACGCACCGGCTGTGGGTTTTCTCCCTCGCCGATGTCGACCGCGTCTACGCAGAACATTGTTCCCTTCCCCCAGCTGCGGGATCAGGCCCGTCGTTCTATGCTTGTGAAGAGAGCAACCTAAGCAAGCAGGGTTGTAGCTTAGGCTCATGCTAGTGTATATATAGTGGTTTTCTTTTTCTCTCTCCATATCAACCATTTTATATTGCGTACATGTCATTCAAGAGTGAAATGGTGGTTGCTTCTTCTGACTAAATTACTTTGTGATTTGACTGCTCCCTAGTGGCCCCTACACGTACTCCCCCTACGTGTATGCAATAGTCACACGTACACATGGACGCAAAAACGCGCGCGACGCCCTAATGCATGCATGTCCGAGCACACGAGGGAACACACACGGTCACGCTCAAGTGCTCAACCTACACGTGCATGCACACACATACTCAGTCAGGGTGAGCTAGTGACCGTATAAACACCGGAAAATATATATATTGAGCGCAATGAGCATATTATGAAGTCCACTAACCGTATTTTTACAAATATACAAAGTGATGTATAGTGTATTTATCTCGTTTGAAATTAAGCCATATTAACCGGAGAGGAGGCAGTATGGACTAGCATTACTTTGTTGTGTCCCGTCAACTTGCCGAACGAGGAGAAGGTTGCAGGACGGGAGAAGCTTGCGCGCGGTGGCTCGCATGACAAGGAGAAACTTTTGACTAATGCAAGCTCTCCCGCGCTCAGGCGGTGGACGTGCAACAGTTAATTCGCTGTGAGATTGCCAGAAGCATACACTATACTACTAGTGCTATTATTGTTCGACTTCCCTAATAGGCAAACAGCCAAGCACAAAGTTTACTAGTAATACTAGTACTACTACTATAGTCTATAAAGGTATGTACTATACTAGTACTAGGAACCGGATGGAGGAGCGTCTGCACTCTTATTATAATTTTAAAATGTGACAAAGCAATCTTCAACACATTTGGTTCTCTTCGAGGGTTCTCGCATGTGATAATGGAAGTTGATTGCATGGAACACTCGCCACAATTCTCGCTTAATTCTGGCTCATATCCTGTTACAAATAGGAGCACTCGGTAATATTTCCTCTTTTTTTGTTGGCCCTGTTTGGATCCCTAAGTTAGAGTTAGTTTTAGTTAGTTGAGGCTCAAATAACCCAAAAGTATCCAAACATGATGGGTTAGTTTGGGTTAGTTCGATCTAATCCACCCCAAAAAACTAGCCCACACCAGAGGAGCTTATTTGGGTTAGTTCTCCTAGGCCCACTAGAAAAATTAGTAAAAAAAGTTACCCCTCCCATCCAAACAGGATCCAAAGTAGTCAAATGATTGAGAAAGAATATTTATTGTCAATCTAACCCTACCATCCAAACAGCTCTTTGGTTAGAGTTAGTTTAAGGTTAGTTCAAGGCTAGAATCTAACTCTAACCTCTAACTAAGTTAGAGTATCCAAACAGGGCCGTTATTCAGCATGTAAACAGGTCAGCAAACCTTACGGCGCATCTTCGTGCGAACCGTGCTTGTTGCACTTTGAATGTGGCCGAGAGCTGGCTTGATGAAACACCTCGCTTCCTACTTTTTTTTGCGGGGTACCTCGCTTCCTAATGACCAGTGTCTTGGCTGATCGTCCTAAGAATAAAGCTCTCTCATTTACCCGCAAAAAAGATTAATCCATATTAACCGGAAAGGAGGGAGTATGGACTAGCACTACTTTTTGGTGTGTCCCATCAACTCGCAGAACGAGGAGAAGCTTGCAGGACAAGGTGAAGCTCGCTTACGCCTTTTGACTAACGCAACCTACACTCGGTGGACATGCATCACCCATTTGGTGTCGATTGTCGAGGCATACACCGTAGTACCCAACATGCGGAGTACCATCATTGTTCGACTTCACGAAGAGGCGAAGAGCTGCCGCAGAGTACGAGTAGTACTACTAGAACCGCATGGTGGAGCGTCTGTACTCTTTTTTTTATCTCTGATAAAGTACACGTTTATTCCGAAGAAGGGCGGAAAACGGCAGCCCAACATGTAATGATGATAGCGATGAACCAACCATGCACGAATATATCTTGGCCTCCGTGCGAGCCCATCTGTGTGTTCTCGCTCCTCGTCTATCTCAAGGAACGGCGGGTTGGCTCTTTGCTGTCAATTGAGATCGGTTTGCTCATACTCCTGTCCCACATGTCAGTGATATGCCAAGAGGAGGTGTGTTGACCGACCGCCATATGCGCATTTTGGTTTTGCACCTTCATACTACTCCTCCCTCCGTCACAGTTCTGGTATGCCGCTTCATTATGATGCATTTCTCTCAATGCATTTCCACCACCAGAGAGACTTTAGACGCATTTGGTTTAATGCTCAATTAATTAGGGCGTGGTAACCGCAATCAAGTCCACAAATTTCTCTCGATGTACTCCCTCCTTTCCGGTTTATAGGGCTTATCTCAAAATTTTAGTTTTTCCATTTTATAAGGCTCAATTTGGTTGTTTTCCATCACATGTTCAGATTCCAAGGTGCATTAAATCATTGCATGCAAGTATTAAGAGAAAATTGACCAATGCATGTACTTTATGCATGCATGCATTGCAATTAATGCATTCATAAATATAATTTTTTGAGGAAAACAAGATCATTAATTAGGTGCTTTTGCAAAACTACAAAAAGTATTCCACCACTCGCCATCTACCATGATTGGTGAGATTTTTGAATTGGGCACTATAAACCGGAAAGGAGGGAGTACTGCTACGGAGTGGAGTAAGTGCATGCATGTGTGTACCCGGGGTGGAAGCACTGCATGCATGTGCGTACGCATTATTCCCTCTAGTAATAGACGTCGTGCTATAACTACCAATGCCATTTTTCAGGCCGACCGCTAGTCGCCTTGGTCCCACAGATTTTTTTCTTTTTTCTGAAGCGCGCTCTATAAACAGTTACGGATGGAGTAGTATGAGCGGATTCAAAGAAGAGTGTATTGATGGTTGCTTCTTCCGAGCAACTTACAGTGGGAAAGGTGGGGCTTGTGATTTGACTGCTCATTACTCACTATTAATGCGGCACAACGACCGGGCTGAGTCTCCCATGCGGTTGTGCACTACCCCTCTGTTCTTAAATATACTCCGGAGTATTTGTCTTGATTTCAATGAGTGACTACTCAAATATTTGTCTTTTTAGAGATTCAAATGGACTACTACATACGGATGTATATAGACATATTTTAGAGTGTGGATTCACTCATTTTGCTCCGTATGTTGTCACTTGTTGAAATCTCTAGAAAGACGAATAGAGTATTTAGGAACGCAGGGAGTACACATACGAAGTAAAATAAGTGAATCTACACTCTAAAGTATGCCCATTTGAAATTTGTAAAAAGATAAATATTTAGGAACGAAGGAGTATAATTTTGTGCATGGCACTGGACCCGGATGATGAAGAGGCTTCTGGCAATGCTATCAAGCTTCCATCATTTGTTGACATAATTGACGTACTATAAAAATAATTTTCCAATGACATGAAACTGTAAAATGGTGTGAGCTTTCAGCTTTTGTTTCGTGTGTCTTGCCATCGATGCTCTTTCAGAAAAAAAATAAAAAACTAACTTCCTTGCTAATGCATGTCAATTATTAGCAGATCAGAGCTAATAATTACATCACAACTGAAGATAGAGTTGTGAGAAGGTGTTAAATTAAAATTGATCCATGCTTTCATTGGCGAGAACGTCCCCCCAGCTCTGTCTAAATCAACAAGGCATGTTGGGAAAAAAAGTAGTTGTCTGGAGCATGCAACATTCCGATCATTTTGTGCAATTCCACTAAAATAGAGCTGAGCGTCCCTGTTCCAAAGATATTAGTGTGATTACGATAATAGAGGACTGCTGATGAAACAATAAACACACAAATAGAAGCCGGTCACCTTTGCAGTCTCTCTTAAGACTAACTAGTTGGAGAAGATTAGGCTCGGAGTTGGATGAGGAAGATAGAGCAAAACCAATCTCCCTTTGTGCGATCCCGAAATGTAGAGACGTTGCCCGTGTGACATTTTAGTACAACTGCACAAAACACTCTTCAGAAAAAAGTGATTTGTGTAGTTCATCAAAAGGTCGCAATAGCAACGAGGTGAAATGGATAGCCCTGTTTGCAAAAAAGAGGTAGAAAGGAAACAATTGCTGGCCAATAACAATTGATGACACATACAAAAAAGAAGCGTATTCCTTGTTCGAAGGGAAGATAACAACACGGTTGTGTTTGTCTAAAACGGCGTGAGGACGAGATTGCAATATGGAAAGTACGCCGGACGAGCTACGTTTTGGGTAAAGAACTATGGAAGATCCACATGCAGCGACGTGGGAAGACGGGCAGTGGAGCAAGGCCGGAGGGGATACCTGGAGGTCGTCGGGATGTAACTAGGTGAGCGGCGGCAGGCGGAATCTGCGAGCAGGTGGCGTAGGCCCTGCCGCGCCGGAGCTTGGTCAGAGAGAACGGCGTGTACCGCAGATCGGGACGTGCTGCCTCGGCACCGTCGAACGGAGAAACGATGCACTTCCTCCCTTTCCCCCGGCGGACGGGATGCGGCCGGATCAGTGACCAACGGTGAGAGAGAGAGAGAGAGAGAGAGGCCACCGCACTCCCTTTCCCCCGGCGGACGGGATGCGGCCGGATCCGTGACCAACGGTGAGAGAGAGAGGCCACCGCATCCTTGTGTGAGATACTCTGAAGAGAGACAAACCAGTCAGGCAGGCTCCATTGTATATAGTTGAGCGGACTACCTTTTTCTCCATAAAAATCGTTTTATATTCTGTGTACGTGCCATTGAGCGTTATAACTTTATTTAAAAATAACGTGGCAACGCGTCAAGTCGAACTTTGTTTCGTGCACGCGTGGTACACGACCTCCCTAGGTAAACAACCGCTACAGGCGTTCAAATTAGCACGTGGGCTGCCATTTCATAAAGAAATGAGCTCCACCGTGTACCCGCGCGGGTGTGGCTGGGCACGAAGCGTGAGTACGTGCACGGTGCACCTATTCTCTTCTTTTATACGTACACCACCTATGTGGGGTTGTGTGAGAGAGATACAAACCTAGAGAGATATAGTGTGTGGGTTCTTGAGAGTTTTGGGGGGGGGGGGGGGTCAAACAAAAAATGTAACATATGCAATGTGTGTGAGATAGAGTCCTAGATATAACATACATATATATAGAGGGGGCAATCCACGAGAAGAGAGTGGAGGTATCATCGGCTTGAGGTGTCCATAGAATCGAAGAGAGGGATGATGTGTGTGTGCGTGCGCGCGATCAATAAAGAGTGCCATCGAATTTGTGTGTGCGCACGTCAAAGATATAGAGTGGCTAGCCTACTGGAACGTGAGAGGGGACATGTGCAGTTTGTCTCTGTGGCATGGATACCTACCTGTAGCGCTCGACTATCGGTGTGTGGTGGGGGAAGAGGGAGGCCCAATTAACTATAGAGGTACAATGGCTGGTATATGTGTGGAGGAGGAGAGAGGCCTACCTCATGTATTAAGGAGATCGATCCGCCTCATGTATTAAGGGAGATCGATCGGCATCCATGCATATGTGCAGGAGAGGAATAAGGTTGGGAGAGAGACAGAGCTAGAGTGTTGGAGGGGGTGGCAGTGGAGTTGCTTCTAACAAATGGTGGGATTGGCTTGCTAGACAAACGGAGGGCACGCCCGCAATATCAATAAGATAGGAGATGGCTGCTTGTTGTCTGTGCACGTGCGTGTGAGAGACGGGTCAGGAGGCATGCACGAATGATGAGGGGGGATGATATGGCTGTGGTAAGCAGACGTAACTACATAGGAAGATCAATCGCCCTTTGTTAGAGAAAGGAGAGACATAACTTGTGAGGTACGCCGCTCGATGGGGGGGGGGTAGTTAAAGTCGATCTAGGTATATGTTGGGAGATCGATCGGTATACATGCATGTGTGTGTTAGAAGCAAATGAGGCACGAGGAGAAGGATAGAGAGAGAGGGATGCATCTAGGAGGTGGTACCAGAGGCATACTATATCAAGGGGGAAGGAGTGTGCGAGTATGAGATTGATGAAAAGAGTGGTGGGAGTGAGGCATGGACGGTGACAAGAGAAGAGGGGAAGATTGTGTTTGTGCTAGGCACACTTGGCTAGAGAGGCATATCGATCAATGTGTGCCGTAAAGAAGGAGCTGGGGGCCTACACACACCATGGGTGAACGACCTAAAGTGAAAATACGAATTTGCACGATGGAGCTAGAGAATGCTGAGGGAGGGTGAGAGGGATGCGGGCATGTGCATGCACGAGAGAAAGTTAGCGCTAGCTACAAAGATAAGAGGGTTGTGTGGGTGTAAAAGACGAATAGAGATCATATATACTTCATTATAAAAAGCGAATTCGGATATTTGAAGAATTTATCATAGTGTTTTAAACCGACGCATGTGTCAATATATATAACGGTGATACACATGGTGTGGTTATGAACATGTTATACTACATATAATATATTTTATCTCTACTCTTATAAAAAACGGAGTTGTTGATGATGGTGCGCCTGCCATCCTGCAATATAGGCCGTCCGATTTATATCTGGCGGATAGGAAGGAAACCATGGCAAGTTTGAAAAAAGATACCCACACCCCTCTCCATATTTGCAAATTAGGCCCCTTGATCATGTTGATGTTCTATGGAACGCATGGGCATCTTGCTAGTACTACGTATAATACATAGAACATTGATTATAATTTGGGCTAATGTGTGGCTTTTGTAGCTCAGGTCTAAATACTTGTCATAATGTAGGGGGGCACTATACTTTGTGTGATAAACACGGTGTACGTATGGAACATGGTTTAGAATATGAATATATAGTTAGTACATCAAATGTACTATTATTTGGAATCAACATCAAGTGTATTCAAAAAATAGAATTTGAGTTCATGTAGTACACATAGTTCATATCTATCTCTATAGTAATCATGTGGTGTGTTATTAAGGTAATACACGAATGATGGTTGAAGTTGGCAACAATCATGATTGTAGATTCTTATTGAAATAGAGAAATGAATTCAAATTTAGTTCGAATTGCAGCAGTAGTATAGACATTTGGAATGCACTAAAATGTTGATATGAGTAGGTTACATGCATTATACAACAAGCGAAAAAATTTAATCGGACATAACATGGATTCATACTCCCTCCTTCTATCTATATAGGGTGTAATGAGATTTTTAAGACCGCCTTTGACTATTGACAAGATTAATAGTACATGACATGCACAATGTAAAAATTATATCATTGAAAGAACCTTTCAGAATTTAACGGTGTGCTTTGTGTAAGTTGCATGTCATATATTATTGCTCTAATATTTGGTCAAAGTTAGCATCAAAAAACGCATTAGGCCCTATATAGATGGAAGGAGGGAGTAGCTTTGAATAGCATTTGTATAGTAAAACGGGGCAAGACTCTCTCTTTGTGTGGTGTGAATAGTTTTTTTTGTTTTCTTTTTGGTTGAGGGAAGTGCGAATTGATTTGGTACGTACAAGTACAATATTGCTACACGTTAGGCTTGTCCCTAAAATTCAACCTGTGTCTTGTTATATCCCGAAAATTCAGATATCGTGCTCCCAAAACTGGCGCCTTCACAACCCGCGCCTTCCTATCCCGAAATTGAGCATAATTGGTTTGATGCCAAAAGTTGGCATGCCAAATTTTGGCAACTGCCAAATTTTGGCTAGAGATTGGTTGCTTGCCAATTCTTGTTACCAATCTCACAAAAAGTTGCCAAATGTTGGCAACTTTTTTTTTGCCAAATGTTGGCTTACCAAATATTGGCAATGCCAAATGTTGGTAGCAAACCAATTATGCTTACAATGCGCGCAAAAACTCCCTCCAGCTGCCAAATCCCGACATGAGAGATCCCCCTTCTAACCCTGAGCCAAAAGGGCCGCTAGTTCAAATCGGTGGGGGGGTACTTTTGTAACACACCCTACATTTTGGACAAGCGCGTCCCTAAGTCATGCTTCACCCCATCCCATCGCCTCCTTTTCTCCATTCAAAATCCCATGCCGCCATAACCTCTCCGCTCCAGCCGCGAAACCCCACCCTCCTCCGTCCGCCACCTCACCGCTGCCCAGCCGGAGCCTCTTCCCCGACGACGTCGTCCACCGCAACAGCTCGACGTCCCTCGTCCACCTTCCCGTATGAGGATCCGTCGTCCATCTCGTCGTCCCGCCGGTTCAGCCGCCCCGTCCTCCACCTCCAAGGAGATGCTCCGATGATTGCCTCGTCTATTGCGGCTGCTCCATCCCCACAACGCCGCCTTAACCTGGTCCACTGAAACCGCAACATTCTCACCGACTCCTCGGACGAAGCTGAGGCCTACTCGGTGCCACCAAAGAGGTTGTACACTCATTGCATCGCACCTTCTCCTTAACTCGACCTCCCGGCGCCGACGGTGCTCCATCCCGCACCCCCATGGAGCGGCCACCTTGAAGCCGACGCCACGGGCGACATCTCCACGGCGGCTCTCCCCCAGTGCAAGGCCCCTTCGGCGGCGGCGTCCATACCAGCCGGATCTTCTACTGCTGCTCCAGCTCTCGCTCCTCGCTCGTGCTGCTGCTACTGCTCCGGCTCTCGCTTGATCGCTCGCTCGCCAAACTGCTGCTGCTGCTCTCCCCCTCGCTCGTGCTGCTGCTCTGCTCCGATTTAGCCACACTTTAGTCGACTGAATCGACTTTTGGGTCAGTCAATTTTCAGGGGTTGGGGGGCTCACCGGAGTTAAGGAAGAACCACCTGCAGCTGGGACGGGGCTCACGAGAGGTACCCCACTATCTATCTTAGGGTTCAGGGTGGGGGGGGCGGGGGCCTAGAGGGCTGGCCGGGGCAGCGGTGGGGAGTTGTTTCGGGGCGGCGAGGTGGCGCTGGGGCCGGTGGTGGCTGGTGGCTCAGGAGGGTGCAGGTTGAAGATGAACCGCAGGCCCTCCCTAAACTACATGTCAATTGCCTCTCTGTTACCATTGCGTTCAGTTTCGACAGTAACATTCAGATTTCCACAATAAATTTCAGTTTCGACAGTTAAGTTCAGAGTCAACGGTTTTTACCTCATCTGTTGTAGTCAGGTGGTTTTTGGTGATGTAAATTTTCATCCATTTTACATCATCTATTGGAGATGCTATTAGAATCCCACTTGAGATTGACGATGTCTGTCTTGTGCTACTTCAGCCTTGACGTCTTACGGCTCACCGGAGCTGCTCCAACGACAGAATGATCCATCACAATAGAGCAGTGCCCTGGACGCCGTCTACAGATTCCTCAGATCTTCCTCCACACCTCCGACAGCCACCTCTGCCTCAACTGCTTCAGCGACCAACCCAATGATGCTGAGGTCGACACGGCTACGGCAAAGAGGTTGTACACTTGTTGCATCACTTATTACTATACATTCACGTCACATTAGGGCTATTTTGGTTCAACGGAAAAACATAACAATAGGGAATTTTCCAATGGCACTCTACTATTCAATTATTCATGCATTTTGTTGAAAGGAATGAAGCAAAACATCCACCTAGACCTACTTTTCAAAATCCTATGCATGAAAACAAGACCAAGTGCATTAGTGCCAGAATAACATTCTAACTGTACACGCTTTATATGGTTTCACTTTATTTTGGCCATGTTTCTTTGCATTCCTCTGCTCTTCCAATTCCTGTAAACCAAACACCCAAGTTGACAGAAATCCTGTGTTTACAAATGCTCTGTTTACCATGTGCATTTTCCTATCCTATTCCGGTGTTTTCCCTATCCCTGCGTTTTAAGAATCATGCAAGCCAAATGTGCCCTTACAGAATTACTTCAATTACAGGTACGTGTCGAAGGGAACTTTGTGTGGTTTGTCCTGCTCCTGCCGCGATGTCGTCCACCTCACCTGAGATGCTCCATCGACAGAAGCATCCACCAAACCAGACATCACGACTCCTGACCGTCTTTTGCCGCCTCAGATCTCCTTCCCTGCCGCCGGCACCCACCGCAACGGCATCACCATCACCGACTCAGCAAATGAACCTGAGGAGTACACGGGTCCACAAGAGGCCGCACTCTTTTGTTTCTGGTTATGTTATGCATTGCTTAAAATTACCTGCTACTTTATCGTCATGTTCACCTCTTGGACTCCAAGTTAGGTCCAAATTAATGTTCAAACTTGAGTTCTAAATTAGTTGTGGGGCACATATCGAGGCAGCAATGAATAGTATGTCTGTCTAATATCTGGTTCACCTAGGGTATGCCTATGTTGTTCATCTTGGGTGGGAAACAAATAGTAAAGCAATCATCCTCTATCTTTTTATTAATTTAAAGCAATCATCAGGCTGCTATCATTATTTTTGGATCCATCCACTGGTTGTTACCATTACTCTAAATTTCTGCATGCTCTCCTTACATAATCTCACCATATTTTTTCGTATGCATGTCAGATATTGTACACAGTCATGCTGAACATGTAGAGAAAAAGCGAAGATTTTTTTGCGGCAATACAATGTCATGCAGACATCGATCCATGGTGGGTTCAATGGCAAACCCTCCCCACCCCTCTCCAGATTGTAATCCAGAGGAAGATATCTGTTCTGAGGTGGATTCAGATGCCGCTGACCACTCCTATTTACCTCCCAAGGTGCTTGCTCTACCTTGGCATGATGATGTTAGTCATATCATGCATATGTTGCCTTGCAGTGCCTACTTTTGACATCATATATGTCATCTGCTTAGTTTAGACATGTTCTAAAGTGCCACCTATTTAGTTTCTATATCATACATGGGAATTATGCAGTCTCATGTCTTTTAGCTAGCCATAATATATGTGAAATGTACAATGCCGTCCTGTTTAACCAGGCATCATATATTTGAATGGTATCTTGCCCATCCTTTTCTTCATTACATTTCCATTTGTCGGAAATATTTGTACATTAAACTACCCTTCCTGTGAATCAGCCATTTGGGTGGGAGATGGAAAAATCAGGAGTGAAAACAATGCCTTGAGCGAGGCGGTGCTACACTGTCAAGGCAGATCTCTTGCTGGGTCCCGAAAGCTCCTCAGAGATGGATTCGGAGACAGATGACCAGTCCTATTCCCCCACCGAGGTGTATGCTCAAACTTGGCACGGTTATACTGCTCATATCATGCATATGGTGTCTTGCATTGCATAGTTTAGACATCATATACACAATATTCAACACCATGTTCTTAGTTCAGACATCATATCGAATGCCCTCTGTTTAGCATATAAATCACATATGTGAATTAAATGATGCGATCCTGATTACTTAGATACCATGTAGGTGAATTATGTCATCCGATCCTGTTAAGTTATTGATGTCTACTACAAAACCTTATTCTTGTAGACGTTGTTGGGCCTCCAAGTGCAGAGGTTTGTAGGACAGTAGCAAATTTCCCTCAAGTGGATGACCTAAGGTTTATCAATCCATGGGAGGCGTAGGATGAAGATGGTCTCTCTCAAACAACCACGCAACCAAATAACAAAGAGTCTCTTGTGTCTCCAACACACCCAATACAATGGTAAATTGTATAGGTGCACTAGTTCGGCGAAGAGATGGTGATACAAGTGCAATATGGATAGTAGATATAGCTTTTTGTAATACGAAAATATAAAAACAGTAAGGTAACTAATGATAAAAGTGAGCGTAAACGGTATTGCAATGCTAGGAAAGAAGGCCTAAGGTTCATACTTTCACTAGTGAAAGTTCTCTCAACAATAATAACATAATTATATCATATAACAATCCCTCAACATGCAACAAAGATTCACTCCAAAGTTACTAATAGCGGAGAACAAAGGAAGAGATTATGGTAGGGTACGAAACCACCTCAAAGTTATCCTTTCTGCTCGATCTATTCAAGAGTCCATAGTAAAATAACATGAAGCTATTCTTTCCATTCAATCTATCATAGAGTTCATAATAGAATAACACCTTAAGACACAAATCAACCAATACCCTAATGTCACCTAGATACTCCATTGTCACCTCAAGTATCCGTGGGCATGATTATACGATATGCATCACACAATCTCAGATTCATCTATTCAACCAACACAAAGTACTTCCAAGAGTGCCCCAAAGTTTCTACCGGAGAGTCAAGACGAAAACGTGTGCCAACCATTATGCATAGGGCGGAACCCGCAAATTGATCACCAAAACATACATCAAGTGGATCACTTGAATATCCCATTGTCACCACAGATAAGCATGACAAGACATACATCAAGTGTTCTCAAATCCATAAAGACTCAATCTGATAAGATAACTTCAAAGGAAAACTCAATCCATTACAAGAGAGTAGAGGGCGAGAAACGTCATAAGATCCAACTATAATAGCAAAGCTCGCGATACATCAAGATTGTGCCATAGAGAGAACACGAGAGAGAGAGAGAGAGAGAGAGAGAGAGATCAAACACATAGCTACTGGTACATACCCTCAGCCCCGAGGGTGAACTACAACCTCCTCGTCATGGAGAGCACCGGGATGATGAAGATGGCCACCGGTGATGGGTTCCCCCTCCGGCACGATGCCGGAACGGGCTCCCGAGAGGTTTTTGGTGGCTACAGAGGCTTGCGGCGGCGGAACTCTTGATCTATTGTGTTCTTTGATGGTTTTTGGGTATATGGGAATATATAGGCGAAAGAAGTCGGTCGGGGGAGCCTCGAGGGGCCCACGAGGGTGGAGGGCGCGCCCAGGGGGGGTGGGCGCGCCCCCCTATCTCGTGGCCTCCTCGACGCTTCCCTGGCTTGCACTCCAAGTTCGAGGATTGCTTCATTCCAAAAATTACTTTTCTGAAGGTTTCATTCCGTTTGGACTCCGTTTGATATTCCTTTTCTTCGAAACACTGAAATAGGCAAGAAAACAACAATATGGGTTGGGCCTCCGGTTAGTAGGTTAGTCCCAAAAATGGTATAAATGTGTAAAGTAAAGCCCATAAACATCCAAAACGGGTAATATAATAGCATGGAACAATAAAAAATTATAGATACGTTGGAGACGTATCAAGCATCCCCAAGCTTAATTCCTTCTCGTCCTCGAGTAGGTAAATGATAAAAATAGAATTTTTGATGTGGAATGCTACCTAGCATAATTCTCAATGTACTTTTCTTTATTGTGGCCTGAATGTTCAGATCCAAATGATTCAAAATAAAAGTTCATATTGACATAAGAAATAGTAATACTTCAAGCATACTTAATCAAAGCAATCATGTCTTCTCAAAATAGCATGGCTAAAGAAAGTTATCCCTACAAAATCATATAGTCTGGCTGTTGCTCTAGCTTCATCACACAAAGTATTTAATCATGCACAACCCTGATGACAAGCCAAGCAATTGTTTCATACTTTAGTAATCTCAAACTTTTCCAACTTTCACGCAATACATGAGCGTGAGCCATGGACATAGCACTATATATGGAATAGAATGGTGGTTGTGGAGAAGACAAAAAGGGAGAAGATAGTCTCACATCAACTAGGCGTATCAACGGGCTATGGAGATGCCCATTAATAGATATCAATGTGAGTGAGTAGGGATTGCCATGCAACGGATGCACTAGAGCTATAAATGTATGAAAGCTCAACAAAAGAAACTAAGTGGGTGTGCATCCAACTCGCTTGCTCACGAAGACCTAGGGCATTTTGAGGAAGCCCATCATCGGAATATACAAGCCAAGTTCTATAATGAAAAATTCCCACTAGTATATGAAAGTGACAACATAGGAGGCTCTCTATCATGAAGATCATGGTGCTACTTTGAAGCACAAGTGTGGTAAAAAGGATAGTAGCATTGTCCCTTCTCTCTTTTTCTCTCATTTTTTTCTTCTTTTTTTTCTTTTTTTTTCGTTGGCCTTTCTTTCTTTTTTTTCTCTTTTTGGCCTTTCTCTTTTTTTTAAAGTCCGAAGTCTCATCCTGACTTGTGGGGGAATCATAGTCTCCATCATCCTTTCCTCACTGTGACAATGCTCTAATAATGAAGATCGTCACACTTTTATTTACTTAAAACTCAATATTACAACTCAATACTTAGAACAAGATATGACTATATATGAATGCCTCCGGTGGTGTACCGGGATATGCAATGAATCAAGAGCGACATGTATGAAAATGATGAAGGTGGCCTTGCCACAAATACGATGTCAACTACATGATTATGCAAAGAGCAATATGACAATGATGATGTGTGTCATATAAATGGAACGGTGTAAAGTTGCATGGCAATATATCTCGGAATGGCTATGGAAATGCCTTAATAGACAGGTATGGTGCTTGTTTTGAGGAAGGTATATGGTGGGTGTATGGTACCGGCGAAAGTTGCACGGCACAAGAGAGGCTAGCAATGGTGGAAGGGTGAGAGTGCGTATAATACATGGACTCAACATTAGTCAAAAGAACTCATATACTTATTGCAAAAATCTACAAGTCATCAAAAACAAAGTATTACGCGCATGCTCCTAGGGGGATATATTGGTAGGAAAAGACCATCGCTCGTCCCCGACCGCCACTCATAAGGAAGACAATCAATAAATAAAATAGTGCTCCAACTTCATCACAAAGCGGTTCACCATACGTGCATGTTACGGTAATCACAAACTTCAACACAAGCATTCTTTAAATTCATAATCACCCAACTAGCATGACTTTAATATCACTACCTCCATATCTCAAAACAATTATCAAGTATCAAATTGATCATAGCATCCAATTCACTTTCTATGATAGTTTTTATTATACCCAACTTGGATGCCTACCATTCTAGGACCAATTTTATAACCATAGCAAATACCATGCTGTTCAAAGAGACTCTCAAAATAATATATGTGAAGCATGATAGATTAACAATTTCTACAAAATAAAGCCACTGCCGTGCTCTAAAAGATATAAGTGAAGCACTAGAGCAAAAGACAAACTACTCCGAAAGATACAAGTGAAGATCAATGAGTAGTCAAATAATTATGCAACTATGTGAAGACTCTCTAACACTTAAGAATTTCAGATCTTGGTATTTTATTCAAACATCAAGCAAAACAAAACAAAATAAAATGACGCTCCAAGCAAAACACATATCATGTGGTGAATAAAAATATAGCTCCAAGTAAAGTTACCAATGAACGAAGACGAAAGAGGGGATGCCTTCCGGGGCATCCCCAAGCTTAGGCTCTTGGTTGTCCTTGAATATTACCTTGGGGTGCCTTGTGCATCCCCAAGCTTAGGCTCTTGCCACTCCTTATTCCATAGTCCATCGAATCTTTACCCAAAACTTGAAAACTTCACAACACAAAACTCAACAGAAAACTCGTAAGCTCCGTTAGTATAAGAAAATAAAACCACCACTTAGGTACTGTAATGAACTCATTCTAAATTCATATTGATGTAATATCTACTGTATTACAACTTCTCTATGGTTCATACCCTCCGATACTACTCATAGATGCATCAAAATAAGCAAACAACACATAGAAAACATAATCTGTGAAAAACAGAACAGTCTGTAGTAATCTGTATCAAACGTATACTTCTGTAAATCCAAAAATCCTACCAAATTAGGATGTCCTAAGAAATTTGTGTATAAATCCATATAAAAAATAATCAGATCAGAAACACGTTTCCATGAATTATCAAAACTAATTTACTGGGTGCAAAAGTTTCTGATTCTCAGCAGGATCAACACAACTATCACCGTAAGCTATCCTAAAGGTCTTACTTGGCACTTTATTGAAACAAAAGCTATAAAACATGATTATTACAGTAGCATAATCATGTGGACACAAAAAAACATTAAAGGTAAATATTGTGTTGTCTCCCAACAAGCGCTTTTCTTTAATGCCTTTCTAGCTAGGCATGATGATGACAATGATGCTCACATAAAAGATAAGAATTGAGACATAACGGGAGCATCATGAAGCATATGACTAGCACATTTAAGCCTAACCCACTTCCTATGCTTAGGGATTTTGTGAGCAAACAACTTATGGGAACAATAATCAACTATCATAGGAAGGCAAAACAAGCATAACTTTAAGACTTTAAGCATATAGAGAGGAAACTTGACATTATTGCAATTCCTACAAGCATATGTTCCTCCCTCATAATTATTTTCAGTAGCATCATGAATGAATTCAACAATATAACCAGCACCTAAAGCATTCTTTTCAGGATCTACAAGCATAGAAAATTTACTATTCTCCACATAAGCAAAATTCTTCTTATTCGGAATAGTGGGAGTATCATAAGAGAATTGAATACTATAAATTGTTTCCACATTTAAAGAGTAATGTTCAGAAAAAGGGTAATCATAATCATGACAAGTTTTATAAATATAATCATCACTAATTTTTATAGCATAAGTTTCATCACAATAATCATCATAAGTAGCAACTTCTTTCTCATCGTAATCGATTGAAACTTCTCCCAAGATAGTGGAATCATCGCTAAATAAAGTTGACACTCTTCCAAATCCACTTTCATATTCATAACAATAAAATTCAACATCCTCCAAAATAGTGGGATCATTACTTCCTAAAGTTGACACTCTTCCAAACCCACTTTCATCAATATAATCATCATAGGAGGCATGCTATTATCATAACAACTTTGCATATCAAAACTTGGGATGCTAAAAATATCATCTTCATTAAACGTAGCATCCCCAAGCTTGGGACAAACATTAATTTCAGCAAATATATTCTCGAATATGTCATCCTCATCAAACATAGCTTCCCCAAGCTTGGGCCTTTTCATATCATAAGTATAATCACTCTCATCATTAATAGTATGGATAACACCAATAGTATAACAATTATCATCATCACAATGAGTAGTAGGAGCAACTTCATTTGGGAGGGATACCTTTTTACCTTTGTTGCTCCTTCTTTTGTTTTTCTTCTTCACATTATGTGTGGGTTCAACCTTCTTCTTTGAGCTCCTTATTGATGAGATTGGTTGAGTAGAAAGCTCCTCCTCATTACCTGATTCATCATAAGAAATAATAGGAGGATAATGGGAAGTATCTTCCCTTTCATTAGTGTTCTCTTCATCCTCTATTTTCTTTCTTTTCTTTAGGTAATTGGCAATATAAGGATTTTCAATGCAATTCACCGCATAATACAAATAAATCTTTTCTAGATCAATATCAAGAAAATGCTCAAGATTAAATTCTGGAATATGCTTAGTAGCACGTTTCAATTCCTCATAACCCAAAAGAAACTAAGTTCATTATGTTGTGCAAGGGAAATCAATTCATCACAATTTTTGGATTCGATCATGAAACAATTTGCATCGGAGATTTAAACGACCACGCTCATTGCAAAGTTCACAAGTACGGCGGCGATATTTTAAATTTTCAGCACTCTCATTAAGCCTTTCTTGCAACCCTTTAGTTTCTAAATACTTATGCCTCTTGAAATATATATTTTACCTATTTGGTTTGTACTTGCAAACCCAATCTACTCCACAAAAATCGACATGCTTATAAGAGATATTTTCATCATAACTAGTGCAATCATCATTAGTACTATGGATATTCAAAGAGTTCATACTAACAAAATTGCAATCATGCTCATCATTCAATGATTTAGTATCAAACATTCTATAGATTTCTTCTTCTAGCACTTGAGCACAATTTTCCTTTTTACCATACTCACGAAAGATATTAAAAAGATTAAGCGTATGAGACAAACTCAAATCCATTTTTTCGAATTTTTCTTTTATAAACTAAACTAGTGATAAAACAAGAAACAAAAAGATTCGATTGCAAGATCTAAAGATATACCTTCAAGCACTCACCTCCCCGACAACGGCGCCAGAAAAAGAGCTTGATGTCTACTACACAACCTTCTTCTTGTAGATGTTGTTGGGCCTCCAAGTGCAGAGGTTTGTAGGACAGTAGCAAATTTCCCTCAAGTGGATGACCTAAGGTTTATCAATCTGTGGGAGGCGTGGGATGAAGATGGTCTCTCTCAAACAACCCTGCAACCAAATAACAAAGAGTCTCTTGTGTCCCCAACACACCCAATACAATGGTAAATTGTATAGGTGCACTAGTTCGGCGAAGAGATGGTGATACAAGTGCAATATGGATAGTAGATATAGGCTTTTGTAATATGAAAATATAAAAATAGTAAGGTAAAAGTGAGCGTAAACAGTATTGCAATGCTAGGAAACAAGGCCTAAGGTTCATACTTTCACTAGTGAAAGTTCTCTCAACAATAATAACATAATTAGATCATATAACAATCCCTCAACATGCAACAAAGAGTCAATCCAAAGTCACTAATAGCGGAGAACAAACGAAGAGATTATGGTAGGGTACGAAACCACCTCAAAGTTATCCTTTCTGCTCGATCTATTCAAGAGTCCGTAGTAAAATAACATGAAGCTATTATTTCCATTCAATCTATCATAGAGTTCATAATATAATAACACCTTAAGACACAAATCAACCAAAACCCTAAAGTCACCTAGATACTCCATTGTCACCTCAAGTATCCGTGGGCATGATTATACGATATGCATCACATAATCTCAGATTCATCTAGTCAACCAACACAAAGTACTTCAAAGAGTGCCCCAAAGTTTCTACCGGAGAGTCAAGACGAAAACGTGTGCCAACCCTTATGCATAGTTTCATGGGCGGAACCCGCAAGTTGATCAACACAACATACATCAAGTGGATCACATCAATATCCCATTGTCACCACAGATAAGCACGGCAAGACATACATCAAGTGTTCTCAAATCCTTAAAGACTCTATCCGATAAGATAACTTTAAAGGGAAAACTCAATCCATTACAAGAGAGTAGAGGGGGAGAAACATCATAAGATCCAACTATAATAGCAAGATCGTGCCATAGAGAGAACACGAGAGAGAGAGAGAGAGAGAGAGAGAGAGAGAGAGAGAGATCAAACACATAGCTACTGGTACATACCCTCAGCCCCGAGGGTGAACTACTCCCTCCTCGTCATGGAGAGCGTCGGGATGAAGTAGATGGCCACCGGTGATGGGTTCCCCCTCCGGCAGGGTGCCAGAATAGGCTCCCGAGAGGTTTTTGGTGGCTATAGAGGCTTGCGGCGGCGGAACTCCTGATCTATTGTGTTATTTGATGGTTTTAGGGTATATGGGAATATATAGGCGAAAGAAGTCGGTCGAGGGAGCCTCGAGGGGCCCACGAGGGTGGAGGGCACGCCCAGGGTGGGTGGGCGCGCCCCCTATCTCGTGGCCTCCTCGACGCTTCCCTGGCTTGCACTCCAAGTTCCCGGGATTGCTTCTGTTCCAAAAATAACTTTTCCGAAGGTTTCATCCGTTTGGACTCCGTTTGATATTCCTTTTCTTCGAAACATTGAAATAGGGAAGAAAACAACAATATGGGTTGGGCCTCCGGTTAGTAGGTTAGTCCCAAAAATGATATAAATGTGTAAAGTAAAGCCCATAAACATCCAAAACGGGTAATATAATAGCATGGAACAATAAAAAATTATAGATACGTTGGAGACGTATCAGTTATTCATCATATCTTTGAAATATGTTATGCTATGCTATCTAGTTTAGATAGACATCATATATGTGAAATTATGTCATGCTATCCGTTTTAGTTAAACAATATACATGTGAACTATTTCATGCCTTTTTTCCACACTATCTATTGCATCTGTCTCTCATACAATGTCTGTACATTCAACTATGTTTCCTGTTTATCAGCCATTTGAACTAGAGCAGGTGATGCCAGTATCCAGCGGACTAAAAACACGGCCTTCAAATAAAACAGTGCTACCTCTTGGTGGAGATAGCACCCCGGTTGCACATGCACAAGAACCAGCCCTACCACACATAACCCAAACTCTCGCAGATTGTACCCCTACTGCGATGGACAGAGAATCAGCTTCACCCAATCTAACCCCAACCCCAACAGATAGTAACCCAGTTCCTGTTGACACAACACCATCTCCACCACAGAGCTCCCAAACAAGAGCAGTTAGTAAGGCAGCTCCAGTGCCCAAAGGGCCAGTACTACCACGACGAACCCCAACTCCACCAGTTAAATGCGCCTATTCCCGTGGAGGAAGCACAACCAGCTAGTCGTAGTTTAGCAGCTATCGCATTTGATGTTGTTAAATCGTATGTGTGTATCTTCCCATCTTGGAAATATTATACCGAAGATGAAGGAAAATGCCAGTTGCAGGTGTTTGTCCAGGAGTTATGTGTAAGTAATGTTATTCATGGAAATTACTTTGCTTTGTCCCATACATCCTACCTCCATGATTGTTGGGGATATTACTACTGGCTGTAAACCGGCCAGGACAGGCCGGGTTAACTTCGTCAGTAATTGAGTATGTTAAAGCCCATGTAGGCAGATGAGGGCTCAAGGCCCATAGCCGGTTCAAGGCTCAGAGCCGTAAACCGTCGTCGGTATGTAACTTGTATTGTAAGTTAGGAATAGTGGAGACCGAGCCGGATACATCTATGAACTGGTGTCGGGACTCTGTAAACCGACGGGCGCCACCCATGTATATAAGGGGACGACCCGGCGGCGGTTCAGGGACAACAGACAACAACTCGAGACTTAGGCGAAGCTTGTTGCTCCCTAGTCATCGAAACCCCATCAATTCCATCACAACTAGACGTAGGCTTTTACCTTCATCGAAGGGGCCGAACTAGTATAAACTCTCTTGCGTCCTTGTGTCCGCTTTAACCCCTTCAAGCTAACCCACAGCGATGGCTCCACGACTAAGTCCTTTCATGAGGACATCTTCCGTGACAAAACCATGACAGTTGGCGCCCACCGTGGGGCTATCGCACGATGGTTTCAAGTTCTTGGAGGGCAACTTCGAAGGACTCAAAGGCTACACTGTGGGCCGGATGACCAAGAGTCGTCGCGGCAAGCTCTACATCGACAATGCAGGGTTGGGCCCCAAGGCCGGCTCGATTGAGTACGGGTACCGGGTCCCCTTTGGTGGCATACACATCTTCATCGGCAAAATCGGTTAACCGGGCCCTGAGCCGGACATCTGCACCGACCTCGTCGAAACGGCTCAGCGTGCGCGATCTGCCCAGGTTAAACCGGCCGTGAAGCGTGCCTTCGTGGGAGTCATCCACGGAGGAGAATATGAGGATGGATCGGAATCTCGTAGCGAGACCGTCGTTTATTCCGGCGACGAGTCCTCAACCGGAGAAACTGAATCATTGTATCAACTACAAGACGGACGGATTGGGGGCTGTTCCGATGGCGACAGTATTCCGGACCCCTCTGATCTGCCCAACCGGGTTGGAATATTCATGGCTGGTACACAGGCGGCGATCCACTCTTTGACCGCAGCAGCGATGATCTCCGGGTCAGTAGCGGCGACGGCTACCGGGGCAGGAGGCCCTGTGCACCCGCCGGCTCATGTTTTATCTGATCTGTTTGATGCGTTGGCTACGCTTATGGCAGAGGCTAACCCGGCGGATCAGGACGCCCACAATGCAGAAGTTGCAAAGCTGAGGGAATAGATCACTCAGGCCAAGGCCGACCTAGCAGCCGAGAACGCCAGGATGGTCGTGGAGTGGGCCGCTTTGGATGCGCAGGCCTATAGGCTTATGCTGGATCAGACCACGTCGCATGAAGTCCTGAAGAGGAAGCACCGATCTCGCTTGCCTCCGGTTTTCGAAGCCAGAAATTTCTCTAACACCCCAGGAGCAGGAACTAGTAACCCGCCGGTGGTGAACCGGGCGGAAGCACCTGGAACGGGCGCGCCGGTTCAGCCTCGCCTGATGGAGCCGCCTCAACAGAACAATGTCGTGCCTCAGCCTGTCTCGACACCTCCGGGTCATTATTCCAATCCAATGGACAATCTTGTCGCCGCCACTTCACGACTGGAGGCCATCCCGATTGAAGGTGATTCTCCGCAGGCGGTGGAGACGCGCCGGGTTAAGGAGCTTCTTCGAACAGCCTTGATTCAACAGGAAGCATATTCATACAGCCGTGACCGAATTCATTCCACCCCCCGTCCAAGCCGGAGCTACAGCAGGCGTATGGATGAACCGGCCGTATCAAGTAATGCACGGAACCGTGAAGCACCCCGTGGCAATAACCCGACAGGTGATATTGGTGATGCTCAGTGTCGGTGTCAAAACCGGCAGATCTCGGGTAGGGGGTCCCGAACTGTGCGTCTAGGCGGATGGTAACAGGAGACAAGGGACACGATATTTTTACCAAGGTTCGGGCCCTCTCGATGGAGGTAATACCCTACTCCTGCTTGATTAATATTGATGATATGGGTAGTACAAGAGTAGATCTACCACGAGATCAAAGAGGCTAAACCCTAGAAGCTAGCCTATGGTATGATTGTTGTTCGCCCCACGGACTAAAACCCTTCGGTTTATATAGACACCGAATAGGGTTAGGGTTACACAGTAGTCGGTTACAATGGTAGGAAATCTACATATCCGCATCGCCAAGCTTGCCTTCCACGCCAAGGAAAGTCCTATCCGGACACGGGACGAAGTCTTCAATCTTGTATCTTCATAGTCTAGGAGTCCGCCAAAGATGATAGTTCGCTATCCGGACAACCCCTAGTCCAGACTCCTCAGTAGCCCCTGAACCAGGCTTCAATGACGACGAGTCCGGCGCACATATTGTCTTCGGCATTGCAAGGCGGGTTCCTCCTCCGAATACTTCATAGAAGGTTTTTAACACAAGGATAGTGTCCGGCTCTGTAAAACAAGTTCCACATACCACCGTAGAGAGAATAATTTTTTGCACAGATCTGCTGACGTATTCCGCAGCGTGACATCACACCACGGCCAGGCCTTTATTCGAATCATTTTTACTGTCCACCTCAGCGTGTTTAGCGAGGCGGTTTCCTTGGCACGTCTTATCAAAGCGTAGATCGTGCCCCTTATTCCGGGATTCTCATCAATACGGACGTGGGTAACCCGACCGTGCCCGTTGGCACGCCTCCTCTATCGGCGAGTCCCAATCGACCACCGGGAGGGCTCTTGGTATTCAACCTCTTTATAATGAGACCAAGGCCCTCTTCTTTTTCCACCTCCATCGAATTAGCCTCGCTTCGAAGTTCTAACACCCAAAGCTTCAAATTTAGGCGCTTCGGACCTTCGACAATGTCCGGCTCCGACCAGCTCGGCCGATGGATGTCTTCTTCCGTCACGAGAAGAAGATGTGCTAAAAGCTGTGAGACGCCTGTATCTAACCAGCGAGATTTCACATAGGCTGCCTGCTCCAGGCAGGTCATTCCCACTCCGAGCCCGGTGAGAGCGTGGTGTTCGTGTCTCACTTCCTTCGGGTTTAGGCTTCCGACGGATCCCTTTGTGCGGGGGCTCATGTTTTATTATGGGCTGGATTTCCATGACTTGAATCCGAAGTCCATCCTCCATATCTCGTCGTTCATTGTCGTATGTGAAGCCTTCCTCCATATTACCCCTCACTTTGGATTGTGGCTCAAGACCTTCAAGGTGGAGCCAAAGATGATCGAGGGGCAACAAGCAGAGTGCGGAGGGGCGGTCATAAGCAAGTGTGCTGATGCTCCGTGGCCCGAGGGCTCTTTTCAAGAGGAGCTTGGTTTGTGGCAATGGGAGTGGTTTTATATCATCGCGCCCCGAGGCACCAAATGGGTGGCGCCACCCGCCTTCCGCTCACGTCCACCACATCGGCTGGCATCATGGGTCAGCCGAGGGCTCGACTGGGGGCCGGCCAAGGACGTTCCTCTGTTGCAGGGCCGTATTCGAGACCTCCGAGAAAGAGAGATCAATCTGGTCGTGGCGGCGCAGGTTATGCTGATTCGGCGCCTTTTACCTCCTGCAACGTCGCCCCCTCTGCATGGGAGTTTAATCCGGAGGGACCACGAGCTCTCCAACATTTTATGGGCGCGACGCCCAAGGAGATGTACAAACTGTTCTTCGGATCACAAGAGAAGTGTCCGGACTTGACCGAGGACGCAGGTCTAAGCTGCAATCACCCAGATACTCAAGTAAGTAACCCCGTAACCAGACAGGCTGTTCATTCATTTATCATATATATGCCCTTTAAGGGAGCTGTTTCTTGAACATGAGTGGATAGCCAAGGAAAAGTTGATAAGGTGTCCGGCTCCCCTCCCAGAGACCACGCCAGATCCCATGCTGACCAAGATGTTGAAGGCCGCGCCTTTTAAAGAAAGCGAAGGGGGGAGCAGGGAAGCAACTGCCTGCGTGAAGGAGGCTTTCAAGGAAGAGGGGATCAGGGATCCTCCCTCCAAGGGGAGAAGAGGACCGCTCAAGACCCGGAAGCCAAGGCCTCAAACGGGAAAGAAGTCTTCGCCGAGAGTCCGCACCGGAAGTATCCCAGCCACACTATTTCCCCAAGGATCAGCCCTCCAATGAGCCGTAAGTAAAAAGAAGGGGTCCTATGAATAAAGAACATCCTGTATTTATTTACGAAGATAACGAAATTGTACCTTGTAGTTCGGATCTCAGCCCTTCTCAGCAGAGCTCGTCTTGGGGATCTTCGTCCGGAGATGATAGAGAGCGAAATGCCTCCACCTATCGCGCCTTAGGGAGGCGGGCGACCACTGAAGTGTCACGGAGAGTTTCCCGAGTCCCGGCGGGGCCGACGGTCCGGCGCCAATCGGGCGTGCGGTCGGAGGAGTCAAGGACCTGCTCGAGCGGCGTATATCTCGAAGATCACCGTGCGCTAATGGCTATGGTAATTGAAAGAATTGCATCCGCTGGGAGCGGATTACATGAAGCCGCCGTAAGTCTTACCGACGGGTTTGAGGTATGAAAAAAATGATGTACCTTCGATAGTTATGCATATAGAATGCGCCTGTATAGATAGTAGCCCCTCGAGACTCGGTATGTCACAACCGACAGCTGCGTCGAGGATCATAATCTCAGTACTAACATGTCGCCGTTCCTATGTAGGTGGCGGGGCGTCCGGTGGCTAGCCGAACTAATGAATTTGCCGAACTAAAGCGGCAACTTGACGACGCGGATGCGGACATCGCGTTGGTCAATAAACGGTTTGACGAGTCACAAGGTATGCGACTTCTCTGCGGACACCTGGTAAGGGAGCTAGAAGCCCATGCCTTACTACTTGTATGTTTTGATGCAGACGGTGCCGCTGCTGTGGAGAGGCTGCGGGCGGAACTTGCCCGAGCTAAAGAGCAAGCTCGAAAGAGTAATGCGGCCGCTTTAAAGGCGGCCGAAGAGCTGAAACCCGAACGTGCTGCTCACTGCCGAAGCAAAGAGGAAATGGCCGATTTGGCCCTGAAACTGAAGAATACTACCGACCGCTGCGAGGTTCTTGAAAAGAACGTCAAGCGGAACAAGAGGGCCTGAAAAAGGCCACCGCCGAATCCAAGGATGCCCATTCCGCTATGAGAGCTGCCAAGGAGGAGCTGAGTCAGGCCGGGGATATTGCGGCCGAAAACTGCTTTCTGCGGAGGAAATATACGGATCCGAAGTATGCTCAGTTGGACAAGCTGTGGATTTCGGAGGATGCTTATCTGGACTTAGCAGCGAGCACTGCAGACGCGATTGAGCACTTCCGAGGCTAGAAGGGGCACAGAAGGGAAGAGCTATTTTGGTCGCAATTCCATAGTCCGGAGCGTCCTCTTTCGTTGACCGATCGGTTGGCCGAATGGGCCGAGCTGAAGAGTTATTTGCCATGAAGCATGTCATGACTCATTTGTGGCCAGGCGGACCCCAGCCGAAGAGTTATTTTGGCTTAGTGCAGCAGTTCCTTGGTGCGGTACCGCGTATCGACGCAATGAAGCGGTCGATGTGTATTGAGGGGGCACGGATGGCTCTTTCCCGTGTCAAGGCATACTGGGCTGAGATGAAGGCCACAGATATTGCGTCCCCAGATTCGGACGGCAGCCGAGTACCAGTCGAGCGCTATTTTGAGGAAGTTCTTCCGAGCGCTCGTTTAATAGAGACGCAGTGCTTGAAGGATGTTATGTTTGATTGACATGTATAATTTTATGAAACAACGTTTCAATTTAATGTAAGAGCTTTTTATACTTGTGCCTTCAAGTAGCAAACTACCTCCTGTGCGGCCGTTGATGTATATATGTATATAACCTGAAAGATGGCAGTCTTGACTTCAGCCCCCATGCACATAGTGCGGGGGTGTTTGCAAAGAAGGCGCGCTTTCACACTTAATCCAACGTCTTGGTCCTATAAAGGAGGTGGTAGCGTAGCAAACTAGGCAACCGGACTATAATGCTTTATCACTTTCTCTTAGCCATAGGAGTTCGACGGTGGGGCTACTATATAGCCCTCGTGTCACCGCACTCTCCCGAATTAAAGTGCGTATGTGCCCCTGACGAACGGTCCTTCGTTAATGCGGAGGAATTCTAAACATTCCGGTGAGTCATCGAGTGGTTGACCAGTCTCTCGCTATATCATGACAGTCGGTTTTCAGCTTTCTCTCGAGGTGCTGCTCGCCCGGCGAACCGGGCACAATCGCAGTAGTTCTCCTGGTGCCGCGTTAGCCGATAGAACGGAACGTGAGGCAGCAAAACACAGGAGCCGGGCAAACCCAACATTTGACCAAAGACATGATTTGGAGCTGATGCATATAAGGCCTAACTCGAGACGCCGAACACTCCCTAAGGTATTCGGTCTTTTATAAAGAGGGCCGAACAATGCCCTTGGTAACAAGCCCCTGGTGTCCAGGTATGTGCAAACTTCTGACGCAGCTGATGCCAAAACGCCAGCCTCCTCCGCGGTTATAATAAGAGACCGGGGGACGAGTAACAACAAGAGACAGTGAAAAAGGTTTACGCAGGGTCTTAATCTGAAAAGAATCCTTACAACGGGTCCTCGCTGCACGCTCTGCTACCGTGTCTCCGCTATACGTATCCTGGACGGGTATAGCACGGCGTTCATCTGTAAAAGATAGGAACTTAGTTTGAAAAAGATCGCGCTAAAATGTAATTGGAAATAAAATAGAGTATGATTCAAAAATGAGTAAAATTGAGCTTTATAGTTTCTTTTTGTACATGCGCGGAGCCCCTTGTAAGGGGGGTACACGGCTAGTAAGCATCATGTTTATTTATGGGGCGATGTGGAAGACCAACTTTTCCCGACGGAAGTTGTCGGGTGAGCCGAACATAACTTCCAATAGTAGGGAGCCCGTACAATGGGCATATGTGCCTGGCATTATTCCTTGGAAGGAAGTGTTGCTATGGCTAATCCTGTTTGGGTTTATCCCCATGTTGCGGATTGTGTCCTGACATAGCAGGTTTAAATCACTGCCGCTGTCCATTAGGACTTGCGTAAACTGAAGACCGTCGATTATAGGTTCTAGTATCAAGGCAGTCCATCCTGCTCCGGATACTTTCGGAGTAGTCCCGATGGTCGAAGGTAATTGGTTTTGACAACCGGTGTTGGGACTCATTGGGGTAGATTGTGCGGTAGCGTAATTCAATGGGTGCCGCTCTGCTTTTCCCTTTGTTACTTGAAGTAAGTTGACCTCTTGTGGGAAATTCTTTTTGTTTTCGGGGCTCTGCTTGTGGTGCTCGTCATCATCCTCACTTGGTGTGTCGAGCCCCTTGTGTTCGGCGTTGAGTCTGCCGGACTGCTTGAAGACCCAACAATCTCCGTGGGTATGGTTTGCAGGCTTTCCAGGAGTACTGTGGATTTGGCATATCTTGTCCAAGATTTTGTTTAAGTTGGATAGCTCATCGCTATTGTCCTTAAGGGGCAGTTTTTTATTGTTCTGCCGTGAGCTTTTGAATCCGGCGTTGACTGCCGCGCTCTTTGGACCGTTCCCCTTAATCTGGCGCTGGTCCTTGCTGCGTCGTGGTTTCCCATTCCCATCCCTATCTTCGGATGTACTTGGGTCGCTGGTACTGCATCTTGCTAGCCAGCTATCCTCTCCCGCGCAAAAGCGGGTCATGAGGCTTGTTAGTGCAGCCATTGTTCTTGGCTTTTCCTGGCCAAGGTGTTTGGCGAGCCATTCGTCTCGAACGTTGTGTTTAAAAGCTGCTATGGCTTCAGCGTCCGAACGATCGTCTATTTGGTTCTTTTGGTGAGGAACCTGTTCGAATTTTCGAGCTGACTCCGGGCTGTTGTAGCGACCGACCGAATGGATCAAGTCTCGTGCTTAGTGTCATCCACGGATCGGTATCTTTGACACACAGTACTCGAAGGATTTATAACAGAGGTAAATCACATGTATACAGTAGCGTAAATACTATTACCTCAATCCCAAAAGATAGCGGAAGCAACAAGGTTATGGATTCCCATCAACACCAACGGCAAAGTTGAGTATAGGAAATCGTAACCCTAACGTATCACTTACTCGTCATCTGAAAAGTCTGCAACATGAAACGTTGCAGCCCGAAAACGGGTCAGCACATGGAATATGCTGGCAAAGTAACACATAGAGAGTAATGAAAGAATAAGCTATACTACATGCATATATGGCTGGTGGAAAGCTCTATGGTTACATTTTTGCAAAAAAGCCAATTTTTCCCTACTGCAAAGGAATAAGTTTTACTTTAACTATCATGGTGGTTGAAACATCATTGAGAAGGTATCCCCCAACTCAATGATCCCAATTAAAGTAATTAACAACCCAACAATATTAATTTAGAGTGATGAGATACATGTGAATACTCAAGTACTAGATACTCAGAATTGTCCATAACCGGGGACACGGCTAACCATGGTTAGATTGTACACTCTGCAGAGGTTTGCGCACTTTTGCCACAAGACTCGATCGCCTCCGTTGGTTTCTCGCACTGCATGGTGTTTGAGAGACGGATGACGAAGACATAGTCTTTCAGAAACATTAACTCTCTACTCCGGATAGATCATACCAAACCTACAAAACCCACTACCTGCTGATCTACCTCTTCGAAAGCTTCACGTAACTTACTCAACTATGCTAGAGCCCATAATAGCTTGTGGCTGCACACGGAAGTTTCTAGCATGAATAATCTCAGTTCCCTATGAGCCATGGTGGCGGACCATAGGAAGATCACACGGGTACCCCGGGATTTCCAAAAATGCATAACACCTTGGGTTCCCTGTGTGCCTCAATCCACCCAGATGTGTATTTAAGTTGCCACCTTAAAGTAAACTATTGATTAACAATCTCACATCTGTCGTGAATATCTCTCAAACCCAAACCACGTCTACGAGCATAGCATGGCAATATAAGCATAACGTAGAAGTAACTCAAAAGGGTTTGATAGTAACAGGGCAATAGGTTTCCTACCTCATCATCTACTTCCCAACCCACAAGTTAATGACATCCTAACCATGCAATGTTTGAGGGTTGAAACTAATGCATAAAAACTGGGTATGAAAGGTATGATCAAGTGTTACTTGCCTGCAATGTTGATGAAGATGATTCGTACTCAAAACTCTTGATAGGTCTACTCGTCACACTCCGGTCAATCTATCGTAAGCAATCAATAGTAACCACACATAAGCAATCACTCCAAAAGATCGGAAAGATCAAAGAAACAATTCGGAAAACAACAAAACCAAGCAAATAAATCTTGCAACAAAAAAACAATTTCTAATAGTACCAAAATTATGTGAATTTGGCCTTATCAGAAAGTTTAGGTCAAGAGCTTCGATTTGCAAAAAGAATCAACTAAATCGGAGTTACGAAACTCAAGTTATGACCAAATGAAGTTCAAAACAAATCTGTTTGAGTTCAAATTTTAAAACTTTCAAAAACATGTTTGAGTGGGATTACTGGATAGAGGGGATCATAACGAAGAGGTGAGCGTTGGTTTCGTTGAATTTGGACTAACGAGTAAAAAGTTATAGCCGTTTGAAAATCAGGGACTAATCTGTAGAAAAAGTACTACAAAGAGGTCCCTGTCAGAAAACTAAAATAAAAAGAAAAATCTAAATAGCGAACGTTCGTTACTGAACGCTCAACAATGAAAATCGTTCGCTACCGGATACTAACGGATGAACGTCCACTAATTAATGTAACAAAAAAAATAAAACCGATTTTAAAAGAAAAACTGGAGGAAGAAAAATAAACCGGACCAGGGAGGTTTTTACCGGTTCGGTAGATTAAACTGGCGGCGGCGGTGGTTAACTCCGGCAAGGGCGGCGCGAACTCCGGTGAGATGAGGCGGCGGCTCCGGCGGTCGCGGAGGACGGCGAAGCCGTCGGGGAGGGGCGGCGCGAGACGGCGGACGCGGTGGTGGCGTCGGCGGCGGTTGACGGCGACGAGGGCGACGGCTGCGGCCTCTGGCGGTGGCGGATCTCGTCGGGCGGCGGCGGCGGTCTGCGAGAGGAGAGAGGAACGGGGTCGGGGCCTCGGGTTTTATGGAGGAGGGGGAGGCGCGGCTTGGAGAAGGGGAAAGAGGAGGCCGGGGCGAACACAGACGCCGGCGGCCTTGTGGCGTGCCGTGGTGGCGGCGGACTCCCGCTCGGGAGGAAGGCGGCGCGGCTGGGCTGGGCCTTGGCCTAGCCGGTTGGCTGGGCCGGCCCAGTCGGCGGAAGGATTTTTTTTTAAAACAGACAAACAAAAATAAAACAAAAGAAATAATAATAAAAAAAATTATATAGGCATATAATATATCAAAATTTGCAGAAAAAGATTTTCTACAACCTGGACAATTTCATAGCATTAAATAAAATTCACACAAATTAAAATAAAGCAAAGATTGCTTCTGGTCCAATAAAATCCAACAAAAATTATTTTAAAAATACCAAAATGACTTCAAATTAATTTCTCTCCAATTTTCTGATGTAGGGAATCATGTTACCCTATTTTCCATATATTTTATCTTTGGAGAAAAATAATTTGAATAAAACTCAAATAACTCCAATTGAAAATAAATTCAAAAGAACTTTGAATTTAATTCTTTGAAACTCCCAACTCATATTTCATATGTTTTGAAGAAGTCATTTTATCTTCGCTCGTGAAAATCATTGAGTTGCTTAAAGTTTCAGAATTGGAAATATTCTCAAATGAAGTTCAAATATTTTCAACACCCCTTGTCATTTAAATAAATGGAAGAAGTCATGTCATCTTCTCTCCGTGGTTTTGTGATGAAAAGAATTTGAATTCGAAGATCATAAAAGCAAAATGAAAGTTTGGGAAAGTCCTTTTATTCCCTCTCATTTAACTTTCAAAAGTTTCAATTCAATTACTTTCTACCAATCAATCAAACAATCAATCAAGACTATCTATCTGTTTATAACATTCCAAAATTTAGAATTTTGGGATGTTACAAACTACCACCCTTAAAATGAATCTCGTCCTCGAGATTCGGGGAGGATAGCAAGAAATAGGTTAGGTTTGGGGTCTTCTCAAAATCCATCGATCATCTCCGGGGTCTCGGGTGCTACCACCCTTAGAAGCATTGTTAAGGTTCCATCAAAACTCATATACTCCATCCTTATTACTGACAGTGTCGGTCTTCTCAGGTCGTAAGGATAATTCCTTCTCTGGGCTCTTCCGGTAGTGGCATAACCTTTTCCTCTATCTCTTCTGTCCTTTCATCTTGGTAAGGTTGTTCCGAGACTGGTTCTTCATAGCTGACGGGTCTGGCGCCAATACTAATCAGCTATCGATATCTCATGGTGGTCAACAATTTATGGTTTGTCCTGCAGGAAAGGGTCTGGGCTGAACCTCACCGTATAACCTACGGTTGGCAACGACTGCCTTGTACAAGGGGAAAAAAATACCTATACCATTCTAAGGTTTAGACAGGGTTTTGATCGTCGTCTCTCTACTATAGGTAAGTCACTCAGATTTACCATTCCATATAGCAAAGCGAATAATAAGATTAAGTCGGTATGGTGATCAATCCATCCCGCACCCAAATCATTACCTTGTACATGGTTTAGCGAATCTCGCATTCTAACACTCGGTCATCCTCACAAGCATTGCAGAATTTCTCTTGTCGATTTAACCAAGTTCGGAAAATACATTGATTCTGCAAGCCAAACAAACATCTATCGTTCCTTCACAACTCTCAGGTTTTGCATAAACTCCTATAGAATCGTCTATCGATAAAATCGTAACTTCTTCCAGGGTTTCTCCTTCAATAAGAGTGTGCTTGCTTCTTGGCAGGTCCTGGAGCCTGTGGGTTATGGCCCACCTCATCACTTAAAATCCTTGAACACATCATCTGGGCAACTAATCATTATCCCAACATCCAACTTCCTGGCATACTTAAAATCCATCCAAATGTACTGTCTCTTTTCCTTATATTGGAACCAAACGGGGACATGATTACTCAGACTCTTCATGGAATTTCCATCTTCCAACATCATACCTCCTTTATATCCAATAGTAATTCATCTCTTCATCCTCGTGGGATGTCGCACATACCGAGATAAAAGCTCATACTTATGAAGTCCATACTCCACTTCGTGGAACATCATTATCCTTTCCAGGGTTAAGGGTCCTTACAGGGGAATATTGGCCATCTCTGCATGGCACTTCTTCAACTGGGAAACGTGAAACACATCATGAACTCCTGACAGTCCTTCGGGTGACTTCAACTTGTTAGCCAATTCTCCCATACGTTCCAAAACTCGGTATGGTCCTACAAATCTCGGGGCTAACTTTCCCTTAACTTCAAATCGTATTAACTCCTCACAGAGGGGACACACGAAGATATGCTCTGTCTCCAATTTCATAGGCTACCTCGTTGTGTTTTTGAGTCTGCATAACTCTTCTGCCGGGACTGAGCTATCTTCAGTCCATCACGAATCCACTTAACATTTTTTTCTGACTCCTTGATCACATTTGGTCCAAACAACTGACGGTCTCCAACTTCATCCCACATCAATGGTGTCTGGCTCCTTCTCCCATACAAAGCTTCAAAAGGGGCCATCTTCAAACTGACTTGGTAGCTGTTGTTGAATGAGAACTCCGCGTAAGGTAGATTATCATCACTACTAGATCCATAATCTAGCACACACACTCTCAACTTGTCCTCCAGAATCTGATTGACTCTCGATTTATCCATCTGTCTGCAGATGAAAGGCTGTACTGAACTCTAGCCTAGTACCCAAAGTCTGGTGCAGCATGATTCCAAAACTTTGAGGTAAACTGTGTTCCTCTATGATGGTCCTCGGAACTCCATGCAGACATACGATCCTGGTCAAATATATCTTGGCCAACTTTGCACTTGTATAGGTGGTTTTCACTGGGATAAAGTGAGCCACTTTGTTCAAGCGAATCAACTACTACTACCCAGATAGAATCATATCCCGATCGGGTTCTGGGAAATCCGGTAATGAGATCCATGCCAAGCTTATCCCACTTCCATTCGGGTATCGGCATAGGCTATAGTAATCCTGCTGGCTTCTGATGCTCTGCTTTTACTCTCTGACATACATCACATACGTCTACACACTCCGCAATATCCTTCTTCATACCAGTCCACCAGAAACACTCCTTCAAATCCAAATACATCTTGGTGTTTCCAGGGCGAATCGAGTATGGTGAGTCATGAGCCTCCTGAAGTATTAATTTCCTGATCTTTGCATTATTGGGTATATGTACACTGTCCTCAAACCATAAGGTGTCGTGCTTATCCTTACGAAAGCCTTTGGCCTTTCCTTTGCTCATCCTCTCTTTTATCTCAGCAATCTCTTTGTCATACTTCTGAGCTTCACGGATCTTTACCCAAAGAATGCGGCGAACATCCATTGCTGCAACAAAACCTTTTGGAACAATCTCCAACCGAAGTTCCCTGAGATCCTCGGCTAACTCCTTTGGTAATCCTCTGCTTATGAGGGTATTCGTCCTTGTTTTCTTTATGGTTGTGTCCAAATTCTCCACAAAGCTGGTATGCACAAGGTTTCTTCATATCTATTCCATAAGGCCTCAACCTCTGGGACACAAACCGAGACTTTGGCAAAGTTAACTTAATTTCTCCCCAAGTGGTTACTCCTTGCCATCCGTTGATGGTTTGGTACATCCTCCACCAACTAGCAGCACCTCTTTCAAAACACTTAAGAGCATGCTGAGCCATATCCTTTCTGACTATAGGGTTGTTCTCCATATGATCCTCCATGTTCTGAATCCATCGTTCTGTCTCCAATTGACTTATCGGTCTAGAAAATGCAAGCTCTTCTCCATTCGTCCTCTATTGGGTCCATGGGTTTTGAGGTGGGATAAGAGAGATAGAGAGGGATACACACAATGCAAACAATAGTTTTGAAAAGACAGGTTTTATTGTGGCTGTCGGAAAAACAACAAACAAATGACAGCTCACAAACGTCGCATCTAACGTAAGGGTATATCAGGGGTTTGGGCTTCTAATGGTCAATGTCGTCAAACTCTTCAAGTCTTGGTCATGTCTCTGATGGCTTCTTCTGATCATGCTTGTCCTTCTCAAGTTCTTTTGCAAGATCATCTCTATTGACGCAGAGTCTCTCGTGACGTCCTTTAATATTCCTGGAGTTGCATTCCAAACTTCTGGTTTCATCAACCTTGATATGAACGATGATCCTACTGTGCTTTAGTTCCTGACAAATCTTTGATGTCTCAAGGTTTTGCTCCTCAGCTTGTCTACTTTCAGTTTCAGGTTCCTGAACTCTTCATGAATTGCCTCCTTGCCAAATACGGCTTCCTGCAGATCCATCTTAAACTCCTTGATGTAATACTCCAGATCCTGGCTATACGCCAGCTAATGTTAAAACTGCATCTTTTGCTGATAGGTGCTCCATCAGCCTTCTACCATCCAATCATTCCATGCATATGCATGCTTAACTCCGCACGGTAACAATAGCATAGGCGAATGATAACATCATGGATGGCCATCTTTCTGCTCTTGTCATTTCCATGAGCTATCTCGCCATAGTTGATATCTCCTGCCTTAGGGTTTTCCTTGACAGAACTTTGAATTCTAATGCTCCATGTTCCAGTCGTTCTCCGATACACCTTGATCTAGGAATTCTTCAGAGCCTTCAAAATCTCATAGTCTTCGGAGTCTTCAACAGTTGTAGTTTCCATTTACACGGTAAAATCTTCTTCATTCCAAATGGTCTTAGTTGTCCGATATCTTGTCTCCTTGGAGTGGTCTCATCAGTCAAATCTTCAAGTGTCAAAAGGGGAAAAGGGGTATGGTCTCACTAAGAGGGAATATTTGAATAAACTCAGAAGAGAAGAGAGAAAAAAAATCTTTTTGGAAATGAAGTTGTAGAGAGAAAATCTTTCCTATGGGCTTGTCAGTTTCTAGGGTCACGTCCCCACAACAACATGTGCTCGATACCATCTTGTAGCGTCCCGACTCGATTGGATCTAGTCTCTGTGCTTATTGTCTTCCCTGGATCGGTATGTCGACACACAAGACTCGAAGGATTTATAATGTAGGTAAATCACATGTATACAGTAGCGTAAATACTATTACCTCAATCCCAAAAGATAGCGGAAGCAACAAGGTTATGGATTCCCATCAACACCAACGGCAAAGTTGAGTATAGGAAATCGTAACCCTAACGTATCACTTACTCGTCATCTGAAAAGTACGCAACATGAAACGTTGTACCGAAACGGGTCAGCACATGGAATATGCTGGCAAAGTAACACATAGAGAGTAATGAAAGAATAAGCTATACTACATGCATATATGGCTGGTGGAAAGCTCTATGGTTACATTTTTGCAAAAAGCCAATTTTTCCCTACTGCAAAGGAATAAGTTTTACTTTAACTATCATGGTGGTTGAAACATCATTGAGAAGGTACCCCCCAACTCAATGATCCCAATTAAAGTAATTAACAACCCAACAATATTAATTTAGAGTGATGAGATACATGTGAATACTCAAGTACTAGATACTCAGAATTGTCCATAACCAGGGACACGGATAACCATGATTAGATTGTACACTCTGCGGAGGTTTGCGCACTTTTCCCACAAGACTCGATCGCCTCCGTTGGTTTCTCGCACTGCATGGTGTTTGAGAGACGGATGACCAAGACATAGTCTTTCAGAAACATTAACTCTCTACTCCGGATAGATCATACCAAACCTACAAAACACACTACCTGCTGATCTACCTCTTCGAAAGCTTCACGTAACTTACTCAACTATGCTAGAGCCCATAATAGCTTGTGGCTGCACACGGAAGTTTCTAGCATGAATAATCTCAGTTCCCTTTGAGCCTGGGTGGCGGTCCATAGGAAGATCACACGGGTACCCCGGGATTTCCAAAAAATCAGACAACACTGGGTTCCCCAGGTGCCTCAATCCACCCAGATGTGTATTTAAGTTGCCACCTTAAAGTAAACCATTAATTATCAATCTCACATCTGTCGTGAATATCTCTCAAACCCAAACCACGTCTACGAGCATAGCATGGCAATATAAGCATAACGTAGAAGTAACTCCCAAGGGTTTGATAGTAACAGGGCAATAGGTTTCCTACCTCATCATCTACTTCCCAACCCACAAGTTAATGACATCCTAACCATGCAATGTTTGAGGGTTGAAACTAATGCATAAAAACTGGGTATGAAAGGTATGATCAAGTGTTACTTGCCTGCAATGTTGATGAAGATGATTCGTACTCAAAACTCTTGATAGGTCTACTTGTCACACTCCGGTCAATCTATCGTAAGCAATCAATAGTAACCACACATAAGCAATCACTCCAAAAGATCGGAAAGATCGAAGAAACAATTCGGAAAACAACAAAACCAAGCAAATAACTCTTGCAACAAAAAACAATTTCTAACAGTACCAAAATTATGTGAATTTGGCCTTATCAGAAAGTTTAGGTCAAGAGCTTCGATTTGCAAAAACAATCAACTAAATCGGAGTTACGAAACTCAAGTTATGACCAAACGAAGTTCAAATACAAATCTGTTTGAATTCAAATTTTAAAACTTTCAAAAACATGTTTGAGTTGTATTACTGGATAGAGGGGATCATAACGAAGACGTGAGCGTTGGTTTCGTTGAATTTGGACTAACGAGTAAAAAGTTATAGCCGTTTGAAAATCAGGGACTAATCTGTAGAAAAAGTACTACAAAGAGGTCCTTGTCAGAAAACTAAAATAAAAAGAAAAATCTAAATAGCGAACGTTCGTTACTGAACGCTCAACAATGAAAATCGTTCGCTACCGAATACAAACGGACGAACGTCCACTAATTAATCTAACAAAAAAAATAAAACCGATTTTAAAATAAAAACTGGAGGAAAAAAAATAAACCGGACCGGGGAGGTTTATACCGGTTCGGTAGATTAAACCGGCGGCGGCGGTGGTTAACTCCGGCAAGGGCGGCACGAACTCCGGCGAGATGAGGCGGCGGATCCGGCGGTCGCAGAGGACGGCGAAGACGCCGGGGAGGGGCGGCGCGAGACGGCGGACGCGGTGGTGGCGCTTGGCGGCGGTTGACGGCGACGAGGGCGACGGCTGCGGCCTCCGGCAAGCGGATCTCGTCGGGCGGCGGCGATCTGCGAGAGGAGAGAGGAACGGGGTCGGGGCCTCGGGTTTTATGGAGGAGGGGGAGGCGCGGCTTGGAGAAGGGGAAAGAGGAGGCCGGGACGGGCACGGACGCCGAGGCGGCGCGGTGGCGTGCCGTGGTGGCGGCGGACTCCCGCTCGGGAGGAAGGCGGCGCGGCTGGGCTGGGCCTTGGCCTGGCCGGTTGGCTGGGCCGGCCCAGTCGGCGGAAGGATTTTTTTTTAAAATAGACAAACAAAAATAAAACAAAAGAAATAATAATAATAATAAATTATATAGGCATATAATATATCAAAATTTGCAGAAAAAGATTTTCTACAACCTGGACATTTTTATAGCATTGAATAAAATTCACACAAATTAAAATAAAGCAAAGAGTGCTTCTGGTCCAATAAAATCCAACAAAAATTATTTTAAAAATACCAAAATGACTTCAAATTAATTTCTCTCCAATTTTCTGATGTAGGGAATCATGTTACCCTATTTTCCATATATTTTATTTTTGGAGAAAAATAATTTGAATAAAACTCAAATAACTCCAAATTGAAAATAAATTCAGAAGAACTTTGAATTTAATTCTTTGAAACTCCCAACTCATATTTTATATGTTTTGAAGAAGTCATTTTATCTTCGCTCGTGAAAATCATTGAGTTGCTTAAAGTTTCAGAATTGGAAATATTCTCAAATGAAGTTAAAATATTTTCAACACCCCTTGTCATTTAAATAAATGGAAGAAGTCATGTCATCTTCTCTCCAGGGTTTTGTGATGAAAAGAATTTGAATTCTCAAGATCATAAAAGCAAAATGAAGGTTTGGGAAAGTCCTTTTATTCCCTCTCATTTAACTTTCAAAAGTTTCGAATTCACTCACTTTCAGTCAATCAATCAAACAATCAATCAAGACTATCTATCTGTTTATAACATTCCAAAATTTAGAATTTTGGGATGTTACAGCTGTTGGGTTATGTGACTTAGATCGTCTGCGTCCGGAGGTCGAACATAGGTTCCCTGGAAATTGGCCCAAAAAGCATCCTCAAGCTCTTCCCAACTACCAATGGTGTTTTCGGGGAGGCTTTTAAGCCAATGCGGGCTGGCCCTTTGAGCTTGAGGGATAGGTATTTTTTGGCGGGAGATCATCTCCTCCGCCATGTGTATGTGGAGGATATAATCTTCAATCCGCACTCCGGGGTCTATCGTTCCGTCAGATGCCTCTATGTTTACGGGCTTGAATCACCGAAATTCATGATCCAGACCTCATCGGTGAAACATAGAGGGTGCGCGCGCCTCGTATTTGGGCGTGCCGTGATGTTCGGATATTTGACGTGTTGTATTGCTCGCCAAAACTTGTTTCCTTGGCCCGTAGATAGATCTAACTGGGCCATCCTTTTGGTGTGAATCCTTATGCGGATCGCATGCCGGCTTGTGTGCGGCGCCGCTTGCCGCTCTACATTTGCCATGTGGTCGTCTATCCGACCCGGCAGCCTCTTTGTTTTTTGATCGTGGGGGTTCTACGGCCTCCTCATCGAATTCGGGCAGTAGTTTGCGCTTTGGGTAGCTCTTTGCTTGGCGGCTGTCGCCATATTTGTCTGCAGTGTTGAGTAATTTACTCCATCTCATTCGGAGTGCGTCTTCCGCTGTTACGAGCCTCTGTTCTGCTTTTTCAAGCTACACGCAGTAGCGAGGAGCTCTTTGTGGAGGTTCTTCTGATCCAATGACGTGTCCGGCGTGAGATCGTCCGGACTGTTGTCCTTGCCGGGGACGGGTTGTTTGTCCAAGTTGGCCTGTTGTAGCGACCCGACCCGAATGGATCAAGTCTCTGTGCTCAGGTGTCATCCCTAGATCAAGAATGTCGACACCACACGCATGAAGGATTTATAACAGAGTAGCAATCACACACTTATTACATCGTTGTCCAAAAGAGAACTTATTACCATAAAAATGGCTTAAGGCCATCTAATAACGATAACGGTGAAGACTTGGAAGATAAGTGAGTCCATCAACTCCAGTGACATCATCGAGTATAGAACCACGACCTAAAGCACCTTACTGCGTCAGTCAAAAAGTCTGCAACATGAAAGTTGCAGCCCGAAAACGGGTCAGCACATGGAATATGCTGGCAATGTAACACATAGAGAGTAATGAATGATAAGCCTGTACTACATGCATATGTGGCTGGTGGTAAAGCTCTACGATTACAATTTTGCATAAAGCCAGTTTTTCCCTACTGCAAAGGAATAAATTTGTTTAACTATCATGGTGGTTGTTAAACATTGAGAATGGTTGACAGCATCCTCAATCCCAATTAAAAATAATCCTTAACAAACCCAACAATATTAAATTAGAGTAACATGTTGAGATTCACATGATATTCAAGTACTAGATACTCAAGATGTCCATAACCGGGGACACGGCTAATCATGATTAGTTTATACACTCTGCAGAGGTTTGCGACTTTTCCCCACAAGACTCGATCGCCTCCGTTTGGTTTCTCGTCTTTGCAGGGTGTTTGAGAAACGGATGACCGAGACATAGTCTTTCAGAAGCGCTAGCACCTTACGATGGGTAGACCGGTACACCTACATCCCCTACATCTGCTAGTCCACCACTATAAGAGCTCGCACGACTTAGTCAACTATGCCAGAGCCCATAATGGCTTGTGGCTGCACACGGAAGTTACTAGTTTGAATAATCTCATGATCCCTTTGAGCCTGGGTGGCGGTCCGAAGAAAAAGAGGCAAGTCCTGATGGAAACCAGGTGCCTCAATCCACCCAGATGTGTGTTTAAGTTGCCACCTTAGATAAACCATTAATTTAACAATCTCACATCTGTCATGGATATCACTCACCCAATCCACGTCTACTAGCATAGCATGGCATAATAAGCAAACGTAGAAGTAACTCCCAAAGGTTTCATAAGTAAAACAGGTAATAGGTACTACCTCAATCTACTTCCCATCCCACAATTTATTTAGATCCTAATCATGCAAGTGTTTGAGGATTGATCTAATGCGTAAAAACTGGGTGGTAGAAGAGGTATGATCAAGTGTTACTTGCCTTGCTGATGATCCGCAAAACCTAGAGATTCGAAGTAACAAGCGGCGCACTCCGGGTGATCTATCGCAGACAAACAACAAGCATACAATAAGTACTCATCTAATGCACGGGTAAATCTCGAATAAAAGATCTGACCAGAAATTTCAACTTAAGAACCCCGGTTGCAAAAGAAAACGAATCAAACAAAACAACGGAAAACAACCGGCGGAAGAAAACAGCTCGGTTCTAGCAAGTTGAAACTAGGTCAAATTTTACAGTAGCAAGACTTTATTTAAGTTGATTAGTCGGAACGGCGGTTTCGAAATGAAACTCCAGGCGCTTGAATCACCTGATTCCGATAAAAGAATGAGAAGATAAACTAGAACGAAGATCGAATCTGAAATCATGATCAGAAAGAATAGCGGAATAAATCCGATTAAAGGAAAAACGAAGAACGGTTAAACGAACAAACGTTCGTTAACCGGGAATAACCGGTGATCACGTTCGTTAAGACGAACGGTCCGGCGAACGCTCGCTAAACAAAACCGAAAATAAAACCGATCTAGGTTTTCGAAAATAAAACCGAACAACGGAAAGAAAACCGGAAATAAAACCGATCTAGGGTTTTTTAAAAAACCGAATAAAAGAAAAAAGAAAACCGGAACGGTTTTTTATAAAAAAAACCAAACAACGGGGAGGGTGGCGCGGCGCGGCTACCTCGACAAGGTGGGGCTCCGGCGGGGCGGCGGCTAGGGGCGACGGCGGCGGCGCTAGTGGCGGCGGCGGCGGGTTGGGGTTGGGGAGAGGAGAGGGGGGGTTTGTGGGGAGAAGAGGGGGGGGCTTGGGTATTTAAAAGGGGGGGAAGGGTGGCTTGGGGGAGGGGGCAAGCAAGGGGAGGAGGAGGAGGAGTCCTCCTCGGTATCGGCCTTGGCCAGCGCTTGTGGCGTGGGAGGCGGCTGGGCCCTTGGCCCAGCAGGCGCCATGGTTTTTTAAATATCGCGCGCAGAAAAACGAATAAAATAAAATCTAAACGAACTCCAAAATTTACAAAGTAAATTTTCCCCGACTCCTAAAAATGAGTCGAACAAAATGAACTTTTACTCAGGGCCAAAATGCAAATTTTGAAATCACGCTTTCTCCCTAAGGCAAAATAAACTCCGAAAAATCCCGAATTTGATTTATTTATTAAATCTTCATTTTATTTTCCAAATTTTTGGGAAAGTCATATTATTCCCTCTCATATTTTGATATTGGAAAAATTATTTGAAGCTGAAATAAATAAACTCAAATGATCCTCTTTTTCATAATTCGTGGAAACACAAATATGAAATTTTTTGAAATCTCCAACTCTCTCTGAGGGTCCTTGAGTTGCGTGAAATTTCTAGGATCGGCAAAATGCAAGAAAATATGTAATGCATGATGATCTAATGTATAACATTCCAAATTGAAAATTTGGGATGTTACAAACCTACCCCCCTTAAGATGAATCTCGCCCTCGAGATTCGGGTTGGCTAGAAAATAGGTGAGGGTGATCCTTGAGAAAATCTTATTCTCTTTCCCAGGTGGCTTCATCCTCAGTGTGGTGGCTCCATTGAACTTTGCAAAACTTGATAACCTTGCTGCGAGTAACTCTGCTGGCATAATCGAGAATCTTGACTGGTTTCTCCTCATATGTCAAATCATCCTTTAACTGAATTGCTTCAAGTGGCATTGTATCTCTTAACGGTACCTCTGCCATCTCGGCGTGACATTTCTTCAGCTGAGAAACATGGAATACATCATGAACTCCTGACAGTCCCTCTGGCAATTCCAGTTTATAAGCAACTTCTCCCATGCGTTGCAAGATCTTATATGGTCCAACGAAACGTGGTGCTAATTTTCCTTTAACTCCAAAACGCTTAACTCCTCGAAGTGGGGATACTCTAAGATAAACTTTGTCTCCAACTTCATATTCTATCGCCTTACGTTCTGAATCCGCATAGCTTTTTCTGCAGGATCGGGCTACCTTGAGCCTATCGCGAATCAACTTAACCTTCTGTTCAGACTCTTTAATCAAATCTGGTCCAAACAACTGACGGTCTCCAACTTCGTCCCATGATAACGGTGTCCTGCACCTCCTTCCGTATAAAGCGTCGAAAGGTGCCATCTTCAAGCTGGTTTGGTAACTGTTGTTATAAGAAAACTCTGCATACGACAAGTTATCATCCCAACTAGATCCATAATCTAGTGCACAAGCTCTCAAAGATATCCTCCAAAATCTGATTGACTCTCTCGGTCATCCATCGGATGCAGGTGGAAAGTCATCTTGAATTCCAGCCTGGTTCCCAATGTTTCGCAAATCGATTCCAAAACTTTGAGGTAAATTGGGTTCTCTATCGATCTGATACTCCTCGGAACTCCGTGCAAACACACAATTCTGGTCATGTATATCTTTGCCAACTTAGCACTTTGCTATAGGTAGTCTTGACTGGAATGAAATGAGCTACTTTCGTCAGCGATCGACTATAACCCAAATCGAGTCATAGCTCGAACGAGTCTTTGGCAAACCTGTGATGAAATCCATGCCTAGTTTATCCCACTTCCATTCGGTATCGGCAATGGTTGCAACCATCCTGCTGGCTTCTGATGTTCTGCCTTCACCCTTTGACATACATCACAAACTGCTACATACTCTGCAATATCCTTCTTCATTCCGGTCCACCAGAACGTTTCCTTCAAATCTAAATACATCTTGGTATTTCCTGGGTGAATCGAGTAGGGCGAGTCATGTGCTTCTTGCAAAATCAACTTCCTGATCTCCGGGTCATTTGGCACATAAACACGGTCCTCAAACCATAGGGTATCGTGCTCATCCTCACAAAATCCCTTTGCTTTTCCTTCGCTCATTTTCTCCTTTATAGAGGCAATTTCCTTGTCTGCCTTTTGAGCTTCTCTGATTTTGTCCATTAACGTAGATTGAATCTCCAATGCTGCTACATAGCCTCTCGGAACTATTTCGAAACATAGCTCTCGAAGGTCCTCGGCTAATTCCTGGGGTACTCCTCCCAACATTAGTGTATTGACGTGGCTCTTACGGCTCAAGGCGTATGCTACAACGTTAGCCTTCCCGGGGTGATAATGCAATCTCATATCATAATCCTTAATAAGCTCCAACCATCTCCTCTGTCTGAGATTTAATTCCTTTTGCGTGAAGATGTACTTCAAACTCTTGTAATCCATGTACACCTCACAATGATTTCCAATGAGAAAATGTCTCCATGTTTTCAATGAATGCACAACGGCTGCTAACTCCAAATCATGTGTGGCGTAATTCAACTCATGAGGCTTAAGCTGTCGTGAAGCATACGAAACAACTCTTCCTTCCTGCATAAGCACTGCTCCAAGTCCTCGACGTGAAGCGCCGCAATACACCTCAAAATCCTTGGTCCGATCTCGCAAAATTAACACTGGTGAGGTAACCAATCTTTTCTTCAACTCCTGAAAACTTGCCTCACAATCCTCACCCATAAGAACTTGGTATCCTTTTTCAGCAATTCCGTCATAGGCTTTGCAATCCTTGAGAAATTCTCAATGAATCTTCGGTAGTATCCTGCGAGTCCAAGGAAACTCCGGATCTCTCCAACTGTCGTTGGTGCTTCCCACTTGGTTACGGTCTCAACCTTCGTGGGGTCAACTGCTATCCCTTCTTCGGATATCACATGTCCAAGAGATCCAACTTCCTTTAGCCAAAACTCACATTTGCTGAACTTGGCATATAACTGATGTTCCCTTAGTTTCTCCAGAACCAATCGCAAATGTTCCTTATGTTCCTCTTCATTCTTCGAGAAAACCAAAATATCATCTATGAACACCACGACTTACTTATCCAAAAACTCCATAAACACTTTGTTCATCAGGTTCATGAAATAGGCAGGCGCGTTAGTCAGTCCAAATGACATAACGGTATATTCATACAGTCCATATCTCGTGGTAAATGCTATCTTAGGTATGTCCTGCTCTCGTATCTTCAACTGATGGTACCCTGATCGCAAATCAATCTTAGAGAACACTTTAGCTCCTTGCAAACGATCAAACAGATCATTTATCATTGGTAGTGGGTACTTGTTCTTGATTGTTACTTCATTTAAACCACGATAGTCAACAACCATCCTTAACGATCCGTCCTTCTTCTCTACTAAAAGTACGGGTGATCCCCAAGGCGAAGAACTTGGGCGTATAAATCCTTTATCCAATAGCTCCTTAATCTGCTTCTTGATTTCAGCCAAATCCTGTGCGGGCATCCTATATGGTCGCTTCGATATTGGGCACATGCACCGCAAAAGCTCAATCAAAACTCAATGTCTCTATCCGGTGGCATTCTGGCAATTCCTCAGAAATACATCGTGGTAATCCTTCACCACCGCACCTCTTCCTGCACAACTCCCGATAAGGAATTTACTTGATTCCTATTTGGTCCATGTCGCGATACATACCTAATCCTTCTTCCCTCCGTGTCGTGAGCAAAATCGTCTTACTTGCGCAATCGATGTTTCCCCATACATCGATAGCCAATCCATACCAAGAATCACATCCAATCCTTGGGATTCCAAAATGATCAAATCCGTCGAGAACACATGCCTTCCTATACTTAATGGCACTTGAAAACATCCTTGTTCGGCCATATACTCCGCCTCTGGTGAGCTTATTAGCATAGGGTTTTAAGAATCTGAGTAGGCAGGCTATACTTTTCTACAAATCCCTTGATATGTATGAATGCGTTGCACCGGTATCGAAAAGTACTAGTGCAGTAAATGACTTAACCAAAAACTTACCGATTACTGCATCGGGCTGATCTTCAACCTCCTCCACATGAATGTGGTTCACCTGTCCCCTGTTGAAAGGGTTTGGCTTCTTTCCAGAGCTTCCATTTCCACCTTGGCCTTCGGGACATTCATTTGCATAATGTCCTGTCTTGGAACACTTGTAACAGGTGACATGGCTCAGGTCTTTCTTGGTTGGGGTTGATGGTGTGGTCCAGTTCTGACCGTTGCTTCCTCCATTCCCATTACCATTTTTGTGACCATTATGGTTGTGCGAACTACCTCCTCCATGGGTATGCTGAAACTGAACTCCCTGTTTAGGGGTATAACGGGTTTCATTGGGCTCTGAGTTATACTTCCCGACCATACTTCCTCTTGCGGTTCTCAATTTGCTGCTGCTTTCCTTCAATCATAAGGGCACGGTCTACCAACTCCTGGTAGTTATTGAAACTTGCTACCATCAACTGCATGCTTAACTCATCATTTAGTCCTTCCAGAAACTTCTCCTGCTTAGTCAGATCCGTAGCAACGCTCATCCGGGGCATAACGTGCTAACTTACTAAAATCATCCACATCTTGCCAACAGTCCTTCCTCCTTGGCGTAAATTGCGAAACTCACGCTTCTTCATGGCCATAGCTCCTGCTGAGACATGGGCAGTGCGGAAAGCTTGCTGAAACTGATCCCATATGACTGTGTCTACATGGTAAGTGGCGGTAAAATTCTCCCACCATGCTGTTGCGGGTCCTTCAAGCTGGTGTGCAGCAAACTTCACCTTTTCTCCATCTGTACATCCTGCAGTGGTCAACTCCCTCCCTATCTTACGGAGCCAATCATCTGCTACAATCGGCTCGGTGTTATCGAATACACCGCGGATTCAGCCTATGGAAACGAGTCAAGTGATCCGCAGTGGTGGTGGTGGTGGGTTGTTGTTGTTGTTGTTGCCTTGGTTCTGTACTCAATGTTTGGATCAAAGTGTTCCTTTGGATCAACTGGGTGATCTCTGGCGGGAAAACAAACCCGGGGTCGCGTCTCGGAGGCATCTGATGGGTTTTAGAAAAGACGAGAAATTAACAATAGAGTGAGGTCTAAGGAGAAAACACTACCCAAATGCATATGAGCAATTGCACACAAAATCACTTCATTCAATTCAAACAAAGGGCTTACAACGATCTAACTATCGCAAAAGTGCGTGTACTATGATGTTTACATGGAGGGAATACTACTAATATGTGGGGTCGTCTATTAATTTGAACCGGTGGAAGACTCCATGATGTCTGCTCCAGCTTCGTCTTCAAAGTCGGGTTCACTTGGATCCGAATCGGTGTCGTCGGTAATGATGTAGTTGCTCGGACCGTCGATGTACTTGTCTTCATTCTTGAGCGCTAATTTCCTCTTGAGTTCTTCAATCTCATACTTAAGATCGCTATTGTGCCTTACTACAGCTACAATCTCGTCCATGTAGTCCTTACGTGTAGACTTCAGCTCTCCTTCAAGTTCGATGATCCTTCCCTTCGCATCCTTCAATTCGATCATATCATTGCACATCTGGTTCTCCTGGCGTCGAATGTGCTAGTTTAACTCCTGGATGAAAGCTGCAATGGATCTATCCTTCTTGGTGCTAACTATCTCCCATTGTTCATCTCGGCGTCCGCAAATCTGGTAGATGGTGTCCTTAAGGTCTTCCTGGTAAACTTCTCCAATGCGTCCCATGGTGATATGAGCTGCCATGCTCTTTCCTGCACTCGTGTTGGTGCACTGAAAACACTATCTATAGGCTTGGTGATTGGGGCGAATGTCCTTCTCGGAACGTGAGCTTGAATCTTCCAGCGCTCCTCTTCAGGCAGAGTGGCGTTGAAAGTCCCGGTGAAGCTTGGTAGTCCAATGTTCAGGTACTTGGTGACTTCCTTCAAGTGAAATCCAAAAGGGGTGCCTTCATCTGGTTGGGCGTACTTGATCTTTGCGTCCATCATCCTAAAAGAGTGGAAAAGATGAGGAGTTACAAAATGTGAAGAGAGTAGTGATCTATGGCTTTAACTTAGTGGTCGTGTCTCATACAACAGGCGTGTGCTCGATACCATCTCTCAGAGCGACCCGACCGAATGGATCAAGTCTCGTGCTCAGTGTCATCCTGGATCAGTAATGTCGACACCACACAAGATTTGAAGGATTTATAACAGAGTAGCAATCACACACTTATTACATCGTTGTCCAAAAGAGAACTTATTACCATAAAAATGGCTTAAGGCCATCTAATAACGATAACAGCTGAAGACTTGGAAGATAAGTGAGTCCATCAACTCCAGCGGCATCACTGAGTATAGAACCACGACCTAAAGCACCTTACTGTCATTCGAAAAGTCTGCAACATGAAAGTTGCAGCCCGAAAACGGGTCAGCACATGGAATATGCTGGCAATGTAACACATAGAGAGTAATGAATCATAAGCCTGTACTACATGCATATGTGGCTGGTGGTAAAGCTCTACGGTTACAATTTTGCATAAAGCCAGTTTTTCCCTACTGCAAAGGAATAAATTTGTTTAACTATCATGGTGGTTGTTAAACATTGAGAATGGTTGACAGCATCCTCAATCCCAATTAAAAATAATCCTTAACAAACCCAACAATATTAAATTAGAGTAACATGTTGAGATTCACATGATATTCAAGTACTAGATACTCAAGATGCCCATAACCGGGGACACGGCTAATCATGATTAGTTTATACACTGCAGAGGTTTCATGACTTTTCCCCACAAGACTCGATCGCCTCCGCTTGGTTTCTCGTCAGCAGGTGTTTGAGAAACGGATGACCGAGACATAGTCTTTCGTAAGCGCTAGCACCTTACGATGGGTAGACCGGTACACCTACATCCCCTACATCTGCTAGTCCACCACTATAAGAGTTCGCATACGACTTAGTCAACTATGCCGAGCCCATAATGGCTTGTGGCTGCACACGGAAGTTACTAGTTTGAATAATCTCATGATCCCTTTGAGCACAGGTGGCGGTCCGAAGAAAAACAGGCAAGTCCTCGATGGAAACCAGGTGCCTCAATCCACCCAGATGTGTGTTTAAGTGGCCACCTTAGATAAACCATTAATTTAACAATCTCACATCTGTCATGGATATCACTCACCCAATCCACGCCTACTAGCATAGCATGGCATAATAAGCAAACGTAGAAGTAACTCCCAAAGGGTTCATAAGTAAAACAGGTAATAGGTACTACCTCAATCTACTTCCCATCCCACAATTTATTTAGATCCTAATCATGCAAGTGTTTGAGGATTGATCTAATGCGTAAAAACTGGGTGGTAGAAGAGGTATGATCAAGTGTTACTTGCCTTGCTGATGATCCGCGAAACCTAGAGATTCGAAGTAACAAGCGGCGTTCCGGGTGATCTATCGCAGACAAACAACAAGCATACAATAAGTACTCATCTAATGCACGGGTAAATCTCGAATAAAAGATCTGACCAGAAATTTCAACTTAAGAACCCCGGTTGCAAAAGAAAACGAATCAAACAAAACAGCAGAAAACAACCGGCGGAAGAAAACAGCTTGGTTCTAGCAAGTTGAAACTAGGTCAAATTTTACAGTAGCAAGACTTTATTTAAGTTGATTAGTCGGAACGGTGGTTTCGAAACGAAACTCCAGGCGCTTGAATCACCTGATTCCGATAAACGAATGAGAAGATAAACTAGAACGAAGATCGAATCTGAAATCGTGATCAGAAAGAATAGCGGAATAAATCCGATTAAAGGAAAAACGAAGAACGGTTAAACGAACGGACGTTCGTTAACCGGGAATAACCGGTGATCACGTTCGTTAAGACGAACGGTCCGGCGACCGCTCAATAAACAAAACCGAAAATAAAACTGATCTAGGGTTTCGAAAATAAAACCGAACAACGGAAAGAAAACCGGAAATAAAACCGATCTAGGATTTTTAAAAAAACCTAATAAAAGAAAAAAGAAAACCGGAACGGTTTTTTATAAAAAAAACGAACAACGGGGAGGGTGGCGCGGCGCGGCTACCTCGACATGGTGGGGCTCCGGCGGGGCGGCGGCTAGGGGCGACGGCGGCGCAAGGCGGCTAAGCGGCGCGCTTAGTGGCGGCGGAGGTGGGTTGGGGTTGGGGAGAGGAGAGGGGGTTTCGGGAGAAGAGGGGGCTTGGGTATTTAAAAGGGGGAAGGGTGGCTTGGGGAGGGGGCAAGCAAGGAGGAGGAGGAGGAATCCTCCTCGGTCTCGGCCGGCGCGTGGCGCCTGCGCCACGGGGAGGGTCGGGCAGGCCGGGCCCTTGGCCCAAAGCGGGCGCTTTTTTTTAAATATCGCGCGCAGAAAAACGAATAAAATAAAATCTAGACGAACTCCAAAATTTACAAAGTAAATTTTCCCCGACTCCTAAAAATGAGTCGAACAAAATGAACTTTTACTCGGGGCCAAAATGCAAATTTTTGAAATCACGCATTTTTCCCTAAGGCAAAATAAACTCCGAAAAATCCCGAATTTGATTTATTTATTAAATATTCATTTTATTTTCCAAATTTTTGGGAAAGTCATATTATTCCCTCTCATATTTTGATATTGGAAAAATTATTTGAAGCTGAAATAAATAAACTCAAATGATCCTCTTTTTCATAATTCGTGGGAACACAAATATGAAAATTTTCGAAATCTCCAACTCTCTCCGAGGGTCCTTGAGTTGCGTGAAATTTCTAGGATCGGCAAAATGCAAGAAAATATGTAATGCATGATGATCTAATGTATAACATTCCAAATTGAAAATTTGGGATGTTACACCTGTTCGGATGGTTGCTCAATGGCATGTTCGTCGTCGGCCGGCTCACCCTGCTCTATGGCTGGGTCTGTGTGGGTGCTATCTTTGTCGAGGTCGGGTTTTGAGCGGCGCCACGCCACCGCTTTGACTGCTTCCGAGGGAATTTTCTTTCGCAGCGTCTCGCCGTTCCTCGTTATCGCTTCCCTTAGGTGTGTTCACCATATATATATCGTAAGTTGAGGTGGCTATCCGAGGCCCCGTGGGCGCTGGTTCTTGGTCGCTCTGGCGTCATCGTCCATATCGCCGATGTCCTCGTGAGTCGAGTCGAGCATGTCTGTTAAGTCATCGGCAGTGGCTACAAAGTGGGTGGTGGGTGGGCGTTGAATTTCTTCGCCGTCTCAATCCCAACCTTCCCGATCAGTTCGCCAGGGCTACCCCGACAAACAGAGAGACTTTAATGAGTTCAGGATATCGCCAAAGGCCGATCGCCGAAAGATGTCCGCGCGGTGAACTCCATAATCGCGCCACCGGATTCGACCGGGCAGGGCACGGAGATTCGGAGTCCGGAAAGGAGTCCGGCACACTGGAGTCACGAAGCTTCGCAGCGACGGGGATGGTGTTCGCTCAATCGCCAGAGATTTCAGTGCCCAGGCGGTGTCCAACCAACCGCCCTCGATCGCTAAACTAGCTCCGGATTAAGGGTCGGAGCGGGCATCGCGGCCTCCGTGGCACCGTTTCGGCGCAGAGCTAGATCGCACTCCATCGAGACAAGGCGGCACGCTTCGGCTGTGGCTCGAATCCGTCGAAGATCAAGTCTCCGCGGACATCGGCCGTATAGTTCAAGCTTTCCAAATCTGACCTGATGGCCAGGCGAAGCTTCGATCTGCTCTAGATGGCCTAGCAAATTGGCCCGCAGCAGCAAAGCCGCCCGAATCTGAAGATCTGTCCGGGAGAAAAGTCTCACCGGATCGCTGCGTCGTTGATGATTGAAGGAGCCATCGGACCTATAGTTGACGCACACAGAGGAACTCTCAATGAAATCACCAATGTCGGTGTCAAAACCGCGGATCTCGGTAGGGGGTCCCGAACTGCGTCTAGGCGGATGGTAACAGGAGACAAGGGACACGATGTCTTTACCTGTGTTCGGGCCCTCTCGATGGAGGTAATACCCTACTCCTGCTTGATTAATATTGATGATATGGGTAGTACAAGAGTAGATCTACCACGAGATCGTAGAGGCTAAACCCTAGAAGCTAGCCTATGTTATGATTGTTGTTCGTCCTACGGACTAAAACCCTTCGGTTTATATAGACACAGAATAGGGTTAGGGTTACACAGAGTCGGTTACAATGGTAGGAAATCTACATATCCGTATCACCAAGCTTGCCTTCCATGCCAAGGAAAGTCCTATCCGGACACGGGACGAAGTCTTCAATCTTGTATCTTCATAGTCTAGGAGTCCGGCCAAAGATGATAGTTCGGCTATCCGGACACCCCCTAGTCCAGGACTCCCTCACTCAGGAAGTGGTGGACCGGGCCCGGGCGCGCAGAGAGGCCGAGTTAGCGGCGCAGTACGAGGCTCGTCAGCTTACGCCGGTTCGTCCAACCACCTCTGTCGAGCCAGGAGTCACTTCTAGTTCTTTGGGGGTGCCCTGTCTTGTCCCTGCTTTACGCAAAGTGCGCCCGCCCAAGGATTTCAAGGGCCCGCGCAAGGTGCCAAATTACACTGCTGATTTGTCTCTAGAAACATGGGTGGAGAGCTATGAGATGGCCATGGAGATGCTTGATGTGGATGAAGCGGCCTGTGCGAAGTATTTCACCATGATGCTTGAAGGGACGGCCCGTACTTGGTTAAAAAGTTTACCGGCCAACTCTATCAGTTCATGGGCCCAAGCTGAGCCCGCTTTATCCGTAATTTCAAGGATACATGTAAGCAGCCCATGTCGATAGTGGACTTAGTGGCTCGTGTCCAGGAGGAAGGCGAGTCAACAACCCGTTGGAGTGCGGCGGGTCTCGAAAATTTTGCATTCATCAGACCGTATCAACGCTGATACCGCGGTTATAACCTTGGAAGGCAACTTCCGGTTTAAGCCTCTGAAGTTGAAATTGGGACGAATGAAGCGCCATTGTAACGATATGGGGACCCTCATGGCTGCTTTAGTGAAGTATGCTGATTATAATAGTACCAAGGATCCTGAGTCCGATGATGACAAGACATGGAAGGGAAAGAAGAGTAGCAACTCCAAAGGGCAGCAGCACAACACGGCAGGTCATGGAAACGGAGGAAAGCGTAAAGCGGATAGCAGCATGGACTTTGTGGCTAATACCAGCGCGCAGGACAAGGGCCAGCGACGAAAGGGTAAACCGTCAAATCGCGATGGAGCCCCAAGTCCTAACCCGGACCGCCTGACCTATCTGTTAAACCAGCCCTGTCCAAAGCACGGGACGAAGGAAATGCCAGCCAACCACCTTTGGAAGGATTGTTACATTATGCAGGAGTTCAAGAATTCTAATGCTTTCCGATATGATCACGGATCAGGGGTGGCTCAGGATCCGGATTCCATGGGCCGGGTCACGGTGGAGGAAATTCCGGTTCAGGCTTCAATGGTAATCCGGGTGGACATAACAATCAAAGTAATCAGAGTAGCCAGGGTGGTTACAACCAGCAGCAGCAGCAGCAGCAGCAGCAGCAGTCGGGTTATCAGAGCAGTCCGAAGCTGTTGAATAGCGGGCAATATCATGTCTTCACCACTAGCTTGGATAAACGAGACCGGAAGCTTCACAAGCGAGCGGTGAATTCTGTCGAACCGGCCGTGCCTCGTTATTTACGCTGGTCTGAACAGCCAATCGTATGGAGCAGAGAGGATCACCCTCCCCGGGTTGAAAATCCGGGTCAGCTAGCGTTGGTGGTGGCACCTCAGGTGGGAGGTTATAAATTCACCAATGTGCTCATGGATGGAGGGAGCAACATTATTGTCCTATACTATGAGACCTTCCGCCGTATGGGGCTAACAGATAAAAATCTTAAACCGTCCAATATGGTATTCCATGGTGTGGTACGTGGTAAGTCAGCATATCCTGTTGGCAAGATAGCTCTGGAAGTGGCCTTTGGGGATGATCGTGATTCCAGGTCAGAGACACTGACTTTTGAGGTGGTGAAGATCCGGAGCCCATATCACGCCCTGTTTGGGCGACCGGCTTATGCCAAAATTATGGCACGGCCCTGTTATGTTTATTTGCAGCTCAAGATGCCGGGTCACAAGGGAACAATAACTGTTCATGGAAGTCGCAAGATTGCTTTGGAGTGTGAAGAAGGTGATGTGGCCTATGCAGAGTCGGTTTGTGCCACGGAAGAGTTGAAATACTACAAGGATAATGTTGATCCGGCGGACATGACTCCATTGAAGAAGCCAACTACAGAGCATGATCTGGCCCTAAAGTTCAAATCGGCAGCTGAGACTAAGCTTTTTGACTTCGTACCCGGCGATTCGTCCGAGCAGTTCAGTATTAGTACCAACTTGGATCCGAAATAGGAAAGCGCGCTCATCGAGTTCATCCGTGAGAATCGGGAAATTTTTGCATGGAAGTCTTCTGACATGCCAGGTGTATCGAGGGAACTCGCTGAGCACACTCTTAATGTCGATCCTAAGTACAAACCGGTGAAACAGTTTCTCCGCCGGTTTAACGAAGAAAGGCGCAAAGCTATTAGAGAGGAGGTGGCCAGGCTCTTAGCGGCTGGCTTTATAGTTGAAGTTTTCCATCCTGAATGGCTGGCTAATCTGGTGCTGGTCCTTAAGAAAAACGACACCTGGCGCACGTGTGTGGATTACACAGACCTTAACAAGGCTTGTCCAGCAGATCCTTTTGCCCTCCCCCGCATCGATCAGATTATTGACGCTACTGCGGGTTGTGAGCGTTCGAGTTTTCTGGATGCATATTCTGGTTATCATCAGATCAAGATGGCAGTTAAGGACCAGGAGAAGACGACGTTCATAACTCCCTTTGGAGCTTTCTGCTATGTATCTATGCCATTTGGGCTCAAGAGTGCTCAGGCAACTTATCAACGTTGTGTACAGAATTGCCTTCATAAGCAAATCGGCCGTAATGTACATGCCTATGTGGATGATATTGTGGTTAAGTCAAGGGAGAAGGAGACTCGGGTTGATGATTTGAAGGAAACCTTTGATAACCTACGGACATACAAGATGATGCTTAACCCACCAAGTGTGTTTTTGGTGTACCGGCTGTGCAAGTTATTGGGTTTTCCGGTATCCAACAGGGAATTGAGGCTAATTCGAGAAAATCACAGCTATCACCTCCCCGCTAAACCAAAGAGTATCAATGACGCTCAACGCTTGGTGCCGGATTGCCGCGTTGAGCCGGTTTATCAGCCGCCTCGGTGAGAAGGCGATCCCTTTGTATCAGATGCTGAAGAAAACAGATCAATTCGTCTGGAGTTCGGCTGCTGATAAAGCGTTTGAGGATTTAAAGCGGCAGCTAGCCAATCCGCCTGTTCTTGCTGCTCCGATTGACAAGGAACCATTGCTCAGATGTGGCAGCTAATGCTCGTGGCAACAAGATTGCTATTGTGGTGGAGCGCAAAGAGGCGGGCAAGGAATATCCGGTTCAGCGTCCGGTTTACTATATCAGCGAGGTGCTTATTGAGTCCAAGCAAAGGTACCCGCATTGGCAGAAGCTGGTGTATGGAGTTTTCATGGCAAGCCGGAAGCTTAAGCAATACTTCCAGGGACATCCCATCACAGTGGTCAGCTCTGCTCCTTTGGGAGATATAATTCAGAATAGGGAGGCAACTGGCCGAATTGCCAAGTGGGCTATAGAGCTTGGGCCGCACGGACTGAAATACATGCCTCGAACGGTGGTCAAATCTCAAGCACTTGTGGATTTCATCAATGATTGGACGGAACTACAAGCACCTGAAGAAAAGCCGGATCACACCTATTGGACTATTCATTTTGATGGGTCCAGGGAATTGGAGGGCTCGGGGACTGGAGTCGTGTTAACTTCCCCACGAGGTGATAAGTTCTGTTACGTTCTCCGCTTAATGTTCCCTTGTACTAACAATGCAGCTGAGTACGAAGCTTTACTCCATGGTCTCCGGATAGTTAAGGAGATGAGCAATATACTCCAAGATATCCAGCAGCGAGCAAGGTCAACTCCTGTCAACCCGGTTAGCCATGAAGGCCCTGAGCTTGGATAATTGAGGAGCATATTTGCTTCTCTCCTTAGTAGTCAGTCTCTGAGGGAAGGTATGTGTGTTGCTTAGCCGCTCCGGATGGTAACCCGACAAGGGATTTTCTTCATCAGGAGAGGTATCTTTGCAATAAAACCATGTTTGATTCCACTCTTTGGGATGGCTGTGCAGTTTGGCATGAGGGTAAGTGACCTCTTTCCTCTTTTGAATCGCCATACCACCTAACTCGGTATTGGGACCGTCAGTAAATTCGGTGTGGCGGTTCAGATGGAAGCAATCTCTGAATAATTCAACTGTGGGCTCTTCTTGAAAGAACACCTCACAGAGCACTTGAAAGTGACAGATGTTGGTTACGGAGTTGGGGCCAATATCTTGTGGACGCAGTTGGAAGTTGGCCAAGACATCACAATAAAATTTTGAACCGGCGGATCAAGCCCCGGCTAGATGGTCAAGAAAACAATAACCTCTCCATCTTTGGGTTCGAGGACATTCCGGCCAGGACCCTCCGATGAATGACATCTTTTTTGCCTAAAGCGCCGGTTTGGACTAGGTTATTCAGTTGAGTCTCACCACTCGAGAAGGGACCCAGTTGCACTCGTACACTTGCTTGGCCATGGTGCAATCTACAAAGCAGTAATACCGGTTCAAGAGTATGTTGGAAGGATATACATTGATGCATTCATTGCTAAACCGGAAGCAGTTACTTACAAACCGGAGTTCTGCAAAGTGGCAATACTTAGCTAAGGAATCCTGGCGGTTCAACAAGGGGACTAATGGTATATACCGAGTTGTCAATTTTTCTACAAAGTTAAACCTCCTGGTCTAAAACATTGAAGAGTCAAGATTGCAGATGAGTAGGTGTGCGAAAACAGGTTTCACAAAATTACATCACAGTTTTGGATCTGGAACATGTTCAGAAAAGAGATAAATATTCAAGGTCTAAAAGGCGGCAATACCGAATCAATGAGCAAGGATACAGGGAGATCTATGGCTTTGAGATGCGCAAGTGACGATGGATGATAAAAACTACCGCTACGCAGAACAAAGATTTACAGACTTGTCCAAGATTTATCATATGAACAAGAAGCAAGCAATGAATGCTGAAGAACATGGAAACCCTGGAACACATCTATGATGAAAAGATAGAAGACTTACCAGAGCTGAGGAAGAAATGGAAGATCGCCGCGATGCTCTGGTATATTCAGGGTGATGCAATGCCAAGGTTGGTGCGTATGGACGGCGGCGGTGGATTTCGAAGTCAAGGGCGACGAGGAAGACAAAGCAGAAGGGCACGAAGGGGAAAAAGAAATGACCCTTCGGTCTTATTTATAAAGCAAGGGACATGAGTCAGGCGCGAAAATCAAGGGGCCGCGAGTTTGGAAACGGAGTTGTTGCCTCGATTGTCGAAGATCCATTAAACAAAAAAGGTATCATGGATAGATTTTTATGACAGGTGACGTCACGCCGGTTTACAACGACCAGATAAGATGACATCATGGCGGTTCACCAAACTACACAAAGATGATGAAGATGAAGTTTTTTGCTAAGGATTGACATGAACTTGTTCAAATCAATCTGGGGCCTAATGTTGGGGATATTACTACTGGGTGTAAACCGGCCAGGACAGGCCGGGTTAACTTCGTCCGTAGTTGAGTATGTTAAAGCCCATGTAGGCAGATGAGGGCTCAAGGCCCATAGCCGGTTCAAGGCACATCAGTAAACCGTCAGTCGGTATGTAACTTGTATTGTAAGTTAGGAATAGTGGAGACCGATCCGTATAAATCTATGAACTGGTGTCAGGACTCTGTAAACCGACGGGCACCACCCATGTATATAAGGGGACGACCCGGCGGCGGTTCAGGGACAACAGACAACAACTGGAGACTTAGGCGAAGCTTGTTGCTCCCTAGTCATCGAAACCCCATCAATTCCATCACAACTAGACGTAGGCTTTTACCTTCATCGAAGGGGCCGAACTAGTATAAACTCTCTTGCGTCCTTGTGTCCGCTTTAACCCCTTCAAGCTAACCCGTAGCAATGGCTCCACGACTAAGTCCTTTCATGAGGACATCTGCCGTGACAAAACCACGACAATGATGGTTATAATACAACAAATTTTCCCATTTTTATCTATAGAGAAGGACCGATTTGGAACTCAGGATGAGGTAACCTGTGCTAATACCTCTGCTATCTTCAAGAATGCTTGGTGGCAGTATCGGAATTACCTGAAGAAAACGTACTTCACCGGCAAAGAAACTAATCAAATTCCCTTACGTTCTCCTGAGACACATTTACTGGACGATGACTGGGAACGCCTTGTTCTGTACCGGTCCTGAACCAAGAATGTGGTAAGGTCTATGAGCTCATTTTCTATTTTTAAGTATTATATTCTTGCGTCTCACTGTACTTTGTTCATGTAGAACAAGTGCCTAAACCTGAAGAACAACTGTTCTAATTTAAGATTCCATTGCTATCATAGTTCAAAAAAGTGTAGGCATTAATTGTGCGTTTTGCCACCGCCTTGCGCTTTACTGACCAAAGCGCATGCTTATGCGCAGTTATGCACAGATTAAGCGTAGTTATGCATAATGCGTTTTGCCAACGCCTAGAGCCTAGGCGCGCTTAAGCGCTCGCTTAGGCGCGCCTTTTTAACTATGATTGCTTTGCTCTTGTATCACTGTATTTACTCATACAAACTTATTTTTAAATTGAAGGATCCAACCGAAACTCCAATGGCACAGCAGGTATGTTCACGCATGTTTCTTTAACAGGTTTGCTCTTATCAATAGCTCTATTGATTTCAATTTCAATTGTGTATACAGTTGACTTTCATATCATGCACATTACTAGCATCACAACAGAGCCAATAGTGTTGTTGTACATGTAGACCCGTGGTACCCATCTGAAATCTTGTTGTGTCGTGTAGTTTCCCACGCTTTGTATTCTTTCACTGCTGCTTTGTCTTGAACATATATGATTTGAACCGTGTCTCTATTTTGATTTGGCAAGACAATGCAGTGACCATAGGACATAGATATATGTTTGTTAGACGCTTTTATTATGTACTAGTACTTGGCAATAGAAGACTTGGTAGTTTAATCCTGTCCACCATGCTAATGAACTGGTTCACCAAAATGAGTTTCATATACTAGTACATGCTAAACTTGTTATGTGTCTTCTTGTTTCTTCTTTTAGAATGTTGACAGAATATTGGGGAAGAGTGCCTTATTAAGCAATGGTAAAGGAAGTAATGCAGATAAGGTTCGTGATAGTGACACATCCTTGTTGGTCTCAAAGAAAGCTGATAAAACAGCTAAGGAAGACTATCTTGAAGACAATGAGACAACCCCAAAGCCCTGTCTTGGTTTAGTGTTCGAAAGTTATCGCCACTACCGCTTGCACAAGCTATTCAAACTCACCGTCTGAATCAGTTCGGTTTCTTGAGTCTCAACTACAAGCTGAAAGACATCGATCAATTTGTCTTTGCGACAAGAAGCGTATAATCATGAAGTCCCTAGAGCATTCAGATGCATACTTTCCGTGCAACAAAGAAGCGTTGGAGGATTTTAGCGCCAAACAGGATAAAGCTAATAAGCTTGTTAAGCTTATTTCCGGATGGTGGATACCGAGGATAACGCTTTCTTGACTCTTCCGAAGTTGTTTCATTATGCTCTTTTTTTGCTGCCGCGTTTATTTGCAAGTGGTGACCAATTTTGACGGCCAAAGGTATGTAATATGCTCATGTGTTCCCTATATTTGCACCGGTGGCGAACTTTGATGCCCAAAGGATGTAATATGTGTAATAGCGGTAATAGGCTAGCGTTAATTGCTTGCTTATTTATTTCCTTATTGTCTTGTTTAGTTGTTTGCTTGTAGTCATTGCAGTTATTTTTCTGTATTTTTCTAGTGGCCACAATAGCCTATTTTTGGTAACTAGGCCAAAATAATCATGGTAACACACGGACTCTTCTAACCATGGGCCTCCTGCAGGCCGTATGATCCATGGGCCTTCTTCTGGCCGTAGGATCCATTGGCCTTCTATACGGGCCGTAGGATCCATTGGTCTTCTATACGGGCCTTAGGATTCATGGGCCTTCTACGGGCTGTAGGGTCCATGGGCCTACTATAGGCCGTATGATCCATGGGCCTTCTACGTGTCGTATGATCCATGGGCCTCATACGGGCCGTAGGATACATGGGCCTTCTACGGGCGTATCATCATTTCGCCAATCATGGGTCGTACTATTCATGGACCATAACGGGTCGTTAATAGGCCATATTTGATAACTCTATGAAAACAGCTCAACTGGTTTTTTGACATGAAAACGGCCCAACGTATTAATGGTCTACAAACGGGCCGACTGTAACGACGGGCTGAATTTGGCCCACAAGCAGAAAATTACAAAGAACCAGATGTAAAAATCGGTCGTCGCAAATGAGCCCAAGAATCAATGGGCCCCGAGAAGGCCGAAGATAACTTAATGAAACGCCCAATAGAATAACGAGCCGTTAATGGGTGTAAAGTGATGCACCTTTGTTCATTACGGGCCGATTTCAAAGACGGGCCGTTAATGGGCCAAGAGTTACAAAGGGCCTCATATGGGCCGAAAGAAGTCATGGGCCACACATGGGCCAGAAGTTAAAATGGGCTGGAATCATATTGGACAGCCCAGATGACGCTACTGGGCCTAATTCAGAGAGGTCGTAATGGGCCCTGGTTTAGCGGGCTGTAAATGGGCTATATGCGAACAGGCCGTTAACAGGCTTTCCGTGGGTCGGCCCGCCACCTTTTGACCAAGTCAAACGGGTCGGCCTTTTCATAGGAATGGGCCTCTATTGGGCTGTGCCACGTGTCGCCGTATCATAGGCGCCTTCGGTCCAATTAGTGGATGACATATGTCCCAACGGTGAGCCGACACGTGTTTGCTCCAGCCAATGATGATTTTACATGTGGAAAATCCCCATTGGTCGGGGCTGTTAACGGGTTATCGGATCCAAACCCGGACCCGATAGCTTAACGGTGTTCCGTTACGGTGGATGCCATGTGTCAATCACCCTTGACGAAAGCACTTCTGCGACGCGTGATTTATCGTCATGGAAGTGGACACTTCCGTGATGATAATTTTGGTTATGTCATGGAACACTTCTACGACAGCACATGTTTGACTATCTTGATTCTGTCATAAAATCGTCATGGATGTACATGCATGACAAAAAATGCGACCTACTGTGACAAACATGTATCATCACAGAAGTGTATTTTTTGTAGTGCATATACCTTCCTCAAAACAGCCACCATACCTACCTATTATGGCATTTCCATAGCCATTCCAAGATATATTGCCATGCAACTTTCCACCGCTCCGTTTATATGACACACATCATCATTGTCATATTGCTCTTTGCATGATCATGTAGTTGACATCGTATTTGTAGCAAGGCCAACTTCATAATTGTCATACATGTCACTCTTGATTCATTGCATATCCCGGTACACCGCAGGAGGCATTCATATAGAGTCATATCTTGTTCTAAGTATCGAGTTGTAATCTTGAGTTGTAAGTAAATAAAATTGTGATGATCTTCATTATTAGAGCATTGTCCCAGTGAGGAAAGGATGATGGAGACTATGATTCCCCCACAAGTCGGGATGAGACTTCAGACTTAAAAAAAGAGAAAGGTCAAAATAAAAAAAGAGAGAGAAAGGCCAAATAAAAAAATGAGAGAAAAAGAGAGAAGAGACAATGCTACTATCCTTTTTACCACACTTGTGCTTCAAAGTAGTACCATGATCTTCATGATAGAGAGTCTCCTATGTTGTCACTTTCATATACTAGTGGGAATTTTTCATTATAGAACTTGGCTTGTATATTCCAATGATGGGCTTCCTCAAAATGCCCTAGGTCTTCGTGAGCAAGCGAGTTGGATGCACACCACTTAGTTTCTTTTGTTGAGCTTTCATACATTTATAGCTCTAGTGCATCTGTTGCATGGCAATCCCTACTCACTCACATTGATATCTATTAATGGGCATCTCCATAGCCCGTTGATATGCCTAGTTGTTGTGAGACTATCTTCTCCTTTTTTGTCTTCTCCACAACCACCATTCTATTCCACATATAGTGTTATGTCCATGGCTCACGCTCATGTATTGCGTGAAAGTTGAAATTTTTTGAGATTAATAAAGTATGAAATAATTGCTTGGCTTGTCATCGGGGTTGTGCATGATTAAATACTTAGTGTGATGAAGATAGAGCAACAGCCAGACTATATGATTTTGTAGGGATAACTTTTTTTAGCCATGTTATTTTGAGAAGACATGATTACTTTGATTAGTATGCTTGAAGTATTGCTATTTCTTATGTCAATATGAACTTTTATTTTGAATCATTTGGATCTAAACATTCATGCCACAATAAAGAAAATTACATTGAGAATTATGCTAGGTAACATTCCACATCAAAAATTCTGTTTTTATCATTTACCTACTCGAGGAGCAGGAATTAAGCTTGGGGATGCTTGATACGTCTCCAACGTATCTATAATTTTTGATTGTTCCAAGCTATTATATTACCCGTTTTGGATGTTTATGGGCTTTAATTTACACTTTTATATCATTTTTGGGACTAACCTACTAACCGGAGGCCCAGCCCGAATTGCTGTTTTTTTGCCTATTTCAGTGTTTCGAAGAAAAGGAATATCAAATGGAGTCCAAATGTGATGAAACCTTCGGGAGCGATCTTTTTTGGAACAAATGCAAACCTAGAGACTTGGAGTGGAAGTCAAGCAACAAGCGAGGCGGCCACGTAGGTGCCCGGCGCGCCACCTACAGGTGGGCGCGCCCCCACCCTCGTGGGCCCTCGGGCGTCCACTGACCTACTACTTCCTCCTATATATACACACGTACCCCGAGAACATCAGAACGGACCATGAAAACCTAATTCCACCGCCGCAATCTTCTGTATCCGCGAGACCCCATCTTGGAGCCTTCGTCGGCGCTCCGCCGGAGGGGGAATTGACCACGTAGGGCCTCTACATCATCTCCAAGGCCCTTCCGATGAGTTGTGAGTAGTTTACCACATACCTTCGGGTCCATAGTTATTAGCTAGATGGCTTCTTCTCTCTCTTTGAATCTCAATACAATGTTCTCCTCGATCTTCTTGGAGATCTATTTGATGTAACTCTTTTTTGTGGTGTGTTTCTCGAGATCCGATGAATTGTGGGTTTATGATCAAGTTTATCTATGAGAAATATTTGAATCTCCTCTGCATTCTTTTATGTGTGATTAAGTTATCTTTGCAAGTCTCTTCGAATTATCAGTTTGGTTTGTCCTACTAGATTGATCTTTCTTGCAATCGGAGAAGTGCTTAGCTTTGGGTTCAATCTTGCGGTGTCCTTTCCCAGTGACAGCAGGGGCAGCAAGGCACGTATTGTATTGTTGCCATCGAGGATAAAAAGATAGGGTTTATATCATATCGCATGAGTTTATCCCTCTACATCATGTCATATTTCTTAATGCTTTACTCTGTTCTTTGTGAACTTAATACTCTAGATGCATACTGGATAGCGGTCGATGTGTGGAGTAATAGTATTAGATGCAGGCATGAGTCGATCTACTTGTCACGGACGTGATGCCTATATACATGATCATGCCTAGATAATCTCATAATTATTCGCTTTTCTATCAATTGCTCGACAGTAATTTGTTCACCCACCGTAATACTTATGCTATCTTGAGAGAAGCCATTAGTGAAATCTATGGCCCCGGGGTCTATCTTTTATCATATAAGCTTTCAATCTACTTTTATTTGCATCTTTACTTTTCCAATCTATACCATAAAAATATTAAAAATATTTATCTTATCTTATTATCTCTATCAGATCTCACTTTCGCAAGTGGACGTGAAGGGATTGACAACCCCTTTATTGCGTTGGTTGTGAGGTTCTTGTTTGTTTTTGTAGGTGCGTGGGACTTTTGAGGATCCTCCTACTGGACTGATACCTTGGTTCTCAAAAAATGAGGGAAATACTTACGCTACTATTGTTGCATCACCCTTTCCTCTTCAAGGAAAACCAACGCAAGCTCAAGATGTAGCAGGTACGTAGACACACTCTTCCCCTCGTTGCTATGCATCTCCATGGATAGATCATTGCGTGTGCGTAGAATTGTTTTTGTTTTCCATGCAACGATTACCGACACCCTATTCCTTTTTTTTCTCTTTTGCAAGCATCATGTGGTGAGGAAAGATCTAGGCACATATATCTAGTTGGATGTGAGTGAGCATGAGTTATTATTGTTGACATCAACCTTGAGGTGAATAAATTGGGAGCCGAAACTATAAGCCCCTATCTTTCATGTGTCTGGTTGAAACTTTTTGCTCATGGGTATATGGTGAGTGTTAGCAATCATAGAAGATTATATGATGGTTGAGTATGTGGACTTGCCAAAAGGCTCCGATACGAGACCCTTCCTGGAAAGATGATGAATTTTAGTGGCAAAGTTGACTGATAACATAGTTTGTTGGTTTTCAATAGAGTTTATGTTTCTACTTCGGTGTTGTGATGAATTGTTACTTGTTCATGAGAAGTTACATGATAAAAATTTATATGATAAAAGTTATGTAATTAAGTTTTATGATAAGGTTTGTTGCCGTTATAACAATATTCATGATGCTTCTATGCTCGTATTTTGTTTTTATTTGACACCTCCCTCTAAACATGTGGACATGTTTTTTGATATCGGGTTTTCGCTTGAGGACAAGCGAGGTCTAAGCTTGGGGGAGTTGATACGTACATTTTGCATCATGTTTTCATACTGTTATTTATGATGTTTTTATGCATAATAATGCTTTATGGAATAATTATAATGCCTTTTCCCTCATAATATGCAAGGTTTACACAAAGAGGGAGAATGCCGGCAGCTGGAATTCTGGACCTGAAAAAGCTACGTCGGAGTTACCTATTTTGCACAACTCCAAATGAGCTAAAATTTTTGCGAAGGATTGTTTTGAAATATACAAAAAATATTGGAGCAAATAACTATCGAAGGGGGCCACCCTCATGAGCACAAGACACCAAGGCACGCTTGGGCCACCAGGCGTGCCCTGTTGGGTTGTGCCCTCCTCGGCCACCTCCCGTGCCCATCCTCTGGTATATAAGTCATTTTGACCTAGAAAAAAAATAAGAGGAGGCCTTTCAGGATAGAGCGCCGCCATCTTGAGGCGGAACTTGGGCAGGAGCACTTTTGTTCTTTGGTTGAGCGATTCTGCCGGGGGAACTTCCCTCCCGGAGGGGAAAATCATCGTCATCGTCATCACCAACAACCCTATCGTCTTTGGGAGGGCAATCTCCATCAACATCTCCAACAGCACCATCTCCTCTCAAACCCTAGTTCATCTCTTGTGTTCAATGTTTGTACCGGAACCTCAGATTGGTACCTGTGGGTGACTAGTAGTGTTGATTGTTGGGAAACATAGCATGCAATTTCAAATAAATTCCTATGCTCACGCAAGATCTATCTAGGAGATGCATAGCAACAAGAGGAGGAGAGTGTGTCCATGCCCTCATAGACTGAAAGCGGAAGCGTTACCTTAACATGGTTGATGTATTCGAACGTCTTCTCGAATCAACCGATCAAGTACCGAACGTACGACACCTCCGAGTTCTGCACACATTCAGCTCGATTTTGTCCCTTGAACTCTTGATCCAGCAGAGTGTCGATGGAGTCGATGAGTTCCGACAGCACGACAGCGTGATGATGGTGTTGGTGAAGTGATCCGCGCAGGGCTTCGCCTAAGCACTACGACAATATGACCGGAGGAGTAAACGGTGGAGGGGGGCACCGCACACGGCTAAACAATTGATTTCCTTTGAGGTGCCCCCTGCCCCCATATATAAAGGAGGAGGGGAGGAGGCCGGCCACCAAGGGGAGCGCCATGGAGGGGGGAGTCCAACTAGGACTCCACTGCTAGTAGGATCCGGCCCCCTCCTCTATTTTTCCTTTTACGGAGAGGGGAAAGGGGAAAGAGGTGGAGAGGGAGAAGGAAAGGGGGGTGGGCGCCCCCACCCCTTGTCCAATTCGGATTGGCTTGGAGGGGCGCCACCTCCCGTGGCCTGCCCTCTCCTATCCACTATGGCCCATGAGGCCCATTAACTTTCCCGGGGGGGGGGGGGTCCGGTAACCTCCTAGTACAGTGAAAAATCCCCGAACCTGTTCGGAACCATCCCGATGTTCATATATAACCTTCCAATATATCAATCTTTACCCCTCGACCATTTCGATACTCCTCGCCATGTCCGTGATCTCATCCAGAATTCCGAACAACCTTCGGTCACCAAAACACTTAACTCATATAATACCTACCATCATGGAACGTTAAGCGTGCGGACCCTACGGGTTCGAGAACAATGTAGACATGACCGAGACACCTCTCCGGTCAATAACCAATGGAGGAACCTGGATGCTCATATTGGTTCGCACATATTCTACGAAGATCTTTATCTGTCGAACCACAATGTCAACATAGTTATTCCCTTTGTTATCGGTATGTTACTTGCCCGAGATTCGATCGTCGGTATCTTCATACCTAGTTCAATCTCTTTACCGGCAAGTCTCTTTACTCGTTCTGTAGTGCATCATCCCATAACTAAATCATTAGTCACATTGCTTGCAAGGCTTCATATGATGTGCCTTACCGAGAGGGCCCAGAGATACCTCTCTGATACTCGGAGTGACAAATCCTAATCTCGATCTATCCCAACCCAACAAACACCTTCGGAGATACCTGTAGAGCATCTTTATAATCACCCAGTTACGTTGTGATGTTTGATAGCACATAAGGCATTACTCCGGTGTCCGGGAGTTGCATAATCTCATAGTCGGAGGAATATATATTTGACACGAAGAAAGCAGTAGCAATAAAACTGAACGATCATTATGCTAAGCTAACGGATGGGTCTTGTCCATCACATCATTCCACTAATGATGTGACCCCGCTATCAAATGAAAACTCATGTCCATGGCTAGGAAACTTAACCATCTTTGATCAAGGAGCAAGTCTAGTAGAAGCATACTAGGGACACGTTATTTTGTCTATGTATTCACACATGTATCAAGTTTCCGATTAATACAATTCTAGCATGAATAATAAACATTTATCATGAATAAGGAAATATAAAATAACAACTTTATTATTTCCTCTAGGGCATATTTCCTTCAGTCTCCCACTTGCACTAGAGTTAATAATCTAGATTACATTGTAATGAATCTAACACCCACGGAGTATTGGTGCTGATCATGTTTTGCTCGTGGAAGAGGCTTAGTCAACCGGTTTGCAACATTTAGATCCCTATGTATTTTGCAAATCTCTATGTCTCCCTCCTTGATCAAATCTCGGATGGAGTTGAAGCATCTCTTGATGTGTTTGGTCTTTTTGTGAAATCTAGATTCCTTCGCCAAGGCAATTGCTCCAGTATTGTCACAAAAGATTTTCATTGGACTCGATGCACTAGGTATTACACCTAGATAGGATATGAACTCCTTCATCCAGACTCCTTCATTTGCTTCTTTCAAAGCACCTATGTACTCGTTTCACACATAGATCCCGCCACGACGTTCTGCTTGGAACTGCACCAACTGACAGCCCCACCATTCAATAAAAATATGTATCTGGATTGTGACTTAGAGTCATCCGGATCAGTGTCAAAGCTAGTGTCGACGTAACCATTTACGACAAGCTCTTCGTCACCTCCATAAACAAGAAACATATCCCTAGTCCTTTTCAGGTACTTCAGGATGTTCTTGACCGTTGTCCAGTGATCCACTCCTGGGTTACTTTGGTACCTCCCTGCTAAACCTATAGCAAGGCACACATCAAGTTTGGTACACAGCATAGCATACATGATAGAACCTATGGCTGAAGCATAGGGAATGACTTCCATTTTCTCTCTATCTTCTGCAGTGGTCAGGCATTGAGTCTGACTCAACTTCACACCTTGTAACACAGGCAAGAACCCGTTCTTTGACTGACCCATTTTGAACTTCTTCAAAACTTTATCAAGGTATGTGCTTTGTGAAAGTCGTATCAAGCGTCCTGATCTATCTCTACAGACCTTGATGCCCAATATGTAAGCAGCTTCACCGAGGTCTTTCATTGAAAAACTCTTGTTCAAGTATCCTTTTATGCTATTCAGAAATTCTACATCATTTCCAATCAACAATATGTCATCCACATATAATATTGGAAATGCTATACAGCTCTCACTCACTTTCTTGTAAATACAGGCTTATCCAAAAGTTTGTATAAAACCATATGCTTTGATCACCTCATCAAAGCGTATATACCAACTCTGACATGCATGCTTGCACCAGTCCATAAATGGATCGCTGGAACTTGCACACTTTGTTAGCACCTTTAGGATTGACAAAACCTTCTGGTTGCATCATATACAACTCCTCTTTAAAAAATCCATTAAGGAATGCAGTTTTAACATCCATTTGCCAGATTTCATAATCATAAAATGCTGCAATTGCTAACATGATTCGGACAGCCTTAAGCATCGCTACGGGTGAGAACGTCTCATCATAGTCAACTCCTTGAACTTGTCGAAAACCTTTTGCAACAAGTTGAGCTTTATAGATAGTAACATTACCATCAGCGTCAGTCTTCTTCTTGAAGATCCAATTATTCTCTATGGGTCGCCGAGCATCGGGCAGATCCACCAAAGTCCACACTTTGTTCTCATACATGGATCCTATCTTAGATTTCATGGCCTCAAGCCATTTATCGGAATCTGGGCTCATCATAGCTTCTTCATAGTTCATAGGTTCGTCATGGTCAAGTAACATGACTTCCAGAATAGGATAACCATACCACTCTGGTGCGGATCGTGCTCTGCCAGACCTACGAGGTTCTGTAGCAACTTGATCTATAGTTTCATGATCTTTATCATTAACTTCCTCTCTAGTTGGTGTAGGCATCACGGGAACAGATTTCTTAGATGAGCTACTTTGCAAATTGAGAGCTGGTACAATTACCTCATCAAGTTCTACTTTCCTCCCACTCACTTCTTTCGAGAGAACTCCTTCTCTAGAAAGGTTTCGTTCTTAGCAAAAAAAATCTTGCCTTCGGACTTGTGGTAGAAGGTGTACCCAATTGTTTCCTTAGGGTATCCTATGAAGACACATTTATCCGATTTGGGTTCGAGCTTATCAAGCTGAAGCCTTTTGACATAAGCATCGCATCCCCAAACTTTAAGAAACGACAGCTTAGGTTTGCTACCAAACCATAGTTCGTACGGTGTCGTCTCAACGAACTTTGATGGTGCCCTGTTTAAAGTGAATGCAGCCGTCTCTAATGCATAACCCCAAAACAATAGTGGTAAATCGGTAAGAGACATCATAGATCGCACCATACCCAATAAAGTGCAGTTACAACGTCCGGACGCACAATTACGCTGTGGTGTTCCAGGTTGCTTGAGTTCTAAAACTATTCCACATTTTTTAAATGTAGGCCAAACTTGTAACTCAAATATTCTCCTCCACAATCAGATCGTAGAAACATTATTTTCTTGTTACGATGATTCTCCACTTCACTCTGAAATTCTTTGAACTTTTCAAATGTTTCAGACTTGTGTTTCATTAAGTAGATATACCCATATCTGCTCAAATCATTTGTGAAGGTCAGAAAATAACGATACCCACCACGAGCATCAAGACTCATTGGACCACACACATCGGAAGTATTATTTCCAATAAGTCAGTAGCTCGTTCCATTGTTCCGGAGAACGGAGTTTTAGTCATCTTGCCCATAAGGAACGGTTCGCAAGTATCAAATGATTCATAATCAAGTGATTCCAGAAGTCCATCTATATGGAGTTTCTTCATGCACTTTACACCGATATGACCCAAACAGCAGTGCCACAAATAAGTTGCACTATCATTATCAACTTTGCATCTTTTGGCATCAATATTATGAATATGTGTATCATCACGATCAAGATTCAACAGAAATAGACCACTCTTCAAGGGTGCATGACCATGAAAGATATTACTCATATAAATAGAACAACCATTATTCTTTGATTTAAATGAATAACCGTTTCGCACTAAACAAGATCCAGATATAATGTTCATTCTCAACGCTAGCACCAAATAACAATTATTCAGGTCTAAAACTAATCCCGAACGTAGATGTACAGGTAGCGTGCCGACGACGATCACATCAACCTTGGAACCATTTCCGACGCGCATCGTCACCTCGTCCTTAGCCAATCTTCGTTTAATCCGTAGTCCCTGCTTCGAGTTACAAATATGATCAACCGAACCGGTATCAAATACACATGCACTACTACGAGAATTAGTAAGGTACACATCAATAACATGTATATCAAATATACCTTTGTTCACTTTGCCATCCTTCTTATCCGCCAAATACTTGGGGCAGTTCCGCTTCCAATGACCAGTCCCTTTGCAGTAGAAGCACTCAATTTCAGGCTTGGGTCCAAACTTGGGTTTCTTCCCGGGGGTGACAACTTGCTTGTCGGTCTTTTTGAAGTTCCCCTTCTTTTTACCCTTGCCTTTTTCTTGAAACTAGTGGTCTTGTTAACCATCAACACTTGATGTTCCTTTTTGATTTCTACCTTCACGGCCTTTAGCATCGCCAAGAGCTCGGGAATAGTCTTTTGCATCCCTTGCATAATGTAGTTCATCATGAAGCCTTTGTAGCTTGGTGGCAGTGATTGAAGAACTCTGTCAATGACACAATCATCTCAAATATTAACTCCCAGCTGAGTCAAGTGATTACGGTACCCAGACATTCTGAGTATGTGCTCACTAACAAAACTGTTCTCCTCCATCTTGCAGCTATAGAACTTGTTGGAGACTTCATATCTCTCAACTCGGGCATTTAATTGAAATATTAACTTCAACTCCTGGAACATCTCATATGGTCCATGACGTTCAAAATGTCTTTGAAGTCTTGATTCTAAGCTGTAAAGCATGGCACACTGAACTAACAAGTAGTCATCAACACGCGACTGCCAGGCATTCACAATGTCTGCAGTTGCTGGGGCAGGTGGTACACCTAGTGGTGCATCAAGGACATAATTCTTCTGTGCAGAAATGAGGATAATCCTCAAGTTACAGACCCAGTCCGTGTAGTTGGTGCCATCATCTTTCAGCTTAGCTTTCTCTAGGAACGCATTCAATTCAAAGGAACGGTAGCACGGGCCATTGATCTACAACATAGATATGCAAAAAACTATCGGGACTAAGTTCATGATAAATTAAGTTCAATTAATCATATTACTTAAGAACTCCCGCTTAGATAGACATCCCTCTAGTCATCTAAACGATACGTGATCCAAATCAACTAAACCATGTCCGATCATCACGTTAGATGAAGTAGTCTTCAATGGTGAACATCACTATGTTGATCATATCTACTATATGATTCACGTTCGACCTTTCGGTCTCCAGTGTTCTGAGGCCATATCTATATATGCATGGCTCGTCAAGTTTAACCCGAGTATTCCGCATGTGCAAATATGGCTTGCACCTGTTGTATTTGAACGTAGAGCTTATCACACCCAATCATCACGTGGTGCCTCGGCACGAAGAACTTTTGCAACGGTGCATACTCGGGGAGAACACTTATACCTTGAAATTTAGTGAGGGGTCATTTTATAATGCTACCGTCGTACTAAGAAAAATAAGATGCATAAAAGATAAACATCACATGCAATCAAAATATGTGACATGATATGGCCATCATCATCTTGTGCTCATGATCTCCATCACCGAAGCAACGCCATGATCTCTATCGTCGCCGGCTTGACACCTTGATCTTCATCGTAGCGTCGTGGTCGTCTCGCCAACCATTGCTTCTACGACTATCGCTACCGCTAGTGATAAAGTAAAGCAATTACATAGCGCTTGTATTTCATACAATAAAGCGAAAACCATATGGCTACAGCCAGTTGCCGATAACTTTTACAAAACATGATCATCTCATACAACAATCTTTATATCACATCATGTCTTGACCATATCACATCACAACATGCCCTACAAAAATAAGTTAGACGCCCTCTACTTTGTTTGTTGCAAGTTTTACGTGCTAGCATGAACCGTACATACCTATGGCACAAAAACCACAATGATGATTTATCAAGTTTGTTGTTTTAACCTTCACAAGGACCGGTCGCAGTCAAATTTGATTCACCTACAGTTGGAGAAACAGACACCCGCCAGCCACCTTTACGCAAAACTAGTTGCATGTCTGTCGGTGGAACCGGTCTCATGAACGAGGTCATGTAAGGTTGGTCCGGGCCGCTTCATCCAACAATACCGCCGAATCAAAATAAGACATTGGTGGTAAGCAGTATGACGATCACCGCCCACAACTCTTTGTGTTCTACTTGTGCATATCATCTACGCATAGACCTGGCTCGGATGCCACTGTTGGCAAACATAGCATGCAATTCCAAAAAAGTTCCTACGCTCACACAAGATCTATCTAGGAGATGCATAGCAACGAGAGGGGGAGAGTGTGTGCACGTACCCTCGTACCAAAATTGGAAGCGTTAACTTAACACGTTTGATGTAGTCGAACGTCTTCTCAAATCAACCGATCAAGTATCGAACGTATGGCACCTCTGAATTCTGCACATGTTCAGCTCAATGATTTCCTTTTGGGGTGCTCCCTTCCCCCGTATATAAAGGAGGAGGGGAGGAGGCAGGCCACCAAGGGGCGCGCCATGGAGGGGGGAGTCCTACTAGGACTCCACTCCTAGTAGGATTCGGCCCCTCCTCTATTTTTCCTTTTACAGAGAAGGGGAAAGGGGAAAGAGGTGGAGAGGGAGAAGGAAACGGCGGGCCGCACCCCCACCCCTTATCCAATTCGGACTGGCTTGGGGGGTGCACCACCTCCCGTGGCCTGCCCTCTCCTCTCCACTATGGCCCATGAGGCCCATTAACTTTCCCGGGGGGTTCCGGTAACCTCCCGGTACTCCAAAAATCCCCGAACCTCTTCAGAACCATTCCGGTGTCCGTATATAACCTTCCAATATATCAATCTTTACCTCTCGACCATTTCGAGACTCCTTGTCATGTCTGCGATCTCATCCGGGATTCCGAACAACCTTCGGTCCCCAAAACACATAACTCATACAATACCTTTCGTCATCGAACATTAAGCGTGCGGACCCTACGGGTTCGAGAACTATGTAGACATGACCGAGACACCTCTCCACTCAATAACCAATAGCGGAACCTGGATGCTCATATTGGTTACCATATATTCTACGAAGATCTTTATCGGTCGAACCGCAATGTCAACATAGTTATTCCCTTTGTCATCGGTATGTTACTGAAGGAAATATGCCCTAGAGGCATTAATAATGTTATTATTTATTTCCTTATTTCATGATAAATGTTTATTATTCATGCTAGAATTGTATTAACCGGAAACATAGTACATGTGTGAATACATAGACAAACAAAGTGTCACTAGTATGCCTCTACTTGACTAGCTCGTTGAATCAAAGATGGTTAAGTTTCCTAGCCATAGACATGAGTTGTCATTTGATTAACGGGATCACATCATTACAGAATGATTTGATTGGCTTGACCCATTCCGTTAGCTTAGCACATGATTGTTTAGTATGTTGTTATTGCTTTCTTCATGACTTATACATGTTCCTATGACTATGAGATTATGCAACTCCCGTTTACCAGAGGAACACTTTGTGTGCTACCAAACGTCACAACATAACTGGGTGATTACAAAGGTGCTCTACAGGTGTCTCCGAAGGTACTTGTTGAGTTGGCGTATTTCGAGATTAGGATTTGTCACTCCGATTGTCGGACAGGTATCTCTAGGCCCTCTCGGTAATACACATCACTATAAGCCTTGCAAGCAATCTGACTAATGAGTTAGTTGCAGGATGATGCATTACATAACGAGTAAAGAGACTTGCCGGTAATGAGATTGAACTACGTATTGAGATACCGACGATCAAATCTCGGGCAAGTAACATACCGATGACAAAGGGAACAACGTATGTTGTTATGCGGTTTGACCGATAAAGATCTTTGTAGAATATGTAGGAGCCAATATGAGCATCCAGGTTCCGCTATTGGTTATTGTACGGAGACGTGTCTCGGTCATGTCTACATAGTTCTCGAACCCGTTGGGTCCGCACGCTTAACGTTCGGTGACGATTTATATTATGAGTTATGTGTTTTGATGTACCAAAGGTAGTTCGGAGTCCCAGATGAGATCGGGGTACGTAAAGATCGATATATTGGACGACTATATTCAGACATCGGAAAGGTTCCGAGTGATTTAGGTATTTATCGGAGTACCGGAGAGTTACAGGAATTCGCCGGGGAGTATATGGGCCTTATTGGGCTTTAAGGGAAAGAGAGAGAGAGGCGGGCTCCCCCCCCAAGGCCTAGTCCGAATTAGACTAGGGGGAGGGGCTGCGCCCCCTCCTTCCTTCTCTTCTCTTTTCCCTTTCCTTGACTCCTACTCCTACTACATGGAAGGGGGGAATCCTACTCCCGATGGGAGTAGGACTCCCCAGGGTGCGCCATAGAGAGCGCCGGCCCCTCCCCTCCTCTCCTTCTTTATATACTGAGGCTAGGGGCACCCCATGACACACAAGTTGATCTGTTGATCTCTCCCAGCCATGTGCGGTGCCCCCCTCCACCATATTCCACCTCGGTCATATCATAGCGGTGCTTAGGCGAAGCCCTGCGTCGGTAGCAACATCATCACCATCATCACGCCGTCGTCTTGGCCGGAACTCTCCTATGAAGCTCTGCTGGATCGGAGTCTACGGGACGTCATCAAGCTGAATGTGTGCTGAACTCGGAGGTGTCGTACATTCGGTACTTGGATCGGTCGGATCATGAAGACGTACGACTACATCAACCGCGTTGTGCTAACGCTTCCGCTTTCGGTCTACGAGGGTACGTGGACAACACTCTCCCCTCTCGTTGCTATGCATCACCATGATCTTGCGTGTGCGTAGGAATTTTTTTAAATTACTACGTTCCCCAACAGTGGCATCCGAGCCAGGTTTATGCGTAGATGTTATATGCACGAGTAGAACACAAGTGAGTTGTGGGCGATACTAGTCATACTGCTTACCAGCATGTCGTACTTTGGTTCGGCGGTATTGTTGGATGAAGCGGCCCAGACCGACATTACGCCAGACGCTTCTGCGAGACTGGTTCTACCGACGTGCTTTGCACACGTGTGGCTGGCGCGTCGGTTTCTCCAACTTTAGTTGAATCGAAAAGGCTACGCCCGGTCCTTGTGAAGGTTAAAACAGCACTAACTTGACGAAATATCGTTGTGGTTTTGATGCGTAGGTAAGAACGGTTCTTGCTCAGCCTGTAGCAGCCACGTAAAACTTGCAACAACAAAGTAGAGGACGTCTAACTTGTTTTTGCAGGGCATGTTGTGATGTGATATGGTCAAGACGTGATGAGATATAAGTTGTTGTATGAGATGATCAGTTTTTGTTGAAGTTATCGACAACTGGCAGAAGCCTTATGGTTGTCTCTTTATTGCATAAGATGCAAGCGCCAAATAATTGCTTTACTTTATCGCTATGCGATAGCAAGAGTTGCAATAGAAATAGTTGGCGAGACGACCATGTGATGACACATTGATATAGATCAAGATGATGGAGATCATGGTGTCATGCCAGTGACGATGGATATCATGAAGATGCTTTGGGATGGATATCAAAGGCACAAGGTGATGATGGCCATATCATGTCACATATTTTGATTGCATGTGATGTTTATCTTTTATACATCTTATTTTGCTTAGTTCGGCGGTAGCTTCATAAGATGATCCCTTACTAAAATTTTAAGGTATAAGTGTTCTCCCTGAGTATGCACTGTTGTGAAAGTTCTTCGTGCCGAGACACCACGTGATGATCGGGTGTGATAAGCTCTACGTTCAAATACAACGGGTGTAAGACAGTTTTGCACACGCAGAATACTCGAGTTAAACTTGACGAGCCTAGCATATGCAGATATGGCCTCGGAACACTGAGACCGAAAGGTCGAGCGTGAATCATATAGTAGATATGATCAACATAGTGATGTTCACCATTGAAAACTACTCCATCTCACGTGATGATCGGACATGGTTTAGTTGATTTGGATCACGTGATCACTTAAATGATTAGAGGGATGTCTATCTAAGTGGGAATTCTTAAGTAATATGATTAATTGAACTTTAATTTATCATGAACTTAGTCCTCATAGTATTTTGCAAATGATGTTGTAGATCAATAGCTCGCGTTGTTGCTTCCCTATGTTTTATATGTGTTCCTAGAGAAAACTAAGTTGAAAGATGATAGTAGCAACGATGCAGACTGGGTCCGTGATCTGAGATTTATCCTCATTGCTGCACAGAAGAATTATGTCCTTGATGCACCGCTAGGTGACAGACCAATTGCAGGAGCAGATACAGACATTATGAACATTTGGCTAGCTCAATATGATGACTACTTGATAGTTTAGTGCACCATGCTTAACGGCTTAGAATCGGGACTTCAAAGACGTTTTGAACATCATGGACCATATGAGATTTTCCAGGAGTTGAAGTTAATATTTCAAGCAAATACCTGAATTGAGAGATATGAAGTCTCCAACAAGTTATAGCTAAAAGATGGAGGAGAATTGCTCAACTAGTGAGCATGTGCTCGGATTGTCTGGGTACTACAATCGCTTGAATCAAGTGGGAGTTAATCTTCCAGATAAGATAGTGATTGACAGAGTTCTCTAGTCACCATCACCAAGTTACTAGAACTTCGTGATGAACTATAGTATGCAAGGGATGACAAAAACGATTCATGAGCTCTTCGTGATGTTGAAATCGACGAAGGTAGAAATCAAGAAAGAGCATCAAGTGTTGATGATTGACAAGACCACTAGTTTCAATAAAAGGGCAAAGGGAAAGAAAGGGAAACTTCAAGTAGAATGGAAAGCAAGTTGTCACTCCCGTGAAGAAGCCCAAAGCTGGACCAAAGCCTGAAACTGAGTGCTTCTACTGCAAAGGAAATGGTCACTGGAAGCGGAAATACCTTGAATATTTGGTGGATAAGTAGGATGGCAAAGTGAACAAGGGTATATTTGATATAGAGGTTATTGATGTGTACCTTACTAGTGTTTATAGTAGCCCCTGGGTATTTGATACTTGTTCGTGCTAAAAATTAGTAACTCGAAACAGGAGTTATAGAATAAACAAAGACTAGTTGAGGGTGAAGTGACGATGTGTGTTGGAAGTGGCTCCAAGATTGATATAATCATCGTCGCACACTCCTTATACTTTCGGGATTAGTGTTAAACCTAAATAAATGTTATTTGGCGTTTGCGTTGAGCATGAATATGATTTGATCATGTTTATGGCAATACGGTTATTCATTTAAAGTCAGAGAATAATTGTTGTTCTGTTTACATGAATAAAACCTTTGATGGTCATACACCCAATGAAACTAGTTTGTTGGATCTCGATCATAGTGATACACATATCCATAATATTGATGCCAAAAGATGCAAAGTTAATAAAGATAGTGCAACTTATTTGTGGCACTGCCGTTTGGGTCATATCGGTGTAAAGCGCATGAAGAAACTCCATAAAGATGGATTTTTGGAATCACTTGGTTATGGATCATTTGATGCTTGCTAACCATGCCTTCTGGGCAAGATGACTAAAACTCCGTTCTCCGGAACAATGGAACGAGCTACTGACTTGTTGGAAATAATACATGCCGATGTATGCGGTTCAATGAGTATTGATGCTCGTGGCGGGTATCGTTATTTTCTGACCTTCACAGATGATTTGAGCAGATATGAGTATATCTACTTAATGAAACACAAGTCTGAAACATTTGAAAAGTTCAAAGAATTTCAGAGTGAAGTGGAGAATTATCGTAACAAGAAAATAAAGTGTAACGCCCTCGATGCGGCTATATCTCCCACGTGTCGAAGCACGACTTAGAGGCATAACCGCATTGAAAGCAATGTTGCAAGTGAGGTAATCTTCACACAACCCATGTAATGCATAAGGGAAAGAGATACATAGTTGGCTTACAATCGCCACTTCACACAATACATGAGTAAAGCATTACATCATACAGATACAATCAAGGTCCGACTACGGAACCAAAATAAAAGAAGACTACCCCAAATGCTACACAGATCCCCGATCGTCCCAACTAGGCTCCACTACTGATCAACTGAAACGAAACAACACAATGAACAAGATCTTCATCGAGCTCCTCCTTGAGCTCGGGTGCGTCACCTGCACGGTTTCATCGGCACCTGCAAACTGGTTTTGGAAGTATCTGTGAGTCACGGGACTCAGCAATCTCACACCCGCGAGATCAAGACTATTTAAGCTTATGGGTAGGAGAGGGTAGTGAGGTGGAGCTGCAGCAAGCGACTAGCATATCTGGTGTCTAACATACGCAAATGAGAGCGAGAAGAGAAGGCAAAAGCACGGTCGAACAACTATGATCAAGAAGTGATCCTAGAACAACCTACGTCAAACATAACTCCAACACCGCGTTCACTTCCCGGACTCCGCCGAGAGGAGACCATCACGGTTACACACGCGGTTGATGTATTTTAATTAAGATCAACTTCGGGTTTTCTACAACCGGACATTAACAAATTCCCATCTGCCTCATAACCGCTGCACGGCTTTCAAAAGATAATACCCTGCAGGGGTGTCCCAACTTAGCCCATTATAAGCTCTCACGGTCAACGAAGGATATTCCTTCTACCGGGAAGACCCGATCAGTCTCGGAATCCCGGTTTACAAGACATTTCGACAGCAATAAAACAAGACCAGCAAAGCCGCCCAAATGTGCCGACATATCCTGATAGGAGCTGCACATATCTCGTTCTCAGGGCACACCGGATGAGCAGTCCGTACAACTAAAACCAGACCCCAAGTTTCCTTGAGGGGGCACTGCAAAGCGCTCTAGTTTGGGCCAACACTCGGAGGAGCATTGGCCCGGGGTTAAAATAAAGATGACCCTTGAGTCTGCAGAACCCAAGGGAAAAAGGCTTAGGTGGCAAATGTTAAAACCAATGTTGGGCCTTCCTGGAGGAGTTTCATTCAAAGCGAACTGTCAAGGGGGTCCCATAAATCACCCAACCGTAAGGAACGCATAAAATCCGGGAACATAATACCGATATGACGGAAACTAGGGCGGCAAGAGTGGAACAAAACACCAGGCATAAGGCCGAGCCTTCCACCCTTTACCAAGTATATAGATGCATTAATTAAAGAAGATATATTGTGATATCCCAACAAGTAAACATGTTCCAACAAGGAACAAACTTCATCTTCACCTGCAACTAACAACGCTATAAGAGGGGCTGAGCAAAGCGGTAACATAGCCAAACAACGGTTTGCTAGGAAAGGATGGTTAGAGGCTTGACATGGCAACATGGGAGGCATGATATAGCAAGTGGTAGGCATCGTAGCATAGGCATAGCAAAAGAGCGAGCATCTAGCAAGCAAAGATAGAAGTGATTTCGAGGGTATGGTCATCTTGCACGACATCCCGCAAGGAAGAAGAACGAGTCCATGAAGAAGACAAACGGACGTAGTCGAACGAATCCTCACAACTCCGGAACGAAACGAAGCTAACGAGAGAAGCAACCCGGAAAGAAACAAACAACATAGTAAACAACCATCACATAAACATGGCATGATGCGCAAACAAGTATGATGCATGCCCGGTTTAAATAGCATGGCATGGCAAAAGTGCACAAGCAATCCTACAAATTAAGTGGAGCTCAATATGCAACGGGTTGCATATTGACGAAACACCACATCAATTATTTAGTTCTCTCTCATTTAGGAACACAACAATATTAAATGTTGTTAAACATGGAAAGAGGTGAAGCATAACAAAACTATACCATCTAAACAATTGAAATGGGGCCGGATATAACAAACAACAAATTTCGGAAAATCCCCACATGCATTTAGCATTTTAACGCAAACAACAATTTTAAACATTTTAATTGTTGTTATCATGATGCAGATGACATATGCAAGTTTTAAGCAATTTTATGAAACTGTTGAAATGAGCATGATACGAGGCATTTGTCGCCACGGCGGAAGGAAAAAGGTGCCACGGCGGTGAAACGGAAATGGTGCCACGGCAACATTCCGGTCTCGATAACTCATGGAGGTACCGGTGCAAAAGGAAGTGTGACGAGTCATGCAAGATGGTGGGGTGATCCCGAAGTCCGGGTTCCCACGGGTCGACGGCATGGCAAACGAGGAGGAACTTGCAAGGACAAACGGGCACGGAGCAAACATACGTTTCAACTCAGACAACATGCATTCGTTCACGGGTGTCGTCTCGGGGTTTATACCTTCGAAGCGTGCATTTTCGGGGCGGATCGAGTTCGTCGAAGGAAGTAGTGGTACACGGGTCGCAGTGGGAAGTAGTCGTTCTCGCGACGATAGCGGAAGTAGTGGTTCACGGACGTCGTGGAAGTAATCGTTCTCGTTTCATAGTCGTACATGTCGGCGGTAGTGGAAGTAGTGGTACACGGCGACGTCGGGGTACTTGTCGCATCATCATGGAAGTAGTCGTTCGGGCTCCCGTGCGGACTTGGTGGTGGTGTACTTGGCGAATCCGCGTAGTCGTACACAGGTAGAAGAGGAACTTGACGCATCCAAACGGAGCAACACAAAAGGCCTCGGGTCTTGGCAGCAAGGCATCGCAAAAGGGGCTGGCGCGAGCAAGGCAAGGCAAAGATGGGCATGGCTGCTACCGAGTCCAAGGCGAGGGCGGCCGGGGCTGGGAACGGGCGCTGGAGCGATGACGAGCCGAAGGACGGCGAGGAAGAGGGAGCTCCTCTCCCTGGCACGAGGAGGGAGGCGAGAAGGGGCGCAGAGGAGGTCCCCGGCGAAGCGCAGCCTGATTCGGCAGCGGCGGCGGGCTCCGGTGGTCGACGGGGAGGCGCGAAGGCGGCGTGGCCATGGACGACGGCGAGGAGGGTTGAGGGCGGCGGCGCTCCTGGTCGCAGCGACCGGAGGGGCGACGGGGCATGGTTGCGGGGTGGAGGAGGCGCTCGAGGAGGAGGCCGAGGGGAGAAGGCGCTCGGGGAGAGATGGGGATCGGCACTGCTGGAGGATCTTCTCTCCCTGGCTGGATGCGGCATCGAGGGAGAGAGCGAGGGAGATGGGATCGAGCGCAGGGTTTGAGCGATGCGTGTGCGTTGCGGCGCTGGAGGAGGAACGAGGGGAGGAGAAGGGGTCGAGCAGAGCTGCGTGGGTTAGGTAGGGTTGGGCCTCACGGGATTGGTGGCGGCCTGGCCTAGTGGCATGCGGTTGATGGGCTTCTTCTCTCCCTTCTTCAGATCTCTTCCAAGAACAGAAAAGCAAAGAAAGAAAAGGGAGAGAAAATAAATGAGTGGACAAGAATTTGGACATGGGGATAATTTTCCCGGACTCACAAAAATGTGCTTGTTCCGAGAAAATAGAGAAGGCCATGATTGATAAATTTAAATCCAAACTCATTTGATTTAAATTCAAATGATTTGAATAGGAAGTGAGGGTTGGGAAGGTCCAAAAATGTTCGGATATTTGGTGGAGCTCCGGAAAATGACGAAATAATTTATTGGACAAAGTTTGAGGTCAAGAAGTGAGATAACAAAGGCATGGGGAATTATTTTGCAAGTGTGTCAAAGGTAATTCCACATCAATGGAATATTTTATAATAGCTCCATAAATATTAGGAGGATATGTTATAAAGAGAAAACACCATGTGAATTCCCTCGATTTAAATAGATCAAAAGATCTATGAAGTTTATTTAGTTGAGGTTTTTAAAAATTAAATGACATGCTGGCATGATGACATGATGCAAAGCAAAAATAAAAGAGCAAGCACACAAGAAACACACGGCGAAACTCGGAATAGCTGGAAGTCTTCTGGAGCGTCGGTCTCGGGGCGTCACAACACTCCACTACTACGAGAGGATCTCGTCCCGAGATCTGGGATGGCACCGGAGAGAAAACGGAAGAGGAAGAGAGGAGGTAAAACTAAGTTGCTTCTTTGACAAATGAGTGAAACCAATGAACCTCGAGAGGTTGAAAACTTGAAAGAATAACACAATAGAGTTGAATGAAATTAAGAGCATTCCAGTAGAAAATAGAAACAAGGAACACCATGTGAACCTTGCGGGTTGCAAAGCTATGAATGACGATTACAATGGACAAGAAGGAATTGGAACCACTCTGGTTGAAACGAGATAAGAATGAATAAGAATGATACAATTTTGGCAGCACTCCGACTGAAAATGGAAGGAATTAGAATCATGAACTTGAAAAGATGGGATGATACTTGATGAAATCAACAACACACCGCCTCCTAACTATTGAAAGAATGGCACAAGGGGTAAGAAAGATTTCAGACAGCTCTCCGGTTGAGGAAGCAGCAAAACTTGATAAGATGAGAGAACTCGAATGAAAACATGACACTCCGGCTAAACGGAGAAGCAAGGAGAAGAACATGATCTTGACAAAACAAGATGATGGGTCAAGAGAGCAACATCACAATGCCTCCTAAGAAATGAAAGAATGGAATGGAATGGACGAAGGGAAACAAGATCTTGAAAGAGCACGCTTACAAGAAATGCTAGAACGGAGTTGTTGGATTATCAACAACGAAAGGAACAAGCTTTTTGTGGGCTTATGGAAAACATCTCAAAATTATGAGGTGACAACCGGCCACTAACGGAGACAATTGCTTGCTTGAGATCAACGAAGAGATGAAAACTGCTTTTGCCGAGAGGATAGGAGAAAACTTGGATCATTGATAAGCACCACAATACAACATTCCTTAGGGAAGGCTTTAGGTGAAATCTATACCAAGATAACTCCAACGAAGAGATTGATGGATTTAAAATACCTCGTTCTTGACAACATGTGAATAGAGAAACATGAAGGAAATTGTCAAGAGTGACATAACACCATCTCAAAAGATAAGGTAGAAAGAGTTGCACTTTGGAATGCAAGATGAAGAATGCTTGAACTCCTCAAAACAAAACATGTGTTGAGCACCATGTTTATTTTAGAGTATAGCTTGGCGGATCATAACCTCGAGAGAAGTCTTGAAGAACAATTGAAGAATGAAAAGAATCCTTGACGAAGCACCATGTAGAGCCGCCATGAAGAACTCCGGTAAGAAAAGAAATGGTAGGAAGGAAGTGAAGGTTGAAAAGAACAAGAATTGAAGCATTGCAATAATTTAGATGGAGCTTATGCAAAAAAAACTTAGAACTCCGGATAAGCAAAGATGAAGCATCTCGAACCGAGAAAACTTGGAACTCCGAAAAGAAAGATGAACAAACGAAAACAAGAATTTTGATGAATCTCTGGAATAAGGAATTGAATTTACTCGATGAAACAAGAATAAGAATTACATTATGTTGATCCTTCACCAATTAAATTGATGGCAAGCAATGGATTTGGCATACTACTTATTCTCGTGGAGAGGATTAAGATAGATATGGCGCAAACTTGGGAAGGTCTTCAACGAACCACCGGTAGGATTGGAAAGAACAAATGAATCTATATAATAACGAAGGAAGAGAACTCTTGAACGAACCACCGTAAGAATTGAAAATGAACGTAGCAAAGGCACAATTCACCGTGAAGAATTGCAAAACGAATGAAGATACTTGAGGGAATTTAGATACAAGAGAACGAAGAGATCATGAACTGAGTAGAGGATATTTGAACGATGCACCGGTAAGATTTGGGGAACAAGAGCTGAAAGCTGGAATGAATAATTCTGAGATGATGGGCTCCAGAGAATCAAACTGAAAATACTCCCGAATTTCTCCGGATGGGTGAAAAGAATTCTCACAATCGGAAACAATTATGAGAGGATGGCATCAAGCTAGAACCATGAATCTTGAAGAGAATGGAGCAAGATTTAAGAGAAACTCTTCTTTGGTCTTCAAATGTTGAGAATGACGAAGAGAAACACCAGCATGAATTGTTGAGATACTCCGGGATGAAAATTAGAAAGGTTGAACCAACGATGAAAAGAATTTGAAAGATCTTGGAGAAACCCATGACTGATGAAAACCCATTCTTACGTCAAACTTAGAAAAGAATTTTAGAAGCTCCGGAAAATTTAGAAGAGTCAGGTAAGATCCTAGGAAAAGACCTGTGGGTTAGGGCCCACTCAAAAGAACCACTATTGAACGATTGCTTGAAAAGAGAGATTGCGCCGGTTGAATTAAATGGCTTGAATGAGATAGCATCCTCAAAAGAACTTGAGTGAATTGAGAATGGAAACTTGAATCTTCTGAGATATCTTCATCACTCCCAACCAAATGAATAGCAAGAAGTGAATGATTAGGAGATACACCGCCATGAGAAAGCATTGTGAAAAGAGGAAAAGGGATAAGATCAACACCGAAATCTTGAACTAAATCCACCAGAGAAGAAAATTAGAATGGAACAATGATAAGGTTGAAGCTTCCTTAGCGTCTTCATGAGAAATCACTGGATAAAACATTTAAAGGAAAAGAATGAAGAAACTTCACTCAATAAAATGGATACTTGATTAAGAAATCTGAGTCCTTGAAGAAAAAGGGTGGGAGGGCGGGGAAAACAAAGACAACTTGGGACGGATGAAGCAAACACCGTTGAGCAAAAACTTAGAATTGATCTTGCGAATGTTGGAATGATCGTATTTACCTGGAGAGAAGCACACCGGTTGGAAAGGATTGAAAAGACAACCTTGATGAACAAGAAGGATTAGCACCCACATAGAAATATGAGAACACCGCTTAGGGAAGGTATGGATTCAACATTTGACATCGAAGCAACTCGAATACCACAAATAAAACAAAACAAAGGATTTGGCTTGCGGAATAAGCCGGAACAAATACATATGATAGAGATTTACCCAATCCCATATCATGCATCTGTAGGAAAGATATTCTAGGAGCTACTTGAATTCCCACCTATAAACTCCCGAAACTTTCTCGGTTATGCAATCTGGTGTTGGGGATACAGGGACACAAAATATATCACCCAAACTAACAATACCTAGATCCAAATTGTATCCATCCTTCAACACATAACCAAGAAACCTTCGGAAATCGTTTACCTCGACCTTCGAAAAGCATCCGTTATACGAGTCATGGCAATACTCTCGATCTCGCCCCAGTACTAGGTTATCGAGGTTATCTCACCAACAACTGCATAAAAGAAATTTTCGATGTCGGCAAAGCTCAGGTATTCCAGAACTGCAACGATAAGATTGTGACGACAACACCTCGGAGCTCAACTCCCCGGGACACTGCCACAACCCCTAAATGTCAGGAGGCACCAAGAACAATGTTCTCGTCACAAAACCATCGGAACGATTCCAAGATACCCGCGTGATCCTAAAAATTTTTTTAGTGAAATTTGAGAAGAGAAAGAGTCAAAACATCTACGTCAGGAGACCTCACCAGAGCGACGAAGGGACTGAGGAGTAAAAAGAATCCTACTCTCCGATATATAATCCTAAGACTCAAAACATTTTTGTTCTAGACTCAACAACGCCAAAGAAACAATCAAGCAGGGGGCTCCTAAGTCGGGGATGGCTCTGATACCAACTTGTAACGCCCTCGATGCGGCTATATCTCCCACGTGTCGAAGCACGACCTAGAGGCATAACCGCATTTAAAGCAATGTCGCAAGTGAGGTAATCTTCACACAACCCATGTAATGCATAAGGGAAAGAGATACGTAGTTGGCTTACAATCGCCACTTCACACAATACATGAGTAAAGCATTACATCATACAGATACAATCAAGGTCCGACTACGGAACCAAAATAAAAGAAGACTACCCCAAATGCTACACAGATCCCCGATCGTCCCAACTGGGCTCCACTACTCATCAACTGAAACGAAACAACACAATGAACAAGATCTTCATCGAGCTCCTCCTTGAGCTCGGTGCAAAAGGCCACCTGCACGGTTTCATCGGCACTTGCAAACTGGTTTTGAAGTATCCGTGAGTCACGAGGGACTCAGCAATCTCACACCATGAGATCAAGACTATTTAAGCTTATGGGTAGGAGAGGGTAGTGAGGTGGAGCTGCAGCAAGCGACTAGCATATCTGGTGTCTAACATACGCAAATGAGAGCGAGAAGAGAAGGCAAAAGCACGGTCGAACAACTATGATCAAGAAGTGATCCTAGAACAACCTACGTCAAACATAACTCCAACACCGTGTTCACTTTCCGGACTCCGCCGAGAGGAGACCATCACGGTTACACACGCGGTTGATGTATTTTAATTAAGATCAACTTGGGTTTTCTACAACCGACATTAACAAATTCCCATCTGCCTCATAACCGCGGGCACGGCTTTGAAAGATAATACCTGCAGGGTGTCCCAACTTAGCCCATTATAAGCTCTCACGGTCAACGAAGGATATTCCTTCTACCGGGAAGACCCGATCAGTCTCGGAATCCTGGTTTACAAGACATTTCGACAGCAATAAAACAAGACCAGCAAAGCCGCCCGAATGTGCCGACAAATCCTGATAGGAGCTGCACATATCTCGTTCTCAGGGCACACCGGATGAGCAGTCCGTACAACTAAAACCAGACCTCAAGTTTCCGTGAGGGGGCGCAAAAGCGCTCTAGTTTGGGCCAACACTGTGAGGAGCATTGGCCCGGGGGTCAAAATAAAGATGACCCTTGAGTCTGCAGAACCCAAGGAAAAAGGCTTAGGTGGCAAATGTTAAAACCAATGTTGGGCCTTGCTGGAGGAGTTTTATTCAAAGCGAAATGTCAAGGGGGTCCCATAAATCACCCAACCGTGTAAGGAACGCAAAATCCGGGAACATAATACCGATATGACGGAAACTAGGGCGGCAAGAGTGGAACAAAATACCAGGCATAAGGCCGAGCCTTCCACCCTTTACCAAGTATATAGATGCCTTAATTAAAGAAGATATATTGTGATATCCCAACAAGTAAACATGTTCCAACAAGGAACAACATCTCCATGTTCCAACAAGGAACAAACTTCATCTTCACCTGCAACTAACAACGCTATAAGAGGGGCTGAGCAAAGCGGTAACATAGCCAAACAACGGTTTGCTAGGAAAGGATGGTTAGAGGCTTGACATGGCAACTTGGGAGGTATGATATAGCAAGTGGTAGGCATCATAGCATAGGCATAGCAAAAGAGCGAGCATCTAGCAAGCAAAGATAGAAGTGATTTCGAGGGTATGGTCATCTTGCCTGAAATCCCGCAAGGAAGAAGAACGAGTCCACGAAGAAGACAAACGGATGTAGTCGAACGAATCCTCACAACTCCGGAACGAAACCGAAGCTAACAAGAGAAGCAACCCGGAAAGAAACAAACAACATAGTAAACAACCATCACATAAACATGGCATGATGCTAAACAAGTATGATGCATGCCCGGTTTAAATAGCATGGCATGGCAAAAGTGCACAAGCAATCCTACAAATTAAGTGGAGCTCAATATGCAACGGGTTGCATATTGACTAAAACACCACATCAATTATTTAGTTCTCTCTCGTTTAGGAACACAACAATATTAAATGTTGTTAAACATGGCAAGAGGTGAAGCATAACAAAACTATACCATCTAAACAATTGAAATGGGGCCGGATATAACAAACAACAAATTTCGGAAAATCCCCACATGCATTTAGCATTTTAACGCAAACAACAATTTTAAACATTTTAATTGTTGTTATCATGATGCAGATGACATATGCAAGTTTTAAGCAATTTTATGAAACTGTTGACATGAGCATGATACGAGGCATTTGTCGCCACGGTGGAAGGAAAAAGGTGCCACGACGGTGAAACGGAAATGGTGCCACGGCAACATTCCGGTCTCGATAACTCATGGAGGTACCGGTGCAAAAGGAAGTGTGACGAGTCATGCAAGATGGTGGGGTGATCCCGAAGTCCGGGTTCCCACGAATTGACGGCATGGCAAACGAGGAGGAACTTGCAAGGACAAACGGGCACGGAGCAAACATACGTTTCAACTCAGACAACATGCATTCGTTCACGGGTGTCGTCTCGGGGTTTATACCTTCGAAGCGTGCATTTTCGGGGCGGATCGAGTTCGTCGAAGGAAGTAGTGGTACACGGTATTGGGTTCTACGGTAGGGTGCGTCGACTGCAAATTAAAAATTCCTACGCGCAGAACATCCAGGAACATGCTACGGGAGATGGATCACAGTTCGTTACCACTAGACGCGCAGCGTCGCAGCGGAAGAAGAGTTGGGGCAGCGCTTCTCGTGGATCGTCTCCTCCTCGCTTGATCTCCCTCGGCGGCGGTCGTCCGATCCCACGTGACGAAGTTCGCCGAGCGGCGCAAGTGCACCGCCTCTAACGTTATCCGCGCTGCGCGGGAGGAACGTCGTCGGCGGACTACTAGGTCCGATCACACGATCGGCGGCGAGTGGAGGTGGCTATTCGCAACACATGCAAACCCTAGTCGCAGCCAAGCGATCAACCGCTCGAGTGTGCTGCACCTCCACTTTATATACGCGTCCGTCAGGCTCAACACTTGGGCCTCGTGACGGACCCTAAAGTCGAAAGTCTATTCGGTCATGTTCCTAGTCCAGTTCGGATCACATCCGACCGGTGTCCTGAACTGACCTCATAGGTTCCTTCCCTTGCCGCCGAACCCCTTAGGTTCAAGTCGGCTTGGTCACAGTTCGGATCACCTCCGACCAGACGGTTGGTAGCAGCCTCTAGCAAGGCGTGCCGACCACCAAGCGACGATGAAGCTGGTTGTTTAACCTGCATAACGTGTCACACTTCGCTCCCTTTGCCGCACAATATATGTTGTCGGGCTCAAGGCGAGACTGTCATCCTTGTGCTAGCCCGACCTCTTTCTCGTTCCAGTGATACCGACCACTATCCGGATTATCTCATAATCCTTGTCGCATGGCCATGCTGTTCCTGGTCGGATCACACGAGGGGCCCAGAGTATATCTCTCCTGATCGGAGGGGCAAATCCCATCTTGCTCGACCATGTCTCGCAGCATGGGATTGGACAAACCCGAAACCTACCTTTGTAACTACCCAGTCACGGAGTAGCATTTGGTCGGCCCAAAGCAAGTCTATCACCATCTCGAGTACATGCGTCAGCTCAGGTCTTAGGACATAGAACGTATGTTGTACTAGAGACTCACAGATGACATATTGCTGCGTCTCATAGTTGGGTCTGTCCGACTCGGACCGTATGTCGACTCGGATCCGACTATGTCGAATCCGACTGCACCTTTCCAAGTCCATATTATCCGGTTAGCATCCAATGCTCCATGGCTAGTGAGACCGAGCCATCGACCGTGTCATATGCTAGTCTAGTCGGCTCCCCGCGTCCACACAGCCCTTTCGACTAGGGACCTTTTAGGACAGTCATCATACAATGCATAGTCCCACAAACAAGTCACGTACTTGCCGATACACATCATTGATAATGTCCAAGGACTATCTTTATTCATAAACACATAGGAAATATCATCATACGTGATTGCCTCTAGGGCATATCTCCAACAGTCTCCCACTTGCACTAGAGTCAATCAAATGGACATCGAATGCCCATAGCTCTAACGTGCCCCTCATGCTTGGGTTGTGGAAGCGGCTTAGTCAACGGATCTGCAACATTTGCATCCGTGTGAATCTTGCATAACTCTACATCACCATTCTTTACGATCTTTCGTATCAGGTGATATTTCCGGTCTATGTATCTGACCTTGTGGTGATTCCTCGGCTCCTTGGCTTGTGCGATGGCACCAGAATTATCACAATAAAGGTCCAACGGTTTCACCGAGGCTGGGAACATACCAAGATCATCCAAAAAATGCCGGATCCAAACACCTTCCTTTGCGGCTTCATAAGCCGCAATGTATTCGGCTTCGTGGTAGAATCGCCACCGTATCCTGCTTGGAACTCATCCAAATTAATCGCTCCTCCGTTCGGGGCGTACACGAATCCGCATCGGTGATCGACAATCATCTATGTCGGTTTGGAAACTAGCATCGATGTAACCCTCACGACGAGCTCTTCCTCACCTCCATAAACTAGGAACATCTCTTTAGTCCTTTTCGTGTACTTCAAAATAGTCTTTACCGCTGCCCGGTGACTCTCACCGGGTTGGCCTGGTATCTACTTGTTAGGCTTATTGCAAAAGCAACATCGTGCCTTGTACATATCATGGCATACATGATGGATCCGATTGTCGAGGCATACGTAATCCTACTCATCCTGCTTCGCTCATCGGATGTCGAAGGACTCCGAGTCTCGCTTAGCCTTATACCATGTGAGAGTGGCAAGAACCCTTTCTTCGCCTCACTCATGTTGAACCGCTTCAACACTTTATCTGTGTACGTGCTTTGGCTTAAGCCAAGAAGCCTCCTCGATCTATCTCTATAGATCTTAATGCCTAAAATATAGACTGCCTCACCAAGGTCCTTCATCGAAAATTTGCCATTCAATGATCCCTTGACCGAGTTTAACATCGAAACATTATTTCCGATCAGTAGTATGTCGTCCACATACAAGATCAAAAACACTATCGAGCTCCCACTTAACTTCTTGTATAAACAAGAATCCTCTTCGCTTTTGATGAAACCGAGACCAGTGACGACCTCATCAAAACGAATGTTCCAACTCCGAGATGCTTGCTTCAACCCATAAATGGATCTCTTGAGCTTGCATACCTTACTAGTGCTAGTTGGATCGACAAAACCCTCGGGCTGTATCATATACACGTCCTCGGTTAAATTTCCGTGAAGGAAAGCCGTCTTGACATCCATCTGCCATATCTCGTAATCGAAATATGCAGCTATAGCTAGTATGATCCTCACCGATTTCAGCATCGCTACCGGCAAGTAAGTCTCGTCGTAGTCAACTCCTTGAACTTGTCCATAACCTTTAGCGACAAGCTGAGCTTTGTAGATCTGAACATTTCCATCCACATCGGTTTTCTTCTTAAAGACCCATTTGCAACCAATGGCGATTCGCCGGTGGCGGATCAATCAAGTCCTGCACTTGATTCTCATCCATGGACTTTAACTCGGATCTCATGGCCTCCGGCCATGCCTCGAATCTGGGCTCACCATCGCTCGCATACGTACGGCCTGCCGCTTTCTAGCAACAATACATCACGCACTCTGTGCAATCTCTCCGACCTTCGTGGTTCTGGTGCCGCTTCCACTACAGATTCCCTGACTGACTCCGGCATGATCTCATCACCAGCCGAGCCGTCCCCGAGTGGTCCTTGAATTTCTTCGAGTTGAACCGTCCTCGCACTGGCCTCCCGACTGAGAAACTCTTTCTCAAGGAAAACCCCGTTCCGAGCAACAAACACTTTGTTCTCTTCCCGGTTGTAGAAGCTATATCCCAAGGTTTCTCGGATATCCCACGAATATGCATTTATCCGACTTGGGTGTAAGCTTGTCCGACATAAGTCGCTTGACAAATGCTTCACAACCCCAAATCTTTAGAAAAGACAACCGGGACTCTTCCCACCCACATCTCATGCGGTGTCTTGTCTACGGATTTTGATGGTACCCTATTAAGTGTGAAAGCTGCGCTTTCTAGAGCGTATCCCCAAAATGACAAGGGTAAATCCGATTTGCTCATCATAGACCGGACCATGTCCAACAAGGTCCTATTCCTCCGTTACGACACGCCCGTTACTACGTGGCGTGCACGGAGGTGTGAGCCGAGGTACTATACCTCGACTTTTCAGATGATCATCGAACTCCTGGCTCATGTACTCACCTCCACGATCAGATCGCAAAAGCTTTATAGTCTTGCCGAGCTGATTCTCAACCTCGCTCAAACTCTTTGAATTTTTCAAAAGTCTCCGACTTGTGCCTCATCAAATAGATATATCCATATCTACTCAAGTCGTCGGTAAAAGTCACGAAGTACTGATAGCCACCTCTGGCAGTTGTGCTCATTGGACCACACACATCACTGTGTATAAGCTCCAACAGCTCGGATGCCCTCTCGCAACTCTTTGCGAAAGGAGACTTAGTCATCTTGCCGAGCAAGCATGATTCACATGTCTCGAACGACCCGAAGTCGGACAAAGTTAGGAGCCCATCATCATGGAGCTTCTTCATGCGTTTCAGACTAATGTGTCCAAGCCGGCAATGCCAGAAGTATGTCGGATTTATCTCATTTGGCTTATGCCTCTTGACATTCACGTTATAGACCGGTTCCTGTTCTAGATTCAATATAAATAGCCCATCAACAATGGGTGCATAGCCGTGGAACATACCATTCAAAAATATCGAACAACCATTGTCCTTTAAATTGAATTCATAACCTTGACTCATCAAACATGAGGCGTAAATAATGTTCCGACTAAGTGCAGGAATGTAATAACAATTATTCAATTCCATTATGAATCCGGAAGGAAGCTGGAGCTGCATCGTGCCGACCTCCAACGCATCAACTCTTGCTTTGTTTCGACCACGATGTCAATCTCCCCTTGTGCCACACGCCTAGTTCTTACCAGCCCTGCATCGAGTTGGAAATATGAACAACCGATCCGTATCAAATACCCAAGAGCTACTAGGTATGTCAGCAAGGTAAATGTCTATAACATATGCAACAAGTGTACCTTTACGAAGAAGCATTTCCGGCCTTCTTGCCATGCTCGCAAGCCACTTGCTACGCTTTCTCTTCCAAAGTGACCGGTCTCCTTGCGGTGAAAGCAAACGGTCTTCGAGTCCAGTCCGACTTGGTAGCAAGCGAGAGGTTACCGTCTCCGTGCCCTTTGCCTTAGCCTTTTCTTGGACCAACTCTTCTTGAACTTAGCGATTTACGCACCATCAACACTTGATGCGTGCCTTTCTTAATATCCTGCTCGCCACCTTGAGCATCCCATGCAATTCGGTGAGCTTCTTATCCATGCCATGCATATGATAGTTCGAGATGAACGTCCCATAGCTGGGCGGAAGAGAACCGAGCGACATCGATGCTTGACTCATCCAAGAGCGGGAAGCCCAAACGATCCAAAGCTTGCACATATCCGATCATCTTGATCACATGTGGGCTCGATGGATCACCTTCCTTCAGCTTGCAATCCATCAAGGATCGCCAGACGTTGAACCTTTCGGTCCTAGCACGTATGCGAAACATGCTCTTGAGACTCTCGATCATATCGTAAGCCTCAACATTTTCGAAATGCTGTTGCAAATCGGGCTCCATACAAGCCAGCATCAGACAGCTGATCTCCGTTGATTCATCAACGAGTTTCTGGTAGGCATTTTTAGCTGTGGCACTAGCATTATCAGCAGGTTCCTCTAGAAGTGGATCCTCTAGAACATGTTCCTTTTTATCGTGCTTGAGAACAATTCTCAGATTTCTATACCAGGTGGTAAAGTTTGTTCCATTCAGTTTATCCTTTTCCGTAATTGATTTCAATGCAAAGTTGGGTTGAGAAGGTGGTGCCATTGATCTACAATGAAAACATGCAATCACTAAGCAATGTGTTTATGTAGAGTAATTCTAGTCTAAACAGAAATACTCCCATCAAGTCGAGCATCCTCCGCAAACTCTCGTTGATTCAGATCCGACTAGCGCATGCGACTAGTGAGCTTTAGCATCACTGCTAGCCAACATACCTATCCGGTAAGCAACTCCTTGCTAATCACATCTCTATACGACTCCTGTCGATCGGGAAGGTATCTCATACCCCGGCTCCCAACCTCCTTTGCCACAAGGCCCAAAACTGTTTTGATAGCCTTGTCAAGTTAACCTGATGCAGTGCATGTCCGTGTCCGACACGAACCCTTCAGTTCAAGGACACCCAAAGAAGCACCAATTTTATGAGCCCACTACTAGACGTGCCTTGACGTGCGAAGGTGCAACATCGGGGATGGCAATTAAGCTTGATATTCATGAGGGATCATTCTATCATTTTAACATGTATAGAAACAAAGAAGCATAACAATCACAAATAAACATATATTGTGAAATAGTATGGCTCCTTTCATGGACGTTCTTCGGGCGGCTCGACTCCGATGACCATCTAAGAACTCCATCTTGTTTGTCACGCCGGGATGCCAAGCCACCAACCTGATCTCTATTATCCAACTACTACAGCTAGTAATGAATTTACATAGAGTCACAAGTCGACACGCAGGTCGTTATACAATATAATGACAGCACTTTGGCTCTGCCGGTGACAAACATGACACGCAGGCCGCGTATAAATTACACACATGCATCACATACACATGAGCCATACTATTCACATCAAACCTGCAAAACAAAGTTATGCATAGAATCGCATTCTACCGGTTTGTGTGTCGGGTACGAAATACACGGCGCTACGCATACGGTGGTCACGCTGAATTCTCTGATCTGACCGATCTTATCGATCATCGCAAATCCGATTCGGATTTACGTTTCACTGTTAACCCCGATGGCGGATGGCCGACCGGTAGGGGTAGATCGTGTCACAACCTCATCGATCCCGATTTACGTAAAACATAGCCTCAACGATCCCCATGTGCAATTGATCACATCAACCGTGCACATAGCCGATCTCTTCAAGGACAACAGATCTCATCTGCCGCCTCCACATATCTAATATGCATACGATCTGAATCCAAATCCTATAACAGAGGCTCGATACCACCGTTGGGATATGCGATGGGTGCGTCGACGCAAATTAAAAATTCCTACGCCGCAGAACATCCAGGAACATGCTACGGGAGATGGATCACGATTCGTTACCACTAGACGCCGCGATGTCGTGCTGCGGAAGAAGAGTTGGGGCAGCGCGTCTGCGTGGATCGTCTCCTCCTCGTTCGATCTCCCTCGAGCGGCCGGTCGTCCGATCCCACGTACGAGTTCGCCGGAGTGGCGCAAGTGCACCGCCTCTAACGGTATCCGCGCGTGCGGGAGGAACGTCATGCGGCGGACTGCTAGGTCCAATCACACAGTCGGCGGCGAGTGGAGGTGGCTATTCGCAACACATGCAAACCCTAGTCGCAGCGCCAAGCGATCAACTGCCCGAGTGTGCCGCACCTCCACTTTATATAGGCGTCCGTCGCGGGCTCAACACTTGGGCCTCGCCACGGACCCTAAAGCCCAAAGTCTATTCGGTCACGTTCCTAGTCCGATTCGGATCACATCCGACCGGTGTCCTCTGAACTGACCTCATAGGTTCCTTCCCTTAAGCGCGCAACCCCTTAGGTTCAAGTCGGCTTGGTCGCAGTTCGGATCACCTCCGACCTGCGGTTGGTAGCGGCCTCTAGCAAGGCGTGCCGACCACCAAGCGTAGCGATGAAGCTGGTTAGGCGAACTCAGCCATAACGTGTCACACTTCTGTTCCCTTTGCCACACGATATATGTTGTCGGGCTCAAGCGAGGACTGTCATCCTTGTGCTAGCCCGACCTCTTTCTCGTTCGGATACCGAGCCACTATCCGGATTATCTCATAATCCTTGTCGCATGGCCATGCTGTTCCTGGTCGGATCACACGAGGGGCCCAGAGTATATCTCTCCCGATCGGAGGGGCAATCCCATCTTGCTCGACCATGTCTCGCAGCATGGGATTGGACAAACCCGAAACCTACCTTTGTAACTACCCAGTCACGGAGTAGCGTTTGGTCGGCCCAAAGCAAGTCTATCACCATCTCGAGTACATGCGTCAGCTCAGGTCTTAGGACATAGAACGTATGTTGTACTAGAGATTCACAGATGACATATTGTTGCGTCTCATAGTTGGGTCTGTCCGACTCGGACCTTATCTCGACTCGGATCCGACTATGTCGAATCCGACCAGACCTTTCCAAGTCCATATTATCCGGTTAGCATCCAATGCTCCATGGCTAGTGAGACCGAGCCATCGACCGTGTCATATGCTAGTCTAGTCGGCTGCGCCTCCACACAGCCCTTTCAACTAGGGACCTTTTAGGACAGTCATCATACAATGCATAGTCCCACAAACAAGTCACGTACTTGCTGATACACATCATTGATAATGTCCAAGGACTATCTTTATTCATAAACACATAGGAAATATCATCATACATGATTGCCTCTAGGGCATATCTCCAACACACGGGTCGCAGTGGGAAGTAGTCGTTCTCGCGACGGTAGCGGAAGTAGTGGTTCACGGACGTCGTGGAAGTAGTCGTTCTCGTTTCGTAGTCGTACATGTCGGCGGTAGTGGAAGTAGTGGTACACGGCGACGTCGGGGTACTTGTCGCATCATCGTGGAAGTAGTCGTTCGGGCTCCCGTGCGGACTTGGTGGTGGTGTACTTGGCGAATCCACGTAGTCGTACACAGGTAGAAGAGGAACTTGATGCATCCAAACGGAGCAACACAAAAGGCCTCGGGTCTTGGCAGCAAGGCATCGCAAAAGGGGTCAAGGCAAGAAGGCAAGGCAGCAAGATGGGCATGGCTGCTACACGAGTCCAAGGCGAGGGCGGCCGGGCTAGGAACGGGCGCCGAGCGATGACGAGCCAAGGATCGGCGAGGAAGAGGGAGCTCCTCTCCCGGCATGAGGAGGGGACGAGAAGGGGCGCAGAGGAGGTCCCGGTGAAGCGCAACTGATTCGGCAAGCGGCGGGCTCCGGTGGTTGACGGGGAGGCGCGAAGGCGGCGTGGCCATGGACGACGGCGAGGAGGGTTGAGGTCGGCGGCGCTCCTGGTCGCAGCGACCGGAGGGGCGACGGGGCATGGTTGCGGGGTGGAGGAGGCGCTCGAGGAGGAGGCCGAGGGGAGTAGGCGCTCGGGGAGAGATGGGGATCGGCGCTGCGTGGGAGGATCTTCTCTCCCTGGCTGGATGCGGCATCGAGGGAGAGAGCGAGGGAGATGGGATCGAGCGCAGGGTTTGAGCGATGCGTGTGCGCTGCGGCGCTGGAGGAGGAACGAGGGGAGGAGAAGGGATCGAGCAGAGCTGTGTGGGTTAGGTAGGGTTGGGCCTCACGGGGATTGGTGGCCGGCCTGGCCTAGTGGCATGCGGTTGATGGGCTTCTTCTCTCCCTTCTTCAGATCTCTTCCAAGAACAGAAAAGCAAAGAAAGAAAAGGGAGAGAAAATAAATGAGTGGACAAGAATTTGGGCATGGGGATAATTTTCCCGGACGCACAAAAATGTGCTTGTTCCGAGAAAATAGAAAAGGCCATGATTGAGAGATTTAAATCCAAACTCTTGATTTAAATTCAAATGATTTTAATAGGAAGTGAGGGTTGGGAAGGTCCAAAAATGTTTGGATATTTGGTGGAGCTCTGGAAAATGACGAAATAATTTATTGGACAAAGTTTGAGGTCAAGAAGTGAGATAACAAAGGCATGGGGAATTATTTTGCAAGTGTGTCAAAGGTAATTCCACATCAATGGAATATTTTATAATAGCTCCATAAATATTAGGAGGATATGTTATAAAGAGAAAACACCATGTGAATTCCCTCGATTTAAATAGATCAAAAGATCTATGCAGTTTATTTAGTTGAGGTTTTTAAAAATTAAATGACATGCTGGCATGATGACATGATGCAAAGCAAAAATAAAAGAGCAAGCACACAAGAAACACATGGCGAAACTCGGAATAGCTGGAAGTCTTCTGGAGCGTCGGTCTCGGGGCGTCACATAAAGTTTCTACGATCTGATCGTGGAGGAGAATATTTGAGTTACAAGTTTGCCATTCATTTAAAAACAATGTGGAATAGTTTCACAGCTCACGCCACATGGAACACCATAGCGTAATGGTGTGTCCGAACGTCGTAACCACACTTTATTGGATATGGTGCGATCTATGATGTATCTTACCGACTTACCACTTCATTTTGGGGTTATGCATTAGAGACAGCTGTATTCACTTTAAATAGGGCACCATCAAAATCTGTTGAGATGATGCCTTATGAACTGTGGTTTGGCAAGAAACCAAAGTTGTCGTTTCTTAAAGTTTGGGGCTGCGATGCTTATGTGAAAAAATTTCAACCTGATAAGCTCGAACCCAAATCAGAGAAGTGCGTCTTCATAGAATACACAAAGGAAACTATTGGGTACACCTTCTATCACAGATCCGAAGGCAAGATATTCGTTGCTAAGATGGATCTTTTCTAGAGAAGGAGTTTCTCTCGAAAGAAGTGAGTGGGAGGAAAGTAGACCTTGATAAGGTAATTGTACCTTCTCCCGAATTGGAAGGTAGTTCATCACAGAAATCAGTTCCAGTGATTCCTACACCAATTAGTGAGGAAGCTAATGATGATAATCACGAAATTTCAAATTAAGTTACTACAGAACCTCGTAGGTCTTCCAAAGTACAGTCCGCACCAGAGTGGTACGGTAATCCTATTCTGGAAGTCATGTTACTAGACCATGATGAACCTATGAACTATGAGGAAGCGATGATGGGCCCAGATTCCATGAAATGGCTTGAAGGCCATGAAATCTGAGATGGGATCCATGTATGAGAACAAAGTGTGGACTTTGGTGGACTTGCCCGATGATCGGCAAGCATAGAAAATAAATGGATCTTCAAGAGGAAGACAGACGCTGATAGTAGTGTTACTATCTACAAAGATCGACTTGTCGCAAAAGGTTTTTTTGACAAGTTCAAGGTGTCGAATACGATGAGATTTTCTTACTCGCATCGATGCTTAAGTCTGTCCGAATCATGTTAGCAATTGCCACATTTTATGAAATCTGGCAAATGGATGTCAAAAATGCATTCCTGAATGGATTTATTAAAGAAGAGTTGTATATGATGCAACCAGAAGGTTTTGTCAATCCTAAAGGTGCTAACAAAATGTGCAAGCTCCAGTGATCCATCCATGGACTGGTGCAAGCATCTTGGAGTTGGAAAATACGCTTTGATGAGTTGATCAAAGCATATGGTTTTATACAGACTTTTGGAGAAGCATGTATTTACAAGAAAGTGAGTGGGAGCTCTGTAGCATTCTAAAACTATATGTAGATGACATATTGTTGATTGGAAATGATATATAAATTCTGGATAGCATAAAAGGATACTTGAATAAGAGTTTTTCAAATAAAGACCTCGGTGAAGCTGCTTACATATTGAGCATCAAGATCTATTGAGATAGATCAAGACGCTTGATAAGATTTTCAATGAGTACATACCTTGACAAGATTTTGAAGTAGTTCAAAATGGAACAGTCAAAGAAAGAGTTCTTGCCTATGTTGCAAAGGTGTGAAATTGAGTAAGACTCAAATCCCGACCACGGCAAAAAATAGAAAGAGAATGAAAGTCATTCCCTATGCCTCAGTCATAGGGTCTATAAAGTATGCTATGTTGTGTACCAGACCTATTGTATACCTTGCTCTGAGTTTGGCAGGGGAGTACAATTTTTGATCTAGAAGTAGATCACTGGACAGCGGTCAAGAATATCCTTAGTAAGTACTAGGGAAATATTTCCCGGTTATAGAGGTGATAAAGAGTTCGACGTAAATAGTTACGTTGATGCAAGCTTTTACGCCAATCCGGATGACTCTAACTCTCAATCTGGATACATATTGAAAGTGGGAGCAATTAGCTAGAGTAGCTCCGTGCAGAGCATTGTAGACATAGAATATTTGCAAAATACATATGGTCCTGAATGTGATAGACCCGTTGACTAAACTTCTCTCACGAGCAAAACATGATCATACCTTAATACTATTTGGGTGTTAATCACATAGCGATGTGAACTATATTATTGACTGTAGTAAACCTTTTGGGTGTTGGTCACATGACGATGTGAACTATGGGTGTTAATCATATACAGATATGAATATTGGTGTTAAATCACATGATGATGTGAACTAGATTATTGACTCTAGTGCAAGTGGGAGACTAAAGAAAATATGCCCTAGAGGCAATAATAAAGTTATTATTTATTTCCTTGTTTAATGATAAATGTTTATTATTCATGCTAGAATTGTATTAACCGGAAACTTAGTACATGTGTGAATACATAGACAAACAAAGTGTCACTAGTATGCCTCTACTTGACTAGCTTGTTGAATCAAAGATGGTTAAGTTTCCTAGCCATAGACATGAGTTGTCATTTGATTAACAGGATCACATCATTAGAGAATGATGTGATTGACTTCCGTTAGCTTAGCACTTGATCGTTTAGTATGTTGCTATTGCTTTCTTCATGACTTATACATGTTCCTATGACTATGAGATTATGCAACTCCCGTTTACCGGAGGAACACTTAGTGTGCTACCAAACGTCACAACGTAACTGGGTGATTATAAAGGTGCTCTATAGGTGTCTCTGTCGTGGAATTGTCATGGCAGATGTCCTCTTGCAAGGACTTAGTCGTGGAGCCATCGCAACTAGGAAGCTTAAAGGGGTTAATCGGGACAAAGGACATGAGAGAGTTATACTAGTTCGGCCCCTTACGGTGAAGGTAAGGCCTACGTCTAGTTGGGTTGGTATTTCTTGATGTTTCGATAACCAGGGAGCGAGATACGCTATGCCCGGCTCTCGAGGAGTTGTTTCTTGCCCTAAGCCACCAGCGGGTCGTCCCCTTATATACACGGGTGGACGCCCTGCGGTCTACAGAGTCCCAGCCGGCTCATAAATAGTGTCCGGCTCGGTGACTAGTTAAGTCTACCTTATGATACAAGTCACGTCATCACGGCGGTTTATCACCATGGGCCTTAAGCTGCCTACGGGCCTTAGACCCTTTATTGAACTGCCATCTTCATGCTTGGCCTCTGGGCTTCTCTTAAGATGAGTCTTCTTTGCATAACCCGGCCCCTCCTGGGCGGCTTACTCAAATAGTTATATCCCCAACATTAGGCCCCAGATTGATTTGAACCTGTTCATGTCAATCTTAAAATACCTTAATAAAGAAACCTTCAGCCTTCTGCTTGTGCCAAAGGTTTTTTTAATCCGCCATGACGTCATCTTCTCGATCCGCGTTAACCCGCTGTGACGCCATCTTTGCCTAAATTCATATTTTTCTCCGCCGTATCCTCCAACAGATCTTTTCTTTTATTGATTGTTCCGAAAACCGAGGTGTCGAGGCCGCTGGATAATGATGTCTGGCCTCCTCGTTTCTCGCGCCGTCTCAGTCAGCCCTTCCTTATAAATAGGCACGACCTAGGTCTTTTCCATTCTCCCCCTTCGTTCCTCTTCTTCCTCTCGTTGTCTCTCTGCTGCTCAAGCTTCGCCGTCGCCGCCGCCGCAGATCTCCTCGTCTTCTCCAACTCAGGCCGCTGCATCAACCTGATTTGACCAGAGAAGCACGACGGAACCTTGCAACAGCTCCGCATCTGTAAGTCCTTTTCCTTCCCTGCTTTTAGATCTGCATTGCGGCCCCCCTAGTTCGTCGGTGTTCATCGCCGCCCGTTGCAGACCCTTAATATTTTTCTTTTCCAGTGCTCCTTTTGATCTTTTAGACAGCTAGAACTACTGCGGTAGCTGTTCCACATCCGTCTTGAATAGAAACATATCTCATTTTCCTTGTTTAAGGGCCTCCTTCGAATGCATGAACTTCTCTGCCTAGTTTTTAGGTCTAGAAATTTTTCTTTTCCATACGACCGTTTGGTCCAAAATAATAGCTGTGACTTATGAAACCTGTTTGTTCCACACTTAGCCAAAAAACTGCTTCTGTTAAATCTGTTTCACACTGTAGCTCGAGCAGCCGGTTTAAGAAGACAATATTGATCGTCGACCTCACACCTTACGGCGACTTAAGAAAATTTAACTGCCTTTGATACCTGTAACGGCTTAAATATCATTGCATAGTTACCCATATGTCATTAGTCCCCTTCTTAAGCCGCCATTCTGAGTAGACTTAAAATGCTTTCTCTGAGTGAAATTTGAACTGGAAACTCTTATTTTGTCATAGGCTTCAATTTATACAATGGCACTCAAAGCTCCCAAAGCTACCGTGGCCTGCAACTGGGTCAAATCCAATGTTACAGAGAGTACCTTGTCTGAATTCGTGAAGTCCGACCATCTGCCTAAGAGGGAGGTCATGTCTTATTGTGCTCCTAACCCGTCAGAGGAGAAGCCTCAACCCAAGGAAGGGGAGGTGATCGTGTTTACTGATCACATGAACCGGGGCTTCGCTCCACTAGGTTCAAAATTCTTCAGGGATGTTTTGCATTTCTTCGATCCCAGACCTCAAGATATCGGGCCCAATTCCGTGTCAAATATTTGCAACTTCCAAGTTTTCTGCGAGGTGTACCTTGGAGAAGAACCCAGCATACTTTTATTCAAAGAATTGTTTTACTTAAACCGACAGAATGAACGTGCCAACGGACCCAGTCTGGAACTTGGTGGCATCTCGATTCAGCGGCGGAGAGACTGCCTTTTTCCTTATGCTGAACTGCCAAGTCATCCAAAGGATTGGAATCAGACATGGTTTTACTGCCGGGACACTTCTCCGGCTAGAGGAAACCCTCTGCCAGGCTTCCGCGCCTTGCGCCTTGAATCCAACCACCCGCTGCCGGATAAACTGACCGTTGTTGAGCGTCTGCCACTTGCTCCCACCATTAGTAAAATCAAAGCCCTTCTGGGAAACGGCTTAGACGACACTGGCCTGGTCCGGGTCTGGGTCGCTTGGCGGGTGATTCCGTTAAGCCGCCGCCCCGGCTTAATGTGTACCTACTCAGGCGAGAAGAATGACCCACTGCGCCATAGTCCCGACGACTTACCAGATGATGTGGTGGAGGCTACGACCCAGACATTGTTGAAAGAGGGCACGGTGACTAGTAATGCCTTTGGCTTACTTCCCTTCTGCAAGAAGAACCCAGCCCCCACGGTGAGTCATCAACTTCAATGAATACTCTTTGCTATATTACACCTTGATTTTACTCATAACCCTTTATCATTTTTCACAGGACGATGACAACTTCTGGAAGGTCAAGTACGACCATGAGGCGGCCAAACAAGCTAGAGCGGCAAAAAGAACCGAAAGGAAAGTCGTCAAGACTGGAACTTCAAGGAAAAGGAAGCCAAGCGCTTCAGATTTACTTAAATTGGGTGACACTTCTGACGACGAAGAAGAGGTAATCCTTAATCCTCCTAACTCCTTTATCATTATTTTATTGACATTCTGCCCTTTCAGGAGGATACGGGGAACAGCCAAGCGATTGACGAAGAGGTAACTATAATCTCCTCCGACTCAGAGCCTTTGCCAAAGCCAAAAATCCGAAGGGTAACTTGGAAAGTACGATTTTCACATCCTTTGGCTTACCAAGATCCTCAATTTCTTTTGAAGCAACAAAGAATTTGAAAGCCGGAGGCGCACCAGAACCAAGCAAGGATATAGAGCTATCCTCCGCTTACCCGACGTAACCGAAGCGTCGGGATGAGGTTATCTCCGATTTACGCTCGCTTATCCTTTGGTGGGTTTAATTCATCAACCTCTCAATTCATCGACTCCAATTATCGTGATACCTCTCCTTCCTCCGTGAGTCTATGCAATCTAACATGCCGGCTTTCAAAACTGCCCCAGGTAATGTAATTTTGTTTACCTTATGCTTTACCTTACTCATGCTTTTGTACTCATCCTTTCTGCCTTGTCCACAGTGTGCAAGTGAAGCCCAGTAAGAGGGCAAGAAAGAATAAACCATCCCAAGACCCGGTGATAACTGAGTCGGAACTCGGAACAGTCGCCCCTGACACTTCCACTCATCAACCGCCGCCTGAGCCGGCTTATGATACTCCAGCACCAACTTCTAATCCGCTCGCTGAAGAAACTCTTGGTGGCTCTGATAAGTCGGAAACTCCTAGCCCGGCCAAGACAATTGATCCAGACATTGAGATTATCAAGACTCAGTTTGTCAAGCCAAGTCAGCCCACCGTCCTTGCCAAGTGCTCTGCCAAGGAGGAGATTTTGGAGCGTCGAAATGCCAAATTAGACATTGCAGATTATACTCATTTGAGTATTGGAGATATAGTCTCTGGCTATATCAATCAAGTACATAGCAGCCGTGACCTGGAAGTTAACATGGTGAAGCAAATACAGCAAAAATCTGAGGTATAACTTATGCTACTTTCCTTAACCATACTTACTGCATCAGCCCCCAAGTCTATTGCTTATGAATGAATATGTTGTAGACTTAGAAATCTGCCTGGCACTGCTTTGTCCGGCTTATAAATATATTTTTAACCCGGTTGCAACATGAAACTTTGAACGTGTGATACACATTAGCCCCCAAGTGTCAAGTACCTTTGCTTGCAAAGTGCTTGGGACTTAATTGCCATGAACCGGCAAAGTAAGTTAAAATTCTTCAGCATACATTATCCCCCAAGTGTCAAGGATCTTTGCTCGCAAAGTGCTCGGGACTTAATGTTTTCTTATTATGATTCTGACCATAACCCGGCATCAATGCAGGCCACCACAAGTCAATTTGAGTCGGAGATTGCTGACCTGAAGAACCGCCTGGCAACTCAAGATCTTGAACTTCAAAAGGCCAACTCCAAATTTGAATTCAGCATCTCTGAACAACAGAAGTTGAAGGAGAATTTTTATGCGGAGAAGAAAATCTGGGCTGAAGAGAAGGCCTCACTGGTGACCCGGGCCGAGACAGCAGAAAAATCACTCGCAGAAGTCACAGCCGAGCTGTCCAGGAGCTAAGACGGGCATCTGCCAGAACCGGGGCTATAGCTGCCTTGAGCCGGGCCAAGGCGTTGATTCCGGAGTTAGACCCGGCAGACGTTGCTCGTGGATATCCCAGCTTGAAGGAAGACGGCTCTGTATTCGACGAAACAGATTTTACCGCCTGTGTGAGAGTCGTACGTCCTGTGGCTACCATCATTGGGAACGATATTGATCTTACCAAGTATCAGCCGGGCTATGATAGCGAGAACCGGAGAATTCCAACACCTCACTATGATGACGCTACCGATCCCTCCAACTCGTAAGCACACCTTTGCCCCTGAAGTTGACCCAGCCGGTTTAATAGATGATGAAGCTGAGTTTGAAGCCTTAAGCGGCATTGACTGGGCTTGGTCAACCTTCCAGGGCAGGGCAGCAGACGAAGAGGTGGAGAAGGATAACCCGGAATCTTCAAGCCCACCAAAGGAGTGAACCGCCGGGCGTTTATGACTTTGTGAAAACAATGCTTCATTATTCAGACTCGGGGAGTCTTGTAATAGGGTAGAAAAAACCTCTTGATTCATGTCATGCCTTCGTGCATGTTTATGACGTTTAATAAACCGCCATCGCTATATACTTCCAGCTTATGTTGATCTTGCCTTGATGTTGAAAATTTGCTTTCCTTATCCTGCATATAAACAAGCAGACTTCCCTTGGCGACTTACCGCGACGGGTGTCACATAAGGTATTGATAACCCGGAATGTAAACCCAAACATCACATAAAGGCCGGTTGATGACCATATTTGTTAAACATAATCACAATAGCATACCTGTGATCCGTTTGGTAGTCTTGCCGGCTTATGTGACCAAATCATGAGGGTAAATTTAACTCCTGAAAGTTGGCATATAGGAGGTTCACCTGGCCTTTAACAACTGAAGTGACCAATGTTAAACCGGTGGAGCAAGAACCCCATAGTGCCTTCGAGAAGGCCTCACGATAGTCAAACATGTATACTTACAAAGTATGATAAATAATAAACCAAACTTAAAAAGGCCTCTGATTCGAATACGATCAGTGAATCGCTCCAAAGGGGTTAAGCTAAGATTCGGATACGATCATATAGCCCCCAGTGGCTTTGGCGATGCCGATCAAGTGGGTATTGACAGCTATGTTCTCTTTGGTTCGAATACGACCTATGTTTGAACAGGAGGCCCCCAAGTGACCATAAGAGTTGTTTAATGACGCTGATTCAAATACGATCCACGTCAGACCCAAAGGGGTTAAGCTATGATTCAAATATGATCAAGAAGCCCCCAAGTGGGTTTGGCAGTATGTCGATCAAGTGGGTATCGACAGCTATGTTCTCTTTGGTTTGAATACGACCTATGTTTGAACAGGAAGCCCCCAAATGATCATGGCTAGATTCAGATATGATCATAAGCCGGACCAAAGGGAAAGCCGGATTTAGATATGATCCGCTCCTTGTTGGTTGTTTCCACCACCTGGTAAAGAAGACATGGAAACCTTTGAGGGTGAAAAGAAAAGAGGTCCTGCTTTATTGCTTTATATAATATATACATTGTCAAAAATAATATATATATATATATATATCTTGAGAGCCAGTGGCTCAAGTATAGTAAGGCCGAAGATGGGCGATATTCCACGCCCGGCGGGTCTCCTCCTCCGACTTACGTGAGTCTTTGTGCTCTCGAACATCGATAAGGTAGTATGACCCGTCGTTCAGATTCTTCTTCTTGACCACAAAGGGTCCTTCCCAAGGAGGGGATAGCTTGTGCATATCAGATTGATCCTGGATGAGTCAGAGCACTAAGTCGCCTTCCTGAAAGGTTCTGCTTCTAACCCTGCAGCTGTGATAGCGGCGCAGGTCTTGCTGGTAAATCGCCGAGCGGGCTATTGCCAAGTCTCGCTCCTAATCCAACAAGCCAAGTGCATCCTGACGAGCTTTTTCATTATCGGCCTCAACGTAAGCCGCCACGCGGGGTGAGTCGTGCCGGATGTCACTTGGCAGGACTGCCTCTGCACCGTACACCATAAAGAAAGGTGTGTAACCTGTAGATCTGTTAGGCGTAGTGTTGATGCTCCACAGTACAGAGGGTAGCTCCTCCACCCAACAACCCGGAGTTTGCTGTAAGGGGACCAAGAGCCGGGGTTTGATACCCTTCAAGATCTCCTAATTAGCTCTCTCTGCTTGACCATTAGATTGAGGGTGAGCAACAGCCGAAACATCAAGCCGGATATGTTCTCATTGACAGAACACTTCCATGGCACCCTTGGAGAGATTAGTGCCATTATCAGTTATAATTCTATGTGGAAAACCAAAACGAAAGATCACCTTTTTCATGAACTAAACCATCGTAGCTGCATCACACTTACTGACCGGCTCTGCCTCAACCCACTTTGTGAATTTATCCACCGCCACCAAGAGGTGTGTCTTTTTATCCTTAGACCTCTTGAAAGGTCCAACCATGTCAAGCCCCTGCATCGCAAACAGCCAAGTAATTGGAATCATCCTCAACTCTTGAGCCGGCACATGAGCTTGTCGTGAGAATTTTTGACATCCGTCACATTTGCTGACCAGATCCTCTGCATCAGCATGAGCCGTCAGCCAATAGAAACCATGACGGAAAGCCTTGGCCACAAGAGATTTTGAGCCGGCATGATGACCACAATCTCCTTCATGGATCTCACGAAGTATCTCCTGACCCTCCACAGGCGACATACAACGTTGAAACGCCCCGGTAACACTGCGGTGATGTAACTCGCCATGAACAATTGTCATAGATTTGGACCGCCTGATGATTTGTCTCGCCAAGGTCTCATCCTCAGGCAACTCTCCCCGGGTAATATAGGCCAAATATGGGACTGTCCAATCCGGGATAGCGTGAAGAGCTGCCACCAGCTCTGCCTCCGGGTCTGGCACTGCTAGTTCTTCCTCTATAGGCACTTTGACAGAAGGGTTATGAAAAATGTCGAGAAAGGTGTTAGGCGGCACCGGCTTACGCTGAGACCCCAGGCGGCTTAATGCATCAGCCGCCTCATTCTTCCTCCGATCAATGTGCTCCACTTGATAACCTTTGAAGTGCCCAGCCACAGCATCAACTTCACGATGGTAAGCCGCCATAAGGGGATCCTTGGAGCCCCACGTGCCTGATACCTGTTGAGCTACGAGATCTGAGTCGCCCAAGCACCTTACCCGGCTCAAATTCATCTCTTTGGCCATCCGGAGACCATGGAGTAAGGCCTCGTACTCAGCTGCATTGTTAGTACAAGGAAACATAAGCCGGAGCACATAACAAAATTTGTCACCTCGAGGGAAGTTAAACCAACTCCGGCCCCGAGCCTTCCAACTACTGGACCCATCAAAGTGAGTAGTCCAATATGTCTTATCTGGCTTCTCCTCGTGTGCACAACTCTGTCCAATCATTGATAAAATCCACCAGGGCTTGAGACTTGATAGCAGTCCAAGGCCTGTATTTCAAACCATGAGGCCCAAGCTCAATGGCCCACTTGGCAACTCGTCCTGTGGCCTCTCTATTCTATATGATGTCTCCTAAGGGGGCAGAGCTTACCACAGTAATAGGATGACCTTGGAAGTACTGCTTCAGCTTCCGGCTTGCCATAAACACTCCATAAACAAGTTTCTGCCAATGTGGATACCTTTGCTGAGACTCAATGAGTACCTCACTGATGTAGTAAACCGGCCGTTGAACCGGATGCTCCTTGCCAGCCTCCTTGCGCTCCACCACGATGGCAACACTGACGGCTCAGGCGTTAGCAGCCAGATATAACAGTAATGGCTCTCTATCAATGGGAGCCGCAAAGACCGGTGGCTCAGATAACTGCCTCTTTAAATCTTCAAAGGCAGCGTTAGCAGCATCACTCCAGACAAAAATTTCTGTTCTCTTCATCATCTGATACAGCGGTAGGGCCTTCTCACCTAACCGGCTTATGAACCGGCTTAAAGCGGCAACTCGACCCGCCAGTCGCTGAACATCATTGATGCATGCCGGTTTAGCCAAAGAGGTGATTGCCTTGATCTTCTCCGGGTTAGCTTCAATGCCTCTGTTTGAGACCAGAAAGCCTAGAAGCTTGCCTGCAGGTACACCAAACACACACTTGTCCGGGTTAAGCGTCATCTTATAAACCCGGAGATTATCAAAGGTCTCCTATAAATTAGATATCAAAGTTTCCTTCTCCCTGGATTTCACCATGATGTCATCCACATAAGCGTGAACATTGCGCCCAATTTGACTGTGGAGACAGTTTTGTACACATCTCTGATAAGTCGCCTGGGCACTCTTGAGCCCAAATGGCATAGATACATAGCGTACGGCTCCAAACGGAGTGATGAAAGCCGTCTTCTCCTGGTCCTTAATCGCCATTTTGATCTGATGATAGCGAGTAAGCATCCAAAAACTCAACCGCCGCAACCTGCCGTAGCATCGATGATTTGATCAATACGGGGGAGGGCAAAGGGATCAGCTGGACAAGCCTTATTTAAGTCCGTGTAATCCACACACATCCGCCAGGTGCCGTTCTTATTGAGCACAAGCACTGGGTTAGCCAACCACTCCGGGTGAAAAACTTCAACAATGAACCCAGCCGCTAAGAGCCGGGCGACCTCTTCTCCAATGGCTTTCCGTCTTTCCTCATTGAACCGTCGAAGAAATTGCCTGACCGGCTTATACTTCGGATCAATATTAAGAGTGTGCTCAGCGAGTTCTCTCGGGACACCCGGCATGTCAGAAGGTTTCCATGCAAAGATTTCCCGGTTCTCACGGATGAACTCAATGAGCGCGCTTTCCTATTTAGGATCCAAGTTGGCACTGATGCTGAACTGCTTGGAAGAGTCGCCCAGAGTAAAGTCAACAAGCTTCGTTTCAGCGGCCGATTTAAACTTCAACGCCGGGTCATGCTCTGTAGTTGGCTTCTTCAAAGAGGTCATATCCGCCGGGTCAACATTATTTTGATAAAACTTTAGCTCTTCTGCTGCACAAACAGACTCAGCATAAGCCGCGTCGCCTTCTTCGCACTCCAAGGCTACCTTTCGACTCCCATGTACAGTGATGGTGCCTTTGTGACCCGGCATCTTAAGCTGCAGATAAACATAACACGGTCGTGCCATGAACTTGGCATAAGCCGGCCGCCCAAACAGAGCATGATATGGGCTCTTGATTTTGACTACCTCAAATGTTAATTTCTCAGCCCTGGAATCATATTCATCTCCAAAGGCCACCTCCAATTCAATCTTACCGACCGGGTATGCCGACTTACCAGGCACCACCCCATGGAAAACGGTGTTGGACGTCCTGAAATCCTTGTCACCAAACCCATGCGTCGAAAGGTCTCGTAATAGAGGATGTTGATACTGCTACCTCCGTCCATGAGTACCTTGGTAAATTTATATCCACCGACCTGAGGCACCACCACCAAGGCTAATTGACCCGGATTATCAACCGGGGGCGGGTGATCTTCCCTACTCCACACAATAGGCTGCTCTGACCACCTCAAGTAACGGGGAACTGCCGGCTCAACAGAGTTCACGGCCCTCTTACGAACCTTCTGGTCACGCTTGCACAAGCTAGTGGTGAACACATGATACTGCCCACTATTCAGCTGCTTCGGATGGCTTTGATAACCCGACTGTTGCTGCTGTTGTCCCCCTTGACCAGGCTGTTGTTGATTATAGCCGCCTTGACTTCCCTGAAAGCCGGAACTTGAACCGCCGCCCAGGCCATGAGAGCCGCTGGCCCCTGAGCTGCCGCCCGATCCATGATTGCCATCAAACATGTTGGAATTCTTAAAAGCCTTCATGATCGCGCAATCTTTCCATAAGTGGGTGGCGGGTCATTCCCGGGTGCCGTGTCTCGGGCAAGGCTCATTGAGAAGCTGCTCAAGAGATGGGCCTGACCCGCCAGATCGAGGGGGCGGTTTTTCCTTACGTCTCTGATTGTTACCCTGTGCATTGGCATTGGCCACAAACTCCGGGTTACCCTCCGCCTTACGCTTGTTGCCTCCTTGATTTGTCGGGTTATGCTGCTAACCCTTTCCATTGCCGTTCTTCTTTCCCTTCCCTGTCTTTTCCTCATCAGACGCGGGATCCTTGGTACTATCAGAATCGGCGTATTTTACTAAAGCCGCCATCAGCGTACCCATATCATTGCAATCACGCTTAAGGCGCCCCAGTTTCTGCCTCAACGGCTCAAAGCGGCAATTCTTCTCCAACATGAGGACTGCAGAGCGGCATCCATCTTATCGCATTTAATGTATAATTTCCTTGACCCGGCGCACCCAATGAGTTGTGGATTCACCCTCCTCCTACTTACAATTTGTCAAGTCCACAATCGACATGGATTGCTTGCAAGTGTCTTTGAAGTTCTGGATGAAGCGGGCCTTTAGTTCTGCCCATGAACTAATGGAATTGGGCGGCAAGCCCTTTAACCAAAACCGGGTCGTTCCATCTAACATCATGGTGAAGTACTTAGCCATTGCTGCATCGCTGACCTCCAACAGCTCCATGGCCATCTCATAACTTTCAATCCATGCTCCGGGCTGTAAATCGGCCGTGTAATTCGGCACCTTCCGAGGTCCCTTGAAGTCCTTGGGTAGGCGTACATCACGCAAAGCCGGCACCAAACAAGGAACACTGCCGGTTCTAGTAGCTACTCCCGCCTCAACGGAAGTCGCTTGATACTCTTTATGAGCCGTCTGCTGAGCTGCTAGTTGAGCCGCCGCCGTCCTCTGACGTATTCGGTCTTGCACCGGGTTATAGCCACCGGGCTGGTTACGACGCTGGGCATTGCTTGACAAAGCTTCTGACTCCATGTGCCTGCTGTAACTCGAACTCCGGTTTTGACGAGGCGGTGCTAACCAAGGCGGAGGAGTTGAATGAATCCTATCCCGGCTGTAAGGATAAGTATCTTGCTGCGCCAGGGCCGTCTGAACAAGTTCTCTGATCCTCTGGGTCTCCACAGCTGTCGGATCGTCACCGTCCACTGGGAGAGCCGCCTAAAGCACCGATGATGCAATTAAGTTCTCCATGGGGTTGGAAAAGTGACCCGACGGTATTGGTACATAGCGGGGTGGGGCCATACTCCCATGAGGAGGTGCCATCTCTCGAAGCTGGGCTGGTCCTCCTGCTCCGGCTGTTGTGAATTGATTTGCTTCGGGCGGGTTGCTAGGGCCGGCACCGGGTGTAGCGAAAAGGTTCCCAGAGTCATAAACCGGTGGCAAACGGGATTGAGTTTTCTGGTGCCTCCTTCTCATTACCTCATTAGATGCGTTCAAGCTCATATTAAGCTGGAAAGCCTCTGACTGAAGCTGCTGCGCCCGTGCATCCAAAGCCACTCGTTCTGTAGCTAACCTGGTGTCCTCAGCTTCCAAGGCTCCTTGGCCCGAGCTATTGCTTCATGCACCTGTGCCACCTCCGCATTATGCTCATCTTGATTTGCAGGAATAACCATGGCGGTTAACAGGGCCATAAGCTTATCCATGAGATCCATCAGTATTTGAGCCGGCGGGCGCACAGGGCCTCCTGCCCTGGCCGCTCCTGACCCGGATGTTATTTCCGCAAAGAGTAGAGAGTTTTGGCCGGGTTGAGTCCCAGCCATGAAGACTCCTGCCCAGCTTGGCGGCTCATAGAGGTCCAGAATACTGGAGCCATCGGAACAGCCCCCAAGCACGCCATCTTGCACTTGATACAACGAATCTATTGAACCGGCGGACGAATCACCATCCGAGAGGACTGCCGTCTCACCACCATCTTCAGATCCTTCGAAAAGTTCCTCTCCATGGACGCAGCCCACGAAGGCACACTTCATGACGGGTTGAGCTCGGGCGGGTCTCGCACACGGAGCCGTCTCGACGAGGTCGGTGCAGTTGTCCGGCTCAGGGCCCGGCTCACCAATCCGGTCGATGAAGACGTGGATTCCGCCGAAGGGGACCCGGTACCCATACTCAATTGAGCCGGCGTCGGGACCCCTGCCTTCGTCGTCGATGTAGATCTTGCCACGGCGACTCTTGGTCATCCGGCCAACTACGTATCCCTTGAGCCCTTCGAAGCTGCCCTTCAAGAACTCAAATCCACCGTGCGCTGGCCCCACGGTGGGCGCCAACTGTCGTGGAATTGTCACGGCAGATATCCTCTTGCAAGGACTTAGTCGTGGAGCCATCGCAACTAGGAAGCTTAAAGGGGTTAATCGGGACAAAGGACACGAGAGAGTTATACTAGTTCGGCCCCTTACGGTGAAGGTAAGGCCTACGTCTAGTTGGGTTGGTATTGCTTGATGTTTCAATAACCAGGGAGCGAGATACGCTATGCCCGGCTCTCGAGGAGTTGTTTCTTGCCCTAAGCCGCCAGCGGGTCGTCCCCTTATATACACGGGTGGATGCCCTGCGGTCTACAGAGTCCCGACCGGCTCATAAACAGTGTCTGGCTCGATGACTAGTTAAGTCTACCTTATGATACAAGTCACGTCATCACGACGGTTTATCACCATGGGCCTTAAGCCGCCTACGGGCCTTAGACCCTTTATTGAACCGCCATCTTCATGCTTGGCCTCTGGGCTTCTCTTAAGATGAATCTTCTTTGCGTAACCCAGCCCCTCCTGGGCGGCTTACTCAAATAGTTATATCCCCAATAGTCTCCGAAGGTACTTGTTGAGTTGGCGTATTTCGAGATTAGCATTTGTCACTCCGATTGTCGGAGAGGTATCTCTCGGCCCTCTCGGTAATGCACATCACTATAAGCCTTGCAAGCAATGTGACTAATTAGTTAGTTGCGGGATGATGCATTACATAACGAGTAAAGAGAGTTACCGGTAATGATATTGAACTAGGTATTGAGATACCGACGATCGAATCTCGGGAAAGTAACATACCGATGACAAAGGGAACAACGTATGTTGTTATGCGGTTTGACCGATAAAGATCTTCGTAGAATATGTAGGAGCCAATATGAGCATCCAGGTTCTGCTATTGGTTATCCGGAGACGTGTCTCGGTCATGTCTACATAGTTCTCGAACCCGTTGGGTCCGCACGCTTAACGTTTGGTGACGATTTATATTATGAGTTATGTGTTTTGATGTACCGAAGGTAGTTCAGAGTCCCAGATGAGGTCGGGAACATGACGAGGAGTCTCGAAATGGTCGAGACATAAAGATCAATATATTGGACGACTATATTCGGACATCAGAAAGGTTCCGAGTGATTCGGGTATTTATCGGAGTACCGGAGAGTTACGGGAATTTGCCGGGGAGTATATGGGACTTATTGGGCTTTAAGGGAAAGAGAGAGAGGCATGCCGCGCCCCCCCCCCCCCTCCAACGCCTAGTCCGAATTGGACTAGGGGGAGGGGTTGCGCCCCCTCTTTCCTTCTCTTCTCTTTTCCCTTTCCTTGACTCCTACTCCTACTACATGGAAGGGGGGGAATCCGACTCCCGGTGGGAGTAGGACTCCCTAGGGCGCGTCATAGAAAGGGCCGGCCCCTCCCCTCCTCTCCTCCTTTATATACTGAGGCTAGGGGCACCCCATGACACACAAGTTGATCTGTTGATCTCTCCCAGCCATGTGCGGTGTCTCCCTCCACCATATTCCACCTCAATCATATTGTAGCGGTGCTTAGGCGAAGTCCTGCGTCGGTAGCAACATCATCACCGTCATCACGCCGTCGTGCTGACGGAACTCTCCCATGAAGCACTGCTGGATCGGAGTTCGCAAGATGTCATCAAGCTGAACGTGTGCTGAACTCGGAGGTGCCGTACGTTCGGTACTTGGATCGGTCGGATCGTGAAGACGTACGACTACATCAACCGCGTTGTGCTAACACTTCCTCCTTCGGTTTACGAGGGTACGTGGACAACACTCTCCCCTCTCGTTGCTACGCATCACCATGATCTTGCGTGTGCGTAGGAATTTTTTTGAAATTACTACGTTCCCCAACAGTTACTTGCCCGAGATTCGATCGTCGGTATCTTCATACCTAGTTCAATCTCGTCACCGGCAAGTCTCTTTACTCATTCCATAGTCCATCATCCCGTAACTAACTCATTAGTCACATTGCTTGCAAATCTTCATATGATGTGCATTACTGAGAGGGCTCAGAGATACCTCTCCGATACTCGGAGTGACAAATCCTAATCTCGATCTATGCCAACCCAACAAACACCTTCGGAGATACCTGTAGAGCATTAGTTAGGTTGTGATGTTTGATAGCACACAAGGCATTCCTCCGGTGTCTGGGAGTTGCATAATCTCATAGTCGGAGGAACATATATTTGACACGAAGAAAGCAGTAGCAATAAAACTGAACGATCATTATGCTAAGATAACGGATGGGTCTTGTCCATCACATCATTCCACTAATGATGTGATCCCGTTATCAAATGACAAATCATGTCCATGGCTAGGAAACTTAACCATCTTTGATCAACAAGCTAGTCTAATAGAGGCATACTAGGGACACGTTGTTTTGTCTATGTATTCACACATGTATCAAGTTTCCAGTTAATACAATTCTAGCATGAATAATAAACATTTATCATGAATAAGGAAATATAAGATAACAACTTTATTATTGCCTCTAAGGCATATTTCCTTCAGTCTCCCACTTGCACTAGAGTCAATAATCTAGATTACATTGTAATGAATCTAACACCCATGGAGTCTTGGTGCTGATCATGTTTTGCTCATGGAAGAGGCTTAGTCAATGGGTCTGCAACATTCAGATCCATATGTATTTTGCAATCTCTATGTCTCCATCCTTGACCAAATCTCGGATGGAGTTGAAGCGTCTCTTGATGTGTTTGGTCTTTTTGTGAAATCTGAATTCCTTCGCCAGGCAATTGCTCCAGTATTATCACAAAAGATTTTCATTGGACCCGATGCACTAGGTATTACACCTAGATCGGATCTGAACTCCTTCATCCAGACTCCTTCATTTGCTACTTCTGAAGCAGCTATGTACTCCGCTTCACACGTAGATCCCGCCATGACGCTCTGCTTGGAACTGCACCAACTAACAGCTCCACCATTCAATAAAAATACATATCCGGATTGTGACTTAGAGTCATCCGGATCAGTGTCAAAGCTAGCATCAACATAACCATTTACGACAAGCTCTTTGTCACCTCCATAAACGAGAAACATATCCCTAGTCCTTTTCAGGTACTTCAGGATGTTCTTGACCACTGTCCAGTGATCCACTCCTCGATTACTTTGGTACCTCCCTGCTAAACTTATAGCAAGGCACACATGAGGTCTGGTACCCAGCATTGCATACATGATAGAACCTATGGCTGAAGCATAGGGAATGACTTTCATCTTCTCTCTATCTTCTGCAGTGGTCGGGCATTGAGTCTGACTCAACTTCACACCTTGTAACACAGGCAAGAACCCTTTGTTTGACTGATCCATTTTGAACTTCTTCAGAACTTTATCGACAGTCTTACTTATCAAAAGGACTACGATTGATCCCCTATACTTGTGGGTCATCACCTGCTCAAAAAGCAATTCGGCCCCGATGGGGATCGAACTTGGATGGGCTGGCTGGCCACCGCCGAGCACAACCATTGAGCACGACTCAGTCCTCAACTTGCTCTTTGTTGATTTCAGTTTCAATTGAATAAACAATTATGTTCTCATGTCATGCACATTACAAGTGTCGTTAGTGCTATGTAGTTTCCCGCACTTATATGTTGTCTATGCTGATTTGTCTTAAATAGATATCATTTGAACTGTCTCTATCTCGATTTGGCAACATAAACTAGAATGATATAAACCATACAGTGACCATAGTACATAGATATATGTTTGTTTCATGTTGTTATCTTGTCCACCTTACTACTGAACTGGTTTACCAAAATGAGTTTCATATACAACATGGTAAACATGTGATGTGTCTGCTTGTTTCTCTTTTAGAATGTGGACAAAATATTGGAGAAGAGTACCCCATTATGCAATGGTAAGGGAATAATGCAGATAAGGTTCAAGATAGTGAGACATCCCTGTTGGTCTCCAAGAAAGCTGATAAAAACTATCTTGAAGATAGTGAGACAACCCCAAAGTCCTGTCTTGATGTAGTGTACGAGTTACTGGCCACTACTGCTGGCACAAGCTCTTCGAACTCGCTTCCTGAATCAGTTCGGCTTCTTGAGTCTCAACTTCAAGTTGAAAGACATCGATCATATGTGTTGCGACACAAAGCCGAAGGACTGAGGAAGTCCCTGCAGAATTCAGATGCATACTTTCTGGTGCAACAACAAGCGCTGGAGGATTTAAGCGCTAAACAATAGAAAGCTAATAAGCTTGCTAAACGTCTTGCTAGCATGCTGGGTATCTAGGATATTGTTTCTTGAGCTCTTCTAAAGTGGTTTCAGTTCTGGACTTCTTTTGCTGTGGCGTTTATTTGCACTGATCGCCAATTTTGACAGCCAGTGTATGTAATATGCTGCTTTGTTCCCCATATTTGCACTGGTGGCGAACTTTGATGCCCAGTGGATGTAATATGTGTAATAGCCGTAATAGCCTAGCGTAAGTTGTTTGCTTTTTTATTTCCTTGTTGTCTTGTTTATTTGTTTCGTTGTAGTCAGTGCAGTTCTTTTTTCGCAGTTTGCTAGTGGCCGCAATAACCTTTTTTTTTACTAGGCCACAATATCCATGGGCAACATATGGACCATTGTAACCATGGTCTTGCTATTTGTTGTAGTTACCATGGGCCTCCTACGGGCCTTCTACGGGTCGTAGAATCAATGGGCCTTCTACGGGCCGTATGATCGCTTGGCCAAACATGGGTCATACTATTCGTGGACCAATAACGGACCAAACCAATCCTCGGGGATCAAGGGAGTCACACGACGGCCTCGCCAAAAGGCCGCAGGCCACACGTGACCCGGAATTCTCGTTGTGCCCGGGGGCGGATACACAAATACGGGAGATACCGTCGGTTGGCAACGACCTGTAACATAAGAGTAGGAGGAGGAGGCACAAAACAATTGCTAAATAGAGATTTGGAGGAGCAACACAAACACAGGGGCCGGAAATATAGTGGGTGTGTGGGGATGAGGGAGGGGTGGGCAGGCACGGCGGGCGGGCGAGCTCTGCCTTCGCTCTATAAATGCAGGGTCGCATCGCCTTAAACGCCCCAAGACTCGGAGAAGAGGTCAGGAGAGAGGAGGGAGGCGAGAGGCGGCGCGTTCCCAATCCGCACGCACGCATGTACGAGTCCGCTCACCCTCCCCGTCGCTACCCGCCGCCACCCGGCGAGGGACACGAGACCAAGGGCAAAGGCGGCACTTGCGAGATCGCGCGATCGGTCCCATCATCGCCCCCAGCCAGCAAGCCCAGGCCAGGCGGTCATGAGCGCTTATAAGACCGAGAGGTACCTGCTCGTCTCAAGGCCCCTCCCAGCTCTTGCCACGACGAGAATCCGTAGGTGGCGTCGTGGATGGATAGCTAGATGGAAACATAGGGAGAGAGAGAGCAACTAGTTTGGCTCTACCCGCGCGCGCGTGTGTGCGCGGTAGGTGGCGGCCGTTTCCGCTTATTTTTATTATTCGATCTGCTGCTGGTGTTGGTTTCGATTCTGCGCCAGAATCAAAATCGTCGATTTATTGGCCGACTATAACGGGCCATTAATAGGCCGATGAGTATAATGGGCTTAATTCTATCTACAGGCATAACGGGTCATTAATGGGCTGTATTTGATGATGCGTTGAAATGGCCCAACGGATTAATGGGCCGCAAATGGGCCGAATTTAACCACAGGCTGAATTTGGCCCACAAGCAGAACAGGCCAGTAATGGACAGTAAGTAATCGAATGATGCAAATGAGCCCAAGAATAAATGGGCCCTTAGAAGGCCGAAAGATAACTCGGGCTGGAAATGGCCAAATGAAATAATGGGCCGTTAATGTGTATAAAGCGATCCACTGTTCATTATGGGCCAGTTTCACCATGGGCCGTTAATGGGCCAAGTGTTACAAAGGGCCTCATATGGGTCGAAAGACGTCATGGGCCATACATGGGCCGGAAGTTACAATGGATGGAATCATATTGGACGGTGTAGATGATGCTACTGGGCCAAATTCTAATAAGCCATAATGGGTCGTGGCTTGGCGGGCTGTAAATGGGCTATATGCGAACAGGCCGTTAACAGGCTTTCTGTGGGCCGGGCCACTACCTTTTCACCAAGTCAAATGGGCTGGCCTTTTGACCTGAATGGGCCACTGTTGGGCCGAGCCATGTGTCAACGTATCATAGGCCCGCCCGTCCCGTCCATTGGCTGGATACCATCTGTTCCAACACTGAGCTGACACGTGGATCCTACGGTGAATCAAAATTTTACACGTGGAAAATTCCCATTGGTCCAGGCTGTTAACGGGTTATCGGATCCAAATCAGAACCCGATAGCTTAACAGCGACCCGTTATGGTGGATGCCATGTGTCAGTTACCCTTGACGAATACACTTCCATGACGCGCATTTATCGTCATGGCAGTCGACACTTCCGTGATGATAATTTTGGTATTGTCATGGAACACTTCTACGACAACACAGGTATGACTATCTTGATTCTGTCATAAAATCGTCATGGATTTACATGCATGACAGAAAACGTGACCTACTGTGACAAACACGTATCATCATGGAAGTGGTTTTTTTGTAGTGAGGATATGTCTGCTCTCAGTTCTCTAAGTGATCAAATGTAGGTTTGGTAAGTTTTTTTCTTTATCCTTTTTTCCCAAGATCATATTATAGTCATATGCTTTTAAAATAGGAAGGATTAGTCTGCACACTTGACAAGATAGCCAATTCTATGGATGCAAAGAGTTAAATTCCATGAGAATGTGGCATTCCTATTACCGTTGAATTTTGCGCAAAAGAAGAAGATGCGAGCGTCTATAGGATATAATGTCCAATTTTTTTATTTTGCCCATTTTCTTTTTGCGTCTTATTTTCATGAATGTGATGTAGAAAAAAATGTAAAAAAGGAAACCACCTACGTGAGTGCATTAGTTCTGATGTAAACATGCACAAACCATTTGTATCGCCCACTGTATTTCAAATTTTACAAAATGTTCTACTGTTCAAGTCCATCCGAACATTTTATATTTGTTTTCCCAATATAAACAGGCGCGACAACACACGCCTTCATGGTCTAGTTACGAGAATTAGCAAGGATCTAGATCTACCTCTAATTGGGTCAATTAGAACTAGAACTAGAGAACTAGAGGAGGCTCCAAAAACTTGTGTATCCAAAAGTGCCAAAACCTTTAGCATATATAGGTTGGAGGAGAGAGGAGGGGCGCCACAATGGGGGAAGGTTTTCCTCCCCTTTGGTCGTCCAAGGGGAGTGCAAACCCCCTCCAAGTCGGCCACCCTTAGCTTCTCCAAGAACCTAAGGGGGCGCCTCCCCTATTGGGCCCAAGTGACCCAATATCTTTCAACCACTTCTCCTTTTAAGGTCGTTAATATTTAAAATAAATATTAAAGCCTCTTAATCATTATTAGATCCTTTTAAACTTAATAACATCACCGGAGACTATTTACACCTATATATTATTTATCGGTGTAAACCCCGAAACCCTTCCAGTGACCCGAAACACTTATGGTTCCTCTCGAAACTAATTCAAATATTAATGAAACTATTTCATAAATATTTCCTCATTACTCATGTCCTACTAACACTCACCTCATTGTGATTACCTTAAGCTTATGACCCTACATAGACATGAACAAAACTCCTTTCATTCAATGACTGATAGTGCAACCGTGGACATCCATATCGATCCCTATGAGTACACGAACAACATTCGAGTGAACCTTTGGTTATCATGTGCCATTCCCTTTGCTTCATGATACATTTACCAAACCTGAGGTGAGATATATTGGTATCCTCTTAAGTCATACACATGCTCACTATACCAGTCTCCTCGTTATCGATTTTGTTCTTCTTTCTCATTGACATGTCCCAACATACCTGTGACCTAGTCACCTGTGTCTGGCCAGACAATGTTGGATTTCGTCACACCGAGAGGGCCCTAAGAATATCTCTCCATTTCCAGAGGAGAAAATCCCACTATTGAGCTATCTAGTCCCTTGTCAAACTTTTCGATGAACCTGTAAGTTATCGTTAAGATCATGTGTTAGAGATGACGTATGAGCAACCCCGAAGTTCATCGTACGATAATAAGTGACTACATCATAGTGTGTGTGTGTGTGTAGGGAAAATCCATCCTACCACCCGGTGGTAGTTACCCCATATGTCTCATATACTACCATGTGGTAGTATATATACTACTTTATCATTTTAAATATATTCGTATACTATATCTAAGATATTTCAAAGCAAGTTACATGAAAAAATTGCATATGGGCCCATAGTTTTTGTTATATTTATGAAATACGTACATATTTGTACGTAAAAAAGAGAATACTCAAAACATGGTATATACTACCTAAAATTAGTATATATACTACCTAATCATTGTTATATACTACATACTACACGTACATACTCTCGATTTCGACAAATACTATATACAACATACAAAACACAAGTGGTGGTAACTACCACTGCTTGTAGGAAACATTTGTCCTATATATATATATCTGGGCTATTCTGTTTCGCAAAACAGAATATTATTCTGTTACCCTACTTGAACTGATGAACATGACAGGTTCGACTGACATAGGTTTTCAACATTAACTGATCTTCCTGCGTGTTCGACGGGCGGAAACGGGTGACTCAACGGGGAGCTTCCGGGGGTTGTGCGGCGCGGTGCTGCTGGCCATTTGTTGCCAGAGGAGACATGTGCAGGGTTCCGCACGTGCGCGCGCTCACCTGGTCGTGTTTTCCGATCTCAAGTCACCAGAGGTGACGGCTTGGGCATTTGGCATCGGATGTGTTGCGGGCGTTGGTGTTTACCGTGGTGTTCATAGCCGTCAAATTTACGTCCGGTTTCTTGTTTTGTGTGTTATTTGGATGTGAGAATTATTGGTGTGTTAGAGTTTTTTGCAGATTCTTTCACTTTAATTTTTGATTAGAAGTTTCTGTGTTCTTGGTTGTTTTCCATGTCCGCCATGCAAATGCGTTCTTGTTTTTCTGATGTTTTATTTTCGAATTGGCCTTGCAGGGAGGGAGATGTGGAATGTATGAATAGATTTGTGTTGTCAATTTTGTTTCTTGAGTTGTTTCTACATCGGATTCCCATGTGATTTGGTGGTTGGCGGAGGTGGTGTATGGTGGCTGAGTGTAGCCTGCGATTTCTTGTAATCTGGTCAAACTGTGTAATTAAGTTGCGTGTTTTTCAGTGTTGTTTTGAATTGCTGTCGTATGTGTAGTTGGACTGCTCCGTGTGAAAGTTGTATTTACTGTGCGTTGACATCGGAGTAAGTATTTTCTACTGGTTGCTTACCCATACCTCTACACTTTGAGTATAAAGCCCGAGCCCTTCGTCACTTTCATTTGACCAGCTGCCACAAAAGAAAAGCCAGATGGATCCTGAGCCGGGAAAGGTCACAGGGAGGAGGGGGTGCTATTGATGTGAGGGTTGCAGTAGCGGAGCAGAGGAGGAGGCGCAGGCGCAGGAAGAGGGCACGACATGCTGCTGAGGAGGAAGTGGAGGCAGAGTTCAACAGACGCCTTGCGCGCGAGGTGATGGATACTTGCAACTCCAATGAACTGGAGCTTCTTTTCCCAGAGGGCAGGGGAAAGAACCATATCCAGATCATCAGTTGGGCTAGGGCGAGAGCAGCCACGGCTCCACATCCATCCACCAGGGCCAAATGGCATCATTTCTTTGATCGTTATGACTGAAGTACTGAATTTTTATGTTTTTAAGATTGTGTTGTGAGGGATCAGATGTCTTTGTCTGAAGTTGAACTGCTGTTTTATCTGAAGTTGAACTGATCTGCAGTCAGATGTTACATGTCTTGTATAATAACTATTTCCTACCAACTGGCTTCCCACCTACCTATTTATTATTTTTATAACCTGTGAGTCTCCCTGGCTATAAATTCTATCCATCTATGTGTGGTGTGTGGCTCAGTCTCCCCCTCTTTTTCTTCTTTCTTCCAGAATCAGATCTAGGTTCCCCCCCCCCTCTTCTCTCTATTTGTTTTCTTCCCTATCCCCGTGTTTTCCATGGAGGATTGTTCATGTAGATGTTTGGGAAAGATGGCGCGCATAGCTGACGGCTGTGTGCACGAATCTGATTTGGAGCTCACCGAGACTCAGCAGCGTGGGCAACTTTCGTGTCTGCTGTACAACAATCATGGTTTCGTGCACCCTATGTTTGTCGGCTGACGGTTAGGGACTTGAAGGAATCATGGGTATGTGTTTCTTTTCGTTTTGTTTTCTTCTTTTTGTTGGTGTCATTTTGAATCGCATGGACTGAATCTGTAGTTTAGTTTTATCAACAGTTTGTCTATAATTTGTGTTTGGTTTAGTTAGAATTTAAGAGTAGGGATTTGTTTGTGTATTTGTTCATTACTTAACAGTATTTTATCCATTTTTGTATAATCCTTGTTCTGTTTTTGTCAGATGTTTTTACTGTAGGTGTATTGATCTGTATATTTCTTCAGTTTAGTCATGTCATATGACTAGTTAGTTTGGTGTTTTTGTTTTGGTTCAGATATTTTCTTTTCACTTTGTTATGCAAACCGTTCCTAGATCTGTGTAAAAATTTAGTTATATCAGGTGTTCACTTTGTTTTGTACTCCCATGCCCATTTGCAGAAAATGTCACTCGAAATCAGGATTGTTGCTCCTTGTTCCGGGATACTGAAGATGGAGACTTCAGAAAAAAAACGGGTATCATTTGATGGAAGTTGCCTACCACATCGACTTTTATGGTTGCATCAACCTAACTACTGGGTGGAAGGAGTTTGTGGAAGAGTCTGGATTTGAGGATGGTGATGTGGTTATGGTTATGTTCTCCAGGGAAGATGATTCTCTGACATTCAGAATTTATGTGATGTAGATTTAAATGTGGCAAACGACGCTGGTTGTCAGATTTGTGTGCATTTGACTATGTCGCAGTACTTTTTTTTAAACAATGTATGTGAGATGGTTGAATTCTATGTTATTACCAGATGGTTTGGAATATTTTTTCCATATGCTATTGTATGCGTTATTTTTTTTATGTAATGCTTCGTGTAAAGCAGAATTTTTTTTTATATTTTTTTATTGGCACAATTTAAAGTTGAAATGATGTACATAGCTTGCAGACGAAACATATACACTCTGATGATGGATGTTGGACCCCTTGGGTTGAGTTTGTTGAACTTGCATGCTGTTAATAGTAGTACTGAAGTATTTTTGGATGTCAATGGCAAGCGCACTGGGTTGCTTTATAGCATTTTTTCTTACTATTGTCAAGAATTTAGAGCCAAATTATTTTTTTAGTTGAATAGTGATAGTTATAGTATTTTTTAAATAAAAAGAATTTTATCTTGCTGCACAGTACATTTTTACTTGAACCTTCTGAATTTTAGTACTTGAACTTTTTAAAATTTTGTTTGTGAAATTTTTGTTACAATCTTCTACGTTGAAGTATGCTTTTATATAGTTATGTTTAAAAAAAGGTTTTTTGTTTAATTTTCTAAAAAAAATTACAACTAACATGTGTTTGAACTTTTGTACATTATTTTTTTGAGAAGAATATTTTATGAGAGTTATTTTTAAATTATATGCATTTGTTCCTTTTAATTTGGTTCGTGTGTGATCGGTAGGAATTTTGTATTTGGGTTGTACTGTTGCATTGGGCCATCCCCTGGAGGCATTGTTTCCGCCCAGATAGGTCGTCGTCCGCCCGGCTTTGCAGTGCAGCGTGCGCGTGTGATTTGGGTTTAGTCCCACCTCGCTAGGCGAAGGGGCTCTCGACCTGTTTATAAGCGCTACCGAATCCCACATGTCAAACTCCTTTGAACACTTACCTGAGCGCTTATACACAGCGCTCGCTCTCTGTCATGACCGGTGGGCCCTTGACGGCGGGCCCTGCGTTGGGGCAATTTACAAGGGATTCGCCAACGGTATCCCCGTGGGCTCGAGTTCAAGTGTCAACCTGCGCTAGGGCCTGTCTTTCTACGGGCGGTCAAATTTTTTTTTGGTTTTGAATCTAGTACTTGACTCCATCAGTAATTTGGACTTATACTTTCGTTGTAGTTCTTGTGGGTTTTGTCAAACTGTTCGTTTGTCATTGAGTTTTTGACTCTTTATTTTGTTATTTTTGTGATTATTGTCAAAGATTTTCTGGTTTTATTTTTTAGCATTATAGTACTTGCTTATAAACTAAGTTGTACCGAGGGTTCATTCAAAGTAGAAATTTTGTGTTTAGGCTCACATTCTTTTGATGGATTTGCAAACTGATACTTCTTTGTACCTTATTTATATTAGTAAATCTGTACTGTCCGTTAAACTGTACTTGTACTGTCATTCTTTAGTCTGCCAGTGAGTAATATAAGCCGGTTCTGATGCTTTTTAACTTTTCTGTTGTAGTACTTGCTAATTTTCTAGCAGCTACATATGGATGAAAAACTAGGACCGCATCGAGGGGCATAGTTGTACTGACACATCTTTCTTGTATGGACTTGCCCCCATTATCTATCTTAGGGGGTGTTGGTGGGAAACAGAATAACCGCACTGCGCCTTTCAAACGAGCGCACTGTCGCGTTAGCGCGAGGCCGAGCCGGGGCGGAGGGGGGATCAGGATCTCCCCTCCCCCATCCCGGCGAGGACGAGCCAGGAATGAGTCGTAGCAGGCGACGACGCGGCATCGCATGCGGAGGCGAGTCCGTAACATGACCTGCCCCATTATCTATCTTAGGAGGGTGTGGGTGCGTGGGGGTGGGAAACAAAATAACCGCACTGCACCGAGGGGCATAGTTGTACTGACACATCTTCCTTGTACGGACTTGCCCCCATTATCTATCTTAGGGGGTGTGGGTGGGAAACAGAATAACCGCACTCCACGGAGGGGCATAGTTGTACTGACACATCTTCCTTGTATGGACTTGCCCCCATTATTTATCTTAGGGGGGGTGTGGGTGCGTGGGGGTGGGAAACAGAATAACCGCACCGTGTCTGTCAAACAAGCGCACTGCCGCGTTAGCGCGAGGCCGAGCCAGGGGGAGGGGGTCGGGACCCCCCTCCCCCATCCCGGCGAGGCCGAGCTAGGAACGAGTCGTAGCAGGCGACGACGCGGCATGCCGCGGCGTCGCATGCGGAGGCGAGTCCGTAACATGACTTGCCCCATTATCTATCTTAGGGGGTGTGGGTGCGTGGGGGTGGGAAACAGAATAACTGCACTGCACCGAGGGGCATAGTTGTACTAACACATCTTCCTTGTATGGACCTGCCCCCATTATCTATCTTAGGGAAGTGTGGGTGCGTGGGGGTGGGAAACAGAATAACCACACTGCACCGAGGGGCATAGTTGTACTGACACATCTTCCTTGTATGGACTTGCCCCCATTATCTATCTTAGGGGGGTGTGGGTGGGAAACAGAATAACTGCACTTCACCGAGGGGCATAGTTGTACTGACACATCTTCCTTGTATGGACTTGCCCCCATTATCTATCTTAGGGGGGTGTGGGCGCGTGGGGGTGGGAAACAGAATAACCGCACTGCGCCTGTTAAACCAGCGCACTACCGCGTTAGCGTGAGGCCGAGCCGGGGGGGTCGGGACCCCCCTCCCCCATCCCGGCGAGGCCGATCCAGGAACGAGCCTTAGTAGGCGAGGACGCGGCGGGTCGCGACGTCGCATGCGGAGGTGAGTCTGTAACTTGACTTGCCCCCATTAGCTACCGGGGTCATCGCCGCCCAGTATGCTCATGATTTGCGCGTGTTCAATGCCTTCGAACTGCATGTACTTGACGTACTCCAAGATTGTCTTGTCAAAGTTTTTGTGGGAGTGCAAAAAGACAAGCATTTCTGTGGTGAGTTGTAGCCTATGGTTGTGTTCCTAGATTATCTCTTTTACGACAAGTGTTCCATACTTTTCCTTCTTCATCCTAATTTTAGCCCCGCAGTTAGTCCTGGCTGTGGTCTTGTTCTGCTGTCTATTTGCTTCTGAAACCTTTGATTCATAGACTCCATAGCACGTGCAATAAAGGTAGACTCTGTTCTCAACCTTGGGGCCTTCCCTGATAGCAAAACCCGCGTGCTTTGCATAGACGTTGTAGAAGTTTTTTACTTCTTTGAAAGTTTCAAAGCGCATTTCTAGCCTTGGCAAAACGTAAGCTTCAATGTTAGGTGGCTGCATGCAACAGTGAGCAAACAGAAACACAGTGATGAAAATGTTAGATCGTGTTACCACAGTACTATGGGGTGGACTGTGCTTGTATGTTTTTATAATGGATACTTACATGTGTATAGCTTTGTGCTACATCTGGTGTTTGATGTTCACCCTCGTGTATGGTCGCGGGAGGTTTCACCCTAGGCACATGCAACAATGCATCTCTTGGAGGGAGCAATGTTGATGAAGCTCTCCGTCTCTCATTGTACGGCCGTCTTGCCTCAAATTTGTTGTGATGTTACTCCTATCTATATGGCTCATATCTTGTACTCCGCACCCTGCTAGAGTGGTGAACATTCTTGTCTCTTTCGCCTGATCTTCCCGTCGCAACCGCTTTTGCAGCACGAATGATTGCTGTTGATGGAGCAACTAGTGGAAGCCTGGGTGTCCTTGCCTTTCTGCATGTGCTAGGGAAAGAAAATATTTGTTTCTGGGGACATTGCAGACGTTGTTGCACCCCAGCACTGGCAAAGCTTGAATACCCAGCAATCGATGTTTGTTGCAGAGAAGAACTAGACTGCGCTTCTGATGATTCTGGTGTAGCTTGAAATCTACCTGTATTGTTGAAGTACCCAGGTGCTATTTCTGGTGTTACCCAACCAGGTGGTGCCTTATATCTTCCTGGCTCATCAAACCCTCCCTGCGTGTGCCGCCTTGCTTGTTTCTGCAATGACATTCAACAGTTTTGGGATTAATCTTTTCTGCATTTTCTCGTGTACATGATATGGGTAACATGTCATGTACTGAAGGTAATGTACAAGTTGAAATTGCCCCTTTTTGTAATCTGACATAGTTTCAGTCGAACTGATGTATGGACATGCATGTTAGGAACTGATGTAAAGTTTTTTTTGTTTTTTTTCTCTATAATTGATGCATGAACATATGGTGCACTGCTTGCAAACTGAACATTGAACTTTCAAACAATGTGGATTTATATAAACATGAATGGATGTCTTCTCTTATTAATTCATCTAGAACTTATACATCTACATTACCAGTACTCCTAGTTTCTGTATCATTGAACTTACTGTGTAACAATTGTATTTTTTTCAGCAACAGTTTTTTTACTCGTTCGAACTGACGCAACTACATGACATGTCCTCTTAGAAATAACAACATACAACTTTCAGTCGTAGCTGAACCTTAGTACTAGCTACTTGGACCGGTGCATAAGTTTAAGTTTTTTTGACTTGAATTGAAGCTACCATATTAGAGGTACTGACAGTAATATCGACATCCTAATTGTGCATCCAGTGGCAGGGGTGTAATGAACTGATGCAAGCATTTGCAATGTACTGATGCAGCATAGATGCAACACACAATTTATACTGATGAACCTAATAGTGTAACATGTAGGCAGAGCATAGCAGCACAGATGAACTGATGAATTGACAAAAACGTGGTAATGATACATTTCCGTCGTATCTATAATTTTTGATTGTTCCATGCCAATATTATCCAACTTTCATATACTTTTGGCAACTTTTTATACTATTTTTTGGGACTAACATATTGATCCAGTGCCCAAAGGCCAGTTCACTCGTCTGTTGCATGTTTTTTGTTTCGCAGAAACCCAATATCAAACGGAGTCCAAACGGGATAAAAACGGACGGAATTTTTTTTGGAATATTTATGATTTTTGGGTAGTGAAATCAAAGCGAAACGGTGTCCGGGGTGGCCACGAGACAGGGGGCGCGCCCTCCCCCCTGGGCGCGGCCTGGGCTCTCGTGGGCCACCCGTAAGGCGGTTGATGCTCTTCTTTTGGCGCAAGAAAGCTAATTTTATGAGAAAGATCTGGGCGAAAGATTCACCCCAATCGGAGTTACGGATCTCCGGATATTTAAGAAACGGTGAAGGGGTAGAATCTGGGAACGGGGAAACAAAGAGATAGATCCAATCTCGGAGGGGCTCTCGCCCCTCCCACGCCATGGGAGCCAAGGACCAGAGGGGAAACCCTTCTCCCATCTAGGGAGAAGGTCAAGGAAGAATAAGAAGAAGGGGGCTCTCTCCCCCTTGCTTTCGGTGGCGCCGGAACGCCGCCGGGGGCCATCATCATCACCGCGATCTTCACCAACACCTCCATCACCTTCACCAACATCTCCATCACCTTCCCCCATCTATATCCAGCGGTCCACTCTCCCGCAACCCGTTGTACTCTCTACTTGAACATGGTGCTTTATGCTTTATATTATTTTCCAATGATGTGTTGCCATCCTATGATGTCTGAGTAGATTTCCATTGTCCTATCGGTGATTGATGAATTGCTATGATTGGTTTGAGTTGCATGTTTTATTATTGGTGCTGTCCTATGGTGCCCTCTCAGGTCGCCATAAGCGTGAGGGATTCCAGCTGTAAGGTTTGCAATATGTTTATGATTTGCTTATGGTGGGTTGCGTGAGTGACTGAAACACAAACCCGAGTAAGTAAGTTGTTTATGTATGGGATAAAGGGACTTGATGCTTTAATGCTATGGTTGGGTTTTACCTTAATGAATCTTTAGTAGTTGCAGATGCTTGCTAGAGTTCCAATCATAAGTGCATAGAATTCCAAGTAAGGGATGATATGTTAGCTTATGCCTCTCCCTCAAATAGAATTGCAATAGTAATTATCGGTCTAGTAACATAGTCAGCTGCTTAGGGACAATTCCACAACTCCTATCACCACTTTTCCACACTCGCTATATTTACTTTATTGCATCTTTATCTAAACAGCCCCTAGTTTATATTTACGTGTCCTTTATTATCTTGCAAACCTATCCTATCACACCTACAAAGTACTTCTAGTTTCATACTTGTTTTACGTAAAGCGAACGTCAAGCGTGCGTAGAGTCGTATCAGTGGCCGATGGGACTTGAGAGAGTATTTGTTCTACCTTTAGCTCCTCGTTGGCTTCGACACTCTTACTTATCGAAAGAGGCTACAACAATCCCGTATACTTGCGGGTCATCAAGACCTTTTTACGGCGCCCGTTCTTTGGGGAGTCATAGCGTGGGGTGAATATTCTCGTGTGTGCTTGTTTGATTTATCACTAAGTAATTTTTATTTGCTGTTCTAAGTTGTTCTCTATATTTAATTATAGATATGGAACACAAAAAACCAAAAAAATTAGTTGTACTTGCTACTCATGAGGATGGGGTAAGTCCTAAAACCCTCGATTCTCATTATGCCAAAGATATTGTGTACTACTTTGATAATCCGGAGAAAACCCCATTCAACTTTATAATAGGAGACATGTTGGATCAATGTGAATACTTTAGGGATTATCGCTCGACACAAAAAGGGAAACTATTAAGGGATCAATTTATTATGTTGCATTGGTATGCCTGGAATCTATGCTTGAGATATGATATTACTTGTTGCTCTAGGATGGAGGCTCCACACCTTCCCTTTTCATGCAAATTTAATGATAATGAAACCTTAGCTTCTTATGCTAATGGTATATATGATTACTATGATGTGGAACAAATAGAAGAATTTGTTGCTTTTAAGGCTGCTTATGAAATTGAATCTTTGTTTGAAAAGTATGAAGCTTTAGATGATGATGCTTATAGGCCTGAAAATCTTGCTATATTAGATATTGCTATGAAAATTATGAATACAATTACTATATTAATGCATTTATTGAGAAAGTCTCCGTTGTCCAAGAAGAGACTAATATTTTGCAGGAAGCTATGGAAGAAGAAATTGATGAAACTGTGAGCTCATTGGATGAAAAAGATGATGAGGAGAGCGAAGAACAAAAGGAGGAAGAGCGGATTAGCTACCCGTGCCCACCTTCTAATGAGAGTAACCCTCCAACTCATACATTATTTAATTCCCCTTCGTGCCTACCGAAGGATGATTGCTATGATGATTGCTATGATGATTGTTATGATCCCGTTGATTCTCTTGAAATATCCCTTTTTGATGATGCTTGCTATGCTTGTGGCCAAGATGCCAATATGAATTATGCTTATGGAGATGAACTTGTTATTGTTCCTTATGTTAAACATGTAATTGTTGCTATTGCACCCATGCATGATAGTCCTTTTATCTTTTTGAATTCTCCAAACTACACTATATCGGAGAAGTTTGTGCTTATTAAGGATTATATTGATGGGTTGCCTTTTACCATTGCATATGATGATTTTGATGAATGTAATATGCATGTTCTTGCTGCTCCTACTTGCAATTATTATGAGAGAAGAACTATGTCTCCACCTATCTATGTTTCCAACACGATAGAATTGCAAGAAACTGCTTATACTATGCATTGGCCTTTACTATGTGTGCATGAATTGTTCTTTTATGACATGCCAATGCATAGGAAGAAAGTTAGACTTCGTTGTTGCATGATACATGTTACTTTGTGCTCACTACTAAATTACAAATCATAGTTAATTAAAATTGGCTTTGATATACCTTGGGATCCGGGTGGATTCATTACTTGAGCACTATATGCCTAGCTTAATGGCTTTAAAGAAAGCGCTGCCAGGGAGACAACCCGGAAGTTTTAGAGAGTCATTTATTTCTGTTGAGTGCTTTCATATAGTTTAAAAACAAAAAAATAAAGAGGGGAACCTAAAAAACTTTTCAAAAAGGAAAGTGAAAGTGAGAAAGACAAGCATTGTTGAAGTGGGAGCTAGCCTTGAACTTTATTCATGCTCACGGAAACTTTGTGAATCTTGATTACAGAAAGTTTTAAACAAAAATAATTATCCCCTTGTATAATTCCATTGTATTATAAAAATAATGTGCTAAGGTTTGCCTTTAGGATGTTTACAATGCTTGTTGGTTTGTACGGTGGAGGACAGAAACTTTGGCTGTAGTGCGCGATTTTACATTTTTAACTGGAACTTCAAATGGTTCTGATTCCTTTTGAACTGTCTTGATATACAACTTTTTTATTTTCACTAATTTTGGTAGAATTTGTTGGGTACCATAAGTATGGTGGATATTCAGATTGCTACAGACTGTTCTGTTTTTTACAGATTCTGTTTTTGATGCATAGTTTGCTTGTTTTGATGAATCTATCAATTTATATTAGTGGATTAAGCCATGGAAAAACTATATTACAGTAGACACAATGCAAAAAAAAATATGAATTGGTTTTCAACAGTACTTAGAGTGGATATTTGCTTTATTATACTAACGGATCTTACCGAGTTTTCTGTTGAAGTTTTGTGTGGATGTAGTGTCTAATCGAGGATGTCTCGATATGAGGAAAAGGAAGAGAGGCAAGAGCTCAAGCTTGGGGATGCCCGAGGCACCCCAAGTAAATATTCAAGGAGGCTCAAGCATCTAAGCTTGGGGATGCCCGGAAGGCATCCCCTCTTTCTTCAACAAGTATCGGTATGTTTTCGAATTCGTTTGCTCATGCATTATGTGCAAGTCTTGGAGCGTCTTTTGCATTTAGTTTTCATTTTTCTTGTATGCACCATGCTGGTATGAGATAGTCCTTGGTTGATTTATAGAATGCTCATTGCACTTCACTTAAATCTTTTGAGTATGGCTTATAGAATGCTTCATGTGCTTCACTTATATCATTTGAAGTTTGTTTGCTTGTTTCTCTTCACATAGAAAACCGCCATTTGTAGAATGCTCTTTTGCTTCCCTTATATTTGTTAGAGCGTGGGCATATCTTTTGTAGAAAGAATTAAACTCTCTTGCTTCACTTATATCTATTTAGAGAGATGACAGGATTGGTCATTCACATGGTTAGTCATAAAATCCTACATAAACTTGTAGATCGCTGAATATGATATGTTTGATTCCTTGCAATAGTTTTGCGATATAAAGGTGGTAATATTAGATTCATGCTAGTGGGTGGTTGTGGATTGTAGAGACACTTGTGTTGAGGTTTGCAAGTCCCATAGCATGCACGTATGGTAACCGTTATGTGACAAATTTCAAGCATGGGGTGTTTCTTTGATTGTCTTCCTTATGAGTGGCGGTCGGGGACGAGCGATGGTCTTTTCCTACTAATCTATCCCCCTAGGGGCATGCGTAGTAGTACTTTGCTTCGAGGGCTAATAAACTTTTGCAATAAATATATGAGTTCTTTATGACTAATGTTGAGTCCATGGATTATACGCACTTTTACCTTTCCATCATTGCTAGCCTCTTCGGTACCGTGCATTGCCCTTTCTCACCTCGAAAGTTGGTGCAAACTTCACGGTGCATCCAAACCCGTGATACGACACGCTCTGTCACACATAAGCCTCATTATATCTTCCTCAAAACAGCCACCATACCTACCTATCATGGCATTTCCATAGCCATTCCGAAATATATTGCCATGCAACTTCCATCATCATCATATTCATGACTTGAGCATTAATTGTCATATTGCTTTGCATGATCGTAAGATAGCTAGCATGATGTTTTCATGGCTTGTCCGTTTTTTGATGTCATTGCTACGCTAGATCATTGCACATCCCAGTACACCGCCGGAAGCATTCATATAGAGTCATATCTTTTTTCCAATATTGAGTTGTAATATCGAGTTGTAAGTAAATAAAAGTGTGATGATCATCATTATTAGAGCATTGTCCCCAAAAAGAAAAAAATAGAAAGGCCAAAAAAAGGCCAAAGAAAAAAAAGAAAAAAGAAAAAAAAGAAAAGAAAAAGAAAATAAATAAAAAGGGGCAATGTTACTATCTCTTTTTCCACACTTGTGCTTCAAAGTAGCACCATGTTCTTCATGTAGTGAGTCTCATATCTTGTGCTTCAAAGTAGCACCATGTTCTTCATATAGATTGTCTCCTATGTTGTCACTTTCATATACTAGTGGGAATTTTCATTATAGAACTTGGCTTGTATATTCCAACGATGGGCTTCCTCAAATGCCCAAGGTCTTCATGAGCAAGCAAGTTGGATGCACACCCACTTAGTTTGTTTTGTTGAGCTTTCATACACTTATAGCTCTTAGTGCATCCGTTGCATGGCAATCCCTACTCCACGCATTGACATCAATTGATGGGAATATCCATAGCCCGTTGATTAGCCGCGTCGATGTGAGACTTTCTCCTTTTTTGTCTTCTCCACATAACCTCCATCATTATATTCTATTCCACCTATAGTGCTATATCCATGGCTTGCGCTCATGTATTGCCTGAGGGTTGAAAAAGCTGAAGCGCGTTAAAAAGTATGAACCAATTGCTCGGCTTGTCATCGGGGTTGTGCATGATGGGGGCATTTTGTGTGACGAAAATGAAGCATGGCCAAACTGTATGATTTTGTAGGGATAAGCTTGCTTTGGCCCTGTTGTTTTGAAAAGACATGATTGCTTTATTGGTACGCTCGAAGTATTATGGTTTTTGTTTCAAATGATAGAGTATTTCATTGAATCATTCGTGTCTTAATATTCATGCCATGATTAGATTACATGATCAAGATTATGCTAGGTAGCATTCCACATCAAAAATTATCTTTTTTTATCATTTACCTACTCGAGGACGAGCAGGAATTAAGCTTGGGGATGCTGATACGTCTCCGTCCTATCTATAATTTTTGATTGTTCCATGCCAATATTATCCAACTTTCATATACTTTTGGCAACTTTTTATACTATTTTTTGGGACTAACATATTGATCCAGTGCCCAGTGCTAGTTCCTGTCTGTTGCATGTTCTTTGTTTCGCAGAAACCCAATATCAAATAGAGTCCAAACGGGATAAGAATGGACGGAGATTTTTTTGGAATACTTATGATTTTTGGGAAGTGAAATCAACGCGAAATGGTGTCCGGGGTGGCCACGAGACAGGGGGCGCGCCCTCCCCCCTGGGCGCGGCCTGGGCTCTCGTGGGCCACCCGTAAGGCGGTTGACACTCTTCTTTTGGCGCAAGAAAGCTAATTTTATGAGAAAGATCTGGGCGAAAGATTCACCCCAATAGGAGTTACGGATCTCCGGATATTTAAGAAACGGTGAAGGGGTAGAATCTGGGAACGCAGAAACAGAGAGATAGATCCAATCTCGGAGGGGCTCTCGCCCCTCCCACGCCATGGGAGCCAAGGACCAGAGGGGAAACCCTTCTCCCATCTAGGGATAAGGTCAAGGAAGAAGAAGAAGAAGAAGGGGGGCTCTCTCCCCCTTGCTTCCGGTGGCGCCGGAACGCCGTCGGGGGCCATCATCATCACCGCGATCTTCACCAACACCTCCATCACCTTCACCAACATCTCCATCACCTTCCCCCATCTATATCCAGCGGTCCACTCTCCCGCAACCCGTTGTACCCTCTACTTGAACATGGTGCTTTATGCTTCATATTACTTTCCAATGATGTGTTGCCATCCTATGATGTCTGAGTAGATTTCCATTGTCCTATCGGTGATTGATAAATTGCTATGATTGGTTTGAGTTGCATGTTTTATTATTGGTGCTGTCCTATGGTGCCCTCCGTGTCGCGCAAGCGTGAGGGATTCCCGCTGTAGGGTTTGCAATATGTTTATGATTTTCTTATGGTGGGTTGCGTGAGTGACTGAAACACAAACCCGAGTAAGTAGGTTGTTTGCGTATGGGATAAAAGGGGACTTGATGCTTTAATGCTATGGTTGGTTTTTACCTTAATGAATCTTTAGTAGTTGCGGATGCTTGCTAGAGTTCCAATCATAAGTGCATAGAATTCCAAGTAAGGGATGATATGTTAGCTTATGCCTCTCCCTCAAATAGAATTGCAATAGTAATTATCGGTCTAGTAACATAGTCACCGCTTAGGGACAATTCCACAACTCCTATCACCACTTTTCCACACTCGCTATATTTACTTTATTGCATCTTTATCTAAACAGCCCCTAGTTTATATTTACGTGTTCTTTATTATCTTGCAAACCTATCCTATCACACCTACAAAGTACTTCTAGTTTCATACTTGTTTTAGGTAAAGCGAACGTCAAGCGTGCATAGAGTCGTATCAGTAGCCGATAGGACTTGAGAGATTATTTGTTCTACCTTTAGCTCCTCGTTGGGTTCGACACTCTTACTTATCGAAAGAGGCTACAACTATCCCATATACTTGCGGGTCATCAAGACCTTTTTCTGGCGCCGTTGCTGGGGAGTCATAGCGTGGGGTGAATATCCTCGTGTGTGCTTGTTTGATTTATCACTAAGTAAATTTTATTTGTTGTTATAAGTTGTTCTCTATCTTTAGTTATAGATATGGAACACAAAAAACCAAAAAAATTAGCTGTACTTGCTACTCATGAGGATGGGGTAAGTCTTAAAACCCTCGATTCTCATTATGCGAAAGATATTGTGTACTACTTTAATAATACGGAGAAAACCCCATTCAACTTTATAATGGGAGACACGTTGGATCAACGTGAATACTTTAGGGATTATCGCTCGACACAAAAAGGGAAACTATTATGGGATCAATTTATTATGTTGCGTTGGTATGCCTGGAATCTATGCTTGAGATATGATATTACTTGTTGCTCTAGGATGGAGGCTCCACACCTTCCCTTTTCATGCAAATTTAATGATAATGAAACCTTAGCTTCTTATGCTAATGGTATATATGATTACTATGATGTGGAACAAATAGAAGAATTTGTTGCTTTTAAGGCTGCTTATGAAATTGAATCTTTGTTTGAAAAGTATGAAGCTTTAGGTGATGATGCTTATAGGCCTAAAAATCTTGCTATACTTAGATATTGCTATGAAAATTATGAATACAATTACTATATTAATGTATTTATTGAGAAAGTCTCCGCTGTCCAAGAAGAGACTAATATTTTGCAGGAAGCTATGGAAGAAGAAATTGATGAACCTGTGAGCTCATTGGATGAAAAAGATGATGAGGAGAGCGAAGAACAAAAGGAGGAAGAGCGGATTAGCTACCCGTGCCCACCTTCTAATGAGAGTAACCCTCCAACTAATACATTATTTAATTCCCCTTCGTGCTTACCTAAGGATGATTGCTATGATGATTGCTATGATGGTTGCTATGGCGATTATTATGATCCCGTTGATTCTCTTGAAATATCCCTTTTTGATGATGCTTGCTATGCTTGTGGCCAAGATGCCAATATGAATTATGCTTATGGAGATGAACTTGTTATAGTTCCTTATGTTAAACATGTAATTGTTGATATTGCACCCACGCATGATAGTCCTTTTATCTTTTTGAATTCTCCAAACTACACTATATCGGAGAAGTTTGTGCTTATTAAGGATTATATTGATGGGTTGCCTTTTACCATTGCATATGATGATTTTGATGAATGTAATATGCATGTTCTTTCTGCTCCTACTTGCAATTATTATGAGAGAAGAACTATGTCTCCACCTCTCTATGTTTCCAGCACGATAGAATTGCAAGAAACTGCTTATACTATGCATTGGCCTTTACTATGTGTGCATGAATTGTTCTTTTATGACATGCCGATGCATAGGATGAAAGTTAGACTTCGTTGTTTCATGATACATGTTACTTTGTGCTCACTACTAAATTACAAATCATTGTTAATTAAAATTGGCTTTGATATACCTTGGGATCCAGGTTGATTCATTACTTGAGCACTATATGCCTAGCTTAATGGCTTTAAAGAAAGCGCTGCCAGGAAGACAACCCGGAAGTTTTAGAGAGTCATTTATTTCTGTTGAGTGCTTTCATATAGTTTAAAAACAAAAAAATAAAGAGGGGAACCTAAAAAAACTTTTCAAAAAGGAAAGTGAAAGTGAGAAAGACAAGCATTGTTGAAGTGGGAGCTAGCCTTGAACTTTGTTCATGCTCACGGAAACTTTGTGAATCTTTATTACAGAAACTTTTCAACAAAAATAATTATCCCCTTGTATAATTCCATTGTATTATAAAAATAATGTGCTAAGGTTTGCCTTTAGGATGTTTACAATGCTTGTTCGTTTGTACGGTGCAGGACAGAAACTTTGGTTGTAGTGCGCGATTTTACACTTTTAACTGGAACGTCAAATGGTTCTGATTCCTTTTGCACTGTATTTATGTACAACTTTTTTATTTTCTCTAAGTTTTGTAGAATTTTTGGGGTACCATAAGTATGGTGTATATTCAGATTGCTACAGACTGTTCTGTTTTTTACAGATTCTGTTTTTGATGCATAGTTTGCTTGTTTTGATGAATCTATCAATTTATATTAGTGGATTAAGCCATGGAAAAACTATATTACAGTAGACAAAATGCAAAAACAAAATATGAATTGGTTTGCAACAGTACTTAGAGTGATTATTTGCTTTATTATACTAACGGATCTTACCGAGTTTTCTGTTGAAGTTTTGTGTGGATGTAGTGTCTAATCGAGGATGTCTTGATATGAGGAAAAGGAAGAGAGGCAAGAGATCAAGCTTGGGGATGCCCGAGGCACCCCAAGTAAATATTCAAGGAGGCTCAAGCGTCTAAGCTTGGGGATGCCCCGGAAGGCATCCCCTCTTTCTTCAACAAGTATCGCTATGTTTTCGAATTCGTTTCGTTCATGCGTTATGTGCAAGTCTTGGAGCGTCTTTTGCATTTAGTTTTCATTTTTATTTTATGTACCATGTTGGTATGAGATAGTAATTGGTTGATTTATAGAATGCTCATTGCACTTCACTTAAATCTTTCGAGTATGGCTTTATAGAATGCTTCATGTGTTTCACTTATATCATTTGAAGTTTGGATTGCCTGTTTCTCTTCACATAGAAAACCGCCATTTGTAGAATGCTCTTTTGCTTCACTTATATTTGTTAGAGCGTGGGAATATCTTTTGTAGAAAGAATTAAACTCTCTTGCTTCACTTATATCTATTTAGAGAGATGACAGGAATTGGTCATTCACATGGTTAGTCATAAAATCCTACATAAACTTGTAGATCGCTGAATATGATATGTTTGATTCCTTGCAATAGTTTTGCGATATAAAGGTGGTGATATTAGATTCATGCTAGTGGGTGGTTGTGGATTGTAGAGACACTTGTGTTGAGGTTTGCAAGTCTCGTAGCATGCACGTATGGTAACTGTTGTGTGACAAATTTGAAGCATGGGGTGTTTCTTTGATTGTCTTCCTTATGAGTGGCGGTCGGTGACGAGTGATGGTATTTTCCTACCAATCTATCCCCCTAGGGGCATGCGTAGTAGTACTTTGCTTCGAGGGCTAATAAACTTTTGCAATAAGTATATGAGTTCTTTATGACTAATGTTGAGTCCATTGATTATACGCACTTTTACCTTCCCATCATTGCTAGCCTCTTCGGTACCGTGCATTGCCCTTTCTCACCTCGAGAGTTGGTGCAAACTTCGCCGGTGCATCCAAACCCCGTGATACGATACGCTCTGTCACACATAAGCCTCATCATATCTTCCTCAAAACAGCCACCATACCTACCTATCATGGCATTTCCATAGCCATTCCGAGATATATTGCCATGCAACTTCCATCATCATCATATTCATGACTTGAGCATTAATTGTCATATTGCTTTGCATGATCGTAAGATAGCTAGCATGATGTTTTCATGGCTTGTCTGTTTTTTGATGTCATTGCTACGCTAGATCATTGCACATCCCGGTACACCGCCGGAAGCATTCATATAGAGTCATATCTTTGTTACAGTATCGAGTTGTAAGTTAATAAAAGTGTGATGATCATCATTACTAGAGCATTGTCCCCAAAAACAAAAAAAATAAAGGCCGAAAAAAAGGCCAAAGAAAAAAAAGAAAAAAAGAAAAAGAAAAAAAGAAAAGAAAAAGAAAATAAATAAAATGGGGCAATGTTACTATCTCTTTTTCCACACTTGTGCTTCAAAGTAGCACCATGTTCTTCATGTAGTGAGTCTCATATCTTGTGCTTCAAAGTAGCACCATGTTCTTCATATAGATTGTCTCCTATGTTGTCACTTTCATATACTAGTGGGAATTTTCATTATAGAACTTGGCTTGTATATTCCAACGATGGGGTTCCTCAAATGCCCTAGGTCTTCATGAGCAAGCAAGTTGGATGCACACTCACTTAGTTTCTTTCGTTGAGCTTTCATACACTTATAGCTCTTAGTGCATCCGTTGCATGGCAATCCCTACTCCTCGCATTGACATCAATTGATGGGCATCTCCATAGCCCGTTGATTAGCCGCGTCGATGAGATATATTGCCATGCAACTTCCATCATCATCATATTCATGACTTGAGCATTAATTGTCATATTGCTTTGCATGATCGTAAGATAGCTAGCATGATGTTTTCATGGCTTGTCTGTTTTTTGATGTCATTGCTACGCTAGATCATTGCACATCCTGCACACACCGCCGGAAGCATTCATATAGAGTCATATCTTTGTTACAGTATCGAGTTGTAAGTTAATAAAAGTGTGATGATCATCATTATTAGAGCATTGTCCCCAAAAACAAAAAAAATAAAGGCCGAAAAAAAGGCCAAAGAAAAAAAAGAAAAAAAAGAAAAAGAAAAAAAGAAAAGAAAAAGAAAATAAATAAAATGGGGCAATGTTACTATCTCTTTTTCCACACTTGTGCTTCAAAGTAGCACCATGTTCTTCATGTAGTGAGTCTCATATCTTGTGCTTCAAAGTAGCACCATGTTCTTCATATAGATTGTCTCCTATGTTGTCACTTTCATATACTAGTGGGAATTTTCATTATAGAACTTGGCTTGTATATTCCAACGATGGGGTTCCTCAAATGCCCTAGGTCTTCATGAGCAAGCAAGTTGGATGCACACTCACTTAGTTTCTTTCGTTGAGCTTTCATACACTTATAGCTCTTAGTGCATCCGTTGCATGGCAATCCCTACTCCTCGCATTGACATCAATTGATGGGCATCTCCATAGCCCGTTTATTAGCCGCGTCGATGTGAGACTTTCTCCTTTTTTGTCTTCTCCACATAACCTCCATCATTATATTCTATTCCATCTGTAGTGCTATATCTATGGCTTGCGCTCATGTATTGCGTGAGGGTTGAAAAAGCTGAAGTGCGTTAAAAGTATGAACCAATTGCTCGGCTTGTCATCGAGGTTGTGCATGATGGGGGCATTTTGTGTGACAAAAATGAAGCATGGCCAAACTATATGATTTTGTAGGGATAAGCTTGCTTTGGCCTTGTTGTTTTGAAAAGACATGATTGCTTTATTGGTACGCTCGAAGTATTATTGTTTTTTATTTCAAATGATAGACTATTGCTTTGAATCATTCATGTCTTAATATTCATGCCATGATTAGATTACATGATCAAGATTATGCTAGGTAGCATTCCACATCAAAAATTATCTTTTTTATCATTTACCTACTCGAGGACGAGCAGGAATTAAGCTTGGGGATGCTGATACGTCTCCGTCGTATCTATAATTTTTGATTGTTCCATGCCAATATTATTCAACTTTCATATACTTTTGGCAACTTTTTATACTATTTTTTGGGACTAACATATTGATCCAGTGCCCAGTGCCAGTTCTTGTCTGTTGCATTTTTTTTTTGTTTCACAAAAACCGGAGTCCAAACGGGATAAGAACGGACGGAGATTTGTTTGGAATATTTATGATTTTTGGGAAGTGAAATCAACGCGAAAGGGTGTCCGGGGTGGCCACGAGATAGGGGGGCGCGCCCTCCCCCCTGGGCGCGGCCTGGGCTCTCGTGGGCCACCCGTAAGGCGGTTGACGCTCTTCTTTTGGCGCAAGAAAGATAATTTTATGAGAAAGATCTGGGCGAAAGATTCACCCCAATAGGAGTTACGGATCTCCGGATATTTAAGAAACGGTGAAGGGGTAGAATCTGGGAACGCAGAAACAGAGAGATAGATCCAATCTCGGAGGGGCTCTCGCCCCTCCCACGCCATGGGAGCCAAGGACCAGAGGGGAAACCCTTCTCCCATCTAGGGAGAAGGTCAAGGAAGAAGAAGAATAAGAAGGGGGGGCTCTCTCCCCCTTGCTTCCGGTGGCGCCGGAACACCGTCGGGGGCCATCATCATCACCGCGATCTTCACCAACACCTCCATCACCTTCACCAACATCTCCATCACCTTCCCCCATCTATATCTAGCGGTCCACTCTCCCGCAACCCGTTGTACCCTCTACTTGAACATGGTGCTTTATGCTTCATATTACTTTCCAATGATGTGTTGCCATCCTATGATGTCTGAGTAGATTTCCATTGTCCTATCGGTGATTGATGAATTGCTATGATTGGTTTGAGTTGCATGTTTAATTATTGGTGCTGTCCTATGGTGCCCTCCGTGTCGCGCAAGTGTGAGGGATTCCCGCTGTAGGGTTTGCAATATGTTTATGATTTGCTTATGGTGGGTTGCGTGAGTGACTGAAACACAAACCCGAGTAAGTAGGTTGTTTGCATATGGGATAAAAGAGGACTTGATGCTTTAATGCTATGGTTGGGTTTTACCTTAATGAATCTTTAGTAGTTGCGGATGCTTGCTAGAGTTCCAATCATAAGTGCATAGAATTCCAAGTAAGGGATGATATGTTAGCTTATGCCTCTCCTTCAAATAGAATTGCAATAGTGATTATCGGTCTAGTAACGTAGTCAGTTGCTTAGGGACAATTACACAACTCCTATCGCCACTTTTCCACACTCGCTATATTTACTTTATTGCATCTTTATCTAAACAGCCCCTAGTTTATATTTACGTGTTCTTTATTATCTTGCAAACCTATCCTATCACACCTACAAAGTACTTCTAGTTTCATACTTGTTTTAGGTAAAGCGAGCGTCAAGCGTCGTGAGAGTCGTATCGATGGCCGATAGGACTTGAGAGAGTATTTGTTCTACCTTTAGCTCCTCGTTGGGTTCGACACTCTTACTTATCGAAAGAGGCTACAACTCTCCCGTATACTTGCGGGTCATCAGGTAACTATCTTCATTCAAACCCAGATCTGAAAAACTTGGTGTGGCTAGTAATTTGTGTGGGAAGCAGACATCACCTGCACCTTGTTGCATCTAACTTCTTCTTCCTCTCGTTGGCAGCGTATTGGCAAAAACTTGGGAGGCGGAGCCATTGTTGTGGTGGAGACGACGGTGCTTATGGTGGAGCTCTGTCGACGAGGTTCGGCGAGGGGTGGAGGCAGGAGGCGTGGATCACGACCCAGGCGAATCTCTGGCACCAGGCGGCGGAGAGGCGCACGGGGAAGCTCCGGCACCAGACAGAGGGAGCCGCGCAGGGAGGCTCTGGCACCCGGAGGCGGGGAGGTGCGCGGGGGGGGCTCCGGCGCCCGACGGCGGGGAGGTTGGCGGGGAGGCTCCGACGCCGGACGAGGCGAGCGATGGTGGCGGCAGTCGGGCCGGCGGGATGGCTCGATGGCGGCGCATTGGGGGAGTAGTGGGTGGGGATCGGGGTTCGGTGTTGGGGTGGGTGGTGCAAACTCGCCGTCGAGCGGGTCACGGTGCCGCGGGCTCCCTTGCTCCGGCTACCGCCGTCGCTTCGCTTCGCCCATCAGCTACCTCCGTGATGAAGCGAAGTCGGCTTGGGGCTGGATCGGTCGGGGACGTGTAGCGCCCTTATAGGGACGGAGGGTAACAAAATAATATTATGTTACTAGTAACATAATAGCCCAGCCCTATATATATACAGCCGGTCTATTCTGCTAATATTAGAAGAATAATTCTTCTGATAACACTTCCGCACTTCACGCTCAACACCAGGGCACTGCATCCCTATCAAACGAGCACTGCAATGTCACCAAAAAAAACGCATGCATTTTTTGGCATTGTTTTCACTCCAGTTTCTAAACCGTTTGTCAGAACGAGGTGTATAATATATCATTGGATAGCTACGGAAAATGCACAGACTCATCATGTTGAACACTTTTCAAGATTCGTCGCGGTTTAAGAGCAGTTTCAAAAACAGTACGCACATGACGGGATGCAGCGAGCGTATTTTCGCGTTTTTGTTCTAAACCGCTCGTCGGAATAAAGCAAATGATACACCTTTGGAAAGATATCATCGAGGAGCATCTTTTTCATATCTATTATTTTCACTAATTCGTTATGGTTTAAGAGCTGTTTAAATTTAATAAATCGCAAAATTGTGTTTTTTCGATTTTTTTGCAATTTTTGGTACTATTTTTGCTCCAGTTTTTGAACCGTTTGTCGAAATGAGGCGTATGATATGCCCTTGGAAATCTACAGACGAGGCGCAACTTTCGTGTGTTGAAATTGTTTTGAGATTTCTTACGGTTTTTAGTTAATTTTGAAAATCATGCTGCAACAATGAGAGACAGCGGCCCTTTTTTCGCGAAATTTTTACAAACTGCTGGTCGGAATGATTCAAATCGTACGTCGTCGGAAAGATATCGATGAGACACAACTTTTTCATGTAGAACACTCTCTCTCTAATTCCTTACGGTTTAAGAGCAGTTTTGATTTTACCGAAAAGCGGACACTGTTTTCCGCGAGACCAAAATCGTCGTGTGTACTGCATCGGACAGAAGAACGCACTGCTTTCAGACTAAAAACCGCACTGCATCAAATGGCCGAACGAACTTCTTAATTTTTTGTTGTCGGACGTAAACTTTTCTCGCACAAGTTTTCGTTATTTTTTTCAACTCTTTTTTGAACGAGAGTGGACCGCAAAACTCCCGAAAGTGAACCACAACACTACCAAAAGTGAACCTCATGATTTTTTTGTTGTCTTTTTTCATACTTATTATTTTTTACACGCATGGACCGGGCGAGTGGACCGCAGGGACTAAGCGAGTGAACTACATCTAATAAGAAGCGAGCTTCTTTGAGATGTTTTGGTTTATGTTTACCAAGGGAACCACAAAGGAGTTTTATAACAAACTGCCTGAGAGAACAAAGTGAGCTTCAAAATATGACTTACGAGCTGCTTGAAGACGAGTAGTGAACCTCTTTGGTAGCACATTTTTTTTTGGGAAGACATGGAACTACTAGAAACGAGTGTAATTCACAACCGAGCGAAGTGAACCACATGACAAATTGAAGTGAAGTACATGAATTTTTTAATTTTTTCTATTTTAGATGAGACGAGGTGAAGCAGACTGCACTGATTTTTCAAAATCATTTTTTAGTTTTTTTCGGTTATCACGTGAACAAAATGAACTGCTCGTCGTGTTCTTTACGGAATGAACAACATAGCATTTTACAGCGAGCTGCATCATGTACTGGACATTTTGTAGGACATAACCCACAAAAAAATGCACATCCAAGCACGAGCGTCACGCCATCGGACTGCGAGCATGCTCGCCGCTGGACACCCAGCCACACCGTAGTCACGACGTAGGCGAACTGCAGTTTTTGCGCCCAAACAAAATCTGGAAAGGCAAAAAGAAAATCATGAACTTCAATACTATGGTAGCCGCACTGCAGCTTCCCGCAGTTAAACATCCAGGAGCTGGAATTGCCTTGTACAGAAAAACCTTCACAAAAAACAAAAACAAAAAAGCAATCAGGTGGTGGGAACCTCCAGCGCAGCGAGCAATTTACTCCGCAATGAAAAATCTAACCACACGCAGGGGGTGATGTATTGGAGAACCACGCGCCATCAAGTGCACAACAAAATATACGACCCAACGGAACGACACTGGGCAGAGAATTGCTTATACTCTCCAGCTAAATCAACGAACAACAAAACTAAACTGCACTGGGCAGAGAACTAAACCAACGAAGTTCTTCCTTCTCCCATTTTCTCCTGTGTTTATGCTCTCCTGCCAAAACCACAACAAAGTTGCACAAAAGAAATCTGAAGAATTGAAGAGCACGGCACTGCATTATTGCTCGTCGTGGATTGCACTTCGCCCACAGAAAGAGCTGCATCCCCTGCTAGAGGCCAGCGGGTTGCACCAACATGACTACCGTACTGCACTCATACATGTCGGAAACTGCAAGGGGGCTTCACCGCTCAAATGACACGGGGCCGGTGCTGGGAGTTTCTCCCCTGTCCCTACGGTGGACGACACCCGACTGAGAAGGGCACGATGGTGAGGATAGGAAACGCCGGATCGAGGCCTTTTGTCCTCGCTGGAAGAGAAGAAGCTCGTGCTGAGGGGGCACGTGAGCAAACATCCCATTCCCCTCTGTAGGTCATGCGAGTAGAACAAGCTCGCCGTCATGCGCTGATGTCCAGGGATGGCGGTGGCCATGGATGCCGAAGGAGGTCGAAGACGACGTGCCCGGCCTACGTCTAGCCGTGGATAGAGAGGAGGACCCCGGGGTGGCTCGAGAGGCATGGATTTTGGGCCGTCGGCGGGGAGGAAGAGCTGGGGAGAGAAAATACGGTGTATTATTTGCGCCATTCAGATAAAGTTTGTAGAAAATACGGTGAAAATACGTTTTTCGCCATTTTTGAAACTGACTTAAAACGTAAATAATTGGGAGAAATAATACATACCAAAAAATTTCGCAGTTGTTCAAGCTTTCCAACGCCATATCATTTACTGCATTCGGACGAACGGTTAAAAAATTAGCCCGAAAATACGAACTCGGTAGGACTTGTACCGTTTTCTAAATTACTTTTTAACCGTTTAAAGTTAGAAAAACTTCCAAAATGAAAGAGTAGCGTATTTTTATAAGCTTTCCAACGCCGTATCATATGCCTCAATTGGATTAGCCGTTTAGAAATGACGTCGAAAATACGAACTCGGTTGTCCGGTTTGCGAAATTTTACGTTTTTTTCAAATTACTCCTTAACCATAGAGAATTAGAGAAAACTTTCAACATGTGGAAGTAGCGGTTTTGCAGCACCTTTCCAACGCCATATTATATGCCTCATTCCGATAAACGGTTTAGAAATGCAATCGAAAATACAATTCATGTTTTTTGTGTGAAGAAAAAACGGTTTTCAAAACTGCTCTTAAACCGCTTACATTTTGCCAAAAATTTAAGTTGGGTCATGATACTGGTGTCCATAGCTTTTCAACGGTATATCGCAAGCCCCATTTGGGCAATGTTGGCGGAAGTTCAACCTAGTTCACAGGGAAGTTCAACGTACTACTAGCAGGCGGTCGAGGTTGTGATCGAATATTATTCTCATCCCATGATCGAATAGTATTTATATATATATATATATATATATATATATATATATATATATAATTCATCACTCAAGGTGCAGAATAAGTTATTCTTCACCCAAGGTAATCTTACGATTGTTTTATAAATAAATTACATTTGGAATACACTAGTTACATTCATATTTATTCCCTACATAAAATTTGGCTCAAGAAAACAAAAATATAGGTCATAAGACCGAAAAAATTGCATTTTATGTATATTTTAAATTATGTTTTTATGCTTGTAATTTTATGAACATAAAATATTTTTGCGGTGATTATATATTTTCTTATGTTCTCTTTTTAAATATGAAATAAAACAAAATTTACGGAACATAAAATTACGGTGTGTTGAGGAATAGTCAATACCGATAAAACTGTGTCTATCATAGCTTATCACAGAACTAGTTAAGACTCACTAAGCTTTTAACAGTTTAAATATTATGATTTTTTTGAAATAAATAGTGAAGCACCAATATAATGTAACAAGATGATCCAACAGTGTGATTATGAAAATATGCATTTATGTGTCCTTAGCAAAAAACTCAATCATTTCAGCTCACTAAGATTTTGAAAAATGAACATTTTTCAATTTGATGAACATGTTTTTATTTTTATCAAAACATTTTGATTTTTACGAACTTTTTTGAATTTGATGAAAATTTTCTATATTTGATGAACACTTTTTCAAATTATATGAACACTATTTCAATTGGACGAACATTTTTTGAGTTTCATGAACAATACTTGAGTTTGGTGAACATTTTTTAAAATGGATGAACAATTTCGGAATATGATGAACAAAAATTTGTATGCGAATAATAATTTTTTTGTGAATTCGAATAATGTAATTTTTTGGAGAAATATGTTCGTGAATTTAAAAATAGTTCACGAATTGCAAAAATTGTGCATGAATTCATAAAAGTTTAAGATATCATCAAATGGTCGTTATTTTTTTAAATGAAAGAGATATCATCAAATGTTTTCTTATTAAAAAAGTTTATGATTTTAAAAATGTCCGCCTATTAAACAAGTTCATGATTTTGAGAAATGTTTGCGTATTCAAACAATGTTCATGAAATGGAACAGAATTGCACGAATTAATATAATGTTCCATAAATTTAAGAAAATGTTCAAATAAATCAAAAATTATTCCCAAATTTCATAAAAACATCAACAGTTGAAAAAATGTTCGCCGATTCAAAAAGAATTCATTAATTCGTAAAATGTTAATGTGTTAAGAAATGGTCATCAAAAACAAATTTTTTTTGCCAATTTTAATATAAATTCTCAATTTCTAGGAAAGTTCGCAGATTCAAAATTCTTCACTTTTTCAAAAAAATGTTCGTGAACTAAAAAAAATGTTCACGAATTTGAATATTTTATGCTCACAGAAAAATGTTCATGAATTCGAAAAATCTTCAAAGAGTTGAAATATATTTGGATCTGTGAAAAGGAAAAAATCTAATAAACCTAAAATGTAAAATGAAAATGAAATAATAAAAAGAAGGTAAACGTTTGCGGCCGGACGACCGACTAACGACTCGGCCGGTTGCACGCAAGCCGAGCGATTGAATCGCAATCGTGCGTCTCATAGGATCCTTTCGTGTGGGCCCTGCACCATCCTTCCCCTCCGCCTAGACGTCAGCCTTATCCCCTTCGGGCCTTTTTTTTAGAACGAAGACGCCAGATGCGTCCGGCTTTAAATTAATAAAGCCCCAATGGCAGCGTAACACACATCAAGTCTTAATACATCACCAAAAGCCATTCCGGCTCAAACCCACACAGTTCGGATGAAACTTAACGAGTCAAACACGGATTACAGGGCTGAGCCCGTACAGAGCGCGCAGGCTCGTCAAGCAACCAAAAGGGACCACGGCCAGAACCGTAGTCATGACTCCCTAGCCATCGCGTACACTTGCTGCAGACGTTGTTGGGCGGTCTTGATCATCTCAGCATCCTTGCGCCTCCCCAACGGACTCCACTGCTGCAATAGAAGGTTGCATTTGAAGATAATATTAGCCGGGTGAGATGGAAAGCACCCCTCTATAGTGAATTTATTTCTAGTTAGCCACATGGACGAGAGTAGTGCCCCGACACAACTCCACATAACACGTTGAGCAGGACCCTAAATCCCCTCTAAGAGGTGAATGAGCTCTGCCGCCGAGCGCAGGTCCCATTGGACACCCGCCGCGGTCCGGACAACCCTCCACGCAAACCTCGCAAGAGGACATCTAAAAACACATGATTGGCATCCTCTGGGTCCCCGCACAGCGCACACGGGCCGGTGGCCGGGCCATTGCGTTTGGCCACATTCAAAGAAGTGGGAAGTTTGTCGCGGAACATTTGCCACATAAAAAGTTTAATCTTCAGGGGCAGCCGCGCTTTCCACAACCCTGCAACCACAAGTTGTGCCGGCCCACGGCAAATCTTGCGGTATAAAGAGTTAACCGAGAACTTCCCTGAGCTGGTGAGCGCCCAGCTCACCGTGTCAGACTGGTCCGAGAGACCCACTGGGTCAATCAACTGCAGCAAAGCCGCGAGGTGAGCATGCTCTTGCTTATTAAGTTCCCGCTTAAAATGAATCGCCGGTGGTGTTGCTACCAGCGCATCGGCCACCGTCATCGCGGGATCGACAGCGATCGCATACAAATCCCGGAACTCGGCCCAAAGAGGTTGGGATCCTATCCAAAGATCTGTCCAGAATCGCGCCGACCTACCGTTCCCTATAGAGAATTTTGCCCCCATGGCAAACGCTGGTTTGAGCGCCTGTAGATCATTCCAGAAAGGTGAGCCCCTTGCCCTCCCCTCGAAGAAGTTCCCATTAGGGAAATATTTGGCCCTTAGAAGATCAACCCACAGACCGGTGTCCCCCTGGATAATTTTCCAGATCCATTTGCACATCATCGCGATATTAAACCATCTGGAGTTGGTGATCCCAAGGCCCCCCATGTCCTTGGGTCGACACACCCAAGCCCATTTAACCATGTGATACTTACGGTTCGGGCTTGTTCCTTCCCAAAAGAACTTGGCGTGAGGTGTGTCAAACTTTGCATGAATCCCTTCTGCGAGCAGAAACAGGCCCATGGCAAACATTGGTAGAGAAGACAAGCTGGAGTTCGTGAGCACTAGCCTAGCTGCTTTCGACAGGAATTTGCCCCGCCAAGGGCACACCCTACCCCTCACCTTGTCACACAGAGGTTCCCAATCCTCTATCGTGGGCCTTTTGGTGTCTACTGGGAGGCCGAGGTATATAAACGGGAATTTTCCCACTTTGCAGTTGAGCAAGTCAGCAATGCGCCTTCCCTCCTCTGGCTCTACCCCCATCGAGATCACCTCGCACTTGTGGAAGTTAATTTTGAGGCCTAATATGAGCTCAAAACTAAGAAGAATCGCCTTAACCGTAGCAATGCTATGTAGGTCTGGGCGAAACAGCAATAGCGTGTCATCCGCATATTGCAAATGAGTCACTCCCACTGGAATGAGGTGGCCAACCAACCCTTGGATATGGCCAGCCGCGGCCGCCTTACGAAGCATAGCAGACAGCGCGTCAACAACAAAGTTGAACAAGAGGGGGGACATCGGGTCCCCCTTTCTAAGCTCGTGTTTGTTCCGGACGAAGTGCCCTACTTCTCCGTTCACAGAAACCGCGGTTTGGCCTCCCGAGACCAATTGCATAACGCGATGAACCCAGACAACGGAGAAACCACGACTGAGAAGCACCTGGCGAAGGAAATCCTAGTTAATCCGGTCGTACGCCTTTTCGAAGTCTAGTTTGAGCAGCACAGCCGGTTCCTTTGTGCGTTTAAGTTCGTGAACTATCTCCTGGAGAGCAAGCGGGCCCTCGAGTATATTGCGACCGCAAATGAACGCTGATTGATTGCGATGAATCGCACGATGAGCGACTGGACCTAGCCGAGTCGCACACGCTTTGGCACAAATCTTAAACGGCACATTAATGAGCGCAATTGGGCGGAACTGACGAATGTGTCAGCCCCTTGGACCTTCGGAATGAGCGTCAAGACACCGAAATTAAGGTGCGCTATATTTACCGTCCCACGCATGAACACATTGCAGATCTCAAAAATTGGTCCTCTCACCTCTCAATCTTATCCGACGAGCGCCATCCCCTCCTTGCAACTCCTTTTTTCATTGCTCACGGGTGAAGCTCCCTTCATGGCTGCTCTTCCCCTATGCGTCCTCACCCGAGTTTTCTCATGGATGTGAGCTACATCCAACACAGCTACGAGTTGGGACCCCGACACCCTCCGCAGCTGCATCTCAGGCTGGCCACGAGCTGAGACACGCAGGTGGCAATGGGGCGATCATGGCCGGCGAGTGCTACAACTGCGGCAGCTTGATGTTGGGACCCGCGCACAATTTTGTTACCACCATGTGCTATTCTGGTTTGGCCCAATTTTTACATTGTTTTGCTACCACCTTTTCTTGGTTTGCTGGAACCAATATAAATTTTTGCTACCATCCCCGGTTTGCGTTTGCTGGAATCGATTTCAACCTTTTGCAATTCTGCTACCATCGGCGTTTTGGTTTGCTAGAACCAGCTCCAATTTTTGCTACAACCGTCATTTTTTGCTTTTGCTGGAACAACACCATTCTTGCATTTTTGCTACCAATGGTGTTTTGGTTTGTTCGAACCAGCTTCAATTTTTGCTCCATCGGTGGTTCTATTTTTGCTGGAACATCATCCAGTTTTGCATTTTTGCTTCCACCCTTTTTGGTTTTGTTGGAACCAGCACAAACTTTTGCTGCCATTGTTGTTCGATACAAGCCACGAGGTCGTCGCCAATGATTCTGCAGGGGGTGACGGGAGTAGCACCGAAGAGGGGTGAGCGTCGGCTGGCGGAGGTCGACAGCGACCGGGTTTGTTTCCTTGACCGTGCCCATGAAAAGCTGCTTTCTGTATTTCTTTTTTCTGCAACATGCCCCTGCTATGAGCTGCGAGCCAACCGGCGACAGGAGATGGCGGATTGCCGATGAGCACGAGGCCGGTGATGAGCGTCGGCGGGCGCGGCGATGGAGGAGCTGTGGGAGACGGTGAGATGCGGGGGAAACTGTGCGAGATGCGGGGGGAAGCTGCGCGAGGAGGAATGAAGTCTTTGGGCTAACACTTTTTTCCGCTGGATCCAACGGCCAGAGCGACTGTGATCCGGCGGCTAGCGCTAGCCCGACCCAAATTTGGGCCGGCGCGCCGGCGCCTAGCACTCCCCTAAAAAGAAACGTAAAGTAAAAAAGAAAAATAAATAAGAAAGAAAAAGAAAAATCCAAAGAAAAAAGGGAAAAGAGGTATGGTGCAGAACCGGGAATGGGCCGGCTCAACAGAGGAATGAGCCGGGAATGGGGTGCTAAGTGGGCCTCGGTGCCAAGTTAGCAAAGGCCCACGGCCAGGCGTGTGTGTGCGTCGCGAGAGGTGTGGGTTGTATGCTCGTCTGAATCTCACCTGCTCGCTCACCTTCTTCCTTTGCAAGCAAACTGCCTCGCCTACTCTATCTTCCTCATCTCATCCCCTCTCCCTGTGCAATCCGATCGAAGGCAATTGGGTCGTCACATTGACGGAAGCTCTACAGCACCGACCCTCGGCCTTCTACCGGCGCGAGCTCGGCAGCGACAGCAACCTTCGCCGGTAAATTCCTCTCATCCCCTCTTTTCCTTCCCCTCAACCTCTTCGCACTCCCGCGGTACCCAATCGCTCTCTCCTTTTCGGCACCCTGACCACTTCACCTCCTGCACGGCTGTGGTTGCGGTCACGACCACGCTTGGCCGAGATGTCTGCCAGCCTGCCACAGACAACGAGTTTGTCTTCCTCGCTGATGTGGTGCTGTGACCCAAGGCCACCCCACTGCAAGCCGGCACGGTCTTATTGTCCAACGTGTGAGCAATTGACTCGTGCTTAAACTAAACTCTATATGGTTAGTTAGAATTTCTGGATGTTAGTTGAGTCAACTGTAATGTGTGCTCCTGAGATAAATTGGATGTGTTGCTAGATAACTAAACTTTAATTCAGAGTGTCAAATGTTTCTATTGTCTCCTGCAAACTATGGCTGCATATTTTCTATGATACAGAAATGCATCCATTACTACAGTTAATCTATTCCTATTCTACTTATTAACTTGTTAGTTTCTTGGTGCAAATCAAAGTAGTTCTGGTAACTGGTATTGCTCTCGGTTACCCTTAACTGAACTTAAAATTTTCAGAAAATCTTTTGGATGAATGATGAGAATTCAGATGATTTGTTGGTCAGGCGTGTGTGTGCGTCGCGAGAGAGGTGTTGGTATTTAACTTAAATAATTGGCAATATGCTCACTCTTCAGGAATTTGTGATGCACATATAACAGTTCTATGCCCAAGTGACCTATCATATTATCTGAGAGGTGTGTGTGCATTTTCTGTGATGTTATTTGCTGAATGATGATAAACAGATAAAGACAAGTGATACTCTTAATTCCTTTCCTTTCCTGTCTTAATTATGAACAGATACTACGCTTAATTCTATCCTGTCCATGGGCATGTTCTAATAACTGAACAACGTCGATTGCTACACCTGATTTCAAGCTTGGTTCTCTTGATGCCTTTTCCTTTCCTAAGTGGCTCTAGATTATCTGCGTGAGATTCAGGATTAATCTCATGGGCCTCTGCCTGATAAGCACTAACCTTCTGAAATATCACTCCACCTTTATCAGTTCCCTTGTGTCTCAAATATTATTTATTTTTTGCATGCACTTCATTGCGTTTGAAAAAGATGACAAAAAATATCTCCTGCAATTTTCAAATGATTTCACTTACTAATTATGGATCATTTTTTTTCTGCAGTTGGCTTGGTTTATGTGATCTTCTGATAAGATGGCAGATGGTAGCAAAGCAGAGTCGGGCTCAAAAGATTATCATATCGATCTAGAGAACTTCCGTAAGCGGCTGAAGATTTTTTATGACCACTGGAATGAAAACAGATCTGATCCCTGAGGTTCTGTTGATACTATCAGCATTGCTATCCCATCTTTTTCTCAAGATGGTTTTAGTAAATCCTCAGCTTTTGAACTTTGGTTGCTTGAATATGAATTCCCAGACACTATAATTGTGTTCATGCAAAAGGAGATACACTTCTTGTGTAGCCTAAAGAAAGCAAATCTCATTGAAACCCTCAAGTCTTCTGCCAATAAGGTTGTTGGTGCTGATATTGTCTTGCACGTGAAGACCAAAAATGTGGATATCTCTGGCTTAATGGATGAAATACTGCATGCTGCGTATGCTCATGCAAAATCTGGTACTCCAGTTATTGGTCAAATTGCTAAACAGGCACCTGTGGGCAAGCTGCTTGAAACATGGGCAAAAAAGTTAGCTCAGAAATCTTTGAAACCCATTGACGTGACAAATGGATTCTCTGAGATACTGGCTGTGAAGGATGCTAAAGAGATCCTTTCTTTAAAAATGTCTGCTTCCTTAACTGCTGGTGTAATGACAAATTTTGTGATTCCCAAACTGAAGGAGGTTATTGATGAGGGGAGAAAAGTAACACACTTGTCATTGATGGAGGCTACAGAGGGCGCTATTCGTGATCCTTCGAAGGCCAACTTGGAGTTGAACGCTAACAATGTTGATATTTGCTATCGTCCAGTCTTTCAAAGTGGAGGTAAGTTTGATCTCAAGCCAACTGCCTCCAGCAATGATGATGATTATCTCTACTGTCGTTCTGCAAGTATTATCATCTGCTCGCTTGGATCTAAGTATAGTGAGTACTGTTCCAATATCTCGAGAAGTTTCCTTATAAATGCTACGCGTACACAATACCAAGCATATGAAACCCTTCTGAAAGCCCATGATGCTGCAATAGAAGCATGTATACCAGGCAATCAGATGAATACAGTTTATCTGACGGCAGTTCAAATTGTTCAAAAGGAGGCCCCTCAGTTTCTGGATAATCTAACAAGGTCAGCTGGAACTGGAATAGGCCTTGAATTCTGTGAATCTGGCTCAAATTTGAATGCCAAGAACAACCGTCTGATTAAACAGGGAATGGTTTTCAATATTTCCCTTGGTTTGCATAACATCGATGCTAAAACGAGCAATGAGAAGACAAATCAGTTCTCTTTGCTTTTAGCTGATACAGTTTTAGCCAGTGAGATTCCTAAGGCTGATTTGAACCATGACAAGCTAGTCAGTATCTTAACATATTGCTCCAAGGCTATTGAGGATGTTGCATATCCATTTGGTGATCATCATCAAGATAGTGTTCTTCTTCAACATAAACGGCGGAAGGTTGACTCTATTTGCCATGAGGCAGTGCCAACCAAGGCGACCTTTCTGTCAGACAATTTGAAGGCTTCCAAAGAAGAACTCCGGAGAAAGGATCTGGCTGCGCTTGTTGAGCTTAAGAATGAAGAGACTGCTAGACTTGCTGGGAGTGGTTCTGGTTCTGGGGTTGGCATTCAAGAAAAACTGCTGGCAACCAACAAAATGGAAGGAACCAGACTTAATGATGTCTGGATACGGCCTGCATTTGGTGACCGCGGGAAAGAGATGCTGTAAGTGCATCTAGTGCCCCTTAGTGATTTTGGTGTATTGAAGACTTATAGGTTAAGTAACTAATGCGTTTGTGAGTGTACACAGGTCTATAAGTCTATGAGGAGTTTGATATTCTGAGAGAAAGTCGACCCCTAAAAATGAAGTTCTTCATCTGAAGACTTTGATATTCTGAAGACTTTCTGAAGACTTTGAAAGTGAAGACATTGGTGTGACCTTGAAGACTTGGTATTCATTTGAGGAACATTGAAGCGTGAAGACTTTTGTTTTCGTAGTTTCATTTTCTCTTTCTTGAGTCATAGGAAACACCGTCTTTATTAAAGGGGGTCGAGGAAATACTAAGGAAAAATTTCCATTTGATGCTCAACTCAAATCCTACACCTACCAATCCCTTCGTGTGAAGCTTTTGGAAATCTCATACAGTTCAGTCAATTTCTTGATGGCGTAGACTAAGCTCTTCCGATCACGAGAATTTGTTCTAATCGAGGAGTTAGGAATTCGCCAAAGGCGAATTGCCTACACAATGAGGAACATGATAGCCCGAGGAATTTGATAGTCAAATTTCCGACCGTTCTTTGTCTTCTTGTAGCTGTCCCAAAATATCTTATCCACCTAACGGTCATATCATTTAAGGGCATTTATGTCTTATCATGTCGGCTGCTCCTAGGCTATAAATAGCCGCCCCTACAACCACTAGCTGGTTGGCTGCTCGAGAAGAACTTGACACTTGTCATTTAAGAGCAACCCATCCTCCGAGGACTTTGAGAGAAAATCATCAAGTGAGGAAAAACCCAAAAGTGAGGAAAAACCCAAAACCAAACCCCAACAAACCCAAAGTGATTGAGCATCACTGAAGAAATTGATCCTGCGTGGATCCGACGCTTGTTACCTTTGAAGACTCTGCTTCTTCCAGACGGTTAGGCGTCAAGGTCTAGAGCATCCAAGAGGAATTGTGGATCGCCGAGTGACCAAGTCTGTGAAGGTTTGGAAGTCGTCTGAAGACTTACCACGAGTGATTGGACGAGGTCTGTGTGACCTTAGTTCAAGGAGAATACGGTGAGGACTTGGTGTCCTGAGCTGCGTGCTCAGCGACTGGGTGTCCGGGACTGTGTGTCCGGGACTGTGTGTCCTCGAGTTTAAATACTCAGCCGCTCCAACCAGACGTACAACTGAGACAGCAGTTGGAACTGGTCTACCAAATCATTATCTTCACCAACCTAACTGGTTCTATTTCCTCAACTCTTTCATTTCCTCATTACTGTGTTGAGTGTTCATTCATATCTGTGTTTGAAGACTTTGACTGAAGACTTTCTCAATTTCCTCAGTTCAATTTCTTCAGTCTGTTTGTCTTCATCCTGTGTTATCCTGTGATTACGCTTTCTGTACTCTGTGATTGTCTTCATTTCATCATGATGACTATGCTTGTAATCTGTTATGCTTACTTCTGAGTACTTATTCCGCTGCAAGTAGTTCTTCGCTAAGGAATTTCCTCACCGGCAAATTCCTCAGTGAAGAATTCATAAAAATCGCCTATTCACCCCCCCTCTAGTCGACATAACGCACTTTCAGATGCCAGGGATTCTTGAAACTAAACTCAATAGTTTCAAATATTCTATTCCGGCGGCTGGTGTGACGAGGGTCGATATCATGTATGAGAATGTAAAACATGCTTTCTTCCAGCCAGCTGACAAAGAAAGTTTTACCTTGATTCATTTCCACTTGCATAATGAAGTCATGGTTGGAAAGAAGAAGACAAAGGATGTCCAATTTTACGTTGAAGTTATGGATGCTGTAAAAACTGCTGGTTGCAATATAGGATCAACTTTTCAACATGATGAGATTGAAGATCAGCGTGAGAGGTGTCTGAAAAACGAAATTAACTTGAAGTTCCAGAAGTATGTGAACAAGGTTAATGACCACTGGTCGCAGCCACGGTTGAAAGGGCTTGATCTGAAATTTGAGATCCCTCTTAGAGGGCTTGGGTTTCATGGCATTCCTTACAAAGTTTCAGCTTTAATCATGCCAACCTGGACTTGTTTAGTTGAGTTAACCGAGACACCATTCCTGGTTGTGGCCCTCAGTGAGATTGAGATTGTTAATCTAGAGAGGGTGCTTGAAGAGAACTTTGACATGGCTATCGTGTTTAAGGACTTCGGGAAGGATGTTCTTCGCATTGACTGCATTCCATCAACATCACTGATTGAAACTAAGGAATGGCTTGACATTATGGGCCTGAAGTACTACCAGACTAGACGTAATCAGGACTGGCTTCCAATCCTGTTAACACTTAGACATGATGCTAAAAAATTCATGGATGATGGTGGCTGGGTGTTCTTGTCAAACATGGAAGCAGGCAACTCCGAGACTGAGACAGAGGAGTCAGATCAGAGCAATTTGTCTGAATCTGTGTCAGAAGATGAAGATGCCAACAGAGCACCCTTGGTGGTATCAGATAAGGATCAGAAGAGCGAGACCTTGGAGGATCTGGAACGGGAGGCAAACAGTGTACAGCATGAGGTTGGTGCAGCGAAAGGCATGGGGGAGGAAGTAACGAGGCGCTGCAAGGTGAAGACCTTCAGCAAGCCTGCACTTCGTCCAAGCGTTGGCAGTGGCATGTCTATCACGAGAAAACCTTGTCTAGGCAGTGGCAACATGAACAAGCCTCGTCCAGGCAGTGTCAGCATGAGTAAGCCTTGCCCACCAGAGTGTGGTAGTGGTAGCAGCAGCAAGTTCCATCCACCGCCGGACCGTGACTCCTTCCAGGGAGGGCCCTCGAAGAAGCCCAAGATTAAGTGATTGGAACTGCGTCCTGCTACTCTTTAATTGCCTCCTTCAGGGACAATGACTTCTCTTCTAGCTATAGTAATTGCTTGTCTTGTATGCCTGCCATGTTCAACATGAGGAACTGTCTACTGTCTCTGATTCATAACAGTCCTACGCTATGCTTCTCAGACTTTAGTCCAGGGAAGAACTGAGATATGAATGCTAGGTTCATGTAATCCTTTTGAAATCTGAATGTTTGACTAATCTACTAATCCTTGCTGTTGAAAGTTGCGTCCTGCTACGCTTTAATTGCCTCCTTCAGGGACAATGATTTCTCTTCTAGCTATAGTAATTGCTTGTCTTGTATGCCTGCCATGTTCAACACGAGGAACTGTCTACTGTCTCTGATTCATAACAGTCCTACGCTATGCTTCTCAGACTTTAGTCCAGGGAAGAACTGAGATATGAATGCTAGGTTCATGTAATCCTTTTGAAATCTGAATGTTTGACTAATCTACTAATCCTTGCTGTTGAAAGTTGCTTGCTGCATGCAGGAATAAGATGTATAATTAGAATAGAAGGAGTTAAGAATGAAGAATAAGAGCTGTACAATGTGATGCTGTGTTGTTAGCTACAATTGTTCATTCTGATTATGATGCTACCCGCCATGACCTTTTGTTTCGCAAGTGTTAGAAAAGAGCCTGAATGCAATCGTAATGCGTTGCCACGGGCTTTTTAAAAGATTTAACTGGTAGCATATTTTTTTAGATGCCGTAGTTGTATGTGTAACATAATGCATGCCAAATTTTACATGTATAGAAAATATGTGCAATAATAGACGAAAAATAATTTAAATCCACTTTAATTGCAATGTATTTTGATAAAGCAAATTGCAATTCGACATGTATACATAGAAAGACTTATTAGATCGGATGCACAAGAAAAAAGTGGTACAAAAACCTAAAGCTCTTTACTGTGCACTACATAACAAATGATAGATAGCACTTGGATGCCTTTTTATGCTTAACGCCGATCGTCTCACGAAGCATGTCCATTGTTATTATTAATTAATTAAAAACAACACATGGAGGATTTTGTTCCCTTTAAACAAATGTTTCAAGGTACTACAACCAAAAAGTTGAGTGCATTATGCAATTGCTTGGCAAACTATTTCTTGTGAAATTAGGTACTTGGACCATACATGTTACCATTTAGGATCTGCGGCAAAGGGCTTACCTCATGGCAACACAAAATATTTCAGCCTTTCCCATCTACTATTGCCAGCTCACAATTTTTTTTCTTGGCTCAAAAGGATTGAGGTCCCTCTAGCAACACTTAACTTACATGAAAGAGTCATTTGCTATGATCTGGTGATTGTAAATGACACTTACATGAAAGTATCAACTCCCGTTTAATAGTAGATTAAGTAGAAGGTATTACACCGAAAAAGGGTTCCCCCCACTTTATATACAAAGCAACCAACCGATACATCCAGCGATAGATGCTGGGGCGGAAGCAACACAGTCACGCCCAAAAGAAAAGAAAGAGAAAATACAAGAGAAACAGATGCCAACAACGGCGGATCGACAAAAAACGAAGAAGAAGCCTCGTGGCCGCTGCACCCAGCGGAAGATCGCCCACCAAGCTCCGAGCCTCCGAAGCACCGGTATCAATCAACACCTCCAAGAAGGGACACGACGATGACGGCGCTGCTGCCAAGGGTTACCCCCGGTACGCTGTGAGGAGAGAGGAAGGGTAGCCCCGACGCCCTCCAGGAAGGTCCGGCGGTACCCACAAGCGCCATCGCGTCGGTGTCGGCCAAGCCAACATTGATTTCTCCTGATCCCAACCTCCACCTCAGGCACTCCAGAGCTCGCCACCAAACAGACCCTCACCCTGCGCCAACCCGGACACGAAGCTTCCCACGCCGTCTCACCACGGTACCGTGAAGCATGGTCCGCACAAAGAAGAAGAGGAGCCGGGACTAGGGCAGCAGCACCGTCGGCACGAGGGAGGGCCCCACCTCCACCGTCGAAAACGGTAGCTGACCGGACGCAATAGCAGGAACATACCAGGCCCGTGGCCGCACAGGCCCGACCGGGATCTCCGAGGCCCGTAAAGTTCCCGCCTTCGCGCTGCAGCCGGCACGCCGTTGATGCCGCCGCCCCTGTCCAAGCCGCTCCCCTGCCTCCCCGCACAGAGAGCCGCCAAATGGAAGCACCACCACCACGCGCACCGCCGGCCACCACCACCAGGTCGCTGGACCGCCATCGGCCAAACCGCAACACCGCTGCACGCCCGCGACGGAGAGGAACCAGCGCAGCCGCCAAGAGTCTGCCGGACCCCGCCGCCGCCACGCCGCCCGCAGCCCGCGCCGCCGGGCGGATCCGCCACCGCGGTGAGGCGCGCACCACCACGCAGCCGGCCATGCAACGCCACGCGCCGCCACGCCGCGATGCCCCGCGCCCGCACCGCGTCCGCACAGAAGGAGGAGCCCGCGCCGCCCATCTCGCACGGAGGAGGAAGAAGACGCCCCGCCGCCGCCGCCGCCGGTCGGGCTTGCTGCCGCGCCTGGCGGCGAGGAGGAGGAGGAGGAGGAGGCTGACGGCGGGGGATCTGGCGCCGCCAGCCGCCGCCTGGGTGGCGGGGGGGAAGGGTTTCGGGGTTTTTTCAGTAGAAGGTATTAAGCGACAGGAAAGGCGCTTCACAAGCGTACGTACTTGATAGTCAGTATAAGAAAATATATTGATGAAACAATTGTTCTGGTTCAGAATGTGTGTCAAACATGACAGTATCTCCTCTTCATTCATTTAGTGATAAATACTGATTCTCTCCTCTGATTCTTTTCTTCTGGTCTCCTTAAACATGATCCTCCAGGAAGATAAATGCCATATGCCTCCTCGCTCTTCCTCCCCATTCACCTGCATTCTCTTAATCAGCCATCGCCTTAGCATTGTTGTCGCTTCAAAACTTCATCTCGTTCAGAAAATCAAACTAAAACAAAGGTAACACTTTTGTGGCAACAAGAAATGTAAACAACAACTGACAAAAATAAACTCAAGTAGGTAGCTGGTTAACTAAAATGCCTCCTTACTAAAACTTCTTCGATTTCATTGTGCTACATACATTACTGCATGGTTGACTTGGGTTGTATAAATTTAACTATACCACATGGACCAATATTGTAGGAGGCAATCCAGGCATCTCCTAATTACCATAAGTTAACACATGGCTTGACGCTTAGTTAAATGTTTGTATGCAGGTGAGTTCATATGGATTGAAAATTATGTTTTTTTTTTTACATTTGGAGATTGAACATGATGCATGGAGTCTTGACAAGAGTTTCTTCGGCTCATGAACGCAAGCTCATATAAATGTTGTCTGTGATTAAGACTCGATTAGAAACAGCAATTTCCTCGTATCCGATGATCATTGTGTATCCTCACAACTCTTTTAATTCTATTCATGCGTCCCTAGATCATTTATGTCCCGATCTTCTTCAACTCAGGTATTTCCATATACCCCACATTCGACACTCAACATAAGACAGTGATAATGACCAATCAACTGCACTTTGGCAACTCCACTTCTAGGCATAATTAGAGTTTATGTTCACTTTAATTATATATAGATAATCCTATGGAAAGAAGATATGAGAATGTATCACCTTTTGAACGTATCGTGCCAGCCGCTTCAAGCAACCTCTAGATGTTATTAGTTGTTAATATCAAAGTAGGGAAACTTCATCGTTTAAGTGAACAAAAAAAGTTTGCTTCTCTTCTGGTTTGGCGACCATTCTCTCGATAATCCTGGTACACAACTACTTTTTCTCCACCATATACTTCTTATATATATTTATTACCGGAAAAGGCTTTTGCCCCGCTTTATAAATAAAGCAAACCGTCACAAGACATACAACCAAAGCAGGTACACACACCACCCGAGTCTCACAACAAAGTACATAGGTTCTGTTGAGGGCACAGCTCAACAAGCCCAAAAGAAAGAGAAAAAACAAAGCCCTCCAAGCGCAGGGAGTCTAGTCAGGCTCCGGCGGAGGCGGCGGGGGCGGCGGCGATAGGCGGACGGCCATCGAGCGGAGGTCGGCGATGAAGGCTGAGATGGCGTCCCGATCCGGGTGGCGGCTAAGCGGCCGCCAAAGCTGCAAGAAACCCGAGAGTTTGTAGAGAGCGTCAGTACCGCGACGAAGATGAGTACGCTGGATCACAAGCTTATTGCGAACGGTCCAAAGAGTCTGAGCAAGAACCCCAACCTCCAGCCACCTAATGTGGCGAGAGGACGTGGGGGACAGCCGGAGTTCAGCAATAAGTCCGGGAAATTGGTGTGGCACCAACTTCCACCTACAATCTCGCCAGCAGCTCCAGAGAAATCATGGCGGAGGCATAGCGAAGAAGATGTGGTTGGAGTCTTCCGGGACATCACAGAGGGGGCAGATACCGGTGCTCGGGCCATTGCGCTTGCAAACCTCCACACCCAGACGGGACCCGCCCACGAATCCACCGCCACATGAAGATGCGAATCTTGAGGGGACGCGGACGGACCACACCATCGATAGGGAAGGGGCGGAGGAGGGGCAATGGCCAAGTAGAGCGACTTGGTTGAGAAGCGGCCCGATGGTTCCAAGCGCCAACAAGACAAGGTCCTGATCCCCATCCACCAACAGCTCATGCAGAGCAACGTGGTCGAGCAACTCACGCCAGCGGTGATTCCGCCCGGCCCAAAGGGCCGATGGAAAGCAAGGCGCCTAAGTCAAGAAGGGCCCTATCAACAGAGATCATAGGGTCGACGGAGATAGAGAAGAGGCGGGAAGCGGGCCGCAAATGGGGAGTCGCCGCCCAAAGAATCAAACCAGAATAAGCGTCGAGAGGCCGGACCCACCGAGATGGAGGTACCAATGCGGAGAACCGGGAGAAGCTGGACGAGATCGCCAGAATCGAGATCCACCCGATTTGGCGTAAGGCTAGGGGTTGACCTCGCAGTATTTATTCCGGATAATGTCCAGCCAGAGGCCACCATGACCCTGCGCGATGCGCCACATACCACCGGGATAGAAGGGCAATATTCATCCGCTTAGAGCACATGATACCCAAGCCACCCTGCTCCACAGGCTTGCGGATGTCGTGCCACCGACCATGTGATACTTCGCTTCCATGCTCGCCACCAGAGAATCGGGACTGAATTGTGGCGATCTCCTTATAGAGAGATTCATGGAGGCCGAGAAACTCATAAGAAACAAGAGGAGGCCGGAGAGGGATGAGTTGATAAGAATAGTCCGGCCGCCTTAGAAAGCCACCTCCTGCCAGGCTCGCACCGACCGGAGCTTGGGCACGGAGGGCCGCAGGTCATGCGCAGAGACGCGAGTCACTAATGGGCGTCCCAAGGTAGGTAGTGGGGAAAGAGCACAGCGGTAATTAACTCGCTGGCAATGGCCACAGACTCGGAGGGGAATATCCCATCACCATAACGTCGCTCTCGTCAAGTTGATCTTGAGGCCCGACATCTGTTGGAAGCAAAGAAGGAGGAACTTGAGGTTGGCGATGTCCATCTCCGAGCCTTCGATCATGATGATCGTGTCGCCAAGATATCGGAGGATGGAGATCCCGAGCCCCCCAGAGGTGGGGGTAATCCCTCGGATGTGGCCAGCGGCTTTTGCCTTATCCAAAATGGAGGCCAAAGCGTCCACGACCATATTGAAGAGGAACGGGGAGAAGGGGTCGCCTTGGCGCACCCCACGTAGGGTAGGGAAGAAGGGGCCGATCTCGCCGTTGATGTTGACCGCCGTGCAACCGCAAGAGACCATTTGCATGACTCTTGTGATCCATCGGTCGTCAAAGCCCTTCTGAAGAAGAACTTCCCTAAGGAAGGTCCAGCTAACCGTGTCGTAGGCTTTATGGAAATCGATCTTGAAAAACCGCCTTCAGGCGTTTGACCCGGACCTCATGAAGAACCTCATGAAGCACCAGGACACCATCCAGGATGGACCGCCCCTTAATGAAGGCCGACTGGTTAGGGTGAGTAATCCGATCAGCAAGCCGGGTCACCCTATTGGCGTACCTTGGCCAGATCCGGAAGATCACGTTAATGACCGTGATCGGGCGGGCTGGCGGATGTCACCGCCCGTGGACCTTGGGGATGAGGGAGATGGTCCCGGTTGAGGCGACCTAGGTCGATAGACCCCACAAAGAATTCATCAAAGATGGCCATGACCTCTGGTTTAATCACGTTCCAGAAGGTCTGGAAGAAAAAGACCGGAAGACCGTCCGGGCCCGGCGCGGAGGAGGGATTCATACCCTTGATGGCCTCCCAGACCTCCTGCTCAGAGAAGGGAGCCGTCAGGGACGCGTTCTCCGCGTTAGAAACTAGTTGGGCGCCAGCCCAACAATCGGGGGCGAGAGAGATGCCGCTCCTAGGGGCGGAAGAGAAGAGGGACCGATAGAAACCGTCGACATGGGTCCGGATGTCACGGGATCCTGAAGGAGGGTTTCCCCATCCCACAGGCATGGGATGGTGTTGCGTCTACGGCGGCCGTTGGCAATCGCCTGGAAGTAAGCCGTATTCGCGTCCCCCTTCAGGACCCAACGCTGGGCGCCCCGAAGGCGCCAATATGCTTCCTCATCGGTGTAAATCACGGAGAGCTGGTCCTCGAGGTCATAGCGGGAAAGCCACTCGTCCGGGGAGAGACCCACCGCGTCAGCCCGAAAGTCGAGGGCCTGGATCGCGGTAAGCACCGCCTTCTTACGCTCCCTGGCGTCACGGCCCAGGTTGGCCCCCCAACCCTTCATAAATTGCCTGCCACGCTTCGCACAAAAGTGCCACGTGTCAATAGCAGACGGGGGGCGAGGGTGGGGGTGGGCCCGAGCCTCGGTCCACCGTGCGCAAACGGCGTCGGTAAAACCCGCCTGGGATAGCCAGAAAGTCTCGAAGCGGAACGAGGATCGGCGGACGTTAAATCCGCCGAGGAGAGAAGCGAGGGGACATGGTCCGAACCAATCCGGGTGATGGCGCGGAGAGAGGCTAGGGGGCAACGGAGGTCCCATTCCGGGGAAACTAGGACCCTGTCCAAGACGGACTGGGTCGGGGAGGCTTGTCGGTTGGTCCAGGTAAACCGGGCCCCAATCCGATCAATCTCCCGGAGGGCGAGGTCGGCAATGAAGTCATTAAACAATTGCATCCGGGCAAAGCATACATTGCCATTGCTCTTGTCTTCCGCAACGCGCAAGAGTTGAAGTCGCCACCTACTACCACGGGAGGGAGGCTGCCGAGATCTTCCGGTGGAGCTCCTCCAGAAGGAGGCCGACCTACTATGGTCGGCCGCCCATAGACAATGATGATCTCCCACTTGAAGTTGAGCGACCTCTCGAATAACTCCATGTCGACGAAGAATTCGCCTATCCATGCTGCCCACCTCAAAGGTGGCATCCTTCACACCTAAGAGGATGCCACCCGAGTGGCCCGCGCTCCCACTAGAATGGAGCCAGTGCCACGCAAAGAGGTGAGAGCTCAGCCGGTCAAGCTCAGGAAGCGCGAAATCGCGACGCATGGTCTCTTGCACAGCCGCAATGTCGATGTGCTCATCCCTCATGTACTCCACTAGCTGGCGGCGACGGCCATCATGGACGAAGCCGCGGATGTTCCAGAAGAGGGCCCGCATTAAGAAGCCATGGGGGGCTGCTTGACCCCAGAACACGAGAAGCGCTTAGCGCGCGAAGGGTCGCCGTACGGGAGCGGGTGCCACCCCGAATCTCTGGCACGGCCACAGGGGGAGGAGGGACCGCTGCCGCAAAGAAGGGCGGAGAAGGGATCCCCACCGGAGAGGCGATCGGGGACGAGGAGGGCCGCCTGGCCTCCGCGAAGCTACCATCAAGAACCTCACGAGCTCTGATGGCCGCGATCTGGGCAAGAGGGGGACCAACTTCCCCTCGCAAATGATCGCGGAGTCGGAGGCCACTCTGGCGAGGTGGCCCAGCGGCACAGACTCAAGCGCAGAGAAAGAACAAGACGAAGCAGGGGGAATGGAGGGCGCACCTGGCTCCAAGTTACGAGCGGCCGCGCGAAGCTCCGTCCGCTCGGGGATGGGCAACGCCGTGCTGCCCTCTGGGTGAGCAGCATCCAGCCGAGCACTCCGGCGGGATGCCACCACCGGGGAGGAGGACGACCGACCGCGACGGGAGTAGGCGGCGGAGCGGGGAGGGGGGGGGGGCTGGGCCGCCAAAGGCGTGATGATCCGAGCCGCCCCCACCCCAGGAGATGGCGAAGGAGAGGACAGCAGACCCGGCCCAGCACAGCCGAGGAAGAGCTGGGCAGGGGTGACGGTGCGGCCGGGGGGGGCGGCGCCAGGGGGGCCGATGGTACGGCATCCGGGGCGACCCGAGGAGACGACGGGGCCGGAGGAGCATCAGGCTGCGGGGAGGAGATGGCGACGGGGAGAGGCGAGGTCGGGGCGGGGGAGACAGCCACGGGAGGCGTCCCCCCAACCGCGGGCGTCGCCGGAGAGTCGGTGGGCATGCCTCCGTGCAGGGCCACCGAGTCCAGCACGGGTGGCGGAGACGAGGCGGGGGAGCGCGGGGAGGAAGCCGGGCAGACCACCAGTCCCACGCTGGAGATGTCGCTCCCCTCGGAGGGCGACGCCTCAGTGAAGGAAATATGCCCTAGAGGCAATAATAAAGTTATTATTTATTTCCTTATATCATGATAAATGTTTATTATTCATGCTAGAATTGTATTAACCGGAAACATAACACATGTGTGAATACATAGACAAACAGATAGTCACTAGTATGCCTCTACTTGACTAGCTCGTTAATCGAAGATGGTTATGTTTCCTAACCATAGACATGAGTTGTCATTTGATTAACGGGATCACATCATTAGGAGAATGATCTGATTGACATGACCCATTCCGTTAGCCTAGCACTTGATCGTTTAGTATGTTGCTATTGCTTTCTTCATGACTTATACATGTTCCTGTAACTATGAGATTATGCAACTCCGTTTACGGAGGAACACTTTGGTGCTACCAAACGTCACAACGTAATCGGGTGATTATAAAGGAGTACTACAGGTGTCTCCAAAGGTACATGTTGGGTTGGCGATTTCGAGATTAGGTTTTGTCACTCCGATTGCTCGGAGAGGTATCTTTGGGCCCTCTCGGTAATGCACATCACTATAAGCCTTGCAAGCAATGTAGCTAATGAGTTAGTTACGGAATGATGCATTACGTAATCGAGTAAAGAGACTTGCCAAGATGTGAGCTTGAACTAGGTATTAGATACCGACGATCAAATCTCGGCAAGTAACATACCGATGACAAAGGAAACAACGTATGTTGTTATGCGGTTGACCGATAAAGATCTTCGTAGAATATGTAGGAGCCAATATGAGCATCCAGGTTCCGCTATTGGTTATTGACCGAGAATAGTTCTAGATCATGTCTACATAGTTCTCGAACCCGTAGGGTCCGCACGCTTAACGTTACGATGACAGTTTTATTATGAGTTTATAAGTTTTGATGTACCGAAGGAGTTCGGAGTCCCGGATGAGATCGGGGACATGACGAGGAGTCTCGAAATGGTCGAGACGTAAAGATCGATATATTGGACGACTATATTCGGACTTCGGAAAGGTTCCGAGTGATTCGGGTATTTTTGAGTACCGGAGAGTTACGGGAATTCGCCGAAGAAGTATTGGGCCTTATTGGGCCATACGGGAAAGAGAGAGGGCTGCCTAGGGCAGGCCGCGCGCTTCCCAAGGCCTAGTCCGAATTGACTAGGGGAGGCCGCACCCTCCTTCCTTCCTTCTCTTCCCTTTCCTTCTCTCCTACTCCTACTACATGGAAGGTCTCCTAGTTGGACTAGGAAAGGAGGGAATCCTACTCCCGGTGGGAGTAGGACTCCTCCTGGCGCGCCCTCCTTGGCCGGCCGCCTCCCCTTGCTCCTTTATATCTGAGGCAGGGGGCACCCCATGACACACAAGTTGATCTACGGATCGTTTCTTAGCCGTGTGCGGTGCCCTCCACCATATTCCATCTCGGTCATATCGTCGCGGAGTTTAGGCGAAGCCTGCGCCGGTAGAGCATCATCATCGCCACCATGCCGTCGTCTTGATGAACTCATCCCCGACGCTTTGCCGGATCGGAGCCCGGATCGCCATCGAGCTGAACGTGTCTGAACTCGGAGGTGCCGTGACGTTCGGTACTTGGATCGGTCGGATCGTGAAGACGTCGACTACATCAACCGCGTTGTCATAACGCTTCCGCTTCACGGTCTCACGAGGGTACGTGGACAATACTCTCCCCTCGTTGCTATGCCATCACCATGATCTTGCGTAGCGTAGGAAATTTTTGAAATTACTACGTTCCCCAACAGTGGCATCCGAGCCTGGTTTTATGCGTTGATGTCATATCGCTTACCAAAGATGTCATACTTTGGTTCAGCGGTATTGTGAGATGAAGCGGCCCGGACCGACATTACGCGTGACGCTTACGCGAGACTGGTTTCACCGCCCGAGCACTCGTTGCTTAAAGGTGACCGCGGGTGTCTGTCTCTCTCACTTTAGTTGAACTGAGTGTAGCTACGCCCGGTCCTTGCGAAGGTTAAAACAGCACCAACTTGACAAACTATCGCTGTGGTTTTGATGCGTAGGTAAGAACGGTTCTTGCTCAGCCCGTAGCAGCCACGTAAAACTTGCAACAACAAAGTAGAGGACGTCTAACTTGTTTTTGCAGGGCATGTTGTGATGTGATGTGGTCAAGACGTGATGCTATATTTTATTGTATGAGATGATCATGTTTTGTAACCGAGTTATCGGCAATCGGCAGGAGCCATATGGTTGTCGCTTTATTGTATGAAATGCAAACGCCATGTAATTACTTTACTTTATCACTAAGCAGTAGCGATAGTCGTAGAAGCAATAGTTGGCGAGGACGACAACGATGCTACGATGGAGATCAAGGTGTCGCGCGGTGACGATGGTGATCATGATTGCTTGGCGATGGAGATCACAAGCACAAGATGATGATGACCATATCATATCACTTATATTGATTGCATGTGATGTTTATCCTTTATGCATCTTATCTTGCTTTGATTGACGGTAGCATTATAAGATGATCTCTCACTAAAATTATCAAGAAGTGTTCTTCCCGAGTATGCACCGCTATGAAAGTTCTTCGTCTTTGAGACACCACGTGATGATCGGGTGTGATAGGCTCTACGTTCAAATACAACGGGTGCAAAACAGTTGCACACGCCGAATACTCGTGTTAAACTTGACGAGCCTAGCATATAACAGATATGGCCTCGAACACGGAGACCGAAAGGTCGAACGTGAATCATATAGAAGATATGATCAACATAGTGATGTTCACCATTGAAACTACTCCATCTCACGTGATGATCGGACATGGTTTAGTTGATATGGATCACGTGATCACTTAGATGACTAGAGGGATGTCTATCTAAGTGGGAGTTCTTAAGTAATATGATTAATTGAACTTTAATTTATCATGAACTTAGTCCGTAGTATTTTGCAAACTATGTTGTAGATCAATAGCTCGCGTTTTGCTTCCCTATGTTTTTATATGTGTTCCTAGAGAAAATTGTATTGAAAAATGTTAGTAGCAATGATGCGGATTGGATCCGTGATCTGAGGTTTATCCTCATTGCTGCACGTAAGAATTATGTCCTTGATGCACCGCTAGGTGACAGACCTATTGCGGGAGCGGATGCACGTTATGAACGCTTTGGCTAGCTCAATATGATGACTACTTGATAGTTTAGTGCACCATGCTTAAACGGCTTAGAATCGGGACTTCAAAGACGTTTTTGAACGTCATGGATCATATGAGATGTTCCAGGAATTGAAGTTAATATTTCAAGCAAATACCCGAGTTGAGAGATATGAAGTCTCCAACAAGTTCTATAGCTAAAAGATGGAAGAGAATCGCTCAACTAGTGAGCATGTTCTCAGATTGTCGGGGTACTTCAATCGCTTGAATCAAGTGGGAGTTAATCTTCCAGATAAGACAGTGATTGACAGAATTCTCTAGTCACCATCACTAAGTTACTAGAACTTCGTGATGAACTATAGTATGCAAGGGATGACGAAAACGATTCCCGAGCTCTTCGTGATGTTGAAATTGACGAAGGTAGAAATCAAGAAAGAGCATCAAGTGTTGATGATTGACAAGACCACTAGTCTCAAGGAAAAGGGCAAAGGGAAGAAGGGGAACTTCAAGAAGAACGGCAAGCAAGTTGTCGCTCGAGTGAAGAAGCCCAAGTCTGGACCTAAGCCCGAGACTAAGTGCTTTGACCGCATAGGAAATGGTCACTGAAACGGAAATACCCCAAATATTTGGTGGATAAGAAGGATGGCAAAGTGAACAAGGGTATATTTGATATACAAAAGTTATTGATGTGTGCTTTACTAGTGTTTATAGTAGCCCCTGAGTATTTGATACTTGTTCGGTTGCTAAGATTAGTAACTCGAAACAGGAGTTACGTATAATAACAGAGACTAGTTGAAGGGAAGTGACGATGAGTGTTGGAAGTAGTTCCAAGATTGATATGATCATCATCGCACACTCCTATACTATCGAGATTAGTGTTTATAGTAGCCCTAGTATTTGATACTTGTTCGGTTGCTAAGATTAGTAACTCGAAAGAGGAGTTACAGTAATAAAATGTAAACTAGTTGAAGGGGAAGTAACGATGAGTGTTGGAAGTAGTTCCAAGATTGATGTGATCATCATCGCACACTCCCTATACTATCGGGATTAGTGTTGAACCTAAATAAATGTTATTTGGCATTTATGCTGAGCATGGATATGATTTGATCATGTTTATTGCAATACGGTTATTCATTTAAGTAAGAGAATAAATTGTTGTTCTGCTTACATGAATAAAACCTTATATGGTTACACACCCAATGAAAATGGTTCATTGGATCTCGATCATAGTGATACACATATTCATAATATTGAAACCAAAAGATGCAAAGTTAATAATGATAGTGCAACTTATTTGTGGCACTCGCCGTTTAGGTCATATTGGTGTAAAGCGCATGAAGAAAAATCCATGCCGATGGAATTTTGGAATCACTTGATTATGAATCATTTGATGCTTGCGAACCGTGCCTTTTGGGCAAGATGACTAAATCTCCGTTCTCCGTAACAATGGAACAAGCTACTGAATTATTGGAAATAATACATACCGATGTATGCGATTCAATGAGTTTTGATGCTCGTGGCAAGTATCATTATTTTCTGACCTTCACAGATGATTTGAGCAGATATGCGTATATCTTCTTGATGAAACATAAGTCTGAAATATTTGAAAAGTTCAAAGAATTTCAGAGTGAAGTGGAGAATCATCGTAACAAGAAAATAAAATTTCTACGATCTGATCGTGGAGGAGAATATTTGAGTTACGAGTTTGGCCTTCATATAAAACAATGTGGAATAGTTTCACAGCTCACGCCACATGGAACACCATAACGTAATGGTGTGTCCGAACGTCGTAAACGCACTTTATTGGATATGGTGCGATCTATGATGTATCTTACCGATTTACCACTATCGCTTTGGGGTTATGCATTAGAGACAGCTGCATTCACGTTTAATAGGGCACCATCCAAATCCGTTGAGGCTTATTAATCAGATGAACTATGGTTTAACAAAGAAACCTAAGTCGTCGTTTCTTAAAGTTTGGAGTTGTGATGCTTATGTGAAAAAGGTTTCACCTGATAAGCTCGAACCCAAATCGGAGGAGTGCATCTTCATAGAATACCCAAAGGCATCTATTGGGTACACCTTCTATCACAGATCCGAAGGCAAGTTATTCGTTGCTAAGGTGGATCCTTTCTAGAGAAGAAGTTTCTCTCGAAAGAAGTGAGTGGGAGAAAAGTAAGAGCTTGATAAGGTAATTTGTACCTTCTCCCGAATTGGAAAGTAGTTCATCACGTAAATCAGTTCCAAAGTGATTCCTACACCAATTAGTGAGGAAGCTAATGATGATGATCATGAAACTTCAGATCAAGTTACTACAAAACCTTGTAGGTCTTCCAGTACAGTCCGCACTGTAGTGGTACGGTAATCATATTCTTGAATTCATGTTACTAGACCATGATGAAACTACGAACTATGAGGAAGCGATGATGAGCCCAGATTCCGCGAAATGGTTTGAGACCATGAAATCTGAGATGGGATCCATGTATGAGAACAAAGTGTGGACTTTGATGGAGTTGCCCGATGATCGGCAAGCCATATTATATAAATGGATCTTCAAGAGGAAGACAAATGTTGATAGTAGTATTACTATCTACAAAGCTCGACTTGTCGCAGTAAAGGTTTTCGACAAGTTCAAGGTGTTGACTACAATGAGATTTTCTCAATCAGAAGCGATGCTTAAAGTCTGTCCGAATCATGTTGGCAATTGCCACATTTTATGAAATCTGGCAAATGGATGTCAAAACTACATTCTTTAATGGTTTTATTAAAGAAGAGTTGTATATGATGCAACCGTAAGGTTTTGTCAATCCTAAAGGAGCTAACAAAATGTGCAAGCTCCAAATGATCCATCAATGGACTGGTGCAAGCATCTCGGAGTTGGAATATACGCTTTGATGTGTTGATCAAAGCATATGATTTTATACAGACTTTTGGAAAGGCCTGTATCTACAAGAAAGTGAGTGGGAGCACTACAGCCTTTCTGATGAGTATATGTGAATGACATATTGTTGATCGGAAATAGTGTAGAATTTTTCCGGAAAGCATAAAAGAGTGTTTGAAAGGAGTTTTTCAAAGAAAGACCTCGGTGAAGCTGCTTACATATTGAGCATCAAGATCTATAGAGATAGATCAAGACGCTTGATATGTTTTTTCAATGAATACATACCTTGACAAGATTTTGAAGTAGTTCAAAATGGAACAGTCAAAGAAAGAGTTCTTGCACGTGTTACAAGGTGTGAGATTGAGTAAGACTCAAAACCCGACCACGGCAGAAGATAGAAAGAGAATGAAAGTCATTCCCTATGCATCAGCCATAGGTTCTATAAAGTATGTCATGCTATGTACTGATCTATTGCATACCCTACCACTAAGCTTGGCAAGGAAGTGCAATAGTGATCTAGGAGTAGATCAATGGACAGCGGTCAAAATTATCCTTAGTAGAATAAGGATATGTTTCTCGATTATGGAAGTGAAAAAAGGGTTCGTCGTAAAGGGTTACGTCGATGCAAATTTTAACACTAATCTAGATGACTCTGAGTCTCAATCTGGATACATATTGAAAGTGGGAGCAATTAGCTAGAGTAGCTCCGTGCAGAGCATTGTAGACATAGAAATTTGCAAAATACTTACGGCTCAATGTGATGCACCCGTTGACTAAAATTATCTCACAAGCAAAACATGATCACACCTTAGTACTCTTTGGGTGTTAATCACATAGCAATGTGAACTAGATTATCGACTCTAGTAAACCCTTTGGGTGTTGGTCACATGTCGATGTGAACTATGGCTGTTAACCACATATAGATGTGAACTATTGATGTTAAATCACATGGCGATGTGAACTAGATTATTGACTCTAGTGCAAGTGGGAGACTGAAGGAAATATGCCCTAGAGGCAATAATAAAGTTATTATTTATTTCCTTATATCATGATAAATGTTTATTATTCATGCTAGAATTGTATTAACCGGAAACATAATACATGTGTGAATACATAGACAAACAGATAGTCACTAGTATGCCTCTACTTGACTAGCTCGTTAATCGAAGATGGTTATGTTTCCTAACCATAGACATGAGTTGTCATTTGATTAACGGGATCACATCATTAGGAGAATGATCTGATTGACATGACCCATTCCGTTAGCCTAGCACTTGATTGTTTAGTATGTTGCTATTGTTTTCTTCATGACTTATACATGTTCCTGTAACTATGAGATTATGCAACTCCTGCCATCGGAGGAACACTTGGGTGCTACCAAACGTCACAACGTAACTGGGTGATTATAAAGGAGTACTACAGGTGTCTCCAACGGTACATGTTGGGTTGGCGTATTTCGAGATTAGGTTTTGTCACTCCGATTGTCGAAGAGGTATCTTTGGGCCCTCTCGGTAATGCACATCACTATAAGCCTTGCAAGCAATGTAGCTAATGAGTTAGTTACGGAATGATGCATTACGTAACGAGTAAAGAGACTTGCCAGTAACGAGCTTGAACTAGGTATTAGATACCGACGATCAAATCTCGGGCAAGTAACATACCGATGACAAAGGGAACAACGTATGTTGTTATGCGGTTTGACCGATAAAGATCTTCGTAGAATATGTAGGAGCCAATATGAGCATCCAGGTTCCGCTATTGGTTATTGACCGAGAATAGTTCTAGGTCATGTCTACATAGTTCTCGAACCCGTAGGGTCCGCACGCTTAACGTTACGATGACAGTTTTATTATGAGTTTATAAGTTTTGATGTACCGAAGGAGTTCGGAGTCCCGGATGAGATCGGGGACAAGACGAGGAGTCTCGAAATGGTCGAGACGTAAAGATCGATATATTGGACGACTATATTCGGACTTCGGAAAGGTTCAGAGTGATTCGGTTATTTTTCGGAGTACCGGAGAGTTACGGGAATTCGCCGGAAGAAGTATTTGGCCTTATTGGGCCATACGGGAAAGAGAGAGGGACTGCCTAGGGCAGGCCGCGCGCCCCCCCAAGGCCTAGTCCGAATTGGACTAGGGGGAGGGGCCGCACCCCCTCCTTCCTTCCCTTCTCTCTTCCCTTTCCTTCTCTCCTACTCCTTCTCAATGGAAGGTCTCCTTGTTGGACTATTAAAGTAGGGATTCCTACTCCCTGTTTGAGTTGGAATCCTCCCTGGCGCGCCCTCCCTTGGCCGGCCGCCCCCTCCCCCTTGCTCCTTCATATACGGGGGCAGGGGGGCACCCCATGACACACAAGTTGATCTACGGATCGTTTCTTAGCCGTGTGCGGTGCCCCCCTCCACCATATTCCACCTCGGTCATATCGTCATGAGTTTAGGCGAAGCCCTGCGCCGGTAGAGCATCATCATCGCCACCATGCCGTCGTCTTGACAGAACTCATCCCCACACTTTGCCGGATCGGAGCCCGGGATCGCCATCGAGCTGAACGTGTGCTGAACTCGGAGGTGCCGTGACGCTCGGTACTTGGATCGGTCGGATCGTGAAGACGACGACTACATCAACCGCGTTGTCATAACGCCCGCTTCACGGTCTCACGAGGGTACGTGGACAATACTCTCCCCTCTCGTTGCTATGCCATCACCATGATCTTGCGTGTGCGTAGGAAATTTTTTGAAATTACTACGTTCCCCAACACTCAGAGATCTGCGGGCCATCCATCGGGGGGCGAGAGGCGACCTGGCGGCCCTTGCCCCCCGCGGCAGGAGGGGGGCGAGGGGGAGGGGGAGCGGGAGTCCTCGGACGCCCCCTCCTCATCCGAGCGGTGAGAGCGGGAGCGGTGACGGCCGTGGTAGTCTCCGCCGGCCCCCGGGTTGTCACCGGGGGCGACGCCGAGGAAGCGGGACGCCTAACGTGGTTGGGAGGCTCGGGCGATCGAGGTCGAAGCCCTGGTCGCTGAAGAAGACCCGGACGAAGTGTGAAGCTTGGAGGAGTCGAGGCACTTGACCTTGACCGCACCTCCTCCTCCTTGCGCAATGAGAGCTCGTCGACCACCACCACCTTGCCCAAGAGGCGAGACATCTGGCGGATGACAAGCTCGGACCACTTAATATCGGGAGGCCGGAGATGAGGATCCAAAGGCGGTGTCGAGGACAGCCACGGCACAGGCGTCGAGCACCGGCTCGGATATCTCGACAACCAGCTGGTTGAGAGCGAGAGTGATCCGCCACTACGCGTCACAGAGTCAAGCCGACGGAGTCGGGAAGACGACAGAGAAGACGTGACCGGCGGTGGGGTGACCACCCAGTCCACCGGTGACGGTAGAGATGGTTGAGCTCAGCCTCGATCATTTCCGGGATGCCACCACATCAACGACCGTGACAATCATCAAGGGAGGGCGACGGCGGCGGAGGGCGTCTGGTACCTCGAGGTGGAAGAAACCCAACCTCAATCCCATGCCCATACATCATGAGCTCCGAAACCACCGGGTCTATCCGGGCATGTAAGGGCGGGTGGCGGGATCCTTGCAGAGGTAGCAGCACTGGGGGTTGACGCAGGCGACTTGCGAATGCCCCCACACCACACAGTTGAAGCAGGGGGGCGAGGGAGACCGGAGACGGGGCCCGGAACGGAGGAGGAGCCCGGACCCGCGGGAGGGGGCACGGCCGGAGTGCCGCGGACACCACGGCGCTTCTTCTTCTTGGCAGGTCCGGGCCGCCCGCGGGCGGTGCCTCCACCAAGAGCAGGGGCCGGGGCCGCAACCCCCGTGGAAGCGGCGTGCGGAGGGACATAGCGGCGAGGATCCGGGGTGGGGAGGATCCCGTCCCGCGGGCGGGGAGAGCTGGCCCGCACCGGGCGGGAGGGTGACGGAGAGCGGCCCCAACGATGGGTTGGCGGCGGGAGCGCGCCAAGGAGCGCCAGCCCCACGACGAAGCACGCGCGATCGAGATCGAGCCCGGTCATCACGGGCGGAAGGGGAGCGGGCTATCACGCAGCTCACGGCTTCATACTGGAGCTCCTCGCGTGAAGAGCGCCGGGAGGCGGACGGCTCACGCAGGGGCTCTCCGCCTCCGCTGTCCTGGGGTGCTACACACTCCGCCAAGATGGCTAGCGCGCGAGGAAGCCGGAAGGACGGGCGGGGGAGGGAGCCGGCCGAGGAGGGGGATGGCTGGGGCGCCTGGGGGAGGAGGAGGGCGAGGAGGGGACGGGGGAGGAGGGAGCGAGACCGAGCGAAGGTTTGAGCCGGGCGGGGAGAGGAAACCCAAGACGGAGGTTAAATCGACCCAGGCCAAGCACTGGGCCTAGGGCAGATTCGCCCGCCTGCATTGGGCCGGACCCGAGGGAGAGGTGGGCCGACTAGTAGTGGGCCGCACCGAGCCCACCGGACGCGGTGGGCCGGGGCCCAGCAGCCCGGTCAGCCCAGCAGGACGGCCTGCGCCACAGGAGAGAGCGGGGGCAGAGGGGAGAACCCTACCGAGACCGACGGCCGGCGCCGCCACCGGCGCCGGACCAGTACAGGCGGCAGGAGGAGGCCGGGCGACCCGGGCCGTTCGCACATGGAACCCGGAGGATCCGGCGCGTGATGAACGAGCGGAACAGCGGAGCGGGCACGGAGCCGGGAGGAGGGGGAGGGAGATGGTCACGGGGAGAAGGGGGGCTGGCGGCCGGACCCCCCACCGCCGCCGACGCCAGAGGAGCCGGGCGGGGCCCGATCGGCGCCAGCCACGCCCAGACAAAGACGCTGGCGGCGGCGGGGAGCCCTACCCGCCAAGGCCGCCCCTTGGAGGGACTCCGCCCGAGCCGGGATCCGGGGAGCCGAAGGGGGCGACGGCGGCGCCCGCCTGCCGGGAGCAGAGCCCCTCACGGGGGGGGCTGAGCTAGCTGGTCATGGCGTGCAGGCCGGGTCAAGGGAGGAGCGAGGAGGAGGGGCCGGGAGAAGGTGGAGGGGGAACTGAGCGTCATCAGCGCAATCCGCCCAGCGGAAGAGGGCCACCGGGGCGGAGATCGAGAGGGCGACCGTCGAGGAGGTCGGCGGCGGGGCCGAGCCAGGGAGGGCCGGCGGGGAGGAGGCGGGGAGGGGCCAAGTGGCGCGGAGAGGCGGCGGAGGCGCCAGGGGAGTCGCCAGAGCCCGAGCCCGCATCCATCCTGAAGATTAATTTTGCTGTGGCTAGCTCATTTCCCACCATATATATTTATTTTCCCACTCATTGTCTTATTTTGTTCATTATTTGTCTTATTTTGTTCATTATTCTCTATATTCTCTTCTGCCTTCTATTCCACATGCACCATCCACATTGTTGCAGTTGAAATGGAAGACGATCAATAAATTGCCTTGGTTAGATCCACTCGCATAGCTTGAACCTTAATAGACCCACCTGAGCAACTTAAACAGATTACTACAAATAATGGCAGTTGGTAAAAAGTGTATGAAAAAGCAAAGCGCTAGTTTGGCCCTATAGTCAACATATGATGACAGGCTCATACTTCCACAAAAACAAAAGTTCTAGCTCGCAAAGCTGAACATGCACTACAACAAGCCTGCAAAAATATTTCTATCCCAGGCTTTAAGAGTTTTTACTGAACCTGGCTCCTATATCCTATACAACTTTTAACTTCCATCCCACTCCTTAAGGGACTATACTACTCCATACTTATTACAAATCTGAAGGTAAAAGGAGATCTACAAAAAATGCAACCAGCCGATTCGTCGCACAGCTACAATATAAATGAAAGTGTTGTACTGTAACCTTTAGTATAGATATCTGAACACCAAGGAAAAATGAAAATTCATAGACATATATTATATGACATCATCATCAAATTTACTTGGAACTGACCACTATTGTTTAAACATCTCAACTAAATCAGAGCTTGAGAAACAATAGTTGATCTTCCCGTAACGATTCCTTCATCATAAAGGACGTCAACATATCCACTTAATTTGTAAACCAGCCTAATAAAAACGAGATCCGATGGATTGACAAGGGAAGGACTGAAATAAAAAATTGGTACATGATAATACATGTTTTGAAAGACATGATGGTAATGATCTCTTGTACAGTACACACATGAGAAAGGGAAGGCTAAAATAAAGGAGTACCAAAGAGTGCCTTCGGCTGCATCATCCTATCCGCTCCGAGCTGCACAAATATGAAGCTGAAAGTAATATGAACAATTGTTCTATTATTACTGTTCATGTGGGAAAAATCTATCAAGAGTTTGAGTGCATAATGGTATAAGAAGCCTAATTTGCACATGGTAAAATATACTCCACATTTACACGTTCTCCTTCAGGACCTTGCTTTCTCCTGCTCCAATACTGTGTGGTTTCTGATGGCCAAAAATTGTACGTCTCAAGATCCTGAAATATTCATATAAGATTCTAATATTATGTGAAAAAGAGATTTGCAAGAAACAACATAAGGAAAAAGAAAGGGAATCATTTATAGGGTGATGCCCATGCACAAAAGAACATCAAGAACTAATAATCAATTACATTGTTCATGCTGCATTATACCTTGTCCAGTTTCATCCAAGACATCTAATAGAAGCTTTTTGGTAAACACGTTTTCACTATATTCCTTTGCTGCATCATTATTTTAAGGCAATCCAGGCATCTCCTAACAATATGGTTTAGTTGGTTCTCACGCTTTCTGGTCTGAGATTCTGCACAGATCCAAGTAAAGTTACCAAATAAGTTTTCCTTGTATTTCTGAAGAAAAGAATTGTTAGGAACTCTATTCGTCGTGAAAAAAAAAAACAAGAGGTTGTCTTTGGTGGCTGTGCATTGTGGAACTACCCCAGTCAAAATATTAGACCGCTAGAACTGAAGAATGTTAGGAGAGAATTCTCAAATATTCAAACTGAAGATCGCTAGAACTGAAGAACGTCAACAGAGAAGGAGAGGTAGAGGCAAGATTGGTATTGATGCTCACCCTGGAAACGAAAGCAGCCATCTGCAGGCACGGGCTTAACCAGAAGGAGACGTCGAGGACATCATGGCACCGGCGCACCGCCCGTGCTCCCTTTGGCGCAAGGTCCCATTATGTTGCGCCCCGACAGGGTCGGCTCTCCAATATAGCGCGCCTTCTCCGCCACGTCGATGTCCCGATGGACGCCGGTCTCCCGTATGGCTGCCGCTCAGCAACAGGCTATGGCCGCCCAGGCCGCCAGCAACAGCACACATGACCCATCTGAATCAGCCATCGTGGCTACGACCCATCCTCGATCTCCCCCCTCTAGGCACATCCATGCGGCAACCTGTGGTAGGAAGTGCCATCGGGGACATGTGGAACTACGTGCCGGCGGTGATGGGTTAACATGGATCCGGATCCGCCGTAGCAGCGGCAGTAAGATGGAGACAGGTGCGGCGAGGCGACGGGCCGTCGGGATGGTAATGTGTGCGAGGAGACATCAAGGCGATGGGACGGTAGACTGGAGGCGATCGACGGGAGGAGAGACCGGCGACAAGCAAGAATATAATCTCGCCGTGCGGTTCTGTGAGAGAACGAGAATTCACTATTCAGTCGTGCGGAAGGGAGAGGAGGCCGGAGGCTTAGGAAGGACGAAGCGATTGATTTTCCTTTTTTGAGCTGACGAAGCGATTGATTTTCCTTTTTTGAGCTGACGAAGCGATTGATTTGGTTGATAGAGGATATTATGGGAGGAGACGTGGAGGTTTCCTTTTTGCTTGAGCGAGGGAAAAGTGGAACGACGAGGATCATCTCTTTCAGTATTTACCCAAAAAAGCTTTCGCCCCGCTTTATATATAAAGCAAACCGCCCGAGCCAAACATCCAATAAGATTCACACTCACACATAAGTCTCACACACAAATAAGGTAGCAAAAGGGTTAGTGCTGAGGGCACAGCTCAACAAGCCCTAAAAACAAAAAGACACACACAAAGACCGCAACACATGCAGCATGGCTAATCAGTCTCCGGCGGAGGAGGCGGAAGCGGAGGCGCCATGCGGAAGGATCGATCGAAGGTCGGCGAGGAGGGTGTTGATGACGATCCGGTCCTGGGGGCGGCTAAGCGGCCGCCAGAGCTGCAAATAGCCACACATTTTGAAGATTGCGTCAGTCACACGTCGAAGAGGCACTTTCTGAATGACAAGCTTGTTGCGAATGTTCTAAAGCGTCCAGGCGAGGATCCCAATGCACAGCCATCTAATATGGCGGTAGCGAGGGGGGGGGAGGCGTGGATCTCAGCGAGTAAGTCAGGAAAGTTGGTGTTGCACCACTGTCCGCCGACCGTCTCATGGAAGCACGACCACAGGAACTGGGTTGTGGAGCAGGAAAAGAAAATGTGGTTCGAGTCCTCCACCGTGTTGCACAAGGGACACATCCCGTCACCTGGGCCATTGCGCTTGCGGACTTCAACCCCAAAGGGGAGGCGTCCCCGGATCCACTGCCAAAGGACTGATCATTAGGGGGAGGCGAATGTCCCAGATCAGGCTAAAGGGCTCAGGGGCCAGCAAAGGAGCAATGGTCGCGTACAGAGATTTCGTGGAGAAGCGGCCGGAAGGCTCCAGGCGCCACGACATGGAGTCAGGGGCGCCCTCTACGTCCATCGGTAGGAGAGCGATGTCCTGGAGAAGGGCGTCCCACGCATCTACCTCAGGGGGGCCAAAGGGGCGCCGGAAGGCGAGACGCCCTAAGTCAATAAGGGTCGTCTCGACGGAGATCCGGGGGTCAGCCGCAATGGCAAACAAGCCCGGGAAGTGGGCAACCAGGGGGGAGTCCCCTAGCCAGCGGTCGAACCAAAACAGGGTCGAGGACCCGGAACCCACTGAGATGGACGTGCCAATACGAAGCACGGGGAGAAGCTGGATCACCGCCTACCAGAACTGGGATCCACCTGAGCGCTGGTAGAAAGCTAAAGGGTGGCCCCGAAGGTACTTATTTCGGATTATGGTGAGCCAGAGGCCGCCCTCCCCTTTGGCGATATGCCAGAGCCAACGGGTCAGGAGAGCAATGTTCATGCACCGGGAAGACAGGATCTCCAGACCCCCTGGTCCTTGGGTTTGCAAATGTCAGGCAAGCTCACCATATGGTACTTCTGCTTGTCCCCCTCGCCTGCCCAGAAAAACCTAGACTGGTACTTGGCAACCTCCTGATGGAGCGTCTCATCAGGCTATAGAAGCTCATGAGGAACCAGAGGAGGCTGGCAAGCGAGGAGTTGATGAGGATTACCCTCGCCGCCTTCGAGAGCCACCGACCCTTCTAGGGCTCGACCCGGTGTTGCATCCGGGTCACGGATGGGCGGAGGTCTGCCATGGTGAGTCACGAGTCACTAATGGGAATCCCCAAATAAGTCGTGGGGAAAGAGCCCAGGCGGCAATTAAGCCGGTCAGCAATGCCCTGGGCCTCGTCCGGGGGCTATCCCAGAATCATCACTTCGCTTTTATCGAAGTTGATAGTGAGCCCGGACATCTGTTGGAAGCATAGGAGGAGAAACTTCAGGTTGGCAATATCGGTCGCGGAGCCCTCGACCATTATTATGGTGCCGTCGGCATATTGGAGGAGGGAGACCCCTCCCCCTCCTACTAGGTGTGGGACCACGCCGTGGATATGGCCTGCCGATTTGGCCTTGTCCAGGATGGCCGCAAGGGCGTCCACCACCATGTTAAACAAGAACGGGGAGAATGGGTCGCCTTGGCGAATCCCACAAAGCATGGGGAAGAAAGGGCCAATCTCACCGTTAATGTTAATGGCGGTCCGACCGCAGGAGATGAGCTACATAACTCTGGTCACCCAACGGTCATCAAAGCCCTTGCGGAGTAATAGTTCCCGAAGGAAGGGCCAGTGAACTGTATCGTAGGCTTTATGAAAGTCGAGCTTCAGGAAGACCGCCCGGTGGTGCTTGGAGCGGACTCCATGAAGAACCTCGTGGAAAACCAACACACCATCCAGAATAAATCGCCCCTAAATGTAGGCCGATTGATTGGGGTGAGTGGTCGTGTCAGCTAAAAGGGTCACCCTATTGGCGTACCCTTTGGCTAGGATCCGGAATATCACATTGATCACAGTGATAGGCCGAAACTGGTGGATGTCCGCCGCGCCCGGGACTTTGGGGATAAGAGTGACGACCCCATAGTTTAGGCGCCCGAGGTCCATGGTCCCCAAGAAGAATTCATCGAAGAGAGCCATGACCTCCGGTTTGATGGTCTGCCAGAACGCTTTAAAAAAGGACACTGGCAGTTCATCCGGTCCCAGGGCCGAGGAGGGGTTCATACCCTTAATCGCCACAAGGACCTCGTCCTTGGAGAACGGGGCAACTAAGGCGGCGTTAGCCGCATCGGACACAAGCTGGTCGGGTGCCAAAGCGGCCCCACCCCAAAGGGTGGGGGAGAATAGGTCTTTGTAAAATCCATCGACGTGCGCACGGATGTCCGAAGGGCGGACAAGCTGGGAATCTCCATCCCAAAGGCAATGGATGGAGTTTCATCGTCGCCGCCTGATACGTCTCCAACGTATCTATAATTTTTGATTGGTCCATGCTATTATATTATCTGTTTTGGATGTTTAATGGGCTTTACTATACACTTTTATATTATTTTTGGGACTAACCTATTAACCGGTGGCCCAGTCCAAATTGCTGTTTTTTGCCTATTTCAGTGTTTCGCAGAAAAGGATTATCAAACGGAGTCCAAACGGAATGAAACCTTTGGGAGAGTTATTTTTGGAACAAACGCAATCCAGGAGACTTGGAGTGGACGTCAAGGAACAAACGAGGCGTCCACGAGGTAGGAGGGCGCGCCCCAGGGGGGTGGGCGCGCCTCCCACCTCGTGGCTCCCCTGACCGACTTCCTTCGCCTATATATATATCCATATACCCTAAAAATATCCAGGAGCACCACGAAACCCTATTTCCACCGCCGCAACCTTCTATACCCGTGAGATCCCACCTTGGGGCCTTTTCCGGCGCTCCGTCGGAGGGGGAATCGATCACGGAGGGCTTCTACATCAACGCCATAACATCTCCGATGAAGTGTGAGTAGTTTACCACAGACCTTCGGGTCCATAGTTATTAGCTAGATGGCTTCTTCTCTCTCTTTGGATCTCAATACAAAGTTCTCCTCGATCTTCTTGGAGATCTATTAGATGTGAATCTTTTTGCGGTGTGTTTGTCGAGATCCAATGAATTGTGGGTTTATGATCAGGATTATCTATGAGAAATATTTGAATCTCCTCTGAATTCTTTTATGTATGATTGGTTATCTTTGCAAGCCTCTTCGAATTATTAGTTTGGTTTGGCCTACTAGATTGATCTTTCTTGCAATGGGAGAAGTGCTTAGCTTTGGGTTCAATCTTGCGGTGTCCTTTCCCAAAGGATGTTAGGGCAGCAAGGCACGTCTTGTATTGTTGCCATCGAGGATAAAAAGATGGGGTTTATATCATATTGCTTGAGTTTATCCCTCTACATCATGTCATCTTGCCTAATGCGTTACTCTGTTCTTATGAACTTAATACTCTAGATGCATGCTGGATAGCGGTCGATGTGTGAAGTAATAGTAGTAGATGCTGAGAATCGTTTGATCTACTTGTCGCGACGTGATGCCTATATACATGATCATGCCTAGATATTCTCATAACTATGCACTTTTCTATCAATTGCTCGACAGTAATTTGTTCACCCATCGTAATACTTATGCTATCTTGAGAGAAGCCACTAGTGAAACCTATGGCCCCCGGGTCTATTTTTCATCATATAAGTTTCCGATCTATTTTATCTTGCAATCTTTACTTTCCAATCTATATCATAAAAATACCAAAATATTTATCTTATTATCTCTATCAGATCTCACTGTTGCAAGTGGCCGTGAAGGGATTGACAAATCCTTTATCCCGTTGGTTGCAAGGTTCTTATTTGTTTGTGTAGGTACGAGGGATTTGCGTGTAGCCTCCTACTGGATTGATACCTTGGTTCTCAAAACTGAGGGAAATACTTACGCTACTTTGCTGCATCCCCCTTTCCTCTTCAAGGGAAAACCAACGCAATGCTCAAGAGGTAGCAAGAAGGATTTCTGGCGCCGTTGCCGGGGAGGTCTACGCACAAGTCAAGACATACCAATTACCCATCACAAACTCTTACCCCTCGCATTACATTATTTGCCATTTACCTCTCGTTTTCCTCTCCCCCACTTCACCCTTGCCGTTTTATTCGCCCTTCTTCTGTTCGTCTTTTCGTTTGCTTTGATGTCTTACTTGGCTCGTTTGCTCATTTGGTTGGAATAGTTGTTTATTTATTGCTAAACAGAGAACCTAAGATCTATGGATCCTCATCCGCTTGCCAATCTTTTTAAGAGATCCAATTATGATGAACCAAATCCTAGTGATTTGAGTGCAATATATTATCTTTATGAGGTTTTGCTTGAAATTCGTGAATCTGAAAATTGTGATGAAGAAATTTATGAAGAGATTCACGATAGCTCCTTGAATAAAAAGCATGATTGCAATTATTTTATTTTAAATTCTCTTGATGTCAATTGTGCTAATAATATCCAAAACCCTAAGCTTGGGGATGCTAGTTTTGCTATGTCTACTACTTGTTGCAATGATCATGATTGGGGTGACTCTTCTTATGACTCTTGAAAATTTATTTAAGCCCCATGATGAATATGAGATTGATAATTGTGTTTGCAATAATATTGAAAGTGGGTTTGGAAGAGTGTCAACTTTAGATCCCACATATTTGGAGAATGTTCAATCTTATGGTATTTTTGATAAAAGTGGGTTTGGAGAGGTCATGACTTTAGTTAATGATAATCCCACTATTTTGGAAGAGTGTCAACTTCATATGCATGTGGATAGTGTTGAGAATATGTTATGTGATAGCTATTTTGTTGAATTTGCCTATGATCCTACATGTAATTATTATGAGAGAGGAAAATATGGTCATAGAAATTTTTATATTACTAAATTACCTCTCGTCATGTTGAGATTTTCTTCTTCCTTGCATATGCTAGCTTTTTCTTGCCACAAAGAAAACTTGCTGCTGAACATAGGGAATATGAGATGAGTTTTCGTGATTTACCTTATCATTAATTATGGCAATACTTAGATCTATTCTCGCTTTTATGCCTAGCTAGGGGCGTTAAACGACAGCGCTTGTTGGGAGGCAACCCAATTTTATTTTTGTTCCTTGCTTTTTGCTCCTGTATAGTAATAAATTATTCATCTAGCTTCTGTTTAGATGTGTTTTTATGTTTTAGTTAGTGTTTGTGCCAAGTAGAACTTATAGGATCATCTTGGGTGATAGTTAATGTGATCTTGCTGAAAAACAGAAACTTTTGCACGCATGAGAATAATTTTAATAAATCACAGAAACGTGATTTTCAGTTGGTTATTTTTTAAGAAGATTAATAGACAAATTACCTAGGACTTCATATTTTTTTAGGATTTTTAGGGTTCAATAAGTATTCGAAAGTTACAGATTACTACAGACTGTTCTGTTTTTGACAAATTCTGTTTTTCCTGTGTTGTTTGCCTATTTTGTTGAATCTATGGCTAGTATCGGGGGGTATGAACCATAGAGAAGTTGGATACAGTAGGTTTAACACCAATATAAATAAAGAATGAGTTCATTACAGTACCTTAAAGTGGTGGTTTTCTTTCTTGCATTAACGGAGCTTATGAGATTTTCTGTTGAGTTTTGTGTTGTGAAGTTTTCAAGTTTTGGGTAAAGATTTGATGGATTATGGAATAAGGAGTGGCAAGAGCCTAAGCTTGGGGATGTACAAGGCACCCCAAGGTAAAATTCATGGACAACCGAAAGCCTAAGCTTGGGGATGCCCCGGAAGGCATCCCCTCTTTCGTCTTCGTCCATCGGTAACTTTACTTGAGGCTATATTTTTATTCACCACATGATATGTGTTTTACTTGGGGCGTCTTGTATGATTTGAGTCTTTTCTTTTTAGTTTACCACAATCATCCTTGCTGTACACACCTTTTGGGAGAGACACACATGAATAGGAATTTATTAGAATACTCTATGTGCTTCACCTATATCTTTTGAGCTAGACAATTTTGCTCTAGTGCTTCACTTATATCTTTTTAGAGCACGGCGGTGGTTTTATTTTGTAGAAATTATTGATCTCTCATGCTTCACTTATATTATTTCTAGAGTCTTTTAGAACATCATGGTATTTGCTTTGGCTAAAAATTAGTCCTAATATGATAGCCATTCAAGATGGGTATAATAAAAACTTTCATATAAAGTGCATTGAATACTATGAGAAGTTTGATTCCTTATGATTGTTTTGAGATATGAGGATGGTGATATTAGAGTCGTGCTAGTGGAGTAGTTGTGAATTTGAGGAATACTTGTGTTAAAGTTTGTGATTCCCGTAGCATGCACGTATAGTGAACCGTTATGTGATGAAGTCGGAGCATGATTTATTTTTTGATTGTCTTCCTTATGAGTGGCAGTCGGGGATGAGCGATGGTCTTTTGCTACCAATTTATCCCCCTAGGAGCATGCGCGTAGTACTTTGTTTCGATGACTAATAGATTTTTGCAATAAGTATATGAGTTCTTTATGATTAATGTTGAGTCTATGGATTATACGCACTCTCACCCTTCCACCATTGCTAGCCTCTCTTGTGCCGGGCAACTTTCGCCGGTACCATGCACCCACCATATACCTTCCTCAAAACAGCCACCATACCTACCTATTATGACATTTTCATAGCCATTCCGAGATATATTGCCATGCAACTTTCCACCGTTCCGTTTATTATGACACGTTCCATCATTGTCATATTGCTTTAGCATGATCATGTAGTTGACATCGTATTTGTGGAAAGGCCACCTTTATAATCTTTCATACATGTCACTCTTGATTCATTGCATATCTCGGTACACCGCCGGAGGCATCCGCATAGAGTCATATTTTTTTCTAAGTATTGAGTTGTAATCTTGAGTTGTAAGTAAATAAAAGTGTGATGATCTTCATTTATAGAGCATTGTCCCATGTGAGGAAAGGATGATGGAGACTATGATTCCCCCACAAGCCGGGATGAGACTATGGACTTCATGAAAAATAAAAGAGGCCAAAGAAGCCCAAAAAAAAAAGGAGGCCAAAGAATCCCAAATAAAAAAAGAGAAAAAATGAGAGAAAAAGAGAGAAGGGACAATGTTACTATCCTTTTACCACACTTGTGCTTCAAAGTAGCACCATGATCTTCATGATAGAGAGTCTCCTATGTTGTCACTTTCATATACTAGTGGGAATTTTACATTATAGAACTTGGCTTGTATATTCCAATGACGGGCTTCCTCAAATTGCCCTAGGTCTTCGTGAGCAAGCAAGTTGGATGCACACCCACTTAGTTTCTTTTGATGAGCTTTCATACACTTATAGCTCTAGTGCATCCATTGCATGGCAATCCCTACTCATTCACATTGATATCTATTGATGGGCATCTCCATAGCCCGTTGATACGCCTAGTTGATGTGAGACTATCTTCTCATTTTTTGTCTTCTTCACAGCCACCATTCTATTCCACATATAGTGCTATGTCCATGGCTCATGCTCATATATTGCGTGGAAATTGAAAAAGTTTGAAAACATCAAAGTATGAAACAATTGCTTGGCTTGTCATCGGGGTTGTGCATGATTTAAATATTTTGTGTGATGAAGATAGAGCATAGCCAGACTATATGATTTTGTAGGGATAGCTTTCTTTAGCCATGTTATTTTGAGAACACATGATTGCTTTGTTACTATGCTTGAAGTATTATTGTTTTCATGCCAACTAGTTGACCCGTTGCGCCAAATGGCGCAGAGACTTACTGAAGCCATGTTGTTGATGAAAGTAGTTTCATTTTGCAAGGACCATCTGTTATGCTATTTTAGAACATGTTTATCACGCTGTGAAATTTGAGGTTGCAAAAAGAAAACATTTGTGTAATATGTACATTTTTAGTTTGAAAATATGGTCATCATGATGAGAAACCTAAGCTAAAACAAACATATTTGTATGAGATGTGGAGTGCAGGCATGGTTATATTTTTTTAGCAGTGGTTGCACCAAACTTTTATTGTCTATGCACACGAAGGGAAAAACATCTTTGTGTTGTGTATATACGAAGGTATAGGTATTTGAATGTCCCATATGCTACCTAGGCCAGCCCACGAACAGCGATGGCTGCGGCCCATTAGGAGAAGGATATGAAGCGGCAGCGAGTGCATCCACCGAGCCTGTCTATCCCCTCTTCTTCCTCGGTTCGTCAGCTGGGCGACAGAGGCGTTTCCAAAGAGGCGCTCCCACTAAAGACTGTGTTGCGGTGAAGATATGGTAACAAATGGCGCTCATACGTGCTAAACACCATGTGTGCTCTTGATAGGTTTAGTTGTGGACAAGCACCTATGGTAACAATTCTAATCCACTTGTATAAAAATGAATGGAGGCTTGTTTACAAATAAATGTACATTAATATTTGATATGGTAGTAGTGTTAGTTTTGAGTAAGACATATGCTAATTACTTTAACCCCGTTATTACATAAAAAGATCAAGGCAAGATCATGTTTTAAAACCATGAGTGTTTTGAAAATATTTGCGCCCGTTAGTACTTTACGTTTGAGCAAGCACACATGGCATGAATTGTGACCCTTTTTATATGAAAAATTAAGAATCTGTTTTTCAAAATCAATGACACATGTGTTTCTAAAAGGTTTATCTTTCTCGGTAAAAATTCATTTTCACAGTCACTTAGGCTATGGTTTTTTAACAACATTTATTGTCTTTGCATTTTGCATTTTGAGCTCCTTGTTCTAATGCAAACATGAGGTAGGTGTCGTTCATTTTTAAGTGCAACAAAGTTGCGTCAATACCATATATGTCTGCCATGCCACGACAATGTGTTTTGAAACAGTTTGTCTTCTTTAAACGTTTATTTACAAAAGAAAACGTAGTAGTGTGAAAAATACTTTAAACATTTTAGGTAGAAAGAAAATGAGGATTTTACTTTGGAACGCAAAGTCCCAATTTAGACTAATAGTTACTTGAAACGCTTTGCATTTCTCATATACATATAGGTCTTAAATACAATTTAGCTGCACATAAGGATTTTCAAGCTTCAGAGCATATGTATATTCCAGAGAAATAACTCACAACTTGACATAATTTGTTATGTTATCTGGGCAACATGGAGACATATTTTTTTATTCATTATAGATGTGTGGCATTTAGGCCCACCTTTTTTTACCAATACTATTTTCTCTCGTGGTTTGCACTGTTCAGAGGAATACATACAATATAAACCGTAAGGGCCATAAAAGAGACTTATTAGGTCTTGCATACTTGGCCTGGGCAAGCCTTTAGTAACAGGTGCAATTAAGATCCGCACTTGGCTTTAACAAAAGGAGCAAGATTCACTAAAATGAAGTTCTCCGCTTAACCTAAACAAAGGAGTGAAATACATTGCGATTTTGAAAGCCTTTTTCTTCGGAATGAGATATAGAGTAGAAACTACTCAGGATCCTTGTTTACAATCAGATTTAACTGCTTGACGTAGCTACGCAGGGACCTCTGCAATCTTAAGTAGATCCTTTTTAGTTCTGGCACACACACCAAGGGCATGCGCGATGGTATTCTGGTCCGTGCCGACCGCCAGGAATTGGACAGAATCAAAAGAAGAGCTGCATGGAGAGAGAGGTGATATTGGGTAAAGAGTCTCAGCGTAAAGATTCTCCGAGAGTTCAACCCAGAATCTTCTAGATAGAAATAATGGATATTTTGCTGAAATGTTAGGAATAATTCACAATCTACCTGAATGGGAAAATTCTTGATTGTAAGAAACATGAATAATCCAGCTGTACTCATATATGAAAAAAGAAAGTTAAATGGTCTTGAGTACCAAATACCTAATATCTAAACCTTTATATCAGAAGAAAATGAGCAAACAAAGGAAGGCATTTATTTCATAAAATTAAAGATGCAACATGCTATTGAGTGCTCCCAAATGAGCAATCATCTAAATACCCCAACACACGGAAGCACCCTATGCCCCGCCAGTCTCCCTATCGCCTTCTATACACAGCATTTACACACAACTTACTACAAAGTATTCTACTAATAGTCATGCAACTACCACATGCTCCTTTTTCATGACATCACTAAAAGGTGACAGCATGACAGGTTAGCTGGGATAAAATGTACTCACTTCAAATTCTTGGTATGATTTGTGACATCAAAGGAAATATTTGTCAGGATTGTGGATGAAGCTTTCTGGAACCATTGAAGCATTCAAACCTCAACTGATCCTGGTGTCAAAAATCAGAATAAAAAACTTCAGTTTTGTGTTGATTAGACTTTGGACAAAATTCTGCAAATTCTAGTACAACCAAGACACTTACAAACAGTTAAGTTTACTGGATAGTTTCATTCTGCCACCAGAGTTGCTAGATGGAATAGAGAAAAAAGTCAAACCTGAATCATGTTGTAATCTTCTCCCCCTCCATCCCTCCTCCATGATAGGTGGGAGAGGTGGAAGAGCTAGGCGAGGCCCACCGTCCCAGATCTTGGTCGTCCTTGCATTGGCGCTCTGCTTGGCAAGACATATCAAAAGTAAAACAATGTATCAAGTTTAGGAGCGATATGAACGTTTAGCCGTCTGATCAACAGGACTTCTCTTTTTTCAGAATGCCTAACCAAACTACTGAAGATTCTATAGAAAGGTTGAAGTCTTAACTACTCAATTCAGAAAGAAAAAACTTCAACTGGTACAACTGGTATTGTTGTTCATTTTTTAATTAGGCAACACTGATATCTGAATAGAGGAAAAAGGTGACAATATGTACGATACATCCTTGAACATAGGAAAAAGTAAATGATGCAGCAACCAGCCAGAAAGTAAGTGAGCAAATCTTGAGTAGGAGAACAAAGAAGCTGCAACCTTCTAGATCTGACAACGTCTTGAAATGAAAGCAGAGGAACTTGTTAGAGCATAAGCATGTCAGCAGACAGTTTACAGACAAGGAAAAGATTAGTCCATTTACCCAAGGTTAAAGCCTAAAACTGGTGAGAAAAGCAGCCAAGATTAATGGAACATCCAAAATATAGGCACCAAGCCAGCAAGCCAGACATGAGCAGCCACCTAATTTCAGCCTCCAAAGCGACCTAATATGAGCCTCCAATAAAATTGGAAAAAAAAGTGGTGTAAGCATAAAAATATAAGAGAAACAAAACATTATAACTTATTATGGCATGGGAACTATTTGTAGAATATTTATCATGCGAATCAAACAACTCTGGAATACAACTATTTGATATGTACTTCAACTGTGCTTGATGTATACTCTGTAAAGCAATGTAAATGCTCTAATAATGAGAAATACCTTGAAACATTAGGAGAATGAGTACCAGGCATTCACTTTAGGTACTAAGAAATATAAGCCAAAAAAAGAAGAAAGCAACGGCAACGGCTGGCGGTGAACGCGCTAGAAGCGTGCGTGTGCGTCGCCTCCATCCTGCCTAAATGGCGAAGGAAATAATGTAAAGTAACTGCATCTTTCACTTAAAGATTATTTTTAAGGTGCATAGAGTACTTCACTATTTACAAAGATACTCCCTCTGTAAACTAATATAAGAGCGTTTAGATCACTATTTTAATGATCTAAACACTCTTATATTAGTTTACGGAGGGGGTATAAGTCATTGTAGGCTAGTAGCTGAGCAAATCTGCACTCTCTAATAAACTCATAATTACCTTATCAGTTTATAAACTGAAATATCTGTATATATGGTATCATGCAGTAATATTTCCAATGAGGCATGCAGGCATACACTAACTACCCCACAAAATCAGAGGCATAAGTACTAACAATCCAACCTCCGATGGGTACCACCAACCGATTGTTACGCATAATAAAAAGGCGAATATTATGAAAGACAAGACAAGAGCACACCTCCGCCAAAGCCTGGGCACATAACTCTGTTTACAAAGCTATTTGCAGGTTTGAATGCATTGCAGCAAGATGTCATGATAATCTATAGTAACCAAGAATGTTTGAAAAACATGACAGAAAAGCATAGCAGAGGAATTGAGAAAATCAGTCAAGCGTGATATGTAAGATATGACTGACATGATGGAACAAGATGCTTGAATGGCAAGTAAATACTACTACCACATGATGTAGATAAGGAGAGCATGATGTTTTAAGCATATAGTAATATGAATGGAGCTCATGGGAATATAGCGTGACGAATGGCCGTCTTCACTTCCTGTAAAACAATTATGATTTCCATCAGATAAAGGAGAAAGCTACTTATAAACCGACAGTAGAGATGCTCACAATGTAAGCTCAAAACAACACATGTTTTATGATGTACTATGTATTTTCAGATCTTTCATTCAAATAATTTGTAGCACTGGCAGACATACGAAGGCTGACCCATGATATTTCAGTCTTATGACTTTTTTACTTTAGCAGAACACTCATTTGGTTAATTTTGGTAGAAGAGCACCTAAACAATTTTAGGAGCATCCATTAAGAAATAATACAATAGAAGCACAGTTAGGCATATAAATTGGTGAGTAAAACATATCTTCTTTTGATTATTCTACCAGGATAGATAATAAAACTTCACCTGCCAGGTCCATTTTCAGCATAATGCCAATATATGCTTCAAATTAGCATTGGACTACCATATTGTCTAATATATTCTTGGATCCCAGAGGAACAACTTTAAAGATCTTTGGGGCAACAGATTAGAGTTCCATCCCGGAGTTGGGCAACAATGCAGCCCGGAGCTCACTTGGGAAGAGAGATAGCTTAATTTTGGGGACGGAATATATGTGTGGAGGAGAAGGATGGTGGACAGGATAAGCAATTACTCGAGGATACCCAGCTTTTGCTAGAACCAGAGCAAGTTTCTACCAAAGGGACATCCCAAACTATTTTGAAATGTACTACGTATAGGAACTTTAGTAAAAACTGGAAATGATGTACTGAAAGAAACTATCTGAAAATTAACTCTGCAAAAAACTCAAAAACATATTTTGTCCCAAAAGTCCAACCGAGGAAAAGAAATCATCTCGTTACTACCCGAAACGGCTAACTGTTTGTTTCTTTTATAGACAGTTTCTTTTAATCCGTACTCTAGTACATGGTTTCAAAACCTCTGGTATTTTATTCAGTACTCCAATACATAACTGCAAACTTATTTTCCTATTAATGAGATTAGGAAGTTAAACTATCCCTTGTTAGTAATCACAAGGTAAAACCTAAGGATATTCACTATAGAAACAAAAGAAGAGCAAGCAATATACACAACCCATGAAGCATCACACGTACATAAAACAAATTTTAACTGGATAGATTTTATCTATAGCATAATTTCCGCAAGCAATTACTCGAGGATGCAGGCACATCAACCTAAGCTTGCTTAATGTCTTAAAGACTACAACAACATATCTTCATAACTTCTGGACAACAGGAGTAATCGATCTCACCCAGCTTAATGATGGCTCTAATGCCATGACATGTGAAATATCAAATTAACATATGAGTCTTCCGGTATGATGCTGAATTTTCGTACAGAGTACTTACCTTTGTTAGTGATCGGTCATCGTTGTCCACGTAACCATTCCACATATCCATAGGTGTATAATCTTCATCGCTAGTAGGAGTTCTACCAGAGTGATAATAGATAGCATTCGATCATTCCAGTCTTCCTGAAATTTCTGCTTCCAAGATGGATCATTAAATTCTAATTCCATTTCTACGGAAGTAGCTTTAACACGCACTGAAGTGAGCGTTTTGTCTCGCTTTTGCATTCTTTGGCATTTGAATGAGAATAGTCATGTAAAAACAGACCACTTGTTCAATGCAGCCACTCCTGCTATGTGCTACAAAAACCACCGCCAGTTTTTACAACAACAGCCATCCAACAGGATGACAGAAGATCTGCAGATGAAATTCTGGTTTCAGTCTTCAAACAGAGAATGAAGAAGTTAAACAAACGGAACAATCAGCTGAAGAAGACTTCCTATCTAATGCCGTAAAATAATTAACCAATGACCAGCTCTACGGAATTGGCAGGAAGTTTATTCACAGTTTCGCAACAGCATATTATACAACATGATATATGTCCATGTCAAAAAAGTGAAATCAGATGGAACTCAACAATCATATGGTACCATAACTGCATCCTAAAAAGAAGCCAAGCTCCTCTCTAAACTAAAAATAAAGAAGTCGGCCGGCATCCGGACATTCTAAATAGTAAACATCGCTCATTCACACCATGAAAAATTGCTCTGCTAGTAATTCGTATCAAAGAGGTACAAAACTAACAATGTGTGCACACACAAGCAGCATATGCACGCAACTTCCAGATATTTGAAAGAACCTAAGCAAAATATTACACAGCCTTCTTTATAAATTTATACTATATGCTGCTTTGGCCATAGCATTACCTGATTTTTTTCTAGCAAAAACAGAGTGTGATCTCAGCCTACAGCTTAACACCAAGGATTAAGATTTCAGCCATATATAGACAAATTAAGCTCTCAGCAAGTACAACCATAGAAAGATGGATGAACCATGGTCCAGAACAGATCAACAAGCAGGTTGAGATTGCTCTTAGATTATTAGATTAACTATACACACCAGAATGACAAAAGGCTTGGGATACACCACAAAGCAAGAGAACATCCTTCAAACTGGTAGCTAAGAAAAACAAATACTGACGTGAGTCATCAACTCCTAGTGCAAATCATATCTAAAAAATGTTCAGACCAGCTACTTGCTCAAATGTTGCAACCATCCTGCACAATCAGTACTTTCTCCATACCATGAAACACCTATATCCCAATAATGTAAGCCATTACCCTAGTATGTAAGGCTACTGTTACAGGAAGAAAGATCATATACCCTTTTCCTTTTGCCTCAGTAACTCTCCAGAATTATACATTTTTCTTTTGCCACGATAACTCTCCAGAATTTGCTACACCCTGATTAATGAAGTGTCACAAAATAACTTGTAAATGAACAGGAAACCAGAAATGCATTTTGAAGCGTGTAAATCATCAAGATTGAATATGACCTTATGAATCCAAGATGAGCTAGCCACGGGAGTTTATCCTATGCCATGGAAACAAATCAGCAAGTGAAATTAGTAAAAGTAAGGATTGCAAATTTGCAATATGTTAGTCATCATCCAGCCAAGAAATGATTGCGCATATGAGAGAGTGGAGCTTATCTAGAAAAGAAAGTATTTTTAGAAGCACGACAGGTAGCACAATATAGATATGATCACAAAAAATAGAGGGAGACAACAACTTTTCCCTGAGAAAGCATGAGAATGCAGAACATATAAAAGGACCAAATATACCACATATTTTCAAACATAAGTGCCCATCTTTTCTAAAGATCCAAGAGAAAACATTGCCAAAAAAATTCCCAAGAACACATACACACACACACACACACACACACACACACACAGAGAGGATTAGGCGAAGCTCACCTTGTCGCCAGAAGATGTCGCCATCTTCCCAGGCTCCAGCAGCCCCGGTCGCCGCCATGCTCCCTGCCGCCGAGTGCCCGCATAATAGGAGGAGAGCAGACATAGGTGGACTGAGGTCGAGTCGATCGACGAGGGAGGAGGCCAGCGGCACGGGAGAGAGAGAGAGAGAGAGAGAGAGAGGAGGAGGAGGAGGAGGAGGAGGAGGGACAGACTACCGGTGCTACTGCAGGCTCAGCCGTCCAGCACGGTGTGAACGACGACGAGCCGGCGGCGTTTCTTCCACTCACCCTCTCCTGTCCGCCGCCGCACCTCCCTCTCCTCTTTCCTCTCTCTTTATCCTCCTCTCCTTCCTTCTCTCACTCCCTCTCATCCTCTCTCTCTCTCTCTCTCTCTCTCATGTAGATCGAGTCGAGCACCACCTCCGTCGCCCTTTGACTGCAGGTCGCCGCCGCCACCGGAGAAGCTCACCTCCATGCCCTCACGAGATGAGGAGGGGTGGAGAACGGCGGCGTAGGAGAGGAGAAGCCAGCGCTGCCGGATCCCCTTCTTGGGAGCCGCCTTGTCTCTTTGGACGGGGAGGTGGCTGTGGGGGACTGGGGAAAAAAATTAGGGTTGAGAGAGGGGGAGCGGGGAGGAGAGAGTGGGGGGGTGGAGGGGGCGCGGGGCGCTCTACACGTCAAGCGCGCGGCGGGTGCGGAGTGGTTGGCAAATCCCTCAGGCCTTGTTTGACAGTAAGGGATTGTGGAGGTTTTGGGAGGAGGGGATTTCAGGGGATTTGGTGAATCCCCTCCTTTCACCCAATCCCCTGAATTCCCCTCACTTTCCCAAGTCTCTAATCCCTTTTCATAAAAACTAATTTGGTAGACAGGGTTTGTCATATTAAACTGAGATGGTGCAATATAGAATAGTACTGTTAAAAATCCAATCTTTGAAACTTTAACAACTTGTATAGAAAAAAATGCTATAGAATTTCACCGGTAGTTGCTACCAGATCATGCAAAGTATCCAAATAATCTCATACAATCAGCTACAAGTTCACGGTTCACATGAAGAAAAAAAAAACACTCCATGGACCAGGTGAATGTACAGGGTGTTAGTTAGTGAATCGTTATCACAAAGCCGACAACAGGCTAAGCAAGGGTGTGATATTCTTTGTGACGGTCCTCTGAGTCGAGATAGAGAGAGAGAAAGAGCGCGTATGTCACGCCCAATATACGACCCTATCCAAAAGGAACTCGACGGTCCCACCAAGGATAGACCCGCATATTGAAACGCTTTTGCAAGGTGGATATCATTACATCAAATTACATAATAGATGGGGATACACCCAAGTCATACAAAGTCATAAGAATACAACAATACAACATCATCTTACAAGAGCAACATCCGACTACGGATGAAACACAAACAGAAACTCAAACGACATCCACCACCTTTAGCCAGTACTTAGGCACAGAACCTATCCCCGATCGAAGAAGCGGAAGAAGAACTCAACGCAAGCAAACATCGCTCTCGTGTCATGATCATCGCATAACTTGTACACCTGCAATTGTTGTTGTAATCTGTGAGCCACGAGGACTCAAAGAATCCCATTACCATGGGTATCAAGACTAGCAAAGCTTAATGGGAAAGGAAGGGGTAAAGTGGTGAGGTTGCAGCAGCGACTAAGCATATATGGTGGCTAACATACGCAAATAAGAGCGAGAAGAGAAACAAAGGAACGATCATCAACTAGTAATGATCAAGAAGTGATCATGAACTCCTACTTACGTCAGACATAACCCAGAAACCGTGTTCTCCTCTCGATCAACCCCGAAAAGAGACACTCACGGTTACGCATTACGGTTGGTGTATTTTAGAAGAGTTTACTTCAAGTTTACTACAATGGATATTAACAAATTCCCATCTCGCCACATAACCGGGCACGGCTCTCGAAAGTTTATACCTGCAGGGTGTCCCAACTTAGCCCATGATAAGCTCTTGCGATCAACGAAGGATATTCCTTCTCCCGGGAAGACCCGATCAGTCTTGGAATCCGGCTACAAGACATTTCGACAAAGAATAAAACAAGACCGGCAAGAAGCCGCCCGAATGTGCCGACAAATCCCGATAGGAGCTGCACATATCTCGTTCTCGGGGCACACCGGATGAGCAAGACGACGGGTTGGCATAGACCACAGTTGCCAGTATGCCGGACATCGCCGGTTTGGACCAAGACTCGGAGGAGAACGGCCCGGGGCTAAAATAAAGATGACCCTCGGGCTCCGAAAGCCAAGGCAAAAAAGGCATAGGTGAGGCAAATGGTAAAAACAATGTTGGGCCTTGCTGGAGGAGTCTTATTCAAAGCGAACTGTCGAGGGGGTCCCATAAATCACCCAACCGCGTTAGGGACGCAAAATCCGGGAACATAATACCGATATGACGGAAACTAGGGCGGAAAGAGTGGAACAAAACACTAGGCATAAGGCCGAGCCTTCCATCCTTTACCAAGTATATAGATGCATTAATAATATAAGAGATATTGTGATATCCCAACATAAACATAATCCAACATGGAGCAATCTTCATCTTCACCTGCAACTAGCAACGCTATAAGAGGGGCTGAGCAAAAGCGGTAACATAGCCAAACAACGGTTTTCTAGGAAGGGTGACAAAGGTTAGGGGCTATCATGCAATTTGGGAGGCTTGAGCAGCAAGTGGTAGGTAACGCAGCAAAGTGATAGAGCGAAGCAACTAGCATAGCAATGATAGTAATGAGATCCAAGGTGACGGTCATCTTGCCTGAAATCCCGCAAGGAAGAAGAACGAGTCCATGAAGAAGATGAAGCCACGAAGACAAACCAAGCGTAGACGAACGAATCCTCGCGATCGCAACGAAACGGGAACTATTGAGAGGAAGCACACAACATGGTAAACACACCACACATGAACAAGACATGATGCTCAACCAAGCATGAAGCATGACAAGGCTGCATGAAGCTACTCATGGCAAGAGATGATGCAAACAAGAGCAACACATCAAAGCAAGTTTAAATGAGGCCAAAAACGACATATAACAATTCCGGTAAGTCCTCATATGCAAATTTCGAAATTGGTCCAGATATGAATAAACCTTATGTTCAAGTTTTTAAACAGCAAGTTAAGATGCACCACGATGATCTACACGAAATTCTAGTCAAGTTACATATAAAGTTCATTAGATTCGGAGCTACGGCCTAGAAGATATGAGCAAAACAAGATAAGCATGGCATTGATGCAAAATACATACAAACATCAAGCAAACACCTCAAAACATGGATGCAACATGATAATATAAAAGTTCATGCAATTCTAAGCAAGTTTCATATAGAGCACACTCAATACGGAGCAACGGTTCAACACATACTCTACAAGTTTAAAGGACAAGCTGTCCAAAACAGCAACTAGGCATATTGCAAGCACCAAAACAACATGCTATAGTACCCCAATATGAAAACAAAAGGCATGGATATAAAGTACAGGTAAAGCATGACAAAACATGAACTCTGAGCTATCTCCAGAAACAACTAGAACCTGCTCAAAATGACATGGAAAGATTGCAAATAATAACAGTTTCAGGCTTAGCAGAAGTAACATCAGGTTGCAATGTTTAGAGCTATCAAACAGCATGTTACAGGAACTCATCATGGCAAACAAAGGCATGGCATGAACCTACTAATAGCATAGAACAAAAGTCCTTTACTGACCATGAGCCAAAAAGGCATAGAAAATATGATGGCACCCATGTAAACATAGCAAGTTATATTACAGATTCATACATGTCAGGAACAACAATAAGTAGGCATGTTGGTGAGCTTGAACCACTCACCACAGAGCAATACATGGCATGGAAGGGTGACCAACAGTAACAAGACATGTTTGGGAAGCTAAGAATGGCAATAAAAAGTTCATAGGGTGCATGGATCACTAACAACAATCATGGCAACACTGAACTTAATGTTAACAGGCTGACAGCAACATTATTTAGCGACTTTGGAGCAAGGTTACAACAAGATACAACGGGCTATAAATGAAACCAGGGGCATGGATGGATAGAGCATGGCATGTATAACAAAACATCCTTAGTAAACATCTCCAGATTATGCATAGAATGACTTGTAGCAGCAGATTTATATAGCATCAAGATATAGCAGATTCAGACATGCAAAACAGCAACAGCAAGTACCCTACTTAACAAGTTTGATGCACTCACTACAGGAATCACAAAAATACATGGATAGCACCCCTGTAAAGATGGCATGGCATAGTTCAAAACACATGTAGACATCAACCTCATAGGATGCACACATCAAGCATGGCAAAAATGACAAATGAGCATTTATAACAGTTTCAGCAGATTAACATCGTATAGCACTTTTGAAACGATGATTCAGGCATTAAGATGAACTTAAATGAACATGGCACAATGGAAATAAATGAAGTACTCGTTGAGGCGAACAATTTGACATATTACACTCACGAAACGGAGCTACGGATGCAGAGATATGATGTGATGAACATGACATGATTATGCAAAAATATTAGGGACTTAGTGGAAAATCAATCTCTCCGAGAAAGTCAACGGGATCGGACGGAGCGGGATGACGAGATCCGGGATGGGGCTTGCGCGTTTGGTTGGAGGAGGAGGTGGATCTGATCCAGATCCGGACGGAGAGGGGTCCGGCGGCGGCGGCTCGCCGGAGTTGGCCGAGGGGAGGTTCCGGCGAGCCCGGGACGAGGCGCCGGCGAGCGGGCGCCGGATTCGCCGGGCGCGCGATCCCGCGCGCGGAGGGCGGCGGCGAGTTGAGGCGGCGGAGGTTGGGCGCGGGGCCTTCGGTGGCCGGCGTGGTCGACGAAGGCGGCGGCGGGCGGTCGCGGGCGGCGGGGCCAGGAGCCGAGGCGCGGGCGGCGGCGGATCTGGGCCTGCGCGGGCCCCGGATGGGCTCCGTGGGCCGGCGGCGCGAGGACGGCGGCGGAGGACACGTGGCGCGTGGGGATTGGGGCGGAGCGGTAGCAGGATTCGTCCGGTGAGATCCGGACGTGTCCGGCGACGGTGGAGGGTGGAGTTAGGGTTTGGTCTGCGCGAAAAATCCGGGGGGTGCACATATATATAGGCAGAGGGAGCTAGGAGACTCCAAATGGAGTGCGGTTTTCGGCCACGCGATCGTGATCGAACGGCAGAGAGCATGGAGGGGAGTTTTCTGGGTTTTGGGCCACTTTGGAGAGGTGTTGGGCTGCATAGAGAAGGAGGCTTTTACAGTTACTCGGTTAACCGTTGGAGTACCAAACGACCTCCAAATGGCACGAAACTTGACATGCGGTCTACCGGTGCTATACCAAGGCCGCTTGGCAAATCTCAGGTCATTCCGAGAAAGTTTAACACCCTCTCACAAGGAGAGACAAAAGGGGGACGCCGGGGGACATAGGAGTGCCGGATTGCAAAACGGACAACGGGGAAAATGCTCGGATGCAAGAGATGAACACGTATGCAAAATGAGATGCACATGATGACATGATAAAATGCGACACGCAAGCAAATGACATGGCAACGACGGCAAAAAACTGGCAGACACCTGGTGCATCGAATCCGGGGCGTTACAGCGTAGACCAGGTAGATGATGCCAAAGTGTAGCCGTTGATGGTGAGCAGCAAGCAGATGCAAAACTCCACCTGTTCAAGACCAAACTAACAAAGATGATTCAAACTCTTCACATGGAACTTCAAACATAAATTGAAGAAACTACAAACATTAACTTCCTTGCACAAACGTACAAATAGTGAAGTGAGATAATCTAAATCTTATGATAAATAATTCTGAATGTTGACAAATAACTTGAGCACATAAACCATGTATAGATGTGTGTATGAGTATATGAAAGACAGACTGGAAGATAATAACCTAGCAATTTTTTATAACGAATCATCACAATCTGTAGGTGACACAGAAAAAATATGAAGTCTCCCTCGAATGGGCTCATTTTTCATTGTTGTACATTACTGTTGGCCTGAGGAACTGCTGAAAACAAATTGTAGTGCCTCTCAAGTTTGTTGTCATTGCACTGGAACACAACATTTACATTACTTTCTAAAAAGCACTAGTATGGATCAATGACATAACACTAACGTCATCGAAATGATAAACAGAAAAAGAACATTTTATCATTGTTAGCAAACAAACAACAACATACACACATGTACATTAAAGCAATAAACAGAAAAGAAACCAAAGCGGTAAGAACTGTGTGCCGCTCAGGTGTGATGTTGGGTCATATCCCAGAACCAAAGCGGTAAATACTAGATAGAACAACACTGATTGTCTATCTAGGAAAAATAAAATATCCGAACCATTTGAGCTGCATTTCCAGAGCTAAGAAGGAACAACTATGTAAGCTGCAGTTTGAGAGCTAAAGAAAAAAAATGTGGTTCGTACTGAAGAAAAAGAAAAAGTGCTCAGCTACAACACTGATTGCCGTCTAAAGGAGATATAGATCCCAACTATGTGAGGTACAATTTTCAGATCTAAGAACAGAAATATGTAATAGTGATCCGACTACTCACCACAGAAATCACATATAACGTCCATAAAAAAAATCATGACCAAATTATACTGAAAATCAGCGAGGCATCGATCCAAATGTCATTATACAAATTACATTGTAATCAGGGTAGTAAATACAATTCTCAGGAGGGAACTTAAATGTACTATGCTATCTGTAGTAAACCAAGCCTGGAAATGCAGATAATCAAATTAACAACAACAAACTGTTTCAACATTACAGATTAAATGAATAAATGACAGGCTGCCACTTTATAGATTACATGATTTAAAGGTAAATGTCAATTACAAGCCCAGAGATATTAATTAGGCTAAGATATTACACTGTTGTAATTGTTAGAGAAGAATAGCGAGCAGAAATTTTTAATGCATACAAATTGTTTGCACTAGCACTCTGTATCCTCTATGATCATGAAAAAAAATTGTATTGTGTAAGAACACTCTTCCACACAAAAGTGCAGTGGCTGAACCTTGCAGTTACCTCACTACACAAAAGTGCAACTAAGATTCATTTCACGAGCTTTCAGAGAGTACTACCCCTCGAGCAATGATCCCAGTACCATCCTGGAGTGTGTATAGGTGAAAGCAAACCCTGGAGGGTGAGTGTCCATATAATTCACTGCATGTTGATAAAAAACAACTAAATAGCCACCTAAATTACAACCAATATTTGAAGGCTACTGGAGCTACAATTAGAAGAGACAGGCAGACAAACAAACTCCACGACAGAGCCAACTAGGAGAGGAGAAGGATGGCCATGGAGGCACCCAGCCTCATCGATGGACGCAGCGAACTGCTGCAAAACGGAGCAATGGACACTGGGTGTGGGACGAGGAGCAAGAAGAGTCGGCCCTAGGGTTTGCAGGGGAGGAGATGGAGAAGTGGAGAAGAGGGTAGGAATCACCTCGAACCGGCGGCGGAGGACGTCGACGTTCTCGCGGCGGTGGGGCGTTGAAGATCTGGGGGCGAGGTTCCTCCTCTCGGTGGCGGCGGGGCTCCTTCCCTCGGTGGTGGCGGTGGCCTCTTCCCCTCGGTGGCGGCGGCGGGGCTCCTCCTCTCCTTGTGGAGGCGCGGCGTTGATCCGGCGGCAGGGCTCCTCCTCTCGGTGGCGTGGAGGAGGTTGGCAGCGTCTTGTTGGGACGGCGTTCCACAGTCGCTTCGACAAGGGTTACGAGGGCATCTCCGGCTGTTCGGCCCCGAGGCGCCTAAATAGAGCGGCACAGGCGTCTGGCGCTAGTTCGGCCCCAGGCGACCTAGCTCGATCACGCCCCCACGCCCGGCCTCGAGATGCGGGAAATTTAAACTTGGTCGTTCCGCTCTTAAAGACGCCGCAAATCCGGCGATCGGACGTAATCTGGCGTTACAAAAATAGAGCGCCGCCGCCCGCAAGTTCGCGTCGCATAACGATTTACTCGGCGGGTCGGCTCGAGCGTTGGCGGAGTCGGCGTCTGTGAGCTCGTCGGTGTCGGAGCTGCTTCGGTCTTTGGGCTGCATCGCGGCAACCGGCCTTCTTTGGGCGGCGATGTAAGCGTCGTTCGGGCTTAGCGTCCGTGTGGTCGTGGGCGTCGTCGGCGTCGTCGGCGTTGCCTTGGCGGCTCGTTCAGGATGAGGCCGCGCTGCACCAGGTACCACGCCTTGAGCTTCTCGTCGTTGCTCTGGAGCATGTCCGCCCCGCCCATCAGAAAAGCCATGTCGGTGTTCCTCTTCTTCGCGGCGACGTTCGTTCGTTGCAGGTCGAGCTTGATGGCGTTGTTCTTCATTAGCGACGACCACCGCGCCTCGGTCTTCTCTTCGCGTAGGACGGCCCGGGCCTGGGCGTCGGCGAGGCAATGCTTGATGGACTCCTGCAATCGCGCGGTTGCCGCGTCGGCGCTTTTCCCCTTCTTTGCCAATTTGTGGCCGTCCGGCCGCCCCTCTGACGTGCCCGGAGTCGTCGCGTCCGGCTTGTATGTCTCCTTGGCCTTGTCGAGGGCACGTCGGACTTCCGCCCACTTCTCGCACTTGTCAATGCGCTTGTTGAGTAGTTGTATGGAGGGTACTGCACGCCGACGAAGGCGGGCGAGGGCGTGCGCGTAGCGGGGTGACCATGAGGGAAGGTCACGTTTGGGTTGAACCCACCGTGCGCGTCGCCGTCGGCGTAGCCGGGCGACGATGAACCCCATGGAGATCCGCGCCTTGCTGTCCCTGTATGCGTCTTGGGCGTGGTGACGACGGTGGATTCATCCGCTGGTCGACCGATGAGGAAGACGCCGCCCGGCCTTCTTGGCTATGGCCCTGTTCCGCTGTCGGCGGTGGCGGTCGCCGCTGAACTTCCACCCTCCACTCGGCGTTCGACAGGCCGGTGGCTTCGATGGCGGCGCCCTCGGCTTCCTCTGCTTGGTGGGCCCTGGCGCCCGATCGCGGTTGCCGCCAGCCTTGTGCATGGCGTACTTCTTCGGCGGCATGGCGTACTTTTTTCGCGGGGAGGGGTTTAAGCGGGAGAAAGGGAGAGAATGGCGGGAGGAAGGCGGCGAGCGGAGAGATGCGAGGAAAAGCGTCAAGAAACGGCGGAAAGGCCCTGTCGCCTCGTGGCGGGCCCACGCGCTTTTCGCTTGTGCCCTCCCTGGCGCCCCAGGCGCCGGGTTCGCCCGGGTCCGCCGCACCAGTTTTGGCCCGAGCCGTGGAAAACGGGCTTCGGGGCGCGATCGGGCCTTTTTTGGCGCCGCGTGACAAAATCGCCTGAGGAGGGCTGTTGAATTGGTGGAGATGCCCTGAGTCGCGTGGGTTGGGGAGGATCGAAGGGGATTGGAGAGGATCGGCCCATGCAAATCCCCTGTACCAAACGGGCTGACGGGGTTTTGGGGGGCTTCTGGCCCACGCGAGGAAAATCCTCTCGAAACCCCTTCAATCCACTCGCGTCAAATGAAGCCTCACGGACACGGGAACGGCTGACCCAACCAATCCATGCGAGGGACGAGCCCACCAGTCATTGGCCGATAAAAATAACCATATGGTGGCAAAAAATTACTAACAGTCAAACGATCGAACGATCAGAACGAAAGTCAAAGATGATCCAATGGCCATGAATGTGCTAATCCGGGGGAGCTCCCTCAAGGGGGGCTGGCTAGCCTCTTTTTTGTTTTAAATATGAACTTTTGTCTTGAATCTTATGGATCTGAACATTCATGCCACAATAAAGAAAATTACATTGAGAAATATGTTAGGTAGTATTCCACATAAAAAATTCTATTTTTATTATTTACCTACTCGACGACGAGCAAGAATTAAGCTTGAGGATGCTTGATACGTCTCCAACGTATCTATAATTTTTGATTGTTCCATGCTATTATATTACCTGTTTTGGATGTTTAATGGGCTTTAGTATACACTTCTATATTATTTTTGGGACTAACCTATTAACCGGAGGACCAGTCCAAATTATAGTTTTTTGCCTATTTAAGTGTTTCACAGAAAAGGAATATCAAACGGAGTCCAAACGGAATGAAACCTTCGGGGGAGTTATTTTTGGAACAAACGCAATCCAGGAGACTTGGAGTGGACGTCAAGGAACAAACGAGGCGGCCACGAGGTAGGAGGGCGTGCCCCAGGGGGGTGGGCGCGCCTCCCACCCTCGTGGCTCCCTTGACCGACTTCCTTCGCCTATATATGTCCATGAGCACCACGAACCCCTATTTCCACCGCCGCAACCTTCTGTACCCATGAGATCCCACCTTGGGGCCTTTTCCGGTGCTCCGCCAGAGGGGGAATCGATCATGGAGGGCTTCTACATCAACGTCATAGCCTCACGGATGAAGTGTGAGTAGTTTACCACAGACCTTCGGGTCCATAGTTATTAGTTAGATGGCTTCTTCTCTCTCTTTGGATCTCAATACAAAGTTCTCCTCGATCTTCTTGGAGATCTATTCGATGTAACTCTTTTTGCGGTGTGTTTGTCGAGATCCGATGAATTGTGGGTTTATGATCAGGATTATCTATGAGAAATATTTGAATCTCCTCTGAATTCTTTTATGTATGATTGGCTATCTTTGCAAGTCTCTTTGAATTATTAGTTTGGTTTGGCCTACTAGATTGATCTTTCTTGCAATGGGAGAAGTACTTAGCTTTGGGTTCAATCTTGCGGTGTCCTTTCCAGTGACAACAGGGGTAGCAGGGCACGTATTGTATTGTTGCCATCGAGTATAAAAAGATGGGGTTTATATCATATTGCTTGAGTTTATCCTTCTACATCATGTCATCTTGCCTAATGCGTTACTCTGTTCTTATGAACTTAATACTCTAGATGCATGATGGATAGCGGTCGATGTGTGGAGTAATAGTAGTAGATGCAGAATTGTTTCGATCTACTTGTCGTGGACGTGATGCCTATATACATGATCGTGCCTAGATATTCTCATAACTATGCACTTTTCTATCAATTGCTCGACAGTAATTTGTTCACCCATCGTAATACTTATGCTATCTTGAGAGAAGCCACTAGTGAAACCTATGGCCCCCGGGTCTATTTTCCATCATATAAGTTTACATCTATTTTATCTTGCAATCTTTACTTTCCAATCTATATCATAAAAATACCAAAAATATTTATCTTATTATCTCTATCGGATCTCACTTTTGCAAGTGGCCGTGAAGGGATTGACAACCCGTTTATCGCATTGGTTGCAAGGTTCTTATTTGTTTGTGTAGGTACGAGGGATTTACATGTAGCCTCCTACTGGATTGATACCTTGGTTCTCAAAACCGAGGGAAATACTTACGCTACTTTGCTGCATCACCATTTCCTCTTCAAGGGAAAACCAACGCAGTGCTCAAGAGGTAGCACCGCCTATTCGCGATCGCCTAGAAGTACGCCGTATTAGCATCTCCCCGAAGCACCCATCGTTGGGTACCGCGGATCCTCCAGTATGCTTCTTCATCCGTATAGATGGTAGCGAGCTGATCCTCAAGATCATAACACATCATCCACTCATCCGGGGAAATCCTGGAAGTGTCCGCGCGAGAGTCCAAGGCCTGGATGGCAGTAAGGAGGGCTTTCTTGCATTCGCGGAGTTCTCTGCCAAGGTTAGTGCCCCAACCCTTCATAAATTGGTGGGCGAGCTTGGCACAGAACTGCCATGAGTCCACTACCGACATGGCACGGTGGGGGGAAGAGAGCGCGGTGATCCACTTTCCCGCGACCGCCTCGTGGAAACCCACTTGGTTGAGCCAGGAGAGCTCAAACCAAAACATGGCAGGATGGGAGGGTGTTCGTCGGCGGTGGAGAGGAGGAGAGGGGCGTGGTCAGACCCAATCCAAGTAATCGCTTGGAGCGAAGTGAAGGGGCACCTGAGTTCCCATTTCGGGGAGACTAGGGCGCGGTCCAGGATGGATCACGTCGGGTCGGCTTGGCGGTTAGTCCAAGTAAATCTGGCACCAGTCCACTCAAGCTCGCGGAGGCCGAGATCTGCGATGCAGTCGTTGAACATCTGCATCCTAGGGCGGTTGATCCAGTTGTTATTCTTCTCATCCAGAGAGCGGATGAGGTTGAAGTCACCTCCTATGACCACCGAGAGGGTGGAAGCAGAGACCTTCCATTGCAGCTCAGCGATGAAGGTCGGGGAGCGGCGGTGGTCCGCCGGTCCATAGACAATGACAACCTCCCACTTGAAGTTGAGCACCCTTTTGAAGAGCTCCATGATAACGAAAAATTCACACCGGTCCATACCGCCAACCTCAAAGGTGGCATCCTTCACACCTAAAAGGATGCCCCCCCCCCGAGTGCCTAATGGTCCCACTAGAAGGGAGCCAGTGCCAAGCGAAAAGGTGGGGGCTAAGACGCTCTAACCCGGGGAGGGAAAACTCTGTGCGCATGGTTTCCTGGATGGCGGTGATGTCGATGTGCTCGTCACGCATGTACTCAACGAGCTGGCGGCGACGACCGTCATGACCGAACCAGCGGATGTTCCAAAAGAGGACCCACATCTAAACCCCCATAGGGGGCTGCTGTTCGGGAACGTGGTAATTTCAAAAACATTCCTATGATCACGCAAGACCTATCTATGTGATGCATACCAACGAGAGGGGAGAGTGTGTCCATGTACCCTCATAGACCGAAAGCGAAAGAGTTATGACAACGTGGTTGATGTAGTCGTACGTCTTCACGATCCGACCGATCCAAGTACCGAACATACGGCACCTCCGCGTTCAGCACACGTTCAGCTCGATGACGTCCCTCGTACTCTTGATCCAGTGGAGGCCGAGGGTGAGTTCCGTTAGCACGACGGCGTGGTGACAGTGATGATGATGCTCCCGGTGCAGGGCTTCACCTAAGCTCCGCAACGGTATGATCGAGGTGTGTAACTGTGGAGGGGGGCACCACATACAGATAAAAGATCAACTTGTGTGTCTATGGGGTGCCCCCTGGCCACGTATATAAAGGATGGAGGGAGGAGGAGGCCGGCCCTCATAGGGCGCGCCCAAAGTGTGGAGTCCTACTAGGACTCCCTAGTCCTAGTAGGATTCCACCTCCCACATGGAATATGAAAAGGGGAAGGGAGAAGGAGAAGGAAGGAAGAGGGCGCCCCCCTTCCCTAGTCCAATTCGGACCAGTCCATGGGGAAGGGGCGCGGCCACCCTTGAGGCCTTTCTCTCCTTTCCCGTATGGCCCATTAAGGCTCAATACGAATTCCCGTAACTCTCTGGTACTCCAAAAAAATACACGAATCACTCAGAACCTTTCCGATGTCCGAATATAGCCTTCAAATATATCGATCTTTATGTCTCGACCATTTTGATACTCCTCGTCATGTCCATGATCTCATCTAGGGCTCCGAACAACCTTCGGTCATCAAATCACATAAACTCATAATACATATCGTCATCGAACGTTAAGCGTGCGGACCCTACGGGTTCAAGAACTATGTAGACATGACCGAGACACATCTGTGGTCAATAACCAATAGCAGAACCTGGATGCTCATATTGGCTCCTACATATTCTACGAAGATCTTTATCGGTCAAACCGCATAACAACATACGTTGTTCCCTTTGTCATCGGTATGTTACTTGCCCGAGATTTGATTGTTGGTATCATCATACCTAGTTCAATCTCGTTACCGACAAGTCTCTTTACTCGTTCCTTAATATTTCATCCCGCAACCAACTCATTAGTTACAATGCTTGCAAGGCTTATAGTGATGAGTATTACCGAGAGGGCCCAAAGATACCTCTCCGAAACACGGAGTGACAAATCCTAATCTTGATATATGCCAACCCAACAAACACCTTTGGAGACACCTGTAGAGCACCTTTATAATCACCCTTTTATGTTGTGATGTTTGGTAGCACACAAAGTGTTCCTTCGGTATTCGGGAGTTGCATAATCTCATAGTCTGAGGAACTTGTATAAGTCATGAAGAAAGCAGTAGAAATGAAACTGACACGATCATAATGCTAAGCTAACAGATGGGTCATGTCCATCACATCAATTTTCTAATGATGTGATCCCGTTCATCAAATGACAACACATGTCTATGGTTAGGAAACATAACCATCTTTGATTAACGAGCTAGTCAAGTAGAGGCATACTAGGGACTATATGTTTTGTCTATGTATTCACACATGTACTAAGTTTCCGGTTAATACAATTCTAGCATGAATAATAAACATTTATCATGAATTAAGGAAATAAATAATAACTTTATTATTGCCTCTAGGGCATATTTCCTTGATCTCCCACTTGCACTAGAGTCAATAATCTAGTTCACATCACCATGTGATTTAACACAAATATTCACATCTGTGTGTGATTAACACCCATAGCTCACATCGTCATGTGACCAACACCCAAAGGGTTTACTAGAGTCAATAATCTAGTTCACATCGCTATGTGATTAACACCCAAAGAGTACTAAGGTGTGATCATGTTTTGCTCGTGAGAGAAGTTTAGTCAACGGGTCTGTCACAATCAGAGCCGTATGCATTTTGCAAATATTCTATGTCTACAATGCTCTGCATGGAGCTACTCTAGCTAATTGCTCCCACTTTCAATATGTATCCAGATTGAGACATTTGGATTGGTGTAAAATCTTGCATCGACGTAACTCTTTACGACGAGCTCTTTTATCACCTCCATAATCGAGAAATATTTACTTAGTCCTCACTAAGGATAATTTTTGACCGCTGTCCAGTGTTCTACTCTTAGATCACTATTGTATCCCCTTGCCAGAATTCATGGCAAGGTACACAATAGGTCTGGTACACAACACATCATACTTTATAGAACCTATGACTGTGGCATAGGGAATGACTTTCGTTCTCTTTCTATTTTCTGCCGTGGTCGGGTTTTGAGTCTTACTCAACTTTACACCTTGTAATACAGGCAAGAACCCTTTCTTTGACTGATCCATTTTTGAACTTCTTCAAAAATTTATCAAGGTATGTGTTTTGTGAAAGTCCAATTAAGCGTCTTGATCTATCTCTATAGATCTTGATGCCCAATATGTAAGCAGCTTCATTGAGGTCTTTCATTGAAAAACTCTTATTCAAGTATCCCTTTATGCTACCCGGAAATTCTATATCATTTCCAATCAAAAATATGTCATCCACATATAATATTAGAAATGCTACACAGCTCCCACTCACTTTCTTGTAAATACAGGCTTCTCCGAAACTCTGTATAAAACCATATGCTTTGATCATACTATCAAAACGTTTATTCCAGCTCCGAGAGCACTACACAAAAAGACATATCCGTGACATTTTGAGCCGAACGGAATTTTTTTCTGTCATACATATGACACTTCTATGACGATAATTGTGACAAAACCCGGTATCATCATAGATGTGGTGGGCTCCTACTTCTGTGACAAAAAATCATGATAGAAAATGGGCTTTTCGTCCTGGGCGGGCCAGAGACGCGGCTGCATGACATTCTTTGGGCCGTCCATGACGGAAAAAACCGTGGTAGAAGCGAGGGCGAGGAAAATTTCGGGGAGTTCCCAGTTACGGTGGGCGGTCGGGGGCCGAGCGATGCGCGTTTCTCTCGTACATGTACGCGCGTGTGTGCGAGGAGTTGGCTCTAACTGAACCCGAGCGAGGCGTTGGGCTCTAACTGAACCCGAGCGAGGCGTTGGGCTCTAACTGAACCCGAGCAATTGCACAGCAGCCTACGCGTTACTGAACCCGAGCGATCGATCGATGGCTGTTAACTGGACCCGATCGAGCGATTCCTTCGCTACTGCTGCTAACTGAAGCCGATCGATGCTGCCTCTTTAGATGAATAGTGAGTGTTGCGGGGAGGGGATGAGCGGTGGCGGTGGCGTTGAATCTGGATGAACAGGACCCCGTGGTGTGGAGGGCTGGATGAATAGGACGACCCCGTGGAGGGCTGGATGAACAGTAGAAGGTGGAGGGGTGCCCGTGGAGGGGTGGTTGAATAGTAGCCAGTGGAGTAGCGCGCGGTGGAGGCTTGATGAACAGGAGCCCGTGGAGGTTGGAGGAGGTCGACGGTAGCCCGTGGAGGCTGGAGGAGGTCGATGGTGGAGATGAACAGTATCCCGTGGAGTCCCGTTTTGCGGTACGCCACACCCCTCTGATGAACAGGAGCCCGTTTGACCGTGGCGCTCCAACACAAGTCCGTTTTCGTCCGCTTTTGCGGTTCGCCACACCCTCCCGATCAACAGACCCCGTTTCGACCGTAGGAGGTCTGCTTCTCTGCTTTGCGGTATGCGGACCCCTCGATGAATAGGATCCCGTTTGAGCGTGGCGGTCGAACACAAAGGCGTTTCCTCCGTTCTGCGATGCGTCGGCCTCGTTTCCATCGCCTATTCCGTCCAAGCCCTCCCGATGAACACGAACACGGCGACACATTACATTCCGACCCGGCGGTTGGCTACCACGCGTTCCGTTGCCTCCTGATGAACACGACGCATTCCGTTGCCTCCCCATGAACACGACGCGTTCTGTTGCCTCCCCATGAACACGATGACGACGTTGTTTCTCCGTTCCGACCCAGCCCTGTACACGAGTCCTGACCGTACGTATGCGCGAGTAAGCGTTCGAGACCCCGCCCGTATGTACGTACGTGGCCATATTTTCTTTCTTGCACCCTGGCCGTTGTACGTACGTGTACATGCTACGTGCGCGCCTCTACTACGACACGTGCGCGCCTCTACAACGACCAGTATGTACGTACACGTTCGTGACCAGAATGACAATACTACGTAAGCTTCGACCAGGTGGGTCCCGACTGTCAGGCACTTCCTTGCCCGTGAAGATGTAGCTGGTGGGTCCCAGCAGTCAGGGGGGCGAATCTTTTTTTTTGCCCGGACACACTTCCTTGCGTGCGAAATGTAGCTGGTAGGTCCCAGCAGTCAGGGGGGCAAATCGTTTTTTTTTGCCCGGATGCACTTCCTTGCGTGCGAAGATGTAGCTGGTGGGTCCCAGCAGTAGGGGGGTGAATCATTTTTTTGCCCGGATGCACTTCCTTGCGTGCGAAGGTGTAGCTGGTGGGTCCCAGCAGTCAGGGGAAATGTTTTTTCGCGAAATGCGGTGGCCCGTCTGGTGGGTCCCTGCTGTCAGGTGGAGGAATAATTATTTTGCGCGTAATAAGGAGGCACTTCCTTGCGACCGCCGTGGACCCAGCTGTCAGCCTCTTCCGATGGAAGTCGGTCGTTGACCACATTGACCACGCCGCGCCGAGAGCACCACGGCGGTGGACGACGGCGAGGCCTAGGAAGGGGACGACGCGGAGCCGGGGAAGACGCGGCAGTGGATGCCCACGCGAAGAGGAGTACGAGGGTTCACTGGTTCGGCTGAGGTGTGAGGCTTCCGTCGCCGCAAAATAACAGGGGGTGTGGGTGAGTAGAAGGATGGCCTAGCCAGCGGTGGGAGTAGTAGGGGGCGGTGAGGCCTCCGCGGCATCACAGCTGGCCAGGGGAGGCAGGAGCATGCGGCACGATTGGCACTGCTTTGGGCGGCTGGAGCACGAAGGCCAGAGGTTGAAGAAGCACTACGGCCGTTGGATGGACATCGTACGGTCACTGGAGCTAGAATCGTTCATATTGACTAAGTTGACAAAGCCCTCCGTCCACGTAAACTTAGTAGGCCCACAAGTCAGCCTCCCACCAAGGTGAGTCCCAGCTAGCAGGGGGAGTATTCATTTTTTTGTGCGTAATAAGGAGGCATTTCCGGTGGGTCCGAGCTGACAGCGGGGGGAACATTTTTTTCGCGAAATATAGAGGCCCTTCCGGTGGGTCCCAGCTATCAGGTGGAGGAATCATTATTTTGCGCGTAATAAGGAGGCATTTCCCTATGTGGGCCCCTACTGTCAACCTCTTCTGATGACTGTTGTTTGTTGACCATGTTGACCTCGTCGTGCCGAGAGCACAAACGCGGTGGACGAGGGAGAGGCCCAAGAAGAGAACCACCCGGAGCCGGCGAAGCCACCGCAGCGGATGCCCACGCTGAGGGGAGAACGAGCGCCGATCGCTCGATCAAAGTGAGGCCGACATCGCCGGAAAATAGCAGGATGTGTGGGTGGTTAGAGGTATGGCTTTGGCGGCGACAAGCCACCACGGGAGGAGGGAGCAGCAGTCCACCGCGCTTGGTTTGGGCGGCCGGAGCAGAAGATCGAGATTGAAGAAGACGGCGGCCGTTGGATGGACATCCAACGGTCACTGCTGTGTGTTGACTAAGTTGACAAAGCCTTGCGTACGCGTCAAAAAACAAATTAGGATAGCGTCATTGTCAACCTAGTAGGCCCAGAAGTCAGCCTCCAAATCTGTGGAAAACAGCATATAGCCCATTAGCCATTATTTGCAATAATTTACAGCCCATTTGCTAATTCTTAAGGATATTTGAAGCCCATATTATTTTTATTAGCATTATAGACCATATATTTTGGGCACTGCTAAAAAATTCAACGAAATTTTGCATATTTCGGTGGGGTCCGAACTCTTTTAATCACGAAATTTCGAGTCACGTTAAAAATAATTTTCAAAAAAATATATCAAAATAAAATTCAAAAAACAATTCTCCGCAAAAAAATGAATGAGATTTAAAATCTTAACTAGCAAGATACCCGTGCGTTGCACGGAACATGAAGATACATTTGTATGAGTAGTTTATCTTGTGGGAGAAAAGATGATATTTTAATGTAATTGCCAATTGGCTTTGGTTTTTATAAGAGCAGAGAGTAGAAATCCTGGAAAAAATGATATTTTAATGCAATTGCCGGTTGGCTTTGGTTTAAAAATTTACAGCCCATTTCTTACAACTTATAGCCCATTTTCTGGGGAAGCCCATTTCTTACTACTTACATCCCTCCCCGTCTTGAAAGATTTGCAGCCCAACATGGCTGAGAAAAGCAAGTAGGCCTCGGTTTTGGTGTTCTCCAAAAAAAAAGAACTGGGCTAGCCAATTTCAGAAAGAAAAAATATATCAACTGGGCTCGTCATGTGTTTAATAAAAGCGTAAGCGTGGGCTAGACAGACCCTGACCCCATACAAGTAGCTTGAGCTCTGTCTCTAAAACTGAAAAACAACTAGGCGAGCTGCTGGGTCCCTGGTGTTATCCGCTTGTTGTGTAATTTTCTCGTTTATTGACTACATTGACAATGGCGTGGAACCTAGTTGTCAAACAATTAGGAGGAAGTATTTTTTTTGGCTTGTAATAACGAGGCACTTGCTATAAATGCAATGACCCTGGTGGGTCCCTCATCGACCTCTCCACGTGACAAATATCTCCCTGATTCCTCTTGGTTGTTTACCATGTTGACAACGCCAGACGGCGGCATGCACAGCGAGCGAACCAAGGTGGAGAACGACGACAAGGCCTCAGACGGGAACGAACAGCAGCCATGGAAGATGCAGCAGTGTAGTGGCAGGTGGAGGGGAGTACGAGGGCAACAACATGCAAGTCAAGCATACAAATGGTACAAAAACCCCAAGGATTAATTGTTCATCAAATTTTTAGACAAAACCCAGATTTAACATGACAGTAACATCTAACCCAACCACTCTTTTTTGCAGTCACAAACAAATGGATCGGTCTGATCCATAAAATAAACATCCTGTGCAAAAAAAATTATTTCAGGATGTCTACAACTTGTTGTAAATAGAAGCCGAGCACGTTTAGAAGCCCATTTGTCCACCTGAAACTTCTTGTTTTGCTATTCAACATGTTAAATGCGAGAAATCTCTTGCCGTAAAAATTAAGCCTCATGGACAATAGTAACCTCGCATTCAACAGAAGAATGTGACAAAGCTTCATTTGCACAGTTGGATGCATATCATCCCATCGTTATTTTCCTCAAATGAATGTCATGAGATCTGAGAAAATCCTTGTGCTTATTATGCCAGCGATTGGTTATATGTTTTTCTCCATGTGGTTCTGCCTAAGTAGACATGAAGATTGAAAACAGTTAAGGTCTGAAAAAAGAGTATGTCGAAAGAACGACAATTTGGACAGTTAATTCTAGTACAATATATACGGGCTTTCAATGTGCATGAAATCATCACCTCTATGTATAAATTCTCCAGAGATCGAAAGCATCGCAGCAAGCCAATAATTATGTCCAGATCAAAACTATACATTCTGATATATATGATCTTGACAGAATCCAGTAGCATTGATAGGCTATCAATGGACGAACTCTTCATTGAGCATATAACATAATATTCGTACCCAAGGTGTACTCCAAGATGATATAAAACTTATGGGCACAAATGAAAAATGCAGCATATGATTACAAATGTGTAGATGATAATATACGGTACCTGAAAAAGTGAGGAGCCAAACACCAACTCCTTGTGATTATTAAACGGGTCACGAATTACACCCAAGGTCTCCGGTTTGGTAGCAGAGACTACGCTTATTTCTGAAGGTGTATAACAATTATGAAGGAGCAACCTTTCAAGTGAAGGGCATCTTCGATGATGAGCTGCTGTCCTTTAAAACAAATTCCAATGCTTTTAAGGTGAGGCAACTTTATTTGGAGACAAGCGACACTGATTTCTATTCCCAAAACAATCGACAAAGCGCTCGAGGCAGGGCAACTGGAGTGGATGATCTTGTCTTGATGAGGCCTCCGGCAGATAAACCACCACAAGCGAAAGTTTTTTTAGCAGTGGGAGTCAAAGCATTTGTACCAGCTCGTCTGGTAGATGGCACCGGGCGAAGGTGGCGGTGTGGAGAGAGGAGGAAAACCACGAGATGGACAACGGTGGTGTGGCCACGAATTCTTTGTATGTTCGTGGTATGAAAGTTTCGTGGTAATGGTAGAACTCAAACTGCAGGAGTTTTCTGAATTCAGGGGATGTCAGCCAAGTGTCCACCTTGCCGGGTATGGACAACATGTAGCTTGTCGGGATGAAGAGGCATTGAACGGGGCCCTGCTAGTGAGAAGAGACGATGGCTCTGAGGAGATCAAATTCAGGAAGGACAGATATCTGACGACAGTCGAGATTGAGGGGCGCGGTGCGCCATAGAGGGCGCCACCAAGTTGAGAGGACTTGTGTGCGGCAGCAATCCTTGGTGGGGAGAAGCGAGATGATCTCCTCAAGGATGACGCCCGGGAGATCGCTGATGCGGTCCACCGGAGATTCTACCGGTTCCTCAGATCCGGGTGGGGGGGGGGGGGCTCGCCGCTTCTCCCCGCGCTACCGGGTGCGGGATCTACAACCGGCGTCGCCGCTGGCGGGAGCCTCATCTTCTTGGCGCTGGGGCCAGCCGACTCCATTTTCCTCGTGCGCGTCGCGCCGAGCTCACGGGTTTGAGCAGAGTAGCTAGAGACGAGCCTAGTGGCAGTGCGAGTGGGGAAGAAGGAGGGATGGGGATTTCTGTAGGAGTGGAAGAAGAGGAGGAAGAAGGTGAGTGGGGTTTTCTTGACGAGTGAGGAAGATTGGGGAGCGGGGGGAATTGGGGGGGGGGGGGGAGAGACGGAAGTGGGAGAGCGAGCTGTTCGTGTTTATAAGGCCCGCTGCACTAACTAATCGCTTTTTCCCAAGAACCGCTCTCTTCTTTTGCGTTCTTTGCATTGGAGTGGCGCATGGGCTTGGCCGATCGCCATGCATGCAGGATGCATGTGCCCTTGACCAACATATGCTGCTGGTTTGTTACTAGGCCTATTTAATAGGGTGGTTATGGAGTAAATTAAGGAGATTTATTTTCTCTGTGCATCCTCCAAATTAGAGGATGCGGTAATCGATGCGAACACTCACATTAAACTAACATTCAGAAGAACAAAAGTTCAACATGTCTATGCATCTCAATGATTCACCATACTATAACCAATACAAAGCTGTGAGAAGGTGTGGAAATAAAGAAAATTGGTCGATGCTTCTCTGAGCAAAGGGCCTCCCTGCGCACGCATTAATTTCCTGGGCATGCTTGTTTCTTCTCAATGTTGCGAGCACTTTGAGCATGTTGGCAACTCCACAGCTAGCTAGCTGCCTCATCTTGCAATTGATGCTGACACATTTGCAGCAAACACATGAGGCAATAGAGATGACTCAACATGGGTCCATATTGTGTAGTTCCCCTGAAATCATATTCATTGTCCTGAATCTGAAAAGATAGGAAAACAGTAGCTATACTTAAACGGTGTTGCAAAACAGTAGCACATATCAATAGCTCGGCATGACAAAACACGATCATCTGGACGAAGGGGATCTTGACCTGCTCGAGGAAGATTATATATAATTTCATAAGTCCTTGGTTGATTTCCACCTTCGCTGCAATGCTTGTTTGCTCCTCCACACATGACAGGATCGTTCCGCATCGCATTCAGCAAGTCAACGTCTGAATAAGCTAATTTCATCTTGCGGTGGTCATTGTACCTAGTTATGAATGTAGGAATACCGAGCACCATGAGGTTAGCTGATAGCAGTTAGATGCAGCCATATAAATTTTGTGCGGTGCTACCAAAATTGAGGTTTGTATCCCTTCCCGTTATGAGAATTCTTCTTGAAGTTGGTAGAATGTGACGGCTTGTTCTTTGCATCAAACTTGCCTTTCCCCTGAGATTTGTTCTTGTCGTTTTAGGGCTAGCTGGGCTAGAAGTTCTTCTTGTGTACCATGTGGGCACTAGAAGCTCCCTCAGCGACCCGAGCACGTGTGTCTTTTGCTCTCGCCTTCTCCTCAAACAGAAAACTCATGTCTCTTGTTTTTCAGAGAAGTAGCAAAATCGTTCCACGAAGGTGGAAGCTTGGCAATGATGGTCCCAGCAACAAACTTGTCTGGCAACACACACTTAAAGTATTCAAGTTCCTTAGAGAGTGACTGTATATCATGAGTCTGCTGAACAACAGAGTGCTCATCAGTCATCTTGTAGTCACAGAATTGCTCCATGACGTACAACTCGTTGCCAGCGCCCGATGGCCCAAACGTGGCCTCGAGCGCAGCCCACATGTCCTTGCCGCTGTCAAACGACATATATGAATCCACAATGGAATCGTCAAGAACACTCAAAGTAGGCGGCTTTGAAGAGGGTATCCATGTTCAAAAGCTTCCCTACTGTAGGATTAAGATAAGCCCTCGGGCTTACCCTTAGTGGCGTCATAGCGATTACATGATCTGAAACCAATATACTGCTCTTGTGCGCCACCTTTTATATTGCACCCCTTAAAAGTAGGCGGCTTCAAAAGCGCAAAGAAACCACTCGGAGTAAATTGCCTGTAATCAGGTTTTTGGATTGGATTGATGAATATACGAGCAATTTAGTATGAGATTTAATCTGAATCAGCAGTAAATAGATCATGACGACAATTGCAAACATCAAAGTAATGATGCTAACTAAACCAGGAGGACAGAATCACATACTATACAGCGGGAGCAGAACCGATGTGGTTGATGTTGTCACTCATGTCGTTGATGAAGAGGTTACTGAGGTCGGGGAAGAAGGCTCTCGTTGAGGATGTCGTCGCTGGCAGCAGTCACTGGAGTGTGCTCCCCAAAAACTTGATCGCCCCTCTCCCGTACAGGATCACGAAAGGCGGGGTACGGAGGACTGCTGTCCCTTCTCGCGGTGCATGCCATAAGGAGGGCTGGAGAAGAATTGCATGGCGGCGCTAAGATCTGGAACGGTGCGAAACCATATGATACAGCGGCGGCTAGAGTAGAGCATGTCAGGTCGGTCGTGCGAGTATAATAGTAGGCCTTTGTCCCCCAAACCCCACGTCCAAGTCAATAATAGCTCAAAAAAGTCAATAATAGCCCCACCAAGGTTTGTCTCAAAAAAACGGAGTAATTAAGGCGTCCGTTAGTCCCTTCAGTATAAGTACTATATCATTAATAATGGCCCCACCTTTTGTCTCACAAAGTATGTTGGAGTACAACCGGCTACACGTTTACAATCCGCTTCTCTTCTCTCTCCTCTTCTCTCTCCATCAATTAAGCACAAATACTATATTTAAATCCTTATAGCCTGCTTATGTCATCTAATTGTAGTACTTGCTCTAAAGTTACTCTCCACTGTGTAGTCTGAAATGCCGGGCGTGTAGCGGGCGGTGCCCTTGTTCGGCGTGCCGCTTCAACGGCGGAAGCAGTGAGAGGTCGCGTCGCCCTGACTTGCCATCAATGTGGAGCGGCGGGCTCAGCTGGCACCGGGCGAGAAGCGCGCGTGGGAGGGGGGAGTGGTTTTTGTTGGGCCAAGAAGGTGAGAAGCCAACTTGGGATTGGTCCGGACGGGGAAATATCATGTGCTCCCATACTCTGCATATGACACTAGTCTATGTTACTACTCCCTCCTTTCCGGTTTATAGAGATGTTTAGAGTAACATAGTAATATGTTACAATATAAGTTACTCCCCACTATGACCAGCCTTGGCCTCTCCCAAAGGCTCCACCATGTATAGCTGCTAAGCCTGCCACGTAGGCATAAAATATGATGTGGCACCAATAAACTAAGCACCTATGCATTGAAGACTTGAGTTACTAAGCCATTTAATGCACTTAGCACCTCATCTAAAGAGCATGGTTAATAGTATAGCCAGCTGCTGGCTATAAGCCAGTGCCATGTCATCTACATCCCATCTTATAGTCAACATGTACAATAGTAGATCAAAAGAGTGTACTAATTTTTTATTATGTGGCCCATCTTTCATTCTCACAAAGTGCCTAGGAGCACGTGCTAGAGCTGGCTCTTCATGAAGAGCCTGCTTAGAGCAAGTACAATAGAGCTGAGTCAGCGGGCTATAAGGAATAAACTAGTATATTTCTGTTTAGTTGGAGGAAAGAGAAGAGGAGAGAGAAGGTAAGCGGGCTCTTCGTGAAGAGCCAGCTCTAGCACGTGCTCCTAGGCACTTTGTGAGAATGAAAGGTGGGCCACATAATAAAAAAATAGTACACTATTTTGATCTATTATTGTATATGTTGACTATAAGATGGGCTGTAGATGACATGGCACTGGCTTATAGCCACCAGCTGGCTATACTATTAACCATGCTCTTACCTTCTCTCTCATCTTCTCTTTCCTCCAACTAAGCAGAAATATACTAGTTTATTCCTTATAGCCCGCTGACTCAGCTCTATTGTACTTGCTCTAAGAACATCTAAGCACTTACTAGCAACCCCTTGACCGTGGACCTTGACGGTGTACGTCACCTTGTGTCTCATAATTTTCCTCGTCATCATCTAAGTCCTAGAAGATCTCACCCACATCATCATTAGCATGCAGCCGCCTTGATAGACAACATGCACAGAAGGAGTAGAGGCGACTGGGACGCACCACCACCACATCGTGGGCACTCCGTATGTGCTCGTGTGCGTGCAGCGTGCGTGTTTTTCCATCGGTGCTAGCTCTAAGGCCGAGGCTGCGGTCGTCTTCATCTCCGACTAGTAGTTGAGCAACGACGGCAAAGAGGTGCTGCAAGAGATGCGTATGCGCCGTTGCATGCGAGCTTCGCCGTAGCACGACGAACCAGACGTCGCCGCGGATGGCGCACGCCTCCATGCAGCCGAGTGTGTGCGCATGCATGTGTTATTCACGTGCATTCTGCGGCCGAGTGTGTGTGCATGCACGTCTTGTGTACGTACGTTGTGTGCTCCATGCTGTGCGCGTATGTGCATGAGTTGGATCGGATGGAGTTAGTGCGTTGGCTTGTGTACATGCGTGGCTGCATGCGTCCTGTACATGTGTGGCTTGTTGCGTGGTTATAAAGCAGACTAAGGCGTAGCCTAGTGGTGGGAAGGGGCTGATGCCTTCCCACCCACCCAGGTTCAAGGCATGGTACTTGCAATTTGGGTTTGTTGCACCAATTATACTGTAGGGGGTTCCCTTACAGTCTTTCTATCAAAAAAATTCAATATAAACTACTCCCTCCGTTCCTAAATATAAGTCTTTCTAGCCATTTCAAATAGACTACAACATACAGATGTATGTAGACATATTTTAGAGTGCAGATTCACTCATTTTGTTTCGTATGTAGTCCCTTATTGAAATCTCTAAAAAGACTTATATTTGGGAACGGAGGGAGTATAAAACACCTTCAACTTAGCTTCCTGATGTACCGTTTCTAGTGGTTAGCGAAAAGTTCATGTTCTTTTATTTGTTTATAGGTGGGCAGGCGGCAAAAAACAGGGGAAAACGCGCAAGGTTCCTTGCAGACGCTCCACCGCGAGGTTCCTTGCTCCTTCTCGGTCGTCGGGAATCTATGCTCTTCAACTATTTTCTTTTACGTGAGCTTTGTTCATCCTTTTCCCAACACGCGAGACATCTAGCATCAAGGTGCACGTGTCATGCAAGAAAATGGAGATAATCAGATAAGTAGTGCGTAAGTGAGTCGTGCGGGGGGAAAAGCAGGGGAAACCCTTTTTGGTAAGTGAATCGTGCACTTCGATGGCACCTACGCAATATTTTTTCTCCTCGATGGCACGTGAATAGTGCACGTACTCAACGACGGAGCACGGGATGGTAGCAATGACATGGTCAGCCCTTTTTTGGAGAGAGTATGTACTAATAGTAAATAACTATGATGTGTCCCATCAACTCGCAGAACGACGAGAATCTTGATTACGCCTTCTCCCTCGCCAATGCGTGCGCGGTGGCTTGCAGCACGAGGATAAACTTTTGCTTACAAGCGGTGGACGTGCATCAGTTCATTTGGTGTCAGATTGCCAGAAGCACTACTGTAGAACCATCGACTTCCGGAAGAGGCGAAGAGCCAAGCGCAAGGTCACCTACTAACCTTAGGCTAGGCGTAGTGGGAGTAACATAAGTAGGGGTACCTCCTTTTTTTATTCTAGAAACAACCACACGCGAATATCAAGGTGCTGGTTACGTATGTTGGGGAACGTAGCAGAAATTCAAAATTTTCCTACGAGTCACCAAGATCTATCTATGGAGAGACTAGCAACGAGAGAGAGGGGAGTGCATCTACATACCCTTGTAGATCGCTAAGCGGAAGCGTTCAAGAGAACGGGGTTGAAGGAGTCGTACTCGTCGTGATCCAAATCACCGGAGATCCTAGTGCCGAACGGACGACACCTCCGCGTTCAACACACGTAGAGCCCGGTGACGTCTCCCATGCCTTGATCCAGCAAGGAGAGAGGGAGAGGTTGAGGAAGACTCCATCCAGCAGTAGCACAACGGCGTGGTGGTGGTGGAGGACCATGGCAATTCTGCAGGGCTTCGCCAAGCACCTACGGGAGAGGAGGAGGTGTCACGGGAGGGAGGGAGGCACTAGGGCTTCAGGTGCGGCTTCCCTCCCTCCCCTCCACTATATATAGGGGCAAGGGAGAGGGGAGGGGCGCAGCCCTGGCCCTTCCTCCAAGGAAGGGTGTGGCTAGGGAGGAGTCCATCCTCCCCAAGGCACCTAGGAGGTGCCTTCCCCCTTTAGGACTCTCCCTTTCCCTTATCTCTTGGCGCATGGGCCTCTTGGGGCTGGTGCCCTTGGCCCATATAGGCCAAGGCGCACACCCCTACAGTCCATGTGGCCCCCCGGGGCTGGTCTGGTGGACCCTCTGGTGGACCCCCGGACCCCTTTCGGCACTCCCGGTACAATACCGATAATGCGCGAAACTTTTCCTGCAACCAAAACAAGACTTCCCATATATAAATATTTACCTCCGGACCATTCCGGAACTCCTCGTGACGTCCGGGATATCATCTAGGACTCGAACAACATTCGCAACCACATACAAACTTCCTTTATAACCCTAAGCGCCATCGAACCTTAAGTGTGTAGACCCTACGGGTTCGAATAATCTGAGACATGACCGAGACGTTCTCCGGTCAATAACCAACAGCGGGATCTAGATACCCATGTTGGCTCCCACATGTTCCACGATGATCTCATCGGATGAAACACGATGTCAAGGACTCAATCGATCCCGTATACAGTTCCCTTTGTCTAGCGGTATAGTACTTGCCCGATATTCGATCGTCGGTAATACCGATACCTTGTTCAATCTCGTTACCGGCAAGTCTCTTTACTCGATCCGTAACACATCATCCCGTGATCAACCCCTTGGTCACATTGTGCACATTATGATGATGTCCTACCGAGTGGGCCCAGAGATACATCTCCGCTTACACAGAGTGACAAATCCCGATCTCGTTTCGTACAACCCAACAGACACTTTTGGAGATACCTGTAGTACACCTTTATAGCCACCCAGTTACGTTGTGACATTTGGTACACCCAAAGCAATCCTACGGCATCCGGGAGTTGCACAATCTCATGATCTAAGGAAAAGATACTTGACATTAGAAATGCTTTAGCATATGAACTACACGATCTTTGTGCTAGGCTTAGGATTGGGTCTTTTCCATCACATCATTCTCCTAATGATGTGATCCCGTTATCAACGACATCCAATGTCCATGGTCAGGAAACCGTAACCATCTGTTGATCAACGAGCTAGTCAACTAGAGGCTTACTAGGGACATGGTGTTGTCTATGTATCCACACATGTATCTGAGTTTCCAATCAATACATTTATAGCATGGATAATAAACGATTATCATGAACAAGGAAATATAATAATAACTAATTTATTATTGCCTCTAGGGCATATTTCCAACAGTCTCCCACTTGCACTAGAGTCAATAATCTAGTTCACATCGCCATGTGATTAACACTCACAGGTCACATGGCCCTGTGACCAACATCCAAAGAGTTTACTAGAATCAATAATCTAGTTCACATCACTATGTGATTAACACTCAATGAGTTCTGGGTTTGATCATGTTTATGCTTGTGAGAGTGGTTGTAGTCAACGGGTCTGCAATATTCAGATCCCTATGTACTTTTTGCAAATCTCTAGGTCATATTGTAAATGCTGCTTCCACGCTCCACTTGGAGCTATTCCAAATGATTGCTCCACTATATGTATCCGGTTTGCTACTCAGAGTCATTCGGATAGGTGTTAAAGCTTGCATCGACGCAACTCTTTACGTCGAACTCTTTATCACCTCCATAACCTAGAAACATGTCCTTATTTACTCCAAGGACAATTTTGACCGCTGTCCAATGATCCATTCCTGGATCATTCTTGTACCCCTTGATTGACTCATGGCAAGGCACACTTCCGGTGCGGTACACAACATAGCATACTATAGAGCCTACATCTGAAGCATAGGGAACGACCTTCGTACTTTCTCTCTCTTCTGCCGTGGTCGAGCTTTAACTCTTAACTTCATACCTTACAACTCAGGAAAGAACTCCTTCTTTGACTGATCCATCTTGAACATCTTCAAGATCATGTCAAGGTATGTGCTCATTTGAAAGTACCATTTAGCGGTTTTTGATCTATCCTCATAGATCTTGATGCTCAATGTTCAAGCAGCTTAATCCAGGTTTTTCTATTGAAAAACACTTTTCAAATAACCCCATATGCTTTCCAGAAATTCTACATCATTTCTGATCAACAATATGTCAACAACATATACTCATCAGAAATTCTATAGTGCTCCCACTCACTTCTTTGGAAATACAAGTTTCTCATAAACCTTGTATAGACCCAAAATCTTTGATCGTCTCATCAAAGCGTACATTCCAACTCCGAGATGCTTACTCCAGTCCTTAGAAGGATTGCTGGAGCTTTGCATACTTGTTAGCGTCTTCGTGATTGTCAAAACTTTCCGGTTGTATCACATACAACCTTTCCTCAAGAAAAGCATCAAGGAAACAATGTTTTGACATCCTATATGCAAGATTTCATAAATAATGCAGTAACTGCTAATCCAATTCAAACAGACTCTTAGCATCGCTACGAGTGAGAGAGCCTCACCGTAGTCAACTCCTTGAAGTTGACGGGAAACATGTTTAACGACAAGTCGAGCTTTCTTAATGGTGATACTTACCATCATTGTCTGTCTTTCTTTTAAAATCCATCTTTACCCAACGTCCTTACGACCATCATGTATTCCTTCCAAAGTCATGGATCTTTCTCGGATGTTATGGCCTCGAGCCATTTGTCGGAATCCGGGCCCACCATCGCTTCTCCATAGCTCGTAGGTTCATTGTTGTCTAGCAACATGACCTCTAAGACAGGAGTACGTACCACTCTGAAGTAGTACGCATCCTTGTCGACCTACGAGGTTTGGTAGTGACTTGATCCGAAGTTTCATGATCACTATCATAAGCTTCTACTTCAATTGGTGTAGGCGCCATAGGAACAACTTCCAAAGGCCCTGCTACACACTAGTTGAAGTGACGGTTCAATAACCTCATCAAGTCTCCACCATCCTCCCACTCAACTTTCCGAGACAAACTTTTCCTCGAGAAAGGACCCGATTCAAGAAACAATCCCTATTGCTTTCGGATCTGAACTAGGAGGTATACTCAACTATTTTTGGGTGTCCTATGAAGATGCATTTATCCGCTTTGGGTTCGAGCTTATCAACCTGAAACCTTCTCACATAAGCGTCGCAGCCCCAAACTTTTAAGAAACGACAACTTAGGTTTCTCCAAACCATAGTTCAAACGGTGTCGTCTCAACGGAATTACGTGGTGCCCTATTAAAGTGAGTGCGGTTGTCTCTAATGCCTAACCCATGAACTATAGTGGTAATTCGATAAGAGACATCATGGTACGCACCATATTCAATAGGGTGCAACTATGATGTTCGGACACACCATCACACTATGGTGTTCCAAGCGGTATTAATTGTGAAACAATTTCCACAGTGTCTTAATTGCGTGCCAAAGCCCGTAACTCAGATACTCATCTCTATGATCATATCATAGACATTTTATCCTCTTGTCATGATGATCTTCAACTTCACTTTGAAATTACTTGAAGCATTCAATAATTCAGACTTGTGTTTCACCAAGTAAATATACTCAGTATCTACTCAAATCATCTGTGAAGTAAGAACATAACGATATCCATCACAGGCCTCAAAGCACTCATTGGACTGCACACATCAAAATGTGTTACTTCCAACAAGTTGCTATCTTGTTCCATCTTACTGAAACCGAGGCTTTTTAGTCATTTTGCCCATGTGGTATGATTTGCATATCTCAAGTGATTCAAAATCAAGTGAGTCCAAACGATCCATCTGCATGGAGTTTCTTCATGCGTATACACCAATAGACATGGTTTGCATGTCTCAAACTTTTCAAAACGAGTGAGTCCAAAGATCCATCAACATGGAGCTTCTTCATGCTTTTATACCAATATGACTTACATGGCGATTGCCACAAGTAAGTGGTACCATCATTACTATCTTATATCTTTTGGCATGAAAATGTGTATTACTATGATCGAGATTCAATAAACCATTCCTTTAGGTGCAAGACCATTGAAGGTATTATTCAAATAAATAGAGTAACCATTATTCTCCTTAAATGAATAACCGTATTGCGATAGACATAATCCAATCATGTCTATGCTCAACGCATAAACACCAAATGACAATTATTCTGGTTTAATACTAATCTTGATGGTAGAGGGAGCGTATGATGTTTGATCACATCAAACTTGGAAACACTTCCAACACATATCGTCACTCACCTTTAGCTAGTCTCCGCTTATTCCGTAGCCTTTTATTTCGAAAGTTACTAACACTTAGCAACCGAACCGGTATCTAATACCACGGTGCTACTAGGAGTACTAGTAAAGTACACAATAACTTAATGTATATCCAATATACTTCTATCGACCTTGCCAGCCTTCTTATCTACCAAGTATCTAGGGTAATTCTGCTCCAGTGGCTGTTCCCCTTATTACAGAAGCACTTAGTCTCGGGTTTCAGTTCAACCTTGGGTTTCTTCATTAGAGAAGCAGCTGATTTGCTGTTTCATGAAGTATCCCTTCTTGCCCTTGCCCTTCTTGAAACTAGTGGTTTCACCAACCATCAACAATTGATGCTCCTTGTTGATTCCTACTTTCGAGGTGTCAAACATCGCGAATATCTCAAGGATCATCATATCTATCCCCGATTTGTTATAGTTCATCACGAAGCTCTAGCAGCTTGGTGGCAATGACTTTGGAGAAACATCACTATCTCTGGAAGATCAACTCCCACTCGATTCAAGTGATTGTTGCACTCAGACAATCTGAGCACAAGCTCAACCAATGAGCTTTACTCCCTTATTTTGCGTGCTAAGAAAATCGTCGGAGGTCTTATACCTCTTGACGTGGGCACGAGCCTGAAATCCCAATTTCAGCCCTCGAAACATCTCATATGTTCCGCGATGTTTCGAAAAACGTCTCTGGTGCCTCAACTCTAAACCGTTTAACTGAACTATCACATAGTTACCAAAACGTGTATGTCTGATGTTCGCAACATCCATGCATTTACGCTTGGGGTTCAAGACATCGAGCGATGCATTAAGGACATAAGCTTTCTTACGTCCGCATAATCGCCATCACAATTTTCAACTATATTTTCTCTAGGAACATATCTAAAATAGTAGAACTAAAGCGCGAGCTATGACATAATTTGCAAAGGGCTTTTGACTATGTTCTGGATAATTAAGTTCATCTTATGAACTCCCACTTAGATAGACATCCCTCTAGTCATCTAAGTGATTACATGATCCGAGTCAACTAGGCCGTGTCCAATCATCACGTGAGACGGACTAGTCATCATCGGTGAACATCTTCATGTTGATCGTATCTACCATACGACTCATGCTCGACCTTTCGGTCTCTTGTGTTCCGAGGCCATGTCTGTACATGCTAGGCTCGTCAAGTCAACCTAAGTGTTTCGTGTGTAAATCTGGCTTACACCCGTTGTATGTGAACGTAAGAATCTATCACAACCGATCATCACGTGGTGCTTGAAGCATTTAACTTCCGCAACGATGCACAGTTAGGGGAACACTTTCTTGAAATTTTAATGAGGGATCATCTTATTTACTACCGTCGTTCTAAGCAAATAAGATGTATAAACATGATAAACATCACATGCAATCAAATAGTGACATGATATGGCCAATATCATTTTGCTCCTTTTGATCTCCATCTTGGGGGCTCCATGATCATCATCGTCACCGGCATGACACCATGATCTCCATCATCATGATCTCCATCATCGTGTCTCCATGAAGTTGTCTCGCCATCTTATTACTTCTACTACTATGGCTACCGTTAGCAATAAAGTAAAGTAATTACATGGCGTTGTTCAATGACACGCAGGTCATACAATAAATTAAGACAACTCCTATGGCTCCTGCCGTTGTCATACTCATCAACATGCAAGTCGTGATTCCTATTACAAGAACATGATCAATCTCATACATCACATATCATTCATCACATTCTTCTTGGCCATATCACATCACATAGCATACCCTGCAAAAACAAGTTAGACGTCCTATAATTATTGTTTGCATGTTTTACGTGGCTGCTATGGGTTTCTAGCAAGAACATTTCTTACCTACGCAAAACCACAACGTGATATGCCAATTGCTATTTACCCTTCATAAGGACCCTTTTCATTGAATCCGTTCCGACTAAAGTGGGAGAGACTGGCACCCGCTAGCCACCTTATGCACCAAGTGCATGTAAGTCGGTGGAACCTGTCTCACGTAAGTGTACGTGTAAGGTCGGTTCGGGCTGCTTCATCCCACAATACCGTCGAAACAAGATTGGACTAGTAACGGTAAGCATATTGAACAAAATCAACGCCCACAACTACTTTGTGTTCTACTCGTGCAAAGAAACTACGCAATAGACCTAGCTCATGATGCCACTGTTGGGGAACGTAGCATAAATTCAAAATTTTCCTACGAGTCACCAAGATCTATCTATGGAGATACTAGCAACGAGAGAGAGGGGAGTGCATCTACATACCCTTGTAGATCGCTAAGCAGAAGTGTTCAAGAGAACGGGGTTGAAGGAGTCGTACTCGTCGTGATCCAAATCACCGGAGATCCTAGTGTCGAACGGACGGCACCTCCGCGTTCAACACACGTACAGCCCGATGACGTCTCCCATGCCTTGATCCAGCAAGGAGAGAGGGAGAGGTTGAGGAAGACTCCATCCAGCAGCGGCACAACGGCGTGGTGGTGGTGGAGGAGCGTGGCAATCTGCAGGCTTCGCCAAGCACCTGCAAGCAGGAGGAGGTGTCACGGGAGGGAGGGAGGCGCGGGGGCTTGAGGTGCGGCTGCCCTCCCTCCCTCCACTATATATAGGGGCAAGGGAGAGGGAGGCGCAGCCTTGGCCCTTCCTCCAAGGAAGGGTGCGGCTAGGAGGAGTCCATCCTCCCCAAGGCACCTAGGAGGTGCCTTCCCCCTTTAGGACTCTCCCTTTCCCTTATCTCTTGGCGCATGGGCCTCTTGGGGCTGGTTCCCTTGGCCCATATAGGCCAAGGCGCACACCCCTACAGCCCATGTGGCCCCCCGGGGCTGGTGGACCCCCTGGTGGACCCCCGGACCCCTTTCGGCACTTCCAGACAATACCGATAATGCGAAACTTTTCCGAGAACCAAAACAAGACTTCCCATATATAAATCTTTACCTCCGGACCATTCCGAACTCCTCGTGACATCCGAGATCTCATCCGGACTCGAACAACATTCGGTAACCACATACAAACTTCCTTTATAACCCTAGCGTCATCGAACCTTAAGTGTGTAGACCCTACGGGTTCGGGAATAATGCAGACATGACCGAGGCGTTCTCCGGTGAATAACCAACAGCGGGATCTGGATACCCATGTTGGCTCCCACATGTTCCACGATGATCTCATCGGATGAACCACGATGTCAAGGACTCAATCGCTCCCGTATACATTTCCCTTTGTCTAGCGGTATAGTACTTGCCCGAGATTCGATCGTCGGTATACCGATACCTTGTTCAATCTCGTTACCGGAAAGTCTCTTTACTCGTTCCGTAACACATCATCCCGTGATCAACCCCTTGGTCACATTGTGCACATTATGATGATGTCCTACCTAGTGGGCCCAGAGATACCTCTCCATTTACACAGAGTGACAAATCCCAATCTCGATTCGTGCCAACCCAACAGACACTTTCGGAGATACCTGTAGTGCACCTTTATAGCCACCCGATTCGTTGTGACGCTTTGGTACACCCAAAGCATTCCCTACGGCATCCGGAGTTGCACAATCTCATGGTCTAAGGAAAAGATACTTGACATTAGAAAAGCTTTAGCATATGAACTACACGATCTTTGTTCTAGGCTTAGGATTGGGTCTTTTCCATCACATCATTCTCCTAATGATGTGATCCCGTTATCAACGACATCCAATGTCCATGGTCAGGAAACCGTAACCATCTGTTGATCAACGAGCTAGTCAACTAGAGGCTTACTAGGGACATGGTGTTGTCTATGTATCCACACATGTATTTGAGTTTCCTATCAATACAATTATAGCATCGATAATAAACGATTATCATGAACAAGGAAATATAATAATAAATAATTTATTATTGCCTCTAGGGCATATTTCCAACAATGTAGAACAAATTTCTCGAAGTCCGTGCTCAGCCCTCCTCTATCTCTCTTCTCAGCCAGCCAGCGGACGCGCGGAGCCCATCGTCTGTTTGCTCACATGCGGTCCCACATGTTAGTGAAAACGCAAGCGGACCCATCGAACTCGCACATCTTTCACCTCGACGTCTTTGGTGATGAAAAACAAATCCAATAAAGATCTTCGATGGCCGCTTTTGGAGTTACTTCAAGAGTAGTAAGATTCTATTTACAGTTTAACCCAAGATGCACATCACGTGGCTTCAACTACCACTCTATTTTCTTGCATGACACGACCTGGATGCTGGATGTCCCATGTGTCGGCAAAAGGAGGAAGAACCCGATCAAATCTTCGGTTGTGCTCTCGGATTAGACTAGTTGTGCTAACTTAAAAACATTTATTGTGTACTCCCTCCGTTCCAAAATAATTGACTTCCATTTGTCCAAAAATGGATGTACCTATATACTAAAACATGTCTAGATACATATATATTTTGACAAATAGAAGGCATGTATTGTGCAACGGAGGGACTAGAATGGATGCAAGTTTTGGTATTGAGAAGAAGAGTACATCCATATTGATAGAGCGTTGGAGTTGGCCTTACAAGTGGGACCGCAGTTGAGGAAACCGACTATTGGCAAACCCCCACCTCGCCCGCCGTGCGATGGCTGAAGTTAGAGAAACGACGAGGTTGAAGAGATTGCTCTAGCACGGACTCCAAGAAATAATATGGTGTCAGATGGATGTCGTGGTGGTGGCGTGTGCCGTACTCCTAGACGTGAATGCTTGTTCTGGCCCATGCCACCCTACTACTCCTACTACTTACTATATAGTACTCCCTCCGGTCCTTTTTAGTTTGCGTATAACACATGACCCGCATACCAAGATGAGAATTTCGTGGATGATTTTGGACTAGTCTACCCCTCCGTTTGCATGGAGAAAGCTGCAGCCCTTTATTTACTGATGCAAACTGACTGGCTGCATGTAGCGGTATTTTACTCCCACGCATGGTCCCTGCATGCTTACCAGGCCACATGCATCCATAACCTCCCGTGCACAGTCCCACATGCAAACCGATTGGCCGCGAGGCGCGCCTCTCGCTCGGGAACGCATGCGAAAAGTTGCATGCAAAGCAAATAATTAGGGGCAAAATAGGAAAGAATGACCAAAACTTCCTACCGCGCAGACTAATACAAGAAAAACGGAAAAACCTTAGATGCAAAGTAAAGAGGACCGTAGGGAGTACTAGTATCGAGGATTTGAGGTGTTGGTTACGTACAGCGAACACATTAACATATGGCTACAGTAAAAACACCCGCCCGACGCGCGAAGCATGTGAAGCTAGTACAAATAGTGTACTACTTTTGTTGTTTGGCCTCATCCTATAACCTGTTGAAATGCACGTAAAATTTTTTATTCGTAAAATATTTTTTTGCCTCGTCGCACCACTCACTCAGAGAAGCGACTCGAAAGCCATTCATAAATTTAGTAAGTTTATCACAGGCATATCATTTTATTACATACAACAGGTCATCAACCCACATCACAACGAGGATACATTATAAATACTAAAGTTTTCATCACACAACAAATAACAAGCAATGAATGAACTTCAACTCAACCAATCCTCGGCGTTGGAAACGCTTGCTTTGAACCACAAGTGATTCTCTGGGACGGGCCATCTATTGTTGATCTCGAGACCAACGCAGGACTGATCATCCAGGCTGAAGCGGCCTACTATATCGATGCATTGGTAGGGAACCACCCAAATGTCTGAGGTATAGACACAGTTGCTTCTCATAAATGGTACTAGTAATGTTGTGTCAACAGCAGTTGGATCACCTTTCACCATCATCGGATAGTTTTGTCCAAGGAAGAGCGAGTTTTCTCCAAGACTATCAGTTATGTACCAGGGAGAAGGTGTTGGCGCTAGCACACTAGTATCCATCTTGAATACCATGCAACAGGTGTTGGAATAGGCCCGAAGAGTGCGACCATGGGAGACAACACGTGCTCCCTCAGTAGTAAGAAACTCAGTGCGCTGTATACACACAAGAAGAGGTGATCCATCGGAATTAGTTGCCAGGCGCCACTGAGTATATACGTTCTGCTCGTCCTCATGCTCGTGATCATCACCATCGCTATCTCCCCTTCGTTATAAAATTTTTCAAGTATAGGTGGTGGAATGTTCACAGGACCTTGGAAACACAAGAAGAAGGTTAATTAGTAAAGGGAAACTTGCTAACCCGCATGCATGTGGATGAAACAATTATAATTACGGTGGAAGACAAACGTACCGAAATCATAAGGATTCCATGCAAAAACAGTGCCACGAGTGGTGGCAGCAAACACAAGGCCCTCGTATTGAATTGCATCACAGTACACATCTGTGTATAGAAACTGATTTTTGAGCAATATCCATCGAGTCGAACCACGAAGGACGGCAACAAGCTTGTCGAAGATAGCAACAACTTCATAGTTGTTGTAATTCCAAGAGTGGTTGGGAACTCGACAAATTGCTATCTTCCATAGAAGACAGTCACAATGATCGTATTTGAACGTGCATACAATCTTTGGTGTGCTCAACCTCTGAAGCGGTCTGCTGAGATTTTTGGAAGTGGAACCCGGTCACGAGTGTACACATTCATAAGTTCCCACTCGCAGTTGGACCCAATGTAAACAACCCAATCTCCATTTGCGCCTTTCCAAGTCTTGCCCTCAAGCGATGGCATCTTAACATCATACGTATCATTATCAAGCGGCATCAACTTGCACAAGGCGAGGCCTCCGTCATCCCCGCTACCAAGAGTCATCGTGGTCACGGCGAAGAAGATAGGGAGATCAAACCGCTCCTTGACTCTTGGGTTCCTTGTAATGATGTTATTAGTTGAGTCGAGAATGGGCTTGAAACGAACCTGCCATGCTAGCCGAGGTGATGATGTCGCACCGATCAATGAGTTCCTCCACCATGTCATCTTTCGGATCGGGCAAGAATAACGGGTCAAGCTTCCGGCCTGTTCCCTCCATGGAGAAGAGATCGAACAATGGCAGAAGGAAGGGTGAAGGGCTGAAGGAAAATGGAGGAGGGAGAGGAAGAGCGTGTGACAGCAGTTCCAAATCAAGAGGGAAAGGTGAAGAGTCGGTGGACGGTTGACAGTTTGCCACGGTTCACGAAGAGGCGCCTCGGCCTACACGTCCGTTCGGAAATACTACTAGTAGAAAATGACTCGCCGTCGTCTCACTGATATGTTGGAACGGGACCACATGTCAACAAAATATGGTGTGTAATTTCTCGTGCAAAATGCGATCTGGCCGCGTTGGCCCGAGGTGCCGCATTAGTTTTTTTTGAAAGTTTGCCGCATTAGTTATCGACCTTTATTTTATTTAACATGCAATCTGAATGGATAGCTCCTGTGGTCATCACACGTGAGCGGATATAGTGATGGTTGATTCGCCCGAGCAGCTTATTACTATGGGAATATGGGAGTACCAGCAGATTCAAGGAACAGAGAAATGATGGTTGCTTCGTCCGAGCAACTTCATCGTGGCGAAGTTGGGGCTGTGTGATTTGATCGCTCACTAGTCATTACTATCACAAGAACGACCGGGTGAATCTTTCCCTGAAGTTGTGTTGTGCACTCAATATTGCTGCATGCCAGGTGGAGCCGGATGAAGGATGTCCAACATGTCGGTGAAACAAAGTTGAATTGTTTCTGGCATTGCTATCAATCCTTCAGGATTTGTTTATATGTACGCATAATTTTGATGAAATTGTACTGTGATGCTATGAAGGTTTCAACCTTGATTCCCGCGGGAAAAAAAGTTTTCAACTTAGGATTCATGTGTCTTGCCTTGAGATTATCTCGTTACAACATTCCATCAAATACAAATGAAACTACCATGGCTAATGCATCTCAATGGTTCGCAGATCAGCGCCAATATTCACATCACAAATCAAGACAAAGTTGTGAGAAGGTGTACAAATAAAGAAAAAATATAATTGATCGATGTTGTTCGTAGGCATGGCTCCATTTCCTTGGCACAGTGTTCATTGCTTGGCAGCTAGTTTCACCCAGCTCTGTACCCAAAAAAGAGGTGTATGAAGGACATCACAATCCGATCATTTTGTGCAGCTCCACTAAAATCGAGCGGACCATCCCTATTTGCAAATATATCCAGTCAGTGTGATTACAATAATAGTGGAACTAGATGATGAAACATAACAGACATAAATAGAAGCCGATCGCCTCTACGATCTCTCTTTAGGACTAACTTCTTGTTGGAGAAGATTAGGCACGGAGTTGGATGAGGAGGATAGAAAAACAAATCTCCCTTTCCGCAGTCCCACGAAATGGAAAAACGTTGCCCGTGTGACATTTTTGGCGGAACTGCACAAAACACTCTTCGTAAAAGTGATTTGTGCAGTTCGCCAAAAGGTCGCAATAGCAACGAGGTGAAAATGGATAGCCCTGTTTGCAAAAGGAGGTCGAAAGGAAACAATTACTGCCCAATAACACATGGTGGTTTATCAAAAATGGTGGTTTATCAAAAATGGTTTGAGGACGAGATTGCAAGATGGAAAGTACGCCGGCCGAGATACGATTTAAGCAAACAACTAAAGAAGATCCACATGCAGCAACGTGGGAAGATGGGCAGTGGAGAAAGGCCGGAGGAAGCTGTACCTGAGGGTCGTCGGGATGTTACTAGGAGGGCACCAGTGGCCAGGATCTGCCAATACTGCGGCAGCGAGCAAGTGGCGAAGGCCCTACCGCGCCGGAGCTTGGTCAGAGAGAACGGCGGGTACTGCAGATCGGGACGCGCTGCCTCAACGCCATCGAACGGAGAGACGATGCACATCCTCCCTTTCCGCCGACGGGCGGGATGCGGCCGAATCACTGACCAACGCTGAGAGAGAGAGAGAGGCCACGGCGGCCTTGTGTGAGATGGTGTGACGAGAGACAAACCCATTTTTTTATTTTCCCCACGGCAATCGTTTTATATTCTGTACGTGCCATTGAGGAATATATAACTTTATTTAATGCTAACGCGTCAAGTCGAACTTTGTTCCGTCTAGGCGTGGTACCCGACCCTCCTTCGAGTAAACAACCGCTACACGCGTCAAATTATCACGTGGGCTGCCTTTTTGTACAGAAACGAACTCCACCGTGTACCCACGCGGGTGTGGCCGGGAACGAGACGTGAGTACGCGTCCCGCGTGCACTTCTTCTTTAGGTGCAGTGCGTGCATTGGGTGGGTGTGAGAGAGATGGTTTGTGCGAAAGCAGAGGCAATGTGTTGATGATATCTCAATCAGAAAAACGTAACATATGCAATGTGTGTGAAACAGAGTCATGGACGTGAGATATCGATAGAATTGAAAACAAGGATGAAGTGTGTGGCTGCGCGATCGATAAAGAGTGCCATCGAGTTTGTATTTGCCCACGTCAAAGATACAGGGCGGCTGGCCTACTGGAATTTGAGAGGACAGAGGTGCAGTTTTTCTCCGTGGCATGGATACCTACCTACAACGTTCGACTATCGGTGTGTGTGTGTGGGGGGGGGGGGGGGTAGAGACCGATCGACTAGTATATGTGTGGGGAAGGAGAGAGACCTAGCTATGTATTGAGGGAGATCGATTGACATCCATGGATATGTGTAGCAGAGGAATAAGGTTGGGAAAAAGACAAAGGTAGAGTGTCGGAGGGTTGGTGGTGGAGTGGCGTCTCACAAATGGCGGGAGAGGCCTGCTAGACAAACGGAGGGTATGCGTGCAATATCAATAAGAGAGGGTGGGGGATGTCTGTCTGTCTATGCACGTGCGTGTGAGAGACTGGTCGGGAGGTATTCAAGGATGATGAGGGGAGAAGATATGGTTGTTGTAAGCATACGAAACTACATAGGAGGATCAACCGTCGTGTGTCTGAGAAAAGGAGAGACATAACTAGCGAGGTAAGTGTGTCGGTGCTTGGTGAAAACGAATTATAGTCAACCTGGCTATATGTAGGGATATCAGTTCATATACACGCCTGCATGTGTTAGAAGCAAATAAGGTCCGGAGAGGCGGGGCAGGGGAGAGGGTGTGGCTAGGAGGTGGTGCGAGAGGCCTACCATGTCGAGGGGGGAGGAGTGTGCGAGTATGTGATCAATGAAAAGAGGGGTGGGAGTGTGCACCTGCGTGGAATCGTATTGGACATAGGGGGCATGGACGGTGAGAAGAGAAGAGGGGAAGTATATATGTGTTTGTTGTAGGCACACTTGGCTAGAGAGGTTTATCGACCGGTGTGCCCCGGAAAGAAGGAGCCGGGGGCCTACACACACCGCTGGTGGACGACCTAAAGAGAAATAATGAACATGCGCGATGGAGGGGACGCTAAGGGTGTGTGAGAGGGGGACGGGCATGTGCATGCACGATAGAAAGTTAGCGCTAGCTAGCTACAAATAGAAGAGGATCATGAAGGTGTAAAAGACGAACAAAGATCATAATTAATTATAAAAAAGTGGGTACGGATACTTGAAGAAGATATCATAATGTAGAACATTGATTATAATTTGGGCTAATGTGTGGCTTTTGCAACTCAGGTCTAAATACTTGTCATAATGTAGGGGGTGGGGCACTATACTTTGTGTGATAAACACGGTGTACGTATGGAACATGGTTTAGATTATGAATATATAGTTAGTACATCAAATGTACTATTATTTGGAATCAACATCAAGTGTATTCAAAAAATAGAATTCGAGTTCATGTAGTACACATAGTTCATATCTATCTCCATAGTAATCATGTGGTGTGTTATTAAGGTAATACACGAATTATGGTTGAAGTTGGCAACAATCATGATTGTAAATTCTTATTGAATAGAAACAAATTCAAATTTAGTTTGAATTGCAGCGGTAGTATAGACATTTGGAATGCACTAAAATGTTGGTATGAGTAGGTTACATGCATTATACAGAAAGTGAAAATTTTTAATCGGACATAACATGGATTCATACTCCCTCCTTCCATCTATATAGGGTGTAATGAGATTTTTAAGACCGCCTTTGACTATTGACAAGATTAATAGTACATGACATGCACAATGTGAAAATTATATCATTGAAAGAACCTTTCACGTAAGAATTTAGCAATTGTGCTTTGTGTAAGTTGCATGTCATATATCATTGCTCTAATATTTGGTCAAAGTTAGCATCGAAAAACGCATTAGGCCCTATATAGATGGAAGGAGGGAGTAGCTTTGAATAACATTTGTATAGTAAAACGGGGCAAGGCTCTCTCTTTGTGTGGTGTGAATAGTTTTAATTTTTTTGTTTTCTTTTTAGTTGAGGGAAGTGCGAATTGATTTGGTACGCATTACAAGTACAATATTACTACACGTTAGGCTTGTCCCTAAAATTCAACCCAGCGTCTTGTTATATCTCGAAAATTCAGATATCGTGCTCCCAAAATCGGGCGCCTTCACAACCCGCGCCTTGCTATCCCGAAATTACAACGCCAAAACTCCCTCCACCGCCAAATCCCGACATGAAATCCCCTTCTAACCCCGAGCCGAAAGGGCCGCTAGTTCAAATCGGTGGGGGGTACTTTTGTAACACACCCTACATTTTGGTCAAGCGCGTCCCTAAGTCATGGTTCACCCCCTCCCATCGCCCCCTTTTCGCCATTCGAAATCCCAGGCCGCCATAACCTCTTCGCTCCAGCCGTGAAACCCCACTCTCCTCCGTCCGCCACCTCACCGCTGCCCAGCCAGAGCCTCTTCCCCGATGATGTCGTCCACCGCAATAGCTCGACGTCCCTCGTCCACCTCCCCCGGATGAGGATCCGTCATCCATCTCGTCGTGCCGCTGGTTCAGCCGCCCCATCCTCCACCTCCAAGGAGCTACTCCGACGATCGCCTCGTCTATCGCGGCTTCTCCATCCCCACAGCGCCGCCTTAACCTACTCCACCGGAACCGCAACATCCTCACCGACTCCTCGGACGAAGCCGAGGCCTACTCGGTGCCACCAAAGAGGTTGTACACTCATCGCATCGCACCTTCTCCTTAACTCAACCTCCCGCAGAACGACGGTGCTCCATCCCGCACCCCCATGGAGCGGCTACCTTGAAGCCGGGCGCCCATGGACGACATCTCCACGGGCGGCTCTCCCCGGCGAGGCCCCTTCGACAAGCAGGCGTCCATACCAGCCGGATCTGCTGCTGCTTGCTCCGGCTCTCGCTCGCTTCGCTTCGCTCGTCTTCTTGCTGCTCGCTCTCGCTCACCCATTCTTCTTGCTGCTCTCCCCTCGCTCGTCTTCTTGATCTGCTCGATTTAGCCACACTTGACCGAATCGACTTTTGGGTCACCAATTTTCAGGCGTTGGGTGGGCTAGCTGGAGTTAAGGAAGAACCACCCGCAGCGGGGACGGGGGCTCGCCGGAGAGGTACCCCACTATCTATCTTAGGGTTCAGGGTGGGGGCGGGGGGCCTAGAGGGATGGCCGGGGCGGCGGTGGGGAGTTGTTTTGAGGCGGCGAGGCAGCGCTGGGGTCGGCGGTTCGGCCGGTGGTGGCTGGCGGCTCAGGGGGGTGCAGGTTGAAGATGAACTGCAGGCCCTTCCTAAACTACATGTCAAGTGCCTCTCTGCTACCATTTCGTTCAGTTTCGACAGTAGCATTCAGATTCCACAGTAAATTTCAGTTTCGACAGATAAGTTAAGAGTCAACAGTTTTTACCTCATCTGTTGTAGTCACGTGGTTTTTCGTGATGTAAATTTTACATCCATTTTACATCATCTATTGGAGATGCTATTAGAATCCCACTTGAGATTGACGGTGTTTGTCTTGTGATGCTTCAGCCTTGACGTCTTACGGCTCACCGGAGCTGCTCCAACGACAGAACGATCCATCACAACAGAAAGCAAAGTGCCTCGGACGCCGCTCTCAGCATTCCTCGAGATCTTCCTCCACACCTCCGACAGCCACCTCTGCCTCAAGCGCCCGGCTTGACCAACCCAATTATTCATGCATTTTGTTGAAAGGAATGAAGCAAAACATCCACCTGGACCTACTTTTCAAAATCCTATGCATGAAAACAAGACCAAGTGCATTAGTGCCAGAATAACATTCTAACTGTACACGCTTTCATATGGCTTCGCTTTATTTTGGCCATGTTTCTTTGCATTCCTCTGTTCTTCTAATTCCTGTAAACCAAACACCCAAGTTGACAGAAATCATGTGTTTACAAATGCTCTGTTTACCATGTGCATTTTCCTATCCTATTCTGGTGTTTTTCCTAACCCCGCGTTTTAAGAATCATGCAAGCCAAATGAGCCCTTACAGAATTACTTCAGTTATAGGTACGTGTCGAAGGGAACTTTGTGTGATTTGTCCTGCTCCTGCCGCGACGTCGTCCACTTCACTTGAGCTGCTCCATCGACAGAAGCATCCACCAAACCAGACATCACGCCTCCTGACCGTCTTTCGCCGCCTCAGATCTCCTTCCCTGCCGCCGGCACCCACCGCATAGCAGCATCACCATCATCGACTCGTGCAGATGAACCCGAGGAGTATCTGGGTCCACAAGAGAGGTTGCACTCTTTTGTTTCTGCTTATGTTATGCATTGCTTAAACTTACCTGCTACTTTATCGTCCTATTCAGCTCTTGGACTCCCAAGTCAGGTCCAAATTAATGTTCAAACTTGAGTTCTAAATTAGTTGTAGGGCACATATCGAGGCAGCAATGAATAGTATGTCTGTCTAATATCTGGTTCAGCTAGGGTATGCCTATGTTGTTCATCTTGGGTGGGAAACAAATAGTAAAGCAATCATCATCTGTCTTTTTATTAATTTAAAGCAATCATCGACTGCTATCATTATTTTTGGATCCATCCACTGGTTGTTACCACCACTCTAAATTTCTGCATGCTCTCCTTACATAATCTCACCATATTTTTTTTCGTATGCATGTCAGATATTGTACACAGTCATGCCGAACATGTAGAGAAAAGAGAAGAGTTTTATGCGCAATACAATGTCATGCAGACATTGCTCCATGGTGGGTTCAATGGCAAACCCTCCCCACCCTCTCCAGTTGTAATCGAGAGGAAGATATCTGTTACGAGGCGGATTCGGATGTCACGACTACTCCTATTGACCCCCCAGGTGTTTGCTCTACCTTGGCATGATGATGTTAGTCATATCATGCATATGTTGCCTTGAAGTGCCTACTTTTGACATCATATATGTCATCTGCTTAGTATAGACATGTTCTGTAATGCCACCTGTTTAGTTTCTATATCATATATGAGAATTATGCAGTCTCATGTCTTTTAGCCAGCCATAATATATGTGAAATGTGCAATGCCGTCCTGTTTAACCAGGCATCATATATTTGAATGATATCTTTCCCATCCTTTTCTTCATTACATTTCCATTTGTCGACAATGTTTGTACATTAAACTACTCTTCCTGTGAATCAGCCATTTGGGTGGGAGATGGAAAAATCTGGAGTGAAAACAAGGCCTTGAGCGAGGCAGTGCTACACAGCCGAAGCGAGATCTCTTGTTGGGTCCCGATAGCTCCTCGAGAGATGGATTCGTAGACAGATGACCAGTCCTATTCCCCACCGAGATGTATGCTCTAACTTGGCAGTTATCTTTGCTCATATCATGCATATGGTGTCTTGCATTGCATAGTTTAGACATCATATACACAATATTCAACACCATGTTCTTAGTTCAGACATCATATCGAATGCCCTCTGTTTAGCATATAAATCACATATGTGAATTAAATGATGCGATCCTGATTACTTAGATAACATGTAGGTGAATTATGTCATGCGACCCTGTTTATTTATTCATCATATCTTTGAATTATGTTATGCTATGCTATCCAGTTTAGATAGACATCATATATGTGAAACTATGTCATGCTATCCGTTTTAGTTAAACAATATACATGTCAACTATTTCATGCCCTCTTTTTCCACACTATCTATTGCATCATCTCTCATACAATGTCTCAGTACATTCAACTATGTTTCCTGTTTATCAGCCATTTGAATTGGAGCGGGTGATGCCGATATCTAGCGGACTAAAAACACGGCCTTCAAATAAAACAAGTGCTACCTCTTGGTGGAGATAGCACCCGGTTGTACATGCACAAGAACCAGCCCTACCACACATAACCCAAACTCTGAGATTGTACCCCTCATGCGATGGATGAGAACCAGCTTCACCCAATCTAACCCCAACCCCAAATTGATAGAGTAACCCAGTTCATGTTGACAGAGCACCATCTCCACCACAGAGCTCCCAAACAAGAAGCGATTAGTAAGGCAGCTCCAATGCCCAAAGGGCCAAGATTATCACGGCGAACCCCAACTCCACCGGTTAGTACGCCTATTCACATGGAGGAAGCACAACCAGCTAGTCGTAGTTTAGCATCTATCGCATTTGATGTTGTTAAATCGTATGTGCGTATCTTCCCATATTGGAAATATTATACTAAAGATGAAGGAAAATGCCGATTCACAGGTGTTTGTCCAGAGTTATATGTAAGTAATGTTATTCATGGCAATTACTTTGCTTCGTACCATACATCCTACCTCCATGATGGTTATAATACAGCAAATTTTCCCATTTTTCTCTATAGAGAATGACCGATTTGGAAACTCAGGAGGAGGTAACCTATGCTAATACCTCTGCTATCTTCAAGAATGCTTGGTGGCGATGTTAATTACTCAAGAAAACGTGCTTCACCGGCAAAGAAACTCATCAAATTCCCTTACGCTCTCCCGAGACACATTTATCGGACGATGATCGGGAAAGCCTTGTTACATCTTGGTCCCGAACCAAGAATGTGGTAAGGTCTATGAGCTCATTTTCTATTTTTAAGTATTATATTCTTGTGTCTTACTGTACTCTGTTCATGTAGAACAAGTGCCTAAACCTGAAGAACAACTGTTCTAGTTTAAGATTCCATTGCTATCATAGTTCAAAAAAGCGCTAGGCGTTAATTGTGAGTTTTGCCACCGCCTTGCGCTTTACTGACCAAAGCGCATTCTTATGCGCAGTTATGCACAGATTAAGCGTAGTTATGCACAATTCGTTTTGCTAATGCCTAGAGCCCAGGCGCGCTTAAGCGCTCGCTTAGGCGCGCCTTTTTTAACTATGATTGCTTTGCTCTTGTATCACTGTATTTACTCATACAAACTTATAAATTGAAGGATCCAATCAAAACTCCAATGGCACAACAGGTATGTTCACACATGTTTCTTTAACAGGTTTGCTCTTATCAATAGCTCTATTGATTTCGATTTTAATTGTGTATACAGTTGACTTTCATATCATGCACATTACTAGCATCACAACAGAGCCAATAGTGTTGTTGTACATGTAGACCCGTGGTACCCATCTGAAATCTTGTTGTGCCGTGTAGTTTCCCACGCTTTGTATTCTTTCACTTCTGCTTTGTCTTGAACTGATATGATTTGAACCATGTCTCTATTTTGATTTGGCAAGACAATGCAGTGACCATAGGACATAGATATATGTTTGTCTTGATGCTTTTATTATGTACTAGTACTTGGCAATAGAAGACTTGGTAGTTTAATCCATCCACCTTACTAATGAACTGGTTCACCAAAATGAGTTTCATATACTAGTACATGCTAAACTTGTTATGTGTCTCGCTTGTTTATTCTTTTTAGAATCTTGTGAGAATATTGGGGAAGAGTGCCTTATTAAGCAATGGTAAAGGAAGTAATGCGATAAGGTTCAGATAGTGACACATCCTTGTTGGTCTCCAACAAAGCTGATAAAACAGCTAAGGAAGACTATCTTGAAGACAGCGAGACAACCCCAAAGTCCTGTCTTGGTTTAGTGTTCGAGTTAATGGCCACTACCGCTTGCACAAGCTATTCATACTCACTGTCTGAATCAGTTTGGTTTCTTGAGTCTCAACTACAAGCTGAAAGACATCGATCATCTGTGCTGCACAAGAAGCGGAAGGACTGCGGAAGTCCCTGGAGCATTCAGATGCATACTTTCTGGTGCAACAGCAAGCGTTTGAGGATTTTAGCGCCAAACAGGACAAAGCTAATAAGCTTGCTAAGCTTATTGCCGACATGGTGGATACCGAGGATAACGCTTTCTTGAGCTCTTTGAAGTTGTTTGATTATGCTCTTGTTTTTCTTGCCGAGTTTATTTGCACCTTTGGTGTCCAATTTTGACGGCCAAAGGTATGTAATATCTTTGCTTTGTTCCATATATTTGCACTGGTGGCGAACTTTGATGCCCAGTGGATGTAATATGTGTAATAGCGGTAATAGGCTAGCGTTAATGGCTTGCTTATTTATTTCCTTATTGTCTTGTTTAGTTGTTTGCTTGTAGTAACTGCAGTTCTTTTTCTGTGTTTTTCTAGTGGCCACAATAGCCTATTTTTGGTAACTAGGCCAAAATAATCATGGAAACACACGGACTGTTGTAACCATGGGCCTCCTGCAGGCCGTATGATCCATGGGTCTTCTTCCGGCCGTAGGATCCATTGGCCTTCTATACGGGCCGTAGGATCCATTGGCCTTCTATACGGGCCTTAGGATTCATGGGCCTTCTACGGGCCGTAGGGTCCATTGGCCTTCTACGGTCCGTACGATCCATGGGCCTTCTATGGGCCGTACTATCCATGGCCCTCATACGGGCGGTAGGATCCATGGGCCTTCTACGGGGCGTATCATCATTTCGCCAATCATGGGCCATACTATTCGTGGACCATAACGGGCCGTTAATAGGCCGTATTTGATAACTCTATGAAAACAGCCCAACAGTTTTTTTTGACATGAAAATGGCCCAACGTATTAACGGTCCGCAAACGGGCCGACTGTAACGATGGGCTGAATTTGGCCCACAAGCAGAAAATGACAGTAACGGGTCGTATGTAGCCGAATCGTCGCAAATGAGCCCAAGAATCAATGGGCCCTAAGAAGGCCGAAAGATAACTTAAGGAAACGACCAATGGAATAACGGGCCGTTAATGGGTATAAAGTGATACACTGTTCATTACGGGCCAGTTTCACCACGGGCCGTTAATGGGCCAAGAGTTACAAAGGGCCTCATATGGGCCGAAAGAATTCATGGGACACACATTGGCCGGAAGTTAAAACGGGCTGGAATCATATTGGATGGCCCAGATGACGCTACTGGGCCTAATTCGGATAGGGCGTAACGGGACCTGGTTTAGCGGGCTATAAATGGGCTATATGCGAACAAGCCATTAACAGGCTTTCCGTGGGCCGACCCGCCACCTTTTGACCAAGTCAAATGGGCCGGCCTTTTCACAGGAACGGGCCTCTGTTTGGCCGTGCCACGTGTCACCGTATCATAGGCGCCTTCGGTCCAATGAGCGGATGACATCTGTCCCAACGGTGAGCCGACACGTGTTTCCTCCAGCCAATGATGATTTTACACGTGGAAAATCCCCATTGGTCGAGGCTGTTAACGGGTTATCGGATCCAAAACCCGACCCGATAGCTTAACGGCGTTCCGTTACGGTGGATGCCACGTGTCGGTCACCCTTGACGAAAGCACTTCTGTGACGTGCGATTTATCGTCATGGAAGTGGACACTTCCGTGATGATAATTTTGGTAATGTCATGGAATACTTCTACGACAGCACACGTATGACTATCTTGATTTTGTCATAAAATCATCATGGATGTACATGCATGACAAAAAACGTGACCTACTGTGACAAACACGTATCATCACGGAAGTGTATTTTTTTGTAGTGGAGGCTTGCACTAATCCATAAATGGATCGCTGGAGCTTGCACACTTTGTTAGCACCCTTTCGATCGACAAAACCTTCTGGTTGCATCATATACAACTCTTCTTCTAGAAATCCATTCAGGAATGCAGTTTTGACATCCATCTGCCAAATTTCATAATCATAAAATGCAGCAATTGTTAACATGATTCGGACAGACTTAAGCATCGCTACGGGTGAGAAAGTCTCATCGTAGTCAACTCCTTGAACTTGTCGAAAATCTTTTGCGACAAGTCGAGCTTTGTAGATAGTAACACTACTATCAGCGTCCGTCTTCCTCTTGAAGATCAATTTATATTCTATGGCTTGCCGATCATCGGGCAAGTTCACCAAAGTCCACACTTTGTTCTCATACATGGAGCCCATCTCAGATTTCAAGGCCTCAAGCCATTTCGCGGAATCTGGGCTCATCACCGCTTCCTCATAGTTCGTAGGTTCATCATGGTCTAGTAACATGACTTCCAGAATAGGATTACCGTACCATTCAGGTGCGGACCATACTCTGGAAGACCTATGAGGTTCTGTAGTAACTTGATCTGAAGTTTCATGATCATCATCATTAGCTTCCTCACTAATTGGTGTAGGAATCACTGGAACTGATTTATGTGATGAACTACTTTCCAATTTGGGAGAAGGTACAATTACCTCATCAAGTTCTACTTTCCTCCCATACCCCATGTGGTACGTATTGCTTTTTACGGATGCCTTTCGGGTTGAAGAGTGCTGGCTCGACCTTTGCAAGAGCGGTCCAAATTGGTTTTGAGCCCCAGCTACATAGAAATATGGAAGCTTATATGGATTACATAGTGGTCAAAACCAAGGACAAGGCAACACTTGTACAAGATCTGGAAGAAACGTTTGCAAATCTGCGCAAGATCAACCTCAAGCTAAACCCTGAGAAGTGTGCCTTCGGCGTCCCGTCCGGCAAGCTTCTCGAGTTCTTTGTCTCACAGCATGGGATCGAGGCGAATCCAGACAAGATCAAGGCCATTGAGCAGATCGAGGCGCCCAGGCGGATCAAGGATGTGCGTCGGCTCACTGGCTGTGTTGCCGCCATGAGCAGATTCATCTCCAAGTCTGCCGAGCGTGCCCTTCCATTTTTCAAAATCTTAAAAAAGGTGGGCCCAATGGAGTGGACCCCAGAGGCCGAAGCAGTGCTGCAGGAGTTGAAGAAATACCTCTCCTCCATGCCGATACTGGTTGCGCCTAAACCACAAGAGCCGCTGCTGCTGTATCTGGCGGCAACGAATCAAGTGGTCCGCACAGTGCTAGTGGCGCAGAGGGAGGTTGACGAAGGGGCAGTAGCAATAGCAGGACTGGCGGATGGTGAGCCAGAGCCCCCCCCCCCCCCCGGCAGGTCCTGGCACCGGCAAGACAAGGCCCCCGACAGAGTCTGACGCCGGTGGGACAGGGCCTGTGCAACCAAGTGAAGTGGTGCAAAAGAAGAAGATGATGCAGCACCCGATTTACTTTGTCAGCTCCCTCTTGCAGGGGCTAGGTCAAGGTACTCCGGTGTGCAGAAATTGCTCTTCGGCCTCCTTATGGCCTAGAGGAAGCGGCGTCATTACTTCCAAGCGCACGAGATCACTATTGTCACCCGCCTCCTATTGCAACAGATACTGCATAAATCGGATGCCACCGGGAGGATTGTGGAATGGGGCTTGGAGCTGTCGAGCTTTGGTTTAAAGTTTGAAAGCACTTCGACGATCTAGAGCAAAGTCTTGGCAGAGTTCATTGCAGAGTGGACCTCGACGCCTGACAAAGAGATCCAGGAGAACACTCTTCCCGGCAAGGAAACAAGTCACAACTGGGTTATGTACTTTGATGGGGCTTTCTCGCTGCAAGGCGCTGGTGCTGGTGTGCTGCTCGTCGCACCCACCGGAGAGCACCTCAAGTATGCAATCCAGATGCACTTTCCTAGGGAGATGTCGACGAACAACACTGCTGAATACGAGGGATTGCTTGCCGGTCTCAGGATCGCAGCAGACCTCGGGGTCAAGAAGCTCGTCGTCAGGGGTGATTCACAGCTTGTCGTCAGATAAATCAACAAAGATTATCAAAGTCGTTGATGGAAGCCTACGTAGATGAGGTAAGGAAACTGGAGGAGCGTTTTGACGGGATATAGGCGGAGCATGTTCCCCGAGTGGAGAACAACATCGCTGACTACCTGTCGAAGCACGCTGCCCTCAAACTACCTGTGGAACCAGGTACTTTTGTGCTTCGGGTAACTCAATGCTACGTCTCGAGCTTGCGTTGGTTTTCCCCGAAGAGGAGGGGATGATGCAGCACAGTAGCGTAAGTATTTCCCTCACTTTTTGAGAACCAAGGTATCAATCCAGTAGGAGGTCACGCATAAGTCCCTCGTACCTGCACAAAACGATAGCTACTCGCAACCAACGCGATTAGGGGTTGTCAATCCCTTCAAGGTCACTTACGAGAGTGAGATCTGATAGAGATAATATTTTTGGTATTTTTGGTATAAAGATACAAAGTAAAAAGTAAAAGCAAAGCAAGTAAATAAAGTGATGGAGATTGATATGATGAGAATAGACCCGGGGGCATAGGTTTCACTAGTGGCTTCTCTCAAGAGCATAAGTATTCTACGGTGGGTGAACAAATTACTGTTGAGCAATTGACAGAACTGAGCATAGTTATGAGGTTATATAGGTATGATCATGTATATAGGCATCACGTCCGAGACAAGTAGACCGAAACGATTCTGCATCTACTACTATTACTCCACTCATCGACCGCTATCCAGCATGCATCTAGAGTATTAAGTTAAAAACATAGTAACGCCTTAAGCAAGATGACATGATGTAGAGGAATAAATTCATGCAATATGATAAATACCCCATCTTGTTATCCTCGATGCCAACAATACAATACGTGCCTTGCAACCCTTTCTGTCACTGGGTAAGGACACCGCAAGATTGAACCCAAAGCTAAGCACTTATCCCATTGCAAGAACTACCAATCTAGTTGGCCAAACCAAACGGATAATTCGAAGAGACTTTCAAAGATAACTCAATCATACATAAAACTATTTTACTAGCCATAGATTCATCAAAATAAGCAAACAACACACGCAAAACAGAATCTGTCAAAAACAGAACAGTCTGTAGTAATCTGTAACTAACGCAAACTTCTGGAGCCCAAAAAATTCTACCAAAATTAGACGACCTGGAAAATTTGTTTATTGATCAGCAAAAATTGGAATCACTATTTTATCACGTTCTGGTGATTTTTAACAATTCGGTCACTGAGCACAAAGATTCTGGAAATTACAGCAACATCAAATAACTATCTCCCAAGAAGATCTAATAGGTTTAACTTGGCACAAACACTAATTAAAAGATAAAACCACATCTAAACAGAAGCTAGATGAATTATTTATTCCTAAACAGAAGCAAAAACAAAAAACACAAAATAAAATTGGGTTGCCTCCCAACAAGCGCTATCGTTTAACGCCCCTAGCTAGGCATTGAGATTTCAATGATACTCACATGAAAGACAAGAATTGAAGCACAAATAGAGCATCATATAGCATGTGAAAAACACATCTAAGTCTAACATACTTCCTATGCATAGGCATCTTATAGGCAAACAAATTTGCAAGGCAAGCAAAAACTAGCATATGCAAGGAAGAAGAAAGTGACGACAGCAATTTCAACATGAAGAGAGGTAATTTAGTAACATGAAAATTTCTATAACCATATTTTCCTCTCTCATAATAATTATATGTAGGGTCATAAGAAAATTCAACAATATAGTTATCACATAACATATTCTCAACACGATCCACATGCATGCAAAGTTGACACTCTTCCAAAATAGTGGGATTAACATTAACTAAAGTCATGACCTCTCCAAACCCACTTTTATCAAAAATTTCATAAGATTGAATATTCTCCAAATATGTGGGATCTAAAGTTGACACTCTTCCAAACCCACTTTCAATATTATTGCAAACAATATTATCAGTCTCATATTCATCATGGGGATTAAATAAATTTTTAAGATCATAGGAAGAATCACCCCAATCATGATCATTGCAACAAGTAGTAGACATTGCAAAACTAGCATCCCCAAGCTTAGTGCTTTGCAAATTATTAGCACAATTGACATCAAGAGAATTTATAATAAAATCATTACAATCATGCTTTTTATTCAAATATCTATCGTGAACCACTTCATAAAGTACTTCATCACAATTTTTAGATTCACGAATTTCAGGCAAAACCTCATAAAGATAATCTAGTGCACTCAATTCACTAGCAATAGGTTCATCATAATTGGATCTCTTAAAGAGATTAGCAAGTGGATGAGGATCCATAAACTTTTAGCAAGCGAAGATGCAAGCAAAAAGAAGGCACATGGTAACACAAGATTGAACGGAGGAAGGGCGAATAAAACGGCAAAGGTGAAGTGGGGGAGAGGAAAACGAGAGGCAAATGGCAAATAATGTAATGCGAGAGATAGGGAGTGTGATGGGTACTTGGTATGGTTGACTTGCTTGCGTGAGCCTCCCCGGCAACGGCGCCAGAAATCCTTCTTGCTACGTCTCGAGCTTGCGTTGGTTTTCTCCGAAGAGGAGGGGATGATGCAGCATAGTAGCGTAAGTATTTCCCTCAGTTTTGAGAACCAAGGTATCAATCCAAGAGGAGGTCATGCGCAAGTCCCTCGTGACCTGCACAAAAGCGATAGCTACCGCAACCAACGCGATTAGGGGTTGTCAATCCCTTCACGGTCACTTACGACGGTGAGATCTGATAGAGATAATATTTTGGTATTTTTGGTATAAAGATACAAAGTAAAAAGTAAAAAGCAAAGCAAGTAAATAAAGTGATGGAGATTGATATGATGAGAATAGACCCGGGGCCATAGGTTTCACTAGTGGCTTCTCTCAAGAGCATAAGTATTCTACGGTGGGTGAACAAATTACTGTTGAGCAATTGATGTAATCGAGCATAGTTATGAGGTTATATAGGTATGATCATGTATATAGGCATCACGTCCGAGACAAGTAGACCGAAACGATTCTGCATCTACTACTATTACTCCACTCATCGACCGCTATCCAAAGATGCATCTAGAGTATTAAGTTAAAAACATAGTAACGCCTTAAGCAAGATGACATGATGTAGAGGAATAAATTCATGCAATATGATAAATACCCCATCTTGTTATCCTCGATGCCAAAAATACAATACGTGCCTTGCAACCCTTTACATCCTTTGGTAAGGACACCGCAAGATTGAACCCAAAGCTAAGCACTTATCCCATTGCAAGAACTACCAATCTAGTTGGCCAAACCAAACGGATAATTCAAGAGACTTGCAAAGATAACTCAATCATACATAAAAGAATTCAGAGAAGATTCAAATATTATTCATAGATAAGCTGGATCATAAACCCACAATTCATCGTTCTCAACAAACACACCGCAAAAAGAAGATTACATCGAATAGATCTCCACGAGAGAGGGGGAGAACATTGTATTGAGATCCAAAAAGAGAGAAGAAGCCATCTAGCTACTAGCTATGGACCCGAAGGTCTGAAGTAAACTACTCACACTTCATCGGAGGGGCTATGGTGTTGATGTAGAAGCCCTCCGTGGTAGATGCCCCCTCATGAGCTCCTAACAGGCCCCAAGATGGGATATCGTGGATACAGGAAGGTACGGCAGTGGAATTAGGTTTTTGGCTCCGTATCTGATCTATTGGGGGTACGTAGGTATATATAGGAGGAAGGCGTACGTCGGTGGAGCGTCAGGGGGCCCACGAGGCAGGGGGCGCGCCTAGGGCGGCGCGCCCTCCACCCTCGTGACCGCCTCTGGCGCTTCTTGGAGCAGGGTCCAAGTCTCGTGGATCACGTTCGGTGAGAAGATCACGTTCCCGAAGGTTTCATTCCGTTTGGACTCTATTTGATATTCATTTCTTGAAATCTTGAAAAAGTCAAAAACAGCATTTAAATTTGGGCCTCCGGTTAATAGGTTAGTCCCAAAAGTAATATAAAAGTGGAAAATAAAGCCCAATATAGTCCAAAACAGTAGATAAAGTAGCATGGAGGAATAAAAAATTATAGATACGTTGGAGACGTATCACTCAACCATCCGTTGAACCATCGACTGAGTAGAACAAGCGAAGGAAATCAGGCCCCGACAAGTACTTTCCCACCAAGCCCCCAGGAGCCGCTGGCGAAGATGCTGCTTTGGACACTGAGCCTGCCGTGGGGCAACCGACTCCGATAGGGCGTCAAGCCCTGGCCGTATAGATGGCCGCTCCCATGGCAGAGGGAATGCCTTTTGTCCTTGTCGTCGAGCCCCAGGCTCCGGCATGGGCACAACATACCGTACGTCCGATTCCTCCAAACAGGGGAGCTTCCTGAGAATCGGGAAGAAGCGGAGAAAGTAGCCCGTCGGTCTGCCATATACCAGTTTGTTGACAACGTTCTGTACAGAAAAAGACCAAACAGCGTGAAATTGAACTGCATTCCCCGGGAGGAAGGACTGGAGCTGTTGGCAGAGGTACATGGAGGCATATGTGGCTCCCACATAGGGTCGAGGGCCCTTGCCGTCAAGGCCTTCCGGCAAGGTTTCTTCTAGCCCAGTGCCCTCCAGGATGCAATGACACTAGTAACCAAGTGTGAAACGTGTCAGTTCCATTCAAAGAAGCTTCATTAGCCAGCTCAAGCCCTTCAAACAATCCCTCTCTCCTGGCTGGGGGCTCGACATACTGGGCCCTTTCCCCCGCGTTGTCGGGGGCTTTGAATACTTGTACGTTCCAATCGACAAGTTCACAAAGTGGTCGGAGGTGGAAGCAGTGAGGAAGGTGGCAGCGCAGTCAGCCATCAAATTCTTCAAGGGGCTAGTCTGCCGTTTTGGTGTGCCAAACAGAGTCATCACCGACAACGGCACGCAGTTCACAAGCCACACCTTCATGCAATACATCGAAGACCTCGACAACAAGGTATGTTTCGCTTCCGTGGCACACCCATGGAGCAACGGCCAGACAGAGAGGGAAAATGCTGAAGTACTGCGAGGCCTGAGGACAAAGACTTTTGACAGGCTGCACAAGAGCGGAAGGTGCTGGATTGATGAGTTGCCGTCGGTTCTTCGGTCGATCAGAATGATGCCAAATCGAGCCACCGGCCAGACACCCTTTGCCCTGATATACGGGGCATAGGCAGTTCTCCCCATGGAACTCACATACGGGTCACCTCAAGTGCTCGCTTATGACGAGCTTGAGCAAGAGCGATTGCGGGAAGATGACGCAACGCTCCTTGAGGAAGATTGTCTTCGGGCGGCTGTGAGAGCAGCGCGCGACCAGCAAGCCTTGCGCCGCTACCATAGCCGCAAGGTTCATGCCCGAAGCTTTGAGGAAGGCGACCTTGTTCTTTGGCGTGTTCAATCGGCCATGAATTCCAACAAGTTGACGCCAAAGTGGGAGGGCCCTTATCGGGTAATATGAGTCACCAGGCCCGACATAGTCTGCCTGGAGACAGAAGATGCCATTCCAGTGGGCAACTCCTGGAACATCGAGCATCTTCACAAGTTTTACTCATAAGGCGCAGCTATCGGGCCCCCCGGCAGACCACCTTTTGTACAAGCCTTGCCGGCAAGGCATGTAACCCTCTGTACAAAGCCAGGCGCAGACCCTGAGCATAAATAAATGAAGCGCTGGCGCCCTAAGTTATAGCATGCATGATAGATTGAGTCTCTCCCTCAGTTAGGGTTGATAGTGCTTAGCGGCGACTAACCCCTAGCATAGAGGTCGAGTGTGCATCTCTCTGTTCCTTTCCGCCCTCTTTGGTTTGCAGGGTACATGGACATTTCTGCTGAGCTATTTGGAAGAAAGAGAACGAGCCGGCGCTCCGGTCCTGGCAAGCCAAGGTTGCCGGGGGGCTGCAGATTCAGATATGTCCTTTATCCCCTGTTATGCATTTCCATATGGAATTGGGACGCATGAAACCTAGTTTTATTCCGAGGCTACCGTGCTCCCCTTTTCCTGTACCCAAGAACTATTCCTTGGGTCAGAATTTGGTTGTAGCCGTGGTGACAAGGAAGCAAGACCCTCTTCGCCCTGCCTCCGCCAAGAGCGTGAGTATGGTCGAATGTAGTAAGGGGATGGCAAGGCCTGTTGCCGGGCGATAATGTTTATCTTAAAAATAACAAGGATTCGTTCCTTGGCATGGGCTTTGCTCACGCACAAAGAACCCGGCAAGCACCCTTTTTCCATTAATACGTCCCATACAGGTACAGTTCGTACAGAATGTGAACAGAGCGAGGGGATTACAGGTTTTGAATTTAACTAAGGCCCATGGGCTTACAAACTAATAAGAGATAAGATGCCCGTAATCCCTTTCTTGTCCCTATCCTCAGGAAATGGAACAAGGTAGCAGGAGGGGAAAAGGAGTGCCTAAGCGAAGTACGAGCAGTAGAAGACACCAAGAGAACATATCGGCGGCCGCCCAGGAGAGGGCTGGTGGTGATGGTGCCGGGAGAAGAGCTGGAAGATAAGGCAGCGGGCCACCAATACGCCATGAAGGCGTCGGTGCCATCGTACTCCGACTAGACGGCCCGCCACCCGCCTTCTCCGGCCTTCTCACGACAGCCACCCAAGGAGGCGACCCCAAGAAGTTCAAGGAGCTGGCCCCACCCCCGGCAAATTGCTCTGCCAGGAGGAAGGGCCAGGTGCAGATGCTGCTGCTGCCGGCGCCGCCCAGGGACGGTGTGTCCGATGCCTAGTCGGACCTGTTATCCTCCCGCTTGACGCCCTCGTCGTCGCTGTCGCTGTCCTCCTCGCCACTCTCGCTTGAGGAGGAGTCTTCATCATAGGAGGAGCTCTCCACGCAACACCTTAGGCGAGTTCCCAAGTGCCCGAAGACCTTGACGGAGAGCAGGACGTTCTCCATTAATTTGAAGTGGAGAACGAGCCCCTCCGACAGGCTATGGGCACGAGCGAAGGCCTTCCATCCGCGACGAAGATACATGACGTGAGGGGCGGGGAAGTCAACATCGAACCGCATGCTGCCATTCCCGCAGCCCCTCATGTGCAACCTCAGAGCCTGTGGCGGGTCGAGCTCCATCTCGCAAGCGAATGGGGTAGGGAGACGAAGGCGATGACGCACTGGCCGGTGCATCCTGATGACGAACTCGCAGGGCTGATCTCCGACGTGACCGTCCATTAGGGGAGGGGCTGCAGGCGGAGGTGAGGCCAGTGCGCCGCCCCGTCCTCCTCTTCCCCGAGCGCCACGGCAGCCTCGTCCTTGCCCCCTCCCCCTTCCTCTCGCGGCCGGCTTGGCCGCCACGAGCTCTTGGGAAGGAGGGGCACGCTGTCGAGCAGAGACCCTCGTCGCCGCCATCGGAGCACCGGCGCACCCTCTCGCCATAGCAATGGATGAAGAATGGAGACGAAGGGGAGGCGCGAGGGGATGCTCCTCCTCCTCCTCCTGAGTCCCCTTTCTATAGCTGGGCGGAGAAGGCCAAAAGACTAGCTTTGTGCCCCTGAAGAGCCTGCTCGAATTCGGCTCATTAAAGGGGCAGCAGGCGAGGCCGTCGACTGCCCTCCGCGCCCAAACGAAGGCGCATGAGTATTGGCCCGCGCATGCCTGCCCATATTCCGTGCGTCTGTCACCTACCCCGCGCCGTGCATGCGGCGTACGTGGCGTAAGGAGCAGGCGTAGTGGGAAACGTGGAACGGTGGTTCCAAGATGGAGAGGATAAATGAGCGGCGGCTCTGCTGTTCCGAGGGAACACGCAAGCCACACCTTTACTGTTCGCCACGGATGACGCAAACATGATGCGGTCATCCCACGCACGACCCCCCCCCCCCACATCGCGCGTTCAACGTGGGTCTTGGGGAAGCGCAACGAGCGAGGAAGTTACCACAGTAAAAATCCACCCCGCCTGCCCGCGCACCTTTCTGGGCCTAGCCCAACAACACGCCACGCTTATGTGTGGGCCAGGCCCGAGGGCTCCTGTCGGTGTACAAAAGTAGGGGCCCTCCTTTGTACCCCTTTACTTGTGCACGAGCAGTCAGAGCCGCGCCCGCGGCCACACTTAGCAGGGCAGAGGAGGGAAGCCGAAGGCACAAGACAATCAAAGCAACGCCAAGACAGAGACGCAAAGAGCAAGAGGGCGAGGCGGGCTCCCCCGGCAAGACCCTTGCCGGGCGCAGCCTCCGCAGACCCGGCAAGAGCCTTGCCGGGGCAACTGGCCCAACGCCAACAGAGCGCGCCAGATCAACTGGGTTCCAACACCGTCAACCACATTGGAACCAAGGCGTGGGAGGCACCTCCATGGTGGCATGTAGATCTTTGTGAAGATCATGAACACACCAGATCAGATGAGGACCAGAACACGACGACCCTCGGCAAGATCCTTGCCAAGGAAACCCACGAGGCCTCTGGCAAGATCCTTGCTGGGGACAACCGCGATGCCACGGCAAGACCCCTGTGGGGACCCCGGCAAGACCCTTGCCGAGGACATCAGCGAGGCCGCTGCCAGGCCCGCGCCCGCCAAGACTCCACCGCCGTTCCCATGCAGCTGCCAGCCCAGCCAGCTAGGCGAGCACCTGCGTGGCGACGTGCGGCCCCGAGCCCAACTCAGCAAGCACCTGCGTGATGGCATGCAGATCTTCGAAAAGACACTGCCACCGCACCAGCTCAGCAGCCTGCCAGCCTACATGGCGCCACATGCCTCATTGGCCAGGACGAGTGGCGAAGCAAGGCGAGGTGGCGACGGACGGGGACACCTAAGGGGTGCATTTAATGCGTTTTGTCCCGTAATGACAGGCGATAAGCTCAGCTACTGTACACTTTCCACCTCCTGTGTGCCACTGTGGCGTCCCCTTCTTTCTATAAAAGGAGGCCCGAGGCATACTGGAGAGGGATTCGGCTTTTTGGACCACGCACGCACCGTAGCTAGTTCAAGAACACAAGAACACTCAAATATACACAAGAGTAGGACTAGGGTATTACGCATCCTCGCGTCCCGAACCTGGGTAAGCGATCTGTGTGCTGGCTCCTAGACCCGCTCTTTCCACAACCTCGCGCCCACCGACCGTAGTAGGGATTCTAGTGATCCCATAGGTGTCGTTTCCACCGATAGGCGGAGTACCAGGATGTGCAATGATCTAGCGTAGCAATGAAATCAAAAAACGGACAAACCATGAAAACATCATGCTAGCTATCTTACGATCATGCAAAGCAATATGACAATGAATGCTCAAGTCATATATATGATGATGATGGAAGTTGCATGGCAATATATCTTGGAATGGCTATGGAAATGCCATGATAGGTAGGTGTGGTGGCTGTTTTGAGGAAGATATAAGGAGGCTTATGTGTGATAGAGCGTATCGTATCACGGGGTTTGGATGCACCGGTGAAGTTTGCACCAACTCTCGAGGTGAGAAAGGGTAATGCACGATACCGTAGAGGCTAGCAAATTGCGAAAAGGTAAGAGTGCGTATAATCCATGGACTCACATTAGTCATAAAGAACTCATATACATATTGCAAAAGTTTAGTAGCCCTCAAAGCAAAGTACTACTACGCATGCTCCTAGGGGGGGGAGTGTCGATGTCCAAACCGGCGGATCTCGGGTAGGGGTCCCGATCTGTGCATCTTAGGCTGATGGTAACAGGAAGCAAGGGACACAATGTTTACCCAGGTTCGGGCCCTCTCGATGGAGGTAAAACCCTACTTCCTGCTTGATTAATATTGACGATATCAGTAGTACAAGAGTAGATCTACCACGAGATCGTAGAGGCTAAACCCTAGAAGCTAGCCTATGATGATTATGATTGTAATTGGGATCGGCCTTCTAAGGACCAACCTCTCCGGTTTATATAGACACTGGAGAGGGCTAGAGTTTACATGGAGTCGGTTGCAAGGAAGGAAACACAATATCCGGATCGCCAAGCTTGTCTTCCACACAAAGGAGAGTCCCGTCCGGACACGGGACAGAGTCTTGAGTCTTGTATCTTCACGCTTCAATAGTCCGGACGATGTATACAGTCCGGCTATCCGGATACCCCCTAATCCAGGACTCCCTCAGTAGCCCCTGAACCAGGCTTCAATGATGATGAGTCCGGCGCGCAGTCTTGTCTTCGTCATTGCAAGGCGGGTTCCTTCTCCGAATACTCCAAAGTAATTATCGAACACCTAGACCGTGTCTGGATCTGTGAGATGATTCTCACATACCATCGTAGGGAACATATCATAAATCTGATCTGCTGGCAATCTTCGTACGTCGTGCCTTTGCATCATGGCCCGGTCCAACACGAACTGGAGTTTCTCGCCCCACCTCGACTCGTGTTGCGAGGCGGTTTTATTGGCATGTCCTGCCAAAGCAGAGATTGTGTTCCTCTTATTACGGGATCTTCCATCAATACGGGTGTGCGTAACCCCACGACGACCATTGGCATGACTCAGTGTGTTTTTGGATAAGCCTCAAGCGGTCACGCTGAGGACTCTTGATATTCACCCCCTTTATAAAGGGGGTGAGGCCTATGCCTGTTTTCCACCTCCCTCGCGCCTTCTCGCACCTCGAGTTCTAACACCTGAGACCTAAGCTCCAACACCCCAGATCCTCCAACATGTCCGGATCCAACCCTCAAGGCCGGTGGGTGGCCTCCTCGATCCAAGAGGAGGACATTGCGAGGCTTAGGGAGGTTGGATATCTGACCACCGACATCCAGCACAGGCTTCCTGCTCCAGGGCAGGTCATCCCTACGCCGAAGCCCAGTGAGAGCGTCGTGTTTGTTCCTCACTTCCTCCGCAGCTTGGGCCTCACCCTCGATCCCTTTGTGAGGTGGCTCATGTTCTATTACGGGTTGGATTTTCATGATCTAGCTCCAGACGCTATCCTCCATATCTCGTTGTTCATCATTGTGTGCGAGGCTTTTCTCCACGTCACTCCACACTTCGGCTTATGGCTCGAGACCTTTAATGTGAAGCCGAAGATGATCGAGGGGCGGCATGTGGAGTGCGGAGGTGCCATAATAAGCAGGAACGCCGATGCCCCATGGCCAGAGGGTTCTTTTCCAGAAGTATCCGATGTATGGCAACGGAGGTGGTTTTATGTCACCGCTCCCAGAGGCACAAAGTGGGTAGCCGCCCCCGAGTTCCGCTCGGGCCCTCCTTCACAACTAGCGTCTTGGACTGACGTAGGACGGAATTGGGGGCCCGCTGGCGATGTACCAGTACTGCAGAGCCGCATCCGGGAGCTTCTTGAGAGGGACATTAACCTTGTCGGCATAATTTAAGTGATGCTAATCTGACGGATGTTGCCATGCCAACGCCGGCCTCTCCAGATGTGGGAGTTCAATCCAGAGGGTCCGCGGACTGTTAAGCACTTCTTCAGCCTGAAGCTCGAAGGGATGTGTAAATTATTCTTCGGACCACAATTAGATTGTCCGGACACCATCGAGGATGCGGGCCTAAGCTACAATCGCCTAGATACCCAAGTAAGTAACCTTGATACCGGACACTTTGTTTTATATTTGTCATAGTTGTTATTCTGAAAATCATCCATGGCCAGGAATGGCTCAGTAAGGCGGAGAGAATCAGGTGTCCGGCGCCACTTCCGGAAGGCTCGCCTAATCCCACCATTGCCAAGATGATTGACCGGGTGCTCAGCAAAATGCCTTCAGGGAAAGATAAGGGGAAGAATGAAGAGACCGAACTTCACACGCTTTGCATCCAAACCGGGGGAATTGTTACCTCCCCTGAGGATGATAGTCGGGAAGGGGAGGCTAAAGCCTCCTCCCCGCGCGGGAAGAAAAGGGCCGCCCCCAAAGACTTGGAGACGGAGATGCCCAAACCAGGGAAGAAGGTATCACCAGGGGGCTCTGCCACGACGGGCACCCTCACCGTGTCATGCCCGCCAATGGGCCAGCCCTCCACCGAGCTGTAAGTTAATCGTTAATTCTAAGGTACTGCGCTTCCCTGAGATCAATAACCAGGATTCGTCTTTTGCAGTCCGGCTAGCAGCTCTTCTCAACAGAGTTCGTCTTCAGGGGATCTTCCTCCGGAGATGATGGAGAGCGAGACCCCACCCACCTCTCCGCCTCACGAAGCGGGCGACACCGAGGTGTCGTCACGGAGGAGTCCGGATCTGCCGAAGCCGGAAGCCAATTCGTCAGCCGCCTAGAGCCCGGAGCGTTTGGCTCCCACGGGGAGCGATGAGAAGGGTCCGGCGTAGTTCGATGCCCGAGCGGACATACTGACAGGCCTTCTGGAGCGAGCTGCGCTCTCGGAGGAGCACCGCTCATTAATGAGCGTGGTGCTCAAAAAAATTTCATCCGCCACAAGCGGTTTGAATGAAGCATTTACGAGTCTGATCAGAGGCTTTGAGGTATGTAGTGAAAAATACACAATTTTTGGCACTGAGGCACGCGCTAGGTGTGCTCCCTATGGATAGTAGCCCTTGAGACTCTGGTTGCCCGCCCTAGGCGGCAAACGGAGGATCATATTGTGTAAGTACTAATTGCGATGTACATATGTGCAGGTATCTAAGGATCCGGTTGCTGAACAGTCCGTTGAAGTTGCCGAACTAAGGAGGCAAATTGGATCTATTGATGCCGATATCACGCTGGTGAACGAGCGGCTGAACGAGTCACAAGGTATGTGATCTGCTTTCCTTATTATGTTGTATAGGAAAATATGAGAGTGGCATAATATTAATGCAATATGCTTGGACTGCAGATGGTGCTGCTGCCGCGGAAGCCCTGAGGGCGGAACTTGCCCAGGCCAAGGAACAAGCTCGGGTTAGCAATGCGGCTGCCCTAAAGGCGGCCGAAGAATTGAGAGCCGAACAGGCTGCTCATCGCCGAAGCGAGGAAAAGATAGCCAAAATGGCTGTGGAGTTGAAAAATGCCGCCGACCGGTATGAACTCCTTGAAAAGGAGCATAAGGCTAGTTCGTCCGAACTGAACAAGGCACTTAATGCCACCAAGGAGATTCGGACTGAGGTCAGGGGTGTGCGGGAGGAGCTTCAACAGGCCGGTAAAATCGCGGCTTGGGGCTCCGACTTACTGCGGACGAAATTTTTTGATCCGAAGTACGCTCCCTTGGATGGACGCTGGAGTCCTGCAGACGCGTATGCGGACTTGGCGAAGAGTACAACTAATGCAGCCAAGTTTTTCAAGGATCGAGGTGATAACGAAGTGGAGAAGCTTTTCTGGTCGCAGTTCAATGCTCCCACTCGCCCGCTGCCGTTAAGTGAGAAGATGGTTGCTGTGGCGGAGCTTCATAGGCTGTGTGGGCTTGCAATGCGGTATGTAATAGACCATCTTTGGCTGAAGGGGCCTAAGCCGAACATTTACTTTGGTTTGGTGCAGCAATTCCTTGGGGTCGTGCCTCAGATCGATGCCATGAGGAGGTCGGCATGCATAGAGGGTGCACGAATGGCTCTTGCCCGCGTTAAAGCCTATTGGACAGATATGGAGGCCACCATTATAGCGACCCAAAATCCGGCGGGAGGCTAGTATCTGGCCGAGCACTACTTGGAGCAGGTGACAGAAGGTGCCCGCTTAATAGGGATGTAGTGCTCGAAAAATGTATTGTTCGAGTGACAAATCGAATCATTGTAAAAACAATGTTATTTTGGTTATAAGGCTATATTTATACTTTTTGCCTGAAAGTATTATTGTGTCTCCTGTGCGGCCGTTATATATATATATATATATATATATATATATATATATATATATATATATATATATATATATATATATATATATATCTGAAAGATAGCACTCGTTGGCTTCAGCCCCCTCGCATATAATGCGGGAGTGTTCGTGAAAAATATGCATAATCACACTTGATCCAACGTCTTGGTCCATTAAGGAGGTGATCGCACGTCGAACTAGGCAACCGGACTATATAGCTGTAACACTTTCGCTTAGCCATGGGAGTCTAGTGGTGGGGCTACTATGTAGCCCCTGGTACCTTCGCATGCATCCGAATACGGGCGCGTGTCTACATTACCGGGAAACGGTCCTTCATTAATGCGGGGGGATCCTAAAGATTCGATAAGTCTTCGAGTGGTTGAACAGTCTCTCGGCTGTATCATGATGCCGGGCCGCTTTCTCTCTTGAGGTGCTCATCCGTAATAACCGTGGCACAATCGCAGTAGTTCTCCTTTGGCCGCCTTAGCCGATAAGAACGGAACGTAAGGCGGCAAACCCAGGAGCCGGGCAAACCCAACATTTGACCAAAGACATGATTCAGAGCTGATGCATATAAGGCCAAACTCGTGACGCCGAACACTCCCGAAGGTATTCGGACTTTGTAACAGAAAATGGGCTGAAGAATGCCCTTTCATTATAAACCCTGTATTTCCAGGTACGTGCATTAATCTGTCGTGGCGAAATGCCAATAACGGCAGTATCCTCTGTGGGTGTAGTACCCATGGGATGTGTGAACAACAAGAGGCAATATAAAGGTTTACACAGGGGCTTAATCTAAAGAGAAACCTTTGGGCGGGGCCCTGCTGCACGTCTGCGCCTTTATCTCCGTTGTGCCGTCTCCTGGAAGGGTATCGTGCGAATGTTGTCTGTAAAAAGGAAAACTCATGTAGGAGAGTACAACGTAAGCATGCGATGGACAGTAAAAGTGTAAGACGCTCGCCTTCCAATAAGGTTGAGCCAAGTGTGGGGCTATATTAAATATTTATAGCCCCGGTGTCCTCTATGGGATTACATATACGGTGCCCTGGTTCAGTTTTATCCGGGCTGCCGGACTCGTCTAACCGTGTCTGTGATCTTAACGACTAGTCATAATTTCTGATATTGGAGGCCGCTTATAACCCAGCCGCTAGGGCCGTCGCGTGTTCCTCTGTGCGTGAAGAGCGCTCTGTATTTCCGTTAACGGTGATGACGCCACGTGGACCGGGCATCTTGAGTGTAAGGCAGGCATAGTGCGGTATTGCGTTGAAGCGGACGAAGGCCGCTCTTCCAAGCAATGCATGATAGCTGCTTTGGAAGGGTGCGATGGTGAAGAGTAGTTCTTCGCTTCTGGAGTTGCCTGGGGAGCTGAATGTTACCTCCGGCACAACGGAGCCCCTGCCGTAGGCTTCAACGCCTGGTATCACCCCTTCAAATGTGGTGTTGCTTTGGCTGATTCTGGATGGGTCTATCCCCATTCTGCGGAAAGTGTCCTCGTATATTAAATTGAGACTACTGCCGCCGTCCATAAGGACGTGGGTGAGATGGTATCCGTCGATTATTGGGTCAAGCACCAAGGCCTCTGGTCCTCCGTGCCGAATACTAATCAGGCGGTCCGTGTGATCGAAGGTGATCGGACAAGCCATCCAGTAGTTAGGTGAGGGTACGATGGGCTCTATAGCATGCGCATATTTGAGCGCGTGTTCGTGCCTTCTCGTGGATGTGTGGGTCGCGTGGATCATGTTTACTGTTTTAACCTCTAGCGGGAATTTTTTATGTCCCCCAGTGTTCGGCTGGCGAGGTTCATCCTCGTCTTCACTTGGTGTTTCCCTTCCCTTGTGTTCGGCGTTTAATTTGCCGGCCTGCTTGAAGACCCAGCACTCTCTGTGCGTGTGGTTCGCAGGTTTGTTGGGGTGCCATGAATTTGGCATACCTGTCCAGACTCGCTCGCACCGGACGGTCCCTCTTTACTGCATTTAAGTGGCTTCTTCTGCTGATCGGGTCGAGAGCCCTTGAATCCGGCGTTTACCGTTGTGTTGTCTGGGCTCTCTTCCTTGTTTTGGCGTTTGTTTTTCACCGTGGCTTCCCGTTGCCATCCCTTATCTCGGATGTGCTGGGATCGCTGGTGCCTTTACGGGCCAGCCAACTATCTTCACCCGCGCAAAAGCGGGTCATAAGGCTTGTTAAGGCTGCCATTGTTCTTGGATTTTCTTGGCCGAGGTGTCTGGCGAGCCACTCGTCGCGGATGCTGTGTTTGAATGCCGCTAAGGCTTCGGCATCTGGACAATCGACAATTTGATTCTTCTTAGTGAGGAATCTGTTCCAAAGCTTGCTGGTGGACTCTCCGGGCTGTTGGATTATGTGACTTAAATTGTCGGCATCCGGAGGCCGGACATAGGTCCCTTGAAAATTGGCCCTGAAAGCGTCCTCGAGTTCCTCCCAACTCCCAATTGAATTTTCGGGGAGGCTATTCAACCAGTGTCGAGCTAGTCCCTTCAGTTTGAGGGGAAGGTATTTGATGGCGTGGAGGTCATCCCCACGAGCCATGTGTATATGCAGGATAAAATCCTCGATCCGGACCCCTGGGTCTGTTGTTCCGTCGTATGCCTCTATATTCACGGGTTTAAACCCTTGTGGAAATTCATGGTCCAGTACTTCTTCAGTGAAGCACAGGGGGTGGGCAGCCCCTCTGTATCTGGACGTGCTATGGCATGCCGTCAGCTGCTGTTGTGTCCGGTGCTTATTCCGAACTGGTATTTGGTTGATATGATCGTTTTGGTGACCGTAATCCCTCGCCGGTGTGTGTCCTTTAGATCCGTAGATGGACCTGGCCACGCCGGCTTTCTTATCCAGGTGCTCTCGCAATCATGCGCGGCGTCGGTAGCCGCTCTGTTGTGGTTATGAAGCGGTACGTCTGGCCTCCTGGTCGTGTTATTCTTTGGTGGAACTGCCTCGTCGTCGAATTCTAGCAGTAGCTTGCATTTTGGATAGCTCTTTGTATGGTGATCGTCGCTGTATCTTTCTTCAGTGTCTAGCACTTTATTCCATCTGCGATTGAGCATTTCCTGTGCGGCTTTTAGCCGTTGCTTCTGCTTGTTTAGACTTCTTGCGGTGGCCATAAGCTTTCTGTGGAGGTTATCTCGTTCCACGCGTGTTTTCGGGATGATGAATGTGTCGTCATCCGGACTTTGTTCTTGTCCTGGGGCAGTTTGATGAACTCGTCCCTCGGGATCATTGTGATCAGGTGTCTGCTCCGAACTGTGTTCGGCATGACCTGGCTCGTCCTGCTCCATCGCTGGGTCAGTATGGTCATTGTTGCCTTCGGAGTTGACTGGTGTGTCGATCTTTCTAGCGCTCTTATCGCTATTCTTACTGTTGCTGGACTTTGAGCGGCGTCTGCACCGTCGTTTTGGCTTTTGCCCTGGGGTTTTATCTTCTAGATTGTCGCCGTCGTCCTCCTTGGGCGTGTCCACCATGTATATATCGTGTGACGAGGTAGTAGTCCAGCACCTCAGAGATTCTGAATCTTCTCCTGCATCGTCGTCCATACCGTCGATGCCTTTGGAGTCGAAGTCAAGCACGTCGGTTAAATCATCGACCGTGGCAATGAAGTGGGTGGTGGGTGGGCAACAAATTCCTTCGTCGCCTGCTTCCCCCTCGAGCCGGACATAGTTCGGCCAAGAGCCTCCTGACAAAGAGAGAGACTTTAATGAGTTCAGCATGTCGCCAAAGGGCGAGTGCTGGAAGATATCCGTAGCGGTAAACTCCATTATCGGAGTCCGACTAGGCTCGGCGGGCTCGGGAGCGCGCGGATCGGAACCTACAGCCGGATACGAGTCCGGGGGTCTAGAGTCGCAGGCTTCCTTAGAAGTGAGGCTTGTGTTCGGCTCTACCGCCGATGAGTGCGCGGCCTGCGGGGCGGGGTCCATCCACCCATCCTTGAGGCACGCAGTCTGCTCCGGATTTAGGTCCGGGACTACTACAGGGGTAATATCCTGAGCATTGTCTGACGGCAGGTCTAAGCCGTGCTCATCGTGACTGTCCGGCGTTCCTGGCACAGGCCCGAATCCGTCGAAGATCAAGTCTCCGCGGATATCGGCCGTGTAGTTCAGGTTTCCGAACCTGACCTGGTGGCCAGGGGCGTCGCTGTTGATCTGCTCGAGATGGCCAAGCGAATTGGCCCGCAGTGTGAAGTTGCCGAACACGAAGATCTGTCCGAGGAGAAAAGTTTCACCCTGGACCGTGTTGTTGACAATGATTGAAGGAGCCATCGAGCCTTGCAAATGATTTACACGTAGGAACTCTCAATGAAAGCACCAATGTCGGTGTCAAAACCGCGGATCTCGGTAGGGGTCCCGATCTGTGCATCTTAGGCTGATGGTAACAGGAAGCAAGGGACACAATGTTTACCCAGGTTCGGGCCCTCTCGATGGAGGTAAAACCCTACTTCCTTCTTGATTAATATTGACGATATGAGTAGTACAAGAGTAGATCTACCACGAGATCGTAGAGGCTAAACCCTAGAAGCTAGCCTATGATGATTATGATTGTAATTGGGATCGGCCTTCTAAGGACCAACCTCTCCGGTTTATATAGACACCGGAGAGGGCTAGGGTTTACATGGAGTCGGTTACAATGAAGGAAACACAAGATCCGGATTGCCAAGCTTGTCTTCCACGCAAAGGAGAGTCCCATCCGGACACGGGACGGAGTCTTGAGTCTTGAATCTTCACGCTTCAATAGTCCGGACGATGTATACAGTCCAGCTGTCCGGATACCCCCTAATCCAGGACTCCCTCAGGGAGGTTGGTAGGAGTTAACCATCGCGCACCCCCGACCTTCACAGAAAGGAGGACAATCAATAATAAATCATGCTCCAACTTCTTAGCATAACGAGAGACTATACGTGCATGCTTCGGGAATTACAAACCTTAACACCAATATTCTTACTAAACACAACCACTTACTAGTACCTGCCACATATTATCATCTCTATATCGCAAAACTATTGCAAGGAATCAAACATATCATATTCAGTGATCTACAAGTTTTATGTAGGATTTTATGACTAACCATGTGAATGACCAATTCCTGTCATCTCTCCAAATAGATATAAGTGAAGCAAGAGAGTTTAATTCTTTCCACAAAAGATATGCCCATGCTAGCTCTAACAAATATAAGTGAAGCAAAAGAGCATTCTACAAATGGCGGTTTTCTATGTGAAGAGAAACAGGCAATCCAAACTTCAAATGATATAAGTGAAGCACATGAAGCATTCTATAAAGCCATACTCAAAAGATATAAGTGAAGTGCAATGAGCATTCTATAAATCAATCATGGAGTATCTCATACCAGCATGGTGCATAAAATAAAAGTGAAAACTAAATGCAAAAGACGCTCCACATATCGCATGAACGAAATGAATCCGAAAACATACCGTTACTTGTTGAAGAAAGATGGGATGCCTTCCGGGGAATCCCCAAGCTTAGACGCTTGAGTCTCCATGAATATTTACTTGGGGTGCCTTGGGCACCCCCAAGCTTGAGCTCTTTCCTCTTCTTCTTCTCACATTGAGACCTTCTCGATCTTCGAACACTTCATCCACACAAAACTCAACAGAAAGCTCGGTAAGATCTGTTAGTATAATAAAGCAAATCACTACACTTCATCCACACAAAACTCACTGTTGCAAACCAATTCATATTTTGTTTTTTCATTGTAGATACTGTAATATAACTTTTCCATGGCTTAATTCACTGATAGAAATCGATAGTTTCATTAAAACAAGCAAACTATGCATCAAAAACAGAATCTCTCTTAAACAGGATAGTCTGTAGTAATCTGAACATTCACCATATTTCTGATACTCCAAAAGAATCTGAAAAAACTAGGAAAAATAAACAATTTGTATATAAATACAGTGCAAAAAGTTCAAGAACCGTTTGACGTTGCAGTAAAAAATGTAAAATCATGCATTACAACCGAAGTTTCTGTCCTGCACCACACAAACCAACAAGCATTGTAAACATCCTAAATGCAAACCTTGGCACATAATTTTTATTATATAATGGAATTTTACAAGGGGATAATTATTTTTGTTGAAAAGTTTATGTAATCAATATTCACAAAGTTTCCGTGAGCATGAACAAAGTTCAAGGCTAGCTCCCACTTTAACAATGCTCGTCTTTCTCACTTTCGCTTTTCTTTCTGAAAAAGTTTTGGGTTCCCCTCTTTATGTTTTTTGTTTTTAAACTTTATAAAATCACACAACAGAAATAAATGACTCTCTAAAAATTTCGGGTTGTCTCCCTGGCAGCGCTTTCTTTAATGCCATTAAGCTAGGCATATAGTGCTCAAGTAATGGATCCACTCGGATCCCAAGGTATATCAGAGCCAATTTTAATTAACAATGATTTGTGATTTAGTAGTGAGCACAAAGTAACATATATCATGCAACAACGAAGTCTAACTCTCTACCTATGCATCGACATGTCATAAAAGAACAATTCATGCACACCAAGTAAAGGCCAATGCATAGTATAAGCAGTTTCTTGCAATTCTATCGTGTTGGAAACATAAAGAGGCAGAGATGTAGTTCCTCTCTCATAATAATTGCAAGTTGGAGCAGCAAGCACATGCATATTATATCTATCAGAATCATCATGTGCAACGGTAAAATGCAACCCATCAACATAATCCTTAATAAGAGCAAACTTCTCCGATATAGTGTAGTTTGGAGAATTCAAAAAGATAATAGGACTATTATGTGTGGGTGCAATAGCAACAATTTCATGTTTAACATAAGGAACTATAGCAAGTTCATCTCCATAAGCATCATTCATATTGGCATAATGGCCACAAGCATAGCAAGCATCATCAAAAAGGGGTATTTCAAGAGAATCAACGGGATCATAACAATCATCATAGCAATCATCCTTCGGTAGGCACGAAGGGAAATTAAACAATGTATGAGTTGAAGAGTTACTCTCATTAGAAGGTGGGCACGGGTGATCAATCCGCTCTTCCTCCTTTTGTTCTTCGCTCTCCTCCTCATCTTTTTCATCCAATGAGCTCACAGTTTCATCAATTTCTTCTTCTTCCATAGATTCCGACAAAATATTAGTCTCTTCTTGGACAGCGGAGACTTTATCAATAAATTCATCAATATCATAATTGTATTTATAATTCTCATAGAAATATTTAAGGATAGCTAAATTTTCAGGTCTGTAAGCAGCATCATAAAGATTTTCACACACTTTGAACAAAGATTGAATTTCATAAGCACCCATAAAAGCAACGAATTCTTTTATTTGTTCCACATCATAGTAATCATATATACCATTAGCATAAGAAGCTAAGGTTTTATTATCATTAAATTTGCATGAAAAGGGAAGGTGTGGAGCCTTCATCCTAGAGCAACAAGTATAATCATATCTCAAGCATAGTTCCCGAGCATACCAATGCAACATATGAATTTGATCCCATAATAGTTTCCCTTTTTGAGTCAAGCGATAATCCCTAAAGTATTCACGTTGATCCAATGTTACTCCCATTATAAAGTTGAATGGGGTTTTCTCAGGATTATCAAAGTAGTACATAATATCTTTCACATAATGATCATCGAGGGTTTTAGGAGGTTCCCCATCTCCATGAGTAGCAAGTACACCTAATTTTTTTGGTATTTCGTGTTCCATATCCATAACTAAAGATAGATAACAACTTAGAACAACAAATAAAAATTACTTAATGATAAAGAAAACAAGCACACACGAGAATATTCACCCCACGCTATAACTCCCCGGCAACGGCGCGAGAAAAAGGTCTTGATAACCCACAAGTACAGGGGATCAATTGTAGCCTCTTTCAGTAAGTAAGAGTGTCGAACCCAACGAGGAGCTAAAGGTAGAACAAATATTCCCTCAAGTTCTATCGACCACCGATACAACTCTACACACACTTAACGTTCGCTTTACCTAAAACAAGTATGAAACTAGAAGTACTTTGTAGGTGTTGTTGGATAGATTTGCAAGAATATAAAGAGCACCTAAATATAAACTAGGGGCTGTTTAGATAAAGAAGCAATAAAGTTAGTATAGCAAGTGTGTAAAAGTGGTGGTAGGAGTTGCGGAATTGTCTCTAAGCAATTGACTACTTTACTAGACTGATAACAAGTTTTATGTGGGAGAGGCCACTGCTAGCATGTCACCGCTGACTTGGAATTCTATGCACTTATGATTGGAACAATTAGCAAGCATCCGCAACTACTAACGTTTATTAAGGTAAAACCCAACCATAGCATTAAGATATATTGGTCCCCCTTCAATCCCGTATGCATCAATTTCTATGCTAGGTTGAAGCTTCTGCCACTCTTGCCCTCCAATACATAGTCCTATCAACATACAACTAACCCTATGGTGTGATCCACGCGCGCGCTCATATGATGCGCACCAAAGGATAGCAACATAACCACAAGCAAATTAAACCAATCATAGCAATTCACCAATTACTGATAGGACAACAAAAATCGACTCAGACATCGTAGGATGGCAACACATCATTGGATAATAATATGAAGCATAAAGCACCATGTTCAAGTAGAGGGTACAACGGGTTGCGGGAGAGTGGACCGCTATAGATAGATGGGGGAAGGTGATGGAGATGTTGGTGAATATGACGTAGGCGTTGGTGTAGATCACGGTGATGATGATGGCCCCGACGGTATTCCGGCGCCACCGGGAGAGAGGGGGAGAGAGCCCCCCTCCTTCTTCTTCCTTGACCTTCTCCCTAGATGGGAGAAGGGTTTCCCCTCTGGTCCATGGTCTCCATGGCATGGGAGGGGCGAGAGCCCCACTGAGATTGGATCTGTCTCTCTGTCTCTCTCTGTTTCTGCCTTTCTCTGCGTTCCTGATTCTGCCCTTTCACCGTTTCTTATATTCCTGGAGATCCGTAACTCCGATTGGATTGAAACTTTGAACACGATTTTTCTCCGGATATTAGCTTTCTTGCGGCGAAAGAAGGGCAACAACCACCTTACGGGGTGTCCACGAGGTTCAGGGGCACGCCCCCTACCTCGTGGGCCCCTCGAGCATCGTCTCGTGTTGATTCCACTTCCCAAAATTCATAAATATTGCAAAAATAATCTCCATCAGTTTTTACCCCCTTTGGACTCTGTTTGATATGGATTTTCTGCGAAACACAAAAATTCAACAAACAGGAACTGGCACTAGGCACTGGATCCTTATGTTAGTCCCAAAAATAGTATAAAAAGTTGCCAAAAGTATGTAAAAGTTGTAGAATATTGGCATGGAACAGTAAAAAAATTATAGATACGACGGAGACGTATCACGTTGTTTGGCCACCTTTGGGGTACCCAGGGGTCATTCCCCCGACAGCAGGACAGATGTCATGGCCGAGCCTACCGTTGTGTCACGACCAGAAGCTTTGCAAGCGAAGACCACCTTTCATCAGGATAAGATGTACTACTTGTTCCCTTTCAAATTGGCCACTTTGGAATCCCTTCCCGCCTACGTTTTGGGGGAAGAGGACCGAGGCCACTATAAGTATAGGTTAGCCACCACCATAGTAGGGGGGACTCATTCCCTCATCCATAGACCTCGCGAGGTTGTTCATCCCTTGTACTAGTTCATCCTGAAAGTGCAACTATCCCTAGGTGGTTTTGGCAATTCATAACAACATATAGCTCATTGAGCTAATGATATTCCAAGACTATTATTTCAGGAAAGCTCAATGAATGGCATGGCATGGATGATGAAAGTGGATCCCTCAAAATACTAAGGCCAAAGGATTGGCTCAAGCTCAAAAGCTCAAGACTCTTCATTTTACATTTTAGTGGTCCAAGATCACATTGAGTCTATAGGAAAAGCCAATACTATCAAGGAGGGATGAGGTGTTGCTTAATGAGCCTCTTGCTTCATGTGCTTAGTGATATGCTCCAAAACCCTCAGCTATTTTCTCACATCCACAAATGACCTAAACCTAAAGCCAAAATCGGTCACACCGAATCTTCCTACCCGGCGCCACCGATTTCAAAAGTCATAGCCACTGCCACAAACCCTAGGCAAATCGGTCCTACCGATAGGGATCTCGGTCTCACCAAGATGGGATTGTAATCTCTCTGTTTCCCTTCATAACGTTTCAGTCTAACCAAAGTGAGCGATCGGTCCCACCGAGATTGCAATGTAAACTCTCTGTTTCCCTTTTGTAACATTTCGGTCTCACTGAAAAGAGCAAATCGGTCCCACGGAGTTTACCTGACCAACTCTCTGGAAAGCTTATTACCAAAATCGGTCTCACCGAGTTTGTGTAATCGGTCTTACCGAGATTACGTTATGCCCTAACCCTAACCGAATCGGTCTCACCGAGTTGCATGTCAGTCCCACCGAAAATCACTAACGGTCACTAGGTTTACTAAATCGGTCTGACCGAGTCTGTTGAATCGGTCCCACCGAGTTTGGTAAATTGTGTGTAACGGTTATATTTTGTGTGGAGGCTATATATACCCCTCCATCTCCTCTTCATTCGTGGAGAGAGCCATCAGACTGAACCTACACTTCCAACTTACCATTTCTGAGAAAGAACTACCTACTCATGTGTTGAAGCCAATATATTCCATTCCTACCATATGAATCTTGATCTCTAGCCTTCCCCAAGTTGCTTTCCACTCAAACCCTCTTTCCACCAGATCCAAATCCTATGAGAGAGAGTTGAGTGTTGGGGAGACTATCATTTGAAGCACAAGAGCAAGGAGTTCATCATCAACGCACCATTTGTTACTTCTTGGAGAGTGGTGTCTCCTAGATTGGCTAGGTGTCACTTGGGAGCCTCCGACAAGATTGTGGAGTTGAACCAAGGAGTTTGTAAGGGCAAGGAGATCGCCTACTGTGAAGATCTACCGCTAGTGAGGCAAGTCCTTCATGGGCGACGGACATGGTGGGATAGACAAGGTTGCTTCTTCGTGGACCCTTCGTGGGTGGAGCCCTCCGTGGACTCGCGCAACCGTTACCCTTCGTGGGTTGAAGTCTCCATCAACATGGAGGTACGATAGTACCACCTATCGGAACCATGCCAAAAACATCCGTGACTCCAATTGCGTTTGAATCCTCCAAACCCTTCCCTTTACTTTCTTGCAAGTTTCATGCTTTAATTTCCGCTGCCTATATACTCTTTGCATGCTTGCTTGATTTGTGTGATGATTGCTTGACTTGTCCTAAGATAGCTAAAATCTTTCGAACTCTAAATGGGAAAAGGTTAGGTTTTTAATTGGTCAAGTAGTCTAATCACCCCCCCTCTAGACATACTTCAAGGTCCTACAAGTGGTATAAGAGCTTTGGTCTCCATTTGCTTTGATTTCCATAGCTTTTGGTGGTCATAGCCTTGGTTTCACAACCTAGGAGAGTATGGCGTCTAGCGAGGGAAATTATCACCGTAGAGGTCCTTACTTTGATGGTACTAACTTTGCTAGTTGGAAGTATAGGATGAAAATGCATATTCTCGGACATAACCCCGTCGTTTGGGCAATTATTTGTATTGGCTTGCAAGGTGAATTCTTTGATGGCAGAGAGCCGAACCGTGAAGCTAATGCTGAAGAATTGAAGATGTTGCAATACAACGCTCAAGCTTGTGATATCATCTTCAACGGATTGTGCCTCAAGAATTCAACAAAATCAGCCGCCTTGAGAATGCAAAAGAAATTTGGGATACTTTGATTGATATGCATGAAGGTACCGAATCCGTCAAGGAATCCAAGTTGGATGTGCTCCAAAGTCAGCTTGACAAGTTCAAAATGAAGGATGGTGAAGGTGTCGCTGAAATGTACTCTAGGCTTGCTCTTATTACAAATGAGATTGCCGCCTTAGGGAGTGAAGAGATGACCGACAGATTCATCATCAAGAAGATCCTAAGAGCATTGGATGGAAAGTATGATACCGTGTGCACATTGATCCAAATGATGCCAAACTACAAAGATCTCAAGCCAACGGAAGTCATTGGAAGAATTTCTGCTCATGAGATGTCACTCAAGGATAAGGAGGAACTTCACAATAAGTCAAGTGGTGCTTACAAAGCCTCAAGTGAAGCCCCCACATCATCAAGTGAGAAACAAACCTTCAATGAAGAATTGAGCTTAATGGTGAAGAACTTCAACAAATTCTACAAGAGTAGAAGCAAAGAAAGGAGCTCCAAGTCAAGGACTTACCATGACAAAAGATCTTCTAGTCGAGAGCGCAATTGCTACAATTGTGGGAGGCCTGGACACTATTCCAATGAGTGTACGACACCCTACAAAAGAAGAGAAGATTCTCCAAAAAGAAGAAGCAAAAGAGAAGAATCACCACCAAGAGAGAGGAGTAGTAGAGATGATCGTTATGAACGAAGACCCTCACGGAGAAGCAAGGATTCGAAAAGGAATGACAAGTCATCAAAGAGCTACACAAAACGAAGACATCAAGCTCATGTTGGTGAATGGGTATCCGGCTCCGACTCCGACAAACACTCCGAGAGAAGCTATCACTCCGACTCCGAATATACTCAAGATGAAGGTGTTGCCGGTCTAGCACTTGTGTCAACCAACTCCTACGACATATTTGATTCACCAAATGAAGGAACTGGAAGATGCTTCATGGCCAAAGGTCCAAAGGTAACACATCCCGAGTATGTTGATTTCAATAGTGATGAAGATGACTTGCTTGTGGATGATGATTTACTTGTTGACAACTCTAGTGATGAATACTATGATGAAATGTCAATTAATCATGCTAATCAAGATAAAACGAATGACAATGATAAGGAGAAGATTGAGCTTCTAACTAAAGAACTAAACACTCTTAAGTTGGCTCATGAAACTATCTTCGAAGATCATCGAGAACTTTTAAGGGCTCATGATTAGTTACGCTTTGAAAAGCTCAATCTTGAGCAAGAGCATGAGTTCTTAAAAGCAATCAATGATGATCTCCGTAAAAAAGGTTCTTCTTACATTGCCAAGCGTTTACTCCTATTTACTTACATGCCTCAAGTCAAGTCTAGTAACAAGTACAAGAAAGATACTTCCTCTAGTAGTAACAATAATAATGTGAAATCCAATATTGTTGCTTCTAGTAGTTCTCTTGATTCCACTAATGATTCTCTTAGCCAAGTTACACTTGAGAAAGAAAATAGCTTATTGAAGGGAATTATAGAGAAAGGTGTTTACAAGAGCCTTGCCGGGAGTAAGCAATTCGAGGAAATTGTACGCAAGCAAGGAAGACACCGGAAGAATCAAGGTGTTGGTTTTGAACGAAAGTTCAATGCCAATGGAGTTGAGTGGGAAGAAGATCAATACCCCAAGACGAAGTTTGTTCCTCAACAAGAGAAGTATGATCCTACTTCTTTCAAGGGAACACAAGCAGAAGATGATCTTCCACCACAAGACCACAAGAACAAAGGCAAGGACAAGCTTCAAGAAGAGATTGATGCATTTGAAGAAGCACCTAAGGCCTCATTCAAGTGGATTCCCAAGACTACGTCAAGTTCTACTTCATCAAGTACAACTACAACTCCAAGGATTCCCATCAAGATGATGTGGATCCCGAAGAAGAAGAACTAGAGAGTTCTTGAGGGTGACTCCGCCAACATTCTTCACTCATATCATTATGGCAAGGACAAGTGCAATCAACTTCCACATCTTGCACTAGTTCAAGGAGTCACAAACCCTCATGTTGGTAAGGCAAGGGACAAGGTAACCTAATGATTTCTTGGACATCATCTTGTGTGTGCATCACTCTATGTCTATGGATATTCTTGTTTGTTCCTTGTGGGACTAACCCATGTAGGCCAGTTGAAAGTGCAACTCACTCCAAAGGATTGCTCCAATTGATCTACATCAACATTGAGCATCCACATCTTCAACACCTACATGAAGTCATCATCGACAAAACCCAAGGTTAGTTCATCCCTCTAAAGGGGGATCTCACATCTAGGGGGAGCTTAACTCTAAGAATTGAGTCAAATCAACTCTAATGGTGTGAACACATCAATGCATTATGTAAAAGTGGTAACCCCACTTGAGCTTAAACGATGAGTATGACCTATGCTCAAATGTTTATCATTTGACTGCTAAGTCAATATACTCATATATAGATGACCTAGTCATCGCCAATAGTTTGATAGATGCTAGAATTGGTTGTGCATGCTTTGTCACATATTTTATTTGTCATCTTATTGTGTGAGCATGTTGGTGCATATTTTACTCATTCAAGGACATCCACTTGTTGTTTTGATTGTTTGGTTCTTTCTTCTTTTGGCCAAGTGGATGGACAAGAATGCCTAAGAACTTTCTCTAGCTATCTATGCTTTTCTCGTCTCAAACTCTATTCATGCTACATCACAAAATTTGATCAAGTCGATTCGAACCACTCTATGTGAGGAGCACTTTGAGTCCCCGATTCGTCATAGACTTAAACTTCCGAAACTTCTTTGTGATTCTCGGTCTGACCGATTCCTCCATTTCGGTCCTACCGAGATCACTAAGTCGATCTAGGTTTTCAATCTCGGTGCAACCGATTTGAACTTTTCGGTCACCCCGAGTTGTCAGAATCGAGCACGCTATGCATCTCGGTGCCACCGAGTTGTTCCACTCGGTCACACCGACAGGGTCGGGCTATATATAGTCACGGGCAAAATTTTGGAAATTTCTCCGAACCCCTTCGCCTGCGAAATAGCTCGCTCTGCCTCCAAGGTCTCCGGATGTCTCCTCGTCGCCACCGCCTCGTCAGCCTGGTCTCCGCCCGTCAATTAACGGAATTCAACCCGCCGTTGTCGCCAGAAGCGAAGTTCATCGCCGAGCTAGGGTATGGACTCGATCACAAGCTATCCTCGTCCGATTCCTAGCACATTGTGTTCTTATTGATTCTTGCCACGATTGAAACACTCCTATCCAACAATGCAATCCGTAGATTAGATGAGATTTGAAAATTTAGGGTTAGGTTTCACTGAAACCATCTCGGACCCACCGAGTTGAAAAACTCGGTCCCACCGATTTGGCTTATGCCATTGCACTAGTAACTCTCGGTGCGACCGAGAATTGCTAATCGGTGCGACCGATTTTAGGACTTTGTGAAACCCTAGCAGTCTCGGTGCCATCAATTGTGACTCGGTCCAACCGAAGTTCATCGATTTAGGTTCCAAAACTTCTTCGGTATCACCGAGTTTGAAAATCGGTTGATCCGAAATGCTTTCGTGGAAAACTAAAACTGAATTTTTGAATCATTCTTTGCAAAAATCTCTGCATTTTGTGATGCTCAACCACTCTATCTCATCTATAACTCTTCACAGGTCAAGCAATCGGTGTTTGTAGCATGTCGCACCAGTGTGACAAATGTGTCAATGGAGCAGATTGACATGAGTGAGGGCACTAGTCCCTCAAGCAGCTCAGATGAGGGGAGCAGAAGCACTCCGAGCAATTTACCCAAGGCTGCCACAAGGTCAAGAAAGAAGAAGAGCTCAGAGTCCGAGGATGAGGATTACGTGGTAGTTGAGGATGAGGCAAGCTCCAAGAATAAAGTTCTCAAGAGGGAGTTCAGTTCATCTGCAGTGAAGCCTGGCTTGAAAATCAAAAGGCCAGCAGGCAGACAACCAATGTCCAAAGCTAGAGTGTCTACTCAAGCTCCTTTGGAATCTCAACCCAAAGAGCTCAAGGTCAGCAGAGGGAAAGAAAAGGAAAGAAAGGGTCAAGAAGACCATGGCAAGAGTGATTGGGAAGCCTTCCATGATGGAAGAGGAGGAAGAAGAAGAGGTTGCTGCACCAGCACCCAAGGCACCAAAGCTTATGGGTGATGCTATTAGATCAGGGGCTGCAACATCTAAGCCCAAGGAAGCACCCAAAGCTTCCCCCATGGCCAAGTCTGCACCAAAGAGGAATACCAGGAGTATTCCAGCTGCTGAAAAGAACAAGGCCCTAGTGCCTGAGGTTGCTGAGGAGGAAGATGAAGAAGGACAAGTTCTGAGGAAGCTCAAACCCAAGATCCCAGACCACAATGATACTCATCCTGTGGCTGAAAACATGAAGATTAGGAGAGATAATGGGTTGAGGCTATGGGGAGAGACAGATCCATATGCCACGAGGAGAAGGACTGCTATGGATTACAGGTTCCACACCAAGGAGCAGCAGGACTTTTATGAGACTATCTTGCTGGATAAGAAGCCCGTAGTTTGCGATATGAGATGGGTCAACTGTACCTACATGAAGGAGAACGCAGAACACTACCCTGGAGTTTATGATAGCTTCAGTGCTTGTGGAGTTGCTGATTTTGTTGGGCAGAAGCTCATCAACTGGAACGACGAACTTATCATGCAATTATACTCCACAGCACATTTCTATCCAGATGGCAGGATAGTGTGGATGTCAGAAGGAACCAGATATCAGTCTACCATAGAGGAATGGGCAAGTTTGATCAATGCCCCAAAGGAATGTGAGGATGACCTGGACATTTGTGGTAAGAAAAAAATGGATCATAACTCAATGGCACATATGTACAAGGAGATCCCAGATGATGCAATTGAGACCTTCAAGTTTGGATCAGTCCATTTTCTGCCGTCAGGGCTGCTTACGATCAACTGGATCTTAAGGCATACACTTTTGCCCAAGTCAGGTGACCATAACATGATTAGAGGGCATGCAATCAATTTGCTTCAAGTTTTTGATGTGCCTCAGAAATTCAAGGTCATGAGCCTCATAGTCGAGACAATTAAGATGACAACAGCAGATCAGAAGAGGAGCTGTGGTTATGCCCCATAGATTTAGGAGTTGATAAACTCGAAGATGGGCACAGGAAAGTATCTCTTGCATAAGGAACACATGGTTCTATATCCTGATTTTGAGGACAATCGAGTTGTCATGACAGAGAATGAACCATCATCTGTGCAAGATCAGGAGAGAAAGGAGAAGGCAAGGCAAGAGAAAGCTGCAAAGATGCCAACTCAAGCAGAGGCATCTGACTACTTTCTGAAGAGCAAGCAGGAGCAGCTTGGTTACTTAATAGCATCAACTCTACGGATTGAGAAGGGGTTGGCCACCCTAACTCAAAACCAGGAGAGCCTGGAAAGAATCATGGAACAAAAATTCTATGATCTTGATGTCAAAGTGACTGAGATTCAGTCAGCTGTGGAGCAATTACAAGATGATATGCAGCAGATGAAGGGCAAGACGACAACTGATGCATTTGCCAGAGTGCCTAGAGCTCAGAGGTCAGCTGCAGTACCAACTCCAGACACCATAGCAACTTCTTCCTCTCCAGCTACAGCCCCAGCTCAACCAGCTCCAGCTCCAACTTCTTCAGCTCCTACCACGTCTACTGATGCATTCATCCTTGGAGTCCTCTCTACACCACCACCTGAAGATCAAGCCTGAGAGGCGATCTAGCACTATGCATTTTCTATGAACTTTTTGGTAACTTGTTGCCAAAGGGGGAGAAAAATGTATAAATCATAGGCTTCGAGAGAGAGAGAGAGAGTGTTGCTTTTGTTCTCTCTTGATTTGGTGGTTCAAACTTGTTTGCTTTTGATTGCTTGAGATACCATGCTATTCTTGTGAGACATTGATGATCATGTGTTTGATCATAAGCTACACTTATGCATGTTTGATGATATTATCTTATCTATCCTATGTGATCATTCACTTTGCTTGGTGATGAGTGCATGTATTCAATCTTTATCATTTCGAGCGCTCCACCAAGATGTATGTGACATGGAAGAGTAACCCATGAGCCTAATTCCTTGTGCATTTGCAGTCCAAAGCAAATCTTAAACTATGCACAAATTTAGGGGGAGTTCTTGCTTATCACATACTTCTCAAAGCGACGATGCTTTTCAATCTTATTATCATTTGTCGAAGCTTTGATCTATATGTTGTCATCAATTACCAAAAAGGGGGAGATTGAAAGTGCAACTATCCCTAGGTGGTTTTGGTATTTCATAACAACATATAGCTCATTGAGCTAATGATATTCCAAGACTATTATTTCAGGAAAGCTCAATGAATGGCATGGCATGGATGATGAAAGTGGATCCCTCAAAATACTAAGGACAAAGGATTGGCTCAAGCTCAAAAGCTCAATACTCTTCATTTTACATTTTAGTGGTCCAAGATCACATTGAGTCTATAGGAAAAGCCAATACTATCAAGGAGGGATGAGGTGTTGCTTAATGAGCCTCTTGCTTCATGTGCTTAGTCATATGCTCCAAAACCCTCAGCTATTTTCTCACATCCACAAATGACCTAAACCTAAAGCCAAAATCGTTCACACCGAATCTTCCTACCCGGCGCCACCTATTTCAAAAGTCATAGCCACTGCCACAAACCCTAGGCAAATCGGTCCTACCGATAGGGATCTCGGTCTCACCGAGATGGGATTGTAATCTCTCTGTTTCCCTTCTTAACGTTTCGGTCTAACCGAAGTGAGCGATCGGTCCCACCGAGATTGTAATGTAAACTCTCTGTTTCCTTCAGAACATTTCGTCTCACCGAAAAGAGCAAATTGGTCCCACCGAGTTTACTCCGACCAACTCTCTCGAAAGCTTATTACCAAAATCGGTCTCACCGAAGTTTGTGTAATCGGTCTTACCGAGATTACGTTATGCCCTAACCCTAACCGAATCGGTCTCACCGAGTTGCATGTCAGTCCCACCAAAAATCACTAACGGTCACTAGGTTTACTAAATCGGTCCGACCGAGTCTGTTGAATCGGTCCCATCGAGTTTGGTAAATTGTGTGTAAGTGGAGGCTATATATACCCCTCCACCTCCTCTTCATTCGTGGAGAGAGCCATCAGACTGAACCTACACTTCCAACTTACCATTTATGAGAAAGAACTACCTATTCATGTGTTGAGGCCAAGATATTCCATTCCTACCATATGAATCTTGATCTCTAGCCTTTCCCAAGTTGCTTTCCACTCAAACCCTCTTTCCACCAGATCCAAATCCTATGAGAGAGAGTTGAGTGTTGGGGAGACTATCATTTGAAGCACAAGAGCAAGGAGTTCATCATCAACGCACCATTTGTTACTTCTTGGAGAGTGGTGTCTCCTAGATTGGCTAGGTGTCACTTGGGAGCCTCCGACAAGATTGTGGAGTTGAACCAAGGAGTTTGTAAGGGCAAGGAGATCGCCTACTTCGTGAAGATCTATCGCTAGTGAGGCAAGTCCTTCGTGGGCGACGGCCATGGTGGGATAGATAAGGTTGCTTCTTCGTGGACCCTTCGTGGGTGGAGCCCTCCGTGGACTCGTGCAAACGTTACCCTTCGTGGGTTGAAGTCTCCATCAACGTGGAGGTACGATAGCACCACCTATCAGAACCACGCCAAAAACATCCGTGTCTCCAATTGCGTTTGAATCCTCCAAACCCTTCCCTTTACTTTCTTGCAAGGTGCATGCTTTAATTTCCGCTGCCTATATACTCTTTGCATGCTTGCTTGATTTGTGTGATGATTGCTTGACTTGTCCTAAGATAGCTAAAATCTGTCAAACTCTAAAATTGGGAAAAGGTTAAGTTTTTAATTGGTCAAGTAGTCTAATCACCCCCCCCCCCTCTAGACATACTTCAAGGTCCTACACATCCTCAACCCCTCGTGAGGCCAATCCACCACAAAGCAGAAGTAGGGTCTTACACCACAAGGTGGCCCGAACCTGGGTAAACTGTTGTGTTCATCTGCTTCCTTGTTCGTGTGAATCGAGCTAGGCCATGGGGCGACGGGCTGGTAGGCTAGATAGGTTGAGTTTTTCGCACACGCCCCAGAGTTTGAACCTTCCTTGGGTCTGCGGAGCCCTGAATCCGACATTTATTTTGTCCAATGATCTTCATTAAATTTTTGTTATATCCCTCTTGAATATTTATCACTTTGGGACTAGTTTCATATATTGCAATAGATTTTGACAAGCTCAAACAATTTTAAGTGAAGAACATGAGCATAAAAATTTTCATCTCTCAAAATAATATAAGTGAAGCATGAGAGAATTTCTTCAAAAATTTACTAACTCTTTAATAAATCTAGGTGAAGTATGAGATCATTTCTTCAAAAATATTAAAGCACACCGTGCTAAAAAAGATATTAAGTGAAGCAATAGAGCAATTCCATAGCTCAAAAAGTTTAAGTGAAGCATAAAGAGCAATTCTAACAAATCATAGCATAATTTTAGCTTTCTCAAATAGGTGTGCCCAGCAGGGATACTTGTAACAAACTAAAAAGCAAAACAAGCAAAGACTCATATTGTGACACCCCTGATTCAATCATACACTAACCATGCACGCAAATGTGTATGATCAAGATCATGAACTCACGGGAAGATATCACAACACAACTCTAAAAGTAAAATAAGTCATGCAAGCATCATATTACAAGCCAGGGGCCTCGAGGGCTCGAATACAAGTGCTCGAACATAAACGAGTCAGTGGAAGCAACAATATCTAAGTATAGACATAAGTTATACAAGTTTCCATAAGATGGCTAGCACAAATTGGGATACAGATCGAAAGAGGCGCATGCCTCCTGCCTGGGATCCTCCTAAACTACTCCTGGTCGTCTGCGGCCTGAACGTAGTAGTAGGAACCGTCGGTGTAGTAGGGGTCGTCATCGACAGTGGCGTCGAGCTCTAGGGCTCCATCATCTGGTTCTGGCATCCGGGAAGAAGAGGAAAAGGGGGAAAAGAGGGAGCAAAGTAACCGTGAGTACTCATCCAAAGTACTCGCAAGCAAGGAGCTACAGTACATATGCATGGGTGTATGTGTAAGGAGGCAATATTAGTGGACTAAACTGCAGAATGCCAGAATAAAAGGGGGATAGCTAGTCCTATCGAAGACTACGCTTCTGGCAGCCTCCGTCTTGCAGCATGTAGAAGAGAGTAGATTGAAGTCCTCCAAGTAGCATCGCATAGCATAATCCTACCCGGCGATCCTCCCCTCATCGCCCTATGAGAAAGCGATCACCGGGTTGTCTCTAGAACTTGTCTGGGTGTGTTTTATTAAGTATTCGGTTCTAGTTGTCATAAGGTCAAGGTACAACTCCGGGTCATCCTTTTACCAAGGGACACGGCTATTCGAATAGATAAACTTCCCTGCAGGGGTGCACCACATAACCCAACATGCTCGAGCCCCTCTGGCCGGACACACTTTCCTGGGTCATGCCCGGCCTCGGAAGATCAACACGTCGCAGCCCCACCTAGGCACAACAGAGAGGTCAGTACGCCGGTCTAAATCCTATGCGCGCAGGGGTTTGGGCCCATCGCCCATTGCACACCTGCACGTTGCGAACGCGGCCGGTGAGCAGACCTAGCAACCTCCATTAAAAAGGAAGTTGCATTACGCGGTCCAACCCGGCGCGCGCCGCTCAGTCGCTGACGTCAAGAAGGCTTCGACTGATACCACGACGTCGAGTTCCCATAACTGTTCCCGTGTAGTTAATTAGTGCGTATAGGCCAGTGGCCAGACTCAGATCAAATACCAAGATCTCTATAAGCATGTTATTATGAAGTAACTGTGAATGCCGACCAGGGCCAGGCCCACCTCTTGCCTAGGTGGTCTCAACCGGCCCTGTTGCTCCGCCACAAAGTAACCATCAAGGGGCTGTCGGTAACCCAGGCCCATCACTACCTGGATGGAACCACCCGCCTTCAAATTTCATCTCCGAAGCACTTGCGGGTACTCTATGAGCCGACCCGACTTTAGTCACCATATGAATATTATATATGTATGTATATATACCCGTGATCACCTTCCGAGTGATCACGGCCCAATAGTATAGCATGGCAGACAAACAAGGATGTAGGGCCACAGATGATAAACTAGCATCCTATACTAAGCATTTAGGATTGCAGGTAAGGTATTAACAACTGTAGCAACAATGACAGGCTATGCAACAGAATGGGATTAACCAAAACAATAACAGGCTACACTACTCTAATGCAAGCAGTAGAGGGAAGAATAGGCGATATCTCTGGTGATCAAGGGGGGGGGGGGGGGCTTGCTTGGTTGCTCTAGCAAGGAGGAGGAGGAGTCGATGTAGTCGATCATGGGGGTGTCGGCAGCGGTCTCGGGGTCTACCGGAAAGAAATAACGGAGGGGGAACACAATAAATAACAGAGCAATCAAAGCATCACAAAGCATAACATGGCAATACGCGGTGCCAGGGTGATCTAACGCAGGGTTAGGTGATACTGACGAAGGGGGAAAACATCCGGGAAAGTATTCCCGGTGTTTGACGTTTTCGGACAGATGAACCGGAGGGGGATTGTTGCACGTCCGCTATTCTAGGGACGTGTGGCAGAAGAACGGACTATGTATTCATATTCGTCTCGAAATTCTACGCAACTTTCATGTACAAAGTATTTTCATCTGACTTACGGTTTATTTTATAAGAATTTTCATAGTTTTGAATCAATTTCTATTTATTTTTAATTCCAAAAATCACCAGATAAAACTGGGTGCACCCGGTGCAGTACACCGATGAGTGCACCAGAGGCTGACAGTGGGTCCAACTACTGACTCAGCAGTTGACTGGTCCACGGTTGACCTATTGGTGGGTCCGGTGGGACCCGCTCGTCAGTGACTCAGGGCCTAAATACAGTTTTTTTTATTAAAAACTAATAGGTTTTAGTTAGTGGCCTGGGGACCAGTTGTCAGTGGGGTTTAGGTGAGTGGGTTAGAGTTAGTGGGGGGCGGTTTAGCCCCCAAATTAAGAGAGGCAGGGGGCTGGGCTCAGACGGGCAAGCGCCGACAAATCGCCAGCAAGGCGGGAGCAGGTGAGGCTCCGGGCAGCGGTGGACCTGGCAGGCGCGGCCAGACACCGGTGGGCGCGGCCGAAGCGGCTAAGGCGGCGGGGTGTGAGGCAAGCAGCAGTGCTTTCGGGCGACAATGAGGTGGTAAGGGCCGACGGTGAGAGCGAAGCGCGACGGAGGTTGCGGTTAGGCAAGGCGCCGCAGCGTCTTGAGTATGACCGGTGCGGTCGGCAGCACGGCACACGGTGGGCAAAAGCAGCAGGCAGCAATGACACGCAACGGGAGCAGCGGCGTCGACCGGAGGCGAGGGCGGCAGCGACGGTAGCCGGAGGCGGGCGACGCGGCTAGGGCGAAGCTGCGGGGACGCGCGACCGCCAGATCAAGCAGCGGCTGCCGGGCGCGCGGCGGATGCGCCGCCTGAAGCCACTGCAGCAAAGAAAGTACGGAGCACGGGGCTCCTTGGCCATGGCAGACGGTGGATTCGGCCTTCAGCAGTGCGACGTCTACGGTGCACGGGGAAGAAAGGAGAGGTGTAGGGGAACCGGGGGCTCACAGTGAGTTTGGGGAGGAGCTCAGGGTGGCCGGGGATGCTCGGAGTCTGCCGAATCGACAACGACCAAGTTGCGGCGCTCGAGGATGAAGATGGCCGATGACGACGGCTTGGGGAGGTCCCTGCTCGTGAGCGTTGTCGTGGAGGTAGAGGACGTCGAGGCGCAGCTCCTGGCACCTTCGAGCGGGACGGGGTGGTTCCGGAGCGGGTCATCGACGAGGAAGGCGGTGTCGGTCACGTACGGTTGCCTCTCTAGATCGAGGAGGAGAGCGAGGGGGAAGAAGGGGATAGGCTAGCGTTTCGGGCGGAGAGGGGTGGCCTTATCCCTGCGTAGTTTCATCGGATGGACGACGTGTGGCGATCGGCAGCATGAACGCATGCGCGAGCTCCACGGTGATGAAGTGAACAGGAGGTAGAAGGAGGATCTAGGTGGGTTGGGCCAACGCTGTAGCACGGGGGCTTTCGTGCACAGTGCCTCTATGCATCTTTCTTTTATTGTTGCTGCTGTTTAAAATTCTCTCTGTTTCTGTTTCCTAAATCTTTGAGGCTCTTAATGATATTTGTAACACATGAAACTTGGTACATAAACCTAACAATATTCTGGTGTGGCACAAAAGTTTTGGGATTTATTTGAAAAAGTTTGGAATATTTCATAAATTAGAAAAGCATTTAAACTACTGTTTTGGCACTGTTTCAATTATTTTAGGGCATTAAAAATACTTTATAAAATGTTGGTCTTTGCATGAAAATCATCCAGTGAATATTTGTCACCTTTTGAACATTTTAGTTTGCATGTTTGAACATTTAAATATTTGACTTGCAATTTAAATTTTGAATTTTGAATTGGTTAGATTTTTCCCTAAGTGATAATTTGACTTAGTCAAACTTGATGACATGGCACCATTAGTGGGGATCACTGTAGCATGATGCTGGAGGTGTCACAAATCTCCCCCACTACAGGAAATCTCGTCCCGAGATTAAGCGGTGGAGTAAGGGGGAAGTTCTGGTTTTGAAATTCTAACGGGTCGTCTCGGTCTTGGTTGCCCTCGTCGAAGAGGTTGATTCCTTTCGTTGATGTTTTCATTTCTCTTCTTCAAGTCATCATGATGAAGTCAGCATCCTTCCTTCGGGAACTCCATCGTACATACGAAAGAATAAAGGGGGTAGTCCGGGAGAACGGACCTCTGCAAGGTTGACTATCTGGTAGCTAACATCGGGGAAGGTGGCGGAAAGTAACTCTTGAACTGAGACTTAAGAAAATATCGAGAGCAAAGTAAGAAGGTACCATGAGAAGTTTTGAGTGGGTAGCCAATCGTTTGATGCCTGAAACGAAGTGTGAATGGGGTCCAGAGCAACGAGAATAAGTATTGCGTCTGATACCAGAATTGATGATCTCTCGGAAGGTGGCTCGTGAAGTACATACGAGGTCACGCGTGAGGAATAACTTTGGGAACAAAGGGGGGTGTACAGGAGAGCCAGGTTTCGATCCTGTGGAACTGTGGGTTATCGGCCCACCATGTGGGTTAAAGGTAGAAAGGGCGCTGACATCTTGCACGATCATGTAATCAAGCTATGTCAGAGGGTAGCCAAAGTTCTCGTCCATCGATGGTTACCGAAATGTTTTCAACAATGATAATAGGGTCTTACTGACAGAGTTGTACACCGAGGTGTTTACATAAGCAGGGAAAATTACTGCTTGTGTCATAACGATCACAAGAAAGGTTAAAGAAAACAATGGAAAGGAAAAGGTGATTAATATGTTAATCAGACCAATGGAAGGGAAAAGGTGTTTATACTTAAGTATTAGAGTATAGACAACAAGTAGATAGCCATTCGGTTAATGGGGTGACGAAACTCATGAGGTTATCCATGCCATGGTGTTTGGAAAATTGGGAAAGATTTTTTTTTGTATTGCACTTCCAATGTTCTCATTGAAGATCGGAGTACCACGGACATGCTTCAAGATAGCATTGACATGGTCATCAAATAAAGGTCAGACACTGGATACACGAAGGATTCATCAGGAACAACTTATTATATAATAAGTCTTACAATTTCCTCATGGAAGAATGGCTAGCCTAGCTAAAAAGGAAACTACAACAATAGGTCCTCCGGCCAGGTGTGCTAGGCATGACATCACCTTACCGGGTCATATAAAGACCAATGTCATAACTCTTGGAAATACGTTCCAACCATCATATCTGACCGAGGTTCAGATCCGATTGGTGTCAGGAAACCTCAGACCCAGTATGCCGGAGAAGAAAGGTGCAACACAAATTAACGAGATGGAGTTGCAAGGTTCTCGGGAAATGAACTATGGAAGCAAGTTCTGAATCATGAGTTCATCATTTAACCAAGGAGAGGACGAGGAGGTGGCTGATGAACTCAACGACAATTCATTGAGATTTTCAAAGATGAATTTCCACACTTATGTCAACAAGGAGATAACAATTGTCAGATCAAATAATATAATGAGGTATGCTCGAGGAAAACATACACAGTTAAACATTGGTTGAAAGGTGCACCCAAAATATGGGCTTAGGTAGCATGATCAATATTAATGGTGGTTCAATAACCAATATTCTAAGAATGAAGTATCGACCATTAACTTCAAAGAAATAGGCTAGAAGTACGGAATCCCAGCGTCACCGCTCACTTGTTGGTCTTCCGCTTAGCATCAACACGGGGACCAAGAAATGAATGTAGATGTCGAGATGTATCACTTGTATCAATAATTCTTAAGAGGTGGAGCAATTCTCTCATCATCCTTGACATAAAAGATGGTAATACTCCAAGATAGAACATAATACAAGCTGGAAGGCAAATTGCATCCATAACATGAACAAGTTTGTGACGAAAGGAAGGTAAGGATGTTGTCGATGGTAACTCAAATTACCAAAGGACGAGGATGTCACTTATCACCATGAATTCAATTGATATCTTGGAAGGAGTTAAAATGTTGATGATGATCACGACAAATTATGTCGAGAGGCTCCACGAAGAAGCAATCGAACAGCGACTGCATCGAGCAAAGGATTGATGCAAAGATTATTGGAACCACATATACGACACAAACTCGGAATCAAGTTTGTTGTTTAAGGCAATACGATATGACGAGGAGATCGATGTAAGCTTAGCTCGCCGTCGAAAATTTGTGCTCCAGAAAGGACCAGGCAGCACAGTTAAAATTAGCACGATAATGGTGTAGCCGATTAGGCAAGGAATGGTGTGATGGAATATTAAACTTCTCAACAACAAAGTACTAGGAGCACTGAATCACAATGTTGATTTGGTTCACTAAACGGTGTTCTCGGTTGACGACAACCTAGAATCCATGGAGTGACTATGACAGGGAAATGTACTACTTCATCAGAAATTCATAAGATGTAGTGCAATGGGTTGATATCCTCGAGATACCAGGGGGTAATACTCGAGGGTAGATCACAATAGAGGTTGGGCATGCGTATTGATCTGTAGAAGGCAAGTGTTTTCACTCGACTGAGAAATGGAATCAAGGAGAAAATATGGTCGGAACCAAGATTGCAACGGATCAATCCACAGATACCAAATGATATTATATCAAGGAGATAGTTACTATTACAAGAAACTTCCATGATAGGATCTACATTGTGTCCATGGGCATGAACACAAAGTTCAAGGTCGATTCCCAGTTCTTCAATGCATAACGTTCCATTCACTTCTCGTGTTTCAAAAATGACATTAGTTGTTGAAAGTTTTACCTCGTGCAATACTAGATAAGTATGACCCGTGAAATCTTACGGTCAAACAGATTAGAGAAGGCGTTGGTACAACCCATCGGGGCATCTTATGAACATATACCAGAAACTTCGGGAGTAAAATAACACAAGTTCGAAAGTAGAGCACGGTTGACAAAGCAAGGATACAATTTTACCAAAGGCATTATATACCCATGGAAAAGCTCACAAGGTTATTGAATATGAAGGACGATGTCGGATGAAATCCAACAAGGATCTGGGTGCTTCCACTGGTGCGTGGGAGGGGGCTCCTCTCCCCTCCGGGAGGAGCCCCCGGGGCATGTACAGCCCCGCCCTGACACGTGGCTGGCATGGTAGGGCCTGACGAGGTGTATCTGGGCACCCGTGAGCCAGCGCGGGACTCACGGGGCCCTACCTCAAGGCGGGTTGCGCCTGGCACTGGGCCTTAACTTGTGATGTGTTCCTGCAAATTTGGTTAGATGCCGACGCTCTACGTCCTCGGGTCCGGCCCTCGAGCCGGTCTCAGCCGTCGGCCGGTATGCTGTGTCGCGATGCCGTGGACAAGGCCAGAGGGTGAGGGCTGGAGAGCCAGCAGGAGCCCATGAGTTGCGATGCTCAGGTACCCCCCCCTTTAATGTGCAAGCAACCGACATGAAGGAAGAAGAGGTGTCGTGGACCGGCATCAAATAACAAGCATGATGGGTCGAACGCATGGCCCACAAATAAACGCAAGAGGGGTACATGCCGCTGGGTCTGACCCGAGCGACTTGGGGATGATGCAGCCCGAGGGGCGCCCCAACAAAGTAAGCTAGGAACATGAAGTAAAAAGGGGATACATGCCGCAGGGACGGACCCACGCGGCCTGGGAATAATGCAGCCCAGGGGGGTGCTCCCAGCTGGAAACGAAACTTGAAGGATGTCACTTGATAGCTTTGAAGACGAAGGGGTGTTGAAGTAGCGGACGTCGTGGGCTGCGGAAGCCGATCTTCACGAGCCCCCAGGCCCAGGAGCCTCAGGAGGCTCCGGGGGCGCTGGTGGCTCCTCGTGGACCACCTCCATCTCCGCCAGTACTGCGGAACGCATGGCCTCCTGAGCCTCCAGGATGCTCCCCATGAGGCGCTGGTACATGGCGGCCGCGTTCGGCAAGCCGTAGGGCATGCGAACGTAGCTGTGGGGTGGGCCTTCGCAGCGCCCCCACGCGTGAGGGCCGTAAGCGCCTCGAGAGGCGGCTCGGTTGAGCCCTGGGATGTCGATGCAGACGCGCAGCCCACCATCCTCGCCTGGATGGGGAGCTGCGGCGGGTAAGCGACGGCTGCCACTCATGACTCCTGACTCCTGCAACTCCTTCGTGATCTGACTGACGAACTCCTGAGGGTATGGCCCTCCTTGCCTTGCTCCTTCCTGAGGGAAACGTGCTTTGAAACACGCCTCCAAGTGGTGCCCAAGCGCCTCCCTCGTGACCTTAGCAAGGTCGGTGGCCCTCGTGAGGGAGCCCCCGAGCCTTGCTTGAGAAGGGCGCCGGGCGCGCCTTCCTATGCAATAGAAGGAGGTGCCCCCTGAGCAGGCGCAGACCCTGAGGGGCCTGCCTCCTGAGGGGTCGGGCCTGGAGATGTCTTCTTCTTCTTGGGAGCGGTCTCAGGGAGCCTCCCACTCCCGCGATCTGGGTCTTCAAGTGATGCGGCCTGAAAAGCTCGCTCCAGGGAGCACACTGCGTCTCTTTCTTCACAAGGCACCGTGATGACTCCGCCGCTTCCTGGCATCTTGAGGACGTTGTAACCGTGATGAGTCACGGCCATGAACTTGGCGAGCGCAGGGTACCCGAGGATGGTGTTGTATGGCAGGCGAATGTGGGCGACGTCGAAGTCGATGAGCTCGGTCATTAGTTGTTCTGCGCCCAAGGTGACAGGGAGGCGGACCTGCCCAATCGGAACCGTGGAGCCATCGGTGACTCCGGAGAAGGGCTTGGTTGGCTGAAGCTGATTGTAAGGCACTTGGAAATTGTTGAATGCTTCTACGGACAGGACGTTGAGCCCTGCTCCGCCGTCAATGAGGGTCCTGGTGACTTGCACGTTGCTGATGATTGGGGAACAAAGCATCGGGAGGGCTCCGGCTGTGGCCGCGCACTTGAGCTGATCCGCTGAGTTGAACGTGATGGCGCACGCTGACCACCTGAGAGGCGCGTAGCCGAGCTTGGGAGGGCTGCATTCACTTCGGGCGAACTGCTTGAAGATGGGTTGAGAGGTCGGGCTTGAGCTCCGCCCAAGATGCAGGCGATCAGCTGCTCTGAAGCCCCCAGCCCCCTCGTCCTGATGATGGTCCTCGTTTCTCCTTGGCTGCGGCGGCAGAGGAGGGAGGCCTGCGTTTCCTTGCGAACGATCCTCGCGAGGCTGATCCCTCCAGTCTCCCTCGCGAGGCTGATCCTGCCAGCGATCCTCGCGAGGTCGATCGCGACACCCTTGGCGAGGGCCGCGGTCTTCCCAGCGTCCTGCGTTCCTTCCTCCTCCTCGGTCGTAGCCTCGATTGTTGCGGTCGGGGCGTTGGTCGATCCTCCCTTCTCGCACGGGTCGGAGCTCTTGACACTCGTTGGTGTTGTGGGTGTGGAGGTCGTGGTACACACAGCACCGGCTGCCCTTGGAAGACTCGGGCTGATCTCTACCTCGCTTGGTGTCTGGTTCTGCTGCGAGCACGGCAGCCCCCTTGCGCTTCACGTCCTTGGCCTTGGATTTCTTCTCTTACGGGTGCGGTGGCAGCTCGAGGAGGGAAAGGCGCCCTTCCTCAGCCCTGGCGCACTTGGTCGCCAAGTTGAACAGCTCCAAGGAAGTGCACAGATCTTCATGCATCGCCAGCTCCTCCTTCATCTTGACGTCGCGCACACCGTCGGAGAAGGCTGAGATGATGGCCTCCTCGGTCACCTTGGGAATCTTGAGGCGTGCGTTGTTGAAGCGATGGATGTACTTCTGCAGGGTCTCCCCTGGCTGCTGCTTGATGCGGCGCATGTCGCTCACGGCAGGAGGCCGGTCGCGAGTACCTTGGAAGTTCGCGATGAAGCGGGTGCGCATCTCGTCCCAGGAGGAGATCGTGCCAAGAGCTAGGTTCAGGATCCAGGTGCGGGCCCCGTCCTTGAGTGCCATGGGAAACCAGTTCGCCATGACCTTCTCGTCCCCGTTGGCGGCTTCGATGCCCAGCTCGTAGAGCTGGAGGAACTCCGCAGGGTTGGCCGTGCCGTCGTAGCAAGGAGGCAGGTCTGGCTTGAACTTGCCAGGCCACGCGATGCTGCGCAGCTCGGTGGTGAAGGCGCAGCAACCTGCTGTGGCCACGAGAGGCCTTTGGTGACGAATAGCTTGGTCTTGTGGGTCCCCATGCGCTATAGCTGGGAGCAGTGCGGGGTCTTGGCGTGCTGGAGCAGGAGCATGGTCGTGATGAGCCGGAGCAGGGAGCACTCTGGTAGCTTCTTGGGGGCGAGGGACCTCTTGGCAGTTCTGCTCTTGCTGCGCCGGCGCCGAACGGAGTGGGTTCCGCCTAGGGGCCACGCGCCTTGGGGCCAAGGCGCCTTCTTGAGGGAGAGGTGGCTGAGGTGCCCCTGGAGCTTCATCGCCCAGCCTTGAGGCGCGTGCAGCCGAGAAGGGCGCGGGGAGCCCTAGCGCCGACGAGCTCGGCGACACGGTCGAGCCACTCTTTGTAGACGTCGTCGACTGGGCGGTAGCGCAGGAGTTCATTTACCGTGATGAGTGCAGCTCGAGCCTCCATGGGCGCGCGGAGAGCGCGGGACGAAGAACCAGCTGGGGCGAGTGAGGGAGTAGCAGTGCGGCCGTCTCGCCTCACGGACGGGTGCTGGGACGATGCTTGCTGCTCGTTCCCCGCCAGGCCGGTGGCGGTGTTAACGGCAGGCGACGGGCAATGGCGGGGGCGGCCGCCGACGGGGGCCGTCTGGGCAACGCGGGAAGCGAGAGCGGCTCGGCGCTCGGCGCGGGCCCGACGAGCGTCTGACATGGATGCGATGGTCGGCGAAGAACAGGGCGGCGGAAGACGAATTCCGGCGCACCCCTACCTGGCGCGCCAAATGTCAGATTTCGGGTTCCGGCAGACCCTCTAGGTTCGAACACTTGGGTGCGCGCGGAGATCTTGCCCTCTACCTACCTACACCTCGCCGCCTCGCTAGGATCTAAACTATGAAACGAACAACACAAGAGACACAGGGTTTATACTAGTCCGGGCCACCATTGTGGTGTAATACCCTACTCTAGTTTGTCGTGTGGTGGATTGCCTCTTGGGCTGATGATGATGAACAATACAGGGAGAACAGCCTCGCGAGGGTCTGTTCTTGGCTGGTGCGATGAACTGCTATGGGGAGTTCAGTCGCTCTCTCTCTCTCTCTCTGCTGATTCGAGGTGCCGGATCCAAGATCTCTCCTTCTAGATGCCTCTACCCTGTGGGTGGCTAGTCCTATTTATAGGCAAAGGCCCTGGGCCTCTTCCCAAATATTGAGCGGGAAGGGCGCCAACAATTTGCCATTTTGAAGGGGAACATCTAGTACACTTATCCTGACTAAAGTTGGTCCTCGCCTGTCAAAGGCTCTGGTGGTGACGCCGGCTTGGGCTCCACAATGACTTCCTTCCTGCCGTTGCGACGGTCTTGATCTTGTTGCACCGAAATGGATGCCTTTGCTTGATGCTCTCACCTGCGCTTGCTCCCTTTGCACTAAAGAGGAAAGGAGGACATTGCGCGGACTGGCGCCCGCCTGGCGCCCTTGGTCGTCATGGCTTGCGTCATGGGCACCTCGTGAGGTACCCCGCATTGATCTCTCCGCCTCCTCGCGAGCCAGCCTGACGAGGCCGTGCCTGAGGAAGCTCCCTGTCTTCCGCCCCGCGAGGCTTGGCCCCTCGCAAGGTTCTTGAGCTCGTGCTGATGAAGATGGGTTGTGCTGGGCCGCCCCTTGAGCCACGCCGTAGGCCGCAGGCAAGCAAGTCTGGGGACCCCCGTTCCCAGAACGCCGACAACGTGGACTCAACGCCAACCACATGGTGATCGTGGAGTTCACCAACAACCACAAGCTGGATGCCAAGAACATTGGGGAGACCATCTTCAAGCTTCACGAGAATATCGAACATCTCCAAGCCCAAATCTATGACCTACAAAACCAAAACTATGACTATGAATATAGATTCAAGAGGATGAGTTTGGCTGCAGATTTGAGGATCCTGGAGACTCGATCATCCTTCTATGATGGTGAGCCTATGCCTTGGAAGATGGACGACAAGCCCACATCATCAACAACTCCACCACCTCCGAAGAAAGAGATATAATCACATGGGTATGGGCACTCCCCTTGGCAACTGCCAATCTTGGGGGAGGTGCCCCGGTATCGTATCATCATCACGCTCCTATCTTTACCGTTTTTCTTAGTTCGATCCTTTTTAGTAATATCTTGATCTAGTAGAATAAAGTTTTTCGTATGATCTAGTTTTGAGATTTGCTTTATGATCCTTCTATGTAATCGAGTCCGTGAGCTATATATAATAAAGATTAGTGTTGAGTCAAGGGCTTGATTATCTTTCTATGATCTTGAGGGAATAAAAGAAAAAGAAAGAATATAAAGAAACAAAGAGATCATATTGATCTTATTGAGAGTAATGACTTCACATATAAAGAGTATGATGATTAAAAATTGTTGAGAGTTGACAAACATAGTTTTGGTCATCGTTGCAATTAATAGGAAGTAATAAAGAAAGAGAGGTTTCACATATAAATATACTATCTTGGACATCTTTTATGATTGTGAGCACTCATTAAATATGACATGCTAAAGAGTTGATGTTGGACAAGGAAGACAACGTAATGGGTTATGTTTTCTTATATCTGAAAGAAAGTATATTGTCATGGACCATCCAACATGTTTAGCTTGCCTTTCCCTCTCATGCTAGCCAAATTCTTTGCACCAAGTAGAGATACTACTTGTGCTTCCGAATATCCTTAAAACCAGTTTTGCCATGAGTGTCCACCATATCTACCTATGGATTGAGTAAGATCTTTCAAGTAAGTTGTCATCGGTGCATGCAAAAAAAATTGCTCTCTAAATATGTATAATTTATTAGTGTGGAGAAAATAAGCTTTATACGATCTTGTGATGTGGAAGAAATAAAAGCGATGGACAACATAATAAAGGCCCATACACAAGTGGCAATATAAAGTGACGTTGGCGGACTGGTTCTGATGGACAAAGAGAAACAAGGGTTTATCTTCTCCGATCCAGTGCTACAAGCCATGACGGTAAAGTGGTCGGCGATGGGGAAGGTTTACTCACCACGACCTCTCAACAAGCATGCGTTGGAGAGAGCGATGCCACGGGCATGGGGACTTCATAAGGATGCCAAATTCAAGGACTTAGGCAATAACATCTTCGAGGTGAGATTTGGCAGTGAAGGGGACTGGAGACATGCTTTGAACAACGGCCCGTGGCAATTTGATTTTCATGTGCTTGTTCTGAAAGATTATGTGGGGGATGTCCGTCCGTCGGAGATGGTTTTTGACACAGTGGAGATGTGGGTGCGAGTCCCGGATCTACCACTGGGTATGAGGACAGAATCGTTTGGCAATGCTTTGGGTGATTGGTTAGGAGAAGTGGTAAAAGTGGATGTGGAGAAGGATGGTTTCGCCAAGGGGGAGTATCTGCGAGTGCGGGCTAAGATTTCAGTTTTTGAGCCTCTGATCCGAAGAGCTCGTCTAAGGACCTCACTGGAGGACTTGGAGGGGACGTGGTACGATTTTACATATGAAAAAGTTTCGCACTTCTGCTTTGACTGTGGTAGACTCGTGCACGGAAAGGGTGGGTGTGACCCATCGGTGGACAGATCCAGCCAATGGGGACCTTGGCTCAGAGCATCCATGGGGAGAGGCTCTTCCTCTTTGAAGGATAATTCGCAGATTCCTACTTCCAGCTCGTATAGTGGAGGGGGATCAAGAACGGAGGACAGAGAGAGATCCCAGTTCAGTCATGTTCCTGCTAGGGAGCTACCAGTTAAAAGGAACTTAAACAGAGATTTTATTCATACGGCACACTCACGCACTGGCGGGGGGTCGAGGAATGATCAGAGAGAGGTAAATAGCCCGGTGAAGGACGCGGCTAAGATGAGGGATGGACAGAGTAGCGATCTCAGAGAAAAGCTTGAGCACAAACGGGAACAGAACCTTAGGGCTGAGTTGTCACAACGTTTAAATGCGGGAATGGGTGGATCACCCTGTCAGGCGCAACAACATGCAAGCTCTCCTTCCGAGGCGAGGAATCATGCGAGCAATGTGGACGGAGGGAAACGCCATGCAGGCACATATCACGAGGACCGGCGCCATGCAGATCGTTCGGTGGAGGACAAACGCAGGACGACGCCGACCAAGGGCCCTCGAACTGACCGTAATGGCCAATGGGATCACTTTGAGGGTTTTGCAGCGGGTCCGGTGGAGAGGACCAAGGGCAGGTATGTTCGGAGGCCGAGTGCGCACAGTGACTTGGCAAGAGAAACTCATCAGGTTTATAGAGAGAAGGAGTCGGGGAAAAAGAGGCCACCCAAGCAAATCTGGAGAGCAAAGGGAGACCCAGACAGACAAGTGGAGCATGATTCGTTCATTCGCGACACACGGCAGAAAACTGTCTCCGTGTTTGACCGCATCGAAGAACCTCATTCATCGGCGGACCCCGTGAGTCGGGGCCGCCGGGATCAATGAATTGCTTGGCCTGGAACTGTCGAGGACTGGGGTTGGACTCGACAGTTGGCGAACTCCGGGACCTTATACGGTCATACAACCCAGCGGTGGTCTTTTTATCAGAAACTAAGAAGAGTGCAAAGGCTATGGAGAGACTCAAATGGAGGCTCGGGTTCCGAAGTGGTGTGGCAGTGGACTGTAATGGGAAGAGCAGAGGGCTTGCTCTCTGGTGGAGAGAACACCTGAAGGTCTCGGTTAGGCCTTGGAGCCAGTATTTTATTGATGCTGAGATTAGCTCAGAGGGGCACACCTGGAGGTTCACTAGAATCTACGGGGAGCCAAGAACGGAGCTGAGGAAGAAAACATGGGATGCTATCCGCTATCTTCGAGCTCAAGATGAATTACCATGGCTGTGTGTTGGGGACTACAACGAAATCTTGATCAGATCCGAACAGAGAGGTGGCAACCCGAGGAGTTTTGTTCAGATGCAAGCCTTCAGTGACTGCCTAACCGACTGCGGTTTGGCAGATTTGGGAGCTTCGGGCTACCAGTACACATGGGATAACAAACAAGACAACATGGACAACATTCAGGTGCGACTTGACAGGGCGACTTGCACTGCCAACTTTATTGGGCTGTTCCCGGAAACAAGTGTGGAGAATATTGTCATGGAAGAGTCCGATCACATGGCAGTGCTGGTGCGGGTGCGGGACATAGTAGCTGATCGGCCGAGAGGGGACCGCCCCTTTCGGTTCGAAGAGATGTGGCTGCGCCATGACGATTATGAGGCGATGGTGGCTCGGACTTGGGGACAAGTACGGGGATCAAACATGACAACAAGGGCGGTATGCGATAGGCTACATGGAATGACAAAAGCCCTGCAAGGATGGGGCCGGACTGTTTTTGGCTCGGTGAGGAGGCAGATTTCCAGGCTTAAGGAGCAGCTCCTTGACGCTAAACAGAGGGTGTTGGTCACTGGACTAATGGCCGAGGTCCGAGATATTGAGAGTCAACTTAATGAGGTGTATGACAGGGAAGAAATCATGCAAAAACAACGATCACGGGTGGATTGGCTTAAGGCGGGAGATCGGAATACGCAGTATTTTCAGAACCGGCGTCTCATCGTGCGAAAAGAACACTGTCAAGGCGCTGGTAAGGGAGAACGGCAGTAGGTGCACGGATGATGAAGGAATGAGGGAGTTGGCGGCCTCCTTCTATGAAAAGTTGTTCAGTTCAGAAGGGTCAACACATGCGGAGAGACTTCTAAATCATTTTGTCCCAGCTATTTCTGAGGAGATGAATAACAAGTTAACGGCCCCTATATCGGATGACGAAATTCAGCGGGCTCTCTTCTAGATGGGGCCTACAAAGGCGCCCGGCCCAGATGGATTGCCAGCTCTCTTTTATCAGCGGCACTGGTCACTGTTAAAAGCAGACGCGTGTTTCGCGGTTAGAGGTTTTCTTTCGGGCGAAGTTACTCCTGATTCTTTTAATGATACGGTGATTGTGATGATACCTAAAGTAAACTCCCCGGAACTTCTGACCCAGTTTCGGCCGATTAGTCTATGCAATGTGCTGTATAAGATTGCCACCAAGGTGCTTGCTAATAGGCTCAAGGTTATCCTTCCGGTGCTCATTTCTGAGGAACAGAGTGCTTTCTTTCCGGGAAGGCTTATGACAGATAATGTGTCTGTGGCATACAAATGCACACATGTGATTAGGGTGCGGAGGAGGAAGACACCGCTCTGTGCAGTGAAGTTGGATATGATGAAGGCGTACGACCGGATGGAGTGGATTTTTTTGGAGCAGGTGCTTGGTAGATTTGGTTTCGCTCAACCCTGGATTCGCATGATTATGAGGTGCGTCACTTCTGCCAGGTTCTCGGTTAAATTAAATGGTGGTTTCTCGAGAGGCTTTCTTCCTTCTAGAGGCTTGCGACAAGGTGATCCGTTGTCTCCATATTTGTTTTTGTTCTGTGTGGAAGGCTTCTCGGCGCTGTTGAAAGCGGCCCAGCAGGATAACAGTCTCAAAGGAGTGTCTTTTGGCGGCACTGGCCCCCATATCACACACCTTCTTTTTGCAGATGATGATGATTGTGTTCCTCGAAGGGAAGAGCAGCAATTTTGAGGCATTAAGGGATATTTTGCAGGTTTATGAGGAGGCCTCGGGGCAGAAAGTTAATCTTCAAAAATCATCTATATTTTTTGGGAAAGGATGTGGAAATGCACGCAAGGCTGAACTTCAACGTATCATTGGAATCAACTCTGAAGCATTGAGTGAAAAATATCTAGGACTACCAACACTGGTTGGTAGATCTAAAGATGGGATGTTTAAGTATGTCAAGGAAAGTTCAGCGGGTAAGGTCTCGGGATGGAAGGGACAAGGATTGTCTAAGGCGGCAAGAGAAGTTCTTGTTAAGTCAGCCTACAATCCACACCAACTCTCACTATGAGTCTGTTTCCAACTCACCAAGAACATGTGCCGAACCTGAATTCGATCTCGTCTAACTTCCGTGGGGAGAGGCAAATGGAGAGAGGAAGGTGCATTGGTTGGCTTGGAAGAAAATGTGTAAGGCAAAAAGAGAAGGAGGAATGGGATTTCGGGATACGGCGGTGTTTAACCAAGCTCTTCTTGCGAAGCAAGCATGGCGAATACTTCAGTACCCAAACTCGTTGTATGCACGGGTTCTTAAGGCAAGATACTTCCCGGAGGGATCAATCATGAATGCAACTTGCCCAACTGGCGGTTCCTTCACTTTCCGAAGCATCATACATGGCAGAGAGCTTTTGAGGGAGGGCATAGTGTGGCGTGTTGGGAATGGTTCATCCATCAAAATCCACCATGATAACTGGATTCCGCCAAGGCAGCCTTCAACCGCCGGGCAGCAATTCGTTCGTGGATCACACATATACGACACTTGTTAAACGAACTCGGGATGCATGGGACGAGGACAAGCTGCATCTTATGTTTACACCGGGAGATATTGAGGATATCGTGCACATAATAGTGGGGGCGAACATGCAAGAGTACATTGCATGGAACTTCACCAAGAACGGTGAGTTTACTGTCAAGTCAGCTTACCACTTTGGATTGAGTTTATGGACGCCAAACCGGACAGCCGGATCGCCGATGCCCAGCAATGAACACAAGGCTTGGCTCGCCCTATGGGACACTAATGCGCCGGAAGGCCAAGATACATACCGAGGCTTCAAGAATGGCCTCGCTGTTGGAACCGAGCTGCATCGCCGACGTATCAAGCCTGGTGTATTTTGCTGCGCATGTGGTAGGGAAGAAACTATACACCATCGGTTTTGGGCGTGCCCCCACTCCGTGCTATTCTGGAAACATTTGTGCGAGCGCATGGCGGAGCCGGTTGTCATGCCACCGGTGATGGACGGATCCCTGTCTGTTCTGGTTGCGTGGTTCAAGGCATGGCTGGCGGAAGCGGGCGGAGCTGAACGGGAAACAATGATAGAGGCATTTTACGGGCTTTGGTGCGCGAGAAATGATACTAGGGACGGCAGAAGGATCCAAGACGCTCGAGAGTTGGCAGAAAAAGTTCACGCTCATATCCATGAATGGCGTCAAGTTCACTCCAAGGAGGCGACGGTGAAGGAGCCAAGGCGACCGGAAAGGTGGTGTCCACCGGATCCGGTGTCGGTGTCAAAACCGGCGGATCTTGGGTAGGGGGTCCCGAACTGTGCGTCTAGGCGGATGGTAACAGGAGACAAGGGACATGATGTTTTACCCAGGTTCGGGCCCTCTTGATGGAGGTAAAACCCTACTTCCTGCTTGATTAATATTGATGATGTGTGTTACAAGAGTGGATCTACCACGAGATCAAAGAGGCTAAACCCTAGAAGCTAGCCTATGGTATGATTGTTGTTCGTCCTATGGACTAAAGCCATCCGGTTTATATAGACACCGGAGAGGGCTAGGGTTACAGTAGTCGGTTACAATGGTAGGAGATCTACATATCCGTATCGCCAAGCTTGCCTTCCACGCCAAGGAAAGTCCCATCCGCACACGGGACGAAGTCTTCAATCTTGTATCTTCATAGTCTTGGAGTCCGCCGATGATGATAGTTCGCTATCCAGACACCCCTAGTCCGAACTCCCTCAAGAGCCCTGAACCAGGCTTCAATGACGACGAGTCCGCGCGCATGTTGTCTTCGGCATTGCAAGGCGGGTTCTTCCTCCGAATAATTTATAGAAGATTGTGAACACCAGGATAGTGTCCGCTCGGAAAAATAAATTCCACATACCACCGTAGAGAGAATAACATTACACAAGATCAATCACGGGACGTATTCGTGGGCGTGACGTCGCACCACTACCAAGCCTTTACTCAAATTGTTTTTATTGTTCCACCTTAAGCGCGTTTAGCGAAGCGGTTTCCTTAACGCGTCTTGTCGAGCAGTAGATCGTGTTCCCCTTATTCCGGATTCCCATCAATACGGACGTGGGTAACCCAACCGCGCCATTGATTGTGACGCTTGGGAGATAAGCGAGTTTTACCAGGCCGGTGGGGACACATGTTTTTGTCCGCCCATATAAGGGGATAAAGATCCAACCCTTTTACCTGCGCCCTCTTCCTCCTTGGCTTATCCAAGTCCGCACTTTCCTCCTCAACCTTCTCCAACTATGTCAGGAGCGGGAGGCAGATGGATGGCCTCCTCCATCACGGAGGGGCACATCACAAGATCGCGGAGGCGGATACTTGTCCGGCGATATCACGCATAGGCTGCCCGACGCTGGGCAGCTCATTCCAACCCCTGTGCCCCATGAGAGGGTGGTATTTCTCCCCCACTTCCTCCGCGGACTAGGTTTTCCACTTCACCCATTTGCCCGGGGGCTCATGTTCTACTACGGCCTGGACTTCCACGACCTGGCCCCGAATTTCGTCCTCAACATCTCGGCGTTTATCGTCGTGTGCGAGACCTTCCTTTGCATCTAGCCCCACCTATGGCTGAAGACCTTTAATGTCAGGCCGAAGGTTGTGGGTGGCCGTCAAGCGGAGTGCGGAGGCGCCATGGTCGGCAAGATGGCCAAAGTCCTATGGCTCGAGGGCTCCTTTGTGGAGACAATAAAGGGGTGGCAATCAGGGTGGTTCTACATCACCGAGCCACGCGACCCTGAATGGGTGGCGGCCCCCGAATTCAAATCTGGATTCCCCACACGGCTCTCGTCATGGAAAGAGACGGGCCTGAAGTGGGGAGATTCGGACGAGCTATCCGGACTCCAAACATGCGTCCGAAACCTGGTGGACAAGAATCTCAGGCTTGTCAACGTAATCCAGGTGATGCTCATCCGCCGGATTCTCCCATGCGAACAACGGGCCTTCAATTTGTGGGAGTTCGATCCGGCACAGCACCGAACCTTGAGCCGGCTCTTCGACACTATGTACGGAGATGCCTGGAAGGTGCTGTTCAAGGGCGCCGAAGCCCCCGCATCCGCTAACAAAGATCGCGGATACAGCTCGCAGCGTTAAGCCGGCGAGGTAAGTTATTTTACCCTTTACGGGACTCTTTTTTCATAGATTGACTCTACATGGGATCTAAAAACTCCCTATTCTTTGACATGACTGGCTGAAGACGTCCGGACAGATTAACTGTCCGGCTCCTTTGCCGAAGACCCATGGACGCCCGATTGACGGGTTGCTGGCTCCGGCACCATGTGGTGCACGAGAAGAAGGCCAAGAAGGAGGCCACAGGAACTTGAAGGAGCTCCGACACTGTCTTGTCGGATTCTCAAGCGTAATCTTCTCCTCAAGACGAGGAGGAAGAAGAAGAAGCTTCTCCCCAGTGAGAGGAGAGAGAAAGGAAGGCCGCCCCAACTAAGGAGGCCGGAGGGTCCAAGAAGGGAAGAACCCTTGCTCCGGACTTCTCCACCAACGCCGGCAACGACGAGGAGGATTAGCCTACAAGGGCCAAGCCCCTGGCGAGATCGTAAGTGTCCGGATACCCATGGCTTTTTATTATTGCAGAGTGTTCTCTAATGTCGAACAATCATGCAGCCCGCCCAAAGGCGAGTTCGCCGATTCATCGAGCGGGTCCCTGGGCTCGTCGGAAATGGAGAGTACTTCGCTTCCGACCACCTCCTCGCCTCACGCTGCGGACAATGCCGTAGTGGGGCCCCAAGGGGGGCTTGGTCACGAGGAGGGGGCGCAGGAGGTGCCACAAGGCAACCTCCCGGACTCCAGGCGCGTGGGGGGCAAGACCCCCAGGGGCTCTAAGCCCGACCCTTGTCCGGACTCCATGCTGGAACCTTCAGCGGTTCCGGAGTCCGGCAAGCGGTCCCTTCGCAAGAAGGGTAAGACGCCGGTGTCCTCCGTCCAACCGGAGGCACCGGATAGCATCTGAGGCGCTCAACGGCGCCTCCATCGAAGGAGCACCGCATCGCTATGAGTGCGGTGATCCGACAGTTCGATCCGCCAAGAGCGGGCTGACTGAAGCTTGTACCAGCCTTCTAACAAAGCTTTGAGGTAAGAATTTCAATATATGTAAAATGGTACCGCATAGACAGTAGCCCCGATGCTCGGTTCGGTGTTCGTAAAGAAAAGCGGACCGAGGATCTTTAGAAAGATAAACGCAGGAGTCATAAAAATATGTTAATATGGGATTGCAGGTCAGGTCTTTGACCTCCGCCGCATCGATCAAGGGAGGTCAATACTTTGAAGGAAAACCTCGAGCGGTCCGAGAACGAAGCTCGGCCATGCCAAGAAGCAGCTCGAGAAAAAGAAGGTGAGTAATACCTTATGAAAATTGTACCTTACAGAAAAGGATTTGGTTGCAAGAAAAATGACAAGGATAACGTGGGTATTGTAGGGGGCCACTAACGAGGTGGCGACCCTGAAGGAGGCGCTGGCCGCGGCCGAACGTAATGCGTCCGTGGAGCGCACCGAGCGGGAGAAGCAGGAGGCGCGGGTGGCGGAGGTACAACAAGAGCTCCAGGATCTCGTGAAAAAACATGAGAGCTTGGAGCATGACTCGAAGACTCGAGAGTCTGAGCTTGCAACGGCTCTTGAGAGTGCCAAAGCCTCTAAGGCCGAAGCCTATAAGGCCCTCCAGGAGGTTGAGGCGGTGAAGAAAATAGCAGCGGGTAAGGCATTTTTCATGCAAAGTAAGCATGTGAGTGTTAATTACCTGTTGTTTACCCGAATTCGGAGCTCTCCAGGAGCGTTCACAGATCTTCCTCGCAGCGTGTCCGATGCTGCCGCATTCTACCGGGCCGAGGTGGGGAGCTCGACGGAGAAGGTCTTCTGGTCTCAGTATGCTAAGGCCGGACATCCGGTGCCCCTTAGCGACCAGCTGAAGCAGCTGGTCGAGCTCCACAAGGCGGCCGAACAGGCCATGAAGGGCCTCATAGTTCGGTGTGGCCTAAGGAGGCCATGCACAGGAGCTACTTCCGGCTGGTCTGGCGGTGATGGATGCGTGCCCATGGGTAGAAGTCATCAAGCATTCCACTTGTATTGAGGGTGCCTGTCAGACCTTGCCGTGCAAAGGTGCAATCTTTGGGGCAAGATGGATGCCCGTAAGCTCGTGACGGACCCGCCACCCGGAGGGCAAGGAGCATCGCACGCCCGAGATGTATTATAAGAGTGTCAAGGGCGCCCGAACTATTGCGGGTGAGTGCTCCAAAGATGTAATATTTGAGTAGACTCGCATTTTGTTATCCCGTCGCTGAAAACTTAGTTCATATGCGCTAAGCAACGCTTGTTAATTTAAAATATTACCTTATGTGCGGCTGTTTATCAAATCGAGAGATGGCGAGTCGTCGGCTTTAGCCCCCATGCCACGAGTGCTTTGGGGTGTTCGGATAAACTTGAGCGCTCTTGTTCCCATTTTTGGGTCCATCTAGGAGGCGCTCAACACAAATGTAACAAGGCAACCGGACTTATAATGCTTGAACACTCTCACTTAGCCATAGAATTCTATAATTTTAAATTTCGCTGAAGCCCCTAGCCTTCTGAAGGTCAATTTGGGGCGCTATCCACGCCTTGGTCGGACAAGATCCGACTCCTCGCTCTAAGCGGCATAAGTCTTTAAGGACTCGCAAAACCTCTCGAACAATGACCGACTCTCGCCTCATCATGACGGTCAGTTTTAGCTTTCTCCACTGAGGCGTTAACCCAGCTCAACTGGGGCGGAATCACGGTGGTTCTCCGAGTGCTACCTTAGCCGATATAACGGAACGTAAGGTACCAAAACATGGGAGCCAGGCAAACCCAACTATTGACCCAAGACATGATTCGGAGCCGATGCATATAGTGCTATAAGTTCGGTGCCGCACTTGTGAAAGTGTTAGGACTCATCATACCATAATGCGGGAAACATAAGCCCTGGTGTATATTAGCCGTACCAAAGTGTACGGATGCAACATGCTGTGAATGAACATATGTATGAAAAAGAAATGCAATTATAAGCAAAAAGGTGCTGCATTGTTTTATTCAATAAGTGCTGCTACGAATGCAGAATGATGCAAATAGTGCGATAAGCAAGGTATGGAACTGTTAAACATGCCCCCCTCCAGGGGTAGGCTGCAGATTGGTGTATAAAAATGCTCGTAATGGAGACCACCTGTATATTCGTTGTAGCCTTTATCCTTCCCTGGCTGTTGCATCGTGAGTTCGATAGGTCTGCTGCCGGACAAGGCCTCTGACAAACGGAGTCCTGTGGGTAAAAAGTAAAAGGTAAAAAGAAAAGAAAAAGGAATGACACACTTGAGAGCCCCTGGTGTGGTTGAGCCGCAGTCTGGGTTTATCGTGGTCGTGCCCCTCTCCCCATGCCCATGGTATCTTCAGAGCGTAATGGTGTACGCGAAGGACCTGCTTTGACGCTTCCCGTGAGCTGGGTTGGGGCCGCATCGCTACGCGTGCTCGGAACGTGCCGGTGGTCTTGTTGTAAGTTATTCCGGCGCGCTTAGGTGTCCGACCGCTTATCGGCGGACTCGAGAATTGCCTTAAGAGGCTGCATTGCACTTCGCCGCGAGAGTCAGATGTTCCTCCGCGGAAGAGAACGTTCGGTTTCCGCTGACCGTGATGACTCCTCGAGGGCTGGCATCTTGAGCTTGAGGTATGCATAGTGCGGCACCGCGTTGAACTTTTGCAACGCGATACGTCCGAAAGCAAGGCATGGTAGCCGCCGCGAACGGGACTATGTCGAAGATTAACTCCTCGCTTCGGAAGTTATCCGGGATCCGAAGACCACTTCGATGTAATTGAGCTCGCATAATTGGCTTCTACACCTGGTATGACGCCTTTAAAGGTTGTTTTGGTAGGTTTAATCCTTGAGGGTCTATGCCCATTTTGCGACCGTATCACGGTAAAGCAGGTTCAGGCCGCCGTCCATCGTGACTCGTTAGGTGAAATCCATCGACGATTGGGTCTAAGACCGGTCTGGCGCGAATCCGCCCGTGGCGGATGCTGGTGGGTTGGTCCCTTGACCCAAAAGTGATCGGGCGGGAGGACCATGGATTGAACCGGGGCAACCGCTCCATCGCGTAGACATCCCTGAGTGCACGCTTCCGCTCCCTTTTGGGTATGTGCGTTGCGTATACCATGTTCACCGTCCGCACCTATGGGGGAAACCCTTCTGTCCTCTATTGTTTGGTGGTTGGGTCTCGTCCTCGTCATCGCTATGCAGCCCCTTGTCATTGTTTTCGGCAATTAACTTGCCTGCCTGCTTGAATACCCAACAGTCCCTGTTGGTGTGGTTAAGCTGGCTTTTCGGGTGCCGTGTATCCGCACAAGCGGTCGAGTATTCGGTCCAAATTGGATGGACCCGGAGTAGTTCTTTTGAATGGCTTTTTCCACTGACCGGGTTTAGAGCCTCTGAATCCGGCATTGGTTGTCGTATCCTCAATATTGTCGCCGTTAATGCGGCATTTGTTTTTGTTACAACGCGGCCTGCCATTCCGGACTGCTAGAATTTTTGTTGAGGTTGTTGCTGCGTGCTAGCCAGCTGTCCTCACCCGCGCAGAAGCGGGTCATGAGTGATGTGAGGGCTGCCATGGATTTCGGCTTTTCCTGTCCTAGGTGCCGGGCAAGCCACTCATCCCGGATGTTATGCTTGAAGGCGCGAGGGCCTCCGCATCCCGGACAATCGACGATTTGGTTTTTCTTGGTTAAGAACCGTGTCCGTAATTGTCTGACCGATTCGTCTGGCTGCTGAATTATGTGGCTTAGGTCATCGGCGTCTGGTGGTCGCACATAAGTGCCCTGGAAGTTATCGAGGAATGCGGCTTCCAGGTCCTCCCAGCTCCCAATTGACTCTACTGGCAAGCTGTTGAGCCAATGCCGGGCTGGTCCTTTAAGCTTGAGGGGGAGGTATTTGATGGCGTGAAGATCTTCACCGCGGGCCATGTGGATGTGAAGGAGATAATCTTTGATCCAAACCTCGGGGTCTGTTGTGCCATCATAGGATTCAATATTGACGGGTTTAAACCCTTCGGGGATTTGATGATCCGTTACTTCGTCTGTGAAGCATAGTGGGTGTACGCCTCTGTCTTTGGCGATATCACGACGGAGCTCAAAAGAGCTTTGTTTGTTTTGTTCGCCCGGCGGACTTATCGTGTCCGCACGACGGTTGTCGCCACGCATCGGCGCCCACGCGATCCATAGATCGATCTTGATTGTCTTGCCTTGTCCTCCAATATATCTCGCAGGTCCGGAGCATTCCCCGTGGCCGTGTGCTTTTGAGCGATGCCGGGGTACGGTTCTAGTGAAGGGCCTAGAGGCCTCTCTGTCGCGACCAGGGGGTGGTCGGTCAGCCGTATTGTCTCCTGGTGATGCGGGTTCGTAAGCCTCCTCCTCTAACCGGGGAGCAACTTGCGTTTAGGGTAGCTTTTGGAGGGGCGTTCGAGCTCATGCTCTTCGGCCGCGAGGACTTCAGTCCATCTGTCGGCTAGCAGATCCTGATCAGCTCTAAGCTGTTGATGCTTTTTCTTGAGGCTGTTCGCTGTGGCCATAAACCTGCGTCTAAAATGCTCTTGTTCGACGGGATCCTCGTGCACGCATTTAATTCATCGTCGTCGAGGCTTGCTTCGTCTCGCAGAGGAGGCATATAATCCTCTACCTCTTCTCCTGCCGCTCTCTCGTGAGGGTCGGCGTCTCCATCTTCTGCTATTTGGATCTTCTGGAGTGGATTGTTTTCGGCATTGTCCGGTGTATTGTTGTCTCCGGTGCGGAATCTTCATTCTTGCCGTGGCGGGATTTAGAGCGGCGCCATCGACGTCGGCTTTGTTGCTTCTTGGAGGGGTCATCCTCCGTTGTTCCATCGTCGTTCCCATCTTTTGGGATGTCCACCATGTATATGTCGTATGATGAGGTGGCTTTCCAGTGCCCGATAGGCGCTGATTCTTGTTCGTCTCCGGCATCGTCGTCCATACCGTCGATGTCTTCGAAGTCGTAGTCTAGCATGTCGGTTAAATCATCGACAGTGGCTACAAAGTGGGTGGTGGGTGGGCGTTGAATTTCTTCGTCGTCCGCATACCAACCTTCCTGACCGTAATCCGGCCAGGGCTCTTTGGATAAAGAGAGAGACTTTAGTGAATTCAGGATGTCGCCAAAGGGCGAGTGCTGAAAGATGTCCGCGGCAGTGAACTCCATGACGGACGCCCAATCGGATTCGATTGGCAGGGGCGCGGGGGGTTCGGAGTCCGGAGAGGAGTCCTGCACCCTGGAGTCGAGGTCTTCACAAAGGACAGGGATAGGGTTCGGCTCAATCACCGTAGGGATTGTCGCCCCCGAGGCGGTGTCCAACCACTCGTCCTCGATCGGGGAATCCGGCTCCGGATTAAGGGTCGGAGCGGATGCTGGTGCAGCCTCCAGGCCTTTGTTCGGCCGCAGAGCTAGATCATGCCCATCGAAACAAGACGGCACGCTCGGGCATGGCTCGAATCCGTCGAAGATCAAGTCTCCGCGGATATCGGCCGTATAGTTCAAACTTCCAAATCTGACTGATGGCGGGCGTAAGCTTTCGATCTGCTCCAGATGGCCGATTGGCCCGCAGTGCAAAAGCCGCCGAATCTGAAGATCTGTCCGGGAGAAAGGTCTCACCGACGGCGTCGTTGTTGATGATCGAAGGAGCCATCGGGCCTATCGGTGACGACAGTAGGAACTCTCAATGAAAGCACCAATGTCGGTGTCAAAACCGGCGGATCTCGGTAGGGGGTCCCGAACTGTGCATCTAGGCGGATGGTAACAAGAGACAAGGGACACGATGTTTTACCCAGTTCGGGCCCTCTTGATGGAGGTAAAACCCTACGTCTGCTTGATTAATATTGATGATGTGTGTTACAAGAGTGGATCTACCACGAGATCAAAGAGGCTAAACCCTAGAAGCTAGCCTATGGTATGATTGTTGTTCGTCCTATGGACTAAAGCCATCCGGTTTATATAGACAACGGAGAGGGCTAGGGTTACACAGAGTCGGTTACAATGGTAGGAGATCTACATATCCGTATCGCCAAGCTTGCCTTCCACGCCAAGGAAAGTCCCATCCGGACACGGGATGAAGTCTTCAATCTTGTATCTTCATAGTCTTGGAGTCTGGCCGATGATGATAGTTCGGCTATCCGGACACCCCCTAGTCCGGAACTCCTTCACCCGGGCTGGATCAAGGCTAACGCGGATGGAGCGACATCACGAACGGATGACAAGGGGGGAGGAGGAGTGGTCCTTAGGGATCACCATGGTGCCTTTAGAGGGGGGGCTGCAATATGCTTCCCAGGTGCCGGCATCCCCCAGCTCTCGGAGATTCTCGGCAAAAGCGCGGTGCAAATGGCGATCTCTATGGATGTGCAACGGCTACATGTCGAGTTGGATAGTCGGGAGGTGGTGGCCATGCTATGGGGTGATGGCAGGAACCTTTCGTCTTTTGGCCCGGTTGTCAAGGAGATCAAGGAGATGCTGAGGACGCGGCAAGAGATCAAAATCACGTGGGTTAGGCGCTCTGCTAATGGAGCGGCGCATGGCTTAGCTAGAGAGGGGGCGTGCAACGATAGCTCGTTATTTTATGATTTTCCTCCAGACTGCATTATTCATATTGTAGCGGACGAGGTCCCAACCTTTGTTTAAATTTAAATAAAGTTGCAAGTTCCCCTCAAAAAATATATATAAGTGACGTTCTTTTGCATTAAGATTTCGTGCATCCAACCATGAAAGCGCATGACAATATCTGCTTCCCTCTGCGAAGGACCTATCTTTTACTTTTATCTCTTACCCTTATGCAAGAGTCATGGTGATCTTCACCTTTCCTTTTTATATTTTATCCTTTGGCAAGCACCTTGTGTTGGAAAGATCCTGATATATATATATATATATATATATATATATATATATCTATATCTATATATATATATACATACATACATACATCTGGGCTATTCTGTTACGCGTAACAGAATATTATTCTGTTACCCTACTTGAACTGATGGTTTCAGACGGTTGTACTAATGATTTTCATCTCATCGAACTGATCGTCTTCTCGTTGGAATGGGGCGTGTAATATATCGTTCGAAAGCTCTTGACATCTACATTACAAATATATAGGATTTTTTTTGCAAAATCATCATGGTTTAAGAGCAGTTTTGAAGAAACCATTTTCTCAAAAATCGAAAACGCGAATTGTATTTTCTACTCAATTTTCAAATGGTTTGTCGGAATTGAGCAAATAAGATGGCGTTGGAAATCTGGTAAAAATCTTCATCTTCCATATATCTACTGTTTTTTCAAATTATGTACAATTTAAAAGTAATTTGAAAAACGGTGAAATTTTGGGCGAAAAGTATTTTCGCGTTTTTTTCCAAACGGTTTGTCGGATTGACGCAAATGACATAGCGTTGGAAAGCTATGGAAAATGCGCAACTTTTTTGTATTAAAATGTTTTTCTAATTCCTTACGGTTTAAAAACAAATTCCAATACGGTCAAAGTTGATTTTGAACGCGATTTTTTTTAACGTTTGTCGAAATTGAGCAAATAATATACCGTTGGAAAGGTATCGAAAATGTGAAACTTAGTCTTGTTTAACACTTTATCAAATTCACAACAGTTGAAGAGTAATTTGGAATACCGTGAGACCCATCGTGCTGTTTTCTCATCAAAAAAACAAAGTACTTGTACTAATCTTTTTGTGTGTTTGTACTGATCTATTATTTCATAGAGTAATTTCGAATAGGGTGAAGCCTGTCGTATTTTTTTCCGTTCCGGAAACAAAGTACTCGAACTGATCTCCATATGGATTTGTAATAAGCACGTTTTCATAAATTGGACTTTTACTTTGTTTTTTGGGTATGGTTTTCCTCCTAAAGTTTCAATGGTTTATGGTATCATCGCCCTGTACTTACATAGTTTATATCGTCGAACTAAATTATATTTTTTTCAAAAAGAAAATGTTTTCTTCTTTATTTTTTTGAACTCAACATTTTTTATAATGATGTTATGAACTTCTCTCATTTTACGACTTGTACTTTTACCATTTGAATTTCCATGGGGTTTCTTTTTTGCTTGAACTTTTACAATTTGAATTTCTGCCATTTCTTTTATTCCGAAAGGACCACCGTTTTTATCTCGTACTAATCAATATTTTTTAGTTCAAACCATTTGTACTTTCATCATCTGACAGAAATTGTTTCGACACATATAATACATGTACATGAATCATATTATCCATAGCACCGACCTCACCACAAAAATCATCGGCCTATTATTATACATAACTTTTCAAGCACCCACATGAACACAATAATAATTATCAGAAAAATAAAGTGCTTCCGCACATGGGTACAAACAAACTTCCAGCACACTTGGTCCTGCTCCTTGTGTTCTGCATCAGTTCAACAGGTAGCGCGTTTTAGTGCTTCCATAGGAGGATTGCATTAAACCAGAAAAAAATCATTCTTTGCCACGGATACAGAGAACAATTCTAAACAAATACAAATTGATTTTTTTTGAGTAATAATGATGTAGTCTCATTCAACATTCTAGTGAGAAAACTGTAAACACTTGTATTCTCAGCGCAGTGGCTGCTGGCCCCGAGGCTTCATTCACCTAACATAGAATAACACATCCAGTTCAAGATTAACTATCGATGCAGGCTTTAATAAGCAAGAGCAACAGTACACACATGTACTGTTTGCATGTCTAACCACAAACCAAGACTAATTAACATGTCTTGCTTATGCGTCCCCCAAGCAGCTACAAGCATTTGCTACCTATGATAACACATGCACACATGTTTAGTCCGTGCATCATTGACTACCAAAGATAACATGTACACACATGTTTAGTACAAGCAGCTTCGACCAACCAAGTTCATCTGTGATGAGTCAGCACTAGTGTTGTAGCAGCTCGCCGCATACACATGATGGCATGCTTCACACCTCGTCTTGCTGCTCACCTCAATACACTTGCCGTCTAATACTTATAGTACCCTACACACACACACACCAGCCACCAATTAACACATATGCACAAATTGATGTAAAAAAACTCATGCACAAACTAAAACTGAGATTAATTTTGACCGTTGCTCCAGCGCCGTTGGCGGCAACTTCTCTGAACTTGGTGTATACGAGCAATAGAACTTCTCGGCCTTCCATACGCCAAGACCAAGACATGTACCAAAGAATATCATGCATCATGATTCGTAAGACATACAGTAGCTACTACAGGACATACAATAGATTTTTGTAGCAGCACATGCACCAAACTTACAGAATTTTTCTTCAACTTATTTTTAGGTGATTTCATCAGTACTAATATGATTGGGAAAAAATCATTCATATTTGTAGCAGCACACACACAAAAACTACAGAATTTTATGGTAATGCACTAGTTCTGATTTTTTAAACTCCTCCAATGGTAGCACATGAACTGACCCAGGCGACCAACAACGGCCCTATTTCTGAACCTTTTGGTTTTGCTTGACCTTTTCCTTTTCTTTTTCTAGAACTTCACAAAATATGATAAATGTACTTTCAGTACATTTTTCCTTGTAAATGTTCCCTTTTACTATGCACGGACTATTTGATTTATTTTTCGTAAGGGAACTTCTCGCGCGAACGCACATGAACTGATTATAATTTATCTCAAGCACCACATAGGAACCAAAATGAAATTCTTTCTCATTTTTCAGCTGAAAATAAAAACAACCAAAAATAAGCTTCTTTGGCTCATGCATTATTGCAAACACCTACTGTGCAACACATGTGTCACAGCCTGATTCGAAATACCGGTGAAGAAGTCATCGAACCAATCATCTTGTCTAGGAGATGCAGGGGCGGCGATGGGAGGAAAGAAGTTTACCTTGGCGGCGGCGCTGTGGCACACCGGTCAGTGCAGCGAGGGGAAGGGGGAGGTACAATGGTGGGATGGGCTTCAGGCGTTGGTTGGATCTTGCTCATCCCGATGCGAGGAGGAAGGAGGAGGTTTGGGGCGGCAGGCCTTGTCGGCGGGTTTGGGCACGTCGTCGGGTAGGTGGTGGTCCTTCGCCAGTAGGCGCCGTGCCATTGCGACGCTGGTTGGGTTGGGTCCTGCAGGAAGAGACAACATGCAGATATAAGCAAAATGAACTACCAAAATTTCCCAACAAGTACTGTAGACATTAGCAAAAACGACGGCAAACGTAAGACAGATGGACCTTCAAATATGTGCATATATATATTCGCATACTCCAAATATGTGCATTTTCAGGTACAAAACTTACTTGAACCTTGTGTACAAAAGAAGTTGAACTATCAGTCCAAATAGATTGGAAGTTGAATGATCTTTCTCAAACCAGAAACGACCTCATGGGAGAACTTGGAGTGCAGAACTCGTCGGAGGAGGCAGAGTGGATTAATGTTGCAAAGGTCGTAATCAGTTCAAGATTCTGCTCACCAAGACACTTGCCGCCTACCACTGTCATTGGGACGTACCCTGCACACACACACAACAACCACCAATCATCATGCACACACACACAACCAGACACACACCACATCATCTACACACCCAGGACTACATCTTCACCACACTTTGGACTGGCAACATAGCAACACAGAAAACAATTTTGCAAGTGTCGTCATGATCATGCTCGCTGCGTCATGGGGAAAACAAAATAAGCATCTTTGAAGCACTAGGGCGGATAACCATTGGAGACGGAGCTCATTTGTACCTTCATCATAGAAAAAGTAGACTTCACATCTCCAAGTTCTGAAGATGAACAAATGAATTGCACAAAATATTGTCCAAAAATCACACTTCTCACGAAACCAAAATTCTGAACTTGCCATACAACACCTTTTGAATTTCTCATGTGACACTTTTTGAACTTGCGCAATTCGTTGGTGGCAGGAAGCAGCAACTAGAGCTGATGGTAGTCCATGTAATCGAATCGGGAACACCTAGCTAGTGTTTTGAGAAAATAAAATAGACGCCCCGAGCACCTGTTTCACGGGATAAAATAGACGATCCTGTACACCTAGCTAGCTATTTTTTATGCAAGCATGCTGGCCGTCAATGACATTAGTGGTGGCCACTATGGCGCTATCACCGCAAGCATGCTGGACGACGCGCCACAAGGCGTACACTAAAACTGAGAAGAAATTGAGACTTTACGAAAAGATTTTCATACTTTTCTGCAGAGATAAATATTGTTTTTCTAACCAGAGAACTACAGTTTTTAGAGAAGGTGAACTATTTAAACGAGATAATTTCTAAGATGATTTTTAGCAATGGCTAACTACAGAATTTAGCAAAGTTGAACTACTAACGAGGTAACCTCATAACCACCGGCGCCGGTAGGAGGTGTTACTGAAGGAAGCAGCTGTGTGTCGCTGACTTTTGGAGCGCATGAATGCTTAAAGAAAGCGGCATCGGGGAGAACGAGAGCATCCTTCTGGTGGGCGGCGGCGCGCAGGGATCCACGGGAAGCTGGGGACAGCGATTTTGGTGTGGATGGAACGCACAAACTGACGAGGGGCGGCCAGTTGGGGCGCCTGACGGCGGAGGCGTCGCGAACTTCGGCGTGGTGGGAGGGCGGTGGCGCAAGCTTGGATCCGTGGAGGGACGGACACGCTCGGGGGCAGCGATGGGGGTGGTGCGAGGAGGAGGCAGTTGAGGCAGCAGCGCGACACGAGGGAGGAGGAAGGGTGTGGTGGTCGTGGCGTGAGACGGAGGTGGGAGGTCTTTGGAGTGCGCGGCGCGTCGCCGAGGTGGAGTGGCGGGGAGTAATGTAAAATTATTCTGTTACTAGTAACAAAATAGCCCTGTCCTAATATATATATAGACGGTCTATTCTGCTTATATTAGCAGAATAACTATTCTGCACACCACTTCCGCACTGCACGCTGAACGCAAGTGCACGTCATTCTTTGAACCAAGTGTGCTGCAGTACTCACACGAGTGAACTTCTCGTTGGAAAAAACTGCACGCGTTATTTTTTCGGACTGTTTTTTCTCTAATTTTTTAACCATTTATCTGAATGAGGCGTATAATATACCGTTGAAAATCTATGGATTAGGCGCAACTTCGACATGTTGAACACTTTTCGAGATTCCATACGGTTTAAGAGCAGTTTTGAAAATGGTGCGGCCCATGACGAGTGGCAGCTAGCGTTTTTTCGCGATTTCTTCTAAACCGCTCGTCGGAATGAAGCAAACGATACGCCTTTGGATAGATATCGTCGAGGCGCATCTGTTTCATATATAAATTTTTCTCTAATTCCTTACGGCTTAAGAGCAGTTTCAAATTTACTAAATCACGGAATTCTGTTTTTCAATTTTTTTTTCAAATTTTCGGTATTGTTTTCGCTCCAGTTTTTGAATCGTTTGTCGAAACGAGGCGTGTGATACGCCGTTGGAAAGCTACGAACGAGGCGCAACTTTCATATGTTGAAATATTTTTGAAATTCCTTACGGTTTTAAGTTAATTTTGAAAATCGCGCGGCGAACGACGAGTGGCAGCGGCCGTTTTTGGCGAATTGCAAACCGCTGGTCGGAATGATTCAAACGATACGTTGTTGGAAAGATATCAACGATACACAACTCTTTCATGTAGAACACTCTCTCTAATTCTTTACGGTTTAAGAGAAATTTCGAATTTACCGAAATGCGGACACTGTTTTTTCGCGACACCCGAATCGACGTGGGTACTTCATCCGATTGAAAACCGCACTGCATCGGACGAAAAAACGCACTGCATCTGACGTGTTAGAGAACTGCATGGTTTATTTTATTCAAACGTAATTTTTTCAAGAACGAGAAAGTAGAGTGCACTTCATATCGGATGTAAATAAACCACAACACTATTAAGAAGTGAACCTCATTACTTTTTTTGCTTTCATAACAATTTTTTTGCACTTACGTGATGAAAAACATCATACGTCTGACCGCAGTGCTTCACAATGAAAACCGCACTGCATCGGATGAGCAAGCGAGCTGCATAATTTCTTTTATCGGGCGTAATTTTTCTCATACGAGTTTTTGTTGTCTTTTTTTACTTTTTTTATGAACGAGAGTGAACCGCAGAAACTAGGGCAAGTGAACCACATCATATATCGAAGTGAACCACATTACCATCTTGTTGTTTCGCTAAAAAAAATTGCATTTTCATGTCGTGGGTAAGTGAACAGCATCACTCTGAAAAGTGAACCACATCTGAGGAACCAAACGCACTGCAAAATGAACCACACACATTTTTTTTGTTTTAGAAATTCTTCCGCACTGCGAGGACGAGGCGAGTGAACCACATTGTTTTTTGCTTGGTTTTTCCACTGTGTGTACCCTGAAATTCAACCTTGTGTTGTGGTTTCACATGGGCACCCCTCAATTTGTTTAAGCGCATGCAGACTACATGATCAAGGTTAGTGTGCTGCCTCATGTGTTTCCTTGTTTTCTAAAAAATTAAGAAGTGAATTTGCATCCAAGTCAACCATAACTTTTTTGAAGTTAACTGAGGGAAACATAGGAAAACGAACAGTAGCACATGGCAAATTGAACAGCCAGGGAGCTCCAAGTGAACGGCATGCCCACACCGTCGTGACTGTACGCACAACACACAAATAGCCATGGTTCTCTTTTAGCCACTGCGGATTCAACACGAAACAAGGCAGCACTGCATCGAAGATAAAGACTGCAATTTGTGTGCCCGACGAAATCTGAAAAAGCCGCATTATTACACAAAGAAATCGCAGCCATTCGCCGTGTTGTACTGCACCACCAAGCCCGTGCTGCTCCAAGGACGGACGAGGGGATGTGGAAGAAGTGGGGGGATTTAATCAAACTGCTCCACTGCATCTAGAAAAAACCTTGCATTAGTAATCACCGGACTGCACTAGGAAATCTTCTGGGCTGAATACACCAAAACTGACAGCAAAAATCCAAAAGCATTTTTTTCTTAACTGCAAAGCGACGCCTACTGCTCTTCCATGGGGCGTTGGTGCAGCCGTCGACTCCCCTCGCACGCATCCGGGGAATGCGCCGGAAGACTGCACTGCATCTCCACGCACCGCACACTGCGGCGCACACTGCACTGCACGCTTCTTCATCGGCACTCGGGGAGGGGGAGGGGGTGTGGGCGTCGGTGTTGGAGCTCATCGCTGGTGAAGTGGAGGTCGCCGCATGATCCAAGATGTAACAAACCGCCGCCCAGTGGAAGCTCGGGGGGAGGAAGGGGCTTACGGGCTGGGGGAAGCAGAGGATCCCTGATCCGGCGGATCCATGGAGACGGGGTGCTTCACGCGTCCGGGCTCCGGGAAGCAGTGGGTCGTTGGAGTAGGAGGCATGGGCATCTGGCGGCGCAGGACTCCACCTGCATCGGGCAGCGGCAGGACTCCCCAGATCCAGAGCAGCTGCTGACGGCGACGGTGGATCCACGCTGGATCTGGGGCGGGACAGGCGATTGAGGCGGGGAGGCACGCGCTGGTGGCCGCGTAGAGAGGGTGGCGCGGGGCGGCGCACCGGCGTAGAAGGTGAGGGGGCTGGGGTGGGAGGTGGGAGGCCACTGGTGGTGCGGGGACGGGACGGCCGGAGGTGGGAGGAAGGAGGTGCGGGGGAGGTGGTGCTCGGGGTCGGGAGCGCCGGTGGTGCATGGCGCCTCGAGGGAAGAAGGTGGAAGGGGATCGGGGGTGTGACGCAGGAAGAAGGTGGAGGGGGATCGGGGAGTGACACAGGGAAGGTGGGCAGGGATTTGGGTGTGGTGAGGTGGGTCGAGGGACGAGGGATTGCTAGTGTTAGCAGAATAAGCATTTTTGAGGTGCAGAATAAGGTCTTAAGGGTGTTATCATAATAGACCCACCCTATATATATATATATATATATATATATATATATATATATATATATATATATATATATATATATATCCAATTGGATGTAAGTTGGCATGAACTATTATTGTTGATGTTACCCTTGAGGTAAAAGGTTGGGAGGCGAAACTATAAGCCCCTATCTTTCTCTGTGTCCGATTAAAACTCCGTAACCACAAGTATTGTGTGAGTGTTAGCAATTGTGAAAGACTAAATGATAGTTGAGTATGTGGACTTGCTAAAAAGCTCTTATATTGACTCTTTCTGATGTTATGATAAATTGCAATTGCTTCAATGACTGAGCTTATAGTTTGTTAGTTCTCAATGAAGTTTCTGATTCATACTTGACATTGTGGATAGATTGTTACTTTAGCATAAGAAATAATATGAAAATATCTATATATGTTGATGTTATGAGAATGATCATGACGCCCTCATGTCCGTATTTTATTTTATTGACACCTCTATCTCTAAACATGTGGACATATTTATCGTTATCGGCTTCCGCTTGAGGACAAGCGAGGTCTAAGCTTGGGGGAGTTGATACGTCCATTTTGCATCATGCTTTTATATTGATATTTATTGCATTATGGGCTGTTATTACACATTATGTCACAATACTTATGCCTATTCTCTCTTATTTTACAAGGTTTACGTGAAGAGGGTGTCAGGACCCCGATTCCAAGTCACATCGACCTAGCCGGTAACACCTCATATCACTTTGCGGCCTCATGCACGGTATTCCCACGGGTGTCGCCTTACCATGGCCCGGGACCGTTTATGCCTTTGGCTCACGTATATGATAGTGTCGCTAGTATCCACATGACAAAGAACCCGGGCCGACATGGCTAGTCGTGAACCCAAAGCGGCGCTAACCCATGGGGACAGCATACATGAATCACAATGAGCATGTCGGTCATCAACGTATGAATTCGGGCTGTAGCACTGGCTAACAGGACTCCGGTATCCCGGCTGTAGCAGGCTAGGCAGGACTCGAATATCACCTCGTGACATTTCCCGAAGAGACGGACATAGGAACGGCGTGAAACACATGCCGGCCATCAAGTGTCCAAGCAGTAGTCTTTGGGCTAGCAGGACTCCGGTGAACCGGGCAGAAGCGGACTACTATTGCTCAGAAGCACAAGACTACATTTCCCCATATGAGAGGCTGCCAAGGATAAACAACTAGTTTGTCGGATCCCACTCATACCAAGCATTTCAATCATACACGCAATATGCCCGATATGAGTACATACAACAAGGCATCACAACAAAACTCTACAACTCAAAGTACTTTATTTAAGAGGCTCCGAGGAGCCATACATAACATATCCATACAGGTAGGGGTCACATGACCCAACACTCAAGTCATACAAACATACAAGCACATGCGGAAGCAAACTAGTCTGAGTACAGACTCTAAAAAGAAAGAAGGCGTGTTGAAGCCCTTCTATCTACAAAGGGCCCTTCACAAGCCTTGGATCACCACCGGGTGGCTAGTTCACTCGTCGATGTCAAGGTCTACATAAAACCCATCGGAGGGGGCAGTGTTGTCGTCTGAAAACATTAATTAAGCAAACATGAGTACGGAGGTACTCAACAAGTCTTGCAACAGAAACCTATCATACATGCACATTCTCAAGAAGGTGGTGGAGTTATTTGCAGCAAGCCAGCTTTGACTCTTGGCTAAGCTATCCTACGTGACACCACTTGAAAAGCATTTGTCGCACACAAGTCCACTACTCACCGTCACAATACTCCACCGTGGATCCTCTCTCGTCACCCACGAGAGGGCCATCCGCGGCACTCACACTTATCTTGAGGCTTTTAGTAGTATCCATTTACTTGTCTATGAACTGTTATAGGCAACCCAGAAGTCCTTCTCCGTGGACACGGCTATTCAATAGATCATATTAACCCCTGCAGGGTGTACTTCTTCACACACGCTCTCACCACTTACCGCCGTTTACACGACATGTACTCGGCAACCTTCAAGCGGAAGCCCAACGTGGGTGTCGGCCACGACCTACCTAAACACTCAAGTCCCTAGTCCAGTTTATCGCCTATTCAGGTTCCATCTGCAGGGAGTCCGGCCGAGGTTTCCCATACAGCCCCGAACGATGTGTGCAGGCTTCCCGAGATACCAGAGGGCACTCGGTACACCGGGCCACGGTGTATCTACCGCATAATAGCCCACCCCTAGGGTCAGCGCTACGCACGGCCTCCAACACATATCCTACAAACACCAGAAACTAGTTGCAACTCCTGGACAAAGAACAAGGGTGGTTAAGAAGCCGAGAGGGTCCATTGGTTTCGGGCCCAATGCGTGGTAGTAACTGTTTCATGGATCACAAACACATAACTCAGTTCTTAGGGACGGCTTCAATGAAACAACCCACCATGTACTCCTACATAGCCTCTCATCGATACCTTTACCAAAACGTGTTCAACACTTTCACTCTCGAACCCGACACAACCTTCCACTCCAGTTCATCATCCCGATGAGCCAGTCCTGACACAACTCTAAGCATAGCAAGCATAGCATGGTAGGAATCACAAACATGGCTCAATCAACTCCTACACATGCTAGTGGGTTTCATCTAGTTACTGTGGCAATGACAGGTCATGCAAAGGAAGTGGGTTCAACTACCGCAGCACACAACAGTTTGAATCGCGTTGTCTTAATGCAGTAAACAAGAGCAGAAGCGAGAACATGGGTTTGTATCGGAATGATCAATGGGTTGCTTGCCTGATGGAGTGGTGGTAGGATACTGCCCTTCAGACGGATATTCGGGATTATCCTCGGAGGCAGAACCTATCACGAAAGACATACCAAAAATAAACACACATGGCAATATGCAACAATATGATGCATGCTATGACATGGCAATATGGGTGTGTGTTGGCCTAATGCAAGCTGGAACAAAAAGGGATGAACTCATTTGAATCAAAGATTCAAATGCTAGCTCATTTAACATAACCATAAAGGTGTATTATATTATTCTGCTTAAACAGCAAGGTTAACTTGTTCTATCATGCATGAAACCTGTACCAATGGATAGAATGGATTTTTCTGATCATTTTTCATATATAAATCTTTGCATTTGGAGTTACAGATTAATTTCTATGAATTTTTGAAGTTTGAACTATATTCTAGAATTTCCTATAATAGAATAATCCCAGTAATTAATTTACTGCGTCAGCAATGCGTCAGGGTGATGTCATAGGTCAACGGAGACGTCCAGGTCAAACCTGACTGGTGGTCCCATATGTCAGTGCAATTAGTTTAACTAAATATTAATTAAAACTAATCCTAATTAGTTAACAGGGCTGGGCCCCAACTGTCATAGACTCAACAGAGTCAACCAGGGCCCACCCATGGTCAAAGTCAGCGCTAACTACACTGGCGTTTAGCCTCCGGCGAGCCAGACGCGGCGGCGGAAGTGTTTTTGGCCGTTTCGGCAACCAAATAGGCCGCGGAGGGCATCTAGGTGGAGCTGGGAACAAGCCACAACTCTTGGTGGAGTTAGTTGAGCTCGGGCGGCCGGAATCGGCGCCGGCGACGACCTAGGCGGCCGCCGGAGTTTGGGTGAAGACAAACTCGAGCTACGGTGTGCGGTGAGGTGCGTGGAGTAGTGGGTTAGGCCCTACGTGATGTGGTGAGCATGATGGACACCGAGAGGTGACCGGTGGATGGCCGGGAGCACGTCGGCGACGAGCTCCGCGGCGGCGAGTGCGGTTGAGCTACGTGCGGTCACTGCACGGCTCGGGAGCAAGAAAGGAAAGGAGGGGGAGATAGCTAGGCTCACGGGGCACTCGGGGAAGCACTCGGTGCGGTCGGCGACGGGCTGATGCGACGGCGGCGTTGAAGGGGATCTCCGGCGACGGCGGAGTCGGGCGAGGTTGGTGCAGAGGCTTGGCCACGCTGAAGCGCCGGGCTCGGCTAGCTCGACAAAGAGGAGGGCGGCGGAGCTCCTAGACACGACGGGGAGGAGCACGGACGACGGGGAGCGCGACTACGGCGACGGTGTGACTGCGGTGGCGTCGGCCATGGCGGGGGAGCGCGAGGGGGAGGAGCTGGGGAGGAGGAGAGATGTCTGAGGGCTCGGGAGAAGAGAGGGGGAGTGATCCGCGTCGCAGCTCGGTGAGGGGAGCGGCGAGGCGGCGACCAGGTGCGTGGCATGCATGCGGTGCTCGCCGCCAAGCACCCGCCTACCTGCCTGGCCAAGCCAAGCAGCTCGCTGGCGCGGCGGCTGGGCTGGGCCGGCAGGTGGGCCGGTTGGGAGGCGCCAGGTAAGGTTTTCATTCTGTTTTTCTTTTTCTAATTTTCTGTAACTTTGTGGACTTTAAAAAAAAATACTTAAACAGCTCCAAAATTCACCAAACTGGACCTGGTCCTTAGTTGGAATATTTCCAACATGGAACATTTTAGTTTGGGAATATTTGGGCATTTGAAATATTATATATAATTTTAAATGCCCAAACTCAAATACTTATGATTTAATTCAACAACCTTAGGATGACCTAGAAAATTGTGCACCACTTTTGGCAGGCTCTGAACCAAAGCAAAGGTGATGAGCATTTTAGAAGGGCATTTCAGGTTCATTGAAAATAATTTTAGTAAACGCTAGTTGGATTCAAAAGGGGTTCTGGGGGTTCTGTCTTCCCCATTTCAAATTTCAGATGAAAGGTAAACATGATGCACACAATAATGCATGGACTAGCTAGGATGTGACAGAGGGAGAATGTCGGCAGCTGGAATTCTGGGCTGGAAAAGGAGAAAATATTAGAGACCTATTATGCACAACTCCAAAAGTCCTGAAACTTCACGGAAGTCATTTTGGAAATAATAAAAAATACTGAGCGAAGAAAATACCAGAGGGGGCCCACACCCTGGCCACGAGGGTGGGGGGCGCGCCCTACCCCCCTGGGCGCGCCCCCCTGCCTCGTGGGCCCCCTGGTGGCCCTCCGGTGCCCATCTTCTGCTATATGAAGTCTTTCGTCCGAGAAAAAAATCATAAGCAAGCTTTCGGGAAGAAACTCCGCCGCCACGAGGCGGAACCTTGGAGGAACCAATCTAGGGCTCCGACACAACTATTTTGCCGGCGAAACTTCCCTCCGGGAGGGGAAATCATCGCCATCGTCATCACCAAGGATCCTCTCATCGGAGGAGGGTCAATCTCCATCAACATCTTCACCAGCACCATCTCCTCTCAAACCCTCGTTCATCTCTTGTATCCAATCTTTGTCCCAAAGCCTCAGATTGGTACCTGTGGGTTGCTAGTAGTGTTGATTACTCCTTGTAGTTGATGCTTGTTGGTTTATTTGGTGGAAGATCATATGTTCAGATGCATTATGCATATTAATACCCCTCTGATTATGAACATGAATAAGATTTGTGAGTAGTTACATTTTTTCCTGAGGACATGGGAGAAGTCTTGCTATTAGTAGTCATGTGAATTTGGTATTCGTTCGATATTTTGATGAGATGTATGTTGTCTTTCCTCTAGTGGTGTTATGTGAACGTCAAATACATGACACTTCAACATTATTTGGGCCTAGAGGAAGGCATTGGGAAGTAATAAGTATATGATGATGGGTTGCTAGAGTGACAGAAGCTTAAACCCTAGTTTATGAGTTGCTTCGTAAGGGGCTGATTTGGATCCATATGTTTCATGCCATGGTTAGGTTTACCTTAATACTTCTTTTGTAGTTGTGGATGCTTGCAATAGGGGTTAATCATAAGTGGGATGCTTGTCCAAGTAAGGACAACACCCAAGCACCGGTCCACCCACATATCAAATTATCAAAGTACCGAACGCGAATCATATGAACGTGATGAAAACTAGCTTGACGATAATTCCCATGTGTCCTCGGGAGCGCTTTCTGTCGGCGTTCTGGGAACGGGGGTCCCCAAACTTGCCTGCCTGCGGCCTGCGGCGTGGCTCGAAGGAGGCCCAGCACAGCCCATCTTCATCAACGCAAGCTCAAGACCCTCGCGAGGGGCCAAGTCTCGCGGGGCGGACGACAAGGAGCTTCCTCAGGCACGGCCTCGTCGAGCTGGCTCATGAGGAGGCGGAGAGTTCAAGGCAGGGTACCTCGCGAGGTGCCCATGACGCAAGCCATGATTTACCAAGGGCGCCCGATGGCGCCAGCCCAGAGGTCCTCCTTTCCTCTTTGGTGCAAAGGGAGCAAGCGCATGCGAGAGCATCAAGCAAAGGCATCCGTTTCGGTGCAACAAGACCAAGACCAGCCCAACGGCTGGGAGGGAGTCATCGTGGAGCCCAAGCAGGCGTCATCACCAGAGCCTTTGGCAGGCAAGGACCAACTTTAGTCAGGATAAGTGTAGCCGTTGTTCCCCTTCAAAATGGCCAATTGTTGGCGCCCTTCCCGCTCAATATTTGGGAAGAGGCCCAGGGCCTTCGCCTATAAATAGGAGTAGCCACCCCCAGGGCAGGAGACGAGAAGAGATCAGAATCCTCATCAAGAAACCAGTAGCTAGAGCGACTGAACACCACCTAGCAGTTCATCGCACCCGCCAAGAACAGACCCTCGCGAGGCTGTTCTTCCTGGTATTGTTCCTCATCAGCCCAAGAGGCAATCCACCACACCACACACTGGAGTAGGGTATTACACCACAATGGTGGCCTGAACGATATAAATCCCGTGTCTCTTGTGCTGTTCCGTTTAGTAGTTTAAGTCCCAGCGATTCGGGCGAGGTGCGAGACGGTGGAGGTTGGATCTCCGCGCACCCAGTGTTCGAACCTCAAGGGTCTGCGGAACCCGAAATCCGACATTTGGCGCGCCCGGTAGGGTGTGCGGAATCCACCTTCTGCCACCTCGTGTTCCGTCGCATCGTCATCACCATGTCCGGGCGACCAAGCGGGCTACCCAGATCCTTGGTCGACGTGGCCGCCCACAGAGCCGCTTCGCCTCGGGCGACCCGTGCCAGCAGCTCGCGGTCCGCAGGAACGCTGCGGGCCGCTTGGCGGCGGTCAGCTTTGACGGCTCTCACGCCGCGGCAGCGCGGTCGGCAGCAAGGGCCTCCAATCACGCCACGACCACGCCACCGTACACCCGCCGAGCAAAGGCGAACTCGAGGGCCGCTCCACAGTGGCCCGAGAGCTGCTGCGGTGCGAGCTCCGGAGAGCGGCCGCGACGTCTTCTTGGAGCGAGTGGCAGAGCTCCTGGCTTCGCCACCTCGGGGCTCACCCTTCGCACCCAGCTTCCATCTCAGGCCCAGGCAGCCGCTGGGCTCCACGCGTGCCCGCGGCCTCCAAAGCTACTCCAACACCGGCAAAGCTGTCAGCACCGGGCCGGCGGCGGGGTTGCCCCCGCCCCCGGTCCGCGGAGAAGAAGGACTCGACGTAACCCACGGCCCAGGTGGACCTCCGCGCCACCACCCCACGGTGGGCGCATTGCCAGAAAGCCGCATGGCACGCCGAGCACTACGGGCGTGGCCTTCGGGATGATGGCGCCAGAAGAATACGTGCCCCACATGATGGACCAAGGGCACCCGCATGAGGGAGAACAAGGCTCGCTCCTCAGCCAGAGCTGGGGGGATGAGGCGCCAGAAGTTGAGCTCTTCCAGGAGCCTCGAGATTGTCCCATTGGTCGCGCTGGGGGCGACGATTATCGGGTACCGCTACTTCCTCAGGAGCAACCATACGCTAATCATGGATCGTAGGAGGTGCAGGTCGCCGCGGCGAGCAGCTGCCCTGCTCCCGCAGTCTCCTACCCCTCGGGAGGAGGGCGCAGGGAGCTGCAGGAGAGGGGCCAAGATCCAACATCACCACCGCGGCGTTCGGAGCAAGGCGTTCTCAGGAGGTAGGCCCTCTGCTGGGGAGGTGCCTCAGGGCCTGCCCCTGGCGGAGGATCCGTGGTCGTCAGGGGAACCGCTGGCGACCGCTCTACCCCATCGGCGACGTCCTGGTTTTCGGTCGTCGTTGATGGCACTAGAGTGTGGCGCAAGGCGGGGCCCTCATCTGGCGATATGAAGCAAGGCCGGTACCTGTGAACAAAGCCCAGTGTCTGTGAAGCTCGCCGCCCCGTGACACTCTCATGTAATAATGAGTGGGGCTGTACACGCCCCGGAGTCTCAGGGGTGCCGGCCTCAGGCCCTGGGGCTCCCTCCCACGCCCAGTGGTAGCACTTAGCTCCGCGCTGGTGAGAAGACGTCCAAGACTAGACTAGGTGCCGGACACGGCTTTTCTTCTGCTTTCTTCGCCTTTCCCTTTGGTTGTCGCTTTCCCCACCGGATTTAAGTTGGATTCGAATTTGAGATTTGCGTGTGTTCGGGGAAGGGGTGCTTAGTCTCGTTCGAGCAAATCTCTCGCGTTTCGGTTACCACTCCGCCTCAGCTGCCTCCCCTCGCGAGCCCCTCGTGAGCCGGGCCAGGCCTAGCTTGCTGCTGCCCGGCCTGCCGCCGCCGCGTCCTCTCCGGAGGGTTTTATTGCAGATCCTACGGATTCGATCAGAGACACTCGGATCACCGCAGCCTCCCACCGACTATCTCGTGGCTCGTCACGAAATAAAGGTAAACCGCCAACCAAAGACGTCGCTTAGCCAACCACTTGGCGCGGGCGTATGGGCGATGTAACACCTGCTAATACGATGAACACAAGTTTTACATGAGGGCTCCCCTCCCAAAATGCTCTCACAGCCATCGTGCCAAAGCCTGAGTTCTATTCATGCGAGGGTAATGGAACAGGGACAATACATAATCAGTCGGATAAATCCCCAATGCATCCTCGTGGAGCACCTCCCGAGCCGTTGTTGGCGTCGCTGGCCTCGCCACACCGTCTGCGTGGCCATCGGCGGCGTCGAACCGTTCACCACGCCGCCCTCATCGGCAGCCACGATCACGCCCGTCGTTATGCGAAGCAAAGGCCACGGACGAGAGCATCCACATTGTCTTCCACCCAGGCGCCAGTCGCCGGACGGCCTGGGGAACTGGGGCGATGGCTGCGTCAAAGTCGAAGTGGGGGTCCATGTTCCGGAGATGGCTGAAGACATGAGAAAAGGCGCGCCCAAGCAGCGCGCGGCTCCTCTCCTCCACCAACCTATTGGACCTGATCAACCCCAGCCTCTCCTCGAACTCGCGCTCGAGGTTCAAGCGCGCCGTCGCCACTCGGCGTCCGACCTCCTCCAGGACGCGGGCTTCCCGTGCAGCGACCTCATCCTCCGCCCGCGTCGCCAAGCGCTCCCTCGTCTCCAAGCACTCGTACTCGCGCGCGCGTTCGACGACTTCAAGAGTCAACGCCTCCTCACGCTTCTGGAGCTCCGCCGGGTCGCCTGAGGCCACCTTCATCGACGCGAGGGCTGCCTCGCGCAGCTCCACTTGCTCCTCTAGTGAGTGACACCGGGACAGGAGTTCTCGTGCCCACTCCTCCGCCGCCTCTCGCCGCCTGTTAGCTTCCCGGGCCTCCTCGACGGCCCGAGAACAGGCCTCCCGAGAGGCTGCCAGCGACGCCCTGGCATCCTCAAAGTCAAGATAGCGCTGATGGCACGCAAGGGCGACAGCGCCCTCCAGCTCACGCCTCTCTGCGGCCAGGCGCAGGCCCTCGGCCTCAAGGCGCGCGTCTTCATCAGCGAGCTCTTCACCAAGAAGGCTCACCGCCGTCGGCCGCCCTTCAAGAAATCCTTGGCGAAGAAGCGCGGCGCTCCGGCGGCGCTTCGTGCACGTCTTCCACACCATCAACCGCCCCAAGCGGCTACCGAGCCACGAATCAGCACTCCCCCTCCGGGCAGGGGGCTGGTGGCTGGCACCCTCGCGACGGCCGGGCACGCCGCGCTAGAAGCCCGGCCTGGAGCCAGCCCACCCCCAGACGAAGAGCGCAGGAAGCGCCTCAGCCAATCGCCGCCGACGTCCAATCAACCACCACGCGGCGCCCAAGGCCGCATGCTGTTAGGGCCCGTGACGCTTCGCACTTGCCCTTTCGCCTCTCTGCTCGGCCAAGTTCGGGCGCGCCATGGGCCCGGGGGCTACTGTCGGCGTTCGGGAACGGGGTCCCAGACATGCTCTGCGGCTGCGGGCGTGGCTCGAAGGAGGCCAGCACGCCCATCTTCATCAACGCAGCTCAAGACCCTCGCGAGGCCAAGCCTCGCCGAGGCGGGCGACAAGGAGCTTCCTCGAGCACGGCCTCGTCGAGTGGCTCATGAGGAGGCGGAGAGTTCAAGGCGGGGTACCTCGCGAGGTGTCCATGACGCAAGCCATGACGCACCAAGGGCGCCGATCGAGCGCCAGCCCAGCGCAGTGTCCTCCTTTCTTCTTTCGTGCAAAGGGAGAAAGCGCAGGCCAGAGCATCAAGCAAAGGCATCCGTTTCGGTGCAACAAGACCAAGACCAGCCCAACGGCTGGGAGGGAGTCATCGTGGTGCCCAAGCAGGCGTCATCACCAGAGCCTTTGGCAGGCGAGGTCAACCTTTAGTCAGGATAAGTGTACCCGTTGTTCCCCTTCAAAATGGCCAATTGTTGGCGCCCTTCCCGCTCAATATTTGGGAAGAGGCCCAGGGCCTTCGCCTATAAATAGGAGTAGCCACCCCCAGGGCAGGAGACGAGAAGAGATCCGAATCGTCATCAAGAAACCAGTAGCTAGAGCGACTGAACACCACCTAGCAGTTCATCGCACCCACCAAGAACAGACCCTCGCGAGTCTGTTCTTCCTTGTATTGTTCCTCATCAGCCCAAGAGGCAATCGACCACACCACACACTGCAGTAGGGTATTACACCACAATGGTGGCCTGAACCAGTATAAATCCCGTGTCTCTTGTGCTGTTCCGTTTAGTAGTTTAAGTCCCAGCGATTCGGCGAGGTGCGAGATGGTGGAGGGTTGGATCTCCGCGCGCACCCCAGTGTTCGAACCTCAAGGGTCTGCCGGAACCCGAAATCCGACACTTTCCTTCATATAAGAAATTGTCCAGGCTTGTCCTTTGCTACAAAAAGGATTGGGCCATTTTGCTGCACTTTATTTACACTTGTTACTTGTTACCCGTTACAAATTACTGTATCACAAAACTATCTGTTACTGATAATTTCAGTGCTTGCAAAGAATACCTTGTTGAAAACCGCTTATCATTTCCTTTTGCTCCTCGTTGGGTTCGACACTCTTACTTATCGAAATAACTACGATTGATCCCCTATACTTGTGGGTCATCAGTCCCTCAAGTAGATGTATTTAGCGTGCTAGATACATCTACTTGAGGGACAAGATTTTTTTGACGAAGGGAGTATTTAACAAATACACATAGCAGAATCTAGTGGAATCATCAATCAACGCCATGAAAATATTTCTTTCCACCTTTAGTCAACACAGATCATTCATCCTGCACGGATCTGAATGTATAAGCTCTAGTGTTGCCAGGTGTCTCTCATTCGCAGGCTTGTGGGGCTTACGAGGTTGCTTAGCTTGCACACACGCATGACACTTGGAGCCTTTGGCTAAAGTGGAACTCGAGATTAAATCCATCTTGGCTAGCCGTGTCATACAACCAAATTAATGTGACAAAGACGTGAATGCCAAACCTCATATTCGATCACATTAGAATGAATTTGGTTCACGACTTTATTACAGAAATCCTCCAAAGAAAGGCAGAACAAACCACCACAATCATATCCTTTTCCAACAAACAGTCCATATCAAGATATGACTACTTTATTGGACTCAATACTAACTTAAACCCTTCTTTACATAGAAGGGATCCACTAGCAAAATCATTCTTGATGGCAAGCACATGCAGCACCTTCTTCAGTTGCACGATCTTTCCTGAAGTAAACTTCAGATTTACCGTGCCAACACCATGAACATAAGCATATGAGCCCGGAGCAATCTCGTGTGACTTGGTAAGAAGAAAACAAAGACACATCAATTCAGAAATGAATATTGACCCCGGTGTCAACTCACCAATCGATGGACTGACAAACTGAAAGTACGGTAAATAAATTATGATACCTCGATGCCCCATCATTGTTGCTCGGAGTGACATTGACAGAATTGGAGTCCTGTCCTGGCTTCTTGTACTTGTTTGGGCACTTGCTTGCCCAGTGTTCCTCTGAACCACAAGTAAAGCAACCATCTCTCTTTTTGTCTTTCTTCTTACCCTTCTTCTTGAAGGTACTATTCTACTGGATAGTGTCACTACAAAAAAAATACACTTCCGTGATGATACGTGTTTGTCATACCTGTGCTGTCGTAGAAGTGTTCCATGACATTACCAAAATTATCATCATGGAAGTGTGCACTTCCATGACGATAAATCGTGCGTCGCAGAAGTGCTTTCGTCAAGGGTGACCGACACGTGGCATCCACCGTAACGAAACGTTGTTAAGCTATCGGGTCGGGTTTTGGATCCGATAACCCATTAACAGCCCCGACCAATGGGGATTTTCCATGTGTAAAATCATCATTGGCTGGAGGAAACACGTGTCGGCTCATCGTTGGGACAAATGTCATCCACTCATTGGATGTATACGCCTATGATACATCGACATGTGGCACGGCCCAACAGAGGCCCATTCCTGTGAAAAGGCCAGCTCGTTTGACTTGGTTAAAAGGTGGCGGGCCGGCCCATGGAAAGCATGTTAACGGCCTATTCGCATATAGCCCATTTACAGCCCGCTAACCCAAGGCCCGTTACGCCCTATCCGAATTAGGCCCAGTAGCGTCATCTGGGCCATCCAATATGATTCCAGCCCGTTTTCGCCGGCCCATGTATGGCCCATGACATCTTTCGCCCATATGAGGCCCTATGTAACTCTTGGCCTATTAACGGCCCGTGGTGAAACCGCCCGTAATGAATAGTGTATCACTTTACACCCATTAACGGCCCGTGGTGAAATCGCCCGTAATGAATAAAGGTATCACTTTATACCCATTAACGGCCCGTTATTCCGCTGGGCCGTTTCAGATATGTTATCTTCGGCCTTCGAGAGCCCATTTATTCTTGGGCTCATTTCGAGATTCGCTTACTTACGGCCCGTTAATGTCATTTTACGCTTGTGGGCCAAATTTAGCTTCAGGTTACAGTCGGCCCGTTTGTGGTCCGTTAATACGTTGGGTCGTTTTCATAGCGTCATCAAATACGGCCTATTAAGGATGGCCCGTTATGGTCGGCCCATGAACGGATGATTCCAACTCTAGCCCGTTTACGGCCATAATGCGGCCTGTTATTGGGCCATGTTTGGCCAATTGATCATACGGCCCGTATAAGGCCCATTGATGATACGGCCCGTAGAAGGCCCATTGTTTCTATGGATCGTAGAAGGCCCATTTTTTCTACGGCCCATAGAAGGAATACTGTTTCTACGGCCCGTAGAAGGCCCACTGTTTCTATGGCCCGTAGGAGGCCCAAAGGTCACTACAAAGAATATTAGCCCATGGTTATTGTGGCCTAGTTTTAAAAATAGGTTATTGTAGCCACTAGCAAACCGCGGAAAAAGAACCGCACTGACTACAAACAAACAAATAAACAAGACAACAAGGAAATAAGTGAGCAAGCAACTTATGCTAGGCTATCACACATATTACATCCACTGGGCATCAAAGTTCGCCACCAGTGCAAATATAGGGAACAAAGCAGCATATAAACGCCGCAAGACAAAACAAGTCCGTAATCGAAACCACTTCAAGAGTTCAAGAAACAATATCACTGGTACCCATAATGCCGGGCAAGATGCTTAGCAAGCTTATTAACTTTCTCTTGTTTGGCGCTTAAATCCTCCGGTAACAGCTTTGCACAAGAAAGTACGATCTCAATTCTGCAGGACTTCCTCGGCCCTTCTGACTTCTTGCCACAAAGACAAATGGATCGATGCCTTTCAGCTTGTAGCTGAGATCAAGAAGTCGAAGTGATTCAGCAAAGGAGTTCGAAGAGCTTGTGCCGGTGATCGCCAAGAACTCGAACACTACATCAATGCAGGATCGGGGTTTTCTCACCGCCTACAAGATCATTTTTATCACCTTTCTTGGAGACCAATAGGGTTGTCTCACTATCTTGAACCTTATCTGCATTACTTTCTCTACCACTGCATAGTGGGGTGCTCTTCTCCAATATTCTGTCTGCATACTACAAGAGAAACAAGCAGACACATCACGAGTTTAGCTTGTAGTATACTGAAACTCATTTTGGTAAACCGGTTCAAGAGTAAGTCGGACAGATAACAACATGAAACAAACACATATCTATGTACTATGGTCACTGTATTGTCCATATCATTCTAGTTTATGTTCCCTAATCAAGATAGAGACACAGTTCAACTCATATATTTTTAAGACACAACAACATAGACAGAATATAAGTGTGAGAAACTACACATCATTGGCAGCACTTGTAATGTGCATCACATGAGAACATAACTGTTTATACAACTTAAACTAAAATCAACATAGAGGAAGAAGTTAGAACAGCAATCCAGTTAAAGAAATAGGTTTAAAACATACCTGCTATGCCATTGGAGTTTCAATTGGATCCTTCAAATTGAAAGTAGTTGGTATGAGTAAATACAGTTGATGCAACAAAGAAAGGAGTATGGACCATAGCTACGGAATCGACACGAGAACAGTTGCTCTTCTCGCTTTAAACGTGGAGTTTGGGTTAGCTGTGGTGGTCTTCAGTGCTTTGGGCACAAGCAGTAGCTTTACAAACCGCCGTGTGGGGGTACTACTGTGGTGGACATGGTGCTTTGTCAACTATAAGTGAATTACTATTCATTTGGGGTTGCGGTTAGATGGGTTGTAGCTGGTTCTCGCCTTACGGTGTAAGTGTGCAATCTGGAAGAGTCTCGATTATGTGTGGTGGGCTAGTTTGTGGGCCAGAACAACCATGGTTCTATCTGCATCGACGGGTAGCACTGTCTTTTGTTAAGAACGGGTTTTTGCTCCCTTAGATACTGCCATCACCCCCTCCAATTCAAATGGCTGATAAACAAGAAAAGAAATTGAACGTATAGACATTGTACGATAGACAGATGTGGTAATTCACATATATGTTGTCTAACCAAACAGACAAAGATGACACAATTTCACATATATGATGCCTAACTAAACAGGATAGCATGACACAGTTTCAGATATATGATGGATAACTTAACAAGATATAATGGCATAATTCAACATATGATGAGTACCTAAATGTAATGACATGACAAAACTATATGATGTCTTTCTAAAATAGGTTGGGATGAAATAATTCACATACATGTTGTCTAAGTATACAGGATGGCATGATATAATTGATATAATTGATTCATATACTAAGCAGCTGGAACTCGCATGTATGATCTCTAAACTAGGCAGATAGAATTCAATATTGTGCATATGATGTCTAAACTAAGCAATGCAAGACACCATATGCATCATATGAGAAATATAAACATTGCAACTTAGAGCATACACCTCGGTGGGATATAGGACTGGTCATCTGTCTCAATCCTCCTCTGAGGAGCTCCTCACAACCATCGAGATATATGCTTCAATAGGTACCATTGCCTGCTCTGAAGACCTTGTTTTCACTCCAGATTTTTCCATAACCGGCTCAAATGACTGATAAACATGAAGAGTAGTTCAATAAACACAGATTGTTGACAAATGGAATACATAATGAGAAAAAAGATGGCATGAGATAATTCACATATATGATGCCTGGCTCCATGGCGGTGCATAATTCACATATATGATAACTAGCTGAAAAACATGGCATTGCATAATTCACATATCTGATATAGAAAGCAAATAGGAGGCATTCACACAAAGCATGTCTAATCTAAGCAGATGGCATGGCAATGCAAGACACCATATGCATGATATGAGCAATATAACCTAGCCAAGTTAGAGCATGCACCTCGTGGGGGGAATACGATGGTCATCTCTCTCAATCCTCCTCCGAGGAGCTATCTATAACCAAAGAAGAAATCTGCATTGACAGTAGCACCGACTTTCGAGAGGACCTTGTTTTCACTCCAGATTTTCCCATGACCGATTCAAATGGCTGATGCACAGGAAGAGTAGATGGATGTATAAACATTGTTGACAAATGGAATACATTATGGAAAAAATATGGCACGATACAATTCACATATACGATGACTGGCTAAGCAGGATGGCATTGCATGATTCACGTATATGATGCCTGGCTAAAGAAGATGGCATTGCATAATTCCCATATACTCCCTCCATTCCTAAATATTTGTCTTTTTAGAGATTTCAAATGGACTTCCACATACGGATGTGTATAGACATATTTTAGAGTGTAGATTCACTCATTTTGTTCCGTATGTAGTCACTTGTTGAAATCTCTAAAAAGACAAATATTTAGGAATGGTGGGAGTATGATATAGAAACCAAACATGTGGCATTCACACGAAGCAAATCTAAACTAAGCTGGTGACATATAAGATGTATAATGTAAGCAATGCAAGGCGCCATATGCATGATATGACCAACATCAGCATGCCAAGTTAGAGAAAACACCTCAGGTGGTAAACAGGCGTGGTCGGCTCCTTCTGAATCTCCATCTGAACAGTTATCTTCCTCTGGAATACAATCTGGAAATGCAGGAGGGGGGGGGCACTTCGCCCACCATGGAGCAGCGTCTGCATGACATTATATTCGCACACAATGATCTTCTCTTTTTCTCTACATGTTCAGTACGATTGTGTACAATATCTGACATGCATAATAGAAAAATAGTTAGATTTTGTAAGGCCTGAGGGGTGCATGCAAAAATCAAGACTGATGGTAGCAAACGAGTGGATGGATCCAAAACTAATGATAGCAGGTAGATTATAGCTTCAGTTTAAAAAGATAGACAATGGATCATCTATTGTTTGTTGCCCACCCAACATGAACCACATAGAAGACCCCGGATGAACCAGATAGTAGATAGATACTATTCGGTCGGGCTCGATATGAGACCATGGGCAATTCAAAACTCAAGATTGAACGATAAAGTAGCAGGTAATAATAACCGATGTATAACGAAGCAAACATGAAAGATCGCGACCTCTCTTCCGGAACTGTAGTCCTCAGGTTCATCTGCTCAGTCGATGATGGTAATGCAGTTGGCGTGGCTGCCGGCAACGGGGAAGATGATCTGAGGCAGCGAAAGGAAGTCTGTAGGGGGGATCTCTGCTGCAGTGAATGCTTCAGTCGATGGTGCAACTCAGGTGGGGTGGATGACGGCATGGAAGGAGCAGGACATAACACACAAAGTTTTCTTTGACGCCTATCTGAAAATGAAGTAAATCTGTAAGGGCTCCTTAGAATTGGAGGATTCTATAAATGCAGGGACAGGAAAAACACAGGAATAGGATAGGAATGCACGTGCAAAATAGAGCATTTGGAAACATAAGATTTCAGTCAACCTGGGTGTTTGGCTCACATGAATTGGAAGAACAGAGGAATGGAGAAACAAAGTGATGCCATGAGTGTACAACCTCTTTGGCATAGCCTTGTGGACCTCAGCATCATTGGGTTGGACGTGGAGGATGGTGATGATGCTGGTGTGACTGTTGGAGGCGGGGAAGAAGATCTGAGGCCTCTGGAAACGGCGCCGAGGGTACTGCTCCGCTGTGATGGACGGTTTCGTCGTTGGAGCAGCTCTGCTAAGGTGTACGACGACGAGGTTGAAGCATGACAGGACATACAACGTTAATATGAAGTGGGACCCTAATATCATCTGCAATAGATGATGTAAAATACATCACCAAGAAGTGCTACGCATCAGCCGCGCCACCGCCGCTCCGACAGATGCTGTAAGTACTGTTCACTCTGAACTTAACTGAAGAAAATGAACTTTAAATAAACTGAATTTTCTTGTCGAAACTGATTGAACTAGTAATGTGAGCATTGCAATAGATGTTTAGGGCATTCGAGCACTAGTAGCAGAGAAGCGATGATCTAAATCAGCAGACGCCGAGCGAGGGAACGCACTAGCAGAGAGCAAGTCGTGGCAAGAGCACCATGAAGCGAAGTGCTAAAGCAGCAACTCCTGTAGCTGCCGGAGGTCGTGCAGCAGCAGCAGCAGCGCAAGCAAGAGCAAGAGGAGAGCAGCAGCACGAACGAAAGCAGGAGTAGTGCGGCAGCGTGATCGACAGCAAGAACAGAGCCGCAGCGCGAGCGAGAGCCGGAGCAGCTGCAGCTAGTGTCGTTGTGGAAGTCGCCGCCGAGGAAGCAACGACATGGGGGAGAGACACCGTGGATGATGTGGCCGGCGACGGCGCCATCGATGGAGACACACCATGTCTGCTCGGTATCGAGCACCGGCAGCCCTGTGAGATCGAATAAAAGATAAAATGCAGCGCTGAGTGCAGAACCTCCTTGGTGGCGCCGAGTTGGCCTCGGCTTCATCAGAGGAATTGGTGAGGGTGCTGCGGTTCCGATGGGCAGGTCAAGACGGTGCTGTGGGGATTGAGGTGGCGCGATAGACGAGGCGAGCGTCGGGGCAGCTCCTTGGTGGTGGAGGACGGGGCGGCTGATCCGGCGGGACGATGAGATCAACAACAGATCCTCATCCGGTGCGGTGGATGAGGGACGACGAGCTGTTGCGGTGGACGACGTAGCCGGGGAAGAGTCTCCGGCTGGGCGGCGGTCGGGAGGCCGACGGAGGAGCATGGGGTTTCGCGGGTTTTGGCGGCCTCGGTGTCTGAATGGGGGCGAAGGGGAGGGGGGAGCCAAGCTTAGGGATGCGCTTGTCCGAAATGTAGGGTAAGTTACCAGAGTACCCACACCGGTTTTGACACCGCAACGTGGAGCTTCATTTCCGGCTGAGGGGTAGAAGGGGGATTTCGCGTGTCTAGGCTGCGGGAGCGATTTCGGATGAGGAGGGGGTTCTCGCCCGCGTCCAAATTTCGGGATAACAAGGCGCGCGCTGGGTTGAAGAAGCGGAGTTTCAAAGCGGGTGAGACAAAAGATACTCGAGTTTGAAAATTTCGGATAACAAGGTGCGGATTCCTTGTTCGGTAGAACAAACTTAACGTGTAAAAACAATTCATACAAGACACAAGAGAGTCATGTCCCCTTTTACTATATTGCTATAGATGCCATTGAAAAACTACAAGAAAAATGTAAAAAAATCGGAGAACAAGATTACCCCTGACAGCACCAAATCGATTCGCACTTCCCTCAACAACAACAAAAAACAAATCAATTCCCACCAAAGAAAGAGTAATGTCCCCTTTTACATGATTACAGAATGATCTCGTATTTCAATTTTTGAATCCACGTTATGTTGAATTCAATTATATCGTTAGGTGACCTTGCGGTTTATAATTGATGTAGTCGTACATTTTGATCTTCCATCATATATGAACATTTTACTCCACCATGTGAACATATATATTGTCGTCTACCGTATGGACTAAATTTGAATCAATTTTCCTTATTTGAATACGATTGTTGTCAAGTTATACAATAATTTAAATATTATCTTGATAACAAAAAACATATATATAGTAGTAATCATATTTCACTATGAACTACATGTACCATACACTCTCCAATTCAAATATTTGTATCCATTTTATGTTGAATTCAAATCATAGTACATTATTGGTCTAGGTAGCGAGATGTTTGGGATAATCTAAACCATGTTTTCATACATATAATTTTTGGCTGAATTGGGACAAGTTTTGGTATAAGCCTCTTGCAAAACCGGAGATTCTCTCAACAAGCCTCGTGGTTCCGAGAGGGAACGTGTCACCTTTGTCTGCGAAACAATATACGCTGCCTCCCCCTTATTTTATTTACACAGGCAACATAGAACTATATGAGTGCCCTGTTAAATTTTGGAATTATTTCGGGTTCATTTGGCCTTTTTATACATTAATTGAGTTTCTGGACTTTTAATGTGCATAATCTAAATATGAATTGCATGCACATGCTCCGGTGCACCAAAGTGGGTTGAAAAATCACTTGTGTGTCCTTGGTTGAATTTCTAGGTCCCATGGAAGAAATGAGAATGAAATTCAAACATTTGGGCGTCATGACTCGGCCGAGAACATGGAGAAACTTTGATTTTAAATTCATGTAAATCCAAAACTCGCCTGGAAATCATGAAACTTGGCATGGTGTCATGTCATGGCACTAACATGTTGTGGTAAAAAATTGGGCCGATTTGGAAGCTCGTGGTTCTAAGAGGGAACGTGCCACCTTTGAGTGTGAAACGATATACGCTGCCCCCCTGAGTTTCTTAACAAAGGCAACATAGAACTACATTAGTGCCCTGTTAAATTTTGGAATTATTCCGGTTTGTTTGTCGTTTTATACATTCATTGAGTTTACGGTCATTTAATGTGCATAAGTCAAATTTGAACTGCAAGCACATGCTCTCGTGCACCAAAGTTGGTTGAAAAATCACATTTGTGTCCTCGGGTGAATTTCTAGGTCCCATGTAAGAAATGAGAATAAAATTAAAACATCTGGGCATCGTGGCTCGCCGAGAACATTGAGAAACTTGGTTTTAAAATTCTTGTAAATCCAAAACACGCCTGAAAATCATGAAACTTGGCATGGATGTCATGTCATGGTACTACGATGTTGTGGTAAAAAATTGGCGAATAGGAACAGATTTTGGTATAAGCTTCTTGCAAACCGAAGCTTCTCACAAGAAGGCTCTCGTGGTTACGAGAGGGAATGTGCCACCTTTGAGTGCGAAACGATATCGTTGCCCCCTTGAGTTTATTTACAAAGGCAACATAGAACTACATGAGTGCCCTGTTAAATTTTGGAATTATTCCGGCCCGCTTGGCCTTATTTACACATTAATTGAGTTTTTGGTCATTTAATGTGCATAATTCAAATTTGAACTACAAGCACATGCTCCCGTGCACCAAAGTTGGTTGAAAAATCACATTTGTGTCCTCGGGTGAATTTCTGCTCCCTCCTTCCATCTATGTAGGTCCTAATGCGTTTTTCGAGGCTAACTTTGACCAAACGTAAGAGCAAATATATGACATGCAACTTACACAAAGCATACCTTCAAATTTGTATGTCAAAGGAGCTTCCAATAATATAATTTTCATCGTATACATCTCATGTGCTATTAATCTTGTCAATAGTCAAAGGTTGTCTTGAAAAACACATTAGGCCCTATATAGATGGAAGGAGGGAGTAGGTCCCATGCAAAAAATGAGAATAAAATTCAAACATCTGGGCATCGTGGCTCGGTCGAGAATATTGAGAAACTTGGTTTTAAAATCATGAAACTTGGCATGGTGTCATGTCATGGTAGTACCATGCTGTGGTAAAAAAAATTGGCATGGTGTCATGTCATGGTAGTACCATGTCTGGGAGGGAACGTGTCACCTTTGTGTGCATAATTCAAATTTGAAATACAAGCACATGTTCCAGTGCACCAAAGTTGGTTGAAAAATCACATGTGTGTCCTCGGGTAAATTTCTAGGTTCCATGCAAGAAATGGGAATGAAATTCAAAATTCCAGGCGTCGTGGCTGGGTTGGAAACATTGAGAAACTTAGTTTTTAATTCCTGTAAATCCAAAACACGCATGAAAATAATGAAACTTGGCTTGGTGCCATGACATGGCACCAACATGCTGTGGTAAATTTGCAGTCCGATTTGCGAAGGCGCACACATTAACAATCAACAAAGTCATTTTGGAACAAGTGTTGTCACGTTACAATCGGAAACACAAGTATTATTGAAACCGTGGGCGTTCTACTTACTAGTACCATTTACGTGCCGCCACGCGTCCCCATTTTTTATTATCTAGGAGGCGACGTGCAGGGTAGCTATTTGAGTACGAGAGGCGTGCAATCAGACCCCTGCGCGTGCTTATCGAGAGGAGAGCCTTTTAACCTCCATCTGTCGTCCACCTCTCTCCCAAGGTCTCCATTAATGGCGCCCGAGCCTCTGTTTAATGGCGTGGCTATGTCTCACTCGACTGAGATTTAAGAGAGAAAAAAGAAAATCTGAAAGCACGGATCTTGATGTAAGATCCGACGGACCTATATAGCATCTGCTGCGACTTATAGCAAGACTGATGAATATATAAGGATGATTAAAGTTTTTTTTATCAAAGAAGGGCTTGCCCCTTCCGATTTTCATTACTGAAAACCACCACAATTCACAAGAAGTTCAGCACAACTCTAGCCTAACACGAAGGACTAAAAGCTACTAGATTGAAATCGCAACATCCCAAGAGGCCAACAAAGGCCAAACATCCGCGCTAGAACCCAACATTTCACAACCGACGACACAATCCGCATCCTAAACTGATTATTGCATCAAAAGAAACCAGGAAACTGAAGGAAGCCTAGCAACAACTAGAAGAATAGCAACACCAGGGTCGCCACAGCAAGAGTTTTCTTCATTCCAGCCTCGCAACATTGATCTTCCACAGAAAGATAAGGACGATTAATTGTCTTACATAATTAGAAAGATAATTAAAAAATCCACATGCGCTACACCCGAAATACACAAGGGCAAAAGAAGAAGGAAGACAAGGATCTGGCTCGCTGATCTCTACTTTCTTGATGCGTTGCTGCAGGCCACGGGAACTAGTCTCCACGGCGAGCGGCGATGAGCTCTTTCGTGTCCTCAAGACGCTTCTTGAGAACATCCACGGATTCCTCCACCAGCCTTTACCGCTTGTTGCGGAGCATGTCATTCTCATCCATAATTTTCTTGACGATGACGCCGGTCCTCTTCAACAAGGCACTGGTCTCCTCCTCGCTGGATGCGCACTTCGACGATCTTCTCCCTCAGCAGGTCGCGCTCGGCCCGGAGCCTCTCATTGCCCTCCCTTAGTTGCCGGATGACGCCGGTAGCCTGTTCAAATGACGCTTTCATGTCGTCCTGCAACCTCGCCCAGCCGGAGATCTGATCCATCTGGCTATGACGATCGCATGCATGCGCCTGTAACAGTCGTTGCCTGCCTGCGAGAAAATTTCCCAGGCCGCCGCGGCGCGGCGAGACATCTCTGCTGCATTCGCGGCGTGGCGGGACATCTCTGCTGCTTCCTTGGGCGGCCTTGGCCGGACCAGATCTGCTGCATCGACAATGGCGGGACCTCGGTCTTTGCTTCAGCGGTGCGGCGGGACCTCTGTCTGCTACTTCCGCGGCAGACATGTCGGCTGCTCTCGCGGCGAGGCGGGGCGTCTCGTGCTTCGCTTCCATGCTCGCCTCTCCTGGTGGCAATCTCTCGACCCAGAACTCACGCTGGCCATGTCAGACGCAAGGGAAGGATGCTGAATGAGTTGTTTGTTTGTGTGGATGAGGAGTTGAGGAGGAATGTGCACTCATCTTGGCATACTAGTATTTATAACCGAGTACTAATACGCTCCTAAGTGGGAAACCGTTTAGGTTGTGATCGGTGTGAACAGGTTTGCAATTCAATATAGTGTGGTACTAATACGCTCCTAAGTGGGAAACCATTTAGGTTGTGATTGATGTGAACATGTTTGCAATTCAATATAGCATGGAGTAATTTGGAATGTGACGAGACGCAAGCTCAAAATTTATTGACGGTTCTAGTTTCGAAGTGCGGCACTATTCCCGGATGGAGTACTTCTTTTTCTACTCCCTCCTTTCCGGTTTTATAGGGCTTATCTCAAAATTTTAGTTTTTCCATTTTATAAGGCTCAATTTGGTTGTTCCCCAACACATGTTCAGATTCCAAGGTGCATTAAATCATTGCATGCAAGTATTAAAAGAAAATTGACCAATGCATGTACTTTATGCATGCATGCATTGCAATTAATGCATTGGTAAACATAATTTTTTGAGAAAAACAAGAGCATTAATTAGGTGCTTTTGCAAACTACAAAAAATATTCCACCACTCAGCATCTTGGTTGGTGAGATTTTTGAATTAAGCCCTATAAACCGGAAAGGAGGGACTACTGCTGTGTACGTGCAATAACTGGCACCGTCGTATACATATCTTGCGGTTAATGGGGCGTTCGACGGGAATAGCCGCGTGGCGAGCTCTAGGCTAGTCTTTTTTTCAGACGCATTAAACCTATCTCTCGGGACTTCTCGCACGCACCATCATGCCACCCACAAAAAATTGTACTCTAAGTTTAGTAGTACGTTATACAGGAAGAGAAGAGGTGCACGCACGCACTCGTCCTCTCACACATGCGTCTGATTTTTATCGAAAAGGAGGATGATGACCCCCGGCCTCTGCATGTGGGAGTCAGACACGCATCTGTAGCTACGAATTGTAGTGTTCTCAGCCATCCGATTGGCTCTATCATGGATGTACCTATTACTAAAACATGTCTAGATACATCTATATTTTGACAAATGGAAGGCATGTATTGTGGAACGGAGGGAGTGCTTTTCATCAAAATGGATAAAAAGGGACGTATCTAGAACTAAAATACGTCTACATACATCTCCTTTTATCCATTTTGATGACAAGTAGTACTTCTTACCCAAAGGAACTTTATATCCAATGCAGACACAAAATATCTGTTACTTTGTTGGAAATTACTAATCTGATGTCGAAGTAATTGCTGCATCGCCACCAAAACCCAACATTTCTTAAGCTAAAGTAGACCAAGGTAATCCCTATATTAGCATATTACTAAGATAAACAGAAGGCACTGTAGAAACATTTTGGACGTGAGCTTGTCAATCTGAATGTCGAGGGACACAAGCTTAGCCCCAACCAGCAGCTTGGGCGGAATTGTCAAGAAGGTCTGCTCCTGCACGTCAACGTCGCCGGGATCCTTGCTGCTTGTCACCTCCATTTCCACCTTGACGGCGTCGGTCGTGCCTTTGGGCTCCCCAATGGGCCGTTCGCCACGCTTGGCCACGTAGTGCGGCAAAGGGGGACGCCTCGCTCGATGCGCATTTAAGCACGGGCGATAAAGCGCGCCGATGTCGAGCACGCCGTTGACCAAGAAAAACACGCGGCGGTCCTCCTCCGCGAATAGCAAGAGCCGTGGCTCTGAAAGTGGCACTTGCAGCTGGAGCACCTTGCCGTACTGGCTCCTGTGCACGGGCATGGGATGCGCGGTGCTGATGCGGTGGTAGAGCGCCGGCGGCGGGCCTTCGTAGCCGCAGACGGGCACGAGGCATTTGCAGGGCGCGAGCGGACACACGCTCTGGTGATCGGCGAGCTTGTGGTAAGTGACGTAGAGCCCACAGCCTTCGTGCGGGCACTCACCCTCACCGACGAAAGGACGGAGTCCACCGTCGTGTTCCGCACGTCGAAGCCACCGCCGCGCTCGCACTTCTGGCACTGCCGCTGGTTCCCGGGGAGCTCGACGCGGCAGTCCGCACAGGCCAGGTGCCCTCCCTTGCACTGCAGAAATCAATCGAACAACACATCAATCAAGAAACCTGCACCTAGCTCAATCAGCCGAACGGACGAGGGGTATTCGAACCTCGTACACTGGAGGCGTCAAGGGGCGGAGGCACAAGGGGCAGTGGAGCACGGTGAGGTCCATCGAGACCTTAGAGAGCTCCATCGTCGGGTCCTGTTCAGTCTGCATGATCTCGCTCTCCTCGTGCACAACCATCTCTTGACTTGGGCCGGGGTATTACAAAGCTTTACCGTCACATATTTTATACTACTTCAAGGTGCATTAAATCAACACATGCAAGTATCAAAAGGAGAGTCATGGCATGCATGCATGCGTTGTAATTAATGCATCAAGATGGCAAATTATTGAAATATATCGAGTGCAGTGCTTTGATGTGTCGCGTCAACTCGTACATCAACGAGAAGTTTGATTATCCTCTCCTCGCGGACTTAATCGCACCTGCCTTTGGCGGTATGACAGGTTGGCGACACACCTATCGGGCCCACCTATCATACACGCAAAGGCAGGAGCGTCCCTCCCTCGCCCATGAGCGTGGTGGCCGGCAAGACTAGGAGAAGCTTTCGCTACACGCTCTCCCTCCCGCACGCGGTGGACATGCAGCAGTTCAATCGGTGTAAAATGGCCAGAAACATACTGTAGTACTCCTCCAGTGCAGTAGTACTCCATCATTGTTCGACTTCCCGAAGAGGCGAAGAGCCAAGCGCAACCCGGACGCTCGTGTGGCAGTTTCATGTGTAGAGTAGTCTAGGATAGCGTGTACCGTGCCTGTAAGCTTAAAATCGTTGGGGTCGGCTCCATGCTATGTGGCCGTCTTGAAGTTTAAAAAAAAATAGTCTTCTGGCCTACCTGACACCCTGGTGATTGTAGTTTGCACGCTCATCTGGTCAAGACAAGAATATATATTTTAATTTGTTTTTTTTTGGAAAAGGGGACTCGGCCTCCGCATCGAGCGATGCATATGACCACATATATTTTAATTTGTGGTGGGTAAATGTTAGAGGTTGCGAGAAAATATATTGTACATCATGGGTCTTTCAGCCAAGTTTAGAGGCAAGCATGTGGGGCCAGTGCTACGATGTGTCGCGTCAACTCGTACAACGAGGAGAAGCTTGATTTTACTACCACACGCCTTCTCATTCTCCCATGCGCGCGGTTGCTCGCGAACGAGGACATGCTTTGGCTTAGTAGTATTTCTACAACAAGCTATTCGTCCCGCTCGCGGTGGACAGACATGCAGCAGTGGATTCGACACTGTAGAATTAGTAGTAGTAACATCATTGTTCGTCTTCACGAAGAGGCGAAGAGCCAAGCGCAAACCGAACGTTGCGATTCTGCGAACATTGAGCACGATATAGCCAGGCTCTTGCATGAGACAAAATTGCTATGTGAGCCCACTGTTGTACTAGTACGTACAACTACTTGCTAGTATAGCCCTGTAAACCAGAAAGGAGTATTTGCCCTTCTAGAGATTTCAACAACTGGCTAGACTACACCGAGACGGAGTACATATGGAGCAAAATGAGTGAATCTGCACCGTAAATAAATACGTACTAGTTCTACCATGAGTGAATCTGCACCGTATACTGACTAGTCTCTTTTTTTTGACAGAAAGACTGTAAGGGAACCCCTTACAGTATAATTGGTGCAACAAACCCAAATTGCAAGTACCATGCCTTGAACCTGGGTGGGTGAGAAGGCATCAGCCCCTTCCCACCACTTGACTAGTCTCTTTTTGACACGCATTTACGTTTTTTTACACAGTACAGACGCAAGCGCTCATATACACGCGCATACACTCACCCCTATGAACGCACACACGCACGGCACTATCATCTTGAAATTCTGAAGTCACCATAGGCACCTCATCGTCGACGGGTCCATAGGTGCTTGAATGCCAAGGAGGGAGAGGGTAGCGGTTCCCGAGACATTGAATGGTCAATGATGCATCCTCAATTACTTGCAGAGGGAATTAATTGGAGAAGCAGAATAGAGCCAGAATGATGTGAATGCAACAGAGTTTGGACTCTCATATAATAAAGGCGCCCCACCACTCCAATCCATTTACTCCCAAGTCTCTGCAACCTTGCTCACTCCAATCCAAGACCAAGTGACCAGAAGCCACAAGCACCTATGGAGGCAATGGACACGAGCGGCAGTCGGCTGTGCCAAATCATCCAAGACATCGGCCTGTGGCCCCGCACCGCGCAGCATTTCCAGACGATGCTGGCGACCGCAGTATCATAGCCCTCGCCGGCCCCGGCCGCCTCTCGCATGGACGACATGATGGTCAACTCCATCCGCAAGTTCACCGCCGTCAAGAAGCGCGCGGACGACCTTGCCGTACTGCTCCAGCCCACGCGCCCAGGCTCCTCATTGCCTGCCACCCTCATCAGCCTCCATGGGGATGAACTCTTTCAAGCCCTAGTGGCCCTGCAGGTGCCGGAGGTCGCGACGAAGAATGTGCACCTCGAGGCCGCGCTCGCCACGCAGTGCCTCGCCATGAAAGAAACCGTCGACCTGCACATCCACGTCTACGAGGAAATCGTCTACATAGGCCACTACAAGGCAAGCAAGGGCAGAAAGATGTTGGCCTTCTTCCAGCGGTTGGAATCTTTGGACGGCATTGTTCAGAAGCACGTCGACCTAGCCACGAAAGCCGCTACTACTTAGGCGCCGTTCGGTGGGCCGGCCCTGAGTCGAGGAGGTGGACGTCGCCGATGGATGCATCTCTTCTTCTTGCCTCCTGTAACCAGCACTGCATCGCCTCATGGCCTTAATGTTTTATTAGTATAGTACTCCATCCGTTCCCAAATATAAGTCTTTCTAAAGATTCCAGCAAGTGACTACTACATACAGAGCAAAATGAGTGAATCTACACTCTAAACTATGTATACATACATCTGTATGTTGTATTCCATTTGAAATAGTATCTAAAAAGGCTTATATTTATGAACGGAGGGAGTATATGGCATTTTTATTCGATGCATAGCGTTTTCACTTTGTGAGGTGGGGCCGTAGTTGAGCAAACCCACCCCACCCATCGAGGCGTCGGCCGAGTTTAGAATTAGAAGAGAGAAGCGAGGGAGGAGAGCTAGGCAGAAGCGCGACGCTGTTGTCGAGATGGGACTCGTGTTTATAGAATAGAGTACTGAGCACTCGTGCCTCTTTTTTTAGGGAAAAATTAGTCATATGTCTAGTACCACTAGTTGGGTGCGTCGACCTATAGCTGTCATCACTTTAGGTCTCCTTTTTGAACCATGACTACGCTTCACAAGACATATTATTTAACGCATTTATCCTCCTATATGTACTCCTAGGCTATTTCCACGTGCTCCCATTCGCCGGCTGTGGGACATAGAAGCATCTGGGTCGTAGTGCATGCACGACTCGGAGCATATGCCGGGGTACTTTACATTTCAGACCTCACGAATTACATGCAAACACCCCGCAGAAGAATAAATAAATGAATGAATTACTACATGAAACCAGATTATTTTCGTGGAACCCGGAGCACGTTCATTACATTTTGGACATAACACGTTTATAAAAAATGACCGAACCGAAACCAGTCTAAGGGCCTCTTTGATTTTTCCCGCAAAAAAAGGGCCTCTTTGATTCGCAGGATACTAAAAACACAAGAATGGGGAAAGTATGATGGCGATGAACCGAGACGAGGAGAACTCTAACTCAGTTAGAGGTTAGAGTTAGATTCTAACCCTGAACTAACTCCAAACCAAAGAGGTGTATGGATGGCAGGGTTAGATTGACAATAAATGCTCTATCTCAATCATTTGACTACTTTGGACCCTATTTCTTGCCGGATTTGGAGGGTCTTTGGGATACGCTTTTAGTTCCATGACTAAAAGTAGTGGGACTAAAACTTGCTAGCCTCACCCATGCTTGGATCCAAATACTAAAGAGACTAAAATCAAGTTAATGAGCATTTATTATCCTCCAAACCCTCCAATCCAGAACTTGCCTATGTTAAAGGAGAGGAGTTAAATGAGGAGAGAGAGGACTAATCCACATTTTAGTAGGGGTACCCCTGACCAAAAAAATTTAGTCTCAAGACTAGTTTTAGCCCCTCTTTAGTCAGGGGTGCTTGGAACTTTAGCCTTTTAAAGAGACTATTTTTAGTCAGACTAAAATAAGTCCCTTGGATCCAAGCACCCTCTTGGTGTGGCGGCTCTTACATGGCCTCCTCCTGCTCACAATTGACATAAACGAACCATCTATACAAATCAAACATGCAAAACATGATAATTTTTACTTTGTCCATACAAATGAGATATCCCACTTAAACATACAAGTCGTCAATCAAGCTTCACAATATAAAAAAACACTTCATGAAACAAAGAATGAGCTAACTCATCACGGAAGTCATTCGCGATAGGGAGGGAGCCTGGAGCCCCTCACGCATCGAGGGAGGAGCTCACCATCGTCGCTCTGGAGGAAGGCTCTATAGAGCCCAAGCCCAGGAACCCCTCGACGCTGGCCCTTGCGAGTTGAGGTCGACACCGGCATGGGTAGCAGACGCTTGCCGCCCATCGAAACTTAATCTTTGGGCCTCTAGAAATAATGCAAGCCTGCAACTAAAATACCTAGAAAGGTGAACTGAATCTTTGGGCCTCTAGAAATAATGCAAGCCTGAAACTGAAACACCTAGAAAGGTGAACTGAATCTTTGGGCCTCTAGAAATAATGCAAGCCTGAACTTAAATACCTAGAAAGGTGAACTGAATCTTTGGGCCTCTAGAAATAATGCAAGCACGAAAGTGAAATACCTAGAAAGGTGAACCGAATCTTTGGGCCTCTAGAAATAATGCAAGCCTGAAAGTGAAATACCTAGAAAGGTGAACTGAATCTTTGGGCCTCTAGAAATAATGCAAGCTGAAACCTGAAATACCTAGAAAGGTGAACTGAATCTTTGGGCCTCTAGAAATAATGCAAGCCTGAAATTGAATTACCTAGAAAGGTGAACTGAATATTTGGGCCTCTAGAAATAATGCAAGCCTGAAATTGAAATACCTAGAAAGGTGACTGTCGGGGAAACTGATCCACGAACACCTATGGGACCGGCGGACCGAGCCCCTTTCGATTCGGCGGGGGGCGGAGATCGCACGAAGAGCGGATCGAGGCGAAGCACACGAGCAGTTTACCCGGCCGGAGCTCTCCGGAGAGATAACACTCCTCTTGCTGCATGTCCGAGTGTATTGAGTTCTTGCTCGGGAGCGCTGAGTGCTACAAGACACACTAGCTGCTAACGAGACCGGCGTGAGTGTTTTTCGCCTCCCCCTCGTTGCGCATGGGCCTCCTTTTATATGCTAAAGGGGTCTCCGACAGGTGGCAACATAGACAAGGGTAAAAATGGAAAAGGAATTGTGGTTGGTACAACTACCTACACAGTGTATCATACCTAACCCTGACGGCAGGGGACAAAGGCATTCATGCCCGTCTACGTCGCCCAAATAGTGCAAAAAGGGACCGTCAGGGACGCCACCACTTGCCACGATGGCAATCTTGTCAGCGTCGCTTGCCACACCGCGATCACGCTGGTCAAGACAGCCTCTTGCCACGCCGCCTAGAAAGGTCCTGTGGCGACACGTTGGTGGATGTCTTTGGAGCGCTGGTCTGAGTGGTAGTTTGCCGCGGTCGTTGTCTTGTCGCGTCCGGAAGCTTGTCGTTCACGGGCCTCGCCGGACGCGTGGCGGCGTCAGCGGCAAGTTCCTCGAGATGCCTTGGTTGGCCTTCCGGCAAGCTCCTCTTGCCGGGCCTTGTCTCCTTGGCTTGAATACTTTGTTCTTGAATGGCTCCAAAGGAAACACGGAGGACCTTGGCGGTCACCCGGCAAGCCTTTCCGCTGGGTGTCTTTGCAACTTCCGTGCACAAGTTCGGGATACTAGGGTACCCTACTCTAGTACACCGGCAGAGCCCCGGGCTGGGCCACACCTGCAGCGCCGCTGTTGGGCCGAGCCCAAAAACAGGCTGCAGACGCACGCGGCACAGGTTACGCCGTATCTCACTCTGTATCCACCGCGCCCTCCTCGAACGGCACGCGTCGAATGCGGCGTCGTGGGAGAGATCGTGGGTGGCGCAGCTGGAGGCCGATCTCAAGGTGAGCGGCGAGGAGCTTGCTGCGCTCAAGCGTGAGCGCGAGAAGGACGCCTACACCCTTGGCGAGCTGCAGGGTCGTCTCACCGAGAGGAGCAAGGAGCTTAGCGCCGCCAAGGACTCCAACGCAGATCTTGAGTTGAAGCTGACTACTTTGACCAAGACGCCTGGGCCGGGCGCCAGGGGAGGCGGAGGTGGCCTTGAAGGAGAAGATCAAGGCCGACGAGGCGCTGGCTGGCGAGTCTTTGCCGCCGCCGAACACTTTTAGGGAGAATGTGGAGCATTGGACCGAGGGTCTCGTGGATGTTGCCGCAGCCATCGACGAGCCTGGCGCACCGGGATGGAGGATCTCGGGTATTCCTCCGATGAGCACCTCCAACCCAGCGCCAAGCTCAGCTTGTTCTTCAAAGGCGTGGCGACGGCCCTCCAGCGACTCCGGGAGAAGATCCCGAAGCAGCTGGCCGACGAGTCGCGCAAGATCTGCGCGGGAGCTCTTCAAAAGGTGCCGGTGAAGGTGGCCTTCCGCAACCCAGGCCTCAACCTCACCAACGTCCTCAGGACCTTGCCGCCGGATGCTGATCTGGAAGCGCTCAAGACCCTTATGTCGCACCCATTGTGGACAAGGTGAGCGGGATCAAGAGGGTTGAGGGCGATCGCGTGGATTAGGCCGCCCGTTTTCTCTTTTCTTGTCATTTGCTGGTCATGTTATGAGAACAATCTGTTAGAGCTGCGACAAGCTATCTTGTAATATGACTCTATTTGGTAGCGATTGCTATGTTATTTCCTTTACTTGATTCCTTCCTTTGTATGTTTTTGCCCTACGTTTTAGGGAACTTGTCGGTATGAGCACCTTAGCCATGGCGCTGAGTGCGGGACGTCAAGCCTTCTTTGGCGGTGCCGCTACCGACAAGAAACCTTGTCGCAACTAGTCGCAACTCACTTAAGTTGTTGAGCGGACTCGAAACAAAGTAACGGCGCAAGTAGCTACGAGTTGGTTCCTCCGCGCATAGGTTTTCCATACAAAGCACGGTCGCTCGAGGAAGATAACTAAAAAATTTTAAAAAATTTAAAACTGATTGCTCAAACTTTAGCAACTTAGCTTTTCTGTCGTTTGCTTCCCGGTAAGGCGAAACTTCCTCGAACAACGCTTGGTCCACACCATTATCTTCTCCTTTCCCCCCGGCAAACTTGTGGGCGAGGGAACCTTCCTTTCTTTGAGAAAGAGAAAGAAGAGAAAATAAAGATATGGAGCCTTAAGGCTCGTTATTGCTTACCGGGGGTAGGCGCTGCACAAAGAGTCAGATAACGTATGCAAAAAAAGTAAAAAGCATGAAATTGACAAGATGTGCGGAGCACATGAGCTTTACTTATGCACGGGGTCTGCGCCCGGCTTCGTACAAAGGATTACATGCAACATCGGCAAGACTTGTACAAAAGGTGGTTGCCGGAACAGGTTCCGGCAACGCGCCTTCTGAGTAAAACTTACGAAGATGCTCAATGTTCCGGGAGTTGCTCACGGAATGCCATCTTCGGTCTCAAAGCGGACAGCGCCGAGCCTAGTGACTCGTTTCACCCGGTAAGGGCCTTCCCACTTGGCGTCAACTTGTTGGAATTCTTGGCGGAATGAGCGGCGAAGAACAAGGTCGCCTTCCTCGAGACTCTGGCATTAACTTTATGCGGCTATGGTAGCGGCGCAAAGCTTCTTTGGTATCGATCAGCTCGTCTGGCACTGAAGGCGGTCCTCCTCAAGGAAGCGGTAGCGTCATCTTGTCGCATAGCTGCTCTTGGTCAAGCTCATCGTGGCGAGCACTCGAGGTGACCCGTATCTGAGTTCCGTGGGGAGAACTGCCTCTGCTCCATAGACTAGAGCGAAAGGTGTGCAGTCGGTGGCTCGATTTGGCGTCGTCGATCGACCAAAGAACCACCGGCAGCTCCTCAATCCAGCTTCTTTCCGCACTTGCGCGAGCCTGTCGAAAGTCCTGGTCTTGAGCCCGCGCAGCACTTCAAGATTCGCCCTCTCCGCTTGACCGTTACTTCTCGGATGAGCAATGAAGCGAAGCAGAACCTTGGCGCCAAGATCTTGGACATCTTTGCATGAAGGTGCGGCTCGTGAATTGCGTGCCGTTGTCGGTGATGATCCTGTTAGGGATCCGGCGGCAAACAATCGACTGAAGAACTTGACTGCGTGTGTTGTCACCTTCCTCACTGCTTCCACTTCCGGCCACTTTGTGAACTTGTCGATCGCAGCGTACAAGTACTCAAAGCCCCGACAACTTCGGGGAAAGGGGCCGAGGATGTCGAGCCCCGGACCAAAAATGGCGAGGATAAAGGGATCGTCTGGAGAGCTTGAGATGGCTGGTGTATCTGCTTGGAATGGGCCTTGCACGCTTCACATTTGGTTACTTGTGCGATTTGCATCCTGGAGGGCTGTCGGCCAAAGAAACCTTGCGGAACGCTTTGCGGCAAGTGCTCTTGGCGCCAATGTGGTGACCACATATGCCTCCATGTATCTCGCCAACAGCTTTGTCCGTCTTCCCGGTGAATACACTTCAATTTCACGCCGTTGAGTCCTCTTACATGCAGTGTGTTGTCGACAAACTGGTACATACTTGACTGTCGGGCTACTCTTTCCGCTTCTTCTTGCTCTTGGGAAGTTCTCTGTCTGAAGGAAGCGGACAATCTGCTTGTGCCCATCTTTGGAGCTTGCGGCTCGACAACAAGGACTAAAGGCACATCCGCTGCTGCGGAACATCCGCTTCTCTGGCGAGAACACGCGGCTCAGCCGGAGCTTGACGTTCCCGGCAAGCTTGCCGAGCAAAACTTGTCGGGGCGTCCGCTTCAACGGAACAAACCCTAGGGCTTGTCGGAGCAGATCGCTCCTCGGCACCCTTGGTGTTGATCTTGAGGACCTTCTTGGCGGCGGCTTCGGGAGCTCTGGGAAAATAGTCACCAGAAATCAACTTCCTCTTCTTGCTCTGTCCGATTGATGGCGTTACTGACGGTTGAGTCAGCTTTGAGCACAAAGATCCCTGGTTCCACAGGTAACTTAAGTGCGGCGCACTTGACGAACCATCGGCAATGTCGTTCGAGCTCTTGGAATATGTTCCATCATGGGCCGTCAAAGTGCTCTTCTAGCTTTCTCACTTCATCAACGTAAGCTTACATCAACGGACTCTGATAATTCTTGTTTACTTGGCGGACGACAAGCTGTGAGTCACCCCTGACAATGAGCTTCTTGATCCCAAGATCTGCTGCGATCCTGAGACCGGCAAGCAAACCTTCATACTCTGCGGTATTGTCCGTTGCTTGCTCCTTGGGAAAGTGCATCCGACTACGTGCTTGAGGTGCTCTCCGGTGGGTGCAACAAGTAGCACGCCCGCACCGGGCGCCTTGCAGCAAGAAGGCACCATCAAAGTACATCAGCCACTCTTTGCTTGCTTCCTTGGACGGGATGCTCGTTTCGAGTTTCTTCATCTTGTGTTGGCGTCCATTCTGCTATGAACTCCGCCAATGCTCGCTTTGGATAGTCGAAGTGCTCTCAAACTGGAGGCCAAAGCTTGGCAGTTCGAGTGCCCACTCGACAATCCACTGTTGCTTCCGGATTTTGCAAGATCCTCTTCGCCGGAAAAGCAGTGGCGATCTGTGATCTCATGTGCTTGGAAGTAATGGCGCAGCTTTCTCGAGGCCATGAGAAGGCGAAAAGCAATTTACGCACGCAGTACCTTGACCTAGCCCCTGCGGAAGGGTGACAAAAGTAAAGCTGGGCGTTGCACTATTCTTTTACGCATCTTCTCGCGGCGCTGCGTAGATCCATCTTTGTCGGGACCAGAGCTTGCGGTGAAGTCCCCGCTTGTCATTGGATGCATCTGCCATGGTTGCTGGCTCATCATCTGCCTCCCTCTCCGCTACTAACGCAGCACTAACCCCTTGATTGGTTGCCGCTATATAGAGCAGCAACTTCTCTTGTGGCTTAGGTGCGACAAGTGTTGGAGTGGAGGACGGGTATCTCTTTAAGTCCTGCAATGCAGCCTCCGCTTCCGGAGTCCATTTCATTGGACCTGCCCTTTTCAATATTTTGAAAAATGGCAGGGCGCGCTCAGCAGACCTAGAAATAAACTCTTTGAGAGCAGCTACATAACCGCAAGTCTTCGTACATCCTTGACGCGCTTTGGTGCTTCAATCTGCTCAATGGCCTTGATTTTGTCGGGATTGGCTTCAATTCCCGGCTGAGACCACGAAGAACCCGAGAAGCTTGCGGAGGGGACTCCAAACACACACTTCTCGGGGTTGAGCTTGAGGTTGATCTTGCGCAGATTTGCAAAGGTTTCGTCTAAATCTTGAATCGAGTCGCCTTGTCCTTGCTCTTGACCACTATGTCATACATGTAGGCTTCCACATTTACGTGTATTTGCGGCTCAAAAGTGTCATGGACTACCCTTGCAAATGTTGAACCAAAGCATTCTTTAAACCGAAAGGCATCCGTGCGAACAAGATATGTGCTGCATGGGGTGATGAATGCGGTCTTCTCCTCATCCTCTTCTGCCATGAAGATCTGATGGTATCCTGAGTATGCATCAAGAAATGAAAGCAAGTCACATCTGGCCGTGGAGTCAACAATCTGGTCGATGCGCGGCAAGGGAAATGGGTCTTTGGGACAAGCTTTATTGACATCGGTAAAGTCGATACAAAGCCTCCATTTCCCGTTTGCCTTGCGCACGACTATAGGGTTGGCCAACCACGTAGGATGGAGCACTCCTCTGACAAGGCCTGCTTCTTCCAATTTCTTGATTTCTTCTGCGATGAATTCTTGGCGCTCCACTGCCTGCTTCCTGACTTTTTGCTTGACGGTCCACGCATGAGGACAGACGGCAAGATGGTGCTCGATTACTTTCCTGGGAACACCGGGGATGTCAGACGGTTGCAACGCAAATACGTCGACGTTCACCCGCAGGAAAGCAACGAGCGCGCTTTCCTATTTAGGGTCGAGAGTGGCACTGATGGTAAAGGTACCACCAGTGTCATCCTCCTTGGCGGACACCTTCTTGGTCTCTGGTGGAGCTGCCATTGTCTTCTTACACTTGCCGGTGGAGCTCGATGGTGCGTCCTCGACGGCAGCGCAGCACTCCGAAGAGGTGCGCTTGCCGGAGTGGGCATCGTAACTCTTGCGGACTTGGTCTTCTTCTTCGCCCGGGAGCTTCAACGGCAAGTGACTTGCGATTTGTTGCGGCTGCTGCTTCCGGTAGATCTTGTCGGCGCAGATAAGAGCATCCTTCTTGTCACCGAGGGACGGAGATGACACTTATCGGGCTGGCATCTTCGACATGTTGTATGCATAGTGAGAGGCTGCCATGAATTTGGCGAGTCTTTGGGCGGCCGAGTATCCCATTGTAAGGCAATGGAAAGTCGACAACGTCAAAAGTGACCCTCTCGATCCTGAAGTTCAACTTCACGCCAAATGTCACCGCAGCGTGATCTTTCCCTTTGGCTTGCTCCTTCCCGCATTGATTCCTTGGAATGTGCGGTCTCTTCGAGCTCGCCATCGAGGATCTGGAGTTTCGAGTACCGCGGAGGAGATCAGGTTCAAGCCGGCCCGTCGTCAACTAGCATCTTAGTGACCTTGAGGTTGCGGATAGTTGGTGAAACCAACATCGGCAAGCACCGACCGCAGATTATGCGATCGTGGTGGTCCTCAATATCAAAGATGATAGGCGTCTTTGGACCATTTCGGAGGCTTGCGTGACTCGACGGGTGGTTACGCCGCATTGACTTCCCGCACCTTTGCTTGAGCTGGCGGTGTGAAGTATGCGCAGAAGCACCGCCACAACGCCTTGTGACCTCTCGTGGCTTCTGGAACTCCTGCTCATCAGTCTCGTCATCATCCATATCTTCATCGTCGTCGTCATCTTCATCCTTGTCGCGGCCGCGGGGAGGTCTGTCTCCTTGCCGCTGCTTGGCCTTGCCGCGGCGTCCTCCTCGGCCGGGGCGTTTCTTGCCGGCTCCTCCAGCACCTTCCTGGGCCTTCTCCTTGTCGCGTCGCTCGTATTCAGCCTTTTGCTGCTCGACAAGCTGCTCGACCTTCTTGCAGCTCTGGAGGTCATGGCCCTTGGTGCGGTGGATCTTGCAGTACTGCTTGTTGGTGCCGTCCTGCTTGTCGGCGACCGCCACAGCCTGGTAGTTGGTGCCTGCGGGAATCTCCTCGCCGGAGCTACCAGCTTTGGCTTTCTTGGCGCCACTTCCGTTGCCGGACTGCTCAACGACTAGCACATCTTTGCCTTTCTTCTTCCTATTGTTCCGCCGCCGGTTTTTCTTTGCAGGCAGCCTCCTCACTATCAGATCCTCCTGCTTCAGATTCTCTCCGGAGTTTCCTCCCTTCCTCAAAGACGTGCACACTTGTCGGCCAGGCATATAGCTCACCGACGTCTCGATCTTGCACATCGCCATCTCCTCCCGCATCCTGCGGTTCAAGACGATCGATGGAACGCGCGATTAGCGCGCAGGGTGGACATCTGGGATGTTGTGTTGTACGCGGTGAATCTCTGAATGTACTTGCGCGGGCTCTCCTTCCTTCGGGCGGCGGATGAAGGTCGCTCTCTTAGCCATGAGGCTTGTGGCACGCTGTAAAGGCGCCGACAAACTGATGGCATAGGTCTGCCCAGGAGGATATGGAGTTGTCCGGCAAGTGCATGGGCCAGGATCTGACATTGGGCTTGAGCACCAGCGGGAAGTAGTTGGCCAGGAACTTGTCGTCCCGCCCCCCGGCAGCTCGCACCGTGATGGTCTAGATGCTGAGGAACTCCGACGGATGCAACTTGCCGTCGTACTTCTCTGGTACGTCTGGCTTGAAATTCTTCGTCTTTGGGCCATGGACTTGCCGCAGCTCACGAGTGAACGCAGGGCAACCTACAGCGTCTGGCAAGTCGCTGGTTCCCTGGTGCATGCATGTCGACAGAGGGCCCGGCTGGTCCGATTGACGCCGCGCTTCTCTTGGCGCTCGTGCGAAGTTCGGCGTCTTCTTCTTGTCGTTCGTGAAGAACTTGGCGCTGATCGCGACGAGCTCGTGGATCTGATGATGCGGTGGAGTCGGCCGAGGTGGATCCGGCGAGTCGGCGATCTTGGCCTTCGGGTGGAGAGTGCATGGTGGTTGCACCCCACGGTTTATGCCGCCATCGGCTCGTGCACGGTAGTCCCGCCAGCGGCGATGTACTCGGCCGCTGGCGGAGTGTCGCCGTTGGCGGTGATGAGACTACGAATGGTGGCCCTCCATTCATCGATCTTGTCTGCCGTTGGAGGGTAATCCAGAGCGATTGAGCTCGCGCCAAAGCTTACGCTAGAGTGGTGGGCGGCGGTGGCGAACGGCGCGAGGATCGATATGCTCGGACTTCTAACTATGTTAGAAGGAGCGAGATCCCGTCGAGCGACCGTGTATCGCTTGTGCCAGCATGTTGGCGTGCATGCTGGTCTTGAGCACCCCGAGATCCACCAGCTCGATCTTGGCCCAACGAACGTATGGAACTGCGAATACCATGACGCTGTCGGTCCTGCGCCTCCTGAGATGGGCGCGGTGCATGTACGGACGCCGAGGTCTGCGCAGCCTTGTCCTTGGACCTGGCAGCACCGTGGGCTCTCTCGTCGATGCCCGTTCTTCCGCCGGCGTCTACCCCACCACCCGTTTGCTCCGGCGATGGTGGGATCGACGTGGACGGAACAGCTGCCGTCGAAGCCTTCTCCTTCGGTGGCATGTCGATGAAGAAGATGAAGATCTAGCTCGTGTGAACGTCGGATCAGGTTCACACAACCTCGACGCCCCCAACCTGGCGCGCCAAAGATGTAGGGAAACTGATCCACGAACACCTATGGGACCGGCGGACCGAGCCCCTTTCGGTTCGGCGGGGGGCGGAGATCGCACGAAGAGCGGATCGAGGCGAAGCACACACAGCGGTTACCCAGCTTCGGAGCTCTCCGGAGAGATAACACTCCTACTGCTGCATGTCTGAGTGTATTGAGTTCTTGCTCGGGAGCGCTGAGTGCTACAGTACACACTAGCTGCTAACGAGACCGAGCGTGAGTGTTTTTCTGCCTCCCCTCCTCTTCCTCTACATTGCGCATGGGCCTCCTTTTATATGCTAAAGGGGTCTCCAACAGGTGGCAACGTAGACAAGGGTAAAAATGGAAAAGGAATTGCGGTTGGTACAACTACACGCACGATGTATCATACCTAACCCCGACGGCGGGGACAAAGGCATTAAATGCCCGTCTCGTCGCCCAAATAGTGCAAAAAGGGACCGTCGAGGGCGCCACCGCTGCCATGATGGCAATCTTGTCAAGATCGCTGCTTGCCACAGCGCACCGCTGGTCGCCTGACCTCTTGCCACGCCGCGCTGGAAGGTCCTGTAGCGACACGTTGGTGGATGTCTTTGGAAGCCTTGGTACTGAAGTGGTAGTTTGCCGCGGCAAGCGCCTTGCCGCGATCGTTGTCTTGTCGCGTCCGGAAGCTTGTCGTTCACCGGGCCTCGCCGGGACGCGTGGCGCGTCGCGACAAGTTCCTCGAGATGCCTTGGTTGGCCTTCCCGGCAAGCTCCTCTTGCTGGGGCCTTGTCTCCTTGGCTTGAATACTTTGTTCTTGAATGGCTCCAAAGGAAACATGGAGGACCTTGGCGGTCACCCGGCAAGCCTTGCCGCGGGGTGCTGCAACTGCCCGTGCACAAGTTCGGGATACTAGGGTACCTCTACTCTAGTACACCGACAGTGACCTGAATCTTTGGGCCTCTAGAAAGATTTATTACCTCCTCAAGCAGCATCAAACAATTCCATGCGTGCACCACAAATCTATACCAAGTTTGATCAGGATCTACTTTTCCAAATCAGAATTAGCGCTAGAGCAAGCAAGATCAATGATATGGCCGTGAGATAGAGAAGGAACGAACAAACTCACCCCTCTCGCGACCTCCCTTGTACATGCGCCACTGCAGCGCACGACAGAGGGAGAAAAATGACTGGTGAAGGGGGAGCGGGGCGACCTTCGAAGGCCGGAGGGAGAGGGCGGCCGGAGTAGGGCGGAGGAGGCCGGAAGGAGAGGGCGGCCGGAGGAGAGAGAGGGCGAGCGGCCCTATGGGGAACAGAGAGGAGTCGTGCGAGAGGGGGGAGCGATCTGGTGCGGGTAGGGGAGAATATTTTTAGTTCTCTTTTAGTGGGCCCGAGGATAACTAACCCAATTAGAACCTCTCCACCGGGCTAGGTTTTTTTAGCTGGGTTAGAGCAAACTAGCTCAAACTAACCCCTCTTGTTTCTATAATCTGAGGCTATTTCAATCCAAACTAGCTCTAACTCAGGGATCCAAACAAAGAGGAGTGTTCTGTACATGCTACAGTGTGGACCGTAGCACATTGTTGCCATATTGTTGGAAATATGCCCTAGAGGCAATAATAAAATGGTCATTATTATATTTCTCTGTTCATGATAATTGTCTGTTATTCATGCTATAACTGTGTTATCCGGAAATCGTAATACACGTGTGAATACATAGACCACAACATGTCCCTAGTAAGCCTCTAGTTGACTAGCTCGTTGATCAATAGATAGTCATGGTTTCGACTATGGACATTGGATGTCATTGAAAGCGGGATCACATCATTAGGAGAATGATGTGATGGACAAGACAATCCTAAGCATAGCTCAAAGATCGTGTAGTTCGTTTAGCTAGAGCTTTTCCAAATGTCAAGTATCATTTCCTTAGACCATGCGATTGTGCAACTCCGGATACCGTAGGAGTGCTTTGGGTGTGCCAAGCGTCCACAACGAATCGGGTGACTATAAAGGTGCACTACGGGTATCTCCGAAAGTGTCTGTTGGGTTGGCACGAATCGAGACTGGATTTGTCACTCCGTGTAGCGGAGAGGTATCTCTGGGCCCACTCGGTAATGCATCATCATAATGAGCTCAATGTGACCAAGTGTCTGGTCACGGGATCATTCATTACGGTACGAGTAAATTGACTTGCCGGTAACAAGATTAAACGAGGTATTGGGATACCGACGATCGAGTCTCGGGCAAGTAACGTACCGATTGACAAAGGGAATTGTATACGCGATTGATTGAATCCTCGACATCGTGGATCATCCGATGAGATCATCGAGGAGCATGTGGGAGCCAACATGGGTATCCCGATCCATTTGTTGGTTATTGACCGGAGAGGCGTCTCGGTCATGTCTGCATGTCTCCCGAACACGTAGGGTCTACACACTTAAGGTTCGGTGACGCTAGGGTTGTAGAGATATGAGTATGCAAGAACCGAAAGTTGTTGAGTCCCGGATAAGATCCCTGGACGTCACGAGGAGTTCCGGAATGGTCCGGAGGTAAAGAATTGTATGTAGGAAGTGCGGTTTCGTCCATCGAGAAAGTTTCGGGGTCACCCGGTATTGTACCGGGACCACCGGAAGGGTCCCGGGGGTCCACCGGGTGGGGCCACCTATTCCGGAGGGCCCCGTGGGCTGAAGTGGGAGGGGAACCAGCCCCTAGTGGGCTGGTGCGCCCCCTTGGGCCCCCCTGCGCCTAGGGTTGGAAACCCTAGGGCGGGGGCGCCTCCACTTGCCTTGGGGGGCAAGCCACCCCCTTGGTCGCCGCCCCCCTTGGAGATCTCATCTCCTAGGGCCGCCCCCCTAGGGGGCCTATATAAAGAGGGGGGAGGGAGGACAGCCGCACCCATGCTCTTGGCGCCTCCCTTCCCCCTTTGCTACACCTCTCCCTCCCGTAGAAGCTTGGCAAAGCCCTGCCGAGATCGCTGCTGCATCCACCACGACGCCGTCGTGCTGCTGGATCTCCGTCAACCTCTCCTTCCCCCTTGCTGGATCAAGAAGGAGGAGACGTCTTCCTAAACCGTACGTGTGTTCAACGTGGAGGTGCTGTCCGTTCAGCACTAGGATCATCGGTGATTTGGATCACGACGAGTACAACTCCCTCAACCCCGTTCTCTTGAACGCTTCCGCTCGCGATCTACAAGGGTATGTAGATGCACTCCTTTCTCTCGTTGCTAGATGAAATCATAGATTGATCTTGGTGAAAGCGTAGAAATTTTTTTATTTTCTGCAACGTTCCCCAACAGTGGTATCAGAGCCAGGTTTATGCGTAGTTCTCCTTGCACGAGTAGAACACAAATTTGTTGTGGGCGTAGATGTTATCAACTTTCTTGCCACTAGTAGTCTTATTTTGCTTCAGCGGTTTTGTGGGATGAAGCGGCCCGGACCTACCTTACACGTACGCTTACGTGAGACAGGTTCCACCGACTGCCATGCACTAGTTGCATAAGGTGGCTAGCGGGTGTCTGTCTCTCCCACTTTAGTTGGAGCGGATTCGATGAAAAGGGTCCTTATGAAGGGTAAATAGAAGTTGGCAAATCACGTTGTGGCTTTTACGTAGGTAAGAAAACGTTCTTGCTAGAACCTTATTGCAGCCACGTAAAACATGCAACAACAATTAGAGGACGTCTAACTTGTTTTTGCAGCATATGATTTGTGATGTGATATGGCCAAAAGTTGTGATGAATGATGAATCATATATATGTGATGTATGAGATCATGTTCTTGTAATAGGAATCACGACTTGCATGTCGATGAGTATGACAACCGGCAGGAGCCATAAGAGTTGTTTTTATTTTTTGTATGACCTGCGTGTCATTGAGAAACGCCATGTAAATTACTTTACTTTATTGCTAAACGCGTTAGCCATAGTAGTGGAAGTAATAGTTGGCGAGCAACTTCATGGAGACACGATGATGGAGATCATGGTGTCATGCCGGTGACGAAGATAATCATGGAGCCTCAAGATGGAGATCAAAGGAGCTATATGATATTGGCCATATCATGTCACTATTTGATTGCATGTGATGTTTATCATGTTTTTCATCTTGTTTACTTAGAACGACGGTAGTAAATAAGATGATCCCTCATACTAATTTCAAGAAAGTGTTCCCCCTAACTGTGCACCATTGCGAAGGTTCGTTGTTTCGAAGCACCACGTGATCATCGGGTGTGATAGATCCTAACGTTCGAATACAACGGGTGTAAGCCAGATTTACACACGCAACACTTAGGTTGACTTGACGAGCCTAGCATGTACAGACATGGCCTCGGAACATGGAAGACCGAAAGGTCGAACATGAGTCGTATAGAAGATACAGTCAACATCGAGATGTTCACCGATGATGACTAGTCCGTCTCACGTGATGATCGGACACGGGCTAGTTGAGTCGGATCATGTATCACTTAGATGACTAGAGGGATGTCTCATTTGAGTGGGAGTTCATTGAATAATTTGATTAGATGAACTTAATTATCATGAACTTTGTCTAAAATCTTTACAATATGTCTTGTAGATCAAATGGCCCACGTTACCCTCAACTTCAACGCGTTCCTAGAGAAAACCAAGTTGAAAGATGATGGCAGCAACTATACGGACTGGGTCCGGAACCTGAGGATCATCCTCATAGCTGCCAAGAAAGATTATGTCCTAGAAGCGCCACTAGGTGAAGCACCAATCCCAGAGAACCAAGACGTTATGAACGCTTGGCAACTTCGTGCTGATGATCACTCCCTCGTTCAGTGTGGCATGCTTTACAGCTTAGAACCAGGGCTCCAAAAGCGTTTTGAGCAACATGGAGCATATCAGATGTTCGAAGAGCTGAAAATGGTTTTCCAAGCTCATGCCCGGGTCGAGAGATATGAAGTCTCTAACAAGTTCTTCAGTTGTAAGATGGAGGAAAATAGTTCTCAAGTGAGCACATACTCAAAATGTCTCAAGGTTGCACAACCGCTTGACTCAGCTTGGAGTTAATCTCCCGGATGACGCGGTCATCGATGTAATCCTTCGCCTCTTCCACCGAGCTACAAGAGCTTTGTGATGAACTTCAATATGCAGGGGATGGAAAAGACCATTCCTGATGTATATTCAATGCTGAAATCAGCGGAGGTGGAGATCAAAAAGGAACATCAAGTGTTGATGGTGAATAAAACCACTAAGTTCAAGAAAGCCAAGGGTAAGAAGAACTTCAAGAAGGACGGCAAGGGAGTTGTCGCGCCCGGCAAGCCATTTACCGGGAAGAAGTCAAACAATGGACCCAAGCCTGAGACTGAGTGCTTTTATTGCAAGGGAAGTGGTCACTGGAAGCAGAACTGCCCCAAGTACTTAGCGGACAAGAAGGACGGCAAAACCAATGGTATATTTGATATACATGTAATTGATGTGTACCTTACCAGTGCTTGTAGTAGCTCCTGGGTATTTGATACCGGTGCGGTTGCTCATATTTGTAACTCAAAGCAGGAGCTGCGGAATAAGCGGAGACTCGCGAAGGACGAGGTGACGATGCGCGTCGGGAATGGTTCCAAGGTCGAAATGATCGCCGTCGGCACGCTACCTCTACATCTACCTACGGGATTAGTTTTAAACCTCAATAATTGTTATTTAGTACCAGCTTTGAGCATGAACATTGTATCTGGATCTCGTTTAATATGAGATGGCTACTCATTTAAATCCGAGAATAATGGTTGTTCTATTTATATGAGAGATATGTTTTATGGTCATGCCCGATGGTCAATGGTTTATTCTTAATGAATCTCGAGCGTGATGTTACACATATTCATAGTGTGAATACCAAAAGATGTAAAGTTGATAACGATAGTCCCACATACTTGTGGTAATCGCCGCCTTTGGTCACATTGGTGTCAAGCGCATGAAGAAGCTCCATGTCGATGGACTTTAGAGTCTCTCAATTATGAATCATTTCACACATGGGAACCATGCCTCATGGGCAAAATGACCAAGACTCCGTTCTCCGGAACAATGGAGCGAGCAACCAACTTATTGGAAATCGTACATACTGATGTGTGCGGTCCAATGAGCGTTGAGGCTCGCGGAGGATATCGTTATGTTCTCACTCTCACTAATGACTTGAGTAGATATGGGTATGTCTACTTGATGAAACACAAGTCTAAGACCTTTGAAAAGTTCAAGGAATTTCAGAATGAGGTAGAGAATCAACGTGACTGAAAGATAAAGTTCTTACGATCATATCATGGGGGAGAATATTTAAGTCACGAATTTGGTATGCACTTAAGGAAATGTGGAATCGTTTCACAACTCACGCCGCCTGGAACACCTCAGTGTAACGGTGTGTCCGAACGTCGTAATCGCACTTTATTGGATATGGTGCAATCTATGATGTCTCTTACCGATTTACCGCTATCATTTTGGGGATACGCTCTAGAGACAGCTACATTCACTTTAAATAGGGCACCGTCTAAATCCGTTGAGACGACATCGTATGGATTATGGTTTGGAAAGAAACCTAAGCTGTCGTTTCTAAAAGTTTGGGGATGCGATGCTTATGTCAAGAAACTCCAACCTGAAAAGCTCGAACCCAAGTCGGAAAAATGCGTCTTCATAGGATACCCTCAGGAATCCATTGGGTATACCTTCTACTTAAGATCCGAAGGCAAGATCTTTGTTGCCAAGAACGGGTCCTTTCTGGAGAAAGAGTTTCTCTCAAAAGAATTACGTGGGAGGAAAGTAGAGCTTGATGAAGTACTACCTCTTGAAACGGTAAGTAGCGCAACTCAGGAAGATGTTCCTGTGGTGCCTGAACCGACAAGAGAGGAGGTTAATGATGATGATCAAGATACTTGGATCAAGCTCCTCTTGAACTTCGAAGGTCCACAAGGACACGCTCCGCACTGTGAGTGGTACAGCAACCCTGTCTTGGAAATCATGTTGTTAGACAACGGTGAACCTTCGAACTATGAAGAAGCGATGGCGGGCCCAGATTCCAACAAATGGCTTGAAGCCATGCAATCTGAGATAGGACCCATGTATGAAAACAAAGTATGGACTTTGACAGACTTGCCCGATGATCGGCGATCAATAGAAAACAAATGGATCTTTAAGAAGAAGACGGACGCGGATGGTAATGTTACCATATATAAAGCTCGACTTGTCGCTAAGGGTTATCGACAAGTTCAAGGGATTGACTACGATGAGACTTTCTCTCCGTGGCGAAGCTGAAGTCCGTCGAATCATGTTAGCAATTGTCGCATACTATGATTATGAGATATGGCAAATGGACGTCAAACGGCATTCCTTAACGGCCATCTTAAGGAAGAACTGTATATGATGCAGCCGGAAGGTTTTGTCGACCACGAGAATGCTAACAAGGTATGCAAGCTCCAAATGATCCATTTATGGGCTGGTGCAAGCATCTCGGAGTTGGAACATTCGCTTTGATGAGATGATCAAAGCGTTTGGGTTTATGCAGACTTATGGAGAAGCATGCGTTTACAAGAAAGTGAGTGGGAGCTCTGTACCATTTCTCATATTATATGTAGATGACATACTTTTGATGGGAAATGATATAGAACTTTTGGACAGCATTAAGGCCTACTTGAATAAGTGTTTTTCAATGAAGGACCTTGGAGAAGCTGCTTACATATTAGGCATCAAGATCTATAGGGATAGATCGAGACGCCTCATAGGTCTTTCACAAAGCACATACCTTGATAAGATATTGAAGAAGTTCAATATGGATCAGTCCAAGAAAGGGTTCTTGCCTGTATTGCAAGGTGTGAGATTGAGCTCGGCTCAATGTCCGACCTCGGCGTAAGATAAAGAAGAGATGAGTGTCATCCCTATGCCTCAGCCATAGGGTCTATTATGTATGCCATGCTGTGTACGGCACTGATGTAAACCTTGCCGTAAATCTGGTAGGAAGGTACCAAAGTAATCCCGGCAAGGAACACTGGACAGCGGTCAAGAACATCCTAAAGTACCTGAAAAGGACTAAGGATATGTTTCTCGTTTGTGGAGGTAACGAAGAGCTCATCGTAAAGGGTTATGTCAATGCTAGCTTCGACACAGATCTGGATGACTCTAAGTCACAGACCGGATACGTGTATATTTTGAATGGTGGGGCAGTAAGCTTGTGCAGTTGCAAGCAAAGCGTCGTGGCGGGATCTACATGTGAAGCAGAGTACATGGCAGCCTCGGAGGCAGCGCATGAAGCAGCCTAGGTGAAGGAGTTCATCACCGACCTAGGAGTCATACCCAATGCATCGGGGCCGATCGCAATCTTCTGTGACAACACTGGAGCTATTGCACTTGCCAAGGAGCCCAGGTTTCACAAGAAGGCCAGGCACATCAAGCGTCGCTTCAACTCCATACGTGAAAATGTTCAAGATGGATACATAGATATTTGCAAAGTACATACGGATCTGAATGTAGCAGATCCGTTGACTAAACCTCTCCCTAGAGCAAAACATGATCAACACCAGAACGCTATGGGTGTTCGATTCATCACAATGTAACTAGAATATTGACTCTAGTGCAAGTGGGAGACTGTTGGAAATATGCCCTAGAGGCAATAATAAAATGGTTATTATTATATTTCTTTGTTCATGATAATTGCCTGTTATTCATGCCATAACTGTGTTATCCGGAAATCGTAATACACGTGTGAATACATAGACAACAACATGTCCCTAGTAAGCCTCTAGTTGACTAGCTCGTTGATCAACAAATAGTCGTGGTTTCACGACTATGGACATTGGATGTCATTGATAGCGGGATCACATCATTAGGAGAATGATGTGATGGACAAGACCCAATCCTAAGCATAGCTCAAAGATCGTGTAGTTCGCTTAGCTAGAGCTTTTCCAAATGTCAAGTATCATTTCCTTAGACCATGAGATTGTGCAACTCCCGGATACCGTAGGAGTGCTTTGGGTGTGCCAAACGTCACAACGTGAATCGGGTGACTATAAAGGTGCACTACGGTATCTCCGAAAGTGTCTGTTGGGTTGGCACGAATTGAGACCGATTTGTCATTCAGTATGACGGAGAGGTATCTCTGGGTCCACTCGGTAATGCATCATCATAATGAGCTCAATGTGACCAAGTGTCCGGTCACGGGATCATGCATTACGCACGAGTAAAGTGACTTGCCGGTAATGAGATTAAACGAGGTATTGGGATACCGACGATCGAGTCTCGGGCAAGTAACGTACCGATTGACAAAGGGAATTGTATACGCGATTGATTGAATCCTCGACATCGTGGTTCATCTGATGAGATCATCAAGGAGCATGTGGGAGCTAACATGGGTATCCAGATCCTGCTGTTGGTTATTGACCGGAGAGGCATCTCGGTCATGTATGCATGTCTCCCGAACCCGTAGGGTCTACACACTTAAGGTTCGGTGACGCTAGGGTTGTAGAGATATGAGTATGCAGTAACCCGAAAGTTGTTCGGAGTCACGGATGAGATCCCGGACGTCACGAGGAGTCCCGGAATGGTCCGGAGGTGAATAATTATATATAGCAAGTGCAGTTTCGGCCAACGGGAAAGTTTCGGGGGTCACCGGTATTGTACTGGGACCACCGGAAGGGTCCCGGGGGTCCACCGGGTGGGGCCACCTATCCCGGAGGGCCCCATGGGCTGAAGTGGGGAGGGGAACCAGCCCCTAGTGGGCTGGTGCGCCCCCCCCCTAGGGCCCCCTGCGCCTAGGGTTGGAAACCCTAGGGTGGGGGCGCCTCCACTTGCCTTGGGGGGCAAGCCACCCCCTTGGCCGCCGCCCCCCCTTGGAGATCTCATCTCCTAGGGCCGGCGCCCCCCCCTAGGGGGCCTATATAAAGAGGGGGGAGGGCAGCTGCACCCATGCTCTTGGCGCCTCCCTTCCCCCTTTGCTACACCTCTCCCTCTCGTAGAAGCTCGGCGAAGCCCTGCCGAGATCGTTGCTGCATCCACCACCACGCCGTCGTGCTGCTGGATCTCCGTCAACCTCTCCTTCCCCCTTGCTGGATCAAGAAGGAGGAGACGTCTTCCTCAACCGTACGTGTGTTGAACGCGGAGGTGCTGTCCGTTCAGCACTAGGATCATCGGTGATTTGGATCACGGCAGTACGACTCCCTCAACCCCGTTCTCTTGAACGCTTCCGCTCGCGATCTACAAGGGTATGTAGATGCACTCCTTTCTCTCGTTGCTAGATGAACTCATAGATTGATCTTGGTGAAAGTGTGGAAAATTTTTATTTTCTGCAACGTTTCCCAACACATATCACCACATTGTTTTCTATTGCTGGTTCACTGGGCTACCGTGGTTCGCACTGCTGGTTCACTGGGCTGCCGTGGTTCGCACTCCTCCGACCTGAGTAGTACTCCCTCCGTTCCTAAATATAAGTCTTCGTAGATATTTCACTTTGGACCACATATGGATGTATATAGATGCATTTTATGTGTAGATTCACTCATTTTTCTCCGTATGTGGTCCATAGTGAAATCTCTCCAAAGACTTATATTTAGGAACGGAGGGAGTAGTATAGTACTAGTATATACCACATCATTCTTTGCTCCTTCTTACTACTCCGACATGTGGGAGAGCCAAAGATCCGGATCGACGTGTCATGCACCAGATTAGAGCGTGGAACGGAAGGGGGGCATCACCACGGTCGGAGCGCCAGTAATTCATGACAATAGTGAGTGGTCATATCACAAGTCTTTCTAGCAGTAACGCACCGTCAAATCGCACAACCCCACTCGCTCACCCTCCTCGCCTCTCTGTCAAACCACCTACCCAAAACTGCAGCCACTTGCGCCGGGAAAAGCCCCGCCCTCAACTTTTAACTATGCGAAAATAGTTCGAGCTTGTTTGTTCTATATAAATACATTACTTACTGTATGTTTATTCACCCGTGGGGTTGTTCAATGAATGGAGGGGCAGGGAGCACATGTGAACAATAATGTAGTACTACTAGTAGTAAGTAGGAGTCGTACAATAGTCACCTTAAATAGAGAGTTTCTTTTCTTTAATGCCACGTACACAAATTGAAACGCTTGTTGTGGAGAGAAAAAAGATAATCACTCCACTATATATGGACGCAGGGGCCTGAGCGCTTGCTTTATTAGGGTCGCTCTCTTCATCCTCTCATCCTCTCCAGATATAAACAAGACAGCGGTAGCGATATTTTCTCTCTGCTCACCGCTGGTCACAGATCCGGCCGGATCCCTTCGGCCGGTGTGTGTAGAGGACTAAAAGGTGCATCATTCACGCGGTCATCACCGCCGAGGAGGAAACCCACAGCTGCCGAGGGGCCCGATCCTCTGCCCGTGCCGTTCTCTCCGACTCAGGGTCGGCTCAGGAGGTCGTCCGACGCGTCGTCCTCCCTGCAGTATTGTCCGCAGTTCCGACCTGCTGCCGCCGACATCCCGGCGACCCTCAGGTATAAGTTCTTCGAAGCGGCCTTGCTCTCGCCCCAGCTCCCCACGTGTCTCCGCATGTGCATCTTTTTCTACTCCCATCGGCTCTTCCAAAGCCACCTAAATTTTTAGTATTATTAGAGGTAAAGCTACTTCATGCATTCGAATCTAGGGCTTTGTTCAAACAACGAAGAAAGGGGGGAAAGTTGTAGCATGAATCTAGGACTTGATTCAAAGACGAGATAATATGGTGAAAGTAGTAGAGACCGGATACCCAACCGGTCTCTTGGTTGAAAAGGGAAATAACGGGAAAACGCAGTACAAACTGGATAAGGAACAGATCTATTATTGGTTGAAAAAAGGATAGAAAGTGGCAGTTGGTGGACAAGTCAACAGAGTATGTCCAGGATTAGATTTGCTGCCATCACATAGTAAAAGGTCTCTAGGATTAGATTTGCTACCCTCACATAGTAAAAGGTCTCGGGATTAGATTTGCTGCCCTCACATAGTAAAAGGTCTTAGGATTAGATTTGCTGCCCTCACATAGTAAAAGGTCTCAGAATTAGATTTGCTGCCCTCACATAGTAAAAGGTCTCCAGGATTAGATTTGCTTCCCTCACATAGTAAAAGGTCTCCAAGATTAGATTTGCTGCCCTCACATAGTACAAGGTCTCCAGGATTAGGTTTGCTACCCTCACATAGCATGAACAAACTCGGCATCACCACTTTATGCCTCCTTGTAGGTACATTGTGCTGATGGGTCCACTATCGCATGTCCTTATACCAACCTTTTGCTGTTGTTAATGTAAGGGCGCACGTAAAATGAAGCGATCACACGGTTACCTTAGGGACATGTCTAACCAGTGTTACTGTTAATCTAATGCCTCCAGTGATAAGATGCAATTAAACTATGTTACAAATGGCACTCCTGCTGTTTTCCCCAATATGATAAGTAAGTTGCTCCTTTACACTGCTGAGTGTCCTGGTGTCCCCACGGTCCCATGCCCTTAAACCAACTCTTTAGCTGCTTTTGATTTACTGTGCCTGGTAAACAAGCAACACCATTAAAGTAATCCCATATTTGAGGAATCTCATTGTTGATCGTAATGCTTCTGGTAACATGAAGCATTGCTGACGTTCTAAAATTTCTACTGTCCTTGCGTGATTGCCATGAACATAATTAAGATGCTTCTTTTCATTTTGTATATGTTTTGTGTATTCTTATTGACCAAAGAATCGCTTACTTTCTATCTTTTTGTGCAGATAGGGATATCCATTTCACCTTGTTGCTATTGTGACCTTTTGGTGAACTGCACAAAACACTTTTTTTTGGAATGAGTGTCTTGTGCAGTTCAACTAAAATGACATGTGGGCAACATCTCTCAATTTCGGTGGAACTGCACAAAATGGTGATTGGAGTTTCCAAAATCTCCGTCAATTTCTGCTGGTAATCTCGTGCAACATTTTATTAGCCTTTGCAAGATGGAGCAAATCATGTCACCACAATGACACTTTATTTTAGTGGAACTGCACAAAAGGATAAGAAAATTATAGTTGCACCTTAGATGAGCCGGACAGCCAACCTTAATGTTCCTCAATTTTAGTGCAACTACTAAAGAAGAACTTGCCAGCTCACAAGAGCAAGTACTTCTTGCTAGCTGAATGATGCAATCTTTGCTTCATATCAGGTGAACTACAGAAAAAGGCGCATGAATTGAATCATGGAACTCCAGTGCACCTCATCCAAGTAGAGCTAGAGGTTGAGTTCAAGGAGGCCGCTATTAAAGCGAAGCATGCTCTCCTGTCTCCTTGTTTGTGCTGTGCAAACATGTCAGGCAAACAGAATACTCAACTACTGAGATGTTGTGACGGTCAAGAGCATTCGCCAAGTTCTTCGATTGTATGACATGGCTAGCCAAGATGGATTTAATCCCGATATTCACTTTATCAAAAGGCTCTAATGGGTTGGTTACGAATCTTTAAAGCTGGGAATCGGTGAGATGTGTAGGCATCTTTGTTGTACTTATTATTTGAATCTTATTTGTTGGTTCTGAATCTTGCAAGTCGGGAATCAATGAGATGTGTAGGCATCATTGTTGTACTTATTATTTGGATCTTATTTGTTGGTTCCGAATCTTGCAAGTCGGGAATCAATGAGATGTGTAGGCATCTTTGTTGTACTTATTATTTGGATCTTATTTGTTGGTTACGAATCTTGCAAGTCGGGAAACACAGACATGATGATGCAGAGGACAACAACCATAACAAACAGTTCAAACTTGGTAGTATTATCTTTGTGAAAGTGCGACAAATGTGTCGATCGTAAAGCGCCCCGAGAATAATAATTCTAGGTTGTGCATGTTGATCCTGTGGCACTGATAGAACGAGCGAATGCATTGCTTGTTTTAAGTATAAATTTTTGTTAAAGCTAATTAAATTGAAGTAAAGTGACCACTAACTCCTGTTATTACAGTACCAATACAGACCCACTCGTGAACCGACGTGTGGCCGAGGGTGCATCTTCACGGGCGGCAATGACGAGGAGGGGTAGTAACTATTGTCGCTGTACACACTCACCATCGTTGAATCCAGCTTCCCAAGAGCTGAAAAACGAGCCATTGCCGCCGCCTACACACTCGTTCACTCGAAGAGACTCCAATGGCGATCCGAGGGTGAGCCTGCTGGATATGGACTTCAGACAGGAGTTCCCCTTTGAGTTCGCCATTCAGTCTATGGCTGCACCAAGTTGAATGTGATGTACACCAACGATACGGACTCGGTGAAGCTCTGCCTCGCCTCAGTCCTATGGCTGCACCAGGTTCTGGAGCATTCGCCCGTCTCATCGGCAGTGCCAACTGCACCTTCGCTACGGTGGAGAGAAGGAAGAACGCGACGATTCGGCCATCTAGTGCAACAAGCTTGTCGACATCCAGAAGCAATACAAGATCATCAGCAACGGGCAGGAGAAGGACTCCGTGGTTGACCTCGCTGAGACCATCATCAACCCCTGGTACGCCAACATGAAAGAAGACGACCTGAACACATGGGAGGTACCTCTGAATCTAGCCTACATAACCTAAGCGGCCAAGGACGCATACGCATGCTACGACATGTACAGGCAGATCTTGGACATGAGGGCGTGTCTGCTTCCCGTAACCGACAAGTACACTGACAGCCGCAGCGTCATGATCAAGCGTGCGTGAAGGTCTAGATGTTGTACTTTATCTGTTTATAAGCACCTTTATCATCCGAGTGTTTCATGCATTAGCCTATGTGTCATAATTATCTGTTTGTCCGAAATATTTATTTTAAGAACCCATTAACCTGATTGCTTTTTTAGTGGCTATTTGCTTATGTATGTAAACTAGTTCACTTGCCTGTAAAAAAAACTAGTTCACTCGGCTGCCGTGCTTTGAATCTCCTTCCTCCCAACATATTCCCCTCCTCAGGTGGACCCAGCAGGTCTATGAATTTTCTCCCACTTTCTTTTTCGATGTAAACTGAGTTTCCTCCCAGTACTTTCCCCTAGAATCAACTCAACAGTCCCATGTCTAGCCTAAAAAATAATAATACCCCACGTACTATTAACTCATCAATTTAAAATGATATTTTATTTCGTAAGTTAAAAGTTCTTACAAAATAATAATAATAATAATAATTGTTTATATATAACTTGGCAAGTTAACTCCTAGTGATTGCGTACATAAGCTTGCAAAGATATTACTGACGTGCAATCATGTGTTTATGTTTTTATAACATTTCTCCGTCTAGCCCAACATGATATTTTTCACCCAGCCCAGCAAGTCCGTGGATTTCGAGAAAAATGCAAATGGGATTTAAACGGGCTGCATAGATGCTACATCATTGTTTCACCCAGCCCACCAAATGGACTAAAAAACAAATGGACTGGTGATGTCTACTACACAACCTTCTTCTTGTAGACGTTGTTGGGCCTGCAAGTGCACAGGTTTGTAGGACAGTAGCAAATTTCCCTCAAGTGGATGACCTAAGGTTTATCAATCCGTGGGAAGCGTAGGATGAAGATGGTCTCTCTCAAGCAACCCCGCAACCAAATAACAAAGAGTCTCTTGTGTCCCGAACACACCCAGTACAATGGTAAATTGTATAGGTGCACTAGTTCAGCGAAGAGATGGTGATACAAATGCAATATGGATGGTAGATATAAGTTTTTGTAATCTGAAAATATAAAAACAGCAAGGTAACAAGTGGTAAAAGTGAGCACAAACGGTATTGCAATGCTAGGAAACAAGGCCTAGGGTTCATACTTTCACTAGTGCAAGTTCTATCAACAATAATAACATAATTGGATCACATAACTATCCCTCAACATGCAACAAAGAGTCACTCCAAAGTTGCTAATAGCGGAGAACAAATGAAGATAATATGGTAGGGTACGAAACCACCTCAAAGTTATTCTTTCCAATCAATCCGTTGGGCTATTCCTATAAGTGTCACAAACAGCCCTAGAGTTCGTACTAGAATAACAACTTAAGACACAAATCAACCAAAACCCTAATGTCACCTAGATACTCCAATGTCACCTCAAGTATTTGTGGGTATGATTATACGATATGCATCACACAATCTCAATTCATCTATTCAAACCAACACATAGAACCTCAAAGAGTGCCCAAAGTTTCTACCGGAGAATCACGACGAAAACGTGTGCCAATCCCTATGCATAGGTTCCCAATGTCACAAAACCTGCAAGTTGATCACTAAAACATATATCAAGTGGATCAATAGAATAACCCATTGTCACCACGGTTATCCCACGCAAGACATACATCAAGTGTTCTCAAATCTTTAAAGACTCAATCCGATAACATAACTTCAAAGGGGAAACTCAATCCATTACAAGAGAGTAGAGGGGGAGAAGAAACATAAGATCCAACTATAATAGCAAAGCTCATGATACATCAAGATCGTGCCAAATCAAGAAGACGAGAGAGAGAGAGAGAGAGAGATCACACACATAGCTACTGGTACATACCCTCATCCCCGAGGGTGAACTACTCCCTCCTCGTCATGGAGAGCGCCGGGATGATGAAGATGGCCACCGATGAGGGTTCCCCCCTCCGGCAGGGTGCCGGAACAGGGTCCCGATTGGTTTTTGGTGGCTCTAGAGGTTTTGCGGCGGCGGAACTCCTGATCTATCTTCTGTTCTGGAAGTTTTACTATACGTAGGTATATATGGGTGCAGGGGGTACGTCGGTGGAGCTGCGGGGGCCCCACGAGGCAGGGGCGCACCCTAGGGGGGTGGGCGCGCTCCCCACCCTCGTGGCCAGCTCCCATATCTTCTGACGTAGAGTCCAAATCTATCCGGTGGCTTTCCTTCCAAAATTAACTTCTCCAGTAGATTTCATTTCGTTTTGACTCCGTCTGATATTCCTTTTCCTCGAAACACTGAAATAGGCATAAAACAGCAAATCTGGGCTGGGCCTCCGGTTAATTGGTTAGTCCCAAAAATAATATAAAAGTGGATAATAAAGACCAATATTGCCTAAAACAGTAGATAATATAGCATGGAGCAATAAAAAATTATAGATACGTTGGAGACGTATCAAGCATCCCCAAGCTTAATTCCTGCTCGTCATTGAGTAGGTAAATGATAAAAAGATAATTTTTTATGCGAAGTGCTACTTGGCATAATTTCAATGTAATTATTCTTACTTGTGATATGAATATTCAGATCCGAAAGATTCAAGACAAAAGTTCATATTGACATAAAAATAATAATACTTCAAGCATACTAGCAAAGCAATCATGTCTTCTCAAAATAACATGGCCAAAGCAAGCTATCCCTACAAAATCATATAGTCTGGCTATGCTCTATCTTCACCACACAAAGTATTTAAATCATGCACAACCCCGATGACAAGCCAAGCAATTGTTTCATACTTTTGATGTTCTCAAACTTTTTCAATCTTCACGCAATACATGAGCATGAGCCATGGACATAGCACTTATAGGTGGAATAGAATGATGGTTGTGGAGAAGACAAAAAGGGAGAAGATAGTCTCACATCAACTAGGCATATCAACGGGCTATGAAGATGCCCATCAATAGATATCAATGTGAGTGAGTAGGTATTTCCATGCAACGGATGCACTAGAGCTATAAGTATATGAAAGCTCAACAAAAGAAACTAAGTGGGTGTGCATCCAACTCGCTTGCTCACGAATACCTAGGGCATTTGAGGAAGCCCATCATTGGAATATACAAGCCAAGTTCTATAATGAAAAATTCCCACTAGTATATGAAAGTGACAAAATGAAAGACTCTCTATCATGGCGATCTTGGTGCTAATTTGAAGCACAAGTGTGGTAAAAGGATAGTAGCATTGTCCCTTCTCTCTTTTTCTCTCATTTTTTTATTTGGGCCTTTTCTCTTTTTTTATAGCCTCTTTTTTTCTTTTTTTTCTTTTTTTTATCCGGAGTCTCATCCCGACTTGTTGGGGAATCATAGTCTCCATCATCCTTTCCTCACTGGGACAATGCTCTAATAATGATGATCATCACACTTTTATTTTCTTACAACTCAACAATTACAACTCGATACTTAGAACAAAATATGACTCTATATGAATGCCGTCGGCGGTGTACCGGGATGTGCAATGAATCATGAGTGACATGTATGAAAGAATTATGAACGGTGGCTTTGCCACAAATACGATATCAAGTACATGATCATGCTAAGCAATATGACAATTATGGAGCGTGTCATAATAAACGGAACGGTGGAAAGTTGCATGGCAATATATCTCGGAATGGCTATGGAAATGCCATGATAGGTAGGTTTGGTGGCTGTTTTGAGGAAGGTATATGGTGGGTGTATGATACCGGCGAAAAGGTGCGCGTTATTAGAGAGGCTAGCAATGGTGGAAGGATGGGAAAAGTGCGTATAATCCATGGACTCAACATTAGTCATAAAGAAGTCATATACTTATTGCAAAAATCTAGAAGTTATCAAATCAAAGTATTACGCGCATGCTCCTAGGGGGATAGATTGGTAGGAAAAGACCATCGCTCATCCCCGACCGCCACTCATAAGGAAGACAATCAATAAATAAGTCATGCTCCGACTTCATCACATAACGGTTCACCATAATGCATGCTACGGGAATCACAAACTTTAACACAAGTATTTCTCAAATTCACAACTACTCAACTAGCATGGCTCTAATATCACCATCTTCATATCTCAAAACAATTATCAAGCATCAAACTTTTCTTAGTATTCAACACACTCATAAGAATTCTTACAAATCTTGTATGCTTAGCATATTATGATTATTTAAGAAAATTACCATGCTATTTAAGACTCTCAAAATAATATAAGTGAAGCATGAGAGTTCATATATTTCTTAAAAATAAAACTACCACCATGCTCTAAAAGATATAAGTGAAGCACTAGAGCAAACGACAAACTACTCCGAAAGATATAAGTGAAGATCAATGAGTAGTCGAATAATTATGCAACCATGTGAAGAATCCCCCATTTAATAATTTCAGATCTTGGTACTTTATTCAAACAGCAAGCAAAGCTAAATAAAATGACATGATGCTCCAAGAAAAACACATATCATGTGGTGAATAAAAATATAGCTCCAAGTAAAGTTACCGATGAACGAAGACGAAAGAGGGGATGCCTTCCTGGGCATCCCCAAGCTTAGACACTTGGTTGTCCTTGAATATTACCTTGGGGTGCCTTGGGCATCCCCAAGCTTAGGCTCTTTCCACTCCTTATTCCGTAGTCCATCGAATCTTTACCCAAAACTTGAAAACTTCACAACACAAAACTTAACAGAAAATCTCATGAGCTCCGTTAGCGAAAGAAAACAAAACACCACTTCAAGGTACTATAATGAACTCATTCTTTATTTATATTGGTGTTAAACCTACTGTATTCCAACTTCTCTATGATTTATAAACTATTTTACTAGCCATAGAGTCATCAAAATAAGCAAACAACACAATGAAAACAGAATCTGTCAAAAACAGAACAGTCTGTAGTAATCTGTAACTAACGCAAACTTCTGGAACTCCAAAAATTCTAAAATAAATTGGTGGACCTGACGAATTTGACTAGTAATCATCTGCGAAAAGAATCAACTAAATATCACTCTCCAGTAAAAAGTTGAAGCTAATCTCGTGAGTGCTAAAGTTTCTGTTTTTTACAGCATGATCATAAAGACTTCACCCAAGTCTTCCCAAAGGTTCTACTTGGCACAAACACTAATTAAAACACAAAACCACATCTAAACAGAAGTTAGATGGATTATTTATTCCTAAACAGAACCAAAAAGCAAGAAACTAAAATAAAGTTGGGTTGCCTCCCAACAAGCGCTATCATTTAACGCCCCTAGCTAGGCATGATGATTTCAATGATGCTCACATAAAAGATAAGAATTGAAACATAAAGAGAGCATCATTAAGAATATGACTAGCACATTTAAGTCTAACCCACTTCCTATGCATAGGGATTTTGTGAGCAAACAACTTATGGGAACAAGAATCAACTTGCATAGGAAGGTAAAACAAGCATAACTTCAAAACTTTAAGCACATAGAGAGGAAACTTGATATTATTGCAATTACTACAAGCATATATTCCTCCCTCATAATAATTTTCAGTAGCATCATGAATGAATTCAACAATATAACCAGCACCTAAAGCATTCTTTTCATGATCTACTAGCATAGAAATTTTATTACTCTCCACATAAGCAAAATTCTTCTCAATCGGAATAGTGGGAGTATCATAAGAGACTTGAATACTATAAATTGTTTCCACATTAAAAGAGTAATGTTCAGAGAAAGGGTACTCATAATCATGACAATTTTTATAAATATAATTATCACTACTCTTTATAACATAAGTTTTATCACAATAATCATCATAAGTAGCAACTTTTTTCTCATCATAATCGATTGAAACCTCTTCCAAGATAGTGGATACATCACTAAATAAAGTCATGACCTCTCCAAATCCACTTTCATAAATATTATAAGATTCAACATCCTCCAATATTGTGAGATCACAACTTCCTAAAGTTGACACTCATCCAATCCCACTTTCATAAATATAATCATCATAGGTAGAAGGCATGCTATCATCATAACTACTTTGCATATCAAAACTTGAGAGGCTAAAAATTTCATCATTATTAAACATAGCATCCCCAAGCATGGGACAAACATTAATTGCAGCAAATATATTCTCAAATATGTCATCCTCATCAAACATAGCTTCCCCAAGCTTGGGCCTTTTCATATCATAAGCATAATCACTCTCATCATTAATAGTATGGATAGCACCAATAGTATAGAAATTATTATATTCTTCCAAGCAAGTGCCAAAAAGATTTTCAAGATCATAAGAAGTATCATTATATTCCCAATCATAATCATCACAACAAGCAATAGGCATAACGAGATCATCGTCAAGTGTATCATCTTCATTTTCATGAGGCACAGCAATAATAGGAGCAACTTTATTTGGGAGAGATACATTTTACCTCTCTTCCTTTTCTTTTCTTCTTCTTCACCTCATGTGTGGGTTCAATCCTCTTTTGGAGCTCCTTATTAATGAGATTGGTTGGATAGAAGACTCCTCCTCGTTACCTGATTCATCATAAGAAACAATAGGAGGATATTGGGAAGTCTCTTCCCTTTCGTTAGCATTCTCTTCATCTTCTATTTGTTTTATTTTCTTTATGTAATTGGCAATATAAGGATTTTCAATGCAATTCACCGCACAATACATATAAATCTTCTCTAGATCACAATCAAGAAATCTATCAAGATTAAATTTTGGAATACCCTCAGTTATCGTTTCATTTCTTCATAACCCAAAAGAAGGCTAAGCTCTTTATGATGCTCAAGGGTAATCAAATTATCACAATATTTGGAAACGACTTGATCATGAAACAAATAGCATTGAGCTTTAAATGACCATGTTCATTGCAAAGTTCACAAGGGTACTATAAATATTGAATCTTTCAGCACATTCATCTATCTCTTCTTGCAACAATTTGGTTTCTAAGTACTTATGCCTCTTGCAATATCTATCTTCCCTATTTGGTGTGTACTTACAAAACCCAATGCACTCCACAAAAATTGACATGTTTATAGGAGACATTTTCATCATAACTAGTGCAATCATCATTAGCATCATGGATATTCAAATAATTCGTACTAACAACATTGCAATCATGCTCATCATTCAAATATTTAGTGCCAAACAATTTAGAGATTTCTTCTTCTAGCACTTGAGCACAATTATCCTTTCCATCATACTCACGAAAGATATTAAAAAGGTGAATCGTGTGAGGTAAACTCAATTCCATTTTTTTAATTTTCTTTTATAGACTAACTAGTGCTAAAACAAGAAACAAAAAGATTCGATTGCAAGATCTAAAGATATACCTTCACTTATCTAGCCTCCCCAGCAACGGCACCAGAAAAGAGCTTGATGTCTACTACACAACCTTCTGCTTGTAGACGTTGTTGGGCCTGCAAGTGCACAGGTTTGTAGGACAGTAGCAAATTTCCCTCAAGTGGATGACCTAAGGTTTATCAATCTGTGGGAGGCGTAGGATGAATATGGTCTCTCTCAAGCAACCCTGCAACCAAATAACAAAGAGTCTCTTGTGTCCCCAACACACCCAATACAATGGTAAATTGTATAGGTGCACTAGTTCGGCGAAGAGATGGTGATACAAATGCAATATGGATGGTAGATATAAGTTTTTGTAATCTGAAAATATAAAAACAGCAAGGTAACAAGTGGTAGAAGTGAGCACAAATGGTATTGCAATGCTAGGAAACAAGGCCTAGGGTTCATACTTTCACTAGTGCAAGTTCTCTCAACAATAATAACATAATTGGCACATAACTATCCCTCAACATGCAACAAAGAGTCACTCCAAAGTTGCTAATAGCGGAGAAAAAACGAAGAGATTATGGTAGGGTACAAAACCACCTCAAAGTTATTCTTTCCAATCAATCCGTTGGCCTATTCCTATAAGTGTCACAAACAGCCCTAGAGTTCGTATTAGAATAACACCTTAAGACACAAATCAACCAAAACCCTAATGTCACCTAGATAATCCAATGTCACCTCAAGTATCCGTGGGTATGATTATACGATATGCATCACACAATCTCAATTCATCTATTCAAACCAACACATAGAACCTCAAAGAGTGCCCAAAGTTTCTACCGGAGAATCACGACGAAAACGTGTGCCAACCCCTATGCATAGGTTCCCAATGTCACGAAACCCGCAAGTTGATCACCAAAACATACATCAAGTGGATCAATAGAATAACCCATTGTCACCACGGTTATCCCACGCAAGACATACATCAAGTGTTCTTAAATCTTTAAAGACTCAATCCGTTAACATAACTTCAAAGGGGAAACTCAATCCATTACAAGAGAGTAGTGGGGGAGAAGAAACATAAGATCCAACTATAATAGCAAAGCTCGCGATACATCAAGATTGTGCCAAATCACGAACACGAGAGAGAGATCAAACACATAGCTACTGGTACATACCCTCAGCCCCGAGGGTGAACTACTCCCTCCTCGTCATGGAGAGCGCCGGGATGATGAAGATGGCCACCGGTGAGGGTTCCCCCCTCCGGCAGGGTGCCGGAACAGGGTCCGGATTGGGTTTTGGTGGCTCGGGAGGTTTTGCAGCGGCGGAACTCCCGATCTATCTTCTGTTCTGGAAGTTTTACGATACGTAGGTATATATGGGTGCAGGGGGTACGTCGGTGGAGCTGCGGGGGCCCCACGAGGCAGGGGTCGCGCCCTAGGGGGGTGGGCGCGCCCCCCACCCTCGTGGCCAGCTCCAGTATCTTCTGACGTAGAGTCCAAGTCTATCCGGTGGCTTTCCTTCCAAAAATAACTTCTCCAGTTGATTTCGTTCCGTTTTGACTCCGTGTGATATTCCTTTTCCTCGAAACACTGAAACAGGCATAAAACAGCAAATCTGGGCTGGGCCTCCAGTTAGTAGGTTAGTCCCAAAAATAATATAAAAGTGGATAATAAAGCCCAATATTGCCTAAAACAGTAGATAATATAGCATGGACCAATAAAAAATTATAGATACGTTGGAGACATATCAACTGGCTGACATGTGGGCCAGTAGGTCGAAGCCTAAGAAGGTGTTGGATTTACATCCAACTGCTAGCATTCTTCTTCAATCTCTCGTCTTCTTTCCCCAGTATTTGCCGGAACCGCTCCAGCCTTGACGTCCGGTAGCGTTGTTTTGTGCTCCTCAACAAACGCTACCCCGCCAACGGCCAGGCCATCCCTCCACTCCGCACCTCCTGTTATTCTCTGCCCAGTGTAGGCCCACCCCGCACCCGAACCACTCAAGTTTCCCACTCCTCTCCGTCTGCGACTCCACTGTCGCGTCTTCCCCATCTCCGGGTCATTCCAGTCTGGGGCCTCGCCATCGTCCATCGGCTCGGTGCGCTCGGTGCAGCGTGGTCAACATACGAGAGTCATCGGAAGAGGATCAGACGTGGAGAGCTCGATTGGGACCCACGAGGTCCATGGTCGCACGCAAGGAAAGTTCCTCCTTATTACGCACCAGACGTAATCGTATGGGAAGGGTTTCTGTATTTTGCAAAAAAAAACGTTCCCCCCGCTGGCAGGTCGGACCCACCAGCTATATCTTCGCACACAAGGAAGTGCCTCCTTATTACGCACCAAAAAATGAATACCCCCTGCTAGCTGGGACCCACCATAGTGGGTGGCTGACTTAGGGCCTACTAAGTTGACGAGGACGAAGGGCTTTGTCAACTTAGTCAATATGAACGATTCTAGCTCCAGTGACCGTACGATGTCCATCCAACGGCCATAGTGCTTCTTCAACCTCTGGTCTTCTTGCTCCAGCCGCCCAAAGCAACGCTGGTCATGCCGCGTGCTCCTGCCTCTCGTGGCCGGCTGTGATGCCGCGGAGGCCTCACCGCCCCCTACTACTCCCACCGCTGGCCCAGGGTATCCCTCTACTCACCCACACCCCCTGTTATTCTGCGGCGACGGCAATCCACTAGTAGAAAAAGGGTCAAATGTGAGACACATTAGTCCCTGTTTGTAACAGAACCGGCACTAATGTGTCCATTAGTGCCGGTTCCAACGGCTAGCCGGGAGGAGCTCTTTAGTACCGGTTCGTGGCAAACCTTTAGCACCGGTTCGTGCCACGAACCGGTACTAATGAGAGTGGTGGCAGGATGTTGTCAGAAGGGGGCCCGTCCCGCACCGTTAGTACCGGTTCTTGACACGAACCGGTACTAAATGTCGCCCTATATAAATCCTTCTGTCCACCCGCACTGTTCTTCCCCTTTCCCTCTCCCTCTCCTCTGTTCTTCCCTTCTTCCTCTCGAGTTCATCACAAATTTTGCCCCAAATTTGTCAAGATTTGCAGGCCCTCATCCATTCAAATGATCACCAAGGTTAGGAACTTTGTCCTTTCATCTCTCATTGCTAGATTAGCTCTTGCATTGGTTTATATAGTGATTAATTGTGGGTTTTAGTAATTTGGGAGGAATTATATGTGGTAGTATTTGATTTATATGCAATTTGAGGTCAAAATAACACTTAGTTTGCATATGTAGGTGTGGTTTACTTAGTGCCTTCTAAATCTCCGTCGTAACCACCGTCGATCGCCGCACCGTCTCCGTCACGGCACCACCTTAATGGTGAGCCTCTTGTTCATGAAATTTTATATAAAAAATTGATGTTTGTGTGATTTGGATATATAGTTACTCATATAATAATTATCTTACCCAGACGTTGTTTGTTATACATAGTGCCATGGTTTTGATATCCGTCCCGCCGGCCCTCGTCCTTGTTATCATTCGGATGTGGTATATTCTCTTTTAAAACTATTTGTTGCATTTCGTGTTTATGACAAATTATGCCCATCAAGTTGACATAGATATTTTTATCTAGGAGGTATGTGAACCGGAAATTCCAACCGACCCTATTGTCGAGAGGTTAAATTTAGTTGAAAGAGAAAACGAGTACTTGAAAGAAAAATTGAAAAGAATTGAGGGGAGAAGATGGAATTGGAGTTGCATGTTGCCGATGTAAATGATTATCACAAGATCAAGATGGAGAAAATGCGCTTGAAGATTAGAAAGATTAGAAAATATGCCATCGATAGTGAGGCTTGGTATCATTATCTTTGTTGGATCAATTGTTACCTTAGTTGTGATCTTGATCGCATTTGTTGTTGCACTTAAATGCTTTAGCTAGAGAGTTATTTGTTTGTTGCATTTAAGTGTTGTATGAACTTTATGTATGAACTTGTATTAATTTGGTCTATTCGGTGTTGTGTAATGAAGATGAGCAGGCAATGGATGTACGATGACCGATGCTCTCCCCAGTTAAATCGGCGTGCATACTTTTCTTCGCTATGGTGAGGCAAACAAGCGGGCGGATGGTTTTATGCCTTGTCCATGTCTTTGGCTGTAAGAATGGTCGCAATTACTCTCGTCAAGAACCATTCACGTCCACTGTTTGAGTCCGGTTTCATGCCCCACTATAATGTTTGGACCAAGCACGAAGAAAGAGGGGTTATGATGGAAGACAATGAAGAAGAAGAGGACGGCGACAAATATCCCGCCATGGGTTCCCTGAATACGATGATACAACAATGGGGGAAGAAGCTGAGCCGTGTAATGCGGAAGAAGCTGAGCCGGCAATGCGGGAAGAAGTTGAAGAAGAGGCATCGGATGAGCCCGTTGATGATCTAGGTCGGGCCATTGCCGATGCAAAGAGAAACTGCGCAAGTGATTTGGAGAAGAAGAAGTTGCAGCGCATGTTAGAGGATCACAAAAATTGTTGTACCAATTGCGTAGGTGACAAGAAAAAGCTGGGCACCACACTGGAATTGCTGCAATGGAAGGCAGAGAATGGTGTATCTGACAAGGGATTTGGAAAGTTGTTGGTAATGATAAAGGATATGCTTCCAAAGGACAACGAATTGCCCGAGAGTACGTACGAAGCAAAGAAGGTTGTCTGCCCTCTAGGGTTAGAGGTGCGTAAGATACATGCATGCCCTAATGATTGCATCCTCTACCGCGGTGAGTACAAGGACTTGAACGCTTGCGGTATGTGGTGCATTGCGCTATAAGATCAGCCGCGATGAGCATGGTGATGTCGAGGGCGGCGCCCAGAAGAAGATTCCTGCCAAGGTGATGTGGTATTCTCCTATAATACCACGGTTGAAACGTTTGTTCCAAAACAAAGAGCATGCCAAGGCGATGCGATGGCACAGAGAAGACCGCAAGAAAGACGGGAAGTTGAGAGTACCAGCTGACGGGTCGCAGTGGAGAAAAATTGAAAGAAAGTACGGGAAGGAGTTTGCAGATGACGCAAGGAGCGTATGGTTTGGTCTAAGCGCAGATGGCATTAATCCTTTTGGGGAGCAGAGCAGCAACCATAGCACTGGCACAGTGACTCTATGTTTGTATAACCTTCCTCCTTGGTTGTGCATGAAGCGGAAGTTCATTATGATGCGGTGCTCATCCAAGGCCCTAAGCAACCCGGCAACGACATTGATGTGTACCTAAGGCCATTAGTTGAAGAACTCTTACAACCTGTGGAATGGAACAGTGTACGTCGTGGGATGAGCACATGGGGGAAGAATTTGACCTAAAGGTGTTGCTGTTCGTGACCATCAATGATTGGCCTGCTCTCAGTAACCTTTCAGGACAGACAAACAAGGGATACCGCGGATGCACGCACTGTTTGGATGATACAGACAGTATATATTTGAATAGTTGTAAGAAGAATTGTACCTGGGACATCGTCGATTTCTTCCAAGCAGGCATCCCGTAAGAAAGAAAGGCAAGCATTTCAAAGGTGAGGCGGATCACCGGATGAAGCCTCGCCACCGTACTGGTGCTGATGTACATGATATGGTCAAGGATTTGAAGGTGATATTTGGAAAGGTCCCGGCGGACAACCTGTTCCAAAGGACGCCGACGGACGCGCACCCATGTGGAAGAAGAAATCTATATTTTGGGACCTGCCATATTGGAAAGACCTAGAGGTCCGCTCCATAATCGACGTGATGCACGTGACGAAGAATCTTTGCGTGACCTGCTTGGCTTCTTGGGCGTGTATGGGAAGATAAAAGATACACACGAGGCACGGAGGACCAGCAACGTATGCACGGAGAATACGACATACATCGTGGTCATGCAAGCTACGCTCTTACCAAAGAAGAGAAGGAAATCTTCTTTGAATGCACCTTTCGATGATTAAGGTACCGTCGGCTTCGTCGAATATAAAGGGAATAATAAACATGGCGAGAAAAAGTTCCGGAACCTAAAGTCTTATGACTGCCACGTGATTATGACGCAACCGCTTCGGTTGCATTGAGGGGCTTCTACCGGAAAACGTTCGATTAGCCATTGTGAAGCTATGTGCATTTCTCAATGCAATCTCTCGAAGGTAATTGATCCAGAAATCATACCAAGGTTCTGAGAATGATTTGGTGCAATGTCTTGTCGATTTCGAGTTGGTGTTCCCACCATCCTTCTTCAACATCATGACGCACGTCCTAGTTCACCTATCTTGAAGAGATTAACGTTTTGGGTCCTGTATTTCTACACAATATGTTCCCCTTTAAGAGGTTCATGGGAGTCTTAAAGAAATATGTTCATAACCGTGCTAGGCCAACAGGAAGCATCTCCAAGGGCCATCAAAATGAGGAGGTCATTGAGTTTTGTATTGACTTTATTCCTGACCTTAAGCCGATTGGTGTTCCTGAATCATGCATAAGGGCAGACTGGATGGAAAAGGCACGCTAGGAGGAACAAATAATATGTATGGACGGACATTCTCTCACCGAAGCACACTACACAGTTCTCTGAAATTCCGCCTTGGTGGCTCCGTATATGGATGAACACAAGAATTTGCTACGCTCCAAACACAGGAGCGGCACGATGACCGGATTACACGTGAACAAACCAAGAGTTTCGCCACCTGGTTGCGCATATCGTACCATGCATAACACCTCTATTGAAGATGACCTATACTTGCTGTCCCGATTACCATCTTGAATATAATGACTTTCAAAGGGTACGAGATAAATGGTAATACATTTTACACGATCGCCCAAGATAAGAAGAGCACCAACCAAAACAGTGGTGTCCGCTTTGATGCAGAAACCAAGACGGGAAAGGAAACATATTATGGTTATATACAGGACATATGGGAACTTGACTATCGACATGGTTTAAAGGACCCTTTGTTTCGGTGCAAATGGGTCAATATGACACGAGGCGGGGTAACGGAAGACCCGCGATGCGAAATGACAACAGTGGATCTCAACAATCTTATGTATGCGTAAGAACCATTCGTCCTAGCCAATGATGTGGCATAGGTTTTCTATGTGAAGGACATGTCTACCAAGCCAAGAAAAAGAAAAGATAAGGAAGCGAATGCATCGTCACGATGAGCCAAAGCGGCACATAGTTCTTTTCCGGGAAGAGAAACATCATGGGAGTGGATGACAAGACAGACAAGTCGGAAGATTATGAAAAGTTTGATGAAATTTCTCCATTCACGGTGAATATTGACCCGAGCATCCCGTTAAATGATGAAGATTTTCCATGGTTACGCGCAAAGGGACACACGCGAAGAAAAAGTTTCACACCCAAAGATCTCGATGTGATCGGCTTCACTAGCTATCATCACCTTCTTCGTGTTTACGCCGAGAGGGGAATCTGTAATAGTTAGGGTAGTTATGTGTTTTGGCATTTGAAGCGAAGAAATTTTATGTGCAAACAAATTCACACTAATTTCAAATAATTCAAAATTTAAACTATTCAAATTTGAAAACTACGGGCACTAACAGAAAGTTTGTAATTTTTTGAACCTAAAGAGGTTGTGTCAGCCTCCGGTCAGGCTATGGCAAACTAGATGAAAAACTACTCACAAATAAATAGAAGAAAATAAATATAACAGAAAAGAAAAAACTATACAAAAAACTACGCAAAAATAAATAGAAGAAAATAAAGCAGAAAAGAAAAAAAACTATAAAAAAATTGGGGCGCTGCCCTGTGGGCCTGATAGGCCACAGGTGTGTAATTACAGGCCTTAAAGGCCCAGCAGACTCACAGGGCAGCCTGCAGAGTTTAGGCCCACACTGCTATACTGAGGAGTTTGAAGTGGTAGCCGCGGCTGGGTTTATAAACCAAGGCTGCCCTTCGCCTTGATGAGGTGGGACTAAACTTTGGGGTGGTAAGCCTTGAGGTTTTAGTACCGGTTGGAGCCACCAACCGGTACTAAAGAGACCTTTAGTACCGGTTTGTGCCACCACCCGGTACTAAAGGGGTCGCTTCACGCTTGGGCTGGCCAAAACTAGCCTTTAGTACCGGTTGGTGGCTCCAACCGGTACTAAAGGTGCCTTCTATATATATAATACTTGAAAATTTCATTCCCCTCTGTTTCTTCCTCTGTTTCCGTCGTCTCTCCGTCGCCGCCCAATCCCGTCGCCGCCCCTGTCCCGTCCTTGCCCGTCCCGTCGCCGCCCTCATCTCCGTCGCCGCCACTGGGCCCGTCCCGTCGCGCCCTCCCAGTCGCCCGCCCGACCCGTCACCGCCCCTGGCCGTCGCCTGCGCCGTCATTGTCGCCCGCTGTGAGCTCTCCCCTCTAACCCCTCTCCCCCGGCGGCCACCATGGGCGCCGCCCCTCCCCGAGCCCATACACACACACACAAGCATGATGAACACACACACACACAAGCATGATGAACACACACACACACACATATGTATGAATTAATGCATGTATATATTAATATATACATATTTTGTATGTTTAATTAGTTTAGATTATTTAGATTATTATTTTTTCACTATTATATATGTATGAATGCATGTTAGATGGATATAATTAGTGTTTAATTAGTATGGAAATTTTTTATATAATGTTGTTTTTCAGTTTTTAATGGATGTATATAAGTTGTGTTTTTTGTTTTTAGTGTTAGATGCTTAATTAGTATGAAATATTATATAGATTTTTGAAATAGTAGAAATGTTAGAAATTTTAGTTATCAAAATCCAATCATTAAAAATATTACTTTTTATGGCATATATCTAGTATTTGTTCTCGACGATGCCCGGCCCGCATCCTCGCCGTCGACCCGTCTGCGACGACGTCCAGCCGACCCATGTCCGGATCTGGCTCACGGCTGGCACTGGAGGTGCTGCACGAGGGCGCGCCGCTTGATGAGGAACCCGCCCCGGGTCCCGCCATCGACCCCGATCTCGTTTGGTGGCGTTCGCGTGGGCGATTTGGTGCGGAGGGACTGCCCGCCGGAGGTGGTACATCACCATGTCAGGGAGGAGGACGAGCACGTCCATCGCTACATGGTTGCGTTAGAGGGCGGCAGGTTCTCCAATACCTGGCAGTATCTTCGGGGATCTCACTTCAGCTATGATCCTGTGAGGGTTCCTTCTCTTTGGGTGTCCACCGCCAGCCGCGAGAACCGCGAGTGTCCTAGATTCTTCTCGTAGTATTCGATCTTTAATTAGCTAGCCAGTGATGTACTATTCAATATTATATATTATTCGAGACGATGTATTCGAGGTTATATCTATTATTCTAGACGAAGTATTCGAGATTATATCTATTATTCGAGACGATGTAATTTGAATACTAAATTGTTTTATATTTCTTTTGAATTAGTTAAATAAAAGCTATGGCAGACAATATCGACAGAGAGGGAGAACAGACCATGTTCGATATGATACGCGGGCCATATGATGATCAGAATGAAGAAGATTATGACGGCTCTGAATTTCTAAACAACACCGGAGAGGGTGATATGATATTCGATCGCGACGACCGAATTGATGAAGTCATGAACTACGATTATGACGATGACGAAGAACATGTTGATCCTGAAACAACAAAGACCGGCGAGGTATATATATTTATATAAGGTGTATCCGTGATCATCACATGTTTTAAATGACTTGAAGATATATTAACGAATCGATCTTTGTTCTTTCAGCCATCCGGATCGAGCAAATCTTCGTGCAAAAGGACGAAATGAGGCCCGAACAAAAAGTTGAAGGAGGGCGTAAAGTACAATATCGAGGCGATCGGACCTAATGGCGAACCATTAGCGTCTAAGAAGATTGCGGACAAGTTCGTTCGTCGGTCTGCGGAGTTCTTGTGAAGGACCAACTCCGATCTCCCTTCAAGAATGGAGAGAGCCAGAAAAGACAAAAGACAAAAGGCAAAGAGGACGCTGCTCCACGTCCGGATGTTACTTTTGTTGACAAGAATCAAAAGATCTGCTTTGGGATACTCTCATGGAACATTTCACCCTACCGGATCATTTCACAAAAGCAGATGTGCAGAAAGTCAAGGACGCTGCTCTTAGGAAGATGGCGGTTGCATTCAAGAACCACAAGAATCGTGGAATGGGACAAGTACGTCAAGGGAGGAAGGAAGACTCCATTATTCGAGGGAACACTAGAGAACCAACATGCTCATTGGGACGATTTCGTGAAATTCAAGGATTCAGAATTAGCTAAGGAACGGTCGAGAATAAACAAGAAGAATGCCGAAAAAATGGATAAGTTCCATAAGCTGGGGCCAGGTGGCTATGCCGTGGCAATGCCTAAGTGGGATAAGTCTGAGAAAGAGATGGAGGATGCAAGTGCCACTCCGGTTACTAAGAGCTGGCCCCCAGTCGTGGACTTGGTTCTATGCGCATGGGGGGGTTGGACCCAAGATGTGCAATGTTTCGACGAGGGCAAGTCTGAAGGGAGCCGACGATGCGATACTTGTTGCAATAGAAGAGGCACGATTGTGGGCGTTCCAGCCCAACAGAGAGAACGACGAGCTTACGCGTGCCACAGGAAATCCTGAACACCCGGAAGAACACGAGGCAAGGGCGCTATTCCGTGGTATGAGGGGTTTTCAGACCGAACACCGACTACGTAACCCGCGAGAAAGAATATTGCGGAGGAGAAGAAGAGGAAGATGGAGGAGGAGCAGAGGAAGCGGGACTATGAACGCCTTCAAGGCCTAGAAGCAAGTCAAGCGGAATTGGTAGTCAAATTCCAGCGGCAGCAGGAGCAGATCGACTCACTTACCCAGCAAAGGGGGTCTCGGAATTGCAGCAGCTAGCGAATGATCCAGCATTGGATAGCACCGCCCCATCCATGCCGAGAAGCAGCGTGGGTTCCGCCGGACGATGCAATGTTGGGTAGATACCCGTGGATGACATCACGGAGAACACTAGTCATGAGCTACACGTCAAAATGAAGAACATATCCATGAAGGTGGCGGACGGCGTTGCTTTTCCGATTACCCCCAAAGCAACCTACCATTGCATCCCGATTCCAGAGGGCTATGCTCGTGTCATGGTTGACGGCGGTGCACCCATATTCGGGGCTAGAGCTTGACATTCACGGAGGTGACGACGGCGCTTTCGGAGATGCCAACCATCGTATCATCCTATGGAAAAAGGATTGCATCATCTTTCAAGGCCACCGACACGCGTCGACCGACTCCTCGTCAAGTCCGCCACCGAGTCAGCAGTCTCCGCCTCCCGCAAGTCCACCAAGTCCGACAAAGTGTCAGCCACTCCTCCTCCAAGTCCGCAAAGTGCGAGCCACTCCTCCTCCTCCAAGTCCGCCACAGCGTCAGACGTCCACTCCTCCTCCAAGTCCGACACAACCTCGTGCCACTCCTCCTCCAAGTCCGCACAGCTTCAGCGGCCATTCCTCCTCGTCCAACTCAGCCCGTCGGCCGTCTCCGCCGCCTCGGCAATCGCAGAAGAGACACCCCGCAGCTATGGTGCGTGGCGGCACGAGTCGAGGTAGTACAGGAAGTACAAAGTGAGGCAAGCGATATAAATATGGTCCAAGCCTCACGCCTCTTCTGCAGAGGGCTTATGACAGGTCTGAGGAGGAAACCGCAGCCATATCGAAGTCCGAGGTGGAAGCCCATTTTGCACTGAAACCGCCACCGCCGCCAAGGGAGAAAGTGCCTGAGTAAACGATTGACCACTTCATTCGTATGGCTCAACCACCAGCTCCCAAACCTGTTGACACAGACTATGAGCGCCACATCAGGAAGTTAAATCGAGCACATCTACGTAAGGAGGCGAGCTCGGGATCGAGCAAACAAGAAGCAGCTGTCAAAAAATGCGAGAAAACCATTCCCCAGCTGGGAGAACAGGCGCCGCAATCGATCCCCTCGCTTGTTGTGCCAACAACACGTGATAAAGACGCTGCTACCAATATTATTGTGGGCAAACAGTTTACGTTCCTGAGGTGGGCAATGTGGTAATAACGGAGGACCATATAATGCAAGCTGAAGTTCTCAAAATCACTGTTGGACAACTCCTCGAGATCGAGCCCATGCCTATGCTTAGAGATGATGAAATAAAACGGAAATATGTCCGGGGCCAACCTTTGGTCGAGCCAGACAAGGTCAAGAACCTCCCAACGAGAATGTATGAATTGCATCAATGGTACATAAACATTACCAAGATTTCCGATCGATTGTCCCTCATGGTGAATGTCAAGGAGGAGCATTACTTCCATGAGAAAGCTGTGTCCGTTGAGTATTCTGAACTATTTCAGTTATACAATCAAGACGCACTCGACAAATCTATCGTCGCTGCTATTGTCTCGTAAGTGATTTCTTTACGTACTTTAAGTCTTAAGCTAGCTGTAGTGATCCTTTTGATCAATCATTACCTGTAATTATCCTCACTATATTCTTTTCTGTGGTATTATATGTAGGATGAAGATGTATGAAATGAGAAAAGGTGGACGCTTTGGCATTGGGTTCATTGACCCAAACACCGTTAATGAATACACATGGAAAATAAATCCACGTCATCAAAAGGCCGTAGAAGACAGCATGCTAGAGTTCTTGAAGCGCCTCAAATACAATGAAGATATACTACTTCCTTACAACTTCCAAAGTGAGTCACACCGTCTTGTACTACAAATTCTCTGTTTTGCCTACTAGCTAGCTACATGTTTTGCTTACATATGCCCGCTTAATTAAGACATGCAAACGTGTGTGCATGCAGATTTCACTGGTCTTGTGTATCATTAAAGTTGGCCTTGAACAGTTGAAATCTTGGACTCACTACTCAAACAAAAAACTGACTATAACATCTTGTTTGGGATAGTCAACAGGTAATTTCAATCATTATTAACTATATATCTCGGCCTATTTAGTTCGTCATTTCATGATATGAACTATTTAATAACCCATTTATTCATTTTCTTTGTCGGCGGGCAGGGCTTGGGCAAGGTTCATCAGCGTGACCCCGGGAGAATGGAAAAAAAATCTTAAATGGTTTCGACCCAAGGTAAGTAATTAAGTAGTACTAGCTAGCTAGCTAGCTGCCATCTCTTTAATTATCATGCTTGATTATTTATTATCTGATCAAATTCCATTCTAGTAAAGGCCGTGAAGCAGGCGCAGGGGACTGATCTATGTGCATTCTGCGTTTGCGAGAACATTCGCATGATGGCGTCCGAAAGGAGCAGATCCCAAAGACGGGAATGGGTACGCTTGTCAAAACACTATTCACAATTTTTACACCATTATCGATATCTAGTCACACAACTAATACACATGCATATTGATCTCCTTCTTAACAGTTCATAGAGGTGCGGAGAAGCTCCTAGAAGCGGAGCGCGTAGAAGCACTTCAAGAGGAAATAGCGGGATTTTTGCTCGACCAGGTCATAAATCCGAAGGAGAATACTATTACCCGCTACACTTCCATGAAAACCACTTCCAATTGTCATCGTGCTCCAAAGGCACCAATTAGGCTAATGCCACTTGGCTCAGAAGGCAACATGCATATGTAGAAGAAACTGTATATAGCTATACATGTGTGTATGTGTGAATTAATTAATATGATGGTTTGTGAGACATTGATGATATATATATATATATATATATATGCATGATTGGTTCTACTAGAAATTCTATTTATATATATATATATATATATATATATATATATATGCATAACGTGTACAATGTGTAGTATCGTAAAATACCAAAGCGAAAAAGAATTAAAATGGAAACACAAAATTAAATGAAAAAGAAATCATAAAACTAAAAAAACCCCAAACCTTATAGTACCGGTTGGTCTTACCAACCGGTACTATAGGGCTCCAGGCCCCTGGAGCTGGCTTGTGCCACGTGGTTTCCCTTTAGCGCCGGTTCGTGCTGAACCGCTACTAAAGGGGGGGGGGCTTTAGTGCCAACTCTTTAGTGCCGGTTATGGAACCGGCACTAAAGGGCCTTACGAACCGGTGCTATTGCCCGGTTCTGCACTAGTGACCTCACGCCGCAGCCGAACCAATGAACCCTCGTACTCCTCTCCGCGTGGGCATCCACTGCCGTGTCTTCCCCGGCTCCGCGTCGTCCCCTTCCTAGGCCTCGTCGTCGTCCACCGCCTTGGTGCTCTCAGCGTGGCATGGTCAATGTGGTCAACGACCGACTTCCATCAAGAAATCTTGCGTGGAGAGGCTGACAGTGGGTCCACGGCCACAACCCAGTTTTTTGTGATTTGCCAAGTAAGTCGCTTTGTCGAGCCTGTTGGGCTGCAAATCTTTCAAGACGAGGAGAGCTTCATTAATTTGGCCGAGAAAATGGCCTATCCGTAATGAGAAATGGGTTGTACATTTTTAAAACACATCAAACCGGCAATTAGTTTCAAATATCTTTTTTTTATTTTGAGATTTTAAATTACATTAATTTTTATGCGTATTATTGATATACATTTATTTTTAAAATCAGTTTGAATGTGAGTCAAAATTTCGGGATTAAAAACAATTCGGACCGCACCAAAATATGCAAAATTACGTATAATTTTTTAACCGTGGCCACAATATGGGCTGTAATGCTAACAAAAAGAATATGGGCTCCAAAAAAAACCTTCAGAATTAGCAAATGGGCTGTAAATTATTAAAAATAATGGCAGATGGGTTGTATGTTGTTTTCCACATGTTTGTGGCTTTCCTAAAAAAAGGTTGACACAAAAGCAGTGACTGTTGGATGTCCATCGAACGGCCGTCGTGCTTCTTCAATCTCTGCTCTTCCTGCTTCAGCCGCTCAAACAAGCGCCGGCGGGACTGCCTGCTCCCTCCTCCAGTGACGGGTCTTGCCACGCAGGCCTCACCGCCCCACCGTACTCCCATCGCTGGCCTAGCCATCCCTCTACTCACCCACGCCTGCTATTATTCTCCGGTGACGACAGACGAACCAGTAAACCCTCGTACAGTCATACTCCCCTCCGCGTGGGAAACAACTACTGAGTCTTCCCTGCCTCCGTGTCGTTCCCTTCCTAGGCCTCGCCGTCGTCCACCGCCCCGGTGCTCTCGGCTTGGCGTGGTCAATAATGGTCAACGACCGACATGCATCTGAAGTGGATCAGACGTGGAGAGGCCGGCAATTTGGGTCCACGACCGCACGCAAGGAAATGCCTCCTTATTACGCGCAAAATAATGATTCCTCCACGACATCGAGGACCCACCGAAAGGGCCTCAGTATTTGGAACACGTTACCACCACGGCCCGGCGGCTTGGACCCACCAGCTATATCTTCGCATCGCAAGGAAGTGCCTCCTTATTACGCACAAAAAAATGAATACTCCCCTGGTAGCTGGGACCCCGTATAGTGGCAGGCTGACTTGTGGGCCTACTAAGTTGACGGGGATGGAGGGCTTTGTCAACTTTGTCAATATGCACGATTCTAGCTCCAGTGAACGTACGATGTCCATCCAACGGCCGTAGTGCTTCTTCAACCTCTAGTCTTCTTGCTCCAGCCGCCCAAACCAGCGCCGGTCGTGTCTCGTGCTCCTGCCTCCCGTGGCCGGCTGCGATGCGGCGGAGGCCTCACCGCCCCTACTACTCCCACAGCTAGCCAGGCCATCCCTCTACTCACCCACACCCCCTGTTATTCTGCGGCGATGGCAGCCTCATACCGCAGCGAACCAGTGAACCCTCGTACTCCTCTACGCGTGGGCATCCACTGCCGCGTCTTCTTCGGCTCCGCGTCGTCCCCTTCCTAGGCCTCGCCGTCGTCCACCGCCCTGGTGCTCTCGGCGCGGCGTGGTCAATGTGGTCAAGGAACGGCTTCAATCGGACGTGGACTATACGTGGAGAGGCGGCAATTTGGGTCGAGGCCGCAGCAAGGAAGTGCCTCCTTATTACATGCAAAATAATTATTCCTCCACGGCAGCGGGGACCCACCGGACGGGCCACCGTATTTCGTGAAAAAACATTTGCCCTCGAGCTGGGACCCACCAGCTACATCTTCGCACGCAAGGAAGTGCGTCCGGGCAAAAACAATTGACCCCATTGCTGGGACCCACCAGCTACATCTTCGCGAGCAAGGAAGTGCTCGGCGGTCGGGACCCACTGGTCGAGCGTGCGTGGCGTTGTCATTCTGGTCGCGAACGTGTACGTACATATATACTGGTGGATGTAGAGGCGCGCATGTGTCGTAGTAGAGGCGCGCACGTGTCGTAGTAGAGGCGCGCACGTAGCATGTGTACACGCACGCATAACGCCGTGGTGCAAGAAAGAAAATACGGCCACGTATGTGTACATATGGGCGGGGTCTCGAACGCCTACACGCGCATACGTAAGGCCAGGGCTCGTGTACATGGCTGGGTCGGAACGAAGAAACATCGTCGTCGTCGTGTTCATGGGGAGGCAACAGAACTCGTCGTGTTCATGGGGAGGCAACGGAATGCGTCGTGTTCACCGGGAGGCAACAGAACGCGTGGGAGCCAACCGGCTGGGTCGGAACGGAATGTGTGGTCGTGTTCATCGGGAGGGCTTGGACGGAACAGGCGATGGAAACGAGGCCTGGCGTACCGCACAACGTAGGAAACGGACCTCCTACGTTACGAACGGGGTCCTGTTGATCGGGAGGGGTCTGGCATACCGCAAAACGGAGGAAACGGACCTCCTACGGTCGAAACGGGGGTCCTGTTGATCGGGAGGGGTGTGGTGTACTGCAAAACGGATGAAATGGACCTCCTACGGTCGAAACGGGGGTCCTGTTGATCGGGAGGGGTGTGGCGTACCGCAAAGCGGGCGAAACGGACTTGTGTTGGGCGCTTCTGGTCGAAATGGGGTCCTGTTCATTGGGAGGGTGTGGCGTGCATAAGCAGGACTCCATGGGATACTGTTCATCTCCACCGTCGACCTCCTCCAGCCTCCACGGGCTACCGTCGACCTCCTCCAGCCTCCACGGGCTCCTGTTCATCCAACCACCACCGCGCGCTACTCCACCGGTTACTGTTCAACCACCCCTCCACGGGCACCCCTCCATCGCTCTTGTTCATCCAGCCCTCCACACCACGGGTCCTGTTCAACCACCCCTCCATGGGCACCCCTCCACCGCTTCACTGCTCATCCAGCCCTCCACCACACCATGGGGTCATGTTCATCCAGAGGCAACGCCACCGCTCCTGTTCATCCAACCCCCCCCATAACACTCACTTTTCATCCCAGGCGGCATCGATCGGCTTGATTAGCGATAGCGAAGGAATCGCTCGATCAGGTTCAGTTAATAGCCATCGATCGATCGCTCGGGTTCAGTAACGCGTAGCCTGCAGTGCAATCGCTCGGGTTCAGTTAGAGCCCAACGCCTCACTCGGGTTCAGTTAGAGCCAACGCCTCGCACACACGCGCGTACGTGTACGAGAGAAACGCGCATCGCTCGGCCCCCGACCTCCCACCGTAACCGGAACTCCCCGAAATTTTCCTCGCCCTCGCTTCTAGCACGGTTTTTTTCCATCATGTACGGCCCAAAGAATGTCATGCAGCTGCGTCTCCGGCCCGCCCATGAAGAAAAGCCCATTTTCTGTCATGATTTTTTGTCATAGAAGTAGGAGCCCACCACATCTATGATGATACCTGGTTTTGTCACAGTTATCGTCATAGAAGTGTCATATGTATGACAAGAAAAAAATTCGTTCGGCCCAAAATGTCACGAATGTGTCTTTTTTTTGTAGTGTGTTCTTTCCCTTGAACTTGTGGAAAATTCTTCTGCAACACATTGGCACTAGAAGAACCCTCTGCCCCTTTCACGTGTGAGTCCTTTGCTCTCGAGTTCTGCTCAACACTTACATGACTGATGACATCTTCAACAGAAAATTCATGTTTCAAGTGCTTGAGAGAAGTAGCAAAGTTCCTCCTTCCAGGAGGGAGTTTTGCAATAATGCAACCCGCGACAAACTTGTTCGGTAACTCTCACTTCAAGAGCTCCAGCTCCTTAGTGATGCACCGTTTCATAAGCTTGGTCCAATAAAGAACGGTTATCAACCATCCTGTAATCATGGAATTCCTCCATGGCATATAGTTCGCTTCCAGCATCGATTGCACCGAACTTAGTTTCAAGCGCATCCCACAAGTTTTTGGCAATGCGCATATGGAGATATGCATCAACCAACTTGTCTCCGATCACAGTAAGAACGGCTCCCACAAAGATGGTGGTTGCCTCCCTAAACGTATTCTCATGTTCAGGAGCAATCGTTATCCTGGGAGACACACCACTAACACCAAACCACGTTCATCGATGTGAACCGCAAGGTGGTCCTTGTCTGTTAACGCTTAAAATGTGTCTCGGTAATTTTTCCCAGTTTCAGAGTAGTGGCGAAGCAATGAGTCGAAAAGTGCTTAAAATAATGTTTTTTGGATTGATGGAAATATTAGCACATTTTTGACTAATGTAATCCACGAGTATGTAGTAAACATGTCAAATATAATATGCATCTCATACCGATACCTAAGAATGTGAGCACGTACAGTACATAGATTCAAAACATCTATGAACAACATATATACGACCAACACATGAACGAGCAAATAGGGGATGAACGAGTCATACCCTCCGGTTGGCCAGGCCAACGCGGCGGCGGCGGCAGGGCCAGCCTTGGTAAAGGGCCGATACCTTCTTCTTGGCGGCTTCATCGTTAGCCATGGAGTCGATACAGGAGAAGTAGTGGAAGCAGAGGTGAACAGATCGGGAGCAGTCGCGTCGAGACGCTCCCTGATACATCTCCAACGTATGTATAATTTTTTATTGTTCCATGCTATTATAGTATCAATCTTGGATGTTTTATATGCATTTGTATGCTATTTATATCATTTTTGGGACTAACCTATTAACTTAGTGCCCAGTGCCAGTTGCTGTTTTTTATTTGCTTGTTTTGGGTTTTTAGAAAATCAATATCAAATGGAGTCCAAACGGAGAAAGATGTTTGGATTAATTTTTTCTAGACCAGAATGGACCCAAGGTTCGGGAGAAGTCTAGAAGAGCCATGAGGGAGCGACAAGCTTGAGGGGCGCGACCAGGGGGGCCAGGCATGCCCCCCGGACTTGTGGGCCCCTCGTGGCACCTCTTGACCTAATCACACCTCTATAAATTGTTAAATATTCCCAATACATTAGAGAGCCACCCGAAACACTTTTCCGCCACCGCAAGTTTCTGTTCTTCCGCGATCCCATCTGGAGGCCTTTTTGGCACCCTGCCGGAGGGGGAATCGATCACGGAGGGCTTCTACATCATCCTTGCTGCCCTTCCGATGATGCATGAGTAGTTTACCACAGACCTACGGGTCCATACCTAGTAGCTAGATGGCTTCATCTCTCTCTTTGATCTTCAATACAATGTTCTCCTCGATGTTCCTGGAGTTCTATTCGATGTAATCTTCTTTTGCGCTGTGTTTGTTGGGATCACATGAATTCTTTGATGTTTCACAATCATTTTATAGCAACTTTATATCATTTTTGGGACTAACCTATAGACATAGTGCCCAGTGCCAGTTGTTGTTTTTTTCTTGTTTTTTTTGCAGAATATCAGTACCAAACAGAGTCCAAACGCAACAAAAAAATTGGAGATTTTTTCTGGACCAAAAGACACCCAGTGGGCCAAAGAAGTACCAGAGGGGAGGCCCGTGGGGAGCACAACCCACCAGGGCGCGCCCAGGGGGTTGTGCCCCCCACAGAGCCCCCTGCACCGCCTCTTCGCCCTATAAATTCCCAAATATTCCAGAAACCCTAGGGGACTCGACAAAACACAATTCCAGCCGCCGTAAGTTCCAGAACCACGATATCCAATCTAACACCATCACGGAGGGGTTCCGTCTCCCCTCTTACGTCTTCCCTCTTACTACCTAAAAGAAACGTAAGGTTTCGTCTCCCCTCTTATGTCTTCCGTTTCGTCGAGCCTCCCGCAGCCTCTTTTCCATGTGCCTTCCACCCCACACACGATTGGTTATGTCCAGTCAACGAAAGAACCGGTAAAATAGGAAACCTCCTCTTTTTTAGGAAACCTACTTGTAGTAGTACGCACACAAAAATATGTGCAAGCGTTCTCTCCCTCCTCCCAGTCCTAACCTTAGCCGCCCTTCCCCACTGCCGATGCTAGCGAGCAGCGCGTAGCGCACACACACCAGTTTGTAGACACGTCGCTCCCCCTCCACTTCATAATGAAGCAGCTCTTCGTGCATTGGCCAACTTGTATGGAGGGCGGTGGATCCGGGACGTAACCATGAAGCAGCTCATCGGCATCGACGTGCGCCCGATGTTGTCTCCTCTGCATGGGTCGATCTGGATGGTGGGCGACGGATTCGGGACGTAGCGGCTTCCTCGACTTCCTAAGCCGTCGCCGGTGGCGATGGCCAGGTCTGGTTTAGTTACCAGTCATCGTCAATTCATGCCATGAACTCATTATCTAAAAACTGGAATCTCCCTTTCAGTTCAGTGCACTTGGATCACTTTGAAGCAAACTGTGCGTGCAATACTGAACTGGGAGGCACTGGAAGGCTGATGCTTCAGATGGAATTGACATCGAGGTGAGTGAACACAGGCTTACCTACTTTACTCTGTTACTATGAACTTGAGTAGCACTTCCTTTCATCTTGATACAAAATATAATAGTACTATTGGGTGCTCTTTGAGTATTTTTCATATTTTCCATTAGCAATTCATTAATAGATGTTGCAACACAAGGATTGGAAGAAGCATGTGTTATGTCCATTACTTTTGTGATTTGTTATGTGTGCTGATTATTTTCCAATGCAGGTAAGATTGATGGTTGGCCTCCTGAAAACTGTTGGGATCGGAGATCTAACAACTATAGATGTAGTGAATATTAATGTTTATTGTGATATGTTAGGTATTTAGTGTTGCATGATTTGTGTATTGAAGCTTGTATGGGGATTGGTAATCTGAACTTTATATGCAAAAAATTGGTTTACACTAATTTAGCTAAGCCAAATCTTCAGTCCTAAAGCAACTTTATGGTAGTGTGTGGTGTTGATAGCCATATACCCATGTGTCCATGTACAAATGCATTTCCCTAATTTCTTTTGGTAATGTATAATAGTACATGCAAAATTTGATTTTTTTTTGGAAGGTATGCTTATTACTGGAATCTTATTAATTTCCCTTTCTAATAGACCAAGGTCTCAAAATATGCAGTGGTTAGTGTGGTTGTTAGCGGCCTATGAAGTTTTAGTAATACAAGGTTTATGTTAACTAGTTACACCAACACCTTTCCTTTAGAAAGGAATTATATTGTTTTTCATGTTTGCTTGTGTTAAGCAATTAAGCCGCATATGAAAATTCATACATTTGCTTACTCTCTCTTTAGGAAGAGCTTCTCGAATCAAGGAATAAATGAAGAGTGGAAGATGACCTAAGTCAATGGAAACTGTCTTCTCATCATTTGTTCAGAAATATGTATATTCTGGATGATTACTTTTGTAAGATCCGATGAAGGAATTGCATTCTTACTGTAGTGAGTTTCAAGATGATGGAAGCACAGATAAGAACCATTGCCGGCACATTTGCATGTTATAATTTGATCCTTTTGTTAAAAATGAGATAAGAGTTTTTTCGCATGTTACTGAAAGTCTGTAAAAAAGCCAATTACAATAACACTATGATGGGGTGTCTTGGCAAAGCCTACAATTGGCTCAAGAAACCATTGAATATATATATATAATTTTAAGCCTATGTTTTTAGACCATTTTGTAACAATTTGGTTGACTTTTTTTACTTGGTGCTCCTTAATTATTTGCATTGATTGGTGAACAATTATGTGGGTGCTGGAAGGAGCACAAGCTGTTACATGGAATACCCGACGAAGAAAGAGCGACATGGTTGTTAAAAGGTATATGTCCCGTTGCAACGCATGGGCAATTACCTAGTTAAGGATAAAAAAGATGGGGTTTATTAATATTGCTGGGGTTTACTTTGTCTACATCATGTCATCTTGCTTAAGGCGTTACTCTGTTTTTATTAGCTTAATACTAGATGCAAGCTGGATAGCGGTCGATGGGTGGAGTAATAGTAGTAGACGCAGGCGGGAGTTGGTCTACTTGTCTCGGACGTGATGCATGTATACATGATTATTGCCTTGAATATCGTCATAACTATGCGCTTTTCTATTAGTTACCTAACTGTAATTTGTTTACCCACCATATGCTTTGTGTTCGAGATAGAAGCCTCTAGTAAAAACTATGACCCCGGGTCTACTTTTATCATATATAAAATCCAAAAATACCTTACTGCACTTTTATTTATCTTATTTTGCAATTTATCTATTTGCCTACCACTACGAGATATGATCCTTGCAAATAACCGTCGAGGGGATTGACAACCCCCTTGTTTGCTTTGGGTGCAAGTATTTGCTTTTGTGTGTGCAGGTGCTACTGGCGAGATTCTGTGTGGTTCTCCTACTGGATTAATAACCTTGGTTCTTAACTGAGGGAAATACGTATCTCTACTGTACTGCTTCATCCTCTCCTCTTCGATAAAATCCCAATGGAGCTCATAAGTAGCACTCCCCAAAAACCTTATTGCCTTTCTCCCAGGCAGGATCTCGAACGATAGGGTTCCGGAGGCACCTGCTCTCCCGACCAACTGTGCACGCGGTCGTCGGGATGGGATCTCCGAAAGTAGCACAGAGAGAGGAACAGTAGATGACGTCTAGGATTGTGCAAGAGGGAGTGAGTGAACTGGTTAGGGTTCACTCCACTGGCCCGTGCCTCCTTATATAGGTTGTCAGGCAAAAATAAGGTTTGGCTCGGCTCATTCCCGCACCCCCGCGGTGCGCGCGTGATGTGGCGAGGTGAGGCGGGCGACGGAGGAGGATGAGCGCGCGTGTACAACTCCTCTTCCCAAGCTCCCAATGGCATGTGGTAGAGCAACCCTTACAAAGGGGTCTCATTCTCACTCCACTAGCAATATGGTACTAAACTTCTCACCACTTGCCATGCACCTAAATGGGCCTTAGAGCATCTCCAATAGATGGTCCAAAATTTGGCGGTCCAAAACCGGAGATGTAAAATTTGGACCGCCAAAAAGTGCGTTTTGGAGCTCCAAAAAAAGCTCAACTCCAACAGATGGTCCAAAAGAGCAACTCCAATAGATGGTCCAAGATGAATATGTAAATTTCTTAAAACGACAAACTACTAGTCCATTCAACATAGTTCAAACATCAAATTCAACATAGTTCAAACATCAAATTCAACATAGTTTCATACATGAACTTCAACTACTACTTATTCAAACTACTAGATAAACGACTCCTCATCGTCGGAGCGGTGAGAGCAGTGGAGCGGCGCGCAGAAGCCGGGACAAGGGCGACGGAGCAGGCGGGCGGATTTATGGGCAGCGGCGTCGTGAGGCGGTGGCGACGGAGCCGGGCGTGTCGAGCTACGACGGGCGGGTCGGGTCAGGCGGAGCTGCCGCTGGTCGGAGCTTCGGCGGACGGGCGGCGGACGGGCAGCGGCGACGAGGCGACAGCGGCGCGGCGATCGCAGCGGGCGGCGGGCAGCGTGGAAATGGGCGGGGCGGGCCGGATCTGGCGGCGGCGGCGGCGGGCGTCGCGGCGTGGCGGCGGCGGGTGTGGAGACGGCGAGCGACGGAGGACGGGCGGGAGGTCGCAGGCGGGCGGGCGGCCGGGAAAGGAAAAGAACTGGCGGTTGGACGTTCGCGGGGGGCGGCTGGTTTTGGACCAGATGCACCTCGTGATGTAAATTTGCACCGCGAGGTGTTGTATTTTACATCACGAGGAGGCCGGCCCAATTTTTTTTACATATGGACCGTCTGTTGGAGCTACGTTTTTTTGCCTCAGACGGTCCAAAAGTTAGTTACTTTACATTTGGACCATCTATTGAAGATGCTCTTAGGGATTAACCAGGATTATTGTCTTATATGGGCTTAAGCCTATCTACAACATGCTCTTCTCCTAGCCCACAAAATGGCCCATAGGGTAACAAGGACCCTTGCTGGTTCCTCCTGGCCAAGTGTATCAAATAACCAAAACAGCCAAACGCGAGGATTTTCAGTTCGGTTCACAATCATATGTTCAATCAGCTCCTCGACTGACAGTGCCCACACACACCTTGATATATTGCATTAAATAAGAGTGTGACGCCAGCTGTCGAAAGCTCCTTTACAAATAGGGCAAATATTTGAATCAACCATGCTTCTGTTTGGTGGAATCTCTTAAGTTGGAAGGGACATCTTTGCAAGTCTCCATGTGAAAATTCTCACCTTACCTGTAACTTGAACATGCCATAGCTTGACCCATGACTTTCGAGTTTCGGCAAACTTAGAATTACTAGGTCGGTTCTCCAACCAATCCTCTCATTGTTTTTTGATTCTCACCTAACATTCTATATGCAGGCTTGACTAAGAAAACACTATTCTTTTCATAATGTCATGTCCAGAAATCCATCTACTTCCGCGAGTTGATCGGGATCTTCAAAATCACCTCTTTGTCCATCTCCAGAAAGTGATCATGCACAGCTTGATAGTTCCAAGTCTCAGATGCGTACATGATTGGCCCACTTACCAATTCGGGTGGTTCACTGACTTTGCCACAATCAGGCGCAAATTGTAATCATGAGGTAGCCAGTTTTCCTCCCATACCCGTGTCTCCTCCTAGACCCGTGTCTTCTCACCTGTACCAACTCTACTCACGAGGTAGCCAATTTTTTTCTCACTCTCTATCAATATGGGACGGAGATTGCCTGCGGTCGGCTTCAGACGACCAGGCCCAAGAGGCCTAGATGGAGAGCTTCACGCGACGAGGCAACAAAGTCCCAAAATGAAACGTGAACACTTTGGACCAATACTAGTATTTGGACCAAAATTAGGGGGCCCTGAATGTTGGGGCCCCTATGCAAGCGCACAGCTCGCACAGACCCATCAACGACCCATTGACTATCAGGGCGTCTGTAGCAACTTCATCAATCTCAAGATGATGTGTCTCCCCAATCTCTGATGAACAAAATATTGAACAACTTGTTTCCCCGGAGATGAATGACGAACTTGTCTCCCCAATCTCTGATGAAGAAATCGAAGTGGCGCTGTTTCAAATGGGACCGACGAAGGCCCCGGGACCGGATGGGCTGCCCGCATTATTCTATCAACGACACTGGTCGTTGGTGAGGGAGGATGTTCGTAGTGCGCTGAGAGGTTTCCTAAGCGGAGAGGCAGCTCCAGGGGATTTCAACGCCACTGTTATAGTCATGATTCCCAGGGTCAACTCTCCAGAGCTATTATCGTAGTTTCGACCCATCAGTCTGTGTAATGTGCTTTACAAGATTGCTACCAAGGTGTTAGCAAATAGGTTGAAACTCATTCTCCCAATTATTATCTCCGAGGAACAACGCGCTTTCGTGCCAGGGAGACTTATAACGGACAATGTGTTGGTGGCTTACGAATGTGTTCATGCCATCAGAACAAGGAGGAGGAAGAAGGCTCTGTGTGCCGTCACACTAGTAGAAAAACACCTATTAGTCCCGGTTCGTAAGGGCCTTTAGTCCCGGTTCGTGAACCGGGACTAATGGGTCGTTACTAATACCTCCCCCCTTTAGTCCCGGTTCTAACACGAACCGGGACAGATGGTCCTCCACGTGGCCGGTGCGCCGAGCCCAGGCAGGGGGGCCTTTGGTCCCGGTTGGTAGCACCACGCGTCAGCATTCCAGTGGCTGGGGTTTTTGTTTTTTTTTTTGAAAAGGGGGGGGGGGGTTGGGGGGTTTTGGGGGGTTAATTTAGGTGTTTCATATATTGTGTTAGCTAGCTAATTAATAAAGAGAAGGTTCCTCTCTTTTGTCCGTGCTTGGTCGACGCTACGTACTATACATACGTATAGAGAGGACTAGCTAAACACGCTAGCTAGCTAGTAAGCAAACGAAGGAAACAGAAGATCGTCATGAACATATATGCATACGGAGGAAGTGATATCGACCACCTCTCCTTCTCCGAGAGATTGGTCGAACAACAAGTTTTCGTATATCTATCCGACACTACGGCTACATATATACAACAATTATCTTTTACAAAAATAATCTCCTAACATACGGACGCGTGGTCCACATAGTATTCTCCGTCTTCAGCGATCACGTGGTCAAGAAAGAATGCCGCCAATTCCTCTTGAATTGCTCGCATGCGATCTGGTGCTAGTAGTTCATCCCGCATCTGAAACATCTAATTTTAAGAAGGGGGTCAATACATATATATATGAATGAATGAAACTCAACACAAATGATGGTAATAAAATAAAATTGTGAATATTGTTATTTACGCACTTCATATTGTTTGTCAGAGTAGCCCCGCTCACAGGTCATGTGGTGGATGGACTCGCAAATGTAGTATCCACAGAAATCATTCCCTTGTTCCTGCCACAACCACTTTACAAGAAATAGAGGTCAATCAAACTGATAATTTGCAAGCATGTTAAATGGTATTGATGAAACTAGCGCTTGAATCACTAGGAGATGCGTGGAATATGCTACTATAGTACTTACTTTCGGGTGTCTAAATTGCAGCTTCTTGGCAGTCCCGGAGCTTTTTGGTGAATTTTCTCCAAACCACGACATACAAAGAAAACAATTACTTGATATCAGAAATGAACAAAGTTGCTGATATGGTGGATAATGATCGATTTAACTTACTTCTCGAGCATTTCAGTCATGTCCGCATACTCCTTGGGATCTTTTCGTTTGGAGTCTAAGACATTTACTACTCCCTGCTCAAGCTTAATCTCTAGGAGAATATAGTGGTACCTGCGCATGCATGCATAACTCATCAATATTACATTACTATAACCTGGACTAATAAGAGAACCCGAATATGCCACAAGACAGTAACACTCACTTGAAGTTGTAAGGAAAGAGTATTATATCCTTGTGTTCATTTATTACCAACGATTGTAGCAAGTTGGCCTCGGTATTTTCGGCATGAAATTCAACCTCGATTGCATCTATGAGTTATGTGTTAATGAACCCAATGGAACCCACTTGTCTTTTCTTCAATTCGCCGATCTTCAATCTGCATAAAATAGTGAGTATAATTATAAATACATGAAATGAAATAGCTGAGTTATATAGATAGACTTAATGATGTATAGTACTACTTACAGACGATGGCAGGTGACCGTTGCTTTATCGAGGGCCAATTGATTGAAAAACCGATAGAACTCCTCAAATGGAATAGGCATCAGTTCAATTCCAACGAGGTCATGATCCTTTTTAACTCTCACATACAAAGTACTCCTCTCCTCAGACTCTCTGCAGGTTTTCATGTACCAATCATGCAATCTTCGCATCATCGTTGATAGAGAGCTTTCATCTTTGACGAGAGGCTTCCCGTACTCGTATCTTTGTATCTGCACCTCCAAAAATCATAATGTACATCGTCAGGCGGGTAATCTTCAGGATTGCCATAACCGGCACCATCCTTGGATCGACGATGTCGCTAGCGTGCACCTTGAGCGGGGGCACGATTGCCCGGCTTGTTCGCCGAGCTGGGCAATTTGTTTCCCAGCTCGTCGTTCTTTCATTCTTTGATCACTTTGAGTACGTCCCGACCTCTCCGCCCGGCAAATGCCTTTCCAATACTGCGCTCATAGTTGCCTTTCGGCGGAGACTTTGGTGGTTTCCTCAGGGCAGCCAGAGTGCGCTTCGCTTTCACCGGATCTACCTTCTCCTCCGGAGGTGGACGTCTCTTTGCTTTCAACCCTGCAAACCATTCATCCACTTCGGTCTGCGCGATCTTTGCGTTTTCCTCCTCGGTCCTCTCGTACGGTAACTTCTCTGGAGTCTTCAGAGAGGACCATATCTGTATTTCCTCCCGCCTTTGGCTGTACTGCTAGACGCCGACAGAGCAGACGGAGCGGATGTCTTCTTTTTTGCTTGCTTACGAGGCGGAGGAGAAGGACTACGACGCCGAGCAGCCGGAGCGGGCGGCGGGTCTCTTCCGCCCTTCTTGCCGAGGTGGAGAAGGAGGAGGCTGGCTGCTCGCGCCGGCGCAGGCGGAGAAGGAGGCGGAGTGCCGCCACGCCGGAGAAGGAGGCGGAGTGCCGCCACGCGTGCCCTGATCGTCACTCGCCGGAGGAGGAGGCGGTGGAGGAGGCGGAGTGCCCTGACTCGCCGGAGGAGGAGGAGGAGGCGGAGGTGTCCAGTTCGGAAGGTTGATGAGCTCCTTCCGCCATAGGCATGGAGTCTTCAGAGCAGAACCCAGCCTAGTCTCCCCTTCACCGGTAGGGTGGTCAAGCGGGAGGTCCTCAAATCCCTCCATTATTTCATCCACCATCACCTTAGCATATCCTTCTGGAATTGGCTAGCAGTGATAAGTTGTGCCGGGTCCACTAGGATAAACTTGGCCAACAGCCGCCTTGACCTTCAAAGTCATCCATCGCGCCATAATGTGGCAACTTTGAGACTCCGTGATACCATCCACGGGATAGCCGGCGAGGCCGTCAAAACATGCTCCGCTGAAGCAGCTCGGTGGAAGCCACGCTTCTCCGCCGAGATGGCGGGGTAGCTTGGGGGAAGCTTCGACAGGTCGTTTGCTGCGATCTGCTGCTTCTAGTTCCTCTTCTCGTTCCTCTAGCCCCATTACCCTTTCTGCAGCGCTGCAGCTTGGTCCTGCTCAGTTTCTTCCTCCTCTCGTGGGTTTTGTAACCCCTGCGTCCGAAAACCAACCTTCCACGAAAGGGGAGCCTGGCGTGCCTCGTGTCCGTCCGGGGTGCTCAGGATTCCCAAGGGCCATTGTGAGCTCGTCCTTCTCCCCTGTTTGGAAGGAACGTCCCTCATCAACTGCATCGATATAGTGTCGAAGCTTCCTGCACGGTATTTGCGGTTGCTCGTCATCCGGGCACTTCCTCATTCTGAGGTCCAAGGTTCTGCCAGCCCCAAAGAACCAAGTCCGACAACGGTCTGCCAAGACATTGTCTCTGGTTCGATCCCTTTATCAAGCGGATCTGCTCGGCCTTGGACCACTTAGGCGGGCTTTGAGGTAGCCACCGACCCCGTGCGATGGTGAAGCTTCTTCTTCGCAGCATTTTTTCTTGTTTGTCGCCGACATCTTCTTACTCTTTTCCGATGTCTTGTGGGCCACAAATGCGGGCGATGATCTTTGATCTTCTCATATTTGCCGATGAATTACGGTGTCTTATCTTTCTCGACAAACTGGTTCAGCTCTTTCCTCCACCTCCTCATTAGGGTTGCCATCTTCTTAAGAGCAAAAGACTTGATTAATTGCTCTTTAACTGGCTTCTCGAATCCTCCTCTGGCGGTAGGGTGAAATTTGCCTTCTTTCGGTCCAAAGATCTTCTTTCGCATATCATTGACATAAGACACCTCGGGGTCTTCCTCCTTAGGCTTATACCATTGATGGATGCTGATCGGGATCTTGTCCCTAACAAGAACCCCCTTGACCGAGCGTAAAATGCATTCCTTGTCCGCATGGGTTCAATCGGTTCGCCGTCGGGCGCGATTTCTATGATCTCAAACTTTTCATCCGAGCTCAACTTTTTCTTGGGCCTCGTCTCCTTACGAAGTTGTGCTCGATCCGGAGGGCTAGAAATTATAAGGAAGAAAGACGAGAGTAATTAATATGTGTACATATACCAAAACAATGGATGCATCAATTAACTAGTCAAGACGCTTAATTAATATATATATACCTGGCGGACTCGGTTCGGTCACCGGAGCAATCGTACGGTCTCCTTCGCTTGTACCTCCATTGTGTCACGGAGCCATCATGAACATAGTCCTCTTCTTGTACGGCATTAATGGGTCGAAGCCATCATGAACATAGCCCTCTTCTTCACCCAAAGCGGTGTTGTTGAGAAATGACGCAACTTCATCACTTCCTTGTGCGATTATGTGCCCCAACATCGCTTCGCTTTCTTCGTCTCGGGAGTGCTCCATAGTTTACGCAAATATTTACAACATGTCAATTATTATTCAAACATGGTACAGATGGATATATATATATATATATGTATATATATATATATATATATATATATATATATTAGTGGCAAACGTATAACTAGCTAGTTAATCACACTACGGAATCTTGTTAGTTTGGGTGGCCTCGAGTGTTTTAATTGGTCGGGTAGGGGCGCGGTGGGTGGGGGTAGGGGACCAACATTGTTTTCTCTCTAGGGTTTGGGGTCGCCTCGACACAACGCTTCAAGGGTTAATTTGGGTGGCCTCGAGAGAGTTAATTTGTCGGGTAGTGGTGCGGCGGGAGGGGGTAGGAGACCAACATCGTTTTCTCTCTAGGGTTTGGTTGTCCTCGAGAGTTTTGGTCGAGCGAGAGGGCCGAGGGGGGTGCTGCCGTTGTATAAGTTATCACGGTCGAGAGGGGGTATATATATCGACCGCCACTCATGTCGAAGTTATCTCGAGGGGGTTATATCGACAACGACGCGACATACATATACATGGGAAAATAATGTTATCGCGGAGGGGGTCTCGGTACCCCCTCGTGTTGAAGTTTCTTTTTCTCCTCTATTCCTTTCTTCTTCTTCTTCTACTCTTCTTTTCTTCTTCTCGCGAGACAGGAAAATAAGGAAAAGGAAGAAAAGAGGCAGAATAAAAAAAGAAGAAAAAAAAAGAGGAGAAGAAGAAAGGAATAGAGGAGAAGAAGAAAAATAGAAAATTTCTATTTTTCTTCTTCTCCTCTATTCCTTTCGTCTTGTCCTCTTCTTTTTCTTCTTATTTCCTCTTCTTATTTATTTCTCCTCTTCTTCCTCTCCTCTTCTTCTCCTTTCTTCCTCTTCTTATTTTCCTTTTTCCTCTCATTCTTTTAGTATTGCTTGTTTTAAAAAATGTTCAAATAGAAAATTTCGAAAAAACAAAGGTCTTGCCTAATGCATTGTTCATATGAATATAAAAACATTTGCATATTTCTACAATAATTAATATCACCAAAAAATCTATGAACAGAAAAATCATTAATACACATATGAACAAAAAATACATATATGAAGAAAAACATGCTCTGAACAATTTTTTTATACATTTTGAACATCTACATACACATAGCCACATACATACACATATACATTATATATATATATGAACAAAAAAATTAAACTAATAAAAATGAAAAAAAACAGAGCCGGTGCGGCTGGCAGCTCACAATGGCGGCTAGATGTGATGGCGGCGGTGGGGCGGCGAGGCACCGGCCTTGTGAGCGGACGACGGGCAGGGGCTCGAGGCGGGGACGGGCGCGGGCTCGGGAGGCCAGCGACGAGGGCAGCCTTGAGCTCGAGAGGCCAGCGACAAGGACGGCAGGTTGAAGCGGCAACCTTGGCGGCGGCGGTGGCGACGGCGAGTGGAGCAACTGGCGGCGACGGAAGCGACGATGGGGGCCTTGACGGCGTCTGGCGGCGGGCGGCGGCAGCGTGGCGTCGAAGCGGCGCAGACGTCTGGCGGCGGCGGCGTTGATCTGGGTAACTGGCGGCGTCGATGAGCTCGGCGTCTTCGGGCAGGCCGGGGGGCAACTGGCGATGTGTTCGTCAAATTTTCCTAAGTGTTGTATATATAGCAAGAGCATTGGTCCCGGTTCATGGCACAAACCGGGATTAATGCCCCCCTTTAGTCCCGGTTGGTGCCACCAACCGGGACCAAAGGCCTTTTTCGGCAGCCCAAAGGCGGGAAGCGGCGGCTTTGGTACCGGTTGGTGGCACCAACCGGTACTAATGCTCTTTAGTCCCGGTTGGTGGCACCAACCGGGACTAAAGGCCTCAGGCCGCAGCGCTGGGGCCAAAGTTTAGTCCCACCTCGCTAGTTGAGAGGCGCGTAGTGGTTTATAAGCCCCACCGCCGCACCCTCTCAACCTCCTCTCCATTGCAGGCTTACGGGCCTACTTGCTACTGCTATGCCTGATGGGCCTGCTGGCCCTGTTGCGGGCCTGAATCCTGGCCCATGGATGGGTTTCTAGTCGTATTCAGGCTGTGGTGGCCCAATAGGTGGCAATTTTTTTGTTTTTTTGTTTTCTTTACTTATTGTTGCTATTTTTATTTGTTTCCAGTTTTTTTATTTTGTTTTCTGCATTATTTATTTTCTTTTGTTTTTTGCTTTATTTTTTAATTCTTTTTGTTTTTAGTTTTAGGAAAATTATAAACTTTCTGTTAGTGCCATTACTTTTCAAATTTGAAAACACTTTTTTGTTTTTGTTTTCTTTCTTGTTTTATTTATTTTATTTTGTTTCTACTTACAACAAAAAACTTATTGTTGTTTTTTTGTTTTGATTTCTGCAATATTTATTGTCTTTTGGTTTTTGCTTTATTTTTCAATTCTTTTTTGCTATTAGTTTTAGGAAAATTATAAACTTTCTGTTAGTGCCATTAGTTTTCAAATTTGAAAACACTTTTTTGTTTTTTGTTTTCTTTCTTGCTTTATTTATTTTATTTTGTTTCTACTTACAACAAAAAACTTATTGTTGCTATTTTTAATTATTACGAGGGCCGAACCATAAGACATTAAAGCATTTTGTATTCCCACCTATAGGGCATGGACAACACATAAAACCATTCTGCTTGTTTGCCTCAGCCACTTCGAGAAAATCATGCACGCCCTTAATGTACTCGGAGGTGTGTCTTGAACCGTACATCCATTCCCGGTTCATCTGCGTGCATTATATATAATTAAGTGTGTCAAAATCATTACAGAACATCATGAATAGATAATTAAATGACCAAATTAATAGAAGTTCATCATCACATTAAAACCAAAGTACATACATAGTTCTCATCTAACAACATAAAGCTCAGCAGAGCATCTAAATTAATTAAACCATACACTGAAACTATGTAAAACATTTCAATGCGAAAACAAATGCGATCATAATCGCAACTAGTGTAACAACTGATCCAACGACATAATGATACCAAGCCTCGGTATGAATGGCATATTTTCTAATCTTTCTAATCTTCAAGCGCATTGCATCCATCTTGATCTTGTGATCATCGACGACATCCGCAACATGCAACTCCAATATCATCTTCTCCTCCTCAATTTTTCTAATTTTTTCCTTCAACAAATTGTTTTCTTCTTCAACTAAATTTAACCTCTCGACAATAGGGTCGGTTGGAATTTCGGTTCAACAACCTCCTAGATAAATAAAATCTATGTCACGTTGGTCGGCATAATTGTCATAAACAATAAATGAACCAATAGTTATGAAAAGATAATATATACCACATCTGAATCATAGATGTGACGAGGGCCGACGGGGCGGATACCAAAACCATCGCACTATATAAGATGCAATAATAAAAGTAAGAAAATTATACAAGCATCTATATAAACATACAAGTAAGAATTTTTTTCCTTTCGTAAAGAAGATAAGATAAGAACAAGAGGCTCACCACGGTGGTGCCGGGCGACGAGATCGGCGCTGGCAATCGACGGCGGTGATGACTGGGACGGAACGTGACGGACCGCTAAACCTAGACAAATATTAAGGAAAATGGAGCTTGGAGGTCGAGCTTGGAGAGGAGAAAGCTTAAGTAGTGTGGCTCGGGCATTCCATAGAACACCTCGTGTGCATAGGAGGTGAGCTAGAGCACAACAAAGCTCTCCCCTCGCCTGCCACGAAAAACAGAGCACTGGGAGTGCTCTGCTCGCGGACGAGGGGTATATATAGGCAACTAATTGGTCCCGGTTGGTGACTCGAACCGGGACCAATGGTGGTGGGCCAGGAGCGAGGCCCATTGGTCCCGGTTCGTCCCACCAACCGGGACGAAAAGGTCCAGACGAACCGGGACCAATGGCCCACGTGGGTCTTGGACGGCCCCGGGGCTCACGAACCGGGTCCAATGCCCCCATTGGTCCCGGTTCTGGATTGAACCGGGACTAATGGGCTGGCCGGGCCTGGACCATTGCCCTGTTTTCTACTAGTGTCAAGTTGGACGGCATATGACCGGGTGGAGTGGATCTTTCTGGAGCAAATGCTTGGGCAATGTGGTTTTGCTCCTGCGTGGATAGCAATGATCATGAGGTCTGTGTCTACAGCACATTTCCGGTTAAAGTTGAATGGTGACTACTCAAAGTGTTTTTATCCGCCTAGAGGTTTGAGGCAAGGTGATCCTTTGTCTGCTTATCTCTTCCTCTTCTGTGTGAAGGGCTTCTCGGCGCTACTAAAGAGGGCACAAAGTGAGGGAAAGATAAAGGGGGTGAATTTTGGGGGTACTGGTCCTCATGTTACACACCTCCTCTTCGCAGATGACAATATTGTTTTCCTTGAGGGGACTAAAGAGAATATGGAGGCTCTAAAAGATATCTTAGTGCAATATGAAGTTGCCTCTGGACAACGTGTCAACCTACAAAATTCATCGATCTTCTTCGGGAAGGGCTGTCAAGAGGAGAGGAAAACGGAGATCAAAACCACGCTTGGTGTGCAAACCGAAGCCTTGAGTGAGAGATACCTTGGTCTCCCAACACTGGTTGGAAGATCAAAGGATGGTATGTTCCGATATCTAACTGAATCCTCAAAAGGAAAGGTTAGTGGGTTGAAGGGACAGGGGTTGTCAAAGGCTGCGGGAGAGGTTCTTGTCAAGTCAGGCCTCCACGCGATACCTACCTTCACCATGAGCTGCTTTCACCTCACGAAGAAGATGTGCGGGAACCTGACTTCTATCTCTTTGAAATTCTGGTGGGGCGCAGTGAATGGCGAGAGGAAGGTGCACTGGGTCTCTTGGCAAAAAATGTGTGCAGCAAAAAGGGACGGTGGAATGGGGTTTATAGACTATGAAGTGTTTAATCAAGCTTTACTCGCGAAACAGGCTTGGCGGATTCTCCAAGTCCCCACCTCTCTATGTGCAAGGGTTCTCAAAGCAAGGTATTTCAGGGAGGACTCGATCCTCACAGCGACCTGCTCATCAACGGCATCTTATACTTTCAGGAGCATCCTGCATGGGCGGGATCTTCTTCGAGAGGGACTGATTTGGAGGATCGGAGATGGAACCCGGGTTCGAATTCACCATGACAATTGGATCCCACGAAGCAGTTCTATGAAGCCCTTGGGCCAACTGTACATGTCGGGGGTGACGAGAGTGGCACATCTTCTCTCGGCTGATGGGACAGGGTGGAACATGGGGATGCTGGAGACCATGTTTACTCCTGATGAGGTGCAAGATATCAAGCAAATACCAGTGGGAGGGCCCGGCCATGAGGATTGCTTGGCGTGGAACTACACGAAGGACGAATGCTTCTCTGTGAAATCGGCATACCATATGAAGCTGTCAATGTTAAGGGCGGGGTCCGGACAGCCGGGATCCTCGTCTTCAGTCAATAAGCATCGGGGTTTTATGGCCCTCTGGGATACACAGGTACCAGGAAACACCAAGATTCACATGTGGAGACTAATCAGAAACAGACTAGCTGTAGGAGCCGAACTCCATCGTCGCCGGATAAAACCTAGAGTTTTTTGTGCTGCGTGTGGGCGGGAGGAAACAATACACCACAGATTTTGGTCATGTCAGCATTCGGTTCTGTTCTGGCAGCTGCTTCACTCGAGATGGGAATCTCAGTGGCGATCCCACCGTCTCAGATCGGTTCCCAGTGGGTTGGCGAAATGGCTCCTGGACTGGTTCTCTAAGGCGTCGGGCGATGAGAGGGAAGTGATGATACAGGCGACATACGGTCTATGGCTAGCCCGGAATGAGGCAAGAGATGGGAAAAGAATTGCACCGCCACATGAAATCATAGCTATGGTTGTAGCTCACATGCATGAGTGGAAGGAGGTGCACGCAAATCAGAGGCAGCCGGCCACGCCACAAGCGCGCCAAAGTTGGCAGGTTCCGGCGGTGGGCTGGGTTAAGGTGAATACCGACGGTGCGGTCTCGAAGCATGGAGATAAAGGAGGAGGAGGAGCTGTAGTAAGAAATCATGAGGGTGCCTTCTTGGCGGGATCGAGCCACCACTTTCCCAACATCACCGATCCGGAAGCGGCTGGGATTCTGGCATGCAAACGGGGCTTGGAGGTGGCAAAGGTGGTCAATGCAGAAAGAATGCACGTGGAGCTTGATGCCCAGAATGTGGTGAAGATGATCAAGCAACCTTCCAAGTATCTGGGAGTAGCTGGCCCTTGGGTGGAGGAGATCAAGAACTTACTACGTTCTTTCGTAGATGCTAAGGTGTCTTGGGTTAGGAGATCCGCTAATGTTGCCGTGCATAAATTCGCTAAAGTATGTGTAGGAGATGAACTGTGTAAGGTTTGGATGGGGGCTCCCCCAGACTTTGTTTTGGATGTAATCTCGGATGACATTCCGAGCTACGATGGTTAAATAAAAGCGGCAGCAGATTCCCCTTAAAAAAAGATGATGTGCTGACCCAGTTTTTCCGAGGTGATGCTCATAAGAGTAGGATTGTGTGCATGTATTTATATAGGTTAGTATATATGTGTATGCATAAGCGTCTGCGTCTATGTTAAAAAAAGTTGAGATGGCGAAAAGTTAGCAAAATCCTTTCTTTCTTTTTTCACAAAGTGCAAAACTTACATGAAGGATGTCCCGGACCTTTGCTCGACACCGTCCCGCCGAAAGTTTAGGGGCAAGCCTAGGGTTTAAGCCACCGCCGCCACCCCGTCTTCCACGGCCAGTAGCCAGACGATCACCTCCACCCGTCGCCGTCCTCCCCGTCGTCGCACACTCCCCACCGTCGCCACCCCGACGTGCCTAAATCTCTCTTGCTCGGATGGCCCGGGGGAATCGAGAACGCCGCTCAAACCCTGCACCACGTCCTCTGCCCTCCTCCGCCTCTCGCCAGCAGCCGAATGCGTCGGCGGCCGGTGGCGGCACCGACAGAGAGGCTGTGCTTGCCCTGTGGAAGAATGCATCTGAGCACATGAGACGGGGAACGCACGCAAAGGCTCTTCGGATCCTTCAAAAGGCCGTGGACAAGCTCGGAGGCCTGGAGTCATCGCCGCCGATCCTCCTCCACGCATACAGCACCGCGCAACAGCTGACTGCCGCAATCACCGCCGACAGAAAGATCCGGGCACTCCATTTCAAGTCGGCGATCGAGGCCTCTAGGCGGGCTACCGAGATTGCGCCGGACTCGGTCGCGCTCGCCCACTCCTATGCCACCCTTCTTCTAGGAGCCACCAGGGACATGGACGATGACGACGCCATCATCGCCTTCCCGAGTATTATTGCCGAGTGCGAGCGGGGGATCCAAATTAAGGAACCGTCGGACCCCGTGCTCTATGATCTTGGTCAGAGGGACTCCGAGTACATGACCGCAGATGTTCTTGCTGCCCTGCACGAGTTGAAACAGCTCGTATAGGAAGATCTGCAGGGAATGCAGAGATACAAAGAAACCAAGTTGAAAATTGTTGACTTTCAGAAGCAGCAGCACGTGGCTGCCTCTGACTCGCCGCCATTGATAACTGGACACTGTGCTGATCAGAGGAAAGATGGCCTCGAACAATCCTATGAGGTTATAAATGATTCTGGGAAATGTGCAGATAGGGAGGCATCAGTGGAAATGTATGCTATTCACTAGCTTTTCACTCTTTCCTTTAAAGAAGAACTTTGATTAGAAAATACTTCGAATTTTGTTAGTGATTGCTTTGCTTCTTCTTTAGTATAAGCAACATGAACAAATACAGGCAGCAACAAAACTATCTTTGTTGTCAACATCCGGAAATTGCCTTTAGTGACCGAGCTCACTGGAGGCCTCTGGATTCAAAATTCAAATTTTATCGAAATTCATATTTTTACATTTCAAAAAAATCTGAAAAAAGAAGGCATAACACACATGTGTGTAAATTTTCAGGGCAAAACACGTTGAAATGAGGGCTGTGCAAAAAAGACAAATCTGGGGCTGTTTAACACATGATACTATTCATCCTCCCAGGCCATGAATTTGTCTTTTTTGTACAGGTCGCATTTCAACGTTTTTCATCATGAAATTTTACACACATGTGGGTTGCATCCTTACATACACGCATAATTTTTTCAGAATTTTTTGAAACATAGAAGTTTGAATTTGAATTTTTCAAAAATAAAGGCCTCAATGGAGCTCGGCCTCCGAAACGCCATTCTCGTCAACATCACTGGTTTCCTTTTGTCTCTGGACATTCATGTTTGAATGGCTTTAGTCTATCTGTTCATGTCAACTTTTGCAGTCAGACTCACCTTAATTCTGATGACTTTGGCTGCAGTTTTTCAACAACTGACGCTCACCCAGATAAGCAAGAGGAAGAAACTCAAGCAGAGGAAACTGTGGAAAAGCTAAATCCCAAACATTTTTCAGAACAATCCAGAAGTACTTCAGCACCTTCTGAATGTGAGTGTCTTCTGTACACTGGACACTTTGTTTCTTTGAAGCGTGCTATGTCAAATTGCACCAGCATCACAATAATCCTAGCAGTTTAACGGTGTCCTTTCCTATACACAAGTGTCAGTTGAGTAAATTGGTAGCATTCTTTTCTCACTATGGTATATAAACACCTCTATGAACAGTCATTCATACTGCAGAAAATTGATTGAGTGCCTGGTCACAACTTAAAGATTGTGAAATACTAAAACAGATTTATGTGCAAATTGATCATATTTGAATTGTGTTGCCGAATCATTACTGAGGATGGTCATGCATGACAACCTTGCCCGTTTTCATCTGCAGCCTCCCAGCTCACGAGATTTATGTGTTTTTGACATTGACATCCCAAAATTCACTTAATGTAAACAACCTACTTTTTTGGTGAAGAGGGGTTGCAATAGTTATTGAAGTATGTATAACAATCGTTTACCTTTTCTTGTTCACTATAGCCATGTCCACATATTTCCGTTTTCTTTTTCTCTGCCCACACATTATCCTGTGGATGGCAAACGCAAGCTTGTTATAAATGGATTGTATGCCAGATATTTTCTTGCTGCTATTTTCATCTGAACATATTTAAAGCTGTTACCTTCATATTCAGTTACTGGCGCAATCCAATCAGAAATTGTACGCATCCAGGACCAGGATGAAAACGATTGTGACAGACGTTTCCTAGAAGACCTGCGCCAAAGCATTGGTACACCAGTACTGTCTTTTTGCTGCTGATTTCCTTCTTGCTTCCCAACAAGCTAATATCTTGGTCCTTGAACAGCCACAGATACTGCATGTATCCATTCAACAACCAATTAGCATCATAATAACCCATATGCTGTGTTTCTCTCTAAAAAAAACCCATATGTTGTGTTAATGTGTTCCTTATTGCTAGTTCACTACAGATGCTTAGTTGTTATTCATATATCAAAGAACATGCTTTCCTCGTGCCCACCATGTAATTTAAGTAGTTTATGTTGAGCAATTGTATGTAAGGCTTAATTGTATGGTGATATTATATTACCCTGATAAATAAGAGTTCGATTATCACAAACAAATCTTTGATGCCTTAGGAAATAGAGAAGATCAGTTTCAGGGAGAAAGTAGTTTGTACAAACTGACTCTAATGTAAATATATAATCAATACAACAATATGTAATGAAGCTGATAAGAGCTGCAATTACTGGCTATCAAAATGATCTATAGAAGCAGCAACTTATACGATATGTTTGATCAGGACCTATGATACTATGTCTTCTTCCGTATTGCTTTACTGTTGTTGTACATTTACAACTGCATCCTTTATATCAACAGTATTATCAACAGTATGCTATGATAATTGTATCCTTCATACCAACAGTAGGTATGATATCAACAGTATGTATAATTGTATCCTTCGTACCAACAGTATGCTATGATAAATGATATTAACACTGTCTAGTCTCTTTGTCATCTTAGTTGTTTACAATAATCTTTTGAGGTTATGATCCCTGTACTACAGTTGCAGCATGTATTTCAAATGGGGAAGTAGTTCATGGGTCTGGTCTTAAAAGTGATGATGACGACAAGAGTTGTCTCTTGAATGTGATTATCCAGGTAACTATCTGACTTTGGCACATGCATATGTGATTAGTTTCACATAATGATCACTATTCTTCTCTACATTCAGTCATTATGGCATTTAAGTGGATTCCGAGAGGAATTGCTTAAAACATCTTCACGCCATAAACATGCTGGAGATCCTCGCGCTGTTTCTTGTGTTGTATGTGCGTTATGTCATATTTTTACCGAGTTAAGCAAAGTATCTAAGGGGGGAGGAGAGGCTGTTGCACCTACTTCTTTGAGGATGGCTTTGAGCATCTCATTCCCCGCTGAGAAGTTAATTCGGACGGTAATATTTCTGTCTTTTTATTCATAGTTTCGTGCCTACACATATTTATACATAATTTTGTTATCAGACTGATCACTATCTACAAATGACTCCTTTGTCTACCTGATACTCTTTGACCATGATCAGGGACAAATGAATGATGCATCTGAGGTATTGGAGTCAATCTTAAGACGCATGCATGATTCATACACTTATCGTGCTGACTACCTTGCTGAATCTCACGAGCGCAATTGTGGTGGCTCATGGGACTGTGCAAACAATGATTGCATTGCACATGATATGTTCGGTGCAGACGTCTATGCAAGGATGATCTGCTACAATTGTGGGCTGGAGTCTAGCCAACATAAATATACATCATTTCTCCACAATATCAATACTTGTTCACTTAATTTTGCAATGGTTAGTTGTGTTCTTCTACTGGTTTATTACTGTATTCTGTATTTTATGGTTGCTGATATGTTGCGTCTGGGTTTATTATTTGTTCCATGGTTCAGAGGATCTGTCCAGGCAAACCATTTGATGATATTTTGAAGGCTGTGATGATGGATGTCCACAGAACTTGTGATCCTGATGTGGGTGGCTGTGGAAAATCAAATCATATGAGCCACACTCTCTCTAGTTCCCCTCATGTTTTCACAGTTGGTAAATGTCTTTCTTTTCGATATATATATCCATATTTGGTCTGGAGATTCTAACAGACATTTGGTCATGTAGTACTCTTAAACTTTTTTGCATAGTGCTTTGCTTAATGTTTTTTAGGATTTTGCCTGCTGAAAAGGTTCTTGAGTCGCCAAGCCGTGTCATGACATCTTAGTGTCTGATTAGTTGGCGGCTAGCTTGGACTGATCGAACCTAGTCGAGTGTCTAGTTAGGTGGGCTTCACAAAAACAGAGAGAGGGGGATTATTAGTCGAGTACCAGCAGCAAACCACCAACGCAGCGCAGGCTAGTGGACTAGGCCGTCGATGACTAAAAAACGTTCGCTGCTGCCCACAGAATTGATCATTAAAGCAAATACTATAAAATCTGCTTGTATGCTCTTTTGTTAATGGGATTATTAATCAACATGAATCTCTTCTTACCCGTTTAACTTTTGTTTTAGCTTTGGGATGGCAGACTGGAAATGGGAGCGTAATGGACATGCTACCTCATATTTTGGCTGCCCTTGGGACTGAGATAGACATCAGCGTTATCTACCCCGGTACAAGTCGACGGAGCAAACATTCCCTGGTGTCAATGGTAGGCCTGTAAAAGACCCCTCTTTGCTCTTTCAAAACAATGTGAAATGTGTTTTGCTCGTAAAATAGATCTATGTATGCAGGTATACATTTCCTGTTATACTGATACGATCATACTCATTAGACACTTAACATGGCCTGGTTTGCTATTTTTGCATTCAGGCTTGCTTCTACAGCCAGCGCTATATCTGTTTTGCTATCGATGGCGAGCACTGGGTCATGTATGATGACCAGACTGCTAAGGTAACCAGATATAAACCCTGCACCTACCAAAGTGAAGTTTTTTCCTGATTTTTCGCTTACTATGACCTGGCTTTTGGTCTGTCCAGGTTGTTGGTGATTGGATTCAAGTGCTCATTATGTGCGAGGAAGAGGAAATGCAACCTCTGCTTCTTTTCTTCGAAGCTGCAAATTGATTGATTGTTCTTCTGCGGAAAAGTTTCGGCTTAAGGAAGTATGTTGATTTGACATGAAGCGTTGGAATGCTCTTTTTAGTTTTGGCATATTAGTCTAGTTAAATTGTTAACTGTGTCCCTTTTATGGTTTATGGTTTATGATTGGTCCACCGCATCTCATCTAATCGCCCATATAGAACTTGGTGCAAAGTGTACAAGATATGAAATATAAACAAGTTTTGCACTAGTGTGTGACATAGCGTAAGAAGATTTGATATGGAACATGGCAATATATAATCATGGAGAAATAGATTGGTCAAGATATGACAACTGTAACAGTACTCAACTTAGATCCACGATTGTCAACTAAGCATAACAACACATAGTCCGAAACATACAATAAACGAAATATGTATGTGGCAACCGTGTGGTAGATTGCTGAGCTGCCAAACACATCGATCGACGTTTGATTCGAATCGAACGATCCAGTCAAAATGGCTGGCAGACATACCATCGCTCTAGCCAGTGTCTCCCTGATCCAAAAACCCCGTCGCCGCCAGCCTCCTCCCCCACCCCACCGTGAGCCACCTGCTCCGGCGCTTCCACTGTCCCGACCCCGCCAGTGCGCGCCACCGTGCCGACCCTCGCCGGATCGCCGCTACCGGTCAGACCCCGCGGCGCCCTGACGATGCCCGCTTCCACTGCCTGGGCCATGTCACCTTGCGTCACCGGCCCAGCGAGCCTCCGCCGCTCCACTGGCCTATCGCGTCGCATCACCATCCCCGTGCCGACGCCTAGCTCGTCCATCACGTGACTACATCTTTGATTTCAGTGGAGAATTTGAGGATCTAAAAGATCTGGCAGCATGGAGGAGGAAGATGGCCGAGTAGCAGTAGTAGTTTAGTGGTTTGCACGAGTTGGGTTGGAGCAACTGTGCAAGTGTGCATAGCAGATCTGTCTGGTACTTTTTTTCTGGTATTAAAGATGTGCACGAGTTGCTGAATTTAGAACTCACATGAAAATTTACTAAGGATGCAAGTGAACAGCAGCTAAACATACATAGCAGATGTGATTGCAAAAGAAAAGAATCTCTCAAGGAGAGGATACTTCAGACACCATAGCTGCTCTAATGGATGATTCAGAGGCCATGGAGCGGGCCAACATAAACGCATGCCTGCACCTCCTCCACCATTACCACTTATGTTCCTAGTATACCACTAATCACCATTACCAATGTGCTAACCACTGCACCGAGAATGGTCTCTTCTCATGTATACATGCTTGCTTGAGCGCAATGTATCTGAAGAATAGTTAACCTCGTTGCCTTTCAACAGTTACTGCAAACTTAGGATTGTTAATTAAGTATGATTGTTTAGTGCAGATGGTGAACCAAAGAGGATGGTGGTGATTGAGAAGGATGCCCATTCTGAGGTTTCTCTGGTGGTTAGTAACGACAATTTTGGAATGTGTCTTCTAGAGAGAGGGGGGGGGGGGGGGAGGGAGGGAGGGAGAGAGAGAGAGAGAGAGAGTTGTTCCTGGATAAGTCAGTATAAAACTTGTTTGTCCATCCATGGCTCATTCTTTAATGGGGATGCATATATTATTCTTGTACGAACCAAATTAGTCATGGGACAATAATTTATACTGCATGTAAAAAATACTATTTTGTTTTCTTTCTATAGTAGGAACTTGAGCAACTTGTGAAAAAAGTTACTAAAATATAACCGGTAACTTGTGTGTAAATAGTATGATAATATACACACTGCAGACATAATAACTTACGTACAAACATAGCGATAATTTTTTAGCCGAGAGAAAATATTTGACCTAGAGGAAAGGCTGTTAAAACATACCCTTGGTAACTTCTATGTAAATAGAATGATAAAATATGCACCGCATATCTGATAACTTACCTATAAACACCGCGGTAACATTGACCAAAGAAAAAGAAGTTGAAAAACATCCCCCCGTAACTTCAGTGAAAATTCCATGATAACTTACATACCACAAGTGCCATAACTTATGTAACCCACGTGCGCTAACTTTAACCCCGGAGAAACAAATTGTTGAAAATATACCCCGGTTACGTCTGTTTAAACAACATGAAAATATACCACGTGCGCTAACTTATGCACAAATTCCACAATAACTTTGACTCGTGAGAGAAAATTTGTTGAAAAATATATCACTAATAACTTATGTGAAAATGAGACGGTAATATATGACCGCATACACGATAACTTACGATAAACACCACGATAAATTTGACCAAGGAGGGAGAAAATTGTTGAAAAACACATCATCGATAAATTATGTGAAAATAGCATGGTAATATATGAACTGCATAGCCAATAACTTACGTAGAAACACCGCGGTAACTTTTTTTGACCGGAAGAAAAAGTTGTTGAAAACATACCCCCTATAAACTATGTGAAAACAATATGGTAATAAACGATCTGTATGCATGATAACTTACTTACAACCACCGCGGTAACTTTTTTGGCCGGGAGGAAAAAATTGTTGAAAACATACCTCCGATAATTTATGTGAAAATAACACAATAATATACGAGACACTTACTTGATAAATTATGTACAAACACCGCGGTAACTTTTTTGACCAGAAGAAAAAGTTGTTGAATAATCGAATAATATAAGCTCGATAACTTATGTGTAATTAGCTCGGTAACTTGCTGAAAAACATACCGTCGCTAGCTTATGTGTAAAAGTATGCTAATATACCTCCCTCATACTCGATAATTTACGAACAAAACACTGCGGTAATATTGACCAAGGGGAGAAAAAGTTGTTCAAAAACATAGCCTTGATAATTTATGTAAAAATAGAATGCTAATATACAAAGTGTTCACTGATAACTTATGGATAAACACCGCGGTAACTCTGACGAAGAGAGAAATAGTTGTTAAAAAACATATCCCGGTAATTTTTATGTAAATAGCATGGTAATATAAGAATTCAATACCTAATAATTTAAGTACAAACACCGTGGTTACATTTTTGACCAAGGAGAAAAAAGTTGCTGAAAAATATAGCATGATAACTTCCATGTAATATACAAACCTCATACCCGATAAATTAAGTATAAACACCACAGTAACATTATCCCGACAACTTCTATGTAAATAGTATGATAATATACGAACCTCTGCAATGATAACTTAAGTAGAAACAATCTGGTGATTTGCATCTGAAAAAGAAGGGAAGGAAACGCCCGAATTTGTGAACCATCTGAACAGGTGTAAAATCTGCAGAAAAGTTCTAAAACCCGGAAGTGAGTTTGTCGGTTTGGTTTTTCAGTTATAGATCGTTTTTTTCGTCGCTCGATCTCGTGTCATGAAGGTAGTGTGCAAGTTGTATGTACTCAATAAGCTGGCCTAGCCCAACTGGTTGTCATAGCTCAATTTACTATAGGAGGTTTGTTGGTTCGATCTCTCTCCCACCCCACATTTCCCCTTTTTCAGACTACAAGCAGTATGTGTGTTCAAAAGTGCAGAGGCCCAGAAAATCATGAGGGGCCCAGCAGGAGGGGTTCGTGCGGAGGGATCGGGTTGGCCCATAGAATCGGGAGAAGGGAGAGGTTTCGTACGGCAGGAGTGGGTCCGTTCAGTCGTTTTTGCAATCGGGCACACGATTGACAGTTACTCCCTTCATTTTTATATACAAGGCCACAAATTCATATTACAGGTACCAAGGCAGAAATTAATAGCCACTTAAGCCAATGTTGCAAACTACTACCTCTCTCTCAGTTTACAGGGCGTGCGCATACCCTTAGGTCGTCAATTTGACCAACCTAATGCAAGTCATATATTACAAAAAATATACCAACATAAACTTTGGAGTTTCTACTTTCAAAAGGTGTAATTTTTGTGTTATATAGTTTATATTAGGGTGATAAAATTGGTAACCTAGGTATACGCGCAGGACTTGTAAACTGAAACGGAGGTAGTAGTCTTTTCTCCTCGCTTGACGTGTGAATTAATGTGTACTAGTAGAATGCCCGTGCGTTGCCACGGGCTTCTGAAATATCTTGGTGAAGTTATATAAATATAATATATGCTAAATTTCACAGGTAGAGATAATATAACACGATCACAATTGTATAAAAATTGAAGTCCACTAAAAATGGCAAATTGACAATATATACATATAAAGTGACGATTCAACTAAAAACCATGTCTGACAAGCTATCTAAAAAAAGGCATCGAGCGCTCCAGAATTTTCCTCGAGAAGCTGTTGGCAGGCGGCGATGGAGCTGAGGATTATCCCTCCACACAGTGGCGTAGCTAGGATTTTAGGTCAGGGTGGTCCAATGGACATAATTTTTTTGTACCACGAATGCAAAATATCCACATATTGGTATATGATTTCCAAAAGCACATATTAATAGGGTCTTGCAAAGCACACGAAAAATCATGGTTTAGGTCCTAAATTTGCCCAAAAGAAAATAACACACCTTATTTGTCGGGAAAATCTTGATTATAACATTCTCATTTACTCTGAAGAAAGCATATCACTTAATGTATGTGATGCAATGTCTTCGGTTCTCTTCATTTTGCAACAATTATACAATAAAAGGAATTTCAGTTTACCAATTGTCAGTTCAAATGAACTCATGTAATCATTGATCTCAACTTATCAATTCCAAGTTGCGAAAAACTTTAAAGTTTGCACTCAGGGCTAAACTTGTTCAAACTATAAAGGTGAAATTATATTTTACCTAAGGGATTTGGAAATCATACTTCGAATTAGAAGAGATGTGAAATCCGTGGAGAAGTGGAGCTCCTTCCTTAACTGACAAATCTTGTTGTTGTCTTGCGGCCTCCGGCTCAAGATAGCCTACCTCCGCCCTGCGTCTTGCTAGTGTCGCCGGCCAGCTGGCCGCGGGTCGCCGGCTCACTGGTCGGTGATCACCGCCTTGCTAGACGCTAGGGCTTCTGTATCTTTGAGATTGGCCAACCTTGTGTCGCCCTGCGTCGGTTCGAGTCCTCCAACGGTTCAGCGTGCGACGAGAAAAAAATTCAGAGAATTGTACGAGCTACTCTCTCCATTCGGAAATACTTGTTGGAGAAATAGATGTATGTAGACATATTTTAGTTATAAATACATCCATTTCATTTATTTCCGTGATAAGTAATTCCGGACAGAGGTAGTAAAAAGGAAGGAAACGAACGATCTGATCGTGCAGACGTGGTCCTGTTCGTGACTTGTTGGATTTGGGCCTTGACCCAACTCTTTTTTCACATATTGTAGCGAGGTAATGGGCCGCATCACAGGGTGGTCCATGGACCACCCTGGCCACCCCCTGTGGCTACGCCACTGACTCCACAGCCAGTCCACTCTCTGAACGTCATCCACTCCCCTGCCCGTGTCGCCCTCCTCTTCCCCGCATCGCCGCCGGCCGCCGGCCTCCGCCCTCACCCCCGCAGCTGCCGGCCTCCGCCCTCACCTCCCACTGCCGCGCCCTCTCATCCCCTCCCCTGTTCTCATCAGAAAAGAGAAGTGGCAGATCGAGAGATCAGGCAGCGGCCAGTCCACTCCTCTCCCTCGGCCGCGGAGTTGCTCCCAACGGGCCACCCGGACCCGTCCATCCTCGAGCGTCTCCTCCGCCTGCTCGCCTCCCGCGGCGTCTTCTCCGAGCACACAGCCGACGGCAATCGGAGGCGGTACGCGCTGACCGCCCTGAGCACTTCGTGCGCGCCCACGCCGGCGTCCCCGCCCACGCCTACTACGGCCAGTCCACGCCGACGGCGATCAGATGCAAGCACAACCGGCTCCCTCTCTCCCACCGCCGCCCCCTCCCATCCCCTTCCTCCACTCATCCGACGACGTGGACTGGGATTACAGGTTCTCATGCATTTGCAGTGTATTGACATTGTCATTGTGGTTTCAGTAGAAATGACCTTCTTCCTAATTAGTAACAGAGATCAAAGTTAATATATTTGTGATATTTTCGTGTAATATTATTGTTTGCAATGAGACTACTTGGGAATACAGAGTACTGTGTTTTTTTATAACTGAAGAGGGAGTATAAATCGTCCAGTGTGTACAGTATAGATTGAGTATAAACATGATAACCTACTGTGATATTTTAGCTGGCATCATATTCGCGATGGTCTGCAAGCTATCATTATTGTCATATGTGATATTTGATTTTAGTGGTGCCATTTTTGTTCCCCTTATAAAAGCTGTGATGTGCCGATTGACAGTTTAATAGTTGTTTCACTTGGCAGGCCAGAAGGTGGTTTACAATATTTTTGTTATATTCTAGTAATACTGAAAAATGCCCACAGCACAGCTTATGCAGAGAGCAAGTGATCATTGTTCTTTCTCCCGTCTGTCCTAATCGCTAATTCACTGGAATCTTAATGTGCAGACTGATACAGAAGCAAAGTGTTTCAAGGCACATAAATCCAATGATGAGAGTGGTAGTTTCAGAAAAGATGCTGAAGCTGATTCAAGAAATGCTACTAAGGCTGTTGATCAAAATCCTCCACCACCAAAGCCATAGCCTTGCAGAAAGGGTCAGTTCAATGCACAATTTTCAGTTTTGACTATTCTGAATGTATTCTTTTTGAATTTGCGTATTCTTATACACCCCATGGATACACATTCACACTCCCCATTACAGAAGCTACAAATCTGGTCGCTGAAAATCTACTTTTTTTGACGGGCACGGCGTGAGAAAATAATCAAGCGGATGAAAATTCTCCAAGACCCTGTCCCTGGATGTAATAAAGGTGCATATTAATCTCAACAAGAATTATATATATTTTATGTTTACATTCTGTCCCACCAATGTCCAGATATGTATTGAAAAGTAAGGATTATAAAATTCAATTAAGGGGGAAATAAGAGACTATACAGAGACCTCCACATATGATAAATAATATAAAGATGTAGTTTCAATATTGTGTGGTGGTCCAGTATCGCACCCTTTGGAAAAAAAATTCAGGGAGGTATTTGGGTCCAATCTGTAACATCAATCCAGTGTGGTATATCATTGCTGCTTTCACCACCTGTACCATTAATCCAGTGTGGTATATAATTGCTGCTTTGCTCATCTGTACCATCAATTATCAAAGAACCAACGGCCACATTTCATTGTTGATTAACAGTGACTAATTTAACTTGAGATGCAAATAACCCATTGGTGTAACTGTAGTTCTAATACCAAAGATAGTCTCCGGTCATGATCAAGCAACCAGAGTTATTCTGCTTAAGGGAAATAAATAACATAGTAAAAATAAATAAATAACAATGCTTGTGCCTGCTTTGGGGCCGCATCATAAATATTTCTCTCATGTAGAACACTCCAGTGGAGTCTAGTTTTACAACAACAGAGTGACCCAGGCAGTGTGCAATATTTGTGTAGGAAAACAAAGCCGAATTTAGATGTAGTAGATGATTGATTACAAAACAACAAAATAATAATATACATAAGCAAACCAGCAAAACGAAAAATAATGTCACATACAGCAAAATTTCGCAACTTGCAAAGTCTCAAATTCGAGGCAATATTATTATTACTTGACTTGTAGTATAAACATAATAAAGTTCAATTGGTAACATCGAAAGATAGAGATCTGTACAAGAACACCAAAGAGCACCAAATTATATGTAGCATAAGAGTAAATCCCTGTCATATATAAGAGCGGACTTCAGCCTGTAAGGACTTCCTTATAGACGATGTTCTTCATCGAGGTCTGTAAGGACAAGGCAGGTCTTTTTTGCTTCTTTGATTTACTGCTTTGCTTCTTGCCATTCTCCTTCTCCTTCTCCTTCTCAATGAGGATCTTTATGTTTCTCTTCGCGGTGGCTCGAGACAATGCGACATAGAGTTGACCATGAGAGAACACCGGATTAGGTAGGTACACGCCAACGAATCGTCTGTCCTTGAGCCTTGTTAATCGTCATAGCAAAGCTAAGCCTTACAGGAAATTGCTTCCTCTTGAACTTGAATGGAAACATGTCGTTGTCAGACGGGCATAGGGGTATTCGAGGAAGGAAAACCCTCCTACCCGCGTGTTGTCCAATCACGATTTCTGCGTCGATGGCGTTCCTCTGGAAACCTCGCACCACAAGCCTCGTCCGTTACATGACCATTAGCCGGATCAATGTTCCTCAGAAGTATGACAGGGCAGTTGAGCTTCAGTTTGAGTGCATGCGGAGGCAGACCGTTGGGAGTCAATCCATTAAGGAACTTGGGAGCGTAGTAGCCATATGGGTCGTCCTCTGCACTGTCAAAGCTATGGTAGATTACTTCTTCTCCCCGAAAACGTTCTACCATGCGTATGTTTATCTTTTCAACGTTGTCGTTCGTGGTGGAGAGGATTGCGCGAGAAGTCATGTAATTCGGATCAGACATGTTGTCATGTAGTCTCGGAAACACATGGTCAATCAGCTTCTCCAGGTCGTCACCCTCGCCTGTAGACGGCACACAAATATCTTCAGGGAGTCGTATGTTTCCTTAATCGTCAACTTCCTCGGTGCCATTGCCTACCCTTAGCAAGTAATCCGCAAACCAGGTGTCATTATGAGCCCTCATGTTGGTGACGAGCCTTAGCTGGCGCATACCCTTCCAGAGATGTGAACTTTGGAGGGTTGCATCGATTATCTGACCCCGGGATCCTCTCCTAACGACCGGAAGCACTCACAAGTCCCCGCCAAACACAACAGCTTTTACCTCCAAAGGGTCGGTCCGTCTTCCCATGATGTCGCGCATCTTTGTTGTCCGATGCCTCGACCGCTTGTCGCTTAATCATGGTGGCCTCGTCCCATAGTATCAATGAGGCCATCCTCAGTAGCTTGGCGGTACCACTCTGCTTCGTGAAGGTGCATGAGGCGCCGTCGTCGCAGCTCAGTGGGATCTTGAACCTCGAGTGGGCAGTCCTACCTCCAGGCATGATAGAAGCGGCGACGCCTGACGTCGCGGTAGCGATAGCGATGCTTCCCTCGCTTTGAACCTTGGCGAGTAGTGCCCTGTACAGGAAGGTCTTCCCTGTACCTCCCGGGCCATCAACAAAGAACACCCCCCCCCCCATCACCACGTTCAACTGCAGCTAGTATCTCGTCGTATGCAGCCCTCTGCTCCAAGTTTAGCGACGATGCCAATTTAGTGTCGTTGATGTCAAAATCGACGGTGGATTCCTCGATCACCTCTCTGGCCTCGCCCTCGGTTGGGTCGAATGCATCATCAATGCTTGGAAGAGCAAAATCAGCTATGTCTTTGCCCATGGACTGCAACATACCCCTAATGTCAAGCAACACCATCTGCTCCACCTCAACCGGGCATGTGTGTGATCGGCGATAGTCATCAGACATAGGCTCGAAGTGCCTATCCCATAAACCACGCCGTCGCCCGGCTCACAGTGCACCAAAATTGTTGCAAAGAGCCTCCTGAGCGAACATGGCATCGCCCCATCGCTTCTGCTTCTCGGTAAAGACAATCGTCGGCGTGTTATACGCCTCGATGAGTCCCAACCTTTCGGCAGCCTCTCTAAAGCTCCCGCGCATAGCCTACCGTCCACGGTGAGTGTCCTCATAGGATGTCTTGCCCGCAACATGGTTTAGCAAAGACACGCAGATAGTATCGCTCCCCCTCGGCAGGATTGGCAGACACAATTCGACCTATCTAATAACGCTCCACCCGCTCTTTCCAATACTTCTTACCCTTCTGCCATGTGAACCTTCCAGGAAAATCCTTGTACAATATATTCCTAGCCCACGGGTGGTTTTGGTTAGCTTTGAAATACTCACAACATGGATTTGGAAGCATTGTCGAGGCGACTACGTCGGTCAAGTGAGCTTGCTCATTGAATGCCACCGTGCATATTCGGGAGATGAAGAGGCAAGCTGTAGGACAAAGCGGCTCATTGGCACACAAGGGAAGCCAAATATCCTCCACATCGCCTCCGGAGGAGTAACCCACCTCGGCGTCTCACGTATCTTTTGATCTCATCAATGTTACCATTGGCGTCGGGCTGGTCGATGCTAAAAGAAGCCCTATCATGGCCCTTGTATATGTACTTGTAAAGGTATTTGACGGCATTTATGCTGGAGCAAACCTCAACGTTGATGTGGCAATTGAACATTCGCAGAAGGTAAGGGCTATACGGCACAACCCATCTGTTGTCCAACATTTTACCCTGGACCTTAGCCTGCCGACCATCATCTCGACGACGATAAACTGGGTATGAGTCCTTGCCCTGTGCCGTGTTTTCATTGAATGGCCGCGAGTATCTGCACTTGCACTCGTTCTGTTGCATGCACACATTTTTGGGGTTGAGAGCACCACATGGTCCGTGCATCATATGTTTCACTACTAAGGCGTGGAGTTCAGGATACTTCTGCTTGTCTGGGAGCTCGGCAGAAATGAGTCGGTCGTCTTTGCTCGAACGACAAGCTCATAGGCGTAATCCATGATCAACAAAAAGTGTGCATGGGGAGGCCCTGCTCGAACTCGACTACGTATACATGTGCGACAACAACACCTGTGATATTCTTCTTGAACAACATCTCTTTCATAGCCTCTAGCTTGCCATGGAACACACGAGCCACAAGATCAGGTCGGTCTTGCGCTGTCTGACCAGGAAGCAACTCATTCGTTATCTCTTCCCAGTTAGGGTTGCAGGTCATGGTCAAGAAGATGTCAGGCTTCCCGTAGGTATGGACAATTGCCATGGCATCCATATGTCTCTGTTTCATGTCGCGGTCGCCACCTGGGTATGTTCCAGGGAGCACAATCCTTACTCCAACAGCGCTTGCTCGGGTCTCCCCGGATGTAATTGCATCAACAACTCCCTTATATAGGTCGGCACGGATCTTTGTCTGGTTCTTCCTGTACCATTTCAACCTACAACTCTCAATCTTGATGTACATGTCCACCCCATTCTTTGGAGCAATCGTGCTCCACAGAGTATGGGATTGAATATACCAGGTCGTGTCTGCAGCATGTAACAGTAGTAGTCTCTCACGGAGACGCATAACCTGCTATTCCCCTCTGCATATGGATGAGTAACGCGGACATTAGGATTCATACGAGAACTATACAATTCATCTAAACGACATAATACGCATAAGGCTTACCTGCATCCTGATCATCATCATCATCATCATCATCATCATCACGTCTACCTCTTGGTTGTTGCACAACCGGCCAAGGGACATCACGTTTAGGTAGTTTCGGATGCCAACCGAGCTCACCCCTTGGGTAGAATAATGGGTAAGAGAGCGGGTCATACGAGCCAGACGTCACATGTATACTGTGCCTCTGGTTGTCGTTCCCGCAAAGTGTAATCCTTCGATCAACTCTCTTCGCTAGGTCAGTGCCCTCCACCCAAATTGCAGCGACCTCCGATGATAGAGGTCTATTATACTTCCTTTGATCTAGTCTCTGGTCCGTGTTGAGGTCTATCCTGTAATCGTTGAGGTTGTCCTTGTGGGCACCCAAACTCCTAAACTGCTGGGAGTATGGGTTTTCCTTGAGTATGTCCACTAACTTTCGGACGACATTCTGATCTAATTGCTTGGTGGCAGGCTGGCGATGGGTTAGGCCTGGGTCGTCGTCGTAGAAGTACAACTGTAGATGCTCTGGACGGGATGTTGTCCCGAAGGAATGAACATTGTGGTAGATGGTGTCGTGCGCCCGGAAGGTGTACACCCCAGACTTCATGTTTGTGTAGCTTTCATCCAGGCTGACGCCGAGCGTTGTGAAGGAGAAGTGGCCGTTAAAGAACCGTGTGTTCTCCCGAAAATGCCTAGAGTCCGCATCCGTGCTAGACCAGAGCCTCATTAGCTCCGGGATGGGCTCCGGTTGCTTCACCTCGATCTGCCCACTGCGACAGCAGAATCCCGGGGCCTCGAACACAAACTTCTTGGCCTTGAAGTGGTCGCAGTTCGCAGCGTGCTTGAGGATGTGTGTACTGTCGGGGAGGTTTGAGTACACATAGTCCAACGGATCATGGTCGACATAGGTATTGTGACTTGAGTCTTCCAATTCGTCGTGCTCCATGTCATCAACAACCGAGCCTGCAAACAATGTTTCTAATTAATGCGATACTCCCAACGTGTGGATCTTGCTCAAGCTGGTGTACATACCTTCACCAGCAAACATGTAATACTCATCGTCGAAGAGGTTGTCAGGGTTGGCATTATCATTCATGAGACCACTAAGGTAAGCGTCCATGTCGTCTGCGCAGGTGCCGAATCAATAAATGAGGGTTCAGTGTCAAGGGATGCAAGGAGAGTAAGGATGGGAGTGTTACCTTCACTCCTGATCGTGTACTCCGGCGTGCTAGATGAGGTCGAGGCACCGTGTGCTTCAAGTACGGTTGGTTGTCCCGTTGAGCTCATTTTCGGTATGGAGATGGTCCTGGCGGTTGGGGTCTTCACCCTACTTGCAAAGCTTTCATTACGGCGATCTAGCAGAGCCTTCCTCTCACCACGTGGCACCTGCGTACATGATTTTCGCTTGCCAATCTTCTGACGCTTCTTCACCGCCATACCTCCCTTGCAAGCTCGCTCTCTCGTCCTAAGCTGAGCTCTGGACTCATGCCTCTGCTTGTCAGCTGCACTATCCGCTATTGTTAGCGGATCACTGGTTTGCTGGTCGACACTTTTTAGGTGATCATCGTTTTCGATGAGGTCGCCATCTACAGCACCATCACCAAAGGTTCTACTTAGGTATGCACCTGCAACATTTTTGAATTATCATAAATAACTGTTGAATGATTAAAAAATGAAAGCTGATTGCTGATGGGACAACTACCATCGGTTTCGGTGTTGCGAATGTATGTGGGGGACGACATGACGGTAGGAGCATAATCTATGTGTTCACCATGGGATTGTTGCGTAGGATCCAACATGATGATATTATTGTCCATCGTACTGCAACTGTAGGCGGCTACACCGATACGGAGCAAGTAAATATTTGTTTAATGCATATGAACAAAAGATGTGGAGTACACATGCGAGAAATACCGTAAGTTTTGAAGGTGTGACCGCATGTGCTTGCCACATCTGAGGTTGCTAAATCAGGACGAGGCATCGCAATGGATTCAGCACACGGGGTGTTCCGCATAGCTTTCTCCCGTTGTCGGCGCTGAGCACTCATCTCCCCTTTCTGCTCTGGTGTCAAGCTATCTCGATGTTTCTGATCCGTCTCACGTCTTTGCGTGTTTATTTGTTCCTTCTTCTCCTTGTAAGTGGCTCGCCTCTTTGCATTTATAATATCTCTTTGCTGTTGTGATAAGACATGACCAGTGCTTGTGTCGTCTTGTGTCTTCTTCTGATAAGCTGCTCGCCTCTGTGCATTTATATTTTCTCTTTGTTCTCTTGTGTCATGTTGTTTCTTCTTCTGGTAAGATTCCTGTCTGCGTGTGTTCAACTTATTGATCTGTTCTTGGTACCCTTCGTCTTCTTTTTTCTTTTTATAAGCTGCTCTTCTCCGTGCGTTCTTGGCATCCCGGGCCCTTGTAGCTGGATCTGTTATTGTACACATATATATACACATTAGCATCTGAACCAGAACATTCAAGATAAATGATCTCACGGTTGACTGGAGCTACAGGTTAATCGTATTTACCACTACAATCATGCACCATGAGGGCTACAATATATCAATGATAAAACAAACCAGATTACGAGCAAGTGGACCGTGAGATATACCTGGACTCCCTTTGGGGAGTTCTATGGTTTCGGCAGAGGGGATTGTAGCTTCATGTATAACCAGGCCGCTCGACGGTTGTGGGTCAGATGCAATGGCATCTGAAATATTATTCAAATTAGTAAAAACCAATATCAGAGGCATTTAAACCTTTTTGATGAGTTATAAACAGGCCGCTCGATGGTTGTGGGGCACATCCCATGGCTTGCGAAAATGGATTTTTCAAAATAGTAGAAACCAATCTTGAAATCAAATTACTAAAAACCAATATTGTTCAAATTCCATATACCCGGACCCTCGCTCGGGAGTATATCAACATTGGTGATATCACCAAGAGGGCGTCGGAGGTTATTTGTTGCCTCAATTTGTCGCTGTCGGTGTTGCTTATAAAGATTCACCCTTTCCCACCGAGAACCAAACGGGGTCAAGTCATTTGAGGACATCACTGTCACAGACAACTATCATTGGAAAAACAGATCAACAAGTACCGTCTACTATATTTAACATACTTTAACCTACAATATCTCAGACCCATTAACATCAACTATTTGGAAAGCCCATGACTCAGCACTAAGGAAGCGCCGGAGATTAAACCCTCGATATTTGTGATAACTAAACATATATATGCAAAAAATGTTGGATTTATTCCTTCCTGCTTTTAAATAGTTTTTAGTTTTGCTGATTTTCCTCTGGTACTGAAGTGATTTATGTTGTTGAATGCACTCATCAGGTTACAAAACGTGCAGAAAACCGATCACATGCTCACCAATACTCCAACGAGGCATCACTACCTGGGTTCCTAGTTCATTGAAAAGACAAACATCAAAGTCTGGAAGATATTTTAGAAATGATGAAGTCGACGTCCAACAAGAAGCTCAAGGAGTTTTATTGGGCCACATTAAAATCTGTGAGCTCATCGGAATAGGGCAGTAACCTTTTCATCCCCTTGCATACTATTTGAGGAAAGAGTTCTTAGAAAACAGTTGAGAAGTACTGTGCATCTCCATATGGCATTGTAGAACAAAACCGGTGATTTACTAAAAAGTGATTTACACCCTCGCTCTGCCATCTATAAAAATTGTGACCATCGAATCTTGCATTTCTCCATATCAAGAACGGGAGTATATATTCTAATCGCAGAGATTTACCTCTTTTACAGCGATTCTAATACCATTTTCTTCCTTAAATCTAACAGCTCGATGCCTCGCTCGTACATAAGAAGGCCATGTGTGCATCGCTGGAGCTATAATGAACAGTTGGGGCTACTACATAAGAACAGTTGCGGCACTCACCAACAAAGGTAAAGTTGCAAATTGTGAAGCATGCACAAATTACTGCCCTATGGTTTAAACTCGGTCGAACAGCAGTAGGTGCTAACCTGTTGCTCGCAGCCGCGGCGGCACCGGTGCCTCTTGCTCCGATGGGAAATTTTGAAAGAAACAGGCCTCGCCCACCCGCTCCAATGGCAAACTGGTAGGATCCCAAACCGAGACCTAGAAGCATGGAGAAACAGGCCTCGCCCGTCCCACTCAGAAACGTTTTGAAAATTTGTTTTTTGTTGTATATGGAAGGCGTGAGATGAACAGAGTATGATTGGTCGTTTTATTTTTGGGCATCGGAGGTGTAAGATGGAAAGAACTAAAAGATTGATTGGCATTGTATATCTGTTTGCGATTGCGATGTGATTTGATTCCTGTTGTATATGGAAAGTATTATTTGGAAAGAATAATATTGTTTGGAAAGGATGCCATCGGTTAATATTTGATTCCTATTGTGTAGGGAAAGTATTACTCCCTCCGTCCGGAAATACTTGTCGAAGGAATGGATGTATCTAGATGTATTTTAGTTCTAGATACATCCACTTTTATGCATTTTTCCGACAAGTATTTTCGGACGGAGGAAGTATTTGGAAAGGTTAATATTGTTTGGAAAGGATGCCATCGGGCCTTTGTGGGGTTTATTTGGGATTGTCTCGGTTAATAAAAAAATAAAAAATCGGTAGAAGTGGGATGGGATCGAGGGGTGGCCTCTTGTTCGATGGGAGGGGAAGGGTACGAGCGAATGAAACCACGTACGGACTGAGACATTAGGAGTAAAGATTTTCCTCTCCAACGCACAACAAGACAACTCTCTCGCTCCTCGTTGGTTGATTAATTAATGCGGTGCATTAAAACCAACCTTCTCACCCCCCGTGTGCATGCATGAGGTATTAATGTTCTTGGTTGCTAGTACGAGGCAAACCTCATAAATTTTATCTCGATTGGTGTTAGTGGCCTTGTATAGCTACAAATTATAATTTTGATAGTGGCCTTGTATACAAAAATGGAGGAAGTATAACAGTTCTATAAGAATTCCATACCCTTGATCAAGGAGGAAAAAGTTGCTGAAAAATATAGTACACTAAGTTCTACGTAAAATTCCATACCTGATAACTTAAGTACAAACACCGCGGTAACATTTTTGAACAAGGAGAAAAAGGTTCCGAGAAAATATAGCACGGTAATTTCTATGTAAATAGCATGATAATATACGAACCTCATACTTGATATTAAGTACAAACACCACGATAACATTTGACCAAGAGGAAAAAATTATTGAAATACATACTCGACAACTACTATATAAACAGTATGGTAATACACGAACCTCATATCAGATAACTTAAGTACAAACACTGTGGTGATTTGCATCTGAAAAAGGAGGGAAGGGGACGCCTAAGTTTTTGAACCATCTAAACCGATGTAAAACATCCAGAAAAAAGTTCCAAATCCCGGACAAGTGAGTGTGTCGGTTTGAATTTTCAGTTTCATTCGTTCTCATCTCAGGAAGGTACAAGTAGTGTGCAAGTTGAAAGAAATCGATGGTGTGCTGTACCCAGTTGGTTGTTCTTGGTAAATTCGTTGTAGGAGGTTGTGGGTTCGAGTCCCCTCCCATTGCAATTTTTTGCTTTTTTCAAACTGCAAGCTTGTGTGTGCAGAATCAGGACGGGCCTGCCCCCAGCGGGGGGATCCGGGTGGCCCAGAAAATCGGGACAGGGGAGGGGTTCGTGCAAGGGGATCGGGATGGCCCAGAAAATCGAGAGAAGAAGGGATGGGTTTCGTGCGGCAGGAGGGGTGTGGTGGTTTTTGCAATCTGGCACACGGTTGCCAGTTATCACAGTCCTACAATAGATAATGTGTAGCAAGCCATCACACACAAATAAAGTACGGTGCAAGATTATTAAAGAGTTTCACAAACTCGGATAAGCTTTGCCTCAAGGACTCGCTCCCTTAACCCCTCCCTTCCCATAAGCGTCAGGAGGCAAACCCTAGCGTCGTCGTCGTCGGGGATCCCTCCTCCGTCCCTCTCCATCGCCAGAGGGCGTGGCCGCCGGCGGGGAATCCGTCTCTCCTCACGCGGGGGTCTTGGCGCTGGTCGAGGCTGCCTCGCCTGCGGATAGCGTCGGGGCCGGGACGATGGTGGTGATGGGCGGCGCCAAGGAGGTGTTGCCTTGGGAGGTAGTGGGAGGGATGGGAGGCGGCGATGGCATCAGTCCACCCATCACCAGCAGGGGTGCCGGTCGTTGACGGGGTCCGCTCCTGCTTCACCTCTTCCCCGACCTGGTGGCTCCCCAGTCGATCTGGCCGGATCGATAGCTGGTGGCTCTATCAGAGCTCGGAGCATGGCGGTCTGTTCATCGCCACAGCCATGGACGGCGTATGGGGCCTCAGGTGTCCTAGGCGATGGCTAGGTGGTGGGAGCGGCGGTGCTCGTGGGTGGATTTCGCGGCTCAGGTGCGAGCGGCTAGCAGCCATGGCCGCATGGGCGGTGTGGCGGCTAGCGGTTTGACGGTTTGTGACATGTGCAACTGCACACCGTGGGCAAAGGTGGAGCATGCCTGCCAGGTGAAAACCCTGCCTGGCCTTGGCACGGCCGACAGAGGCGGCGTCGCGCATGTGGATGTCGCCATCTTCTTGAAGTCTGTGTTGTGGTTGCTCCCTTTCCCTTTGTCGTGCTCCGGATAAAATTCTAGACTTAGTCTCCATTTGCCTTGATTTCCATAGCTTTGGTGATCATAGCCTTGGTTTCACAACCTAGGAGAGTATGGCGTCTAGCGAGGGAAATTACCACCATAGAGGTCCTTACTTTGATGGTACTAATTTTGCTAGTTGGAAACATAAAATCAAAATGCATATTCTTGGGCATAATCCCGCCGTTTGAGATATTGTGTGTATTGGCTTGCAAGGTGAATTCTTCGATGGAAGAGAACCGAATCGTGAAGCAACCGCGGAAGAATTGAAGATGCTGCAATACAATGCTCAAGCTTGCGATATCCCCTTCAACGGATTGTGCCCCGAAGAATTGAACAAAATCAGCCGCCTTGAGAATGCAAAGGAAATTTGGGACACTTTGATTGATATGCATGAAGGTACCGAGTCCGTCAAGGACTCCAAATTGGATATGCTGCAAAGTCAACTTGACAAGTTCAAAATTAAGGATGGTGAAGGTGTCGCTGAAATGTACTCTAGGCTTGCTCTCATCACAAATGAGATTGTCGGCTTAGGAAGTGAAGAGATGACCGACAAATTCATCATCAAGAAGATCCTAAGAGCCTTGGATGGAAAGTATGATACCGTGTGCACTTTGATCCAAATGATGCCCAATTACAAAGATCTCAAGCCAACGGAAGTCATTGGTAGAATTGTTGCTCATGAGATGTCACTCAAGGATAAAGAAGAGCTTCACAACAAGTCTAGTGGTGCTTACAAAGCTTCATGTGATGCCCCTACATCATCAAATGAGAAACAAGTCTTAAATGAAGAATTGAGCCTAACGGTGAAGAATTTCAACAAGTTCTACAAGAGTAGAAGCAAAGAGAGAAGTCACAAATCAAGGTCCTACAATGACAAAAGATCTTCTAGTCGTGATCGCAATTGCTACAACTGTGGAAGACCTGGACACTGATCTACTGAGTGTACGACTCCCTACAAAAGAAGAGAAGACTCACCTAAAAGGTGAAGCAAAAGAGAAGAATCACCTCCAAGAGAAAGGAGTAGAGATGATCGTTATGAATGAAGACCGTCTCGCAGAAGCAAGGATTCAGAAAGGAAGGACAAGTCATCAAAGAGCTACACAAGACGAAGAATTCTAGCTCATGTTGGCGAATGGGTATCCGGTTCCGACTCCGACAACTACTCCGAGATAAGTTATCACTCCGACTCCGAATATACTCAAGATGAAGGAGTTGCCGGTCTTGCACTTGTGTCATCCAACTCCTACGACATATTTGATTCTCCAAATGAAGGGATTGGAAGATGCTTCATGGCTAAAGGCCCCAAGGTATCACACCCCGAGTATGTTGATTTCAATAGTGATGAAGATGATTTGCTAGGTGATGATGATTTACTTGTTGACAACTCTAGTGATGAAAACTATGATGAAATTGCTATTAATCATGCTAATCAAGATAAAATGAATGACGATGATAAGAAGGAGATTGAGCGACTAACTAAAGAACTAAACACTCTTAAGTTAGCTCATGAAACTACCTTAGAGGATCATTGAGAGCTTTTAAAGACTCATGAGAAGCTACTCTTTGAAAAGCTCAATCTAGAGCAAGAGCATGAGTTCTTAAAAGCAATCAATGATGATCTTCATAAGGAAAGTTCTTCTTACATTGCCAAGCGCTTACTCTTATCTACTTACATGCCACAAGTAAAATCTAGCAACAAGAGCAAGAAAGATTCTTCTTCTAGTAGTAACAATAATCATGTTAAATCCAATATTGTTGCTTCTAGTAGTTCTCTTGATTCCACTAATTATTCTCTTAGCCAAGTTACACTTGAGCAAGAAAATAGTTTATTGAAGGGAATTATAGAGAAAGGTGTTTAAAAGAGCCTTGCTGGAAGTCAGCAATTCGAGGAAATTGTATGCAAGCAAGGAAGACACCGGAAGAATCAAGGTGTTGGTTTTGAATGCAAGTTCAATGCCAATGGAGTTGAGTGAGAAGAAGATCAGTACCCCAAGACGAATCTTGTTCCTCAACAAGAGAAGTATGATCCCACTTCTTTCAATACACAAGCTCAAGATGATCTTACACCACAAGACCACAAGCTAAAACGCAAGGACAAGCTTCAAGAGGAGATTGATGCATTTTAAGAAGCTCCTAAGGCCTTGGTCAAGTGGGTTCCCAAGACTACATCAAGTTCTACTTCATCAAGTACGACTACAACTCCAAAGATTCCCATCAAGATGATGTGGATCCCGAAGAAGAAGAACTAGAGAGTTCTTGAGGGTGACTCCGCCAACAAACTCCACTCATATTCTTTTGGCAAGGACAAGTGCAATCAACTTCCACATCTTGCACTAGTTCAAGGAGTCACAAACCCTCTTGTTGGCAAGACAAGGGACAAGGTAACCTAATGCTTTCATGGACAACATCACGTGTGTATTTCACTCTATGTCTATGGATGTTCTTGCATGTTCCTTGTGGGAATAACCCATGTAGGTATTGAAAGTGCAACTCACTCCAAAGGATTGCTCCAAATGATCTACATCAACATTGAGCATCTACATCTTCAACACCTACATGAAGTCATCATCGACAAAACCCAAGGTTAGTTCATCCCTCTTAGGGGGGATATCACATCTAGGGGGAGCTTTACTCTAAGAACTGAGCTAAAGCAACTCTAATGGTGTGAACACAACAATGCTTTATGTAAAAGTGGTAACCCCACTTGTGCTTAAACGGTGAGTATGACCTATGATCAAATGTTTTCATTTGACTCTTAAGTCAATATACTCATATATAGATGACCTAGTCATCTCCAAATTGCTTGATAGATGCTAGAGTGTTTGTGCATGCTTTGCCACATATTTCATTTGCTATCTTATTGTGTGAGCATGTTGGTTGCATATTTTTCCCATTCGAGGAAATTTGTTTCTTTGATTGTTTGGATTTTCTTTTTGCCAAATGGATGGACAAGAATGCCTAAGAACTCCCTCTAGCTATCTATGCTTTTTCTCGTCTCAAACTCTATTCATGCTACATCACAAAGTTTGAACAAGTCAAATTCGGACGCTCCGTGTGAGGAGCACTCGGAGCCACTAATCCGTCAAGGGCTTAATTTCCAAAACTTCTTAGTGCATTTCAGTCTGACCGATCCATCCCATTCGGTCATACCAAGTTCATTAAGTCGATCTAGGTTTTAATCTCGGCGCAACCGATTTGAACCCTTTGGTCACACCGAGTTGCAGCAACCGCTTGCGATTCTGCATCTCGGTGCCACCGAGTCGTTCCACTCGGTCACATCGACAGAGTCTGGATATATATCCCCACAGGTTGAAAACATGGAAATTTCTCCAAACACTTCGCCCGTGCCTATCCAGCTCTGTCGACTCGTGGTCTCTGGATCATCTCCTCGTCGCCAGCGACCACCTGCCGTTGGTCTTCGCCACCATCAACGGAAATCATCGCCGCTGTTGTCGCCGTAGCGGGTTCTTCACCAAGTTAGGGTATGAACTCGACCCCCTTGTGCAATATTTAACTCTGATTCTTGCACTAAGGACAATGCCATGATTGTTGCCACGATCGAAACAGTTCTATCCAATCAAAACTTCCTCTAGATTAGTTTTGATCCAAAAACTTAGGGCTAGGTTTCCGCCGAACTCATCTCGGACCGATTGATTTGAAAGATTCGGTCTCACCGATTAGGCCCAGGCCATTGCGCATGTACTACTTGGTCTGACCAAAGTGTACAAATTGGTGTGACCGAGTTTACTTTCTAAGTGAAACCCTAGCATCTCGGAGTCACCGAATTGTGTCTCGGTTTGACCGATTTCACATGTTTAGACTCCAAAGTTGCTTTGGTGTCATCGAGTTTGTCATATCGGTAGCTCCAAAATGCTTTCTGCAGAAAACTACAATTAAGTTTTTTGAGTCATTCTTTTTGCCAAAACAGTTGTGCTTTGTGATGCTCATCTACTCTACCTATATCCATCTGTTTACAGGGTCAGCTTCAGCCACATTAGACTAGAGTGACAGTTAGAATAGGTCAGAGGAGCACCAGAATCTCAGTGAGGGCACTAGTCCCTCAAGCAGCTATGATGATGGAAGCAGAAGCACACCAAGCAATCTTCCTAAGGACGCAACTAGGCAGAAGAAGAAGAGTACCTCAGATTCTGAAGATGAGGACTATATTGCTGATAAATAGGTCACTTCCAAGAAGAAGTTGATCAAGAAAGAGCAAGTTGCTGCTACTGCTGGCATTAAGCCAGGGATGAAGAAGAAGGCTCCTCCTCAAAAGAAGCCTATGTCCAAAGTTGGAGCTTCAACTCAGGAAACCATGGAATTCTCTCTTGAACCAAGAGAAGAAGAAGCTGCTGGAGGCTAGAAGAGAAAGGAAAGGGTCAAGAAGACCATTGCCAGAGTGATTGGGAGATCCTCAATGATGAAAGATCCAGCTGAAGATGAGGAAGAGGATGAAGAAGATGTTGCACCAGCTCCCAAGTCTCAGAAAACTCATGGAGATGCAATTAAGTCTGGGGCTGCCCCATCCAAGCCCAAGACTGCTCCCAAGATAGCTCCAAAGCCAACTGCACCTAAGAGAAGCACAAGAAACATTTTTGCTGCTGAGAAGAACAAGGCTCCAGTGCCTGAAGTACAAGAAGAGGAAGAGCCCCAAGTTCTCAGAAAGCTCAAGCCCAAGATACTTGATCATGATGAAAATCATCCTATTGCTGAAAACATGAAGGAAAGAAAAGATAAAGGTCTCATACTATGGAGGCAAACAGATCATTATGCAACAAGGAGAAGGACTGTTGTGGATTATTGTTTTCACACTAAGGAACAACAGGACTTCTCACTACAAAAAAATACACTTCCATGAAGGTACGTGTTTGTCACAGTAGGTCGCGTTTTTTGTCATGCATGTACATCCATGACAAATTTATGACAGAATCAAGATAGTCATACATGTGCTATCGTAGAAGTGTTCCATGACATTACCAAAATTATCATCACGGAAGTGTCCACTTCCATGACGATAAATCGCGTCACGTAAGTGCTTTTCGTCAAGGGTGACCGACACGTGGCATCCACCGTAACGGAACGCCGTTAAGCTATTGGGTCGGGTTTTGGATCCGATAACCCGTTAACGGCCCGACCAATGGGAAATTTCCACGTGTAAAATTCTTATTGGTAGGACGAAACACGCGTGTCGGCTCGTCGATTGGGTCGAGATAAGGCGCCTATGATATGTCGACAAGTGCCACGGCTCACCATTGGCCCATTTAGCTTACAAAGCCGCCCGTTTGACTTGGTCAAAGTTAATGGTCCGCCCATGAAAAGCCCGTTAAAGGTCTCTTCGCCAAATAGCCCATTTTACGGCCCGTTAGGCACTAAAGGAAATCGCCCAACAACGTCATGTGGCCCGTCGAATATAACACCGGCCCATTTCACTTTCGCCCATGTATGGCCCACGACGTCTTCGGCCCATATGAGGCCTTCAGATCTTCGACCCTTACAGCCCACGGTGACTCTAGCCCATAATGAACAGTAATTTTCTTTGTACCCGTTAACGGCCCTGATTTACATGGGCCGTTTCCGGCCGTGTTAGCTTTCGGCCTATTATTATTATACGTTCTTGGGCTCCTTTTGGCCCTTGATTACTTCCGACCCGTTCTTGGCTGTTCCCTAATGGGCCAAATTCGCCCATGGCAAGAGTCGGCCCGTTCTTGGCATGTTCCCAAATGGGCCAAATTCGCCCATGGCAAGAGTCGACCCATTCTTGGCTGTTACCCTAATGGGCCAAATTCGCCCATGGCAAGAGTCGGCCCGCTTCTCGCCGTCCTATATTCTCGCCCATTAATGACCCGTTATGCATGATGTAATTAAGCTTTTGTAGTCCTACGGCCTGTTAACGGCCCGTTACCGTGCTGGGCCGATACTAATTATGCCCGATTACGGCCCATGTAGACCCATTTATCCGACGACCCTAGGCCCATTTATCAACGGCCCGAGGCCCACCGATTACAGGCCCATTTATCGACGGCCCGTAGGAGACCTGTCGTGGTTTTGTCACGGCAGATGTCCTCATGAAAGGACTTAGTCATGGAGCCATCGCTACGGGTTAACTTGAAGGGGTTAAAGGGGACGCAAAGACACAAGAGTTATACTAGTTCGGCCCCTTCGATGAAGGTAAAAGCCTACGTCTAGTTTGTGATGGGATTGATGTGGTCTCGATGACTAGGGAGCAAATAAGCTTCGCCTAGGCCTCGAGTTGTTGTTGTCTGTCCCATGAACCGCCCCGGGTCGTCCCCTTATATACACGGGTGACGCCCGTCGATTCAGAGAGTCCCAATCTCCGGTTCATATTCGTATCCGGGTTGGTCTCTCTCTATTCCTAACTTACAATACAAGTTTACATATCAGGCCGGTTTACGGCTACAGGTTCTAAACCGACTACATGCCTTGGGCCCTTAATTTCATGCCTCTTGGGCTTTTACACCATTGAACTACTGATGAAGTTAACCCGGCCCAGATAGGCCGGTTTACACCCAGTAGTAATATCCCCAACATTAGGCCCCAGATTGATTTGAACAGGTTCATGTCAATCCTTGATAAAAACCTTCATCTTCAATACCTTCTTGAAATCGTTGAACCGCCGTGATGTCACCTTCTCCGTTCTTGTAAACCGCATGACGTCCTCATAAAGATAGCGTTCACGATATCTTCTTTGTTTAATAGATCCGCAATAATCGAGGCGACAGCTCTGCTTCCTAGGTTTGTGGTTCCTTGATTCCCGCGCCTGACACAGGTATCTTGCCTTATAAATAGGACTGAAGGGTCATTCCCTTTCTCCCCTCTGTCCTTTCTCTTCGTCTTCCTCGCGTCACCAGCCTCGGAGCTCCGCCGCCGCCGTCGATCTCTGCACCGTCTTGGGCCGCTGCATCAACCTGAGCACACCAGAGAAACGCAGAGTCTTCCGCATCTCCTCAACTCAGGTAGGTCCTCGGTTCCCCTCGACCTAGATCCGTTCTAGGGTTTCTTGTTCTTGCCGTGCTCCATGAACTGCTCATGCTCATACCAGGCTCCTGTATGGATCTGTGACACCTTGCTCTGATTTAGCGGTAGCCTTTAACATCCACCTGTAGTCTCGTGCTCACGTCCATAGATCTCGCACATCATCTCTGCTCATTGCATCAATACTGCTCTGCTGTATTCCTTTTTGGATATTTTTCTTCTTTTCTGATCTGGCTTCAGATCCTTTGTTATAGAGAAATCTTGCGAAACCTGTTTCTGCACACTTAGCCGTTCGCCACCTCAATTGTTTTCAATATTTAGACCTTAGACCAGGCGGTTTAACTTAACATAGAAAAAATTAGATAAACCGGTATACACCATTAGTCCCCTTGTTGAACCGCCGAACTCCTTAACCGGACATCTGCCGCTTCATAGAACTCCAGTTTAGACGTATTTGTCTCCGATTTAGCGTTGTACACCGGTTCTCTCTTTGTCCCAACACATTTCTTGAACCGGATTTATATATTTTTTGTAGATGGCCAAACAAGTATATGAGTGCAACTGGGCTCCTTCCCATGTCACCGAAACTCAATTAAACAATCTGGTCTTGACCGACGCTTTAGCCAGTAAAAATAGTATCCATTGGAGGGTTCCTGGCAAAGAGTGTCCACCCACGCCTCAAGAAGGAGAGGTTGTAGTTTCCGCAGATCACCTAGCCCGGGGTTTCAATCCGCCCGGTTCAAAATTTTATCGAGATGTGCTAGCCAATTTTCAACTCCGTCCACAAGATACAGGCCCCAATTCTGTTACCAATATCTGTCACTTCCAAGTGCTCTGTGAGGCATACTTTCAAGAAGAACCTACAGTTGAACTGTTTAGAGATCTTCCATCTAAACCGCCATACAGAATTCAGCGATGGGCCCAACACAGAATTGAGTGGTGTGGCGATTCAAAAAGAAAGGAGGTCACTTATCCTCATGTCAAACTGCACAGCCACCCCAAGGAATGGAATCAAACATGGTTTTATTGCGGAGACACTTCACCTTAGCGAGAATCCCTTGCTCGGTTTTTAGATGGAGCGACTCAGCAACACACATCCCTTTCCGCAAAGATTAACTGCCAGTGAGAGAAGTAAATATGCTCCTCAACTCTCCAAGCTCGAGCCTTCATGGCCAATGGTTTAACCGAATTGATCTCGCTGTTGTTGGATATCATGGAGCATACTGCCCCTCTCCCGGTAGCTCGGTTTAATGTGCGAGTACACGGTAGTGTCGACGACCCCTCCGATATATTAATATCCAGCTTACCGATGATGAGGTCACCGAGGCGGTGAAGAAGATGTTGAACGAACCGGAAAACCTCTGTGCCCGGACCGGTCTGCTCCCCTTCTGTGCTACCAACAAACCGCCATCTGTAAGACTTCTGATTATTTTTACTGAATATATTATTACCATCCCGGTATAACTTTTAACATCAACTGCTGCTTAACCAGGGTGATGATCCATTCTGGAGCAAGAAACGTCCACAAGAGAAACCAGAGAAGCCAGACAAACCGGAAAAACCACTTAGGCAAAAGACCAAAGCTGTCAAGAAGACTACTCATAAGAGGAAAACCATCTGCATCTTCTCGATCCGCCGCGGATGATGATGTGGGTAATCCGGACCTTGAGGTAGAACTTGATTCACTTGGCTTACTTTTCACACGCCTAATTAATGATGATGTTTGTCGATGATGATCTTTGAAGCGATGTCTTTGGCGTTGTAGAGGTAACTATTCTCTCCTCGACTCAAATCCTTTGCCTTCACTAAAAACCGTCGAGCAAATCGGAAAATTAAATTTTCTCATCCCCTTGCTTACTTGGATCCCAAATTTCTTATGAAGACTCAACAACATGAAGCTACGCCGCTGCTTCGGCACGGCGGCAGGTAGTTACCTCCACCGGTTTACCAAACAGTCCGGTTCGATAACGCTGCGTTCAGAGGTCTCTAATTTGCTTGTCAGTGCTTATCCTAAAGCAGGCTGGTTTCGTCAACCCCTTAATCCCTCTGATTCCGATTATCAGGTCACTTCCCACTCCTCATCTGGCGAGTCATCAGCCACTCAGCTGCGCCGCTAAAAACGGTGCTTGGGTAAGTTATACCTTTCATATTGTTTCTACTGCATCATTCTGTAGTATATGCCGTATTTAACTGTTGTTCTTCCTCTTCAGGGCCAAGCCTAGGCCGAGCAAAAAGGCTCGTCTGGATAAAGCGGCCGACGAAGAGACTGCCCCTGAACCGGGTAGCGCCCCAAATCTTGAAGCGGCCATCTGTGAAGACACGCCCAATGATCCGCCACAGCAAGATGACGATTTTGTTCTTTGAAGAAAGGCCTGTTGACACCGCCCTTCCTGCTGACCAGCCCAAAAGCCCGACCCAGATTGAAAAATCCACCAGTCCAATCCGGCCTGCTGACAAACCGACGGCCCCTAGTCAAACCGGTGACTCCAAGGACGATGACGTCGTAATTACCGGTTTTGGCCACAACGAACCGGGTAATCCAGTCGCTTTATCCAAACATTCTACCAAAGAAGAATTTGCCACTATGAGCAAGGGCAAGTGGGATGTTGATCTGGCAACTTATGCCGCTCTGAACCCCCAAGACCTTCATTACGGCTACTTGAACGGCTGTATACCAGCCGTGACTATGAAGCTGGCCTGGTGAAGATGATGAAAGAGAAATTCGAGGTAACCTCCATGTTCTTTTCTTGCCTGAATATTTCAATTTTTGTTAACTCTCCTAGTCCCCAAGGGCCGGTTCAACTTAGCATAGTGAAACCGGGACTTAGTATAAACTCAATGCTTCAGAATCCACTGATGTAGCCCCCAAGGGCCGGTTCAACTTAGGATTGTTATAGCGGGACTGTATTTTTTATCGGCGCATCAGAACATGTTCGAGCAAATAGCCATTAGCCCCCAAGTGCCAAGTTGAATACTTGTATTGAGCTTGGGACTTTGTGATATGATTGATAGATGAAGATCAAATATGCATTAGCCCCCAAGTGCCAAGTGTATAACTGGTTATGCACTGGGGACTTTGAAATGATGATATTTAACATGCTCCCTTTTTGTTGCAGAGTGAGATACATCAACAAGCCTCAGAAATCCATGACCTTCAAGAAAATCTGAAATCTCAACAAGCAGAAACCTCCAAGGCCAAGGATGAACTGAAAACCGCTTTAACTACTATGGAGCAACTCAAGGAGTGGTTCAAGTCTGAGCGGGCCGGATGGGACACTGAAAAGGCCGCTTTAACCAAAAAGGTTGAAAATCTTTGAGGCTGCCCTTAAACCGGTGGTAGATGAGTGACCAGCGTGAAGCGGCAAGTGCATTCCATGATTTCTGCCATCTTGATAAGTTTCCTTTGGCTTCTATGATAATCTTGACCTTCTTATGATAAGTCCGGTTTGTGATTTCTCTTGCAATCTTTGTAGGCTGCGCATTGGTCACTTGGGGTCGATGTTCGGAAGAAATTGAAGGCTGCCTATACGTTAATAGAGCGGTTGCATCTTTGGGCAGCGGATCATCTCCACTGCATCACACAACAACCCAGCCCCTTCCTTAATTCAAGATACTCTTAGGAGGTTGTCCATGCTTCCCGCCCGGATTGAAGAGCTGAAGAAGTCTGCTGCTCGAACCGGCGACATCAACGCCTTAATCCGGGCCAAAGCATGGGTGCCAGACTTCGATCCCGTTGAAGCAGCTCAAGGCTATCCCAGTCTGAAGGAAGATGGCTCAGAGTTCAACGAAGCTGATTTGAGAGCGATAAACCGGGCAATGCGCCCTCTGGCTTGCCAACTAGCTAAAGAAGCAAACTTGTCGCATTATCAAACTCAGTATGACGATCAGAACAAGCGAGTAGCTGCACCTATTCCTGAAGTGGAGAACCTGATCCTTCCGATCCGTAAGCATACTTACGCTCATGATATTGACCCAGCTTCCCTGATCCATGAGAAGGCTGTCTTTCAAGCTTTAATGGGAATCGACTGGACCACTGTTGACTTCCAGCAGCTGGGTAGAGATGAAGAAGCTGAAGCGGCGCAGGACGACCCACAACCATCAGACCGGGGCGGCGAGCAAGCATGAACCGGAAGCCGGTTTGAATAGCTGCTTCATTATATTCCGCCAAGAAACAATGATCTTATTTGGGCACCATGTTGCCTTGTAATAGGATAGCCAACACTCTTGCTTTGAATATGCCTTCGTGCATAAGTGCTGATACTCTTGCTTGAATGATCGAAACTTTCAATCTTATATTGCCTGCAGTCACAAAATCTTAAACTGCCACGGCGGTTTTATTGCCGCCAAATGCTTGTGATGTTCATATATATATGAGATGAAATATTAAGGTATATAATCAAAATTTATGATACCAAATACCTGCCATTGCTGGGCATAAAGTTGGCTTAACCAATCTTGAAGCGGAGGTCGTATAAACCCTTACCATCAAAGGAGAACACAGCTCCTGCTTTTTATAATGCCGGTTTACCACGTAAACCGTGTCGGGTCATGATAAGCCCCCTGTTACTCCATAATAGGATGTTAACAGAAAAAACATCAAACCGGTGAAATTATCTCCGGATTAAAAAAAATTAACCGAATTCCGTCAACTGACAGTTTTGAAACCGGTTTTAAAAATGTTGTCGGTTTAAGAAACGCAACAAAAATCAAATAATAGTTATGAAAAAACATGGAAGCAAAGGCAATGATAAACCGTTTGCAAAAAATAAGGCTTTACTGAGCCGATCAGATGGTGTTACCATGGTCGGACACGACCAAGCTCCCTATAAGGTGTAGCCATGGTTCAAGTCAGCCAGGTCCCCAACTGAAACCGTGGCATTATGCCGATCAAGTGGCGTGGCAATGGTTCGGGTTCGACCAAGCCCCCAAGTGACTTTATGGCCTTAGGCCGATCAAGAGGCGTGACTGGTTCAGACTTGACCATGTCCCCAAGTGATCTGGTGGCTTTCGCCTATCAAAAGGTGTTGCATTGGTTCGGACACGACCAAGCCCCCAAGTGATATCACAAAGCTTTGAAAAGCAAACTCGGGGGTAAACCGGAGGCCGCTTTAAAACAGAACAACTCCATGTAACCACGCATGATGTAAATGTAACGTATACCCTGCTTTAGCCGAGGCTCCGGTTTATTACTTTATTCATAATATATACACTTTGTCATAATATGTACATAAGTAGAGCCGATGGCTCGTATAATAAGGCCAAAGATGAGCTATGTTCCACGGCTGTTGGTCTCTGCTCACGGCGTACATGAGTCTTTATGCTCTCGAATATCGATCGAGATAGTACGACCCGTTGTGCAGATTCTTGCTGACCACGGAAGGTCCCTCCCAAGGTGGGGATAGCTTGTGCATATCGATCTGGTCTTGGATGAGCCAAGCACCAAATCTCCTTCTTGAAAAGTTCTGGTTACGACCCGCCGACTATGATAACGACGAAGATCCTGTTGGTAAATCGCCGAGCGGGCAGCTGCTATGTCACGCTCTTCATCCAACCGATCCAAAGCGTCCTGCCGTGCCGTCTCGTTGTCCGCTTCAACATAAGCTGCCACACGAGGTGAGTCATGACGGATGTCACTGGGGAGAACCGCCTCCGTTCCATAAACCATAAAGAACGGCGTGTATCCCGTGGATCTGTTAGGCGTAGTATTTATACTCCATAACACAGACGGTAGCTCTTCTACCCAACAACCCGGTGTCCTCTGCAAAGGGACCATAAGCCGGGGCTTGATGCCTCTCAAGATCTCTTGATTGTCTCTTTCCGCTTGACCATTAGACTGTGGGTGAGCTACTGAAGAAATGTCAAGCCGGATGTGCTCACGTTCATGAGAACTCCTTCATGGCACCTTTGGACAAATTGGTACCATTATACGTGATGATACTTGTGTGGAAAACCAAACCGGAAAATCACCTTTTTGATGAACTGAACCGCCCGTGGCCGCATCACACTTGCTAACAGGTTACGCCTCTACCCACTTTGTAAACTTGTCGACCGCCACCAGCGGTGGGTCTTCTTGTCCTTGGACCTTTTGAAAGGTCCAACCATATCCAGCCCCAAGTCGCATAAGCGGCCAAGTAATTGGAATCATCCTCAATTCTTGGGCGATTACATGAGCACGTCTCGAAATTTTTTGGCAACCATCACATCGTCGACCAGATCTTCCGCATCGGCATGGGCAACAACCAATAGAAACCGTGGCGGAACGCTTTAGCCACCAAGGATTTTGAACCGGCGTGATGACCACAATCTCCTTCGTGGATCTCACGTAATATTTCACAGCCTTCCTCAGGGGACACACAGCGTTGAAACGCCCCTGACACACTGCAATGATGCAATTCGCCATTAATAATGGTCATAGGCTTAGATCGCCGAACTATCTGTCGGGCCAACGTCTCATCTTACGGTAACTTCGCCCGGTTCATGTACGCCCGGATAAGGAAGCGTCCAATCTGGAGTGACATGAAGAGCTGCCACCAATTGAGCCTCCGGATCAGGAATAGCCAAATCCGCTTCACCAGGGAGCTTGACTGACGTGTTGTGCAGCACGCCCAGGAAAACATTGGGCGGGACCGGTTTGCATTGAGAGCCCAACCGGCTTAAAGCGTCCGCCGCTTCATTTTTCCGACGGTCAACGTGGTCCACCTGATAGCCCTTGAAATGACCTGCAACAATATCCACCTCATGACGATACGCAGCCATGAGTGGGTCCTTTGAATCCCAAGTGCCAGACACATGTTGAGCCACTAGGTCCGAGTCACCGAAGCACTTAACCCGGCTTAGATTCATCTCCTTAGCCATCCGGAGACCATGGAGCAAGGCTTCATACTCAGATGCATTGTTAGTACAAGGGAACATTAAGCGGAGAACGTAACAAAACTTGTCACCTCGTGGGGAAGTTAGTACGACTCCAGCCCCCGAGCCCTCCAATTGCCTAGATCCGTCAAAATGAATGGTCCAATATGTGTGATCCGGCTTTTCTTCAGGTGCTTGCAACTCCGTCCAATCGTTAATGAAATCCACAAGTGCTTGGGACTTCACCGCTGTCCGAGGCACGTATTTCAGACCGTCTTGCCCAAGCTCTATAGCCCACTTGGCAATCCGCCGATTGCTTCCCGGTTACGTATGATATCACCTAAGGGAGCAGAATCGACCACCGTGATGGGGTGCCCTTGGAAATCTTGCTTGACTTCCGGCTTGCCATAAAAACTCCATACACCAGCTTCTGCCAATGCGGATACCTTTGCTTAGATTCAATAAGCACCTCGCTGATATAATAAACCGGACGTTGAACCGGATGCTCCTTCCCTGCCTCCTTCCGCTCCACCACAATGGCCACGCTGACCGCCCTGGCATTAGCAGCAACATATAGCAGAAGCGGCTCCTTGTCAATGGGAGTGGCGAGCACAGGCGGGTTGGCCAATTGCCGCTTTAAGTCCTCCAACGCTTCATCGGTGGTGGACTCCAAATAAACTGATCTGTCTTTTTCAAAGATTCGATACAAAGGGATGGCCTTCTCTCCGAGGCGGTGATAAAGCGGCTCAAGGTGACAATCCGGCCTGCCAAACGCTGGACATCATTAATACACTTCGGCTTAGCCAGGGAGGTGATAGCCGTAATCTTCTCCGGATTAGCTTCAATTCCCCTGTTGGACATGAGAAAACCCAATAACTTGCCTGCCGGAACACCAAAAACACATTTGGACGGGTTGAGCATCATCTTGTAAACCCGCAGGTTGTCAAAGGTTTCTTTCAAATAATCAATCAGTGTTTCCTTCTTCCTTGACTTGACCACAATATCATCCACATAGGCGTGCACATTACGGCCGATCTGTTTATGCGAGCAATTACGTACAATGACGATAAGTTGCTTGGGTGCTCTTGAGCCCAAAAGGCATAGACACATAGCAGAAGGCTCCAAAGGGAGTGATAAACGCTGTCTTCTCCTGGTCCTTAACTGCCATTTTGATCTGTTGATACCCAGAATACGCATCCAAAAAGCTCAAACGCTCACAACCCGCAGTGGCATCAATAATCTGGTCAATGCGGGGAGGGCAAAGGATCTCTTGGGCAAGCCTTGTTAAGATCTGTGTAATCCACACACATGCGCCAAGTGCCGTTTTTCTTAAGAACCAGCACCGGATTAGCAAGCCACTCTGGATGGAAAACTTCAACGATAAAACCAGCCGCTAAGAGCCTGGCCACCTCCTCTCCAATGGCCTTACGCCTTTCTTCGTTAAACCAGCGGAGAAACTGCTTCACCGGTTTGTACTTGGCATCAACATTAAGAGTGTGCTCGGCGAGTTCCCTCGGTACACACAGCATGTCGGAAGGCTTCCATGCAAAAATGTCCCGGTTCTCACGGATGAACTTCGATGAGCGCGCTTTCCTATTTTGGATCCAAGTTGGCGCGATCTTTGAACTGCTTGGGACGAATCGCGGGCACAAAGTCAACAAGCTTAGTCTCAGCTGCCGATTTGAATTTCGGGGCGGATCATGCTCAGAAGTTGGCTTCTTCAACGGAGTCATGTCCGCCGGATCAACATTGTCCTTATAATACTTCAGCTCCTCGGTGGCACAAACCGACTCTGCGTAAGCCGCATCACCTTCCTCACATTCCAAAGCAATCTTGCGGCTCCCATGAACCGTTATTGTCCCCTTGTGACCCGGCATCTTGAGCTGCAAATATATATAACGAGGCCGTGCCATGAACTTGGCATAAGCCGCCCGCCCAAACAGGGCGTGATATGGACTTTGGATTTTCACCACTTCAAACGTCAATGTTTCCGATCTGGAATCATATTCATCTCCAAAGGCCACCTCCAGAGCTATTTTACCAACCGGATATGCCGACTTGCGGTACCACACCATGGAACACTTTGTATTGGACGGTTTGAGATGTTTATCTGTTAACCCCATACGACGGAAGGTCTCATAGTACAGGATGTTGATGCTGCTCCCTCCATCCATAAGCACCTTGGTGAACTTATAACCTCCCACGAGGTGCCACCACCAGGGCTAGCTGACCCGGATTGTCAACCCGGGAGGATGATCCTCTCTACTCCATACAATGGGCTGCTCTCGACCAACAGAGGTAATGAGGCACGGCCGTTCAACAGCGTTGATCGCCCGCTTAAAGCTTCCGGTCTCGCTTGTCTAAGCTAGTGGTGAAGACGTGGTACTGCCCACTATTCAACCGCTTTGGGTTGCTCGATAACCCGATCGCTGCTGATTGTAACCACCTTGGTTATTCGATTGTTACGATTGTTATGTCCGCCGGATTACCATTAAATCCTGAACGGAATTTCCTCCACCGTAACCCGGCGGATCCTGAACCGCCGCCGTAACCTTGATCATACCGGAAAGCATTAGAACTCTTGAACTCCTGCATAATGTAACAATCCTTCCAGAGGTGATTTCTTTGGCGCCTCCTTCGTCCCATGCTTGGACGGGGTTGATTCAACAGATAGTTCAAGCGGTCCGGATTGGGATTAGGTGCACCACATCGATTCGGCTGTTTACCCTTGCGCCGCTGGCCCTTGTCCTGTGCATTGGTGTTGGCTACGAAGTCCATGTTGCCATTCGCTTTACGCTTGCCTCCACCATTACCTGCCGAGTGATGTTGCTGGCCTTTGGAGTTGTTGTTCTTCTTTCCCTTCCCTGTCTCGTCATCATCAGACTCGGGATCCTTGGTACTATCAGAATCAGCATACTTCACTAAAGCGCCCATGAGAGTACCCATGTCATTACAAAACCGCTTCATACGCCCCAACTTCAACTTCAAATGCTTAAACCGGCAATTGCCCTCCAGGGTCAAGATCGCAGAGTCAGCGTTGATCCGGTCTGACGAGTGCAAGATCTCCGAAACGCGGCGTACCCAATGGGTTGTTGACTCCCCTTCCCCCTGGACACAAGCCGCCAAGTCCACCACGGACATGGGCTGCTTACAGGTATCTTTGAAATTCTGGATAAACCGGGTCCATGGCCCGGGCCCATGAATTGATAGAATTGGGTGGTAAGCTCTTCAACCAAGTACGGGCCATGCCTTCAAGCATCATGGTGAAGTACTTTGCACACGCGGCCTCATCCACATCCAGCATCTCCATGGCCATCTCATAACTCTCTATCCATGCTTCTGGAGCCAAATCGGCGGTGTAATTTGGCACCTTGCGTGGACCCTTGAAATCCTTGGGCAAGCGCACATTGCGTAAAGCGGGGACGAGGCAAGGCACCCCCAAAGAGCTAGAGGTAACCCCAGGCTCGACCGAGATGGTCGGACGAACTGGCGTAAGCTGATAATCCTGATGCTGCGCTGCTAACTCGGCCTCCCTGCGTGCTCGGGCCCGGTCCACCACCTCCTGAGCATTGTCGAAGCCACCTGCCGGATTGTTGCCACGGGGCGCACCACGCCGTGCATTACTTGATACGGCCTGTTCATCCACGTGCCTACTATAGCTCCGGCTTGGGCGGGGGGTAGAGTGAATTGGTCGGTGTATGTCTGAATCGCTTCTGTTGGACCAAAGCGGTCCTAAGGAGCTCCTTGACCCGGCGTCTCTACTGTGGTGAATCGCCTTCAATTGGAATAGCCTCCGGCCGTGCTGCGGCTGCAACAAGGTTATCCATCGGATTGGAATAGTGACCCCGGGTGTCTGCGCACAGCTGAGGCGCACTGATGTTATGGCGAGGTAGATCTATTAAGCGGGCTGAACTGGCGCCCGTCCAGTAAAGGCCCGCCCGGTTTACCACCGGCGGATTACTGGTTCCCGCTCCTGGAGTGTTGAAGAGATCTCTTCCCTCGAAGACTGAAGGCAAACGGGATCTGTATTTCCTCTTCATGACTTCATGCGACGCACTCTGATCCAACATGAGCCTATAAGCCTGCGCATCCAAAGCGGCCCGCTCTGCCGCCATCCTGGCGTCTGCAGCTGCCAGATCCGCTTTTGCCTGAGTGATTTGTACCTTCACCTTCGCAATCTCCGCATTATGAGCGTCCTGGTCCGCCGGGTTAATCTCTGCCATGAGCACAACCAACACATCGAATAGTTCTGATAAAACTTGAGCCGGCGGGCGCACAGGGCCTCCTGCCCTGGCAGCCGAAAACACTGTTGAACCGGCAACCATTGTCACAGCGGTCGAAGAGTGAAGCTTTGCTTATGTACCGGCCATGAATATTCCAACCCGGTTGGGCAGATCGTAGGGTCCGAATCTTCATCGCAGGTCGGAACAGCCCCCAATCCGGCCATCTTGTAGCTGATATAGAGACTCAGTTTCTCCGGTCGACGACTCGTCATCAAAGCAGACGACGGTTTCGCCACCAGATTCTGATCCGCCCTCATAACTTCCTCCGTGGATTACTCCCACAAAGGCACGCTTTACGGCCGGTTTAGCACAGGCAGGTCTCGCACGCTGAGCCGTCTCGACGAGGTCGGTGCAGATGTCCGGCTCGGGCCCTGGCTCACCGATCTTGCCGATGAAAACGTGTATGCCACCAAAGGGGACCCGGTACCCGTACTCAATCGAGCAGGCCGCGGGGCCCCAGCCTGCATCGTCGATGTAGAGCTTGCCGCGACGACTCTTGGTCATCTGGCCCACATCATAGCCTTCGAGTACTTCGAACTTTCCCTCCAAGATCATCAAACCATTGTGCGATAGCCCCACGGTGGGTGCCAACTGTCGTGGTTTTGTCACGGAAGATGTCCTCATGAAAGGACTTAGTCGTGGAGCCATCGCTACGGGTTAACTTGAAGGGGTTAAAGCGGACGCAAAGACACAAGAGTTATACTAGTTCGCCCCTTCGATGAAGGTAAAAGCCTACGTCTAGTTTGTGATGGGATTGATGTGGTCTCGATGACTAGGGAGCAAATAAGCTTCGCCCTAGGCCTCGAGTTGTTGTTGTCATCCCATGAACCGCTTGGTCGTCCCCTTATATACACGGGTGACGCCTGTCGATTCGTAGAGTCCCAATCTCCGGTTCATATTCGTATCCGGGTTGGTCTCTCTCTATTCCTAACTTACAATACAAGTTTACATATCGGGCCGGTTTACGGCCATGTGTTCTAAACCGACTACGGGCCTTGGGCCCTTACTTTCATGCCTCTTGGGCTTTTACACCATTGAACTATCGATGAAGTTAACCCGGCCCGAATAGGCGGTTTACGCCCGATAGTAATATCTAACAAGACCCATGGATCCCTACGGCCCGTATATGGCCCATGGGTAGTTGCGGCCACTAGCAAACCAGGGAAAAAGAAGACTAGGAAATAAATAAGGCCGAAACTAACGCTAGGCTATTAAGGCGATTGCACAGATTACATCCACTCGGCATCAAAGATCGCCACCAGTGCAATATAGGGAACACCCTACACGATACAAAAATGGCTTGTTGTTTTCTTCAGCCGGTGGCTGCATGTTAAGAATAAATTTTGTATCGCATCAAAACAAATTACAACTATATAACAAAAGGAAGGTTGGCATAAAACTTAACAGTCTAGCAAATAAATGCACCACCAGAAGTTCAGAAGCTCGGTTCATTTGACCTGACTGTTACGTTTTCATGTTGTATCGTCCGATGGAACATCATAACCCTCGCCTTCATTTCCCCTAGGCTCCTGAACAACATAGCAAATGTCTGATAATCTGGTTTCAAAACCATGCATATCTTGACGACATTGAGCAATGTTTCTCCTTGTTTCACAAAGGGCCTCTATTAGGGAATGGACTTGTGTCTGGAGCGCAGATACAACATTGCTTTGAGCTTGCATATCTTGATCATGAGGTAGTTTGGATGATATTGCCTTAACAACCAACCCAGTATTACGCAGGAACGTGCTTTTGGCACTGTTAGTGGACAGGTACTGACCCACTGCAGCAAGAGCTGACATTGCGGTTATAGTTACCTCGCCACCTTCAGAAGGTGGCGTTCCACCATTTTCTCCATAGGTCGCTGAAAAGTTGAGGTTTTACATTAGTAGTACCAAAACAGAAGATATTAAGGAGGCAGCAAAACCAAACAAAATAGCTTTGGTCTATATACAGAACTTATTCTGGTGAACCCATGTAAAATATTAGTTGTATTTTATTGCAAAGTACATAATAAAACCAGGTTCCAAACATATGACCATGTACCATCGCTAATGTATTGTCTATTTCTTCACATTGTATTGAGGGCTAAGGATAAAGAGACGAAGTTTATAATACGGTAAGCATAGTATGACATCATTCATATCACAAAACAACCGAGAAATGCATAAGCAGCAATTGTAACGTTGTGTGGGCAAGTCCAGACGGAACTAGATTACGGGTCAAGATCAAAGGAACATCACTCCTCCCTTTTAAACCTTGTAAGGTGCAATGATACGCTAAGACAATTGTGTATAAAATTGAAAAGAGTAATAGACATTGGCTGCAAACCATGCAGTTCAAGGCACAAGTCAGAGTAAGTAGTAGTTAAAAGGCATGAGGATTAAGGACTTACAACAGCGGCTTTGACTGGTGTAGTCATGCCCTTCTTCTTCTGGTGTGACAGTCCTTGAATATTTCCACAGCATTTGGTTCAGGTACTTTTTGGTCCTTGCGGGCTTTCCTCTGCATTTGGAACAAGTAAATCTAGATCTGATAATATGGTACAGCGAAAAGAGTGAAACAGCAGCTAATTACAAGAGCCTCACAGTGTGTAATATAGCTACGAGATCCTGTTGTCTGTTGGAATTTCATTTTCGTACGGTTGGCCTTGTTCTTTGAACAGTTCACCTACAAAAAGATAGATTTGTGTGGCACATGCGTCAATAGGACTTCAACATGTGATCTGATCATATATATATAATGTACTTGATACTTCGGATCAGACCAGTGTTTAACAAGGCCCCTCCGGTCTTCATTCGATATATTTTCCATCGGAGATGTTTGGGAAAGTTCACATGTTAGCCTTGCCTTCAAAGTGAGTTTTCCTCAAGTTATACCGATCTTGTCATGAGCAAACTTGAAAACATGGGTGCAAGCTTGTCTGGTTGCATCATCTTGGCTATCCAACTTGAACCTCGTCTGTTGAAAATTATGGGAGTCTCATTATCAGCAACCTAGAAAGTATGGGACAGAGCAAGACGATATCACTAGTTTCCATACATAACCATACTTACAGATAAATGGTCGAGGAAGGTGTTGAACTGGGTTTCGTCTTTGTCATTCATGTACCGAATCCATGTTGGGAGGATACGTACATGACACCTAACAGCAACCGATGCCTCTGATACTAACTTGGTGACTCAGCAGCATCACGTGGCCTTTTTAAACCTACCTCAAAAGCGGATCTCCATTCTTCCTCCTCTAGATTTAGTTAACCTATCGAGCATTATCCCTGATGTTTGTTTCCTCTTGCACCTAGGTGCTAGTCCAACAACAAACATAGGAAGTGTTAGTGTACATCAAACTGTGAGACTACATATAAAGAAGTATGCAACTGTAACTTGACTCCAGCAACTACCTTCTTGCCGTTGAAGCTCACAAGGTTCAACTGATATTGCCAACTCGTCTTGTGTCAAGAGTGCTTGGGAAGTAGTGTTAGGTGGCAAGGGAGCTTGGGAACGTGCTGCTAGCTCACTTGACGCACGAGTATGTCGTCTGTTGGTAATCTTGTGGTAGGTGTTGCAAGAACTAGGGCCGTCTCTGCTTGTTTGGTGGCAGCTATTGTTTCTGTTTGGCTTTTTTTGCAGTTCGTGTAGCATGGGATGCCGTGTTTGTAGAATTTTCCGCTGGACTTTCACCTTCTATTGCACCATCAGTACCAGCAGAATCTGCAGGATTCATCCGCTTCTCATTCCCTGCCATTCTCTGTTTCTTCCTCTTTCTCTGTGCCATGTTAAGTCAAGCCGACAAGAAAAACGAATAAAATTTAGTTCTTCAGAACAAATTGATGCGTGATGCAGATGAATAAAACTTTGATGTTAGACAACCACATGATAGGAGGATGTAATATGTATGAAAAACAGGACGGAAGAGATAACAAGAACTATGATGTGTAAACTAAGAAGAATACATTTCATCAAATTAGAAGCAATGCAATGGAAGGTAGACACCATATGAAAGATGCTACAAATATCGCTCGGCCAAGTTAACAGTGTCTCAGCATAAATGGCGTCTAAAAAAATGTGAAGCAGTACAAGAAATAAATCATATGCAAGATGCAAACAACATGACACTACCATGTTAGAGGTCTCTCGTCATTAGTGCCATTGCATATTCACAGCATTGCATATTCACAGCTTATGATGTGTAAACTAAGGAGAAGGCATTTCAACAAATTAGAAGCAATGAAAGCTAGACACCATATGAAAGATGCAAATAATATCACTCTACCAAGTTAAAACTGTCTCGTCATAAGTGACATTTCAACAAATTAGTAGTATAAGCTAGAAAAGAATGTGAGATGTAACCTATATCACACTCCGAAGTCAAACGTGTCTTATGATAAGTGATTGTTGCAGGTTACACAACGGTAGTAATTTGATGTAAGAATATGGTGTGATAGACAGATATTGTATGTTCTAGAAACAGGAACACGTGTCTTATTCAAGTATAATGTGTAAAGTAAGCAGATGGAATTCAACAAAATTAGAAGAAATACAAGCTAGACATCACACATAACATGCAACCACATATAACAGTGCCAAGTTAGAGGGAGCACCGGTGATGCTGCACTAGGGGAGACGTGCTCATCATAAACACAGCTTTGTTGAGTGTCTATGCATGTGTTGTCTTGGAAATCATCTTGGGGGTGTGGAGCAGTAGAAACTGTAGAGGCCCTCCATTTGGAAGGAGCACCTTTATCTGCTGCCTTGCTAACTTCCTTCCGCTTTATTGATTTTGAATTGTCAAGTAAAACCGACAAGAAAAAGCAATAAAATTCTCTCTTCGAACTCATTCATGCATGATCTTGACAATCACTACTTTGATGTAAGGCAAACACATGATACCGAGGATGGAATATGTACGAAAAATGTGATGGCATGGCATGTTCACAACTGTTTGTGTAAACTAAGCGAGAAACCATTCCAGCAAATAAGAAGCAATGCAAGCTAGACACCACATGAAAGATGCAACCAATATGACTGCCAAGTTAAAAGCGTCCCTTCATAAATGGAATTTCAACAAACGAGAAATCTAACCACCAGTCGACTGGTGGTTAGCTTCAGGCACAGACGATTCTGTTCGGTCGAGCGATTTTCTTTTTCTCCCGCGTCGCGTTCCATCGAGCGATTTTATTTTCCTCCCGCGTCATTAAACCATTTTTTATGCACCGCTCATACGAGTTCCCTCGACCGTCGGTCCCTCCGTTTTTCCTTTCCTCCTGCGTCGCTGAACCATAATCTGCAACAAATCTGCACGACCTGCGAGCTGCCTAATTAACTCCGTAAATCTCTCTGATTCCCGATTTTCAGGTGGTGCATAACTAACTCGCCTTAATCTCTCTGACTCCCGATTCTCAGGTGCGTAATTAACTCGCGTTAATCTCTCGGATTCCCGATTTTCAGGTGGTGAGTAATTAACTCGCGTTAATCTTTCTCGTCAAAAAATAGTGTGCCAACAGGATTCGATCCTTGTAACTTTTACAAGGTCACCCACTAGCCAACCACCTCACCCTCGTTCCTCTTTTGTAAAAATGAAAGCAAATAGGCTTTTTAACCTGTCTCCTTTTCTATGTTTGCACAAAATTGAATGCAATATCCGATCTTTTCTGCACTTAAGTAGATTATTTTACCAACTTGTCTCGAGTTGATGATACCATGGTAATTTTGGTGGGGGAGGTTGATGAAATATACCGTTGGTAATTTTTGTGTGTGTATAGCATGGTAACTCACACATCAAATACCTGATAACTTATGTACTCGGTACTGATTACTTCGGTGATCGGGAGGGAGGGGTTGATGAAATATCCCGGGTCATTTTTGTGTGAATATCATGATAACTCACACATCACATACCTGATAAACTTATGTACCTCGATCCTTGTAACTTTGAGGGAAGTGGTGTTGATGAAATATCCCTACATACTCGATGTGAACAACATGGTAACTCAGACATCAGAGACCCAATAACTTATGCACCCCGGTCCTGGTAACTTTGGCGAGAAGGGGTGCTGAAATATACCCCCAATAATTTATGCACAGCGAACATGATAACTTTTCCCTCCGCCGGAGGGAGGGGTTTTGATGAAATATACTCTCGATAACTTCTGTGTAAATATGATGATAGTTTACGCATCACTGTCCTGATAACTTTTATGCAAATAACATGATAACTCATACATCGTAGACATGATGAATTATGTACCCAGTCCTGGTAACTTTGTCGGTGGGGGTAGGGGTGGGGGGAGTCGTTGAAACATACCACGGTAACTTCCATGCAAATAACATGATAAATCACACATCGTAGACATGATAAATTATGTACCCAATACTGGTAACTTTGTCGGTGGGGGTAGGGGTGGGAGGAGTTTTTGAACCATACCACGATAACTCTGATGCAAATAACATGATAACTCACACATTGTAGACTTGATAACTTATGTACCTGATCCTGGTAATATGGCGACTGTGGCGAGGGGGGGTGACGCCCCGCTAATTTCTGTGTAAATAACATGGTAATAAAAACATACAAAATTGATAACTCCCATACAAACGCCACTGTAACTTTTGACCTGAAACTTTTTTGTTGAAAAACACAGACCCGATAATCTCTGTGTAAATAACATGATGATGTATCATCGTAGACTTGATAACTAATATTTTACGTTTAAACACCATGGTGTCTTTCGTCCAAGGGAAAAAAGTTTTTGAAACATTTCACTGGTAATTTCTACGTTAAATTACCATACTTTCCCATGCTTTAAACCTTCTCGTACTGTAGTTACCAGCCTTATCATGGTATAGTTATCATGTTACTCAGACCATAGTTATCACGCTGGTCATTGCCAAAGTTACCAAGCCAAACTTTATTTTTTCTTTTGATATGGCAGAAATAAGAAAGGTTCAAATAACATTGTCATTCTACAATAGACAACAACAAAAGGTGGCTTAGTTGGTTATTAGGCTCGATAGGTATTACATAGACACGGGTTCGAATCCTCTTTCAAGCACTTTTATTTTCTTTTCATATTATGCAGCGAAAAACCAGAAAAAACCACTAGCAATTTACTACGGTTTTGAGAGAAGGAAAAATCAGTGGAAGCGGGAGGAACGCAGCCTTGGCGGAGCGGCAGGATCGATCGAAGATCGTGCGGATCTGTTGCTAACCACCAGTCGACTGGTGGTTAGCACAGTCCTTCAACAAATTAGAAGCAGCGCATGCTATAAATCATATGAAAGATGCAACTAATATCGCACTGCATATACTAAAGGTGTCTCGTCAAATTGATTGATGCGGGATACAAAAAAAACAATAGTTTTATGTAAGGACATGCTTAATAGACAGATGTACTATGTACTAAATAGAGGAAGGCATGTCACATTAACAGGTATAATGTCACATTTACAGGAGTATAAGCTAAGCAGACTAGCACATGCAGTTTAACCAGATTGGAAGAATTACAATCTAGACACCATATGCAACATGCAACCACATATCACGCTGCCAAGTTAGAGCAAGCACCTGCAATGCTAGTGTAGGGGAAATGCTGTAATCAACTATAGAGCTACGTTCACTATCTTCATCTAGCATTTCTATTTCTTAAGAATCATGTCGGGAGGCTGACGCTGCATTCTTTAAATGAGGAGTAGTCCCCTTGCTTGCCTGCCTCGTCATAAGTGATTGATGAGGGATCCACAAGAACATTAGTTTGATGTAAGAACATGGTTAATACACAGATGTACTAGTATGTACCAAAAAATGTAAAGGCATGTCATAGGTATAATGTGTAAGCTAAGCGGATGCAATTTAACCAAATTGGAAGCAATACAAGCTAGACATCCGACTGAGTGGTGAACATGATCATCTAGGACATGAGAGCACAGTGGGAGGCGGGCTACTTCGCCACCATCGCGGCTTTTTAGTTGGCTTCGGTGATGCCTGTCTTTCTTTGGGTTTGTCATCGGCTCGGCCGATTGCCACGACTAGCTATTTGTCTTCTGGTGCTCACGGGATGGTGGTTCATGTAAAAAATATCTTTCCTTATCTTAATAAAGACCGACTTCGGCCTTTCGAATACAAGCTAGACATCAACATGCAACCACATATGACACCTCGAAGTTAAAGCAAGCACCTGGGATGGTGGTTCATTGCGGGCGAGGTCATCAACTATATAGCTACATTTACCGTCTCCGTCTGCTGACACTGCACCCTTTATAGCGTTGTAACGTGTCTTGCCTACCCGTATACCAAGCTGGAGCGACTTCTCTCTTTTCTTTGCTGCTTCTCTTTCGGCAGGAGAGTCTGAAATACCCTTGCATAAAAACACAATAGTGAGAGTATGGGTGAAGTGTGTGCGTAACTAGTGCCTTTGTAAAAAGTAGCAGATAGCAGGTGGCTTAAAAATAAATGATAGGAGACATATGATAGCTCTACAACATTGCATGGCAAACAAAATTAGATTCTACTCCGTATGATTTTGTAATATATGAGCACAGGAAATGCAGGTACTTCGCCAGCACACCACCACATGTGATCATATCTAAGATAACACTCGACTGAAAATAAATAGGTTAGTCGATTTTTTTAATGAACCGTCCGATCTATAAGGAACGGGCAGATGGCCTTCGTCTACCTCCCGCCAACATCCTTTGTTGACGATCTTTCACGAACCGCCAGCGACCACCGACCCAGACCCGTGCCTCTGCCGCCCCGCCCTCCCATCGACCTCACACCACCGCCGTGCTTGGCAGCGCCCCCAAGCCATCCCTTTAATCCCGGCCGACCTCCAGATCGGGCGCCAGTAGCTCTAGGCGTGACGCCCCTAAGATAAACACCAAGCGCTGCTTCCCGGTGTAATAGTCGTACTAGCGCACATTACGCCGGGAATGCTTCCGTTAATTGGGAATCAACTGGCGGAAATTGAAATTGTGGGGCGACGGACCTCTAGCTAAGGTGAAATAGTATATGAGGAGAAACCTTGTGCATCGCGAGTTACTAGGAACATCTAGTATCAAGAAGAAGCGGTCAACTAGTGTCTTCTGCGGGATGAATACCGTGCAAGCAGAGACGTAAGATTTGCACGAATAAGGGAAGAGGAGTACCTTCTTCGGTTGCCGGTGTGGTCACCTCCACATGTCGCACCGATCTTATTGTTTTTACCGGGGAAACCAATGTTCTGGAGGGTGCAGGCTTGGACGAACCCATGGCCAAATTTTTGACTGTGTTGTCATGGCTGTATGTCGGCGGAGGGGAAGCAGATCCGAGGCGGCGAAGGACGGCGTAGCAGGAACAGCTCCAGTGCGGTGGAGGGTGGCGAAGTTGGAGCGGCAGCGGTGAGGCGCAGGACGGCGTGGTTGAACTGGCTCGGGTACGGACGGCTCGGCCTCGGCTTCAACTACTAGCCGTGGAGGGCGTTGCGGTTGAGGTTGCGGTGGGCATTTACGGCGGGTATCGGCTCCGGCGTGATGGAGGAGGGCGACGGTTGATGAGTGGGATGGGGTGGCAGACGGAGGACGTCGTGGTTTCGCGGCTGGTGGAGAGTTAGTTTTGGCGCCCACGGAGTGCGAATGGGGAATCGGACGGGTGGGGGGGGCATGTTTCGGTCTGGGAACCACTTGTTTTTGGCTTTTTTGAACAGAAGATGGGACGCGCTTGTTTGAAATTTGGCGAAAGTACAAACTTTGCCCCCCTCTTAAATTTCGGACCCTCATGCGGGTCGGGGTAGGATGGTAATCCTAGGTGTCCCAAATAGTGGGCGGGGCGATTTGACGGCGCATGTGTGCTTCTGTGACCATTGTGTATGAATGTTTTTCGAGGCGGTTGCGTGGCGTCTAGATGAAGCTACAAACCTACCCGGTTTAGACCTTTGGACGTCGGGCGGTAGGTTTCACAGGTCGGAGTTATTAGAAAAGTAATTTCCTTGTACTACCAAACATTGGTCTCACGCGGTTTCGGGCGAGTAGAGGCTCTTTTGGCGCTTCGTTCGAAATTTCGAAACACAAGCATTCACGTTTAGAGTACTCTTGAACTATGAGGATTGACCTAAATAGACAACGTTATATTTGACCTTGAATGTTTGAAAACCTCATTAAATTATCCGCTTCCTTTTGAATTTTGACACCTGAAAATCCTATAACTACGATTATTTTGGAATGGAGGAGCTAAATTTGAATCTATTTTGTACACGACTACATATGCTATTATGTACAAAGTCAGAGCAAAGATTGGTACCCCCATAGTTTAGGTATGGTTAACAAATGCCATGATATCAAATTCAAATAATTGAATGGACTTCATGTTGAATTTGATTTTTTTAAACCACCTTAGGTTGAATTCAAATGTATACTAGTTCATAGGTAGCTATTTATAAATGTCCATTGTGTAACTTTCAGATGTATAATGTGCTTTACACACACAACATGAACTATACTCACGTTTATATTCGATTGCTAAAGCAATGCATTGTCCGGAGTTCAAAATACTAACTATGTGGATCAATTGTGACGAATAATAACATAGACATGCTCAAATTGATAGAATCTAGATGTCCGATGGATCAATGACCGCTCCTTACGCCAATTGCAAATACCATGATCCCATCCTAATATTTGGATACAATTTATATCTTTAATCAATGTGTAGAGCAGTCTTTTACGTGTAGTTTCACTCTCCATCGGTGGTCTCTCACACATGCTCACACACTCTCTCCCGAGGTGTCTTTGTCGCACACATTCTCTAGATATAAACCTCCCTCCCTCTCGTAACCATTTACAACTATTTTCACTAACCTTTATCACAAGCACTCTTCCTCTCGCAAACATACACACGCACAATCCTCATCAACCCTTTCTATATACATGGACCTGCCTACGTGTCTCATGTACGCACATTATCTTTACGCCTGTCTCTCACGCATTATCTCACACCTCTCTTCCTAATCGACGAGTATGATTCTAGCAGAGCATTCTGTAGGATGCCCCTTAAAGTTAGGTTGGATGAATAGTAACATCAAAGATAGAGGGGTTACCTTAGTCTAAGAACCTAGGGTTACAAATCCTAGCCGGCTTTGTCAGTGGACACAGAGTCCTTCACAATTCTACTATCTTTGTCTTGTACGACTAGTCATCCATGGGTCTTCCTAAATGTGTCATGGGCCGACCAATGTGGCGCAGGACGGAACCGAACAAAGGGCCTCACCTCGACCCACCGGACCTCATGCGGTAACACACCCTCTGCCCCCACGTCTCATTATCTTCTCACACCCACACATACCAACACAAACACCACACACACAGAAAAATTCTCCTGGTGCCTCTATTCCCTCCCCCCTTGCATATACACACTCAAGGGAATGGAATCTCTTGTCGTGACGTCATATTCGTCTCTCTCTAGACCACCCTCATTTCTTGTGCTATCTCCCCCGTCGGCCCCTCTATCCATGCCTCTCTCGAATACGTAATACACACACATACCTCTCTAGGCCCCGCCAAATGCATCAACTACACATTCACACATGTTACATCACGTACCCCATTGATCTAAAAAGCCCTCTCTTCACGTTTATTTTGCATACAACATTCCTTTTGAATAAAGTGTGGCCAAAAAATTATTTTAGAGTTTCTACATATATACAACATTACAAAGTTATATGGAGGAGTATGAACGCTAATTTGCATTGCATTGTGCCCACAATGATATTTATTCCATACCGTGAATTTGTATATTTTTATACTATATACAAAATTAGTCATAATAAAGAGAAACGAAGAGCATCTCTCTCCATCACATACCCCCCCTGTACGCCCCGTTCACGTATGCACACAAAACTATCTCCAGGTCCTCTAAAAGTAAGCCCCCAGAAAATTCACGCGTGTTTCATCTTTCTCTCACGATATATGCAATGACGATCATTGTATTTGAAGTGAAAGCACGATACATACATTGGAATTCATAATCCACTCATTACGGTCACCGTTTACGTTTAGTGGTTATTATACGATCCACGGAGCTCACCGTACAACTTTGTATTTGCTCATGACATGACTAGTTGACGATTGAACGCTCCATGTGGCACCCGATCTAGTGTTGCATCACATTATCTCACTAACATCGTGCCCACACATTGACTTGTATCTACTCTACATCTACACTATTATAAAATACATAAAATACACTGTTATAAAAAACAGAGTTGGTGATGATGGTGTGCCTGCCATCCTGCAATATAGGCCATCCGATTTATATCTGACGGATAGGAAAGAAACTATGGCAGTTTTGCAAAAAGGTACCCACCCACCTCTCCACATTTGCAAATAAGGCCTTCCCTCGTTCATCCTTTTCTCTCACAAGATAAACAAGTCATACAAATGCATCTTGATGTTACCTGCAACGCACGGGCATCTTGCTAGTAAGAATGAAAACAAACGACAAAAAATATTTTGACGGTGGTGCGAAGTCATGACCGCAGTACAGTGGACAAGGTGGCCTTTGTATTGGTATCTTTGAGCCGTCTGTTTTAACACACGTGAGCTGGTGTGGTGATTATACACACGCACGCATGCACACGAACTCCATCCACGCAACACTCACACAAAAACATGCACCCACGCACGCCGCGCAACACTCACACGCATACACGCAGCCACACACGCACGCAACACTCACACGCACACACGCACGCATGCATGCACACACCAAGACACCACACGACCAACACACACTCTCACGCTCAAGTGCTCAACCTACACGTGCATGCGCACACATCGGCCGATGCATACATACACAACCAGGTGATTCCAGCGCGCAGGTTGGATCCTTGTCGCCGCTGCGTAAATTTGTGTTTATCGACCTTTTCCCTATGCGAATCGACACGTGGGACCCACAAGGAACGTGGTCAATTTAACTAGTCAACATGGCGCCCACGCAGACTATTTGGCGGTCAGCAGAGTGCAATCCGATCTTTGAAGTGTGAGCAAGTGACCGGATAATCACCGCAAACGTATATAGTAACCGTAATCAGCTTATTCTGAAGTTCGGTGACCGTTACTACGCTTTTTCTCTCTGTAGGCCCTCCAAAACTACATCTCTACACGTTCTCGCATGTTACATCTAACAACTATGCAATACAGCACTACTACTACACTCTAACACAATAAATCATATGTGTTTTTAGTTTTACTAGATATCATATTGTTACTTATAATTATTCAGTTTGCATACATTAAAATTGCCTTTGAAATGTATGGCCAAGATTATCATCTACCGCAGCGGGAAAAATCCGCCTTTCCTGTTTAATCGGGTTTGTATCGATGGATCGTGCGAAACAACAAAACTATAGTACTATACAGTACAAGTGACAGTTCACTGGGCCGTCGTGTCGTCTACTCCTCCGTCGTAAGAGTGGAGCACTCACTTTCATAAATCTTCTAGTCCCTTTCGCCGACATGTGGAACATCAAGATACCGGGTCCACGTGCCATACCGGAATACAGTGCAGAGCATCCGGGGTGAAGCACCCAACTCATGGCGTCGGCGTAGTAATGAGCAATGAGGCGTCAAATCACAAAGCTGCACCTTTCCCACAGTTAAGTTGGAGGGACGAAGTAATAATGCTAAAAAAAGAAGTTGGAGGGACGAAGCAACCATCATTTCACTCGTTCTTTGAATCTGCTTCTCCTCATCTTCTTCAACTTAACCACGTGTTGCTTCCGCCGTTGTTACGCCTCATGTGGGACGCGGATCAGCTTGGTCGCTTCTCCCTCATCTTCTTCGACTTAACCACGTGTTACTTCTGCCGTTGTTACGCCTCATGTGGGACGCGGATCAGCTTGGTAAAGCAACGACACGTGGGACCGCATGTTAGCAAACCGCCAGACAACGTCCTCCGAAAATCTGAAACCTCCCCGCCATCCACGGCAAAATCACCTCCTTTTACTATCCTTTGATTCTATAATTTTTAGATCAATATAATTGGGATTTGTATAGATAGCACAGGAGAAGAACCAAGTGGTACGGTTAAGGGCATCCACAATGTGTAGCCAAATGTGAAAATAGCTTTTGGCATCGTGGGAACCATTGTGGACGGCATTGCCAAAGCCAAAAAGATGGAACCGAAGCTCCCTGATTGATTGATTGAAGGAATAGAAAAATGCAACGTCTCTCCTCTTTCTCCCATGCTTGGATGCATGTAGGAGTAGTACAGTATAGAGCACAGAGTCTACTCCCCTGTCCCTTCTATCACAAATCACAAAGCAGTGAGGCGTCAAATCACAAAGTGTAGGACTTTGAAATATGTCTAGAGGGGGGGTGATTAGACTACTTGACCAATTAAAAACTTAGCCTTTTCCCAGTTTTAGAGTTTGGCAGATTTTAGCTATCTTAGGACAAGTCAAGCAATCATCACACAATTCAAGCAAGCATGCAAAGAGTATATAAGCAGCGGAAATTAAAGCATGCAACTTGCAAGAAAGTAAAGGGAAGGGTTTGGAGGATTCAAACACAATTGGAGACACGGATGTTTTTGGCGTGGTTCCGATAGGTGGTGCTATCGTACCTCCACGTTGATGGATACTTCTACCCACGAAGGGTAGCAGTTGCCGAGTCCACGGAGGGCTCCACCCACGAAGGGTCCACAGTAGCAACCTTGTCTATCCCACCATGGCCGTCGCCCACGAAGGACTTGCCTCACTAGCGGTAGATCTTCACGGGTAGGCAATCTCCTTGCCCTTACAAACTCCTTGGTTCAACTCCACAATCTTGTCGGAGGCTCCCAAGTGACACCTAGCCAATCTAGGAGACACCACTCTCAAGAAGTAACAAATGGTGCGTTGATGATGAACTCCTTGCTCTTGTGCTTCAAATGATAGTCTCCCCAACACTCAACTCTCTCTCATAGGATTTGGATCTGGTGGAAAGAAGATTTGAGTGGAAAGCAACTTGGGGAAGGCTAGAGATCAAGATTCATATGGTAGGAATGGAATATCTTGGTCTCAACACATGAGTAGGTGGTTCTCTCTCAGAAATGGTAAGTTGGAAGTGTAGGTTTGTTCTGATGGCTCTCTCTACGAATGAAGAGGAGGTGGAGGGCTATATATAGCCTCCACACAAAGTCTAACCGTTACACACAATTTACCAATCTCGGTGGGACCGGATCAACAAACTCGGTTAGACCGATTTTAGTAAACCTAGTGACCGTTAGGGTTTTGATTGGGGATCGACTTGCATCTCGGTAGGACCGATATGGTTAGGGTTAGGGCATAACGTAATCTTGGTGAGACCGATTACACAAACTCGGTGAGACCGATTTTGGTAATTAGCTAACCAGAGAGTTGGTCGGGTAAACTCGGTGGGCCGATTCGCTCTTTCGGTGAGACCGAAACGTTACGAAAGGGAAACAGAGAGTTTACATTGCAATCTCGGTGGGACCGATCCACTCTTTCGGTGAGACCGAAAAGTTACGAAAAGGAAACAGAGAGATTACAATCCCATCTCGGTGAGACCGAGATCCCTATCGGTAGAACCGATTTGCCTAGGGTTTGTGGCAGTGGCTATGACATTTGAAATCTGTGGTGCCGGATAGGAAGAATCGGTGAGACCGATTTTGGCTTTGGGTTTAGGTCATATGTGGATGTGAGAAAGTAGCTGAGGGTTTTGGAGCATATCACTAAGCACATGAAGCAAGAGGCTCATTAAACAACACCTCATCCCTCCTTGATAGTATTGGATTTTCCTATAGACTCAATGTGATCTTGGATCACTAAAATGTAAAATGAAGAGTCTTGAACTTTTGAGCTTGAGCCAATCCTTTGTCATTAGCATTTTGAGGGATCCACTTTCATCATCCATGCCATGCCATTCATTGAGCTTTCCTGAAATGTTCATCTTGGAATAGCACTAGCTCAATGAGCTATATGTTGTTATGAATTACCAAAACCACCTAGGGATAGTTGCACTTTCAATCTCCCCCTTTTTGGTAATTGATGACAACATATAGATCAAAGCTTCGACAAATGATAATAAGATTGAAAAACATCGTCGCTTTGAGAAGTATGTGATAAGCAAGAGCTCCCCCTAAATTTGTGCATAGTTTACGATTTTCTTTGGACTGCAAATGCACAAGGAATTAGGCTCATGGGTTACTCTTCCATGTCACATACATCTTGGTGGAGCGCTCAAAATGATACGAATTGAATACATGCACTCATCACCAAGCACAGTGAATGATCACATAGGATAGATAAGATAATATCATCAAACATGCATAAGTGTAGCTTATGATCAAACACATGATCATCAATGTCTCACAAACATAGTATCTCAAGCAATCAAAAGCAAACAAGTTTAAACCCACCAAATCAAGAGAGAACAAAAGCAACACTCTCTCTCTTGAAGCCTATGATCTATACATTTTTCTCCCCCTTTGGCAACAAGTTACCAAAAGTTCATAGAAAATGCATAGTGCTAGATCGACTCTCGTGCTTGATCTTCGGTGGTGGTGTCCGGATAGCGCCGAGGACTAAGGCTTCAGTTGAAGTAGATGGAGCTGGAGCTGGTGTAGGTCTTTGGAGCTGGTGGCACCGAGGCTGTAGCTGGTGCAGATGAAGTGGCTCGTGTCGAGGGAAGCCTTGCACAGATGACATCTGGGCTCAAGGCACTCTGGCAGATGCATCATTTGTTGTTTTGCCCTTCCTCTCCTGCATGTCATCCTGTAGTTGCTCCACAATGATCAATCTCGATTACTTTCACATCGAAGTCATAGAACTTTTGTTCCATGATTCTTTCCAAGCTCTCCTGATTTTGAGTGAGGGTGGCCAATCCCTTCTCAATCCTCAGAGTTGATGCTATTAAGTATCCAAGCTGCTGATGCTTGTTCTTCAAGAAATACTCAGATGCCTCCTCTTGAGTTGGCATCCTGGCAGCCTTCTCCTTCCTTGCCTTCTCCTTCTTCTCTTGTGCTTGAACTGACGATGGATCATTCTCATTCATGACAACCTCATTGTTCTCAAAGTCTGGATAAAGTGGAAAATGTTCTTAATCCAATAGATATTTTAATGTGCCCATCTTTGAGTTAATCAACTCCTGGATCTGAGGGGCATATCCACAACTTCTCTTCTGGTCTGCTGCAGTCCTCTTAATGGTTTCAACCATAAGGCTCATGACTTTGAATTTCTGTGGCACATCAAACAAATGCAACATGTTGATTGCATGCCCTCTAATCATGTTGTGGTCACCAAACTTAGGCAGTAGAGTATGCCTTAAGATGCAGTTGATAGTTGGCAGCCCTGACAGAGGGAAGTGGACTGATCCAAACTTATGTGTCTCAATGGTTGTGTCTGGGATCTCTTTGTACATGCGTGCCATGGAATTGTGGTCCATTTTCTTCTTGGCATATACATCCAGGTCATCTTCATTCTCATCTGGGGCATTTATCAGCTTTGCCCACTCCTCAATAGTTGACTAGTACCTTGTACCTTCAGACATCCACACTATCCTGCCATCTGGATAAAAGTGTGCTGTCGAGTAGAACTGCATGATAAGTTCATCGTTCCAGTTGGTGAGCTTTTGCCCAACGAAGTCTGCAACTCCAACAAAGAACAAAACTTTCTTGCACTCCAGGATAGTGCTCTTCATTTTCTTTCATGTAGGTCCAGTCGACCCACCTCATATCACACACTATGGGCTTCTTATCCAGCAGAATAGTCTCATAAAAGTCATGTTGTTCCTTGGTGTGGAACACCGTAGTCCACACAGCAGTTCTTCTCCTTGTGGCATATGGATCTGTCATCCTCCATAGCCTCAACCCATTGTCTCTTCTGATCTTCATGTCCTCAGCCACATGATGGGCATCATTGTGGTCTGGTATCTTGGGCTTGAGCTTCCTCAGAACTAGTCCTTCTTCATCTTCTTCATCAGCAACCTCGAGCCTTTGGAGCCTTTGTTCTTCTCAAAGAAATGGAATACTCCTAGTATTCCTCTTTGGTGCAGACTTGGCCTTGGGGCAGCTTTGGGTGCTTCCTTGGGCTTAGATGTGGCAGCCCCTGATCTTATAGCATCACCCATAAGCTTTGGTGCCTTGGGTGCTGGTGCAGCAATCTCTTCTTCCTCTTCCATCATGAAAGGCTTCCCAATAACTCTGATTGTGGTCTTCTTGACCCTTTCCTTCCTTTTCTTTCCTTCAGCAGCAGCTGGCTCTTTGGGATCAGGCTTTTCAGGAATTTGAGTTGATGCTCTGACCTTTGGCATAGGTGTCCTCTTGGCAGGAACCTTCCTATTGAGTCCAGGCTTTGTGCTATGTCTTTGAGCCATACTCCTTTTGAGCACCGCCTTCTTGGAAGTAGCCTCTTCCTCTTCTGCTACATAATCCTCATCTTCAGAATCTGAGGTTTTCTTCTTCCTTTGTCTGGTGGCAGCTTTAGGCAAATTGCTTGGGGTGCTCCTGCTGCCTTCATCTGAAGTGCTGGAGGGACTAGTGCCCTCACTCATATGCACCTGCTCCTCTGACCTGTTCTGACTGTCACTCTGGTCTGACATGCTGCAAACACTGACTGCTGACCCTATGAAGAGTTATAGATGAGGTAGAGTGGATGAGCATCACAAAATACAGAGATTTTTGCAAAGAATGACTCAAAAATTCAGTTTTAGTTTTCCACGTAAAGCATTTCGGATCAATCGATTTTCAAACTCGGTGATACCGAAGCAGTTTTGGAACCTAAAGCGATGAACTCGGTCGACCGAGTCACAGTTGATGGCACCGAGACCGCTAGGGTTTCACAAAGTCCTAAAATTGGTCTCACCGATTAGCAATTCTCGGTCGGACCGAGTCTCCCTAGTGCAATGGCATAAGCCAAATCGCTGGGACCGAGTTTTTCAACTCGGTGGGCCCGAGATGGTTTCGGCGGAAACCTAACCCTAAATTTTCGGATCAAAACTATTCTAAGGATTGCATTGACTGGATAGGAGTGCTTCAATTGTGGCAAGAATCAATAAGAACACATTGTGCTGAGAATCGGATGAGGAAAGCACTGTGATCGAGTCCATACCCTAGTTCGGCGGAGACTCGCTCTGGCTGGCAACGTGTGGTTGAATTCCGTTGACGGCGACAAAGACCAGCGATAGGAGGCGGCTGGTGACGAGGAGACGATCCGGGGACCACGGAGGCAGAGCGAGCTATTGCGCGGGCGAAGAGGTTCGGAGAAATTTCCAAAAAAATTCCCTTGACTATATATAGCCCGACCACAGCCGGTGTGGTGAAGTGGAACAACTCGGTGGCACTGAGATGCAAAAGCGTATGCAGTTATTGCAACTCGGTGTGACCGAAGAGTTCAAATCGGTTGCACCGAGATTGAAAACCTAGATCGACTTAGTGATCTCGGTAAGACCGAAATGGAGGAATCGGTCAGACCAAGAATCACAAAGAAGTTTTGGAAGTTGAAGTCTATGATGAATCGGGGATTCCGAGTGCTCCTCACACAGAGTGGTTCGAATCTGACTTGATCAAATTTTGTGATGTAGCATGAATAGAGTTTGAGACGATAAAATCATAGATAGCTAGAGAAGGTTCTTAGGCATTCTTGTCCATCCACTTGGCCAAAGAAAAAGAAGCCAATCAATCAAAACAACAAGTGGATGTCCTTGAATGAGTAAAGTATGCAACCAACATGCTCACACAATAAGATGGCAAATGAAATATGTGGCAAAGCATGCACAACCAATTCTAGCATCCATCAAACAATTGGTGATGACTAGGTCATCTATATATGAGTATATTAACTTAGGAGTCAAATGATAGACATTTGATCATAAGTCGTACTCATCGTTTAAGCTCAAGTGGGGTTACCACTTTTACATAAAGCATTTATGTGTCCACATCATTAGAGTTGATTTGACTCAATTCTTAGAGTTAAGCTCCCCCTAGATGTGAGATCCCCCCTAAGAGGGATGAACTAACCTTGGGTTTTGTCGATGATGACTTCATATAGGTGTTGAAGATGTGGATGCTCAATGTTGATGTAGATCTTTTTGGAGCAATCCTTTGGAGTGAGTTACACTTTCAATACCTACATGGGTTAGTCCCACAAGGAACAAACAAGTATATCCATAGACATAGAGTGATGCACACACAAAATGATGTCCATGAAATCATTAGGTTACCTTGTCCCTTGCCGTACCAACATGAGGGTTTGTGACTCCTTGAACTAGTGCAAGATATGGAAGTTGATTGCACTTGTCCTTGCCATAATGATATGAGTGAAATATGTTGGCGGAGTCACCCTCAAGAACTCTCTAGTTCTTTCTTCTTCGGATCCACATCATCTTGATGGGAATCCTTGGAGTTGTAGTTGTACTTGATGAGGTAGAACTTGGCGTAGTCTTGGGAATCCACTTGACCGAGACCTTAGGTGCTTCTTCAAATGCATCAATCTCTTCTTGAAGCTTGTCCTTGCCTTTGTTCTTGTGGTCTTGTGGTGGAAGATCATCTTGTGCTTGTGTTCCCTTGAAGGAAGTAGGATCATACTTCTCTTGTTGAGGAACAAACTTCGTCTTGGGGTATTGATCTTCTTCCCACTCAACTCCATTGGCATTGAACTTTCATTCAAAACCAACACCTTGATTCTTCCGGTGCCTTCCTTTCTTGCGTACAATTTCCTCGAATTGCTTACTCCCGGCAAGGCTCTTGTATACACCTTTCTCTATAATTCCCTTCAATAAGCTATTTTCTTGCTCAAGTGTAACTTGCCTAAGAGAATCATTAGTGGAATCAAGAGAACTACTAGAAGCAACAATATTGGATTTGACATTATTATTGTTACTACTCGAGGAAGAATCTTTCTTGTTCTTGTTACTAGACTTGACTTGAGGCATGTAAGTAGATAAGAATAAACACTTGGCAATGTAAGAAGAACTTTTCTTACGGAGATCATCATTGATTGCTTTTAAGAACTCATGCTCTTGCTCAAGATTGAGCTTTTCAAAGCGTAACTTCTCATGAGCCCTTAAAAGTTCTCGATGATCTTCGAAGATAGTTTCATGAGCTAACTTAAAAGTGTTTAGTTCTTTAGTTAGAAGCTCAATCTTCTCCTTATCATTGTCATTCGTTTTATCTTGATTAGCATGATTAATTGACGTTTCATCATAGTATTCATCACTAGAGTTTTCAACAAGTAAATCATCATCCACAAGCAAGTCATCTTCATCACTACTGAAATCAACATACTCAGGATGTGTTACCTTTGGACCTTTGGCCATGAAGCATCTTCCAATTCCTTCATTTGGTGACTCAAATATGTCGTAGGAGTTGGTTGACACAAGTGCTAGACCGGCAACACCTTCATCTTGAGTATATTCCGAGTCGGAGTGATAGCTTCTCCCGGAGTGATTGTCGGAGTCGGAGTCGGATACCCATTCACCAACATGAGCTTGATGTCTTCGTTTTGTGTAGCTCCTTGATGACATGTCCTTCCTTTCCGAATCCTTGCTTCTCCGTGAGGGTCTTCGTTCATAACGATCATCTCTACTCCTCCTCTCTCTTGGTGGTGATTCTTCTCTTCTACTTCTTCTTTTTGGAGAATCTTCTCTTCTTTTGTAGGGTGTCGTACACTCATTGGAATAGTGTCTAGGTCTCCCACAATTGTAGCAATTTCGCTCTCGACTAGAAGATCTTTTATCATTGTAAGACCTTGACTTGGAGCTTCTTTCTTTGCTTCTACTCTTGTATAATTTGTTGAAGTTCTTCACCATTAAGCTCAATTCTTCATTGAAGGTGTGTTTCTCACTTGATGATGTGGGGGATTCACTTGAGGCTTTGTAATAACCACTTGACTTGTTGTGAAGTTCCTCCTTATCCTTAAGTGACATCTCATGAGCAACAATTCTTCCAATGACTTCCGTTGGCTTGAGATCTTTGTAGTTTGGCATCATTTGAATCAATGTGCACACGGTATCATACTTTCCATCCAATGCTCTTAGGATCTTCTTGATGATGAATCTGGGTCATCTCTTCACTCCCTAAGCCGGCAATCTCATTTGTGATAAGTGCAAGCCTAGAGTACATTTCAGCGACACCTTCACCATCCTTAATTTTGAACTTATCAAGCTGACTTTGGAGCACATCCAACTTGGATTCCTTAATGATTCGGTACCTTCATGCATATCAATCAAAGTATCCCAAATTTCCTTTGCATTCTCAAGACGGCTGATTTTGTTGAATTCTTCGAGGCACAATCCGTTGAAGATGATATCACAAGCTTGAGCGTTGTATTGCAGCATCTTCAATTCATCCGCATTAGCTTCACGGTTCGGCTCTCTCCCATCAAAGAATTCACCTCGCAAGCCAATACAAATAATTGCCCAAACGGCGGGGTTATGTCCGAGAATATGCATTTTCATATTATGCTTCCAACTAGCAAAATTAGTACCATCAAAGTAAGGACCTCTACGGTGATAATTTCCCTCTCTAGACGCCATACTCTCCTAGGTTGTGAAACCAAGGCTATGATCACCAAAAGCTATGGATCAAAGCAAATGGACACGAAGCTCTGATACCACTTGTAGGACCTTGAAGTATGTCTAGAGGGGGGTGATTAGACTACTTGACCAATTAAAAACTTAGCCTTTTCCCAGTTTTAGAGTTTGGCAGATTTTAGCTATCTTAGGACAAGTCACCAATCATCACACAATTCAAGCAAGCATGCAAAGAGTATATAACAGCGGAAATTAAAGCATGCAACTTGCAAGAAAGTAAAGGGAAGGGTTTGGAGGATTCAAACGCAATTGGAGACACGGATGTTTTTGGCGTGGTTCCGATAGGTGGTGCTATCGTACCTCCACGTTGATAGAGACTTCAACCCACGAAGGGTAACGGTTGCGCGAGTCCACGGAGGGCTCCACCCACGAAGGGTCCACGAAGTAGCAACCTTGTCTATCCCACCATGGCCGTCGCCCACGAAGAACTTGCCTCACTAGCGGTAGATCTTCACGAAGTAGGCGATCTCCTTGCCCTTACAAACTCCTTGGTTCAACTCCACAATCTTGCTCTGAGGCTCCCAAGTGACACCTAGCCAATCTAGAAGACACCACTCTCCAAGAAGTAACAAATGGTGCGTTGATGATGAACTCCTTGCTCTTGTGCTTCAAATGATAGTCTCCCCAACACTCAACTCTCTCTCATAGGATTTGGATCTGATGGAAAGCAGATTTGAGTGGAAAGCAACTTGGGGAAGGCTAGAGATCAAGATTCATATGGTAGGAATGGAATATCTTGGTCTCAACACATGAGTAGGTGGTTCTCTCTCAGAAATGGTAAGTTGGAAGTGTAGGTTTGTTCTGATGGCTCTCTCTACGAATGAAGAGGAGGTGGAGGGGTATATATAGCCTCCACACAAAATCTAACCGTTACACACAATTTACCAATCTCGGTGGGACCGAATCAACAAACTCCGTCAGACCGATTTTAGTAAACCTAGTGACCGTTAGGGTTTTCGGTGGGACTGACTTGCATCTCGGTAGGACCGATATGGTTAGGGTTAGAGCATAACGTAATCTCGGTGAGACCGATTACACAAACTCGGTGAGACCGATTTTGGTAATTAGCTAACCAGAGAGTTGGTCGGGTAAACTCGGTGGGCCGATTTGCTCTGTCAGTGAGACCCAAACGTTACGAAAGGGAAACAGAGAGTTTACATTGCAATCTCGGTGGGACCGATCCGCTCTTTCGGTGAGACCGAAAAGTTACGAAAAGGAAACAGAGAGATTACAATCCCATCTCGGTGAGACCGAGATCCCTATCGGTAGAACCAATTTGCCTAGGGTTTGTGGCGGTGGCTATGACATTTGAAATCGGTGGCGCTGGATAGGAAGAATCGGTGAGACCGATTTTGGCTTTAGGTTTAGGTCATATGTGGATGTGAGAAAGTAGGCGAGGGTTTTGGAGCATATCACTAAGCACATGAAGCAAGAGGCTCATTAAACAACACCTCATCCCTCCTTGATAGTATTGGCTTTTCCTATAGACTCAATGTGATCTTGGATCACTAAAATGTAAAATGAAGAGTCTTGAGCTTTCGAGCTTGAGCCAATCCTTTGTCATTAGCATTTTGAGGGATCCACTTTCATCATCCATGACATGCCATTCATTGAGCTTTCCTGAAATGTTCATCTTGGAATAGCATTAGCTCAATGAGCTATATGTTGTTATGAATTACCAAAACCACCTAGGGATAGTTGCACTTTCACAAAGCACGGACGAAGCCACTATCATTTCACTCTTCGCTGACTCCGCTTCTCCATCGTCTTCTTCGAGAAACCATATCACCGCACTAGTACTCCTAGTAGTAGTACTAGTAAAGGACTTCCTGGATGCAAATAAGGCGGTTGTCTCGACTTGCAGGCGGCACTTGCGAACGACTTACAGTGGTCTCCCTCAATGGTGTTCTCCGTCGAAGGCACTTCGCCAAACCACAAAAAAAAAGTCATCGACGTCACCACAATGGGCAAGGAATTAAAATATAGTTACTACCTCCATTTTTTTGTACACAAGGCCAGTATATCAAAATTACAATTTGCAAAGGGCCACTAACACTAATCGAGGCAAAATTGATGGGGTTAGCAACCAAGGACATTAATATCCCCTGCATGCATGCGGAAGTGAGAAGGTTCGTTTGCATGGTGCTGCATTAATCAAGCGATGAGGAGTGAGATGGTTAGCTGTTTGGTCTTTCGAGAGAAAAATACGCATTAATTGACACATGAAACGAGGATTTGTATCGAAGGAAAACCCCGCCTTTCTTTTTTAACACTAGTACTCCTAGTACGTACTACCTTCGTCCTGGTTTATAGGTCCCTTTTATAGGTTGTGCCAAATTTTGACTAAAGATTTAACAAACAAAATGTTAATGCATGTCAAGAAAAATTATCTCATTGGATCGTATTTGAATATAGTTTTTAAAAATATAATGTTTGGTGACATGCGTGCACATTTTCTTAGTTTAATCTATGGTCAAAATTTGGCACGAAATACAATGGGGACCAATAAACCTAGACAGAGGCAGTACGTACTTATCCTATTTGGGTCTTGGCCTTGCATTGCCAAACTTCGCCACACATTTTTGCCAAGCTTGACTAAAGTTTTCAAAATGAGAAGGAGGTACACTTACAAGACGGGTCGTCGCGGTCGCACCGCACCCTCACACGGTCGCTTCCTCGCACGCCATGGTCGCACCGCACCCTCACACTTCGCCTCCTACGCCGCAAACCCAACCAAGGGAATGCACCCTCAACCGACACGTGTTGTCGCCAGAACAAACCAAACTCATCCATCCTATCGCTGACACATAATTCTCGTTCATAGAGTATGTTTATCCAACCGGAGTATCCGTACGGCCCGTGCGGTGGTCTGTTGGGGAAGAAGAAGAGGTGAGGAAGAAGGAAACAAGGGTTAGGAGATGTAGGGTATTCATCCAACCGCCTGAAATGGTAGACTCAGGTGACTTGCATAACAAATAGTATGTTTTTACACAACAAAAGATCCATAATAATAATAACAACAACATAAAGAAAAACTATCACTGCTCGCGGAAAGAGACGTCCTCATCGTCTTTGGCTGCCGGCACGAACCAGCCGGCGCTGCCAACGTGTGTCTCCGCACCATGGTTGTCCTCGGCCTCCAGCTACTCGTTCAAGCGGAGCGTCTTGGGCGCCTGCACGCAGACGAGAGCACAGCCCGGTTCAAGTCGAGGACGGCCGGTTTCGCCTACAGGAGGGCCTCGATGGCAGCGGCATCCGCGCGCTCCGCGTCGAGTCGAGCCTCCGCCGCCCTGTTCAAGTCCAAGACTTCCGGTTCCGCCTGCAGGAGGGCGTCGATGAGAGCGGCATCCGTGCGCTCCGCGTCGAGTCGAGCCTCTGCCGCCCGGTTCAAGTCTGGGACTTCCGGTTCCGCCCGCAGGAGGGCGTCGATGAGAGCGGCATCCGCGCCCTCTACGTCGAGTCGAGCCTCTGCCGCCCGGTTCATGTCTAGGACGTCCGGTTCCGCCTGCAGGAGGGCCTCGATGGCAGCGGCATCCGCGCGCTCAGCCTCAAGTTGAGCCTCCGCCGCCCGGTTCACATCCACGACATCTGGTTCCGCCTGCAGGAGAGCCTCGATGGCAGCGGCATGCACGCGCTCCGCGTCGAGTTGAGCCTCTGCCTCCCGGTCCTCCTTTAGTATCGCCATGTTGAACCGCTGGTCCGCCTGCACCATGGGGGACTCGGACTCTGGCACGAAGTCGACGTCCATCGTCTCATACCCATCGGGGGCCTTCTGCGCCGTGACCTCCGCAGTGAACATTGGATCGGCTTCCTCCTCCTCGTAGCTTGGCTCTAGAGAACTCGGGGATTGGCCCGCCGCAAAGCAAGCTTGGGAACGGAGGTCTGTGGCGCCGACCGCCGCCGCGATTTCTGCGCGGCGCTCCGGCGTCAGCATCTTGTAGTAAGTGATCTTGTGGCGCACCATGGCTTTTCGGCGAACTAGGGGATGCTTGATGCAGGCTAGGGGATCAAAAGGTGGGGGAATGGGCTGGATATTTGGTGTGGTTTTAGGGCGTTGGCTGGCATAGGCCGAGCAACAAGGTTCTGTGTGAATAGTGGTTCCGTGACGACCGGTCAATCGGTTTTGACTGTACATCGCTCTTGTCGCGTTCGTGTTGCAGCCCGGCACGCTGGACCCTCCACGTTGCTCACCGAATGGAACGCGCTTCGTCTTGCATTTTCGCTCGCTTGTAAGACCGCAGTTGAGAGCAAACTGACGTCCCTCCCCCTCCCCCGCCCGCGTCATTTATTATACCACTACTCCCTCCATTTTATGCGGAGTAAATAAAATCATAGGGAGTATACTACGGATGAGGATCCCCTGACGTGGCCGAACCCATTGAGTAACTGACATGCGGGGCCTAGCAAGCATGGGGTCCGCCAGTAAGTGACCGAAGGGAGGGTAAGGCAGGGATACCTACGCCGAGGATCCACTTCCACTATACTACTTGGACCAAATGTTAGAGTAATAATATATGACATGCAACTTACACAAATGTTAGAGTAATAATATATGACATGCAACTTATACAAAGCATACAGGGTCTAATTCGTTTTTCGAGGCTAACTTTGACCAAATGTTAGAGTAATAATATATGACATGCAACTTACACAAAGCATACGGTCAATTTCAGAGTGTGAAAGGAGTTTCCAATGATATAATTTTCACATTATACATCTCATGTACTCCCTCCGTCTAGGTGTGTAAGTCATCTTACGAAAACCAAATAATCCCAAAAAGCGTGGGCGCGGTGCATTAACTTCTACCTCGTTTCTTGTTTCTTGACATATGAACCAATAAGAGATGAGGGTGTGCATGCTTTTAATGACCGAGACTATCAAACATGACATGCAATGGTTAGTTCATTGCATGCAATACTATTAATTAGCAAGTAAACATTAATGTCTCTCGTTTTCCCTCCTCCTTGGTCACGGTGCACAACCTAAGATGACTTACTCACCTATGTGAAAGGAGTACTATTAATCTTGTCAATAGTCAAATTGGAAACCATCTCGAGTACAAATCTAGGAGTACGTCTGAATCTAACAATATTGATTGGGCGTTGTTGAATGTTGATACCTTTTTTATCATAGTAGAGATACTTTTACTACACATAAAACTTATATGTAAGGTAGAAAGGATAGGAGGGAGTATATTGTGCGTTCAAAAGGAAAGCGAACATTGAATACCCTTTATATATGATTTGCGAATGCTATGATCACCGGTTCAAAATTTTGAATCCGCCTAAGGTATCACGTGCCCCCACTCGTTCCCTCTTGATTTCATCTCGGGGTCTGGAGATCTATTGAAAGAGGACTAGGGTGGGTACATGCGAATGATACTCGGCGGAATGTTCAAATGAGGCATGCGGGAGGATGGACTCATTTGGAGGCGACATGATCGATGGAGAAGAGGGTTGGAGAGGAATGAGAAATAAGCAAACGCCACATGATTAGACTTGAACGGCTCAAATAAACAATAAGTTGTCTCACTTGTCCTACATAGTGAAAGGCCTAATGCGCAACGCGGAGCAATCGACGCCGAATATGGCCAGGAAAACAGGGAAACCGACATGTGGGGCACACCCGTCGGGACGATGTAGCGCAGACTAGTCCAATGGAGGAGCTGGCCCACGACCTCCTCGCCACCGACAACCGTTCATGTGGGTCTTTGGGGCCAACAACGGGGCGCAGCTCCAGCACCACCTCTAGACACGGCGACCGCTGTGAGCGACACGCTCATATCGTCGATAGACACGGTCGGTTTCAGTGTGCCGAGGGTGGCATTTGTGTTGTGGCACGACCAACGGTATATTTGGTTTGTGCCCAAGGTTGCCCCATCAAAGCATTGGGTGGCCAAAATTTTGGTTGAGGTATTGGTTTCCCATGATTTGGCTGACATTGGCAAGAAAAATGAACTAGAGTTGGCTAGAGTTCATTGGCATGCCAAAGAAATGGCAACCATCCAAACAAAGACCAATCTTTGGGTCATGACCAAAATTTTGGTAAGGTGCACTTTGGCCACAATCCAAACACACCCCAACACCCGGCTCGTCGCGGATGCACGGGGCGCCGCGACGCGTCCGCGGAGTGGTGTAGCGCGGCCAACTGCATCCTCTGGACCTGAGACCATGCCGGGTCGTCTTGCTTTTTCAATGACATGCGGGGATCGCATTTGAGCAAAGGGCATCTCCAACGTTGCCACGACCGCAGCTGACTACCCTAGCACACCAAAGCCCTCGTCCCTCGCGCCGTCGCGCGGTGCGTTCCCAGCCGGCGCCAGCTGCCCGCATTCATGTCGTCCGTTCGTATGTCGTCGTTAAGAGGCTCGGTGCCCGAGGAACCAACTCTGGCGACTTAATGACGCACCCGGACGCTTGGCCTCACCGGAATGCGCTACTTAAAGCGGCAACGCCCAGCTAACCTCCACACCATAGCGCATCGTCCTCCTACCTGACACCACATCCGCCATGACCGCAAGTGCGAACGCTCTGCGGGAGAGCTTGTCTTCGGGGATGAAACTCGAGGTCGCCGCCCTCGCTCAAGTCGCCTCTCGCAACGCAATAGCGGCGTAGCCGGACGCGGACGCCACCGCACAAGCGGTGGCCACGCTGGCGGCCAACGACGAGAGCACCGTCAGCCATGCGTCCTACTTGCCGCCGTCCAACGTCAGGCACCGCCGAGGTCGGGGACTCCTCCGAGGATGAGTAGGGCATGTGAGGCGGCAGGGCATGGTGTGCCAACTGGCCGGTCCGTATCCCGTGTTCTACTCTTCCTCACCGGAGACCGCACCTTCACTTCATGGATCTTGAACCCCGCCCCCGTACATAGAGATCGCAGATGGAGGACGTCCGTCGCCGCTGTAGAATAGGTTTAGGGTCGGATTTCTTTTATTTTTCTGTCTTATAAAAGTTCGAAATGTAATGAAAATCTACCGTGTTTGCATTAATCTCGGCCGGTGTATATGAACTTTCACAATAATATTCATATTGTAGGAGTACTAGTGCACGGAAGATCAAGATCTTGTGGGAGAAAAGGATGAACGAGGGAAAGCCTTATCTGCAAATGTGGAGAGGAGTGCGGGTAAATTGTCATAGTTTCCTTCCTATCCGTTAGATATAGATCGGACGGCCTATACTGCAGGATGACAGGCACACCATCATCACCAACTCTGCTTTTTATTGAACCGAGACAAATCTGAAAAACCCAACTAAGCCAACCTCCCAAAGATATCACGCTGGATAAGACCGGCAGCGCCGTTTAGTCAGGATTACCGGATTACTAGTAGTAGTATCGATGGATCGCGAAGCAACATTTTTTAGGGGCGACACCTAGTTTAAAAGGAAAAAAGGCGGTACACTCACATCACTCCTGTCGCGGTCGCATTGCACCCCACACACGTTCGGTCCTACACACGGCTCACGCAAACGGAACGCGCTTCGGCTTGCCTCTTCACTGACACGTGGGACTGCACTTGGAGAAACCGACCATGCGCCAAACTCCCCCCGCCCACCGCGCGAAAATCCTCCCCCCTCCCCCCACACACAAAAATTCCCCAAATTGATTCAACCGCCCTTCGCCAAATATTCCCCAAACCCCCCTGGCCCCCTCCACTCCATTCGCTCCGCCAAAGCCGCCCTCCCCGCCGCACCGATACGTCGGCGCCGCGGTTCGTCGAGGGGACGCACGGCGATCCTCTCGCTCCCACAGTACGCTCTCGTAGACTGCCGTCCTCTAGCCGCGCCGCCACCTCTGGCTACGTTCTTGTGGAGGCGCACGGCGGTCAGCGCCGCCACCACTGGCAACGTTCGTGTGGAGACGCACGGCGGTCAGCTTCTCCCACGGTACGTGCATTCTAGACTGAGGCCCCGTTCATGTCGGTGTAGCGATGAATGTTAGCTGATAGACGCTGTTAATCTCACTGTTTGCCGAAGTAGTTTATCGTCAATATGCTCGCTTAAGAAGCTTCCTTGCCCTGCTCGCACTCAATGCTTAGCTGAGATGGCATGCCAAGGCCGATTAGTTGCTAAAATATCCTGCCATATATTTATTGTGACGTAGATTGCCATGGTCTAGTAGCCAATCTGTTAGGTGAAATAGCTCTACACCGTTTTATACTCGATCTTTGTTGCTGCGATGGCCTTCGATAGTTTGATGGCTATGTGCTTGGGCTCATTGACTGCTGAAACAGCCTGCCATAATTTAGCACTCAAATTTGTTTGCTGAATTAGCTTTACATATATTTCGTTACTTAGATCTGCTCGTCCAAATATCTTGCCATAGCTTTTGGCATCGACCTAGGTATTTTTTTCTGGACTTCATAAAAAATCATATATGTTTTTTCTGTAATATCTAGTAGAAGAACTAATTTGTATGTCTAACAGATGGACAGGACTTGGATAACTTCTGCTCGAAGATTCTCCGCTGCATATGTCGAGGGGGTTGAAAACTTCATGAACTTTATCAGAGCTGAGTACGGTGGTCCGAAATCAGATGTGCTTTGCCCGTGTAGCAGTTGTATGAATTCAGTTACAAGACCCTAGTCAACTGTGCAAAATCATTTACACTTGTATGGGATGTTGGTCACATATACTAGGTGGGTTCATCATGGTGAAGCTGTGAACGTCAATGTTATTGACTACGTGGAAGCAGCAGATCACCATCTTGATCTGCCTGATTCTCAAGTGGAAGAGGAGGAGGAGGTGGTGGTATGAGCTAGTGAGTTTGACCAACATTGAAACAATGCTACGAAATGCTCGTGCATTCCGTGAACTTTCACCGCAGAAGAAAAGCGGTGGGCCCGCATGTTGGAACAATGCAACGTTGTCGTCATCCCAAAGAAATAAGCCGTCAAGATTCTCAGCTATGGTCACCTTTCTTCGTGTGAAGACATCTGAGCGGATGACCAACAAATCATTCTATGTGATGTTGGCTGCTTTCCGCACATCTTTCCCAGATGCGTCTCGAGCTGCCACACACCTACAAAGAAATGAAGTATTTCCTTCGTGCTGTTGGAATTTGATATTATATGATCCATGTTTGTTAGAATAATTGTGTTCTGTTCCTATGGATTATGACATCTTATTTGATTGCCCGAAATGCAAATCATCTAGATGGAAAGATGGCGATGCTGTGAAGAGGGTTCCTCATAATGTTCTGAGACATTTTCCAATTACACCAAGATTGCAGAGGTTGTTTGATGATGCTTTGAAACAAGAGAGGATGTACTTTGTGGCATTCTAGGAACCAGGAGTACAGAGATCGTAATGTAATGAGCCATCCATCTCATGGTAGTGAGTGGAAAAGCTTCAATGATAAACACAAAGAGTTTGTCACTGGCCGAGAAACATTAGACTTGGCTTAGCTTCAGATGGATTTAACCCATTTGGCCACTCGAGCGCCACATATAGCATGTGGTCAAGCTTGTTATCCCTTACAACATGCCTCCAAATGTCTCGCACCAAAGAATCAAACTACATGATGGCCTTGCTCATCCCAGTCCAAAAAGTCCTGGAAAGGATTTTGATTTGTTCATGGAGCCTCTTGTGGAGGAACTTCAACAGCTATGGAAGGGTGTTCTCACCGAGACCTATATAGCAGCCCACCAGCTGATTTCTTTCTGCGTGTTGTTGTAATTTGGTGCATCCATGATTATCCGCTTTGGGCACTATGTCGTATGAACGACACATGGTTACAATGCATGTGTTCGTTGTGACAGGAATTCACTGTCATACGCAATACTTAGCAAGATTTGTTACATTGGACACCGTCGTTTCCTTGCCAAGGACAAGCCGCATACTAGAAAATACCGAAGACATGTGTTCAATGCAAAGCATGAAAACCGTGATGCGCCAAAGAGGCTCACCGCCGATGAGTTGCAAGTGGAGTTAGAGAAGGTCAGGCATATTACACCGTGAAACCATCCTGGTAATGGTAGCGGAAAAGGAAGCGTGTACGATAGAAGAGAGATTATTGTTTACCCGCAGGTCCACTTTGTGGGACTTGGAGTATTGGAAAGATTTGGATCTCATGCATAATCTTGATGTGATGCACATCGAGAAAAATATATGTGACAAAGATTATCGGCACACTTCTTAACATTGAAGGCAAGACGAAAGATACCTTAAAATCTAGGATTGATTTGACACACCTTGGTATCGTAAAGGATTTGCAGGTGCAAGATGAAGGTAAACCACGGGATATGGCACCAAATGTGTAATGCCTTTGGACAAGGTAAAAAGAAAAGAATTCATGAGGTCCTGTCATGTGTGAGATTCCCACATGGATTTGCTTCCAACCCCGAAAGGAGAGTCGGTCAGATGGAAACAAGGTAAAGGGTTGAAAACTCATGACCGCCACATCCTACTTCAAAGGGTTTTACCTGTTATCCTTAGAGGATTGGGCCGCCTGACTTATACAGAGCGATTGCAGAGTTGGGACAATTCTTGAGAACTCTGTAGTAGAAATATCGTGATAGATGCTTTGGAGCGTCTTAGAGACAAGATACCAACTATCCTATGCGACCTTGAGAAGATATATCCTCCGGCCTTCTTTGATGTGATGGTGCATTTGGCTGTTCATCTACCTGATGAGGCACTACTTAGAGGTCTTGTACAGTATGGCTGGATGTACCCTATTGAAAGGCGGCTAGGCACTTTCAAGGGCTATGTTAGGAACAGAGCTAGACCCGAGGGTTCCATTGCAGGCCTACATTGCTACTGTAAGCGTTGACATTCTGCTCAAAATACATTGAAACAACTGATCAGCTTAGCAAAGAGGTGGGTGAAGACAATCCCGGCTCAATGTTTTTGATTATTCTGCTCGAGTTACGAGGAAGAGTCGACAAGAGGACAAACCTAAAGATTTGGACAAAATGGTTTGGTATGTGTTGAATAACTGTCACGAGATACTACTTTATATCAAGTAAGTGCGATCGCAGCTTATACATCGTAATCTACTAAACTTGCAGCACATTCTTATATATTTAGATGTTTGACGTGATCACTATGTTGTGCAGCATGTACAAAGAGGAGTTACTGCCGCAAAATCCAAGAAACATTGACAAACTGGTTATGGCAGGATTTGCGAAATGGTTCAAGAACCATGTAAGCCTTTGAAGTGCACTGTCAGTTTTTTTAATATATTGAGTACATAAGATGATCAGCTTGTCTATTTTCTAACCATAGGTTAAGAAGATGCTGGAGGATGGGCAGGCGATTGATGATGCCCTTTACTCACTAGCAATGGGTCCTGATACTCGGGTAAGACATTATGAATCTTGCGTTGTTGGAGATGTGCGCTACAACACCCTTGCACGAGACGAAGGTAGGAAGACATAAAACAGTGCCATCATGAGCACGGATACGTATGACAAAGAGATAAATGAAATGTATGCTAACATAACAGACATTGTTCAGTTGCAGTATATCTCCAGTTTTGAGGATCATTGGTGTGTGGTTACATTGTGTTGTCGTTGGTATAACCTGCTTTCCGTGATCGCAAAACCCAGAGCTGATGATTATTTCAAATCCATCAATGTCAAGGCGGCGTACTGCACCAACGAGCCTTTTATTTTGGCAAATCAAGCAACACAGATATTTTTCTTGGAAGACACATTTGCACGTAGCGATGATCGAGAGTATTGCAAAGGTTTGAGCAGAGAATTCATTTAATGAAGTTGCACAACAAGATGATGCTTACATCGCTCACGATGTACAAGATAACACAGATGTTCCTAATATCTTTGAGAACCATCACGCCAATGACGCCTTGGCGAAAAGATTGACCGTCGTCGTGGACATACAAGAGTTGATCAAGAAGAAGCCAACGCTCGAGGACGTTGAGGACGAAGAAGAAGATGACACCGTGGGGAATTACGATTCGCATCGATACACATGGCGAAGATATTGACGCTGCTCATGGTGATGATGATTACATTGCTTTTGTCGTATTTGCACTCGTCGAAGACGCTTTTATCTACTATGTGAAATTGTGTTTGCTATGAGAACTGAAACCCGATGAACATGTTGTTTAGTATTTTGTCGTGAGAACATCACTTGTTATGTATGCTGATTTGTGTTTGGTGATTGTATGACAACTAAAACATGATGACATTGTTGTTTAGTTGTACTCATATTTGGCTGTGAAACTTGAATTTGATGACATAGTTTGCTGTTGGACTGCAATTTGTTTGACGTCTTCGAATGAGAACAAAGCTGACCCGACAGGCCTCTCGCTATCTATTTATTTATATGAGCAAAAGGAGATACCCCTGATTTCCATTAATAGAAATCATTAGATGTTCACAACACTATGCCCAGCCTGCTACATGTGTTTCATTCATTACTAGTTTCAAAGAAAGTGCTCATGTCGTAGCTAATCGAATACATCACGAAAGTGCTACATACATCGCAAATAAAGAGACAATCATCCTCTGAGCACATCGATTTTGCCCATTATCTTCACAAGCTCTTTCATCTCCTCATTGCCGTCAAGGCCGTTCAAGAGTCGTTGCTTGGCCATGATCGTGAGGAACTGTGTCTTTAACCTTCCGCTCAGATCTTCCTCTTCTGCCGTTCCTTTAGTTACTTGTCCAACACCCCAACCTCGTTGGTATTGGGATTCCTCGGCTAACCAAATAATCAGCGTAGTTGCATTCCCCACATCAAGAACTTCCCGTAAATACAAATCACACGAATCTTCCCTTTTACGCATCGAATCAAATTGGAAGATCATCAACCAAACTATTAAAAAAACAGCAACTGAAAGCAGCAGAACAACACTTAAACATATTATTACCCCATGACTCGGACATTTGTAGAAGACTCGGCCAGGGTTGCGGATTGTGGTTGAGACGCGACGGATGACTCTGCATGATTTGCAGCAGTGGCACCACACCAACGGCAGCGGGTTGCGATGAGCAATCGGCTGCGGTGTGCGTGCCGTCGGGGGTGTGATGAGACCCACAAGCGATGGTACGGGTGGCGACTTGGCGCATATCTGGTTGTTGTCTGCTGAAGAGCAGGTGGACGAGCAGCCAGCGGACATGACTGCTGCGGCCAGAGCTTCTGATGCTAGGCAGAGTAAGTAGAGAAGAGGAGAAGCGAACGTTGGATATGTCAGTTTCATTACTTGCAGAGTAGCATAGCACCATATATAGTCATAGTCTAGGTTTGGATTCGAACCAGCTACGGGAGCACGTCTTTCTTTTTTCTAAAACTCAGCAACGTCTCTTTACTGGTACACTAGCTTGTTCAGACGCCTTCCCAAGTCTTTGATTTTCTTTCCCTTTTTTGCGAGGAAGGAAGGAGGACAAAATTGAGAGTTCCTCGGACTCGAACCCAAGACCTCTCGGTTGAAAACCAAGGGTGCTAGTCACTTATGTGGCGAACGTTCCTCGTGAGGAGGACGGCGAACGCATTTTCCTCGCAGTTTTCTTCCTATATATAAAAAAGTATGCTACTTGGTGTCCGCTTAGTCAAAAAATGATTGTGCCAACCTTGACCGTTCGATTGACATTCAACGTCTGTCGCGTTTCTTCAGTCTCTTCTTCCTCGAGCCGCCAAAGCCAAACCAGCGCCGGCGGGACCGCCTGCTCCCGCCTCCCACGACTGGCTGTGATCTTCCCCGGCTCCTGTTCGTTCCCGTCCGAGGCCTCACCATTGTCCTCCGCGCTAGCCGCGGCGCCGCCCTCCGGTGTTGTCAACATGGTCAACAACCGAGAGGAATAAGGAGATGACTGTACATGATGAGGATGACAGTAGGGACCCAAGAAGGCCAAGTAATTTTGTTTTTTCGGACGGAGAAGGGTATCAACTGGGTTGTGCGGGACCGTGGACCGTCTAGCCTGTGCTTTTATTTCATATGTTTAGCACATGACCAGCCCAGTTTGTTTTTTCCTTTACGAAAAATGGCTAGCCAGCTATTTTGTTTTTTGTAGAATAACCAACATAGGCCTACTTGCTTTTCTACGCCCTACTGGGCCGGAAATCTTTCAAGACGAGGAGGGATGCATTTTGCCCAGAAAATGGGCTACAAGTAATAAGAAATAGGCTATAAGTAATAATAAATGGGCTATAAGTAATAATAAATGGGCTGTAAAATGAAAACAAATACAGCAAACAGGCAATTAGTTCCCAAATATTGTTTTCTTTCAAATTTTGATATTTTAAATTTCATTGTTTTTGTGCGGGTAAAATTTCATTAAATTTAAATTAAGGTATATTTAGATTTAAAATTAATTTGAATCTGGCTAGAAATTTCGGGTTGTATGCTGTTTGGGACAGATTTGGAGGCTGACTTGTGGGTCTACTAGGTTGGCGTGTACTTTGGCTTTGTCAACTTAGTCCACAACGATTCTAGCAGCGATGACTGCTGGATGTTAATCCAACGGCCGTGTCTTCTTCTTCAATATCTCGATCTTCTTGCTCCAAATTACCAAACCAGCTCCGGTGGGACCGCCTGCTCCGCCTCTCGTGGTCGGTTGTCTTTGCCGCCGCAGTCGCACCGCCCCACCCTACTTCATTGTTGGCAGGCCATTCCTCTACTCACCCACACCTCATGTTATTTTCTCGGTGATGTTAGAATGGACCAAGAACACTGCATTCCCCACCGCGTGGGCAACCATTGTCGAGTCTTCCCTGGCTCCGTGTCGTTCCCTTCCTAGGCCTCGCTGTCGTCCACCGCCATGGTGCTCTCGGCGTGGCCTGGTCAACGTGGTCAACGAACGACATCCATCGGCCGTGGACTCTACGCGCAAAATAATGATTCCTCCACCTGACAGTTGGGACCCACCAGAAGGGCCTCTGTATTTCGCGAAAAAAACGTTCCCCCGCTGACATGTTGGACCCACCAGCTATATCTTCGCACGCAAGGAAGTGCCTCCTTATTACGCACAAAAAAAACGAATACCCACCCTGCTAGCTGGGACCCACCATAGTGGGAGGATGACTTGTGGGCCAACTAAGTTGACGGGGACGGAGGGCTTTGTCAACTTTGTCAATATGAACGATTCTAGCTCCAAAGGACCGTGACGATGTCCATCCAACGGCCATAGTGCTTCTTCAACCTCTGGTCTTCTTGCTCCGGCCGCCCAAAGCAGCGCCCGGTCGTGCCAGCGTGCTCCTGCTTCTCGTGGCGGTCAGTGATGCCGGAGGCCTCACCGCCCCTACTACTCCCACCGCTGGCCCAGGTATCCCTCTACTCGCCCACACCCCTGTTATTCTCAAGGGCGACGGCAGCCTCACGCCGCAGCCGAACCAAAGTGAACCCTCAGACTCCTCTCCGCTGGCTACCACTGCTGCGTCTTCCCGGCTCGCGTCGTCCCCTTCCTAGGCCTCGCCATCGTCCGCACCACCGCCTGGTGCTCTCGGCGCGGCGTGGTCAACGTGGTCAACGACCGACTTCCATCGGAAGAGTACTGTATGTGGAGAGGCTGACAGCTGGGTCCAAGCGGCCGCAAGGAAGTGCCTCCTTATTAAGCGCAAAATAGTTATTCCTCCACCTGACAGCAGGGACCCACCGGACGGGCCACCTCATTTTGCGAAAAAAATGTTTCCCCCCTGACTGCTGGGACCCACCGGACGGGCCAGCGTATTTCGTGAAAAAACGTTCCCCGCGCTGTCAGCTCGGACCCACCGGAAGTGCCTCCTTATTACGCACAAAAAAATGAATACTCCCCTTGCTAGCTAGGACCCACCATGGTGGGAGGCTGACTTGTGGGCCTACTAAGTTGACTGGGACGGGGGCCTTTGTCAACTTTAGTCAATATGAACGATTCTAGCTCCAGTGATCGTACAATGTCCATCCAACGGCCGTAGTGCTTCTTCAACCTCTGGTCTTCTTGCTCCAGCCGCCCAAAGCAGCGCCGGTCGTGCCGCATGCTCCTGCCTCTCGTGGCCGGGTCTTTGCCCGAGGCCTCACCACCCCTACTATTCCCACCGGCCACACGCCTGCATGGCGACGGCAGCCTCACACCGCAGCCGAACTAGTGAACCTCGTACTCCTCTCCGCGCAGCTTCCACCGCGTCTTCCCCGCCTCCCGTCGTCCCCTTCCTAGGCCTCGCCTGCGCCCATCGCCTCGGTGCTCTCGGCGCAAAGATGGTCAACGTGGTCAAGGAACGACTTCCATCGGACGTGGATGCGTGGAGATGCCGACAGCTGGGTCCACGACCGCAGCAAGGAAGTGCCTCCTTATTACGCGGAAAATAATGATTCCTCCACGGCGAGGACCCACCGGACAAAGCACCGTATTTTGCGAAAAACGTTTCCCGATCGCCGGGACCCACCAGCTACATCTTCGCACGCAAGGAAGTGCGTCCGGGCAAAAACAAAACGATTCGCCCCGTGACGGCCTGGGACCCACCAATGACACCTTCGCACGCAAGGAAGTGCATCCGGCAAAAAGATTCGCCACGACTCATCGGGACCCACTAGATACACCTTCGCACGCAAGGAAGTGCGTCCGGAAAAAAAAACCAAAATGATTCGCCCCCCTGACTGCTAGGACCCACCAGCTACATCTTCGCACGCAAGGAAGTGCCTGACAGTCGGGACCCACCTGGTCGAAGCGTACGTAGCATTGTCATTCTGGTCGTACATATATATTGGTGGATGTAGAGACGCGCACTTGTCGTAGTAGAGGCGCGCACGTAGCATGTACACGTACGTACATCGGCGAGGGTGCAAGAAAGAAAATACGGCCACGTACGTACATACGGGAAGGGTCTCTAACGCCTATCGCGCATACATACATGGCTAGGTCGGAACGGAGAAACGGCGTCGTCGTCGTGTTCATGGGGAGCCAACCGGCTGGGTCGGAACGGAATGTGTGGTCGTGTTCATCGGGAGGGCTTGGACGGAACAGGCGATGGAAACGAGGCCTGGCGTACCGCACAACGGAGGAAACGTCCTTGTGTTCGACCGGCCACGTTCGAAATGGGGCCCTGTTGATCGGGAGGGGCCTGGCGTACCGCAAAACGGAGGAAACGGACCTCCTACGATCGAAACAGGGGTCCTGTTGATCGGGAGGGATGTGGCGTGCCGCAAAACGGAGGAAATGGACCTCCTACGGTCGAAACGGGAGTCCTGTTGATCGGGAGGGGTGTGGCGTACCGCAAAAGGGACGAAACGGACCTCCTACGGTCGAAACGGGGGTCCTGTTCATCGGGAGGGGTGTGGCGTACCGCAAAACGGGACTCCACGGGATACTGTTCATCTCCACCATCAACCTTCTCCAGCCTCCACGGGCTACCGTCGACCTCCTCCGGCCTCCACGGGCTCCTGTTTATCCGGCCTCCACCGCGCGCTACTCCACCGCCATCGCTCAACCACCCTCCACGGGCACCCCTCCACCGTCTCATCGCTCATCCAGCCCTCCACACCACGGGGTCTGTTCAACCACCCCTCTACCGCTTCATCGCTCATCCAGCCCTCCACACCACGGGTTCCTGTTCATCCAGAGGCAACGCCACCGCCACTGTTCATCCAACCCCCCCACCCCCGCAACGCTCACTGTTCATCCAATCGATCGGCTTGATTAGCGGCGATAGCGAAGAATCGCTCCATCGCGTTCGATTAACGACAATCGATCGATTGCTCAGTTCGATAACGCGTAGCCTTTCGCAGTGCAATAGCTCGGGTTCGATTAGAGCCCAACGCCTCGCTTCGGCTTGATTAGAGCCAATGCCTCGCACACGCTGCAGCGTCGTCACGAGAAACGCGCATCACTCCGCCCCGACCTCCCACCGTGAATCGCAACTCCCCAAAATTTTCCTCCCCTCGCTTCTACCACGGTTTTTCCGTCATGGACGGCCCAAAGAATGTCATGCATTGCGTCTCCAGCCCCGCCTGTGACGAAAACCCCATTTTTTATCATGATTTTTTTTTGTCATAGAATTAGGAGCCCACCACATCTATGATGATACCGGGTTTTGTCACAATTATCGTCATAGAAGTGTCATATGTATGACAGAAAAAAATTTCGTTCGGCCCAAAATGTCACGGATGTGTCTTTTTTTTGTAGTTTCTATGAGCAGTACTCCTGGACAAGAAGCATATTGTTTGTGATATGAGATGGGTCGACTGGACCTACATTGATGACAATGAGGACTATTTCCCTGGACTGCATGAGAGCTTCAGACGGAATGGAGTTGAAAAGTTTGTTGGTCAGAAATTGACAAAATGGAATGATGAGATGGTGATGCAGTTCTACTCTACAGCCCATTTTTACCCAGATGGCAAGATTGTCTGGATGATTGAGGGTACTAGGTACCAATCTTCCATTGATGAGTGGGCTAAGCTGATCAAAGCTCCTGAAGAGACCGAGGATGACATGGATGTCTATGCAAAGCCCAAGAAAGACCACAAATCCATGGAAAATATGTACAAGGAGATACCTGACAAAGCCTTGGAGACTCACAAGCTTGGCTCAGTGTACTATCTATTGTCTGGACTGGCCACCATGAACACTATATTGAGGCATACTTTACTGCCCAAATCAGGAGATCATAGGATGATCCGTGGCCACTCCATCAACTTGCTTCAAATGTTTGATGTGCCTCCGAAATTCAAAGTGATGAGCTTGATTGTTGAGACAGTGAAGAGGACTGCAGCTGATCAGATGAGATCATGTGGCTATTCCCCACATATTCAGATGCTCATCAACTCCAAGATGGGCACATACACATATCTACTAGATAGAGAGCACCTTCTCTTGAGGACAGACTTTGAGGACAACACAGTGGTCATGGATGCCTCACATCCTACATCTGTAGAGGCTCAAGAGAAATGAGAGAAGGCAAAGGCAGAAAAAGCTTCCAAGATGCCAGTTGCCTCAGCTGCAAATCTCAATACCAAGCAGGATCAGCTCAGCTATCTACTTGAAGCAACAGTGAGAATTGAGAAAGGACTAGCTACCCTAACTCAAAACCAAGAGAGTCTTGAGAGAATCATTGAAACTAAGTTTTACGATCTAGACTTGAAGGTCGCATAGATTCAGACTGTAGTTGAGCAACTCCAAGAAGAAGCAGAGGAGAGGAGAGGAAGATCTACCACAGATGCTTATCAGAGGGTGCCTAGAGCACAAAAGTCTGCAGCACTGCCAGTCAGTGACACAAGGGCCACAACTTCACCACCTGCAGCCACAGCCTTAGTTGCCCCTCCAATGGCAACCCCTCCAGTTCCTCAGACATCAGCCGAAGTCTTTGCAGATGTTGTTCTCTCCATGACATCTTCGCACTTCGGAGCTCCCAGAGATCGTGCTTAGTGTGTCTTATAGCACTATGCATTTTCAAGCTTTTTGGTAACTTGTTGCCAAAGGAGGAGAAAGTGTATAGATCATAGGCTAGAGAGAGAGAGTGTGTGTGTTTTGCTATCGATTTGTCTCTCTTGCTACTTATTTGCTTATTTGCTTGCTACTTATTTGTGCTTGTGTGTGAGATACTCTTATGATCATGTGGTTGATCATATTATGCTTTAATGAATGTGCTTGAATGATGCTATATTACTACTTGTGTATGATCAATCATATTTGTCTTGGTAATGAGTGCATGCTATTTATATTCTATCATTTTGAGCGCTCCACCAAGATGTATGTGACATGGAAGAGTAACCCATGATGCTAATCGATTGTGCATTTGCATCCAAAAGCAAATCATAAATAATGCACAAATTTAGGGGGAGCTCTTGCTTATCACACACTTCTCAAAGCGATGATATATTTCATTCTTACTATCATTTGTCGAAGCTTTGATCTATATGTTGTCATTAATTACCAAAAAGGGGGAGATTGAAAGTGCAACTAATCCCTGGGTGGTTTGGCTAATTCATAACAACATATAGATCATTGAACTAATGTCCTTTCAAGTTGATTATTTCAGAAAGTTCAATGATTGGCATGGCATGGACTAGAGATGTGGACCCCTCAAAATGCTAAGGACAAATATTTGCAAAAGCTCAAGACTCTTCATTTGTATTTTAGTGATCCAAGATCACATTGAGTCCATAGGAAAAGTCAATACTATTAAAAGGGGATGAGGTGTTGCTTAATGGTCTACTTGCTCAAAATGCTTAGTGATATGCTCCAAAGCTCTCAACCATCTTCTCAAATCCAAATATGTCCTAAACCTAAAGTTAAACTCAGCCCCACCGATTGTTGGGGAACGTAGCAGAAATTCAAAATTTTCCTACGTGTCACCAAGATCTATCTATGGAGAAACTAGCAACGAGGGAAGGAGAGTGCATCTACATACCCTTGTAGATCGCTAAGCGGAAGCGTTCAAGAGAACGGGGTTGAAGGAGTCAGATTTGTCGTGATCCAAATCACCGGAGATCCTAGTGCCGAACGGACGGCACCTCCGTGTTCAACACACGCATAACCCGGTGACGCCTCCCATGCCTTGATCCAGCAAGGAGAGAGGGAGAGGTTGAGGAAGACTCCATCCAGCAGCAAGACAACGGCGTGGTGGTGGTGGAGGAGCGTGGCAATCCCGCAGGCTTCGCCAAGTACCGGGAGAGGAGAAGGGAGAGAGGCAGGCTGCGCCATGAAGAGGTGAAAACTCATGTGTTGGGCAGCCCCTAGACCTCAAATATATATAGGGGAGGGAGGGCTGCGCCTCTAGGGTTCCCTCCTAGGGGCGGCGGCCAGCCTGCATCCCATCTGGTGGGGCGGCCAAGGGGAGAGGAAACTTGCCCCCAAGCTAGGTGGGGCGCCTCCCAAACCCTAGGCGCTTGGGCCCTTGTGGGAGGCGCACCAGCCCACCCGGGCTGGTCCCTCCCACACTTGGCCCATGCTGCCCTCCGGGATGGTGGCCCCATTTGGTGGACCCCGGGACCCTCCCTTGGTCCCAGACGTTACCGATAAAACCCAAACTTTTCCGTGACCAAAACAGGACTTCCCATATATAAATCTTTACCTCCGGACCATTCCGGAACTCCTCGTGACGTCTGGGATCTCATCCGGACTCCAAACAACATTCGTAACCACATACAAACTTCCTTTATAACCCTAGCGTCATCGAACCTTAAGTGTGTAGACCCTACGGGTTCGGGAGACATGTAGACATGACCGAGACGTTCTCCGGTCAATAACCAACAGCGGGATCTGGATACCCATGTTGGCTCCCACATGTTCCATGATTATCTCATCGGGTGAACCACGATGTCAAGGACTCAATCGATCTCGTATACAATTCCCTTTGTCTAGCGGTATTGTACTTGCCCGAGATTCGATCGTCGGTATCCCGATACCTTGTTCAATCTCGTTACCGGCAAGTCTCTTTACTCGTTTCCGTAACACATCATCCCGTGATCAACCCCTTGGTCACATTGTGCACATTATGATGATGTCCTACCGAGTGGGCCCAGAGATACCTCTCCGCTTACACGGAGTGACAAATCCAGCCTCGATTCGTGCCAACCCAACAGACACTTTCGGAGATACCATAGTGCACCTTTATAGCCACCCAGTTGCCAGGACGCTTTGGTACACCCAAAGCATTCCTACAAAGATCCGGAGTTGCACAATCTCATGGTCTAAGGAAATGATACTTGACATTAGAAAAGCTTTAGCATACGAACTACGATCTTTGTGCTAGGCTTAGGATTGGGTCTTGTCCATCACATCATTCTCCTAATGATGTGATCCCGTTATCAATGACATCCAATGTCCATGGTCGTGAAACCGTAACCATCTATTGATCAACGAGCTAGTCATCTAGAGGCTTACTAGGGACTTGGTGTTGTCTATGTACCCACACATGTATCTGAAGTTTCCTATCAATACAATTAGAGCATGGATAATAAACGATTATCGTGAACAAGGAAATATAATAATAACTAATTTATTATTGCCTCTAGGGCATATTTCCAACAGTCTCCCACTTGCACTAGAGTCAATAATCTAGTTCACATCGCCATGTGATCAACATCGATAGGTCACATCGCCATGTGACCAACATCCAAAGAGTCTACTAGTGTCTTAAACTAGTTCACATCACCATGTGATTAAGTCTCAATGAGTTCTAGGGTTTGATCATGTTTTGCTTGTAAGAGAAGTTTTAGTCAACGGGTCTGCAACATTCAGATCCGTATGTACTTCGCAAATCTCTAGGTCATATTGTAAACGCTGCTTCCACGCTCCACTTGGAGCTATTCCAAATGGTTGCTCCACTATACGTATCCGGTTTGCTACTCGAGTCACTTTCGGATAGGTGTTAAAGCTTGCATCGACGTAACCCTTTACGCCGAACTCTTTATCACCTCCATAATCGAGAAACATGTCCTTATTTACTCCAAGGACAATTTTGATCATTGTCCAATGATCCATTCCTGGATCATTCTTGTACCCTCGACCGACTCATGGCAAGGCACACTTCCAAAGGCGGTACACAAAGATAGCATATTGTAGAGCCTACGTCTAAGGCATAGGGACGACCTTCGTCCTTTCTCTCTTCTGCCGTGGTCGAGCTTTAAGTCTTAACTTCATACCTTACTACTCAGGCAAGAACTCCTTCTTTGACTGATCCATCTTGAACACCTTCAAGATCATGTCGAGGTATGTGCTCATTTGAAAGTACTATTGAGCGGTTTTTATCTATCCTCATAGATCTTGATGCTCAATGTTCAAGTAGCTTAATCCAGGTTTTCACTTGAAAAACACTTTTCAAATAACCCTATATGCTTTACAGAAAATTATACATCATTTCTGATCATCAATATGTCAACGACACATACTCATCGTAAATTCTATAGTGCTCCCACTCACTTCTTTGGAAACACAAGTTTCTCACAAACTTTGTATAAACCCAAAATCTTTGATCATCTTATCAAAGTGCATATTCCAACTCCGAGATGCTTACTCCAAATCCATGGAAGGATCGCTGGAGCTAGCATACCTTTTAGCATCCTTAGGATCGACAAAACCTTTCTCGATTGTATCACATACAACCTTTCCTTACGAAGACCGGTAAGGAAACTCGTTTTGACATCCATCTCGCCAGATTTCATAAATGCAGCTAATGCTAACATGATTCCGACGGACTTAAGCATCGCTACGAATGAGAAAATCTCATCGTAGTCAACTCCTTGAACTTGTGAAAAACTCTTCGCCACAAGTCGAGCTTCATAGACGGTGATATTACCGTCCACGTCCGTCTTCTTCTTAAAGATCCATTTATCTCAATGGCTTCCCGATCATTGGGCAAGTCCACCAAAGTCCATGCTTTGTTCTGATACATGGATCCTATCTCGGATTTCATGGCTCCTAACCATTTGTCAGAATTTGGGCCCACCATCGCTTCTCCATAGCTCGTAGGTTCATTGTTGTCTAGCAACATGACCTTTAAGACAGGATCACCGCATTCACTCCGGGCAAGACGCTGCCCTGTCGCCCCACGAGGTTCGGTAGTGACTTGATCCAAGCTTCATGATCAATATCATAAGCTTCCACTTCAATTGGTGTAGGTGCCACGGGAACAACTTCCTGTGCCCTGCTACACACTGGTTGAAGTGATGGTTCAATAACCTCATCAAGTCTCCACTATCCTCCCACTCAATTCTCGAGAAAAATCTTTCCTCGAGAAGGACCCGATTCAAGAAATAATCCCTATTGCTTTCGGATCTGAATTAGGAGGTATACCCAACTGTTTTGGGTGTCCTATGAAGATGCATTTTATCCGCTTTGGGTTCGAGCTTATCAACCTGAAACTTTTTCACATAAGCGTCATAGCCCCAGACTTTTAAGAAATGACAGCTTAGGTTTCTCTAAACCATAGTTCATACGGTGTCACCTCAACGGAATTACGTGGTGCCCTATTTAAAGTGAATGTGGATGTCTCTAATGCCTAACCCATAAACGATAGTGGTAATTCGATGATAGACATCATGGTACGCACCATATCCAATAGGGTGCAACTATGATGTTCGGACACACCATCAAACTATGGTTTTCCAGGCGGTATTAATTGTGAAACAATTTCCACAATGTCTTAATTGTGTGCCAAAGCTCGTAACTCAGATATTCATCTCTATGATCATATCATAGACATTTTATCCTCTTGTCACAATGATCTTCTACTTCACTCTGAAATTACTTGAACCATTCAATAATTCAGACTTGTGTTTTATCAAGTAAATATACTCAACATCTACTCGAATCATCTGTGAAGTAAGAACATAACGATACTCACTGCATGCCTCAGCACTCATTGGACTGCACACATCAAAATGTGTTACTTCCAACAAGTTGATATCTTGTTCCATCTTACTGAAACCGTGGCTTTTCAGTCATCTTACCCATGTGGTATGATTTGCATATCTCAAGTGATTCAAAATCAAGTGAGTCCAAACGATCCATCTGCATGGAGTTTCATCATGCGTATACACCAATAGACATGGTTCGCATGTCTCAAACTTTTCAAAAACGAGTGAGTCCAAAGATCCATCAACATGGAGCTTCTTCATGCGTTTTATACCATTATGACTTACATGGCAGTGCCACAAGTAAGTGGTACTATCATTACTATCTTATATCTTTTGGCATGAAAATGTATATCACTACGATCGAGATTCAATAAACCATTCCTTTAGGTGCAAGACCATTGAAGGTATTATGCAAATAAATAGAGTAACCATTATTCTCCTTAAATGAACAACCGTATTGCGATAGACATAATCCAATCATGTCTATGCTCAACGCAAACACAAAATGACAATTATTCAGGTTTAATTCTAATCTTGATGGTAGAGGGAGCGTGCGATGTTTGATCACATCAAACTTCGAAACACTTCCAACACATATCGTCAGCTCACCTTTAGCTAGTCTCCGTTTATTCCTTATTTCGAAGTTACTAACACTTAGCAACCGAACAGGTATCTTAATACCCCGGTGCTACTAGGAGTACTAGTAAAGTACACATTAACATAATGTATATCCAATATACTTCTATCGACCTTGCCACCTTCTCATCTACCAAGTATCTAGGGTAATGCTGTTCGTTGGCTGTTCCCCTTATTACGTAAGCACTTAGTCTCGGTTTGGGTTCAACCTTGGGTTTCTTCACTAGAGCAAAGAACTGATTTGCCGCTTCATGAAGTATCCTTTCTTGCCCTTGCCCTTCTTGAAACTAGTGGTGTCATCAACCATCAACAATTGATGCTCCTTCTTGATTTCTACTTTCGCGGTGTCAAACATCGTGAATACCTCAAGGATCATCATATCTATCCCTGATATGTTATAGTTCATCACGAAGCTCTAGCAGCTTGGTGGCAATGACTTTGGAGAATCATCACTATCTCATCCGGAAGATCAACTCCCACTCGATTCAAGTGATTGTTGCACTCAGATAATGTGAGCACAAGCTCAACGATTGAGCTTTTTCTCCCTTAGTTTGCAGGCTAAGAGAATTGTCGGAGGTCTTATACCTCTTGACGTTGGCACGAGCCTGAAATCCCAATTTCAGCCCTCGAAACATCTCATATGTTCCGCGACGTTTCGAAAAACGTCTTTGGTGCCTCAACTCTAAACCGTTCAACTGAACTATCACGTAGTTATCAAAACGTGTATGTCCGATGTTCGCAACATCCATGCATTTATTTATTGGGGTTTCAGCACACTAAGCGGTGCATTAAGGACATAAGCTTTCTACTGTCCGCATAATTGCTACTGTCAACTTTCAACTATATTTTCTCTAGGAACATATCTAAACAGTGGAACTAAAGCGCGAGCTTACGACATAATTTGCAAAGATCTTTTGACTATGTTCGTGATAATTAAGTTCATCTTATGAACTCCCACTCGATAGACATCCCTCTAGTCATCTAAGTGATTACATGATCCGAGTCAACTAGGCCGTGTCCGATCATCACGTGAGACGGACTAGTCATCATCGGTGAACATCTTCATGTTGATCGTATCTACTATACGACTCATGCTCGACCTTTCGGTCTCTGTGTTCCGAGGCCATGTCTGCACATGCTAGGCTCGTCAAGTTAACCCTAAGTGTTTTGCATGTGAAAAACTGTCTTACACCCGTTGTATGTGAACGTAAGGATCTATCACACCCGATCATCACGTGGTGCTTCAAACGATTTAACTTTAGCAACGGTGCACGCTAGGGAGAACACTTCTTGAAATTGTTGTAAGGGATCATCTTATTTACTACCGTCGTTCTAAGTAAACAAGATGCATAAATATGATAAACATCACATGCAATCAAATAGTGACATGATATGGCCAATATCATTTTGCTCCTTTTGATCTTCATCTTCGGGGTTCCATGATCATCATCGTCACCGGCATGACACCATGATCTCCATCATCATGATCTCCATCATCGTGTCTCCATGAAGTTGTCTCGCCAACTTATTACTTCTACTACTATGGCTACCTGTTAGCAATAAAGTAAAGTAATTACATGGCGTTTGTTCAATGACACGCAGGTCATACAATAAATTAAGACAACTCCTATGGCTCCTGCCGGTTGTCATACTCATCGACATGCAAGTCGTGATTCCTATTACAAGAACATGATCAATCTCATACATCACATATCATTCATCACATTCTTCTTGGCCATATCACATCACATAGCATACCACGAAAAACAAGTTAGACGTCCTCTAATTGTTGTTTGCATGTTTTACGTGGCTGCTATGGGTTTCTAGCAAGAACGTTTCTTACCTATGCAAAACCACAACGTGATATGTCAATTGCTATTTACCCTTCATAAGGACCCTTTTCATCGAATCCGTTCCGACTAAAGTGGGAGAGACTGCACCCGCTAGCCACCTTATGCACCAAGTGCATGTCACGGTGGAACCTGCCTCACGTAAGAGTACGTAAGGTCGGTCCGGCCGCTTCATCCCACAATACCGTCAAACAAGATTGGACTAGTAACGGTAAGCATATTGAACATCATCAACGTCCACAACTACTTTGTGTTCTACTCGTGCAAAGAATCTACGCAATAGACCTAGCTCATGATGCCACTGTTGGGGAACGTAGCAGAAATTCAAAATTTTCCTACGTGTCACCAAGATCTATCTATGGAGAAACTAGCAACGAGGGAAGGAGAGTGCATCTACATACCCTTGTAGATCACTAAGCGGAAGCGTTCAAGAGAACGGGGTTGAAGGAGTCGTACTCGTCGTGATCCAAATCACCGGAGATCCTAGTGCCGAACGGACGGCACCTCCGTGTTCAACACACGTACAGCCCGGTGACGTCTCCCATGCCTTGATCCAACAAGGAGAGAGGGAGAGGTTGAGGAAGACTCCATCCAGTAGCAGCACAACGGCGTGGTGGTGGTGGAGGAGCGTGGCAATCCTGCAGGGCTTCGTCAAGTACCGCGGGAGAGGAGAAGGGAGAGAGGCAGGGATGCGCCATGAAGAGGTGAAAACTCATGTGTTGGGCAGCCCCTAGACCTCAAGTATATATAGTGGGGAGGGGAGGGGGCTGCGCCCCCTCTAGGGTTCCCTCCTAGGGGGCGGCGGCCAGCCTGCATCCCATCCGGTGGGGCGGCCAAGGGGGAGAGGGAAACTTGCCCCTGCTGGTTGGGGCGCCTCCCCAAACCCTAGGCGCTTGGGCCCTTGTGGAGGCGCACCAGCCCACCTGGGCTGGTCCCTCCCACACTTGGCCCATGCTGCCCTCCGGGATGGTGGCCCCATTTGGTGGACCCCGGGACCCTCCCGGTGGTCCCAGAGATGCGTCGATAAAACCCAAACTTTTCCGGTGACCAAAACAGACTTCCCATATATAAATCTTTACCTCCGAACCATTCCTAACTCCTCGTGACGTCCCGGATCTCATCCGGACTCCAAACAACATTCGGTAACCACATACAAACTTCCTTTATAACCCTAGCGCCATCGAACCTTAAATGTAGACCCTACGGTTCGGGAGACATGCAGACATGACCGAGACGTTCTCCGGTCAATAACCAACAGCGGGATCTGGATACCCATGTTGGCTCCCACATGTTCCACGATGATCTCATCGGGTGAACCACGATGTCAAGGACTCAATCGATCCCGTATACAATTCCCTTTGTCTAGCAGTATTGTATTCGCCCGAGATTCGATCGTCGGTATCCCGATACCTTGTTCAATCTCGTTACGGCAAGTCTCTTTACTCGCTTCCGTAACACATCATCCCGTGATCAACCCCTTGGTCACATTGTGCACATTATGATGATGTCCTACCGAGTGGGCCCAGAGATACCTCTCCGTTTACACGGAGTGACAAATCCCGATCTCGATTCGTGCCAACCCAATGTACATTTTCGGAGATACCGTAGTGCACCTTTATAGCCACCCAGCCACGTTGTGACGCTTGGTACACCCAAAGCATTCCTACAGATCCGGAGTTGCACAATCTCATGGTCTAAGGAAATGATACTTGACATTAGAAAAGCTTTAGCATACGAACTACGATATTTGTGCTAGGCTTAGGATTGTGTCTTGTCCATCACATCATTCTCCTAATGATGTGATCCCGTTATCAATGACATCCAATGTCCATGGTCAGGAAACCGTAACCATCTATTGATCAACGAGCTAGTCATCTAGAGGCTTACTAGGGACTTGGTGTTGTCTATGTACCCACACATGTATCTGAGTTTCCTATCAATACAATTATAGCATGGATAATAAACGATTATCGTGAACAAGGAAATATAATAATAACTAATTTATTATTGCCTCTAGGGCATATTTCCAACACCGATTTGACTCATCCGGTGCCAGCGAGTTTACTTGACATAGCCATAGCCAGAAACCCTAATCAGTTTGGTCTCACCGATAGGGATCTCGGTCTCATCGAGATGGGATTGCAAACTCTCTATTTCCCTTCGTAACGTTTCGGTCTCATTGAGATGAGCGATCGGTCCCACCGAGTTCGTAGTGCAAACTCTCTGTTTCCCTTTCGTAACATTTCGGTATCACCGAAAGGAGCGACCGGTCCCACCGAGTTTGCCTGACCAACTCTCTGTTAGCTTATTACTGAAATCGTTCTCACTGAGCTCACGTAATCGGTCAAACAGAAATGAGGTTTTACCCTAACCCTAGCACATCGGTCCCACTGAGTTGATCATGTCGGTCCCACCGAAAATCGTAACATTCACATTTTGAACTGAATCCGTCTCACCGAGGTTACCTATTCGGTCTAACCGACTTGGCTCATTTGTGTGTAACAGTTAAATTTTGTGTGGAGGCTATATATACCCCTTGACCCCCTTCTCCATTTGTGAGAGAGCCATCATAACGTGCCTACACTTCCACTACTCATTTTCTGAGAGAGAACCACCTACTCATGTGCTGAGAGCAGGACATTCCAATCCAACCACAAGAATCCCGATCTCTAGCCTTCCCCAAGTTGCTTTCCACCCAAATCATCTTTCCACCATAACCAAATCTGTGAGAGAGAGTTGAGTGTTGGGGAGACTATCATTTGAAGCACAAGAGCAAGGAGTTCATCATCAACACACCATCTATTACCTTTTGGAGAGTGGTGTCTCCTAGATTGGTTAGGTGTCACTTAGGAGCCTCCATCAAGATTGTGGAGTTGAACCAAGGAGTTTGTAAGGGCAAGGAGATTGCCTACTTCATGAAGATCTACCCAAGTGAGGCAAGTCCTTCGTGGGCGATGGCGATGACGATGGTGGGATTGACAAGGTTGCTTCTTCATGGACCCTTCGTGGGTGGAGCCCTCCGTGGACTCGTGAAACCGTTACCCTTCGTGGGCTGAAGTTTCCATCAATGTGGATATAAGAAGTGTTGTTTTTGTGATAAGGATGAAACAATTCAACATCTTTTTATTTCCTGCCCTTTCATGGCACGGTTCATGTGGCATATAATTTGCCACCACCAACAAGTATCCCAAATTTGTTTGGAAACTGGTTGGTTGGTATCAATAAAATACTTAAGGGTCATATCCGTGTAGGGGTTTGTGCCTTACTTTGGGCAATTTGAAATTGCCGGAATGACTGTGTTTTTAACAGGTCTCGCTCTATTAACTTTTTGCAGGTTATCTTCAGAGCCACCGAATCAATCCGTATGTGGTCATCACTTCAGCGTGGGGACACTTGGGGGGGGGGGGGGGGCTCAGGGCCTTTGGGTGCAACCCGTCTGGAGATGGTTTCACGGGCGTTATTCAACTGGTTTGGCTGGCATGTCAAAGCACCAGCCAAACAGGTCACGGTATTGCCAGCGCTGCAAAATATTTTGATATGTACTTTGATTTTGCAATACCTTGCTATCAAACACAGTTCTTTTTTTTTTTTCTGAGAAAGGCTCGCCAGGTCTTTATTGATCAACTGAGCAGGTCTTTATTGATCAACTGAGATGTTCATAGGTATTACAATTGGGTCATGCTGGATACCAAGTATGCCTCCTAGCAGGGAGCGAAACACCAAACCTAGCTAGTCTATGAGCCTCATAATTCGACTCTCGAGGTTCAAATGAAAAATTACAAGACGTGAACACAGTTCTTTTGATGGCTTCTAGAATAAGCTGCAAGCCCCAACCCAACTTATTCTAGAAACCCAACTAAATTTATTTTTTAGAAGCCCATTAGTTAAGACTTGACTAATAGGCTTTAGAAAAATTGATTGGGCTTTTAAAATAAGCTGGATAGAGGACAGCTTAATCTGGAAGCCCAAAAAAGCTAGCAAAAGAATAAGTTAACTATAGAAGTTCAACCCACCCTTATATCAGTGCCAGCAAGGCCAGCCAAAGGAAGGGAAACCGACTGGTGAAGAAGGACGATTGCAAGAATCAGCAAACAAAATATCACAACCGAAAAAGAAGGGGAAATTAGCATCAGAAGCAAGTGGCTTATTCTTCTCACTATGAAGAGTTCAGATCTGATTTGTAAAAAGATAAATGAGGCCAAGGTCTGCAACTATCAGTACCATGGTTCAAAAATAAAGGAAAACAAAGATTACAAAGCAAACAAATATCCTTCAGCATTTTTATTGCAATTTTCGAACCAAGTCCAAACAGCCTTTTACATTAGGTCAAGATAACGAATATAAGCTTATCGTAAGCTGAAACACGGCCATCAAAGTTCGGCCGGCTAAGCAACAATTCGAACAAGACTTTCCATGTAAGGGATTACGTTGAAGAAGAAGATATTCTGCTTAGTAGTGCGTCTCCTCCGGCCCTTGTATCTTAGCCCTTCCAACTCACACACGGTCGTCAGTTTCTGGTTTGGAGCCTGCAGCTCATAGCGGTAGAAATTGGGACCAGCCTGTAACATGATCGCGCCCCCTGGGAGAAGTGACATTGGTTGAACCAGATCAGATAGAGAGAGCGAGTAACGATGCTCCCACCGAGAGTTCACAGTATGATCTTCAATCAACATCCAGACCGCCACTTCCGTCGTACTCCTGGTAAAACCTGTCAGGCAAATCTCGCCCTGCATTTCGTCCAGCAAGAAGGACTCATCGAGCATACGGTTCAACGACAACATATCCGGTAGACGAATGACGCTGAATGTCTCATCTTCTAGGCTGAAGCGGACAATGCCATTTGGATCATGGTCAAGATGGTACCTGTCAATGGGCCAAAACAATCCACCGTTTACAAATTTCCCGGTAATCCACTCAACAACAGGGTAAGGCAAATCAGCAGTGGTTTCCCTCCAAGTACTTGCCTCACCAACAGTGAACACCTCCATCCCCATGCGGTACACTTCTGTGAGAGGATCTTTAGAGCGTACGAACACCCGGACCACTTTGTACTTGCCAGTGCGATGATCCAAACCGAACCCCACTGGGAGGAATATATGTTTGTACTGCATTTTGCTGCGGCTACTTTCAGGCAGCGTCATTGTGTCCCTGGTGGCCGGATTGAAGAGGTAGAGCTTGGTGTTGGTGGGGACGAGCACCAGACCATCACAGTGGGCAAAGTGAGAGAACGAGCTGAATTCGCCGGGAAAGTCTGTTGTGTACATCAGTCTTGTATCTGAGACGTCTAGCTGCCACCGGTAGAAGCAGATTTGGGTTGAGAAGGTGGTTGGCCAGTCCTCTCCTTCGATAATACTGTCCAAAGCATGGGGAGTGATGAGCCAGGAGGGTTTCTGGCGCAGAAGGTGCCTCCGGATGAACACGGGGTCGGAAATTATTGTGCGCCAGGCCTTGCTGACAGACTTGAACCGCAGGAGGGATTTGACTGGCAACCGAAAAAGGATCTCTAGAACAAGCTCTTCCAGCAACTCGGGGGTGCATCTAGGGGCCTTCCTCTTCCTCTTCTTAGAAGTCTTCAAGTCCATGGCGTACATGCAGCAAGAAACAGACTACGATGCTTAATAACTCAGCATTGTTAGTGCATATATGTAACAATATATAAGATGCGCACAGCCGCCAAAACCGAGTCCGGGCATCAAAGTTTTCTCGGGAAAAAGGGACCGAGTCCGGGACTGTCTATAAGAAAATATATATCTTTTTTTTTAATGATGATCTCTCCTTACAACAAACGGAGATTTGCCCACAGGAATCAATTTCCTCTGCTGGTAACGACAACACCGAGATTACACATAACAAATTAAAAAAAATCTCTTCCAAAAGAAGGACACAAAGATCACGAACAAAAAGAATCAATTTTTTTTCCATACAACCAACCGGAACCACCCTGACGAAGCAAAACATTTTTCTAAAATCAAATCGCCAAAAGAGAAAAAAAAAACACTATTTTGCTTCCCGAAGAAGGGAGCGGATAGCCACAAAAAAATCATTTTTTTCCATCGCCACAAAAGAGAATAAGGGAGAAGAAGCACAACGTTTGCACGACATCAATTATACCAATCAAACGGAGATTGCGCACAACAAATAAATCAGTTTTAAACTATCCCTCCGTTAAGAACCAAACGGAGATTACCCGTAAAAGAATCGATTTGTTCCGGAACAACCAAACGAGATTAGCCACAAAAAGGAGTACAATTGCCACCTCGCCTCAACTAAAGTTGTCGTGAAAACGTGCTCAAAATCTGAACATTCGGGATTTATCAGGGTCCACTGTTTTACAATTCATCCACTTTTGCAATCAAACAGAGATTACCAACAAAACGAAAAGTTAATTTTAACATAAAAACCAAACCGATATCACCGACATATTTTCAAACGATTTCTCCCAAAACAACGAGATCAATATTACCTGGGAAACAACAATTTTGGCGAACAAAATAGATACCCAGTTTATATAAGATACTAATAGAAGGAAGACAAAACAGAGGTGAATCAATCTGTGAGATCCCAAAACTGGTTCAGATCTGGCACGTGTATTCCGGAAAAAGGATGGAGTGATGAAGTATAGATTATCATATGGTCAGAATTGACTTACATCGCTAAGGCCCCGACCTTCCACCAGATGGATGCAGAACTCTGGGCCTTCTTCTTGACGACGTCGAGAAATATAGCGCGATCCGCCGACCGTAACCAGACAAGTCGCCGCCCCGGGCGCCGAACTGCACCTAGATCCCATTAGAACGGTTCTAGATGGGCGGCGGTGGCCGCCGCCGGCATCTAGGGCTTGTTCGCTGCTCGAGGGGATTGGCCGTGTTTTTTTCCTAATATCTTTCACCCACCATTGATTTGGGAAACAGAGGATGAAAAAGGGCCTCTTCAATTTAAACAGCTGTGATGAAATGTGTGTCTGTGTACGGTCACCCCACTATGCACGCACTGGTCTTACAGCAGCTCCAGCCGCAGCCGCGTCCCCAGCCTTCTCAGGCTTTTTTTTTCGTACCGACGCCGAAAAAATGCCCCAGTTGCTCCCCTAAGACGGCGAATTCCACCGGTTCGGTCCGTTTTTTGCGTTCGGCGATCGCAGGTCGAACCCGGCGCAGTGAGGGACGCTCGGGGGCTCCGGTGCAAGGAAAAAGTGCACCTGGGGCCACACTGCCAGGTGAGAAGTCAAGCCACCCGTCCAGATTCGCCTCGACCTCAAGGCCAAGCCGGCACCTCGCCGATCCCGCACCGCCCACCGCCCACCACAGCTAGATAGACTATTCCCGGGAAAAAGAAGAGGTTTCACGAGGCATCCTCTCCCCGCCGTCCGTAACTTTTTCCTAGGCTCCTACCAAGTAGGCCGTAGACACCGGTGGGTTTGCGCCCACCTCGCCCACTTTCTCGCCAGGAATGACGTATGATGAAACTTGAGTTTTTATTTGTTAAACTATATAATTTGTATTAAACTATTTGATTTATATTGATTTTTTGTGATGAACTATAGAGGCAAAAACACGCCGAACCACGCCAACTATGTGATGAACTAATTGATTTTTATTTGTATGGGAAAATTCACGCCGAAACACGCCGAACCAATATGGGCCGATTCATGCAGATATCGGGCCGTTTTGGACAAAATTGGACCGAATAATGGGCCGAAACCGGCGCCTGGGGGCGACAGTTGGGTGCCCAACCGCCCCCAGAGCCGAGTTTGCCGCCGGCTCGCCCCCAGGCGGCGATTTTTATGCCTCCTGGGGGAGGCAACGGCTGGAGATGCTCTTACGCTTGGCAGACTCCCCAAAACAGTCCTTTCGTCCCCCTTTATAAATAGAACGATGTTGAGACAGTGGGAATAATATAGGTAGTAACATCACACGTATCTAGTCCCTCCGTCCCAAATTACTCGTCGCTGAAATGGATGTATCTAAAAATAAAATACATCTAGATAAATCCATACGTGCGACAAGTAATTCGGAACGGAGGGAGTACATAAAATAGATGATGTGACAAGTAATAAATGAAGAAAGAGAGGCATGTGGTAACATACCTACTCCCTCCGTCCGGAATTATTAGGCCTAAAGGCAACTTCCTTAGTTCAAGATACATAGTAATTTGCTCACATTAATTCTTCTATTTCACTCTCAATGCATTCTCTCACATGCATGCAGCCAATGAAAAAGTATGCATGAAGTGTATTAATTTTCCAACCATGGCACCAACAACAATGACTTTTAATGCAACCAATGAAATGGTTGCATGCATGCACCTTTTCAAAGCGGAGCCTTATAAAAGGGGACATGTTTGTGATGCTGAGAGGCCTAATAAACCCGGACGAAGGGAGTAGTTACTAGTAGTATGAGTAACATCACACATATCAAGGCAAGATGAGTCTATAGCCTAATAAATGAAGCGTTGCATCTTACCACGCATATGTTATTTTCCACTATAAAGGTAGTAACATAGACTAGTACTAACATAGGCATGTTACTAGTCTAAGTTACTCCCTATTGTGGCTAGTCTGAACGGGCGACATATCCCAACGATTTTGGCACGACGCAGCATATCAAGTCGTTGAGCACAAATGTCTAGCACCGATGAATCCTTTGTCGTGCATAGGTCGTCCAGCTTCTATCGTCCGCACATCAATTTTGTTATAAATATCTGATCCTTCTTTATATCTTCTACCGTATATACTAAAAGACATATCTTGTGTCATTAGTTTGAAGTTGATCCATATTTCGTGTCAGAATCGGGGTTCCAGGACCCAAGAAAGGTTCAAACTCTAGGGTGTGTGCGATGAACTCCACTAAGCTACACCTCGCTGCTCACTGCCTCACGACGATGCTCCGGCGTGCTCGAGCGAGCGGGAAAGAAGACACAACACGTCGATTTACCCAGGTTCGGGCCACCTTGCGATGTAAGACCCTACTCCTGCTTTGTGTGGATTGCCACGCGAGGGGAGATGGATATGAGCGAGTACAAGGATGAGCTGCCTCGGGAGGGCTCCGGATTTGACCCTAGGGATCTAGGACTCTGTCCCCCTCTACGATGAAGACTACCCTATATTTATGCTGGCATTGGTCCTCTTCCCCCGAAAACTCTAGACGGGAAGGGATACCACAACGGCCAATTTTGAAGGGGGACAGGAGTACAACTTATCCTGGCAAAAGCAGTCTCCGTCTGCTAAATCTTCTGGGCATGACGTGCCGGTGGGCTCGACGATGACCTCCATCTCGGCGGCTCGCTGTCCTGATCTTCTAGCACCGGAATGGCAACCTTTGGGGATTGCTTTGGGAACCGACATGTTGTCTTTCTTCCTTAGCACCAAAGAGGAAAGCGTCCTTGACTATGCCCGCAGGTGCCCTTCTGGCTCCTCTCATCGTGGCTCGCTTCACCCACGTGCAGCGCGAGGTGGGGTGACGAGCCTAGAGATGTCCGCCCGCGAGGGGCCTCGAGAGACGGCTTCGGGAGGCCGCCCCGCAGGAGGCCCTCGGGGACTCCTGATGACCCTTGCTGAATGCTCGTCTCGCGAGGCGGGGGCCCTCACGAGGGTCTTGTTCTTAAAGACTTGAAGATGGGCCGCGCCAGGCCTTCTAAAGGTGCCACGCAATGGGCCGCAGGCAGACAGGCCTGGGTACCCCCAGTCCCACGGGCCCGATAGTAGCCCCCGGGCCCGTGGCACGCACGACCTTGCTCGCGGCGGAAGAGAAGAGAGGGGGCGAAGCGACGCGCGCTCCAATCGCCTGCGAGCCAGGCTTGACGTGTGGCGTGAGTCGGGGCATGGAACGCCCCACTTCCCCACGGCACCTTGGCAACAGCCCAGGCTGACATAAAGCCTGGCGGGCACTAAGCGGGGTGATACATCTCCAACGTATCTATAATTTTTGCATGTTCCGTGCTGTTGGATGTTTTACAATCATTTTATAGCAACTTTATAACATTTCTGGGACTAACCTATTGACATAGTGCCCAGTGCCAGTTGCTATTTTTTGCTTGTTTTTTACTTCGCAGAATATCGGTACCAAACGGAGTCCAAACGCAACGAAACTTTTTGGAGATTTTTCTCTGGACCAGAAGACACCCAGTGGGCCAAAGAAGTACCAGAGGGGAGGCCCGATGTGAACACAAGACACCTGGGCACGCTAGGAGGCCCAGGCGCGCCCAGGTGGGTTGTGCCCACCTCGGTGACCTCCCGCGTCGTCTCTTCGCCCTATAAATTCCCAAATATTCCAGAAAGCCTAGGGGAGTCGATGAAACACAATTCTAGCCGCAGCAAGTTCCAGAACCATGATCCAATCCAGACACCATCTGGAGGGGTTCATCATCCTCATTGGTGCCTCTCCGACGATGCATGAGTAGTCCACCATAGACCTAGGGTCCATAGGCAGTAGCTAGATGGCTTCCTCCCTCTCTTTTGATTCTCAAGACAATGGTCTCTTGGAGATCTATTTGATGTAACTATTTTTTGCAATGTGCTTGTTGGGATCCGATGAACTTTGAGATAATGATCAGATCTATATCCATGAATATTATTTGAGTCTTCCTTTGATATCTTATATGCATGATTATTTATAGCCTCGTATTTCTTCTTCGAACCTTTGGTTTAGTTAGGCCAACTAGAACAATTTTTCTTGCCATGGGAAGAGGTGCTTTTTGATGGGTTCGATCTTGTGGTGTTCTTTCCCAGTGACAGAAGGGGCAGCAAGGCACACATGTATCAGTGCTATTAAGGATAACAAGATGGGGGCTATTCCTACATGAATAGATCTCGTCTACATCATGACATCGTTCTTATTGCATTACTTTGTTTCTCCATGAACTTAATACACTAGATGCATGCTGGATAGCGGTCGATGTGTGGAATAATAGTAGTAGATGCAGGTAGGAGTCGGTCTACTAATCTTGGACGTGATGCATATATATTGATCGTTGCCTTGGATGTCGTCATAATTATTCAGTCTTCTATCAATTGCCCAACAGTAATTTGTTTACCCACCATGTACTATTTCTCGAGAGAAGCCACTAGTGAAATCTACGGCCCCGGGTCTATTCTTTATCATATTTGCTTTGAGATCTATTTTTATGTGCTTTTATTTTTAGATCTATTATTCCAAAAACCCAAAAATATCTTGATGCACTTTTTATTACTTATTTTATTTTGAGCTAGTTATCCAATCTACCACAAATTTATCTATCTTTTTACCGTGGAGTGATTGACAAGCCCTCTTACGCGTCGGGTTGCAAGTATTTGTTCTCTGTGTGGAGGTACCGTTTACATAGTGTTGCTTGGTTCTCCTACTGGATTGATATCTTGGTTTCATAACTAAGGGAATACCTATCATAGTTGTGTTGCATCATCCCTTCCTCTTTGGGAAAATACCACGTAGCATCAAGCGACATCAAAAGGAATTTCTGGCACCGTTGTTGGGGAGGATCAAGTCAAGATAGTCTCCCATCAACTTGTCAATTTTGGCGCCGTTGCCGGGGAGACATCATCAACATCTATCAGGTTCTTGATCACAAATCTCATCTCCTTGCAATTTACATTATTTGCCATTTTCCTCACGTTTCCATCTCCCCCACTTCACAAAAATATTTGCCTTTTTATTCGCCTTCTTTTCGTTTGCCTTTTTCTTGTTTGATATTTTGTTTGCTTGTGTTGCCATGTGCCATCTATATGCTTGCATCTTCGCTTGCTAAAAATCTATTGATATAGATCCCCATCCACTTGCTAATCTCTATAAAAGATCCAATCGTGATGCACCAATTTCTAGTGAGTTGAGTGCACTAGATTATCTTTATGAAGTTTTGCTTGAGATTCGTCAATCTGAAAATTGTGATGAAGAAATTTATGAAGTGATTCATGATATCTCCTTGAATGAAAAGCATGATTGCAATGATTTTACTATAAATTCTATTAATGTCAATTGTGCTAATAATACGCAAAACCCCAAGCTTGGGGATGCTAATTTTGCTATGTCCACTACTTATTGCAATGATCATGATTGGGGTGATTCTTCTTGTGATCTTGAAAATTTATTTAAACCTCATGATGAATATGATATTGATAATAACGTTTGCAATAATATTGAAAGTAAGTTTGGAAGAGCGTCAACTTTAGGTAAAAATAATCCCACATATTTGGAGAGTGTTCATTCTTGTGATTTTTTTGATGAAAGTGGGTTTGAAGGGGTCATGACTTTAGTTGATGTTAATCCCACTATCTTGGAAGATTATTAAACTTTTATGCATGTGGATCATGAAGAGAAATTTTTATATGATATATATATTGTTGAATTTGATTATGATCCTACATGTAATTATTATGAGATAGGAAAACATGGTTGTAGAAATTTGCATGTTACTAAATTACTTCTCTTCATGTTGAGATTGCTATTGTTTCTTTCTCCTTCCTTGAATATGCTAGGTTCTTCTTGTATTGATAATTTGTTCTCTTATAAAATGCATATGCATAGGAAGTATGTTATGAAGGAAATATGCCCTAGAGGCAATAATAAAGTTGTTATTTTATATTTCCTTATTCATGATAAAGGTTTATTATTCATGCTAGAATTGTATTGATTGAAAACCTAAATACATGTGTGAATACATAAACAAATAATATCTCCCTAGTGAGCCTCAACTAGACTAGCTCATTTATCAAAGATGGTTAAGATTTCCTAACCATAGACATGTGTTGTCATTTGATAACGAGATCACATCATTAGGAGAATGATGTGATGGACAAGACCTATCCGTTAGCTTAGCATAATGATCGTTCTGTTTTATTGCTATTGCTTTCTTCATGTCAAATACATATTCCTTCGACTATGAGATTATGCAACTCCCGGATATCGGAGGAATGCCTTGTGTGCTGTCAAACGTCACAACGTAACTGGGTGATTATAAGGATGCTCTACAGGTATCTCCGAAGGTGTTTGTTGAGTTGGCATAGATCGAGATTAGGATTTGTCACTCCAACTATCGGAGAGGTATCTCTGGGCCCTCTCGATAATACACATCAAAAGCTTGCAAGCAAACGACTAAGGAGTTAGTCATGAGGTGATGTATTATGGAATGAGTAAAGAGACTTGCCGGTAACGAGATTGAACTTGGTATGAAGATACCGACGATCGAATCTCGGGCAAGTAACATGCCGATGGATGATGTCTGTTAGAACTACGTTGGTATTTCCCCAAAGAGGAAGGGATGATGCAGTATAGCAACGGTAGGTATTTCCCTCAGTGATGAGACCAAGGATATGAAACAAGTAGGAGAACCTCCTCACACCATGTAAACAGCACCTGCACACAAATAACAAATACTCGCAACCCGACGTGTTAAAGGGGTTGTCAATCCCTTCCGGGTACGGTGCCTCTAGTGGGCAAATAACATGAGGTAAAAAGTGGTAGATAGGATAAATAGATAGTGGGGCAAATATATTGCAGCAAGGTATTTTTGTACTTTTGGTTTAATAGATCTTAAAATAAATGCAAGAGAAAATAGATCGCAAAGGCAAATATGATGAAAATAGACCCTGGGCCGTAGGTTTCACTAGTGGCCTCTCTCGAGAAAAATAGCAAATGGTGGGAAAACAATTACTATTGGGCAATTGATAGAACTCCAAATAATCGTGACGATATCCAGGCAATGATCATTATATAGGCATCACGTCCAAGATTGGTAGACCGACTCCTGCCTGCATCTACTACTATTACTCCACACATCGACCGCTATCCAGCATGCATCTTGTGTATTAAGTTCATGAGAAAACGAAGTAATGCAATAAGAACGATGCATGATGTAGATGAGATCCGTTTATCTATTGCGGCAGATATAGGTCTCATCTTGTTATCCTTAGTAGCAACAATACATACGTTTCGGTTCCCTTTCTGTCATTGGGATCAAGCACCGTAAGATCGAACCCACTACAAAGCACCTTTTCCCATTGCAAGATAAATAGATCAAGCTGGACAAACAAAACCCAAATATCAGAGAAGAAATACAAGGCTATAAGCAATCATGCATATAAGAGATCAAAGAAGACTCAAATAACTTTCATCGATAAAAACATAGATCTGATCATAAACTCAAAGTTCATCGCATCCCAACAAACACACCGCCAAAAGACTTACATCATATGGATCTCCAAGAGACCATTGTATTGATAAACAAGAGAGAGAGAGAGAGAGAGAGGAAGCCATCTAGCTACTAACTACGGACCCGTAGGTCTACAAAGAACTACTCACGCATCATAGGAGAGGCACCAATTGAAGTGGTAAACCCCTCCATGATGGTATCTAGATTGGATCTTGGTGGTTCTGGACTCTGCGGCAACTGGATCAATATTTCGTCGACTCCCCTAGGGTTTCTGAAATATTTGGGTATTTATAGAGCAAAGAGGCGATTCGGGGGGGCACCCAAGGTGGGCACAACCCACCAGGTCACGCTGGGTCTCCTGGTGCGCCCTGGTGGGTGCTGCTCACCTCGAGCAGCCCCTCAGGTGCTTCCTTGGCCCATTGGCTTTCTTCTGGCCCAAAAAAAATCCTCCAGGAGTTACGTTGCATTTGGACTCCGTTTGATATTGATTTCCTGCGATTTAAAAAACATGCAGAAAACAACAACTGGCACTGGGCACTATGTCGATAGGTTAGTACCAAAAAATGATATAAAAAGATTGTAAAACATCCAAGAATGATAATATAACAGCATGGAACAATCAAAAATTATAGATACGTTGGAGACGTATCAGCATCCCCCAGCTTAATTCCTGCTCGTCCTCGAGTAGATAAATGATAAAAATAGAATTTTTGATGTGGAATGCCGCCTAACATGTTCATCACATTCTTTTCTTTATAGCATGGATATGGACTTTTATATGATTCAAACCAATAATCTAGTTTTGACATGAAGACTCTAATACTCAAGCATACCAACAAGCAACCATGTCTTTCAAAATATCAACACTAAAGCAAGTTATCCCTAGCCCATCATGCTCAATCATTGATCCATTCATGAAACACAGTCGAATATTAGCTACACTCAATGCTCAAATACGATCATAGTGCCCCTTAGTTGGTGCTTTATAAGAGAAGATGGAGACTCAAATTCAAAATAAAAATTGCATAAGTAAAAGAAAGGCCCTTCGCGGAGGGAAGTAGGGATTTGTAGAGGTGCCAACGCTCAAAGCTTAAATTGAGAGATAAAATTATTTTTGAGAGGCATACTTTTCCTACCAACGAAAGCGACTTGGAGCATCCCAACACTTTCCATGCTAGATATATCATAGGCGGTTCCCAAACAGAAAATAAAGTTTATTCCTTTTTCCACCATAACTTTCACTTTCCATGGCTAGCCGTATCCACGGGTGCCTTCCATACCAACACTTTCCAAGGAATTTATTATTTGACAACATAAAGTAAATTCATTTATTCACTTCGAGACTGGGCATCCCTAGTACATTTGCCGTACTCTCGTGCAATGACAAGTGAATAAATACTCATCGTGAGAATAACACATCTAGCATGGAAAATATTGTCTAACCTTTACCGCCTCGGGAGTAGTAGAGCACACAAAAGAGAAATTTATTTTGAATATTAGAGATGGCACATGCAAATTTGCTTAGAACGGCATGGAAATACCGCATATAGGTAGGTATAGTGGACTCATCAGGAAAAACTGGTTTAAAGGATTTTGGATGCACAAGTAGTGATCATACTTAGTGCAAAATGAAGGCTAGCAAAAAGATTGAGAAGCGATCAACCAAAAAGCGAAAAATATCGTACCCAAGCATTAAGCATAAGTAACACCGAATAATGCACCATAAGTAGGACATAAATTTCATTGCATAACTGTTGACTTTCGTGCTTGCATAGGAAATCACAAACCTTAACATCAATATTCTTACTAAAGCATAATTACTCATCAACATGACTCACATATCATATCGTCATATCTCAAGACCATTACTAAGAATCAAGTTTATTTTGTCCAATGATCTTCATGAAAGTTTTTATTATATCCTCCTTGGATATCTATCACTTTGGGACTATTTTCATATGTTGCTTTTGATAAGCTCAAAACAAATATAAGTGAAGATCATGAGCATAATTTTTTTCTTTCTCTCAAAATAATCTAAGTGAAGCAAGAGAGAATTTCTTAAAAATTTGCTAACTCCCAAATAAATCTAAGTGAAGCATGACAGAATTTCTTCAAAATTAACAAAGCACACCGTGCTAAAAAGATATAAGTGAAGTACTAGAGCAAGTCCATGGCTCTAAAAATTTAAGTGAAGCATAGGAGCAAGCATAGCATAATTTTTGGCTCTCTAAAAAGGGTGTGTCCAGCAAGGATTCAACACTTAAAACACAAAGCAAAACAATCAAAGACTCATATCATACAAGACACTCCAAGCAAAACTCATATCATGTGACGAATAAAAATATAGTTTCAAGTAAAATATCGATGGTTGTTAGAAGAAAGCGGGGATGCCACTCGGGGGCATCCACAAGCTTAGTTGCTTGCTACTTCTTTGAATATTATCTTGGGGTGCCTCGGGCATCCCCAAGCTTAGCCTTTTGCTTATCCTTATTCCTTCATCCATCGTAAGATAACCCAAAACTTGAAAACTTCAATCACACAAAACTCAAACAAAACCTTCGTTAGATCCGTTAGTATAAGAAACCAAACCACTACTATAAGTACTGTAGAAAACATATTACTATTTTGTTTTTGCATTATATATACTGTATTCCAACTTTTCTATGGCAAAAACTCATCAAAGAAAACCATAGAATCATCAAAACAAGCACACAACGCAAAGAAAACAGAATATGTCAAAAACAGAAAAGTCTGTAGCAATCTTAAAATTTCGAATACTTCTAGAACTCCAAAAATTATGAAATAAATTGGTGGACGTGAGTAATTTGTCTATTAATCCTACTAAAAAAGAATCAACTTAAAATCACTCTTATGTAAAAAAGGATAATGAATCTCGTGAGCGCAAAAGTTTCTATTTTTCAACAAGATCAAATAAACTTTCACCCAAGTCTTCCCAAAGGCATTGCTTGGCATAAACACTAATTAAAACACAAAAAACATAATCATAACAGTAGCATAATTATGCTAACACTCAAGATCAGAAAGCAAAAATAAATTTTATTCATTGGGTTGCCTCCCAACGAGCGCTATCGTTTTACGCCCCTAGCTAGGCATAACGCGCAGGGTCTAAGTTTTGTCATCTTTGTCCTTGTTTCCCTTGGAGGTATTTGTGTCGAGAGATTTTGTAAATAATACATAAAACACATTATCCATGGAAACCTGAGCACTATCAATTTGCTTTTTATCATAACCCCTTTGATTTCCGGCAGTGATCCAAGAATAGTGTTGATTCACATCGTTAAAAACTTGTTGGATCATAACTAAAATGGGGACTTGCTTTTTAAGGTTATCATCAAAGATTTGGTTATCTCCAAGCATATTCCTCAAAGCATAATCGCTATTATAAAGAATCTCATCAATCACGGGTTTTTCACTATTCATGCCATAAAAATCAAAGATTTCCCTAGCTTCCCGTATTATGTAGTCAAATTCATTCATCAAAACAAGAGTGGCTAACTTTTTAGCTTTAGGATAATTTATAGAGGGTAACTCATAAAACAATCTTTGCAAGGTAGGATGAGTACGAATAAATCTAGTTTCAAGTTTCAGAACAAGTGTCGAAATAGCTTTCGCATAAGTTTTAGTCCTATTAAGTATAGGGATATCATCAAGACTTAATTTTCCGACACAATTGAAAAATTCTTGGATATGTTCTTTTCCCATAAAATTCCCTTGCCCCAAGACAAAAGTTTTGGCATCCAGATTACCCGTACACTCCATTTTAGGAGTTAGGTCATCATCTATTTCTGCCATACCAAAGTCACTCACGATGACAAGTTCAAGCAAATAAGAGATCTGACGAGAAAACGGCGAACAAGAAAGAAGGCGAACAAAACGACAAATTTTTTGTGAAGTGGGGGAAAGGAAAAAGGTGGGCAAATGGCAAATAATGTAAATTGCGAGGAGATGAGATTGTGATTAGGAACCTGGTTGATGTTGAAGATCCTCCTCGGCAACGGCGCCAGAAATTCCTTTTGATGTCTGCTAGAACTACGTCGGTATTTCCCCAAAGAGGAAGGGATGATGCAGTATAGCGACGGTAGGTATTTCCCTCAGTGATGAGACCAAGGATATCAAACCAGTAGGAGAACCTCCTCACACCATTTAAATTGCACCTGCACACAAATAACAAATACTCGCAACCCGGCGTGTTAAAGGGGTTGTCAATCCCTTCCGGGTACGGTGCCTCTAAAGGGAAAATAACATGAGGTAAAAAGTGGTAGATAGGATAAATAGATCGCGGGACAAATAAATTGCAGCAAGGTATTTTTGTACTTTTGGTTTAATAGATCTGAAAATAAATGCAAGATAAAATAGATCGCAAAGGCAAATATGATGAAAAGAGACCCGGGGGCCGTAGGTTTCACTAGTGGCTTCTCTCGAGAAAAATAGCAAACGATGGGAAGACAATTACTGTTGGGCAATTGATAGAACTTCAAATAATCATGACGATATCCAGGCAATGATCATTATATAGGCATTATGTCCAAGATTAGTAGATCGACTCCTGCCTGCATCTACTACTATTACTCCACACATCGACCGCTATCCAGCATGCATCTAGTGTATTAAGTTCATGAGAAAAGAGAGTAAGGCAATAAGAACGATGACATGATGTAGATGAGATCCGTTTATCTATTGCGGCAGATATAGATCTCATCTTGTTATCCTTAGTAGCAACGATACATACGTGTTTGCGCAAAAAACGATACATACGTGTCGGTTCCCTTTCTGTCACTGGGATCAAGCACCGTAAGATCGAACCCACTACAAAGCACCTCTTCCCATTGCAAGATAAATAGATCAAGTTGGCCAAATGAAACCCAAATATCGGAGAAGAAATATGAGGCTATAAGCAATCATGCATATAAGAGATCAAAGAAGACTCAAATAACTTTCATGGATAAAAACATAGATCTGATCATAAACTCAAAGTTCATCAGATCCCAACAAACACACCACCAAAATACTTACACCATAAGGATCTCCAAGAGACCATTGTATTGATAAACAAGAGAGAGAGAGAGAGAGAGGAAGCCATCTAGCTACTAACTATGGACCCGTAGGTCTACAAAGAACTACTCACGCATCATAGTAGAGGCACCAATGGAAGTGGTGAACCCCTCCATGACGGTTTTCTAGATTGGATCTTGGTGGTTCTGGATTCTGCGGCGGCTGGATTAATATTTCGTCGACTCCCCTAGGGTTTCTGGAATATTTGGGTATTTATAGAGCAAAGAGGCGGTTCGGGGGGCACCCGAGGTGGGCACAACCCACCAGGGCGCGCCTGGGCCTCCTGGTGGGTGCTGCTCACCTCGAGCAGCCCCTCAGGTGCTTCCTTGGCCCATTGGCTTTCTTCTGGCCCAAAAAATCCTCCAGGAGTTACGTTGCGTTTGGACATCGTTTGATATTGATTTCCTGCGATGTAAAAAACATGCAGAAAACATCAACTGGCACTAGGCACTATGTCAATAGGTTAGTACCAAAAAATGATATACAATGACTATAAAATGATTGTAAAACATCCAATAATGATAATATAACAGCATGGAACAATAAAAAAATTATCGATATGTTGGAGACGTATCAATGGACAAAGGGAATTACGTATATTGTCATAACAGTTTGACTGATAAAGATCTTCGTAGAATATGTAGGAGCCAATATGGGCATCCAGGTTCCGCTATTGTTTATTGACCGGAGAGGTGTCCCGGTCAAGTCTACATAGTTCTCGAACCCGTAGGGTCCGCGCGCTTAACGTTCGTTGACGATATAGTATTATATGAGTTATGTGATTTGGTGACCGAATGTTGTTCGGAGTCCCAGATGAGATCACGGACATGAAGAGGAGTCTCGAAATGGTCAAGAGGTAAAGATTGATATATAGGACGGTGGTATTAGGACACCGGAAGTGTTCTGGAGGGTACCGGGCACTTATCGGGTCACCGAAACACTACTAGGGAAAAGCCTATACACAGAATCTTACCAGCAGCGCTCCTCAAAATACAACGCTACTGCTATTTAGCAGCAGCGCGTGATAGCAAAATGCGCTGCTGAAAGGAAAATAGCGATGGCGCGTCCACACCAAACCGCTGCCATCGCTCTAATTGCCATGACCTCGCAACCCGACTAGTTATAGCGATGGCGCCCTATCTTGAACCGAGCTACTGCTATAGAAGTTAGCAGCAGCGCTTCTAAGAAAATCGCCATCGCTAAGATCAGCCCACAAGTTTAGTCCCACCTCGCTCCATGAGCAGGTGTTTACCACCTTAAATATGTTACTTCTAAAACTATCACAACCAGTTGGTCTTCAATGAACTCTATGTGTAGAATTTGTGGCGCAATATGAGTCCTCTCCAGTTCCTACCGGAGAGGACTCATATTGACAATTCAGACTGTACACAAAAAGATCATTGATGGCCAATGTATTTTTTTGATGCGTGCTTAGACTTAGCAGTAGTGTTTTTCCGTAAAACGTGCTATAGCTACTTTAGCTATAGCGCGTTTCCTAAAGTGCGCTTCTGCTAGTTCGACTTAACCCCGCACAAAATTTCACTAAGTCCTCCTCCCCCTGTTCCCCTACTCCTCTATCGCCGCCGCCCGAGCCCGAGCCTGCCCTCACACTGCCCGAGGCCGCCGACAACCTCACCGCTGCCGCCTCACGCCTCTCTCGACCTCACCGCCGCCGCCTCCCCACCCCTCCGCTCTTGACCTCACCGCGGCTCTCGACCTCACCATCGTCCGCCGCCGCCGTCCTCCATCCGCCACCGAGGTACTCCTCCTTCCGTGCCTCCTCCTCCCACCGCGCCTCCTCCCTCCTCCTCCCACCGTGCCCTCCTCCCTCCGCCTGCGGCCGCCCCCTCCTCCCTCCTTCGCCGGCAGCCCTCCTCCCACTGCCCCTCCCTCCTCCTCCTCCGGCCGCCCGCTCCCCATGCTCTCTCCTCCCTCCCTCCCTTGTCTCTGTTCTTGCAAACCGTAGGTGTTTTGAATAAAATAGAAGTAAGAAAATTTAGGGTAGAACTAGGGTAGTAGAATTTTTAGGAAGTGTTAGATAGAAAATAGTTTATTTAGTAAGTGATTAATATAACTAGTTTATTTATATTAGGTACTTAATAGAACTAGTTTATTTGGTAAGTGCTTAATAGAACTAGTTTATTTATAGTAAGTGCTTAATAGCACTAGTTTATTTAGTAAGTAGTTAATAAAACTAGTTTATTTAGTGTTAGGATTATATATAAGATATTTTCAAATGTTTTTTTCATATTTTGAACCATTGAAATGCAATGACCATCGCTAAATGGCCTATGTTTTGCGGACTGTTGATTAATTTCCGTTCCTGCAAATTTCAAAGCGCCGATATGTCTTTTTTTAGCAAAGGTCATGCCGGATTTTTGGGTTTTGTCGTCGAGTTATAATCTTTGAATTTTGAACACAGGAGATGTCGATGACGATGGGATCCCGGAGTCTTGGTACTTCGATGACCGTGGTATGTGCGACAGGTTTCCTCACCGCAAAATGATAGGTTTTTCACCGTGAAGTGGAAGATACCTTCGATGTTTGTATGCAGTGCGCAATGACAAGCATTTCATCATAATAAATATCATCACTTGTGCTTCTTTTGTTCAACGTGTAATTTATGGATTTTTTCAATACGACTAGTACATCCCGTGCCATGCTAGACCATATGTATTGGAGAAGCTTGGTTTTGGTTTAGATGACTTTGAGAATGTGGAGACGAGGAGGGCTCACTTAAGAACTAAACATGGTTATGAGTTTCGTTAAGTTCTACAATGCCGTCGATCGCTCCCATTTCGGTTGCTCTAATTGGGAAGCTCTGCAAGGCATATGGATTTGAGGAGGGAATGCGAATAAGATTTGATATTCGTCCGAAGATTATGATGACGATGATAATATCGACATTTGGGTGGATGTGGATATGCCTCAGCTTTACCTAGATGTGAGTTTGTCAAACTAATTTGTTAAGTTCAGTAATTTATGTTGTTAATTTAAAAATATTTGGTGTTAAATCTGCACTAAACTTATTTATTTATAATTGTCAGCTTATTTCTTATCTTCAAGAAATACTCGGAAGGTAGTAGACAACACATACTACAGCTGTGATTCCAAGCTTAATTGTGAGGAGAAAGGTTATCTTGTCTCATTCATAGAAGATGTTGATGCCTTCAAAACCAGTCACTCTATCAGCCCAAATTATACTAGATACGTGCCACTAGTCCATAAATTGCTTGATGGTAACTTCATTGACAAAAACTTGGTAAGATTTTGTTAATGATGGTAACTTCATTGCATACATTATTCTTAAGTAAACTACATTGCTAACTATATATGTTACTATTTCGATTTTGAACAGAGGCTCCCGAAGCAGGTTGTGCCTGACATGCTATGTACCGAAGGTGATATGCATATGGTTAGCTTACGACCAACTCCTTCGGAGGCTTACCATACTGCATACTCGATTTCCTCAAATGATGGAAGGCTCAAAATCAAAGAATGGAGCAAAGTGATGAATGTGCACATGCAAATAATTGGAGACAAAATGAATGTGCGCAAGCCACAAGTTGGAGATAGGTTAATGTCCATTCTCCATTATGGTGAAGGACCGGTTTATCTGTTTTATGGTATTTTAGCTAGGAGAGAGGAGTAGGTCCTAAGTATTAAGAACAATTAGTTAGTGTTGATTATATATGACTACAATGTCTTAGACTTGATGGTGATCTTTGAGTAGGAGTATTGATTATGAGTACTATGATGATGATGATGATGAGGAGTTGTTATTATAACTAGTGATGAAGTTGTTATATGATGTCTCATCATGAACGAAAATGATGATTATGAGGAGTTATATGACAATGATATATTATGATGATAAGTTGTTAATGATATTGTGATGATGATGATAAGTTATTATGTCATTGGGTGAAATAACCACGGATTAATTTCAAATGGATGGATCCAAAGTGATCCGCACTTGAAACTAATCCAAAGTTCTTTCACCTAGTGATTTAATAACTCATTATGATGTTAAAACAATCTCTAACTTGCTACTATATGAAAAATTGTATACAGGTGTATGAATACGACCTAAAATAAAAAGAAATGGAACTACGAATAATAGTAGTAGCGATTGTTCTCGAAAGCGCTACTAGTAATTAGCAGTAGCGCCCATTGGGGAAAGCGCTGCTACTAAGTAGATATAGCGATGGCGTGCGTGCCAGCGCCATCGCTAAGCTTTAGTCAGAGCGCCTTATCGATGGCGCTTCCCAGCCATCTTGATAGGCCAAAAACCAGCGCTACTGCTAGGCTTTTCCCTAGTAGTGAAAAGGAGTTCCGGGCACCCCCTACAAAGATATGGGCCTTATGGGCCAAGTGAGGGAACACACCAACCCTGGTGCGCCCCTATAGAGGCCAGCCCTATGAGGAGGATAAGGAAAGAGGGGAGGGCAAGGAAAGTGTGGATTAGGATTCCTACTTCCTTCCCTCTCCCCCCTCTTTCCTTCCCCCTCAGTTATGGTAGGGGGGCACGACTTGGGATGGACTCCAAGTAGGAATCCTCCTACTTGGGTGCCTCCTATGGCTGCTCCTCCCTCCCACCCACCTGTATATATGAGGACGGGTGCGCCTAGCACACACCAGACAATTGCCTAGCCGTGTGCGGCGCCCCCCTCCATAGTTTACCCCCTCGGTCATATCTTCATGGTGCTTAGGCGAAGCCCTGCAAGGATCACTTCACCATCACCGTCACCATGCTGTCATGCTGAGGAAACTCATCTACTACCTCGACAGCTTGCTGGATAAAGAAGGCGAGGGACGTCACCGAGCTGAACGTGTGCAGAACTCGGAGGTGTCGTGCGTTCGGTACTTGACCGGTCGGAGCTAGAATAAGTTTGACTACATCAACCGCGTTGTCAAACGCTTCTGCTTACGGTCTATGAGGGTACGTAGACACACTCTCCCCCTCGTTGCTATGCATCTCCATGGATAGATCATTGCGTGTGCGTAGAATTTTTTTTGTTTTCCATGCAACGATTCCCAACAGTGATTTCTGAGCCAGGTCTATGCGTAGATGATATGCACGAGTAGAACACAAAGAGTTGTGGGCGGTGATCGTCATACTGCTTACCACCAATGTCTTATTTTGATTCGGCGGTATTGTTGGGTGAAGCGGATGTTGGGGAACGTTGCAGAAAATTAAAATTTTTCCTACGGTTTCACCAAGATCCATCTATGAGTTCATCTAAGCAACGAGTCATGGGAGAGAGATTGCATCTACATACCACTTGTAGATCGCGTGCGGAAGCGTTCAAGGGAACGGTGATGATGGAGTCGTACTCGGCGTGATTAAAATCACCGATGACCAAGTGCCGAACGGACAGCACCTCCGCGTTCAATACACGTACGGAACGGACGACGTCTCCTCCTTCTTGATCCAGCAAGGGGGAAGGAGAGGTTGAGGAAGAAGGCTCCAGCAGCGACGACGACGTGATGATGGTGGAGAGGCGATACTCTCTGAGGGCTTCACTAAGCACTCAGCGGAGGAGGAGAGGTGTTGGGGAGGGAGGGCTGCGCCTTGGATCAGGTGTTCAGCCCTCCCTCGCCTCTATTTATAGGGAAGGGGAAGGGGCGGCCCTCTAGATGAGATCTAGAGGGGCGGTGGCCGAGGAGGGCTTGCCCCGCAAGCAAAGGGGGCGCCCCACTAGGGTTCCCCTCCCAACCCTAGGCGCATGGGCCCAAGGGGGCGCCCAGCCCTCCGAGGCTGGTTCCTGCCTGCGGCCCATGAGGCCGTCCGAGAGGTGGCCCCCTCGGTGGACCCGGAACCTCTCCGTGGCCCCAGACAATACCGATATGCCCCCGAAACTTTCCGGTGTCCGTATGACAACTTCCCATATATAAATCTTCACCTCCGGACTATTCCAGAACTCCTCGTGACGTCCGGGATCTCATCTGGGACTCCGAACAACATTCGGTAATCACATACAAGTCTTCCTAATAACCCTAGCGTCACCGAACCTTAAGTGTAGACCCTACGGGTTCGGAGACATGCGACATGACCGAGATGACTCTCCGGTCAATAACCAACAGCGGGATCTGGATACCCATGTTGGCTCCCACATAGTCCTCGATGATCTCATCGGATGAACCACGATGTCGAGGATTCAAGCAACCTGTATACTATTCCCTTTGTCAGACGGTATGTTACTTGCCCGAGATTCGATCGTCGGTATCCCAATACCTCGTTCAATCTCGTTACCGGCAAGTCACTTTACTCGTGCCGTAATGCATGATCCCGTGACCAGACACTTGGTCACTTTGAGCTCATTATGATGATGCACTACCGAGTGGGCCCGATGATACCTCTCCGTAATACGGAGTGACAAATCCAGTCTCGATCCGTGTCAACCCAATGAGACACTTTCGGAGATACTGTAGTGCACCTTTATAGTCACCCGATTACGTTGTGACGTTTGGTACACCCAAAGCACTCCTACGGTATCCGGAGTTACACGATCTCATGGTCTAAGGAAAAGATACTTGACATTGGAAAAGCTCTAGCAAAATGAACTACACGATCTTGTGCTATGCTTAGGATTGGGTCTTGTCCATCACATCATTCTCCTAATGATGTGATCCCATTATCAATGACATCCAATGTCCATAGTCGAAACCATGACTATCTATTGATCAACGAGCTAGTCAACTAGAGGCTCACTAGGGACATATTGTGGTCTATGTATTCACACGTGTATTACGATTTCCGGATAATACAATTATAGCATGAATAAAAGACAATTATCACGAACAAGGAAATATAATAATAATCCTTTTATTATTGCCTCTAGGGCATATTTCCAACAGTCTCCCACTTGCACTAGAGTCAATAATCTAGTTACATTGTGATGAATCGAACACCCATAGAGTTCTGGTGTTGATCATGTTTTGCTCGCGAAAGAGGTTTAGTCAACGGATCTGCGACATTCAGATCCGTATGTACTTTGCAAATATCTAAGTCTCCATCTTGAACATTTTCATGGATGGAGTTGAAACGACGCTTGATGTGCCTGGTCTTGTTGTGAAACCTGGGCTCCTTGGCAAGGGCAATAGCTCCAGTGTTGCCACAGAAGAGTTTGATCGGCCCCGACGCATTGGGTATGACTCCTAGGTCGGTGATGAACTCCTTCACCCAAATTGCTTCATGTGCTGCCTCCGAGGCTGCCATGTACTCCGCTTCACATGTAGATCCCGCCACGATGCTCGCTTGCGTACTGCACCATCTTGCTCCACCATTCAACATATACACGTATCCGGTTTGTGACTTGAGTCATCCAGATCTGTATCGGCTAGCATCGACGTAACCCTTTACGATGAGCTCTTCGTCAACTCCATAAACGAGAAACATGTCCTTCGTCCTTTTCGTGTACTTCAGGATATTCTTGACGGCTGTCCGGTGTTCCTTGCGGGATTACTTTGGTACCTACCTACCAAACTTACGGCAAGGTTTACATCGATGCAGTACACAGCATGGCATACATAATAGATCCTATGGCTGAGGCATAGGGGATGACGCTCATCTCTTCTTTATCTTTTGCCGTGGTCGGGCATTGAGCCGAGCTCAATCTCATACCTTGCAATACAGGCAAGAACCCTTTATTGGACTGATCCATTTTGAACTTCTTCAGAATCTTATCAAGGTATGTGCTTTGTGAAAGACCTATGAGGCGTCTCGATCTATCCCTATAGATCTTGATGCCTAATATGTAAGCAGCTTCTCCAAGGTCCTTCATTGAAAACTTTTATTCAAGTAGGCCTTAATGTTGTCCAAGAGTTCTATATCATTTCCCATCAAAAGTATGTCATCTACATATAATATGAGAAATGCTACAGAGCTCCCACTCACTTTCTTGTAAACGCAGGCTTCTCCATAAGTCTGCATAAACCCAAACGCTTTGGCCATCTCATCAAAGCGAATGTTCCAACTCCGAGATGCTTGCACCAGCCCATAAATGGATCGCTGGAGCTTGCACACCTTGTTAGCGTTCTTAGGGTCGACAAAACCTTCCGGCTGCATCATATACAGTTCTTCCTTAAGATAGCCGTTAAGAAATGCCGTTTTGACGTCCATTTGCCATATCTCATAATCATAGTATGCATCAATTGCTAACATGATTCGGACGGACTTCAGCTTCGCTACGGGAGAGAAAGTCTCATCGTAGTCAATCCCTTGAACTTGCAGATAACCTTTAGCGACAAGTCGAGCTTTATAGATGGTAACATTACCATCCGCGTCCGTCTTCTTCTTAAAGATCCATTTGTTTTCTATCGCTCGCCGATCATCGGGCAAGTCTGTCAAAGTCCATACTTTGTTTTCATACATGGATCCTATCTCGGATTGCATGGCTTCAAGCCATTTATTGGAATCTGGGCCCGCCATCGCTTCTTCATAGTTCAAAGGTTCACCGTTGTCCAACAACATGATTTCCGGGACAGGGTTGCCATACCACTCTGGTGTGGAACGTGTCCTTGTGGACCTACTAAGTTCAAGAGCAACTTGATCCAAGTACCTTGATCATCATCATTAATTTCCTCTCCAATCGGTGTAGGCACCACGTAAACATTTTCTGAGCCGCACTACTTTCCGGTTCAAGAGGTAGTACTTCATCGAAGTTCTACTTTCCTCCCACTTACTCCTTTCGAGAGAAACTCCTTTTCCAGAAAGGATCCGTTCTTGGCAACAAAGATCTTGCCTTCGGATCTAAGGTAGAAGGTGTACCCAATGGTTTCCTTAGGGTATCCTATGAAGACGCATTTTTCCGACTTGGGTTCGAGCTTTTCAGGTTGTAGCTTCTTGACATAAGCATCGCATCCCCAAACTTTTAGAAAGCGACAGCTTAGGTTTCTTCCCAAACCATAATTCATACGGTGTCGTCTCAACGGATTTAGACGGTGCCCTATTTAAAGTGAATGTAGCTGTCTCTAGAGCGTGTCCCCAAAATGATAGCGGTAAATCGGTAAGAGACATCATAGATCGCACCATATCCAATAGAGTGCGACACGACGTTCGGACACACCGTTCTGTTGAGGTGTTCCAGGCGGCGTGAGTTGTGAAACGATTCCACATTTCCTTAAGTGTGTACCAAATTCGTGACTTAAATATTCTCCTCCACGATCTGATCATAAGAACTTTATTTTTTGGTCACGTTGATTCTCTACCTCATTCTGAAATTCCTTGAACTTTTCAAAGGTCTCGGACTTGTGTTTCATCAAGTAGACATACCCATATCTACTCAAGTCATCGGTGAGAGTGAGAACATAACGATATCCTCCATGAGCCTCAACGCTCATTGGACCGCACACATCGGTATGTATGATTTCCAATAAGTTGGTTGCTCGCTCCATTGTTCCGGAGAACGGAGTCTTGGTCATTTTGCCCATAAGGCATGGTTCGCATGTGTCAAATGATTCATAATCGAGAGACTCTAAAAGTCCATCGAATGGAGCTTCTTCATGCGCTTGACACCAATGTGACCAAGGCGGCGATTACACAAGTATGTGGGACTATCGTTATCAACTTTACAGCTTTTGGTATTCACACTATGAATATGTGTAATATTACGTTCAAGATTCATTAAGAATAAACCATTGACCATCGGAGCATGACCATAAAACATATCTCTCATATAAATAGAACAACCATTATTCTCGGATTTAAATGAGTAGCCATCTCGCATTAAACGAGATCCCGATACAATGTTCATGCTCAAACTTGGCACTAAATAACAATTATTGAGGTTTAAAACTAATCCAGTAGGTAAATGTAGAGGTAGCGTGCGACGGCGATCACATCGACCTTGGAACCATTCCCCGACGCCAAGATCGTCACCTCGTCCTTCGCCGATCTCCGTTTATTCCAAGCTCTGCTGTGAATTACAAATATGAGCAACGACACGGTATCAAATACCCGGAGTTACTACAATCTTGGTAAGGTACACACCAATTACATGTATATCAAATATACCATTAGTTTTTCAGGCCTTCTTGAACCATAAGTATTTGGGGCAGTTCCGCTTCCAGAGGCCCATACCTTTGAAATAAAAGCACTCTGTCTCGTGCTTGGGTCCATTCTTTGACTTCTTCCTGGCAACATGCTTACCGGGCGCGGCAACATCTTTGCCGTCCTTCTTGAAGTTCTTCTTACCCTTGCCCTTTTGAACTTAGTGGTTTTATTGACCATCAACACTTGATGTTCTTTCTTGATTTCAACCTCTGCTGACTTCAGCATTGAGAATACTTCAGGAATGGTCTTCACCATCCCCTACATATTGTAGTTCATCACAAAGCTCTTGTAGCTTGGTGGGAGCGATCAAGGATTCTGTCAATGACCGCCTCGTCAGGAGGTTAATGTCCAGTGGGACGGCGGTTGTGCAACCTGGACATTTTGAGTATGTGCTCACCGACGTAACTGTTTTCCTCCATCTTACAACTATAGAACTTGTCGGAGACTTCATATCTCTTGACCCGGGCATGAGCTTGGAAAACCATTTTCAGCTCCTCGAACATCTCATATGCTCCGTGTTGCTCAAAACGCTTTTGGAGCCCCGGTTCTAAGATGTAAAGCATGCCGCACTGAACGAGGGAGTAATCATCAACACGAGACTGCCAAGCATTCATAATGTCTTGGTTCTGCAGGATGGTGCTTCACCTAGCGGTGCTTCTAGGACGTATTGTTTCTTGGCTGCTATGATGATGATCCTCAGGTTCCGGACCCAGTCCAAATAGTTGCTGCCATCATCTTTCAGCTTGGTTTTCTCTAGGAACGCGTTGAAGTTCATGTTGACATGAGCGTTGGCCAATTGATCTACAAGACATATTTTTCAAAGACTTTAGACTAAGTTCATGATAATTAAGTTCATCTAATCAAATATTTAATGAACTCCCACTCAGATTTGACATCCCACTAGTCATCTAAGTGTTACATGATCCGAGTCGACTAGGCCCTGTCCGATCATCACGTGAGACGGACTAGTCATCATCGGTGAACATCTCCATGTTGATCGTATCTACCATACGACTCATGTTCGACCTTTCGGTCTCTTGTGTTTCGAGGCCATGTGCATGCAGGCTAGGCTCGTCAAGTTAACCCTAAGTGTTTTGCATGTGTAAAACTGTCTTACACCCGTTGTATGTGAGCGTAAGGATCTATCACACCCGATCATCACGTGGTGCTTGAAACGCATTTAACTTTAGCAACGGTGCACGATTAGGGGAACACTTTCTTGAAATTATTATAAGGGATCATCTTATTTACTACCGTCGTTCTAAGTAAACAAGATGCATAAACATAATAAACATCACATGCAATTATATAAAGTAGTGACATGATATGGCCAATATCATATAGCTCCTTCGATCTCCATCTTGAGGCTCCATGATCATCTTCGTCACCAAAGATGACACCATGATCTCCATCATCATGATCTCCATCATCGTGTCTTCATGAAGTTTTCACGCCAACGACTACTTCTACTTCTATGGCTAACGCGTTTAGCAATAAAGTAAAGTAATTTACATGGCATTCTTCAATGACACGCAGGTCATACAAAAATAAGACAACTCCTATGGCTCCTGCCGGTTGTCATACTCATCGACATGCAAGTCGTGATTCCTATTACAAGAATATGATCTCATACATCACAATATATCATTCATCATTCATCACAACTTACGGCCATATCACATCACATGACAATTGCTGCAAAAACAAGTAAGGCGTCCTCTAATTGTTGTTGCATCTTTTACGTGGCTGCAATTGGGTTCTAGCAAGAACGTTTTCTTACCTACGAATAACCACAACGTGATTTTGTCAACTTCTATTTACCCTTCATAAGGACCCTTTTCATCTAATCCGCTCCAACTAAAGTAGGAGAGACAGGACACCCGCTAGCCACCTTATGCAACTAGTGCATGCCGATCGGTGGAACCTATCTCACGTAAGCGTACGTGTAAGGTCAGTCTGGGCCGCTTCATCCCACAATACCGCTGAAGCAAGAAAAGACTAGTAGCGGCAAGCAAGTTGACAAGATCTACGCCCACAACAAAATTGTGTTCTACTCGTGCAAAAGAGAACTACGCATAGACCTAGCTCATGATGCCACTGTTGGGGAACGTTGCAGAAAATTAAAAGTTTTCCTACGGTTTCACCAAGATCCATCTATGAGTTCATCTAAGCAACGAGTCATGGGAGAGAGATTACATCTACATACCACTTGTAGATCACGTGCGGAAGCGTTCAAGGGAACGGTGATGATGGAGTCGTACTCGGCGTGATTCAAATCACCGATGACCAAGTGCCGAACGGACAGCACCTCCGTGTTCAACACACGTACGGAACGGACGATGTCTCCTCCCTATTGATCCAGCAAGGTGGAAGGAGAGGTTGAGGAAGAAGGCTCCAGCAGCAGCACGACGGCGTGATGATGGTGGAGAGGCAGTACTCCGACAGGGCTTCGCCAAGCACTCAACGGAGGAGGAGAGGTGTTGGGGAGAGGAGGGGCTGCGCCTTGGATCAGGTGTTCAGCCCTCCCCTCGCCCCTCTATTTATAGGGGAAGGGGGAAGGGGGCCGGCGCCCTCTAGATGACATCTAGAGGCGGCGGCCGGGGAGGGGCTTGCCCCCAAGCCAAAGGGGCGCCCACTAGGTTCCCCCAACCCTAGGCGCATGGGCCCAAGGGGCGCCCAGCCCTCCAGGCTGGTTCCCTGCCCTCATGCGCCCATGAGGCCCTCAGGAGAGGGTGGCCCCTCCCGGTGGACCCCGGAACCTCTCCGGTGGCCCCGGTACAATACCGATATGCCCTCGAAACTTTCCGGTGTCCGTATGACAACTTCCCATATATAAATCTTCACCTCCGGACCATTCCAGAACTTCTCGTGACGTCCGAGATCTCATCCGGGACTCCAAACAACATTCGGTAATCACATACAAGTCTTCCTAATAACCCTAGCGTCACCGAACCTTAAGTGTGTAGACCCTACGGGTTCGGAGACATCTGAACATGACCGAGATGACTCTGCGGTCAATAACCAACAGCGGGATCTGGATACCCATGTTGGCTCCCACATACTCCTCGATGATCTCATCGGATGAACCACGATGTCGAGGATTCAAGCAACCCCGTATACTATTCCCTTTGTCAGACGGTATGTTACTTGCGAGATTCGATCGTCGGTATCCCAATACCTCGTTCAATCTCAAGCACGGCAAGTCACTTTACTCGTACCGTAATGCATGATCGACCAGACACTTGGTCACTTTGAGCTCATTATGATGATGCACTACCGAGTGGGCCCAGTGATACCTCTCCGTAATACGGAGTGACATATCCCAGTCTCGATCCGTGTCAACCCAACAGACACTTTCGGAGATACCTGTAGTGCACCTTTTTAGTCACCCAATTACGTTGTGATGTTTGGTACACCCAAAGCACTCCTACGGTATCCGGGAGTTACACGATCTCATCGTCTAAGGAAAAGATACTTGACATTGGAAAAGCTCTAGCAAAACGAACTACACGATCTTGTGCTATGCTTAGGATTGGGTCTTGTCCATCACATCATTCTCCTAATGATGTGATCCCGTTATCAATGACATCCAATGTCCATAGTCAGGAAACCATGACTATCTATTGATCAACGAGCTAGTCAAATAGAGGCTCACTAGGGACATATTGTGGTCTATGTATTCACACGTGTATTACGATTTCCGGATAATACAATTATAGCATGAATAAAAGACAATTATCACGAACAAGGAAATATAATAATAATCCTTTTATTATTGCCTCTAGGGCATATTTCCAACAGCGGACCGGACCAACCTTACATGACCACGTTCATGAGACCGGTTCCACCGACAGACATGCAACTAGTTTTGCATTAAGGTGGCTGGCGGGTGTCTGTTTCTCCAACTTTAGTTGAATCGAATTTGACTGCGGCCGGTCCTTGTTGAAGGTTAAAACAACAAACTTGATAAATCACCATTGTGGTTTTGATGCGTAGGTAAGAACGATTCTTACTAGAAGCCTGTATCAGCCACGTAAAACTTGCAACAACAAAGTAGAGGATGTCTAACTTGTTTTTGTAGGGCATGTTGTGATGTGATATGGTCAAGACATGATGTGGCATACGTTTTTGTATGAGATGATCATGTTTTGTAAAAGTTACTGGCAACTGGTAGGAGCCTTATGGTTGTCGTTTTATTGTATGAAATGCAAAGACCATGTTATTGCTTTACTTTATCACTATGTGTTAGCGATAGCTGTAGAAGCAATAGTTGGTGATACGACCACGACGCTATGATGGAGATCAAGGCGTCAAGCCGGTGATGATGGAGATCATGACGGTGCTTTGGAGATGGAGATCAAAAGCACAAGATAATGATGGCCATATCATGTCACATATTTTGATTGCATATGATGTTTATCTTTTATGCATCTTATTTTTCTTAGAAACGCCGGTAGCATTAAAAGATGACCCCTTACTAAAATTTCAAGGTATAAGTGTTCTCCCTGAGTAGGCACCGTTGCGACAGTTTGTCATGCTGAGACACCACGTGATGATCGGGTGTGATAAGCTCTACGTTCACATACAACAGGGGAAAGATGGTTTTGCATATGTGGAATACTCAGGTTAAACTTGACGAGCCTAGCATGTACAGACATGGCCTCGGAACACTGGAGACCGAAAGGTTGAACGTGAATCATCTAGTAGATATGATCAACATAGAGATGTTCACCATGGAAGACTACTCCATCTCACGTGATGATCGGACATGGTTTAGTTGATTTGGATCACGTGATCATTTAGATGACTCAAGGGATGTCTATCTAAGTGGGAGTTCTTAAGTAATACGATTACTTGAACTTAATTTATCATGAACTTAGTCCTAATAGTTTTTGCATATCTATGTTGTAGATCAATGGCCCGTGCTTCCGTTCCCTTGATTTTTAATGCGTTCCTAGATAAAGCTAAGTTGAAAGATGATGGTAGCAACTACACGGACTGGGTCCGTAACTTGAGGATTATCCTCATTGCTGCACAGAAGAATTATGTCCTTGATGCACCGCTAGGTGAAAGGCCTGTTGCAGGAGCAGATGCCTATGTTATGAACATCTGGCAAGCTCGATATGATGACTACTCGATAGTTTAGTGTGGCATGCTTTACGGCTTAGAATTGGGACTTCAAAGACGTTTTGAACGTCATGGACCATATGAGATGTTCCAGGAAATGAAGTTAATATTTCAAGCAAATGCCCGAGTTGAGAGATATGAAGTCTCCAGGAAGTTCTATAGCTGCAAGATGGAGGAGAACAGTTCTATTAGTGAACACATACTCAGAATGTATGGGTATCATAACCACTTGACTCAGCTGGGAGTTAATCTTCTAGATGATAGTGTCATTGACAGAGTTCTTCAATCACTGCCACCAAGCTACAAAGGCTTCGTGATGAACTATAATATGCAAGGGATGGAAAAGACAATTCCCGAGCTCTTTGCAATGCTCAAAGCTGCGGAGGTAGAAATCAAGAAGGAGCATCAAGTGTTGATGGTTAACAAGACCACTAGTTTCAAGAAAAAGGGCAAAGGAAAGAAGGGGAACTTCAAGAAGAATGGCAAGCAAGTTGTCACTCCTGGGAAGAAGCCCAAGTCTAGACCTAAGCCTGAAACTGAGTGCTTCTACTGCAAAGGGATTGGTCACTGGAAGCGGAACTTCCCCAAGTATTTGGCGGATAAGAAGGATGGCAAAGTGAACAAAGGTATATTTGATATACATGTTACTGATTTTTACCTTACTAATGCTCGTAGTAGTGCATGGGTATTTGTACCATTTCGGTTGCTCATATATGTAACTTGAAATAGGGGCCACAGATTAAGCGAAGATTGGCTAAGGACGAGGTGACGGTGCGCGTTAGAAATGGTTCCAAGGTCGATGTGATCGCCGTCGACACGCTACCTCTACATCTACCTTCAGGATTCGTTTTAGACCTGAATAATTGTTATCTGGTGCCAGCGTTGAGCATGAACATTATATCTGGATCTTGTTTAATGCGAGACAGTTATTCATTTATATCAGAGAATAATGGTTGTTCTATTTATATGAGTAATATCTTTTATGGTCATGCACCCTTAAAGAGTGGTCTATTTTTGTTGAATCTCGACCGTGGTGATACACATATTCATAATATTGATGCCAAAAGATGCAAAGTTGATAACGATAGTCCAATATATTTGTGGCACTGCCATTTAGGTAATATTGGCGTAAAGCACACAAAGAAACTCCATGCGGCTGGACTTTTGGAATCACTTGATTATGAATCATTTGATGCTTGCGAACCATGCCTCATGGGAAAGATGACTAAAACTCCATTCTCCGGAACAATGGATTGAGCCACTGACTTACTGGAAATAATACATACCGATGTATGCGGTCCAATGAGTGTTGAGGCTCGCGGCGGGTATCGTTATTTTCTGACCTTCACAGATGATTTGAGTAGATATGGGTATATCTACTTAATGAAACACAAGTCTGAAACACTTGAAAAGTTCAAAGAATTTCAGAGTGAAGTGGAGAATCATCGTAACAAGAAAATAAAGTTTCTATGATCTGATCGTGGAGGCAAATATTTGAGTTACGAGTTGGCCTTCATTTAAAACAATGTGGAATAGTTTCACAACTCGCGCCACCTGGAACACCACATCGTAATGGTGTGTCCGAACATCGTAACCGTACTTTATTAGATATGGTGTGCTCTATGATGTCTCTTACTGATTTACCACTATTGTTTTGGGGTTATGCATTAGAGATAACTGCATTCACCTTAAGTAGGGCACCGTCTAAATCCGTTGAGACGACACCGTATGAACTGTGGTTTGGCAAGAAACCTAAGCTATTGTTTCTTAAAGTTTGGGGATGCGACGCTTATATCAAAAGGCTTCAGCCTGATAAGCTCGAACCTAAATCGGAGAAGTGTGTTGATACGTCTCCAACGTATCTATAATTTTTTATTGTTCCATGCTATTATATTACCCGTTTTGGATGTTTATGGGCTTTACTTTACACTTTTATATCATTTTTGGGACTAACCTACTAACCGGAGGCCCGGCCGAATTGCTGTTTTTTGCCTATTTCGGTGTTTGAAGAAAAGGAATATCAAGCGAGTCCAAACGGAATGAAACCTTCGGGAGTGATCTTTTTGGAACAAACGTGATCCAGGGGACTTGGAGTGGACGTCAAGCAACAGAGGAGGCGGACACGAGGGTGCATGGCGCGCCCCCTGGAGGTGGGCGCACCCCCACCCTCGTGGGCCCCTCGAGCGTCAACCGACCTACTTCTTCCTCCTATATATACCCACGTATCCTGAAACCATCGAGGAACACCACAAAAAACTATTTCCACCACCGTAACCTTCTGTATCAGCGAGATCCCATCTTGGAGCCTTCGCCGGTGCTCCGCCGGACGGGGAATCGACCACGGAGGGCCTCTACATCATCTCCAAGGCCCTTCCAATGAGTTTTGAGTAGTTTACCATAGACCTTCGGGTCCATAGTTATTAGCTAGATGGCTTCTTCTCTCTCTTTGAATCTCAATACGAAGTTCTCCTTGATCTTCTTGGAGATCTATTCGATGTAACTCTTTTTGCGGTGTGTTTGTTGAGATCCGATGAATTGTGGGTTTATGATCAAGTTTATCTATGAGAAATATTTGAATCTCCTCTGAATTCGTTTATGTGTGATTAAGTTATCTTTGCAAGTCTCTTCAAATTATCAGTTTGGTTTGGCCTACTAGATTGATCTTTCTTGCAATGGGAGAAGTGCTCAGCTTTGGGTTCAATCTTGCGGTGTCCTTTCCCAATGACAGCAAGGGCAGCAAGGCACATATTGTATTGTTTCCATCGAGGATAAAAAGATGGGGTTTATATCATATTGCATGAGTTTACCCCTCTACATCATGTCATCTTTCTTAATGCGTTACTCTGTTCTTTATGAACTTAATACTCTAGATGCGAGGCGAGTCGGTCGATGTGTGGAGTAATAGTAGTAGATGCAGGCAGGAGTCGGTCTACTTGTCACGGACGTGATGCCTATATACATGATCATGCCTAGATAATCTCATAACTATGCGCTTTTCTATCAATTGCTCGACAATAATTTGTTCACCCACCGTAATACTTATGCTATCTTGAGAGAAATCACTAGTGAAACCTATGGCCCCTGGGTCTATCTTTTATCATATAAGTTTATTATCTACTTTTATTTGCATCTTTACTTTTACAATCTATATCATAAAAATACCAAGAATATTTATCTGATCATATTATCTCTATCAGATCTCACTTTCACAAGTGGCCGTGAAGGGATTGAAAACCCCTTTATTGCGTTGGTTGCAAGGTTCTTGTTTGTTTGTGTAGGTGTGTGGGACTTTTGAGGAGCCTCCTACTGGATTGATACCTTGGTTCTCAAAAACTGAGGGAAATACTTACGCTACTTTGCTGCATCACCCTTTCCTCTTCAAGGAAAACCAACGCAAGCTCAAGACGTGGCAAGAAGAATTTCTGGCGCCGTTGCCGGGGAGGTCTTCTCTCAAGTCAAGACATACCAAGTACCCATCACAAACTCATCTCCCTCGCATTACATTATTTGCCATTTGCCTCTCGTTTTCCTCTCCCCCACTTCACCCTTGCCGTTTTCTTCGCCCTTATTCCGTTCGATCTTGTGTTACCATGTGCCTTCTATTTGCTTGCATCTTTGCTTGCTAAAAATCTATTGTTATGGATCCACTTAAAGTGTTCTACTTGGATCATCTTCGATACTTATGTGCTCGTGCTGAAACCCCAACTAGCCTAGTTGATGGGAAATCTTTAGATGAGCATGCTCATTTTGTGCGTCACCGTTTATGCGAAAGGGAGACTCTTATGGGATCAAATAAACAGATTGCTATGTTATGCTTGGAATCTATGTGAAATTTATGATTTTACTTGTTGCTCTAAGAACCCTAAAAAACACCTTCCCTACCTATGTGAGTTTAATGAAATTGAAATATTATCTTCTTATGCAAAGAGTGTTTATAGTTACTATGATGTTGTCACGACCGATTTTTCAATAAAAACATTTATTGAACAACCGACCCATGAATTCCAATATGAGGAAAAATCCTCCATATCGGTAGACAAAACTTTGATACAAGGAGCCAGTAGCATTAATATATTACAGGCGTCGGACTAAAGATGCCCAACCGATTATTACAACACGCCAATAATTATACATGATGGCGGATATGGCACAAAGGTGTGGGGTGGAAATACTACTGACTCGAAGCATGCGTGGTTGGTGGAATAACACGATTGGGGTGGTTAATAAGTCTCTTGCCTTTGGCGGCTCATCGAGTGTCGAGGTGAGGCTCGATGAATTTATTTGGGTAGCGGAAGCGGATATTTCACAATGACTAATCCAGGGGTCGCACGAGACTGACTGGGATTCCTCTAGGCGTCGGACTCGCTATCGAACTCTTCATCCATGAGATCGCCTTCGTCAGCATCTGGCCAAATCAACAAGCCAGGTGAGTACTATGAAAGTACTCGCAAGACAGTTCGGACAAAAGATATAACAAATGAATGCATGAATACGACATAGTTAATCTTAACAATGCTCAATTAAAACAGTATAGAAAAATAATTAAAATGGGAGTCGGCGGTAGTCCGCTCGAAAACCCAAAGAGACAAACTCAAAACTGATCGGGTGTCTGAAGCGACGCCTCGAAGGGTGAATAAATAAGAAAAATATTGCCACAGTCGGACGTCTGAGCGACACCTCATAAAGGGCTTATATTGAAATAAAAATGCATGCGTGCCGCAGTCGGACGTCTGAGCGACATCACAGAAAGGGCTTATAGTAAAAATAAGTAACAAAGAATGCCGCGATCGGACGTCGGCGACATCACGTAAAGGGCTTATAATAAAAATAAATAACAGCAATGCCGCGATCCGGACTTACGAGCGACATCACGAAAGGGCTTATAATAAAAATAAATAAAAGCAATGCAGCGATGGACGTCTGGCGACATCACGTAAAGGGCTTATAATAAAAATAAATAATCAGCAATGCCGCGATCGGACGTCTGGCGACATCACGTAAAGGGCTTATAATAAAATAAATAATCAGCAATGCCGCATGATCGGACGTCTGGCGACATCACGTAAAGGGCTTATAATACATTATTATTAAATGGCGACAAGATTTAGTGCTCACGGAAATTATTCATCACAAGACAATAAGCGGGTTAGTCCATTCACGGGAAAATAAACATTTGATACTCAAATGGTTCTCGGGAGTTCTGTCATGAGGCCGACACTTTCGACAAGATGAGATGAACACGGTACTTGGATATGAATAAGATGAATTCAAGAATTTTGACTCTGCAGAGTTTGTACCAAAATTGTCCACAGCCAACGGATTTCCGTAGTCACGAAGGACTAGTTCCGTTCTGGTATTTCGGAAGGAAACACAACTAGCTAGTACACACCCATCATACCTCACGCTTGCGGGAATCACCCTAGACAACGTTTAAGAAAAACTCTAAGGCAGGAGATCCCAATCTCGAATAGCATGGGATCAAATTTATTTCTGGCGCTCTAAGGGTGCCCCCCTCTCGGTCCCAACCGGAAACACCCATGCCCCCTGACCGGATGAAAGGCTTTAATCCAGGGCCATGGAACCTTCATCCCGGCCTCTCGAATTGGTGTGTACCAGAAAGTGGTTTGCAACCTACTAAGTCGTATCCCTTGCGGGAAACAGGTGGTAGTACGCAAGGGAAGATGGATGGGAATCTGACTGATTTAGTTTGACATTGGGTCAACGATATGGCATAAGCCCGGCATGCTACAACACTGCCATCTTACCCATACTCATGCCAACTCATGGCCATGCAACAAGTTTCCAACAACTCATGGATTTACTGAGCTCATTTGCCACGATCCTCACGAGATAAACTATCACCGAAATGCTCGTGAACGTGCCATGATACAAAAATAATGCAAACATTCTCAGATCATCATATCAAAAGTTCAAACTCTGCTTGCCTGTTTCGGATTAGTCGGGGTCTAGCTCGGCGAGGTTCGCGGTTCCGTCACCTCCTTCGGTATCTACGGTACACAAAAATACACGCGCTAACGTAAATACCGTGGGGTACAGAAAGTTGATCCAAATATTTTTCAAATAAATATGATAAAAAACTAGACAAAAATTTGAAGAGGACAGACAAAGAATCACTCAAAAATTCCTTTCTGTCAAAAAGTTATAAGGGTTTTAACCCAAGGACCCATCTGTAATGAAACAGAAAACTTCCAGGGGGCTTTGCAGAAAAATCCAGAAAAATGTTTCAGAGTGGAAGCATATTTGCCAAAATGCGCTTTTCGATGTGATTCAAAAAAACAAAAGAGAGGCTGTGGTAGGTCCCACCTGTCAGGTTTGAAAATTCAAGCGAGGGAGTCGGGGCTCGTCGGCGAGAGTCATGATGGTCGCCGGCGGCGATCCACGGTGAGGCAGGGAGATCGGAGAGTACCTCCATGTTCAGGGCGTCATTCCGCGTCTGTGGGAGGTGGTGGTGGTCGCCGGCGAGTACCACGTCGGCGGCGATGCTTGCTCCGGCGGACGGCGATTCGGGTGGTCGTTGACCTCGTCGGAGAGAGCTGCGGAGGTGGAATTGAGGAGGGGGTTAGCCTCGCGGTAGCATGAGAAGTGATCTGACGAGGTTAGGGCGCCAGAGATGACCTCACCAGAGTGAATTACGGTGGAGGCCGAGGCGGAACGAAGTGGCCGGAGTCGGGGAAGGAGAGCTCCTCGTGGCCCTTCCAGGGACCTGGCGAGGTATGGAGGGGTAGAGGAGGTGTGCGGGGGCGAGAGCAAGCTCGGGGTGCTATATATAGCCGCCCGTGATTCTTGCCGAGAACGGGGGTCTCCGGCGAGGTGATTACGGCGGCGCTGTGGTTGCACGGGAGGGTTCAGAGGTTGGGCGTCGTCGTGGGTGTTCCCTGGTTCCGTTTAGGTGCTAAGCTGCGTCGGGATTTGGTTGCTTAGGGGAGCTCGGCGGAGCAGGGTGGCGCGGGCCCGTCGGCGGCGAGCGCCTTCTGTGCGTGCAGCGCCACGGCGACGGTGCTGCATGTGTCTTGTTGGCGAGAAATGGCCACGCGGAGCCACCGGGGGTTTGGCGGCGCTGAGCGGCGTTATGCCGCCGTTACGCTCCTGTCGGCCGCTTCTGATGGTTCGGCGCCCGCAAAGACACGGCGGCCTTGGCGAGCGAAGGTGCCACCGACGCCGAGCAGCGCCAAGCACGCGTGTGAGGCTCCGGACAAGCAATCTAGGCCGTGAGCAACGTGCCAAGTGCACTGTGAGCATGTGACTGAATTTTACGGCGAAGATCGACCTGAAACTCCGAACTTAATCGAAAATGAATGCGAAGCGAGTGCATGCAAGGTGTTCGACAGAATGATCTAGGCATGTAGGGATTTTTCCTAGAGCTGGTTTTTGGTGGAGGGGCCTCTCATTGCATCTAGAGGCTGCCTGAATATTTGTGGAATTTTTGGAGTAGTGTAGATATGAATTTCACCAAATTTGGCAAATCTGGTCCAAACTTGCAGAGACTATAATTTGAAATTTTTGAACAGGAGAGGAGTGGATCTTGATAGTTCTAGGTTGTGGGTACCAAGGACTATCCAAGGGAGTTGGTTCAAGGTTAAAATTCAAATGCATTAAGGTACTTGCTTTGCAAATTACCTAGGCTCAAAATAATAGACAGAAAAGATTTTGGGAGAGAATTAAATGAAATAAAAATTCAGAAGAGGGTTGAACTAGTAGAGACAGAATGTTTGGATTGCCCAAGGTGGAAGGAGACATATTTGGGAAGATTTTACCATGTGGTGTATGGCCAAACCATAAATGATCTCAAATATGGGAGAGGATGAAAAACTCCTAGAGTTTCTTTTGAAAGAAAAATAAACTTCAAAGATTTTTCTTGGATCCTTGAGAAGAGAGCAATCAGAGGAAAAATTTAGAAACCAAACACCAGAGTTGAAGGAGATGCAAAAGTAAAATATTTGCGAGAGGAAAAAGCTTTTGATAGAGATTTTTGGAAGGGTTTTGGTGACCTCCTTTAAATCCAACAAACTTTTGAAGAAAACCAAAGGAAAAATTTTGGAGTGTCACAACACCTACCCCTTAGGAAAAATCTCGTCCCGAGATTCCGAGTTGATCCTCAAATAATTGTGGGTGCTCCGCTCGAAGGAAATCCTCTCTTTCCCAAGTGGCTTCACTCTCGGTGTGGTTGCTCCACTGAACTTTGAAGAACTTGATGGTTTTCTGTCGGGTCCTCCTTTCTGACTCTTCCAAGATTTTTATCGGATGCTCCCGATACGTAAGGTCTGGTTGCACATCAATGTTTTTATGGGGTACCTGTTTCTCTGGGTTGCTTACGCACTTCCTCAATTGGGAGACGTGGAATACGTCGTGGATGTCGGATAATTCTTCGGGTAAGTCTAGCTGGTAGGCCACCATGCCTCTTCGTGCTACTATGCAGAAAGGTCCGATGAATCTTGGTGCTAGCTTCCCTTTAATCTTGAATCGGTGCAGGCCTCTCATGGGTGATACGCGTAGGTACACAAATTCACCGGGTTCAAAATGGACTCCACGATGCTTCTGATCGTAATAACTCTTTTGTCGACTTTGGGCTGTCTTGAGTCGGTCCTTAATTACCTTGACTTTATCTTCACCTCTTTGAGCAGGTGCTGGGCGAAGATATGGTATCTCCGGTTTCCGACCAATTTAGCGGGTACGACATCTTTGTCCGTCTGAGCTTCAAATGGTGCCATTTGCAGGCTGGGTGATAGCTGTTGTTATATGCGAATTCTGCGTATGGTAAGCTCTCCTCCCAACTGGTCCCATAGGTGAGGACACATGCTCTCGGCATATCTTCTAGAATCTGGTTTACTCGTTCAGATCTGCCCATCCGTGCTGGGATGGTATGCGGTCTTGAATGCCACTGAGTTCCCGAGCTTGTTGTAAGTGATCCCAAAACCGGAGGCAATTGAGTGCCTCTGTCGAGATTATTTTCTTTGGGACTCCATGTAGGCAAATGATACGGGAGAGGTAGAGCCTAGCAAGCTTCTGAGTGGTGTGTGTTGTCTTCACGGGGATGAAGTGAGCTACTTTAGCCAGTCTATCAGTGATCACCCATATGGCATCATGTCCGTGTCGTGACCGAGGTAGTCCAACAATAAAATCCATTCCAATCTTGTCCCATTTCCACTCGGGTATCTTATTTGGTTGCAATAGCCCGACCGATTTCTGGTGCTCGGCCTTGATGCGTTGACAAGAGTCACAACATGCAATAAACGTGGCTATGTCTCTTTTTATACCATGCCACCAAAATGTTTCCTGAAGATCTTTGTACATTTTGTTCCTCCGGGATGGATTGAATAGGGAGCGGTGTGGCCTTCAGCCAGGATTTGCTGTTTAAGGTCATGGATATTTGGTACGCAAAGCCTGTTCCCGTACCACAATATTCCTTGCTCATCAATAATGAATTTTGAGGCCTTGCCCAACTTCATCTTCCGTTTTATGCCTTCAATGCTGGGGTGTCCACGTTGAGCCTCTTTAACCTTCTCTATCAGGGTAGGCTGTACTTCTAAGTTTGACACTGCCTTCGGTGACCACCATCAGGTTGAGCCTTGCGAATTCCTGCTGGAATTGGTCTTAAGTCCGCATCTTTGTCGTTGTCCGGACTGGGGTTCCGACTCAGAGCATCTGCTACAACATTTGCTTTGCTTGGGTGGTAGTGGATCCCAACATCATAATCCTTTACTAATTCCAACCAGCGTCGCTGCCGTAAATTTAGTTCTGGTTGTGTGAAAATATACTTGAGGCTTTTGTGGTCCGTGTATATTTCACAACAATTACCAAGTAAAAAGTGTCTCCATTCCTTGAGTGCATGAATCCACTTGCTAATTCCAGGTCATGTGTAGGATAATTTTCCTCATGTTTGCGAAGTTGTGCGGAAACATATGCGACAACCTTGCCTTCTTGCATCAATATGCACCCGAGGCCCTTCGAGATGCGTCACAAAATACCTCCAAATTTTGTGTATATCCGCACAATTAATCTTTGGTCTGTAAATCAGTTTCCTCTTGAGTTCTTGGAAACTTTTATGTCATAGCTTCCGTCCATTCAAACTTCCTGTCTTTCTTGAGTAGTTGCGTCATTGGCTTTGCTATGGTGGAGAATCCTTCAATAAATCTTGGTAGTATCCTGCCATTCCCAAGAAACTTCGTACATCCGTCCACGGCTGGTGGCTTCCAGCCAAGCACGGCCTTGACTTTTTTCGGGTCTCTGGCGATACCTTCTTGAGTCGATATGTGGCCCGGAAAACCTACTTGCTTTAGCCAAAATTCACACTTGCTGAATTTAGCGTACAACCGATGTTTCCTGAGTTCTCCTAGTACAATCCGGAGATGTTCAAATGTGTTCTTACGGTGTTTTGGAGTATACCGAATATCATCGATAAATACCACAACAAACTTATCCATAAACTTCATGAATACTTTGTTCATGAGGTGAACAAAATATGCTTGAGGCGTTTGTTAGTCCGAATGGCATTACGGTGAACTCATTACAATCCGTGTCACGGAGGTGAAAGCGGTCTTGGGAATATCCTCGGTTCGTACTTTCAGTTGATGGTATCCCGACCTCAAATCAATCTTTGAGAACACCTTGGCCTGAGCGAGTTGATCGAATAAATCATTTATTCGTGGCATCGGATATTTGTTCTTGACTGTGACCATGTTTAGAGCTCGATAGTCTATGCACAATCTTAGCGTTCCATCCTTCTTTTTGGCAAACAAAATTGGTGAACCCCAAGGTGAGGAACTGGCTCGTATGTACCCCTTTTCCAACAGTTCCTTTATTTGCTTCTTCAGTTCCACCAATTCGATTGGTGCCATTCTGTATGGTTTCTTGTATATGGGAGCGGTTCCGGGTGCTAGCTCTATGCTGAATTCAATCTCTCTATCTGGTGGCATGCCTGGTAGTTCTTCGGGGAATACATGTGGAAATTCACACACCACTGGAACTTTGCTCAATTCAGAAATATCTACCTTGTTCAATCTCGGTTGCCGGGATATTTTTCTTTCCTTGGCTGAAACCTTTATGGTCTTCCCGTGGTGATGGGTGAGAATTACGGTCCTGTTGAAGCAATCAATAAAACCTTTGTTGGTGGTTAACCAATCCATCCCTAAGATGACATCCAGCCCTTTATTTTCCAATACGATAAGATTTATGCGTGAAACTTCAACCCTTCAAACTCGATAACCACATCCCGGCAATAATTCAGGTAACTTGCTTGATTCCGTGGGACTTGGCGATCATAGATTTTCCCAAGGGAAGCATCGAAAAATTATTTTGCAAAGCAAAACTTTTCAAACGAGCAGTGAGAAGCTCGAATCAAACAAAACCATGGCAGGTATTGTGTTGACGAAAGCGTGCAGTCACGATATCTCGGGGCATTTTGTGCTTCCTCTTTGGTCACGTGGTTCAGATGACCCTTCCTGTGGTTGTTATTTGGGTTGAAATTGTTGCGCTTTGGTGCGAATTATTGCCTCCGTTGTTCGGCTTTGGGGCCGAGTTCCTTGGCTTGGGGCACTTTGCTTGGCATAGTGCCCTTCTTCTCCTAAGCGTAACAGGTAACGCTTTGGGCGGTATGTGAACTCCTTGTCCCTTGCGTGGAAATTTTTGATTGGGCGCGAGGCGCTTGTCGTGGGTTTGGGTGTCCAGTTTTTACGAACATCCGTCTTGCTGCGGTGGTTGCTTGGTGTGTTTAGACTGGTCCCTCTTCCGCTTATGGAAATCTTCTAATTGTGTCTCTCATTTTCCAAGGTAATGGCCTTATCCACCAGCGTCATAAAATCTGGAAATGTGTGTACGACCAATTGACATTTAAGCGCGGGTGTCAGACCGTCTAGGAATTTCTCCATCTTTTTGTTTTCTGACATACGTTCCTCGTTGGCGTAGCGAGACAGCGAGGGTGAACTGACTGTTGTATTCCGACCTTTGTCATTGTTCTTTGCTTAAGGTCATCAAATTCTCTCTTTTTGATCTTCATAAGACTCTTAGGAATATGTGCCCCACGAAAACCTTCCTTAAATTCCTCCCATGATATATTATTTTCGTTGGGGTGCATGTGTAGGAAATTTTCCCACCACGATGCGGCTGCTCCAGTGAGATAGTGCGGAGCATAAAGCACTTTCTCAAGGACTGAACACTGGGCGATAATTAATTTTCTCTCCATGTCTCGAAGCCAGTCCTCAGCTTCCAGAGGTTTGTCAGTGTGAGAAAATGTTTGGGGACGCGTCTTACATAGCTCGAGATAACTTGGATTGCTGCTGATACTGTCCGCAGTGATTCCCCATATTGATGACTTGGTTCAGTATTTCCTGATGTTGTTGCTGACTTTGTTCGTAAAGATAGCACATCTGGGAAAGTGCCGTTTCACTGTTCTGTTGACTTGTCTGTCCCTGTGTGAAATTGTTGCCTGGGGGTGTGCCATAATTTTCCTCTGTCGGAGTTGGCATGGAGCGCGTACAAGGACGAGACATAGTTCACTCTGGGGATATATTTTGAAACACTCATAAGAAAAGAAATTGAGCCGCAAAAATGAATAAATTCAAGAAGATGCAAAAAGGTTGCAAATGCCCCAAGATTTTTCAAGAGAATACACGTTTGCATACGCTTGAAGGACTGTCCATTACATATCTTACACGCATAGCAGTAATTATACAATACATCACTCAGGATATGCGTACATAAATCCTGACATGTTATTTAGTCTAGTGCACTCCTCCAGACCCTACATGATGCGCAAACAAACTACTTCTCACAGCCTATTTACATATAAACATATCGTACAAGTCGGAACATCGCATGGCGGTTAAGCGTACTTAGTCGGAGATGGTAAGGATTTCCCTTGGCCTGTCAAGGGTGAGGCGTAGTGTGACGCCCCAAGACCGACGATCCAGAAGACTTCCATATTTTGATACCTCCGTGTGTTTTTATTTGTGCTTGCTCTATTTATTTTTGCATGGCATCATGTCATCATGCCATCATATCATTAATTTTAAAACTCATCTAAATAAATTGTATGGATCTTGATCCATTTAAATCGAGGAAGGGTGACTTCTCTTTATAACATATCTTCCAATATTAGGGAGCTTCCATTGATTTGGAAATCACCATAACACACTTGCAAATAAATCCCAATGCCTTTGTTATCTTAATTCTTGGTCTCCAACATTGCCCATAATTTCTTTCATCATTTTCCGAGCTCCACCAAAAATATCAACATTTTGGACCTTCCTTTATCAAGTCCTAGTTCAAACCCATTTGAATTAAATTCAAATGAGTTTGAATTTAAATCTTTCAATCATGGCCTTTCTATTTTTCTTGGATCAAGCTCATTTTCATGAGTCCGGAAAATTGTCCGCATGCATAAATCCTTTTCCTAACCCTCTCTTTCTTTTCTTCTCTTTAATTGTTTTTCTGCTAAAGAAAATATAAGAGAGAGAGAGAGAGAGGTAAGCCAACCAGCCTCTGGCCATTCCTCTCTCCACAGGCCGACCCAACCGGCCTCTCAGGCCCAGCCGCCCCACCAGCTCTAACCCTAGCCCCCAACCGATCCAGCCCGCAGCGCTCTCTGCCGATCCCCATCTCTCCCCTCGTTCCTCCTCGCAGCGCCGCCAGGCACCTGCATCGCCCGATCCCGCACGTAGCACCCCACCTCCTGCGCCCGATCCCATCTCCCTCCTCTCGATCCCTCCTCCTCATCCCGTCGCTCCAGCCCCCACGCATCTCTCCCGCGCCTCACGCCCAAGTCCCTCTTCCTCTCCTCGCCGCGCAGCCCTCGTCCCCGCCTCCTCGCCGGCCGGCCGCAGCTCGCCGCGCCCTGCTTCTCCTCTCCTCCGCGACGCTCCCGCCGGAGCCCCGCAGGCCCGCGCCGTCGCCTCCTCCGCATCGAGCCAGGGAGTGGAGCTCCCTGCGCCCGGTCCCCTCGCCGGCTTGCCGCCTCCTGCCTCTGCCGCCAGGCCCGGCCGCCGTCTTCGGCTCCCGAGCGCCTCCTCCCGCCCGACAAGCTGCTGCGGCGACCTCCCCGTCCCTCGTGCGACCTCCTTCCAGCCAGAATCCGGCGTCCGAGGCCGATCCATCCGCCCAGCGTCCCCACTGCTCCGTCGCCCCTTTGCGAGCAGCCCCATGCCCGCCTACGCCTTGTCCGAGCAGGAAGGAGGATGCGCCTCCGCCGCCCTCATCGACCGAAACGCCAAGGCCAAGACCAGCCCGGGCAGGACCTGCGTGTACATCTACACCGCCAAGACCGGACACCCGTGGATTTCAACAAGTACCCGATGACGTGTGTACCACTACCGTCGACCCTCGAAGACCCCGTGAACCCCGAACATCTACGGAACATGAACAACTACTTCCACTATGAGATGTGCCACTACCATCGCCGAGACCGCAAGTACCACAACGACCCCGAATACGTTGGATTCATCAAGTTCCTCCCCGAAAATGAACGTGAACCACTACTTCCACTACCGTCGCGAGAACGACTACTTAACGACTACTTCCCTTGATGATTTTGAACCGCCCCGAAAAGCACGCTTCGAAGGTATAACACCGAGACAATCTTATGAGACCGAATGCATGTGTTGTATGAGATGCTCGTGTTTGCACCGTGCCCGTTTGCTTCATGCACGTTCCTCCTTGTTTGCCATGCCGTCGACCCGTGGGAACCCGGTAGTCGGGAGCACCCCACCATATCTAGCATGTTCCGCACATCCACACTTTCCTTTGCACCGCATCTCAATCGAGTTATCGGGACGGAATGTTGCCGTGGCACCATTTTCGTTCGCCGCCGTGGCACCCTTTCGTTCCGCCATGGTGACCAAATGCCTCGTAACATGCTCATGTCAACATTTTCATAAAATTGCTTAAAACTTGTATATGTCATCCGCATCATGATAACATCTAAATGTTTAAAATTGTTGTTGCATTAAATTGCTAAATGCATATGGGGATTTACCGGATTTGTTGTTTGTTATATCCGGCCCCATTTAAATTGTTTAGATGGTATAGTTTTGTTATGCTTCACCTCTTGCCATGTTTAATAACATTTAATATTGTTGGGTAGCCTAAACAAGAGTGAACTAAATAAATGTTGTGGTGTTCCGTCAATATGCAACTCGTTGCATATTAGGCTCCATTTAACTTGTAGTTTTGTTTGTGCATATTGCCATGCCATGCTATTTAAACCGGGCATGCATCATACTTGTTTAAGCATCATGCCATGTTTATGTGATGGTTGTTTACTATGTTGTTTGTTTCTTTCCGGGTTGCTTCTCTCGTTAGCTTCGGTTCCGTTCGGAGTTGTGAGGATTCGTTAAATCTCGTCCGTTTGTCTTCTTCATGGATTCGTTCTTCTTCCTTGCGGGATTTCAGGCAAGATGACCATACCCTCGAAATCACTTCTATCTTTACTATGCTAGCTGCTCGCTCTTTTGCTATGCCTATGCTACGATGCCTATCACTTGCTTATCATGCCACCCATATTGCCATGTCAAACCTCTAACCATCCTTTCCTAGCAAACCGTTGATTGGCTATGTTACCGCTTTGCTCAGCCCCTCTTATAGCGTTGCTAGTTGCAGGTGAAGATGAAGTTTGTTCCTTATTGGAACATGGAGATGTTGTTGCTTGTTGGAACATGTTTACTTGTTGTGTATATCACAATATATCTGCTATAATTAATGCATCTATATACTTGGTAAAGGGTGGAAGGCTCGGCCTTATGCCTGGTGTTTTGTTCCACTCTTGCCACCCTAGTTTCCGTCATACCGGTGTTATGTTCCTTGATTTTGCGTTCCTTACGGTTGGGTGATTTATGGGACCCCTTGACAGTTCGCTTTGAATAAGACTCCTCCAAAGAAGGCCCAACTTTGGTTTTACCATTTGCCACCTAAGCCTTTTTCCACGGGTTTTCATGAGCCCGAGGGTCATCTTTATTTAACCCCGGGCCAATGCTCCTCCTGGCGTTGGTCCAAACTAGAGCCACTTGCGGTGCCACCACGAGGCAACTTGGGGTATCTTCGGTTGCCGTCGTAGTGTTCATCCGGATGTGCCACGAGAGCGAGATATGTGCAGCTCCTATCGGGATTTGTCGGCTGTCGGGCGGCTTTGCTGGTCTTGTTTTATTGCTGTCGAAATGTCTTGTAGTCCGGGATTCCGAGACTGATCGGGTCTTCCGGTAGAAGGAATATCCTTCGTTGACCGTGAGAGCTTATAATGGGCTAAGTTGGGACACCCTGCAGGTATTATCTTTCAAAGCCGTGCCCATGTGTTATGAGGCAGATGGGAATTTGTTAATGTCCGGTTGTAGAAAACCCGAAGTTGATCTTAATTAAAATACATGAACCGTGTGTGTAACCGTGATGGTCTCTTCTCGGCGGAGTCCGGGAAGTGAACACGGTGTTGGAGTTATGTTTGACGTAAGTAGTTTCAGGATCACTTCTTGATCGCTACTAGCTTCACGACCGTGCCTTGCTTCTCTTCTCGCTCTCTTTTGCGAATGTAGCCACCATATATGCTAGTAAACTTGCTGCAGCTCCACCTCACAACTCTGTCCTACCTATAATCTTAAATAGTCTTGATCTCATGGTGTGAGATTGCGAGTCCCCGTGACTCACAGATACTTCCAAAACCAGTTTGCAGGTGCCAATGAAACCGTCAGGTGATTTACCCGAGCTCAAGGAGGAGCTCGATGAAGATCTTGTTCTTTGTGTTGTTTTGTTTCAGTTGATCAGTAGTGGAGCCCAGTTGGGACGATCGGGGATCTGTGTAGCATTTGGGGTAGTCTTCTTTTATTTTGGTTCCGTAGTAGGACCTTGATTGTATCTGTATGATGTAATGTTTTACTCATGTATTGTGTGAAGTGGCGATTGTAAGCCAACTATGTATCTCTTTCCCTTATGTATTACATGGGTTGTGTGAAGATTACCTCACTTGCGACATTGCTTTCAATGCGGTTATGCCTCTAAGTCATGCTTGACACGTGGGAGATATAGCCGCATCGAGGGCGTTACACGAGAGAGGTCAGACTCAACCTCCTCTTCGGAGATAGGCTCCAGACGAGAGGTGCTGCGGAGTTGGTGGAGCAGGTGCCTGTGTGGGACAACTCGAATCTGGCGGGCACGAGGGTGGTGCGTAACGAACCGGAGTAGGCGCAATGACATGGTTGAACTCCTCCGTGGTAGGCGATCGGCGAGTAGCGGTGCGAGCGAGTAGGGCGAGCGATCTTGATGTGAGGCGAAAGTCGATTGGCGGTGCAAGCGCGCGGGAGCTCCCTCCTGTTGGCGGCACAACCATGGATCGAGTCCATGCGGCAGCTACAAAGTCGTCCACCAGGTTGTCGAAGGCTGCCTCCAAGGCCCGGAGATACTCGATGAGCATCTCAAAAGCTTCGTCCCGTTCTCCTCTGGGGCAAGAGAACGCGTAGTGGCAGGTGTATGGCACGTGACATGGCAGGTAGCGGTAGCGACGAGTCTTCATTGAAGGCAGGATATCCCTGAGACGGGCTATCGCCTCACGGGCTGCCATCTGTAGCGCGTGCTTCTCTGTGGGCAGGGCTCTCCCCATGAAACGGTAATGCTCAACTCGTCCTCTCTTGAATTCCACCGCGGCTTGGTGCATGGTTAGACGGTCATTGACCTTGTCTTTGAGAGAGAGAAAACTGGGCGCACATCTGGCCCCATTGCGACTTGGACGATGAAGGAGAGAAGCTTGACGAACCGATCGGGCATGTTGGCGAACATCTGCGACTCACAGTCGTTGCTGGCTATCTACAAAAGTAGGCAAAAATCCTGAGTAGTCAAATCATAAATTTATGCTGACTGTCAGACATTGACTACATTTGTAAAAATAATAAATAGCTCTATTATGCTAATAATTGATTAGCGATCGCACCTAGTGGCTTCCTACAGTCAGCCTGGCTCTGGTACCAAGCTTGTCACGACCGGTTTTTCAATAAAAACATTTATTGAACAACCGACCCATGAATTCCAATATGAGAAAAAATCCTCCATATCGGTAGACAAAACTTTGATACAAGGAGCCAGTAGCATTACAATATTACAGGGGTCGGACTAAAGATGCCCAACCAATTATTACAACACGCCAATAATTATACATGATGGCGGATATGGCACAAAGGTGTGGGGTGGAAATACTATGACTCGAAGCATGCGTGGTTGGTGGAATAACACATGGGGTGGTTAATAAGTCTCATCGCCTTTGGCGGCTCATCGAGTGTCGAGGTGAGGCTCGATGAATTTATTTGGGTAGCGGAAGCGGATATTTCACAATGACTAATCCGAGGGTCGCACGAGATCGACTGGGATTCCTCTAGGCGTCGGACTCGCTATCGAACTCTTCATCCATGAGATCGCCTTCGTCGACAAGATTCCGCCAAATCAACAAGCCGGTGAGTACTATGAAAGTACTGCAAGACAGTTCGGACAAAAGATATAACAAATGAATGCATGAATGCAACATAGTTAATCTTAACAATGCTCAATTAAAACAGTATAGAAAAATAATTAAAATGGGAGTCGGCGGTAGTCCGCTCGAAAACCCAAAGAGACAAACTCAAAACCGATCGGGTGTCTGAAGCGACGCCTCGAAGGGTGAATAAATAAGAAAAATATTGCCACAGTCGGGCGTCTAAGCGACACCTCATAAAGGGCTTATATTGAAATAAAAATGCATGCGTTGCATGATCGGACGTCTGAGCGACATCACGTAAAGGGCTTATAGTAAAAATAAGTAACAGCAATGTCATCGGACGTCTGAGCGACATCACGTAAAGGGCTTATAATAAAAATAAATAACAGCAATGCAGCGATCGGACGTCGAGCGACATCACGAGAAAGGGCTTATAATAAAATAAATAACAGCAATGTCATGATCGGACGTCTGAGCGACATCACGAAAAGGGCTTATAATAAAAATAAATAACAGCAATGCCGCAGTCGGACGTCTGAGCGACATCACAGAAAGGGCTTATAATAAAAATAAATAATCAGCAATGCCGCAATCGGACGTCTGAGCGACATCACAGAAAGGGCTTATAATAAAAATAAATAACAGCAATGCCGCAGTCGGACGTCTAAGCGACATCACAGAAAGGGCTTATAATACATTATTCGTAACTGACAAGATTTAGTGCTCACGGAAATTATTCATCACAAGACAATAAGCGGGTTAGTCCATTCACAGGAAAATAAACATTTGATACTCAAATGGTTCTCGGGAGTTCTACCGAGACTGACACTCGACAAGATGAGATGAACACGGTACTTGGATATGAATAAGATGAATTCAAGAATTTTGACTCTGCAGAGTTTGTACCAAAATTGTCCACAGCCAACGGATTTCCGTAGTCACGAAGGACTAGTTCCGTTCTGATATTTCAGAGGAAACACAACTAGCTAGTACACACCCATCATACCTCACGCTTGCCAGGAATCACCCTAGACAACGTTTAAGAAAAACTCTGAGATGGGAGATCACAATCTCGAATAGCATGGGATCAAATTTATTTACGCGCGCTCTAAGGGGTGCCCCCCTCTCGGTCCCAACCGGAAACACCCATGCCCCCTGACCGGATGAAAGGCTTTAATCCAGGGCCATGGAACCTTCATCCCGGCCTCTCGATTTGGTGTATACCAGAAAGTGGTTTGCAACCTACTAAGCCGTATTCCCTTGCGGGAAACAGTGGTAGTACGCAAGGGAAGACGGACGGAATCTCGACGATTTAGGTTGACATTGGGTCAACGATATGGCATAAGCCCGGCATGCTACAACACTGCCATCTTACCCATACTCATGCCAACTCATGGCCATGCAACAAGTTTCCAACAACTCATGGATTTACCGAGCTCATTTGCCACGATCCTCACGAGATAAACTATCATCGAAATGCTCGTGAACGTGCCATGATACAAAAATAATGCAAACATGCTCAGACACTCATCATATCAAAAGTTCAAACTTTGCTTGCCTGGTTCGGAGTAGTCGGGGTCTAGCTCGGCGAAGTTCGCGGTTCCGTCACCCTCTTCGGTATCTACGGTACAAAAATACACGCGCTAACGTAAATACCGTGGGGTACAGAAAGTTGATCCAAATATTTTTCAAATAAATATGATAAAAAACTAGACAAAAATTTGAAGAGGACAGAAAAATAATCACTCAAAAATTCCTTTCTGTTAAAAAGTTATAAGGGTTTTAACCCAAGGACCCATCTATAATGAAACAGAAAACTTCCAGGGGGCTTTGCAGAAAAATCCAGAAAAACGTTTCAGACTGGAAGCGTATTTGCCAAAGTACGCTTTCAAGAACGATTCAAAAAAAACAAAGAGAGGCTGACGGCGGGTCCCACCCGTCAGGTTTGAAAATTCAAATGAGGGAGTCGGGGCTCGTCGGCGCTCGAGAGTCATGATGCCGCGGCGATCCACGGCGAGGCAGGAGATCGAGAGTACCTCCGTGTTCAGCGCCATTCGCGTCTGTGGGAGGTGGTGGTGGTGGTCGCCCAGTACCACGTCGGCGGCGACGCTTGCTCCGGCGGACGGCGATTCGGGTGTTCGTTGACCTCGTCGGAGAGAGCTGCGGAGGTGGAATTGAGGAGGGGGTTAGCCTCGCGATAGCATGAGAAGTGATCTGACGAGGTTAGGGCGCCGGAGATGACCTCACCGAAGTGAATCACGGTGGGGGCCGAGGCGGAACGAAGTGGCCGGAGTCGGGGAAGGAGAGCTCCTCATGGCCCTTCCAGGGACTTGGCGAGGTATGGAGGGGTAGAGGAGGTGTGCGGGGGCGAGAGCAAGCTCGGGGTGCTATATATAGCCGCCCCGAGGCGGTTGCCGAGAACGGGGTTCTCCGCGAGGTGATTACGGGCGGCCTGTGGTTGCACGGGAGGGTTCAGAGGTTGAGCGTCGTCGTGGGTGTTCCCTGGTTCCGTTTAGGTGCTAACTGCGTCGGGATTTGTTTACTTAGGGGGAGCTCGATGGAACGGGGCGGCGCGGGCCCGTCGGTGGCAGGGAGCGCGCTCTGTGCATGCCGCGCCACGGCGACGGTGCTGCATGCGTGCGCTGGCGAGGAAATGGCCACGCGGAGCCACCAGGGGGTTTGGGCGGTGCCGAACGGCGTTATGCCGCCGTTCTGCTCCATGTCGGCCACTACGGTGGTTCGGCCGCCGCAAGACACGTCGGCGCAGGCGGGCGAGGGTGCCACCGACGCCAGGAACGCGCCAAGCACACGTGTGAGGCTCCGGACAAGCAAGCTAGGCCGTGAGCAACGTGCCAAGTGCACTGTGAGCATGTGACTGAATTTTCTGACGAAGATCGACACTGAAACTCTGAACTTAATCGAAAATGAATGCGAAGCAGTGCATGCAAGGTGTCCGGCTGTAATGATCTAGGCATGTAGGGATTTTTCCTAGAGCTGGTTTTTGGTGGAGGGGCCTCTCATTGCATCTAGAGGCTGCCTGAATATTTGTGGAATTTTTGGAGTAGTGTAGATATGAATTTCACCAAATTTGGCAAATCTGGTCCAAACTTGCAGAGACTATAATTTGAAATTTTTGAACAGGAGAGGAGTGGATCTTGATAGTTCTAGGTTGTGGGTACCAAGGACTATCCAAGGGAGTTGGTTTAAGGTCAAAATTCAAATGCATTAAGGTACTTGCTTTGCAAATTACCTAGGCTCAAAATAATAGACAGAAAAGATTTTGGGAGAGAATTAAATGAAATAAAAATTCAGAAGAGGGTTGAACTAGTAGGGACAGAATGTTTGGATTGCCCAAGGTGGAAGGAGACATATGTGGGAAGATTTTACCATGTGGTGTATGGCCAAACCATAAATGATCTCAAATATGGGAGAGGATGAAAAACTCCTAGAGTTTCTTTTTGAAAGAAAAATAAACTTCAAAGATTTTTCTTGAATCCTTGAGAAGAGAGCAATCAGAGGAAAAATTTAGAAACCAAACACCAGAGTTGAAGGAGATGCAAAAGTAAAATATTTGCCAGAGGGAAAAAGCTTTTGATAGAGATTTTTGGAAGGGTTTTGGTGACCTCCTTTAAATCCAACAAAATTTTGAACAAAACCAAAGGAAAAATTTTGGAGTGTCACAGATATTGAACAAATTCAAGAATTTGTTGCTTTTAAGGGTGCTTATGAAGTTGCTTATTTGATTGAAAAGTATGATATTACTCTCTACGAATCTGAAAATTTTGACATACTTAAATATTGCTATGAAAACTATGCTCATAATGTCTATGTCAAAGAATTTATTGAGAGAATGACCGTTGCTTTGGAAGAAAATAATGACATGCATAAATCTATAGATAATTATGATTGCGATGATTTGATTGAAATATCCCTTGATGAACATGATGCTTGCTATTCATGTGGCCATGATCCCAATAATTATGAAGACGAATTTGCTATAGTTCCTTATGTTAAACATGAGATCGTTGCTATTACAACCATACTTGATAGTTCCTTCGATGAAAAGCATGATTGCAATGATGTTATTATAAATTCTATTGGTGTCAATTGTGCTAATAATATGAAAAACCCTAAGCTTGGGGATGCTAGTTTTGCTATGTCTACTACTTGTTGCAATGATCATGATTGGGGTGATTCTTCTTATAATCTTGAAAATTTATTTAAGCCCCATAATGAATTTGAGATTGATAATAGTGTTTGCAATAATATTTAAGGTGGGTTTGGAAGAGTGTCAACTTTAGATCCCACATATTTGGATGATGTTCAATCTTATGAAGTTTTTGATAAAAGTGGGTTTCGAGAGGTCATGACTTTAGTTAATGTTAATCCCACTATTTTGGAAGGGTGTCAACTGTGCATGCATGTGGATCGTGTTGAAAATATTTTATGTGATAGCTATTTTGTTGAATTTGCTTATGATCCCACATGTAATTATTATGAGAGAGGAAAATATGATTGTAGAAATTTTCATGTTACTAAATTACCTCTTGTTATGTTGAGATTGCTATTGTTTCTTTCTGCTTCCTTGCATATGCTAGTTTTTGCTTGCTATGATAATTTGTTTGCCTATAAGATGCATATGCATAGGAAGTATGTTAGACTTAGATGTGTTTTTCACATGCTATATGATGCTCTCTTTGTGCTTCAATTCTTGTCTTTCATGTGAGCACCATTAAAATTATCAATGCCTAGCTAGGGGCGTTAAACGATAGCGCTAGTTGAGAGACAACCCAATTTTATTTTTGTTTTTTGTTTTTGATTCTGTTTAGTAATAAATATTTCATCTACCCTCTGTTTAGATGTTTTTCATGTTTTAGTTAGTGTTTGTGCCAAGTCGAACCTATAGGATAACCTACGGTGATAGTTAATTTGATTCTGCTGAAAAATAGAAACTTTGCACGCACGAAAATAATTTTAGTAATTCACAGAAACGTGATTTTGTGTTGATTCTTTTTTATGTAGATCAATAAACAAATTGTCTAGGTCTTCCTATTTTTGCTGATGTTTCGGAGTTCCAGAAGTTTGCGTTAGTTACAGATTACTAAAGACTGTTCTGTTTTTGACAGATTCTGTTTTTCGTGTGTTGTTTGCTTATTTTGATGCATCTATGGCTAGTATTGGGGGGTATGAACCATAGAGAAGTTGGAATACAGTAGGTTTAACACCAATATAAATAAATAATGAGGACAGTACCTTATGTGGTGGTTTTTTCTTTCTTGCACTAACGAAGCTTATGAGATTTCCTGTTGAGTTTTGTGTTGTGAAGTTTTCAAGTTTTGGGTAAAGATTTGATGGACTATGGAATAAGGAGTGGCAAGAGCCTAAGCTTGGGTATGCCCATGGCACCCCAAGATATTCAAGGATAACCAAAAGCCTAAGCTTGGGGATGCCCCAGAAGGCATCCCCTCTTTCGTCTTCGTTCATCGGTAGCTTTACTTGGAGCTATATTTTTATTCGCCACATGATATGTGTTTTGCTTGGAGCGTCTTGTATGATATTAGTCTTAGCTTATTTTTAGTTTACCGCAATCATCCTTGCTGTACACACCTTTTGTGAGAATCCCACTTGATTAGAATTTATTAGAATACTCTATGTGCTTCGCTTATATCTTTTGAGCTAGATAGTTTTGCTCTAGTGCTTCACTTATATCTTTTAGAGCACGGTGGTGGCTTTATTTTGTAGTAATTGTTGATCTCTCATGCTTCACTTATACTATTTTGAGAGTCTTTTAGAACAGCATGGTATTGCCATGGTTACAAAATTGGTCCTAGAATGATGGGCATCCAAGTTGGGTATAATAAAAACTATCATAGGAAGTGAATTGGATGCTATGATAAATTTGATGCTTGATAATTGTTTTGAGATATAGAGGTGGTGATATTAGAGTCATGCTAGTTGGGTAATTGTGAATTTAAAGAATGCTTGTGTTGAAGTTGGCAAGTCCCATAGCATGCACGTATGGTAACCGTTGTGTAACAAATTTGAAATATGAGGTGTTCTTAGATTGTCATCCTTCTGAGTGGCGGTCGGGGACGAGCGATGGTCTTTTCCTACCAATCTATCCCCCTAGGAGCATGCGCGTAGTGCTTGGTTTTTGATGACTTGTAGATTTTTGCAATAAGTATATGAGTTCTTTATGACTAATGTTGAGTCCATGGATTATACGCACTCTTACCCTTCCATCACTGCTAGCCTCTTCGGTACCGTGCATTGCCCTTTCTCACCTTGAGAGTTGGTGCAAACTTCGCCGGTGCATCCAAACCCCGTGATACGATACGCTCTATCACACATAAACCTCCTTATATCTTCCTCAAAACAGCCACCATACCTACCTATTATGGCATTTCCATAGCCATTCCGAGATATATTGCCATGCAACTTTCCACCGTTCCGTTCATCATCATGACACACATCATCATTGTCATATTGCCTTGCATGATCATGTAGTTGACATCGTATTTGTGGCAAAGTCACCATGCATAATTTTTCATACATGTCACTCTTGATTTATTGCCCATCCTGGTACACCGCCGGAGGCATTCATATAGAGTCATATCTTGTTCTAGTTTTGGGTTGTAATTCATGAGTTGTAAATAAATAGAAGTGTGATGATCATCATTATTAGAGCATTGTCCCCAAATGAAAAAAGGCCAAAAAAAGAGAGGCCAAAGAAAAAAAGAAAAAAAAGAAAGGCCAAAAGAAAAAAAAGGCCCAAAAAGAAAAAAAAGGAAAAGAAAATAAAAAAGGGGGCAATGTTACTATCCTTTTCCAAACTTGTGCTTCAAAGTAGCACCATGTACTTCATATAGAGAGTCTCATTTGTTTTCACTTTCATATACTAGTGGGAATTTTTCATTATAGAACTTGGCTTGTATATTCCTACGATGGGCTTCCTCAAATGCCCTAGGTCTTCGTGAACAAGCAAGTTGGATGCACACCCACTAGTTTCTTTTGTTGAGCTTTCATACATTTATAGCTCTAGTGCATCCGTTGCATGGCAATCCCTACTCCTCATATTGACATCAATTGATGGGCATCTCCATAGTCCGTTGATTATCCTCGTCAATGTGAGACTTTCTTCCTTTTTGTCTTCTCCTCACAACCTCCATCATCATATTCTATTCCACCCATAGTGCTATATCCATGGCTCACGCTCATGTATTGCGTGAAAGTTGAAAAAGTTTGAGATTACTAAAGTATGAAACAATTGCTTGGCTTGTCATCGGGGGTGTGCAAGATGAGAGCATTCTTGTGTTACGAAAATGGAGCATAACCAAACTAAATGATTTTGTAGGGATGAACTTTCTTTAGCCATGTTATTTTGAGAAGACATGACTGCTTAGTTAGTATGCTTGAAGTATTACTATTTCTTATGTCAATATGAACTTTTATTCTGAATCATTTGGATCTGAACATTCATGCCACAATAAAGAAAATTACATTGAGAATTATGCTAGGTAGCATTCCACATCAAAAATTCAGTTTTTATCATTTACCTACTCGAGGACGAGCATGAATTAAGCTTGGGGATGCTTGATACGTCTCCAATGTATCTATAATTTTTGATTGTTCCATGCTATTATATTACCCGTTTTGGATGTTTATGGGCTTTACTTTACACTTTTATATCATTTTTGGGACTAACCTACTAACCGGAGGCCCAGCCCGAATTGCTGTTTTTTCGCCTGTTTCACTGTTCTGAAGAAAAGGAATATCAAACGGAGTCCAAATGGAATGAAACCTTCGGGAGCGATCCTTTTGGAACAAATGTGATCCAGGGGACTTGGAGTGGACGTCAAGCAACAGAGGAGGCGGCCACGAGGGTGCCCGGCGCGCCCCCACCCTCGTGGGCCCCTCGAGCGTCCACTGACCTACTTCTTCCTCCTATAAATACCCACGTACCCTGAAACCATCGAGGAACACCACGAAAAACTATTTCCACCGTCGTAACCTTCTATATCCGCGAGATCCCATCTTGGGCCCTTCGTCGGCGCTCCGCCGGAGGGGGAATCGACCACGGAGGGCCTCTACATCATCTCCAAGGCCCTTCCGATGAGTTGTGAGTAGTTTACCATAGACCTTCGTGTTCATAGTTATTAGCTATATGGCTTCTTCTCCCTCTTTGAATCTCAATACCAAGTTCTCCTCGATCTTCTTGGAGATCTATTCAATGTAACTCTTTTTGCAGTGTGTTTGTCGAGATTCAATGAATTGTTGGTTTATGATCAAGTTTATCTATGAGGAATATTTGAATCTCCTCTGAATTCTTTTATGTGTGATTAAGTTATCTTTGCAAGTCTCTTCAAATTATCAGTTTGGTTTGGCCTACTAGATTGATCTTTCTTGCAATGGGAGAAGTGCTTAGCTTTGGATTCAATCTTGCGGTGTCCTTTCCTAGTGATAGCAGCAAGGCATGTATTGTATTGTTGCCATCGAGGATAAAAAGATGGGGTTTATATCATATTGCATGAGTTTATTCCTCTACATCATGTCATCTTTCTTAATGCGTTACTCCGTTCTTTATGGACTTAATACTCTAGATGCAGGCATGAGTCGGTCAATGTGTGGAGTAATAGTAGTAGATGCAGGCAGGAGTCGGTCTACTTGTCACAGACGTGATGCGTATATACATGATCATGCCTAGATAATCTCATAACTATGCGCTTTTCTATCAATTGCTTGACAGTAATTTGTTCACCCACCGTAATACTTATGCTATCTTGAGAGAAGCCACTAGTGAAACCTATGGCCCCCAAGTCTATCGTTTATCATATAAGTTTATCATCTACTTTTATTTGCATCTTTACTTTTCCAATCTATATCATAAAAATACCAAAAATATTTATCTTATCATATTATCTCTATCAGATCTCACTTTCGCAAGTGGCCGTGAAGGGATTGACAACCCCTTTATTGTGTTGGTTGCAAGGTTCTTGTTTGTTTGTGTAGGTATGTTGGACTTTTGAGGAGCCTCCTACTGGATTGATACCTTGGTTCTCAAAAACTGAGGGAAATACTTATGCTACTTTGCTGCATCACCCTTTCCTCTTCAAGGAAAGCCAACACAAGCTCAAGACGTAGCATGTTTCTTCATAGGATACCCTAAGGAAACAATTAGGTACACCTTCTAACACAAATCAGAAGGCAAGATCTTTGTTGCTAAGAATGGGTCCTTTCTAGAGAAGGAGTTTCTCTCGAAAGAATTGAGTGGGAGGGAAGTAGAACTTGAGGAGGTAATTGTACCTTCTCTCAAATTGGAAGGTAGCACATCAGAGAGATCTGTTCCCGTGATGCCTACACCAACTAGAGAGGAAGTTAATCATGATGATCATGAAACTTAAGATCAAGTTACTACTGAACTTCGTAGGTCAACCAGAGCATGATCCACACCAGAGTGGTACGGTAATCTTGTCCTGGAAGTCATGTTACTAGACCAAGGCGAACCTATGAACTATGAAGAAGTTATTATGAGCCCAGATTCCGATAGATGGCTTGAGGCCATGAAATCTGAGATAGGATCCATGTATGAGAACAAAGTGTGGACTTTGGTGGATTTGCCCGATGATCGGCAAGCGATAGATAATAAATGGATCCTGAAGAAGAAGACTGATGCTGATGGTAATTTACTGTCTACAAAGCTTGATTTGTCGTAAAAGGTTTTAGACAAGTTCAAGGGTTTGACTATGATGAGACATTCTCACCCGTAGCGATGCTTAAGTCCCGTCCGAATCATGTTAGCAATTGCTGCATTTTATGATTATAAAATCTGGCAAATGGACGTCAAAACTGCATTCCTCAATGGATTTCTTAAAGAAGACTTGTATGTGATGCAACCAGAAGGTTTTTATCAATCCTAATGGTGCTAACAAAGTGTGCAAGCTCCAGCGATCCATTTATGGAGTGGTGCAAGTGAGGAAGTCCCGGATTAGGGGGTGTCCGGATTGCCGGACTACCATCATCGGCCGGACTATCATCGGCCGGACTATCATCATCAACCGGACTCCAAGACTATGAAGATACAAGATTGAAGACTTCGCCCCGTGTCCGGATGGGACTTTCCTTGGCGTGGAAGGCAAGCTTGGCGATACGGATATGTAGATCTCCTACCATTGTAACCAACTCTATGTAACCCTAGCCCTCTCCGGTGTCTATATAAACCGGATGGCTTTAGTCCGTAGGACTACAATCACAACAACCCTTACAATCATACCATAGGCTAACTTCTAGGGTTTAGCCTCCTTGATCTCGTGGTAGATCCACTCTTGTAAACATCCACAATATCAATATCAATCAAGCAGGACGAGGGTTTTACCTCCATCAAGAGGGCCCGAACCTGGGTAAACATCGTGTCCCTTGTCTCCTGTTACCATCCGCCTAGACGCACAGTTCGGGACCCCCTACCCGAGATCCGCCGGTTTTGACACTGACATTGGTGCTTTCATTGAGAGTCCTCTGTGCCGTCACCGATAGGAAGGATGCCTCCTCCCGTCTTCAAGGACGGTATTTTCGCCAAAGGAGCCTTGGCCGCCGGCCAAACTATCCGGCTAGGTGGTTTTCTTATGACCGCTGTCCGCCATCGCTCGACAACGACCTCTCAAGTCGTCAAAAGCAATTTTCACGTCATTTCGGAATTCACCGGTAATTTGGATCAATAGAGCTCTCGTCCGTAAACGAGCTCTTGGATCGCATCGCCGCCCTGGGAGTCGCTACAAACTACGATCAGATTGGGCTTAAAACCGATCTGAGAGAAATTAACTCTCGCCAGGTCACCCACCATGTTGCAGTGGTAGAGGAACAATGCGGCGACACTTCTCCTGTATTGAAAACTAGTCATGTCCGGATCCCCGAACCCCCCATGCCGGATTCCCGCGGAGGGACGGGCTTCGATCAAACACTGAACTTAAAGTCGCATCGGACCATACTCGTTGGACAACGTCCGTAAATCCAAGCTTCCAAAATTGGAAACTTCTCGGCCTTCGAGCCTTGAGATGGGTAGGGTTCCGGACTTAGTTCCACCCACCCGCCCAGACATATGCGATCTAACTCTAATTCGGCAAGAGCCCGCCGAGACAGTACATCACTACTGGGCCAAATTCCTCCTGGTTATGGACAGGATAAAGGACTGCCGAGAGGAAAACGCAATCTCAGTCTTCTGCAATAATTGCACGGACAAGGGAATCCTAAACGCCATAAGTCGCCGCGACATTACACGCTTTGCTGAATTGGAGACCATCGTACAAAAGTACTGTGCGATGGAGAGCGCCTGGAAAACCGAAAGTAAATTTTGGGATAATCCGGTCCCGAATACATCCCTAGTCCGGAACAAAAGGGTGCATCATTATCAAGCACCTGGGCTGAATACCAAAAAACCAAAAGCACCTAAAGGGTACGGAACCGTACTGGAGGGCTGGCTAAACGGACCCTGCAAAATTCATAGCACAGAGGGCGCCACTCCAACTCATAGCCTTCGAGCATGTTGGATACTAAGGCAGGTGGCCAAAAGTGGCGAAGAGCTTCTAGCTTTAATCCCAGCCCAGCAACACCGATGCAGTGTTAATAGTCTTGAGACTTTCGCATCCAATAACATGCGAAACGACAACTCCATAACCTTGCGAAGTCTACCAAGTAGCAACAATAAATCCATGGAGCGACACGGCTATTACCTTCAATGCCGGATTTAACCTAAATTCGAACTGCCCGGGCACCGATCGCATTGGTCCTCGGCCCGATAGTAGACGGCTTCGCCTTACTAAGGTACTCATGGATGGCGGCAGCGGACTAAACCTCATCTATGAGGAAACCCTCCGAAAAATGGAAATAGACTGGAACTGCATTGAGCGAAGCGGCACAACCTTTAGAGGAATAATCCCCGGCCGGAAGCATGCTGCACAGGAAAAATCACGCTGGGCGTAGTAGCCTGCTCACGGACAATTACATGTCCGAGGAGGTCCCATTTCAAGTGGCTCCATTCAGCAGCGGATATCATGCTTTATTAGGACGAGATGCATTCACAATTTTTCAAGCTATACCCCATTATGGGTACATGAAGCTTAAAATGCCCGGTCCCAACGAAATTATCACTCTCGCTAGTGATCTGAACATAGCACTCCGCGCCGAAAATAAGACAGCCGCACTAGCCCTCGAGGCACTATCCGAAGCCCTAGCGGCCGAGGAACTCACCGCGATGCGCTCCACGGTGAATGGGACGATGTGATACTTGATAAAAGATCCAAGTCCACCTCTTTTAAACCAGCGGATGAAATAGTCAAATTCCAAGTCCACCCAATGAGACCATAAAGACGGCCTCCATCGGGGCACAATTAAACCACGATGTAGACGCCGACTACGAGAATTTCTACAAGAAAAGCGGGACATCTTTGCTCGCACCCTTGGACATGCCAGAATCCCACGCCACCGGTGGCGAGCACAGCCTAAATATCCTAAAAGGATTCAAGCCACCAAACAGGCTCTTCGACGATTTTCCAAACCCAAAAGACAGGCAATGGGAGAGGAGCTAGCCAAACTATTGGAAGCCGGATTCATCAGAGACATCAAACATCCGGATTGGCTAGCAAATCTGGTAATGGTACCAAAGAAGGACAAATCCTGGCGCCTATGTGTCGATTTCAAAGACCTAAATAAAGCCTGCCCAAAGGATCCCTTCCCCCTCCCCCGCATCGACCAAATCATCGATGCCACTGCAGGGCACAATTCATTGTGCTTCTTGGACGCATACTCCGGCTATCATCAAATCAAGATGGCAGAAGCGGATCAAGCCGCGAATCGCATTCATTACTCCATATGGACCATTCTGCTTCAACACGATGCCCTTCGGACTTAAAAACGCTGGCGCAACATATCAGCGCATGATTCAGACATGTCTGGCTACCCAAATCGGCAAAACAATAGAGGCATACGTAGACGACATAGTCGTCAAAACTAAACACGTCGAAACTCTAGTATACGACTTGAGGCTCACATTCGACAGCCTCAGAGCATATGACATCAAGCTGAATCCGGAAAAATGTGTTTTCGGGCGTGCAATTTGGAAAGCTGCTGGGCTTCATCGTATCCGGTAGAGGAATTGAAGCGAACCCAGCCAAGATCCGAGCTCTATCACAGCTAGATATCCCAAAAGACCTCAAGCAAATACAAAAATTGACCGGATGCGTAGCGGCTCTAAGCCGCTTTATCTCCCGTCTAGGAGAAAAGGCATTACCCCTCTATCGCCTCCTCAGGCGCACCAAACACTTCGAGTGGACGGATGCTGCCACCGCCGGACTCAAAGAAATAAAGGCCATATTGGCAACAAATCCGGTCCTGGCTGTGCCCAACCTGGGCGAACCAATGTTGTTATACATCGCAGCTACGCATCAAGTTGTAAGCGCGGTACTCATCGTCGAACGAGAAATGTATGGGCATAAATTCCCTCTTCAAAACCAGTATACTACGTATCCACCGTGTTAACCCCCGCAAGTCCCTGTTACCACTATCGTAAGATAGCATACGCGGTGTTCATGGCATCCGGAAGCTCGACACTACTTTCAAGAGTGTTCAATAACGATGGCCTCTCAAGTACCACTTAACGACATTATAAACAACATGACGCGACGGGCAGGATTGCAAAATGGGCCATTGAGCTCTTACCATTTGATATATCTTACAAACCTCGTGAGCTATAAAATCACAAGTTTTGGCTGACTTTGTCGCTGAATGGACCGCGAACTCCCTAAAGAATACGGCGCATACTCCAATTGGATTATGCACTTCGACGGCTCTAAAATGTTAGCCGGATTGGGGGATGGCGTCGTATTGACGTCCCCGATCGGAGACACAGTCCAATACATACTTCAGATAATGTACACGGACTCCAACAACGCAGCCGAATACGAGGCCCTTTTACATGGTCTCCAGATGGCAATCTCCATGGGCATTCAACGCCTAGAGGTGTGAGGATTCAAAACTCGCAATATCCCAAATAAACGGAGACTTTGAAGCCAAAGATCCGAAAATGGCAGCATATCGCAACGCTGTCCTAAAAATGTCAGCCCGGTTCGAAGGACTTGAATCCATCACGTAGCCCGGGACAATAACCAAGCAGCCGACGTACTGGCACGCATTGGCGCAAAACGCGATGCTGTCCCTCCTAACATCTTCCTGGAACGGCTCTTCAAGCCATCCGTACTATGGGAAGAGGAGTCCGGAACTAACAAACCGGAACAAGCCGCACCAACCGGCGATCCAGCCGATGACATAACACCTTCCGCCCACGACATAATGGCAGTAATTGCCCTGCGTGATGTAACCATTCCTCGCCTACTTGCTTAGGCAGGAGCTTCAAGACCAAAATGAGGCCCGCTGCATTGTCCGTGATCTAAAGCCTACAAGGTCTATGAGGGAGAACTTTATAAGAAAAGCACAACCGAGTCCTTCAAAGGTGTATCTCAAGAGGAAGGGCGATACCTCCTGGCTGAAATTCATGCCGGACTAGGCGGACACCACACCGCAGCTCGGGCCCTTGTAGGAAAGGCATTCCGTCAGGATTTCATCGGCCGACGGCCCGGCAGATGCTCGGGACTTAGTCCAAAGATGCGTCGGTTGTCGACTCTTTGCTAATCGAGCCATATGCCACCCACCGCCCTCAAAACTATACCAATTACACGGCCGTTCGCGGTCCGGGGCTTGACATGGTTGGACCACTTAAAGGGGAACCCACAAGCAAAGGTACCTATTGGTCATGGTGGATAAATGCACCAAATGGATAGAGGCCAAGCCGCTTAAAGCGGCGAGTCCGGACCAGTGATAGACTTTATATCCGGGGTAGTACACCGTTATGGTGTCCCCCACAAAGATCATCACCGATAACGGCACGAACTTCACCGCCGATGAGGTTAAATCATGGTGCAAAAATATGGGCATCAAGCTCGATTACGCTTCAGTCTATCATCCTCAAACCAACGGTCAAGTGGAACGAGAAAATGGTCTAATAATGAGCGGCATCAAACCCAGACTAGTGCGGTCCCTTACAAAATCTGACATGCACTGGGTAGAGGAGCTCGACTCCGTACTCTGGGGGCTGCGGACAACGCCTAACCGTACTACCGGATTCACACCATTTTTTATGGTATACGGCACGGAAGCAGTTTTGCCCTGCGACATAATTCATGACTCACCTCGAGTGCGCATGTACGAAGAAAGAGAAGCCGAGTTGGATCGGCAGGACAGCTTGGACACATTGGAGGAAGAGCGTGACGTCGCCAAGGCTCGTTCCGCATTCTATCAACAAAGCAGGCTCGAAGATATCAAAGCGTAGAAGTACGGGCCAAGACTTACAACGTTGGCGAACTGGTTCTCGCTCACGGACAAGAAAAGGACAAGCTCAAGCCCAAATGGGAAGGCCCTTCATCATCGATCAAGTCCTGACCGGCGGAGCGTACCGTCTATGAAATGCATCGGATAACCGACTCGAGCCGAACCCATGGAACGCAGCCCGCCTCCGACGATTCTATGCCTAGCGCCGGACTAAGAGTTCGTCCCCTTCCCCCGTCCAAATTTTTTTTTATTTCAGCTGCCTTTTGTTTATCTTTTTCTTCTCAACCCTATTCATCCAAGCCTTAAAGGATTTACTGCATAGCGTTAGCGCGAATTGATGTGCTACCCGCACTCATTATACACGGGGCTTCTTTACCGTAGCTTAATTATACGGGCTTCATGCCTAGCACATGTGTCAAGCCTCCACGTGTACCTTTTATTCACCATTATATGCATCGATATGACTTAAGTTTTGGCCAAGCTGGGTTGCCTGGCTCCTGCGCTTACCCCTCGTTCCCGATTGTTCGGCTAGGAGGTAAAGGGAGCAACTCTGCGATTATTCTTGCCGGGTCACCGGATGTGTACCTCAGACTGGGTGAAGCCGAAGCTAAGCGTTCTTAAGGGAATATTCGGCCGGTGACTTAAAAGATGATTTTTATCCACTTATTTATCTGCCCCAGATGTTTTCTACTTTTTTCGGTCAGGACATGCACTTTAGGGCATGCCACCCCAATGAAAGGAACCCTTAATGTAACTATTCTCCTGGAAGATGTTTCTTACTAACCATGTAATATAACATAACTAGTTGGGCACTTGTCCGATAAAGCATCGATGACCCCTACGCTGGTCTCCATGCATACCGGTTGTTTCATAACCGAGAAGGTATTCGGACACACCTCCAGACTCTAGGGTCCCGAGGTCGAAGCGAAAAGGTCGGCAAAGACAAACGATCTACAATCCGGCTAGAAGGCATTTTGTATGTCATTTTATAATACATTGTCAAATCGACTGATTGTATTCTTCCTCAATCCCGTCTAACAGGTTGTCTAATTTACAGTCCTATTGGGAAAATTTTGCGGCCAACTCCACTTGGCCGTATACTAAACTCACAGGGATCTCCTTCCCATCGGGCCCCACAGGTCCGACTTCGGCCATGTGGTTGGGATCCGCCTTCTTGTACCGCGTCTTTACCATGGCCTAGGCCTCCCTGGCACCTTGGTGGCAAGCCGAAATCTTCCATACATGGAAGCGCTGCCGCACTCCCTGCAGCTTCTCCGCAAGCTCCCCAAGACCCTCGGGTACGGAGAAGGCTAGCCATAACGCCTGGATGACGCCGCTCATAGCCTGCCGAACTCGTTCGATCAGTTGCAACAATTGAAGTTGATCACCCGTTATTACGGGCATCTCCTCTGCAGGGCGACCTGTGAGCATACCTCTGAGATATATTACATCAAATTGACTTCCTCGCCGAACTCTTCTTTTCAAAGGAGTTCGCTCAAGCACTTACTATATATGCCGTGACGAAGCCGTTGATTCTCCTTAACGGAGCCCGACAGCTCGGCCCGAATGCCTTTCAGCTCTTCTCCAAGCTGGGCATGGGCATCCTGGAGCTTGTTCCTTTCATGCTGCACCTTATGTAGCACCCTCTCGCCGGCCTTTAGTTGGCGCAGAAGTTCTTGCCTGTCCGGATCTTGTCCGGCAGCACCTGCAATGTCGCTTTTTAGACTTGCGCAACGGCCAAACGCTACTTATCTTTCTAAAATAATGCGTTACCAGGAGAGGTCCTTGCGTTTCCTCCTGCGCCAGAAAATGCGGCCTCAAGTTGGGCCTTGCACTCTTGCAACTCCTGAGACAGTCGGGTATTCTTATCGGTAAGATCCTACGTTTCATATGATCCTTAAATCAGTTAATATAACTACTTTAAGTCTCGGGGAGACTCTTGGCATATATAACTATCAAATTCTCTTACCCGTATGTCTTTTACATACTGCTCGTGGCTCGGTAAAACTATCTTGAGCAGCACGAAGGTGCGCGTCCCGTGTTAAAGGCATTCAACGCCTCGGGGAGAAGCAGCGTCACACGAAATACTGTCCGTGGCGCTTTGTGATTTAGGGCACTCTCCACCTCAGGCTTGGTGGCGGACAGTCTTTCGGCATCCTCCGTCGGAGGAACGTCCGGCTCGCGACTTGCGCTCGCCTCCCCCTCCTGACCGGGTGCGGGAGCCCGACTGGTAGAGGTTGGATTGACAACTTCCACGCCCGCAGTCCGGCGGACACTTTTTTCCCTATAAAAGTCATGAGCACTCAAAACGCTTCCTAGGAATGTTGCTCTAAAGATAATGAATTACACCTTTGCGGCGATGTTTCAGTCCGCGCCGCACTCCTCTTCCGCCTACCGGTCTGAACTGGCCCTTGTTGGTCAGCCACCACGGGCTCGGCTTCTCGCCCTAGGGGCGCCTCCTGCACAGCGCCATCATATACGGTGGTCAGAAATAAGCAAGGAAGGAATGACGGTATCGGGGCTTCGGCCGCAATTACCTGGGAAGCCGGATATAGTCCGGATAGTCTGCCGTGATGGCGACTAAAACGTTGTCCATGCTAAGCTGGTGGAACACCCCGTCAATTAGCTCCACCTTTATGTCCGGATCCTCTTCGGAGGCCGGATCCCGGGATCTCTCTGGATCCTCAGGCTGCGGAGCCGGACTCAGCATTCCCTCCACAGTCCGGCGCAGTTCCTGCGTCGAAAGAAGAACACAATGTAAGAAACTTAAGTTTCGAAAGGCACGGGTCGGACACGTTGAGTGTTCGCTTACCCAAGGCCGGGGATTGTTCATGGAAAACCCATTTAACGGGTTTGTCCGAAGGAAATCCTCCTTCTCCCCCTTATACAGGCCGGACAAGATTGTCACCAGATCTTCGGCCGATTCCGGCCCTTTGCAGCCATGACGGGTGGCATCGTCCTCCCCGTTGAAATCCCACATGGGGTGGACTCTGTATTGTAGTGGCTGCACCCCCCGCGTAATGCATGTTGCCATGACTCCAATCATGGTCAACCGGGCATGGGCCAGTAACCTTATTCGACCCATCAGATAATGGACGCTCTTGTCTTCCTCCAGTCGGGGGCTCATGGACGCCAACTAAGGCGTTTCTTCAGAGGAGCATTGCTGAACTCCGGGAGGCCGATCCGAATAGGGTCCGGCAGCGGAGCGTCTTCTATATAAAACCATTCCGAAGGCCAGTCTTCGGGTGCCTTCTTAGGGGTTCCGGATGGATATCCGGTCCCAGCAATGCGCCATATTTCGGCGCCGCCCACTTGATATATGGACCCCTCGTGAGAACGGGGTACAAGGCAAAACAACCTCTTCCACAGCGCGAAGTGGGGCTCGACGCCCTGTGAAAAGCTCAAGAAGAGCTACGTAACCCGCAATATGCAGGATTGAGGCGGGCGTAAGGTGATGAAGCCGAGCCCGTAGAACTCCGAGCCCGTGGAGGAATGGATGTACAGAAATCCGAGCCCCTTATCGAGATAGGGGACGAAGCATACCCGCCCCTTTGTTGGGATTAGGGGTAACCTCTGCTGGCTTCCCACCTTTGTAGGTGGCTAGCCCGGCTCGAACCGGAACCATGAAGGAAGGAGGAGATATCCCCATTTGGAGCTTCACCCATTTCGTTGTGCGAAGCAGAGCATCTCCTCCAATCTCCTGGCAAAGGGCCGGGAGCGCGAGAAGAGGAGCCGCGTTGAGGGTCCATGATGGAATGGATTCTTGGTCGAAAGCGCTCCGATGAGTATTTGCGAGAGGAAGATGGTGATTTGGATCTGGATTCTTGCCTCCCTTATAGGCAGATTGTTCGCACAACTAGGGGGTAAAACATAAAAGACACCCTGGCTTTTCACATTCGCACGACGCGTGGAAGAAGGCCATTATTGGGCGTGGAAGCCGAGATGCACAACATTGATGAGGAAGCCGGGACATCGCTCGGTACATGGAACTTAAAGGAGAACCCGCCTTTGCAACGCCAAGGCTGCACGCATCTTTGGACTTATCGTCATTGAAGCCTGGTTCGGGGCTCTTGAGGAGTCCCGGATTAGGGGTGTCCGGATTGCTGGACTACCATCATCGGCGGACTATCATCGGCGGACTATCATCATCAACCGGACTCCAAGACTATGAAGATACAAGATTGAAGACTTCACCCGCGTCCGGATGGGACTTTCCTTGGCGTGGAAGGCAAGCTTGGCGATACGGATATGTAGATCTCCTACCATTGTAACCGACTCTATGTAACCCTAGCCCTCTCCAGTGTCTATATAAACCGGATGGCTTTAGTCCGTAGGACTACAATCATAACAACCCTTACAATCATACCATAGGCTAGCTTCTAGGGTTTAGCCTCCTTGATCTCGTGGTAGATCCACTCTTGTAAACATCCACAATATCAATATCAATCAAGCAGGACGTAGGGTTTTACCTCCATCAAGAGGGCCCGAACCTGGGTAAACATCGTGTCCCTTGTCTCTTGTTACCATCCGCCTAGACGCACAGTTCGGGACCCCCTACCCGAGATCCGCCAGTTTTGACACCGACAGCAAGCATCTCGGAGTTGGAATATACGCTTTGATGAGGTGATCAAAGCATATGGTTTTATACAGTCTTTTGGTGAAGCCTGTATTTACAAGAAAGTGAGTGGGAGCTCTGTAGCATTTCTGATATTATATGTAGATGACATATTGTTGATTCGAAATGATATAGAATTTCTGGATAGCATAAAAGGATACCTAAATAAGAATTTTTCAATAAAAGACCTCGGTAAAGCTACTTATGTATTGGGCATCAAGATCTATAGAGATTGATCGAGACGCTTAATAGGACTATCACAAAGCACATACCTTGACAAAGTTTTGAAGAAGTTCAAAATGGACCAGTCAAAGAAAGGGTTCTTGCCTGTGTTACAAGGTGTGAAGTTGAGTCAGACTCAAAGCCCGACCACTGCAGAAGATAGAAAGAAAATGAAAGTCATTCCCTATGCCTCAACCATATGTTGTATAAAGTTTGGCATGCTATGTACCAGACCTGTTGTGTGCCTTGCCATGAGTTTGGCAAGCGGATACAATAGTGATCTAGGAGTGGATCACTGGACAGCGGTCAAAATTATCCTTAGGTACCTAAGAGGACTAAGGAAAAGTTTCTTGGTTATGGAGGTGATAAAGAGTTCGTCGTAAAGGGTTATGTCGATGCAAGCTTTGACACCGATCCGTATGACTTTAAGTCTCAATCTGGATACGTATTGAAAGTGGGAGCAATTAGCTAGAGTAGCTCCATGCAGAGCATTGTAGACATAGAAATTTGCAAAATACATACGACTCTGAATGTGGCAGACCCATTGACTAAAACTCTCTCACAAGCAAAACATGATCACACCTTAGTACTCTTTGGATGTTAATCACATGGCGATGTGAACTAGATTATTGAATCTAGTAAACCCTTTGGGTGTTTGTCACATGGTGATGTGAACTATTGGTGTTAATCACATGGCGATGTGAACTAAATTATTGACTCTAGTGCAAGTGGGAGACTGAAGGAAATATGCCCTATAGGCAATAATAAAGTTGTTATTTTATATTTCCTTATTCATGATAAAGGTTTATTATTCATGCTAGAATTGTATTGATCGAAAACATAAATACACGTGTGAATACATAAACAAATAATGTGTCCCTAGTGAGCCTCAACTAGACTAGTTCGTTTATCAAAGATGGTTAAGGTTTCCTAACCATAGACATGTGTTGTCATTTGATAACGGGATCACATCATTAGGAGAATGATGTGATGGACAAGACCCATATGTTAGCTTAGCATAATGATCGTTCAGTTTTATTGCTATTGCTTTCTTCATGTCAAATACATATTCCTTCGACTATGGGATTATGCAACTCCCGGATACCGGAGGAATGCCTTGTGTGCTGTCAAACATCACAACGTAACTGGATGATTATAAAGATGCTCTACAGGTATGTCCGAAGGTGTTTGTTGAGTTGGCATAGATCGAGATTAGGATTTGTCACTCCGAGTATCGGGGAGGTATCTCTGGGCCCTCTCGGTAATACACATCACAAGCTTGCAAGCAAACGACTAAGGAGTTAGTCATGAGGTGATGTATTACGGAATGAGTAAAGAGACTTGCCGATAACGAGATTGAACTAGGTATGAAGATACCGACGATCGAATCTCGGGCAAGTAACATACCGATGGACAAAGAGAATTACGTATGTTGTCATAACGGTTTGACCGATAAAGATCTCCGTAGAATATGCAGGAGCCAATATGGGCATCCAGGTTCCAGTATTGGTTATTGACCGGAAAGGTGTCTCGGTCATGTCTACATAGTTCTCAAACCCATAGGGTCCACACGCTTAATGTTCGTTGACAATATAATATTATATGAGTTATGTGATTTGGTGAACAAACGTTGTTCGGAGTCCCGGATGAGATCACGGACATGACGAGGAGTCTCGAAATGGTCGAGAGGTAAAGATTGATATATAGGACAATGGTATTCGGACACCAGATGTGTTCTCGAGGGTACCAGGTACTTATCGGGTCACCGGGATGGAGTTTCGGGCACCCCGACAAAGATATGGGCCTTATGGGCCAAGTAGGGAACACACCAGCCCTGGTGCGCCCCTATAGAGGCCAGCCCTATGAGGAGGAGAAGGAAATATGGGAGGGCAAGGAAAGTGTGGATTAGGATTCCTACTTCCTTCCCTCTCCCCCCTCTTTCCTCCCCCCCGGTTATATATGGCAGTGGGCGCGACTTGGGACGGACTCCAAGTAGGATTCCTCCTACTTGGGTGCCTCCTATGGATGCTCCTCCCTCCCTCCCACCTGCATAGCGATGTGCAGCTCCCCCCATAGTTTACACCCTCGGTCATATCTTCGTGGTGCTTGTAAGTGCATCTAGTGCCCCTTAGTGGTTTTGGTACATTGAAGACTTATAGGTTAAGGGACTAATGTGTTTGTGAGTGTACACAGGTCTATAAGTCTATGAGGAGTTTGATATTTACAGAGAAAGTCGACCCCTAAAAATGAAGTTCTTCGACTGAAGACTTTGATATTCTGAAGACTTTCTGAAGACTTTGAAAGTGAAGAAATTGGTGTGACCTTGAAGACTTGGTATTCATTTGAGGAACATGAAATGTGAAGACTTTTTTTTTCGTAGTTTCGTTTTCTCTTTCTTGAGTCATAGGAAACACCGTACTGTGAAAGGGGGTCGAGGAAATACTAAGGAAAAATTTCCATGTGATGCTCAACTCAAAATCCTACACCTACCAATCCCTTCGAGTGAAGCCTTTGGAAATCTCATACAGGTCAGTCAATTTCTTCAAAGGATGTAGACGAAGTTCTTCCGGTCACTGAGGAATTTGTTCGACCGAGGAGTTAGGAATTCGCCAGTCTTGGATTGCCTACGATGAGGAACATGATAGCCCTAAGGAATTTGAGATTCAAATTTCCGACCGTTCTTTGTCTTCTTGGCCATTGTCCCAAAATATCTTATCCACCTAACGGTCATATCATTGAAGGGCATTTATGTCTTATCATGTCGGTCTGCTCCCTAGGCTATAAATAGCCGCCCCCTACAATCACTAGCTGGTTGGCTGCTCCGAGAGAAACTTGACACTTGTCATTTGAGAGCAACCCATCCTCCGAGGACTTTGAGCGAAAATCATCGAGTGAGGAAAACCCAAACACCAAACCCCTACAAACCCAAAGTGATTGAGCATCATCAAGAGATTGATCCTGCGTGGATCCGACGCTTGTTACCTTTGAAGACTGTGCTTCTTCCAGACGGTTAGGCGTCATGGTCTAGAGCATCCAAGAGGAAGTGTGGATCACCGAGTGACCAAGTCTGTGAAGGTTTGGAAGTCGCCTGAAGACTTACCACGAGTGATTGGACGAGGTCTGTGTGACCTTAGTTCAAGGAGAATACGGTGAGGACTTGGTGTCCTGAGCTGCATGCTCGGCGACTGGGTGTCCGGGATTGTGTGTCCTCGAGTTTAAATACTCAGCCGCTCAACGAGACGTACAACCGAGACATCAGTTGGAACTGGTCTACCAAATCATTGTCTTCACCAACCTTATCGGTTCTATTTCCTCAACCCTCTCATTTCCTCATTTACGTGTTGAGTGTTCATTCATATCTGTGTTTGAAGACTTTGTTGAAGACTTTCTCAATTTCCTCGGTTCAATTTCTTGATCTGTTTGTCTTCATCTTGTGCTATCCTGTGTTTACGCTTTACGTACTCTTTGATTGTCTACATTTCATCATGATGACCATGCCGCATTCTCTTATGCTTACTTACGAGTACTTATTCCGCTGCAAGTAGTTCTTCGCTAAGGAATTTCCTCACCGGCAAATTCCTCAGTGAAGAATTCATAAAAATCGCCTATTCACCCCACTCTAGTCGATATAACGCACTTTCAATTGGTACCAGAGCAAGGTACTCCCTTGTTCTGTGTGATTTTGGTTTAACCACCTGGAGTTTTAGTTATGTCGACCATAGGTATGATCAAGGTCTCAGCAGGGTGTCCTACCTTTGATGGGACGAACTACCCCTACTGGAAGAACAAGATGCAAATGCATCTTGAGGCAATTGACAACGATCTCTGGTATGTTGTGGAAAATGGTGTTCCCTCACCACACCTTCTCCGAATGCTGCCGATGTGAAGAGATTCAAGCAACTCGATTCTCAAGCGAAGAATATCATATGTGGCCATCCGAGGAAAGGACAATATGGAAGAGTGAGTGCTTTGGAAACTGCCAAGCTCATCCGGGGACAGGCTGTCCAAAGTAAATGAAGGAGTCTCAACTCAGCGTGACTCTCGAGTTGATGTTCTTCGCAATCTCTTCAACCGCTTGAAAAGACTCGACAACGAAAATGTTCAACAAACCTTTGATCGCCTCACTGACATCTCAAATGAGCTTCAAGCGCTTGGTGCCACTGACATCACCGACCATGAGGTGGTGAAGAAATTGTTGAGATCGCTTGATTCCTCATTTGGTACTCTGGCACTGATGATACAAGTCACTTGATCCAGATGATATCCTCGAGAGGCTAAATACTCATGAGTTCCAAATTCTTTGAAAGAGAGATCTCTATGGTTCTAGCTATGGAAAACACGTGCCACGAAGGCCAAGGCTGTATGCGAATCTTAGTGTGAAGACTCGTAGTAGCCTTGGAGATCCTGAAGAATTAAGCCGAGAGCTAGCAATCGCTCGTGAAGAAATTCTAGAAGTTCTCCAGACGTGGTCGCTTTGGAAAATCCTGAAGAAGCAGTGATTCCTCATCCAGTGACTATAAGAGAAGACTTTGCCACAAATGCGAGAAACCTGGTCACTACATTCAAGATTGTCCTCAATGGGAAAAGTAATTAAAGAAGAAGAAATACAAGGATTACAGTTCTGATGACGCTAAGAAGAAGAAGAAATCATCGAAATCTTCATCATCAAAATCCTCAAAGCCCTCTTCTCACAAGAAAAGCAGCTCCAACAAGGCTCGGGCATTCATTGGCAAGGAAATGGACTCTGAAGCTGAATCTGAGGAACATGAGGAAGAGGAGGCATCAGAAGAATCTGAGTCTGGTGTGGCGAGTCTAGCTCTCGCTACTGCTTTCGTCGACAAGTCCATCTTCAACTCAAGAAAATGACCTCACCAACAAAGCTGATGAAGATAGTGATGACTACGCTCCCACCTATTGCTTCATGGCAAAGGGTGCCAAGGTACTCAAATATACCTCCTCTGAATCTAGTGAAAATGAATCTGATGAAGATCCAAAGCCCAGTTACTCAAAACTTGCTAAGATTGCTGTAAAACAACAAAGGGCTTTTGAAAAGGTTCAAAACATGCTAGATAAGAGTGATGATATGTTAGGTGAAGAAATGGATCGCACTAAATCCCTGACTGGAAATCTTCAGAGACTTCAGTCTAGGTTTGATGACCTTCAAGGTCATCATAACACTCTCTTGTCTCGATCATGAGAAACTTTCTTATGAATTTCTTCAAAGAAAGCAAGATCTTGAGAAGCTAAGAGTGAGTTATGAAGATCTTCGAAGGAGCGCGATTCATTACTTGCTCAACAAATCAGCGCTTCTCGGGAAGAATTTGTTCCTCCATGCTTAAAGTGCATTGAGCGTGAATCTGCTAATTCTTCACCTGAATGTTCAAATGCTTCAACTGTTACAAATTCTTCACCTGCCTCTGCTATCACTAATTCCTCATCTGAGGACATTGCTAGTATCACTGACGATGCAGGGCTGAAGGAGTTGTACATGACAGGCATGTACAAAAGCCTCAAAGGGCATCATACTCTTTGTGATGTGCTTAAAATGCAGATCCTCAACAGGAACCCTAGGAAAGAGGGTATTGCCTTTGAGAGGAAACTCAATGCTGATGGAACATATTGGAAGCCTGAGCGGTATCCCAAAACCTCATGGGTTCTTGCAAAGGGACCTCGATTGATCCATCTAACTTATCTGACTTTACATGCGAATCTCCTCATTCTTACGATGAGTCATTTGACTCCAACTATAAACTATTCAAAAATCAGAATGGTGAAGTATTTGCTAGATATGTTGGCACTAATCTGCAGGAACGGTTCCCTATGAAGAAAATCTGGGTTCCCAAGAAGTGCCTTGAAAGTCTTCAGTGAATGTCCTCATGACACCACCGTGAAGAATAGGAACCCCAAATCAAACTTTTCATATGGACCAAATTCTTCATATGGATCCAAGTCCTCATACGGACCAAATTCCTCACGTGGACCAAATTCCTCAAAAGGATCAAAGTCCTCATATGATTATCATCGTGCTAACAACTCTGCTTCGCAGGTAGAGCTAAGGGCTATGAATATGTGCATTATTCTTCAAACCAATATGTTCATAAGTCCTCGAAGAATTTCTCTGCTTATTCATATGCTTACCCTAACCCCTCTTATGTGAAACGAAATGGATTGGCCTCTATGCCACCATTCTCATATGGTGCTCGCAGAGTGATGAACTCTTTGCCACCCCTTCAGATGTGGGTGGTGAAGAAAAAGAACTAACCTCTTCTGCAGTGTCAGGTCTCCGGGCGTGCTTTAAACGTCTGAAGAATTTCTTTGGGGGCACGACAAAAATGCCTGAAAGGACGCATGCTAATCATGATGAAATGAACTTTCATTTCACACGTCCTCATACTGCTTATCTGTTATATTGCCTGATGAAATTCATCTAATGAACTTGATATCATATTCTTCACTGATGAAGTATATGAGATCGTAAGTTGCACTAATTCATCTGCAGGATGATCAACCCAAAGCCACTGAGTGGGTTCTCGATAGTGGAAGTACAAATCACATGACTGGTGACAAGAATCTATTGATGGATGCTCCCTTATCACCGTCACATCTGAAGCATATCATGTTTGCTGACAAAGGCAAAAGTCAGGTATTGGGTCTTGGTAAGGTTGCGATCTCTAAGGACATACACATGGACAAAGTCATGCTTGTTGAGTCCTTAGGATACAACCTCATGTCAGTCTCAATGCTTTGTGATCTTGATATGGTTGTTATCTTTGGCAAGTATCGTTGTGTTGTGATTATGGAAGTCGACAATTCCAAAGTCTTGAAGGCTTTAGGAGAGGAGACTTGTATATTGTAGATTTCTCTCTGGGACCACAACCAGCCGTGTGTCTACTTGCAAAAGCTTGGAAAAGGCTGGCTATGGCATCGGCGACTTGGTCACGCAGCATGAGGAATTTGCACACGCTTGCAAAGAAGAAGCATGTCATTGGCATTGAGAATGTCAAATTCCTCAAGGATCACTTGTGTCGAGCTTGTGAAGTCGGAAAATGACCAAGGCCAAGCATCCAAAGAAAGACTATCATGACCACTACTCGCCCCTTAGAATTGCTTCACATGGACCTATTTGGTCCTAATCATTACTCAGCAGTCACTAATGATGCATCTCTATATGGCTTTGTTATTGTTGATGATTACTCTTGTTACACATGGGTACACATTGTTACTTACAAAAATGAAGTGCGTGAAGTCTTCAAACGATTTTCCTCCGTGGCTTCAACTAACTTTGGTGTGAAGATCGGACACATCGGGAGTGACAATGGAACTGAGTTCAAGAATTCCGGTCTTGATGCCTATCTTGATGAACTTGGTATTACTCATGAGTTGTCTGCTCCCTATACTCCTCAAAGAAAATGGCGTCGTGGAGCGCAAGAACAGTAACTCTTGTTGAGATGGCTCGCACTATGCTTGATGAATACAAAACGCCTAGTCGTTTTGGATTGATGCAATTGATACCGCGTGCCACATCATCAACAGAGTATATCTTCACAAATTCTTCAAGAAAACTGCCTATGAACTCCTCACTGACAAGAAACCCAATGTGAGTTATTTCAAAGTCTTTGGTGCTAAATGCTGGATTAGAGATCCTCATCACAGTTCTAAATTTGCACCGAAAGCACATGAAGGTTTTATGCTTGGTTACGGAAAGGACTCGCACACCTCTGAGTCTTCAACATCGCTCTTCACAAGATTGTTGATATCAGATGTGCGGTTCGATGAAACTAATGGCTCGCAAAGAGAGCACCTACCTTCGTGTTAGATGAACCAAGACCGAGGAATCTATCAAGTTCAAGGCAACTAAGGATGTCATTCCCTCTTTGAAGAATCTGTGAAGAATTCATTCTCAGACGCCAAGAACGTCGAAATGATGCACTGAAGATAATGTCAAGACAATGGTGCTGAGGAAAATGATCAAATTCCTCGACGACAACCAGCTCATCCTCGCGTTGCAAAAGAAGTGCAAGTTGACAAGATCATCGATGACATTGAAGCGCCAGGTCCTCTCACACGCTCAAAAGCTGCACAGTTATCTAACTTTTGTGGGCACTATGATTTTGTCTCTATCACAGAGCCCACTAAGGTAGATGAAGCATTTCTGGAGCCTGAGTGGATCCAGGCCATGCAAGAAGAATTACATCAGTTCGAGCTCAACAATGTCGGGAACCGGTCAAACGTCCGGATCCTCGCAAGCATAATATCATTGGCACAAAGTGGATCTACCAAACAAGCAAGATGAAAATGGCCTTGTGGTGAGGAATAAGGCACGACTTGTAGCTCAAGGCTACACACAAGTTGAAGGAATTGATTTCGATGAAAATTTTGCACCTGTTGCTAGACTTGAGTCTATTCGCATATTACTTGCCTATGCTAACCATCACAATATCAGTTTATATCAAATGGATGTGAAAAGTGCATTCCTCAATGGTAAGCTTGAGGAAGAAGTATATGTTGCTCAACCCCCAGGTTTTGAAGATCCAAAGAATCCTGACAAAGTCTTCAGACTCAACAAGGCCCTCTATGGTGTCAAACAAGCCCCACGGGTGTGGTATGATACATTGAAGGAATTCTTCATGAAGAATGGCTTCACACCCGGTTCACTCGACCCTACTCTCTTTACTAAATCATATGATGGTGAATTGTTTGTGTGCCAAATATATGTTGATGATATTATCTTTGGCTGTACTGACCAACGTTATAGTGATGAATTTGCCTATATGATGAGTGAAGAATATCAAATGTCTATGATGGGAGAGTTGAAATTCTTCTTAGGTCTTCAAATTCAAAACAACACAATGGCATATTCATATCTCGAGAAATACCTCAAAGATGTCCTGAAGAAATTCGGCATGCAAGATTGCAAAGGCGTCAAAATTCCTATGCCCACAAATGGCCATCTATGCCTTTGATGAAAATGGTATTGACTTCGATCACAAGGTATACCGCTCCATGATTGGTTCTCTATTGTACTTATGTGCATCTAGGCCAGATATAATGCTTAGTGTTTGCATGTGTGCCCGATTTCAAGCTACACGAAGGAATCACACCATAAGGCTGTGAAGCATATTCTTCGATATCTAGCTCACACACCAACACTAGGATTATGGTACCCCAAGGGCTCTACTTTTGATCTCATTGGATATTACGACTCTGACTATGCTTTGGTGATCGTGTGGACCGCAAGTCAACATCTGGTACTTGTCATTTCCTCGGACGATCTTTGGTCCGTTGGTCCTCGAAGAAATGTAATTGCGTATCACCGCTTCATCGCGGAAGCTGAATACATTGCTGGTGGCTCTTGTTGTGCTCAATTGCTGTGGATGAAGCAAACTCTCAAGGACTACGGCATCAACGTGAAGAATGTGCCTCTCTACCGTGACAATGAGAGTGCCATCAAGATAGCTCACAACCCAGTTCAGCACTCGAAGACAAAGCACATTCAAATTCGTCATCATTTTCTTCGTGATCATGTGTTGAAGGGCGACATCTCCATCGAGCATGTGAAGACTGCAGAACGAGCTGCAGTGAAGAACCTGCTGCTGCTAATCCTCAGACTACACCTGTAGAGGAACAAGAAATTCCTCAGCCTGAAGAACCTGAGATTGAGATTCCAGAGGTCGTGATGCAACTCACTGACACTCCACTGCCAAAGCCAAAGAATCCCTTCTCAACAAAGCAAAAGTTCAAGGCTGAAGAGCATGTATTCTTCACTGATTACAATCCATATGATTCTGCTCGCATAAGGAAGAGGCGTTTCTGGACTGCCAGTCAGGCCAATTTCTATTCCTAAGTGCTCTTCAACAAAGACAAAGTCTTCGATCATGCACATATTCCTCATGTGGACATGGAGTCTCTGCCAGGCTTTGAGCCAGTCCTCGGTGTTCTTCACGATGCAGGACTTCTGAATTTCTGCACTAACATCTGTGATTGGAATGAAGAACTCATTCTTCAATTCTATGCAACGCTGCACATCACCGGAGACGAAGGCGTGAACTCATGGGTGTTAGATGGATGTCTGAAAATACTCACTACAAGGCACCAAAGAATCGAATTGCTTCGTGCCCTACCACTCGATCCTCCACTTGATGGTGCTCGTTGTATCTACAACGAACCTGAGCTTTCAAATCACTATATGCAAGTCTTGATGAAGCCTTTGAAGCGAGGCAGGCCCTAAGAACCAAATTCCTCGTCAAGGAATTATTGTATGTGCCTCGGACTGTCTATCGGATTACGACGAAGACAATGAGTCCTATCAAAGGCCACGACTCAAATGATGAAGAAGTCGTTGGCATCATGAAGAATATGCTTTTCAATATCATTCATGGCGTTCCGTCAACTTCCATGATTTCTTCATGAGGACCACGGCAAACATTGCTATGTCACCATTTGAGCTGAAGCCTTATGCGCCTTGGATAATGAGATTCCTCAGACAAGGTCTTCACTCAATTACAAGGCGATACTACGAACCACTGCAGCTACTTGCCCCGATTGAAGTCCTCAAGCGGACATTTACCTCGGTGATGACAAGGGCAAGGCAACTGCTGTGATCGATGAAGGCACTCGTCCATTGGATGGACAGTTTACAAAGCTGCATCCTACTCCACCGATGATGACTCTGCCACACATGACTCTGCCGAAATACCTCGGCCAAGCAAAGTCCTCAAGCCACAAAGACCTGTGGTGATGACCGATCGTGAGTTACTCCTCGGTCTTCATCGAAGGTTGTTCGCAATAATAAATGTGTAAAGCGTCAGTTTGGTTCAATTCTTCACAACTTGAACTATACACACAATGCGGTGATGAAAAACCACTACTACCTCCATCAAACCTTCAAACGCACCTGGGCTGTTCTTTCAAATGTCTACAAAGACGGAAGAATCAAGACAATGGGTCTCAAGGAAGAATTTGACTGATCGCACCTCCTCCGAAGAAATACAAGAAGGTAAAAGTTCCTTCCTTGGTGGCCAGCTCCTATTCTTCATCACGAGACAACGATGAAAATGAAGACTTGGACGACAACTGCGAGCCCCACTACGACAACTGACCCCAACAACGCTGGCGCTCCTTCTTCAACTTGAAATTCTTCAGGGGCGTTAGTCCTCAGTTTCGATCCATTTGGTCATTCGATGACAAAGTGGGAGAAATTTGAGTTAGTCTTCAAGCGGGACTATTATATGGGCAATAATTTTTGTTAAGTTACAACTCTCGTTCTTCTGAAACTTTTATTGAATCGAGTTGTAATCTTAAACCCGATGGTGCTTTGATACTTTTGATGCACTGTGCTCTGATACTCTTGATGCGTTATTTTGCATGCCTGTTCCTCATTAATGTTATTGCACGCACGCTGAATTTCATCAAGCACCATATTTCATCATGCATTTCAAATTCTTCATATTATATGTCAAATGTGTGTATGAATTACAAGATATAGGGGGAGATCTCCATGATTCAACTCTTCAAATGTGCATTGCCTCAAAAGCAAATTCCTCACTATGCACATCTTCGTGGGGAGTTCTTCTATATCTTGCAATCAAATTCCTCAATATCAGTATTTACACTTCATATGTTTACCCTCGTTGAAAACTTAACCTATATTGTCATCAATCACCAAAAGGGGAGATTGTAAGTGCATCTAGTGCCCTTAGTGATTTTGGTGTATTGAAGACTTATAGGTTAAGGGACTAATGTGTTTGTGAGTGTACACATGTCTATAAGTCTATGAGGAGTTTGATATTTACAGAGAAAGTCGACCCTAAAAATGAAGTTCTTCGATCAAGACTTTGATATTGAAGACTTTCAAGACTTTGAAAGTGAAGAAATTGGTGTGACCTTGAAGACTTGGTATTCATTTGAGGAACATGAAACGTGAAGACTTTTGTCTTCGTAGTTTCGCTTTTCTCTTTCTTGAGTCATAGGAAACACCGTCTTTGTGAAAGGGGTCGAGGAAATACTAAGGAAAAATTTCCATGTGATGCTCAACTCAAAATCCTACACCTACCAATCCCTTCGAGTGAAGCCTTTGGAAATCTCATACAGTTCAGTCAATTTCTTCAGTGACAGAGACGAAGTTCTTCTGGTCGTTGAGGAATTTGTTCTGACTGAGGAGTTAGGAATTCGCCAGTGCGGATTGCCTACACAGTGAGGAACATGATAGCCCTAAGGAATTTGAGATTCAAATTTCTAACCGTTCTTGTCTTCTTGGCCACTGTCCCAAAATATCTTATCCACCTAACGGTCATATCATTGAAGGGCATTTATGTCTTATCATTTCGGCTGCTCCCTAGGCTATAAATAGCCACCCCTACAACCACTAGCTGGTTGGCTGCTCGAGAAAAACTTGACACTTGTCATTTGAGAGCAACCCATCCTCCGAGGACTTTGAGCGAAAATCATCGAGTGAGGAAAAACCCAAACACCAAACCCCTACAAACCCAAAGTGATTGAGCATCACTGAAGAGATTGATCCTGCATGGATCCGACGCTTGTTACCTTTGAAGACTGTGCTTCTTCCAGATGGTTAGGCGTCATGGTCTAGAGCATCCAAGAGGAATTGTGGATCACCGAGTGACCAAGTCTGTGAAGGTTTGGAAGTCGCCTGAAGACTTACCACGAGTTATTGGACGAGGTCTGTGTGACCTTAGTTCAAGGAGAACACGGTGAGGACTTGGTGTCCTGAGCTGCGTGCTCGACTCTTTGGGTGTCCGGACTGTGTGTCCTCGAGTTTAAATACTCACCGCTCCAACCAGACGTACATAACCGAGACAACAGCTTGAACTGGTCTACCAAATCATTGTCTTCACCAACCTTATCTGGTTCTATTTCCTCAACCCTCTCATTTCCTCATTTCTCTGTTGAGTGTTCATTCATATCTGTGTTTGAAGACTTTGACTGAAGACTTTCTCAATTTCCTCAGTTCAATTTCTTCATTCTATTTGTCTTCATCTTGTGCTATCCTGTGTTTACGCTTTCTGTACTCTTTGATTGTCTTCATTTGATCATGATGACCATGCCCGCATTCTCTTATGCTTACTTCTGGGTACTTATTCCGCTGCAAGTAGTTCTTCGCTACGGAATTTCCTCACCGGCAAATTCCTCAGTGAAGAATTCATAAAAATCGCCTATTCACCCTCCCTCTAGTCGATATAACGCACTTTCAGTGCTTAGGCGAAGCCCTGCGAGGATCACTTCACCATCACCGTCACCACGCCGTTGTGCTAACAAAACTCATCTACTACCTTGAAGGCTTGCTGGATCAAGAAGGCGAGGGACGTCACCGAGCTGAACGTGTGCAGAACTTGGAGGTGTCGTGCATTCGGTACTTAATCGTTCGGAGCTAGAAGAAGTTTGACTACATTAATCGCGTTGTCAAAGGCTTCCGCATATGGTCTACAAGGGTATGTAGATACACTCTCCCCCTCGTTGCTATGTATCTCCATGGATAGATCATTGCGTGTGCGTAGAATTTTTTTGTTTTCCATGCAACGATTCCCAACATGTTACACTTAAATGTGTTTGTCGCATGATTTATGATGCCCTCTTTGTGTTTCAATTATTATCTTTCTTGCGAGCATCAATAAAATTTCAAGCCTATCTTAATGGCTATAAAGAAAGAGCTTGTTCGGAGGCAACCCAATGAATAAAATAAAACTTTCTCTTTTTATTTCTGTTCTTGTGTGTTTGCACAAGTATGCCTCTGTTATGATTGTGTCTTTTTTGATAGTTTATTTGATCTTGTTGAAAAATAGAAACTTTTGCGTCCAGTAACAGAATTGTTTAAATTCACAGAAGCAATGAGAAATTTTGATTTTTTTTACACGAGATTGATAAATAAATTGCCTCTGTTTTCCTAATTTTTAGAATTGTTGGAGTTAAAGAAGTATGAGAACAATTCACATCTTTACATATTGTTCTATTTTTGACAGATTCTATTTTCTTTGCATTATGTGCTTATTTTGATGAACTATGGATTGTATGGGGGGGGGGGCTTATGAGCCATGGCAAAATTAGAATATAGTAGATATAAGGCAATAACAAAATTTGAATGGGTGTGCAATTATAGTACTTAAAGTAAAGATTGACTTCTTATACTAACGGATCTCATGAAGGTTTTGTTAAGTTTTGTGTGATTGAAGTTTTCAAGTTTTGGGTGCGATCGTGATGGATGAAGGAATAAAGAGTGAAAAGAGACTAAGATTGGGGATGCCCCATGACACCCCAAGTGAATATTCAAGGAGAACCAAGCAACTAAGCTTGGGGATGCCCCAGAAGGCATCCCCTCTTTCTTCTAACAACCATCTGTATTTTACTTGGAGCTATATTTTTATTCGTCACATATCATAAGTTTTGCTTGGAGCGTCTTGTATTAAATGTGTGACACCCCCAGCATCATGCTATAGCGATCCCCGCTAATGGTGCCATGTCATCAAGTTTGACTAAGTCAAATTATCACTTAGGGAAAAATCTAACCAATTCAAAATTCATATTGCAAGTCAAATATTTAAATGTTCAAACATGCAAACTAAAATGTTCAAAAGGTGACAAAAATTCACTGGATGATTTTCATGCAAAGACCAACATTTTATGAAGTATTTTCAATGCCCTAAAATAATTGAAAAAGTGCCAAAACAGTAGTTTAAATGCTTTTCTAATTTATGAAATATTCCAAAATTTTTCAAATAAATCCCAAAACTTTTGTGCCACACCAGAATATTGTGTTAGGTTTATGTACCAAGTTTCATGTGTTACAAATATCATTAAGAGCCTCAAAGATTTAGGAAACAGAGAGAATTTTAAACAGCAGCAAGAATAAAAGAAATATGCATAGAGGCATTGTGCACCAAAGCCCCCGTGCTACAACATTGGCCCAGCCCACCTAGATCCTACTTCTACCTCCTGTTCACTGCATCGCCGTGGAGCTCGCGCACGCGTTCATGCTGTCGATCGCCACACGTCGTCCATCCGACGAAACTACGCAGGGATAAGGCCACCCCTCTCCGCCTTAAACCCTAGCCTATCCCCTTCTTCCCCCTCGCTCTCCTTCCTGATTTGGAGAGGCAACCGTACGCGACCGACGCCACCCCCCTCGTCGTTGACACGCTCCGGAGCCACCCCGTCCTGCTCGAAGGTGCCAGGAGCTGCGCCTCGACATCCTCTACCTCCACAACAACGCTCACGAGCAGGGACCTCCCCAAGCCATTGTCATCGGCCATCTTCATCCTCGAGCGCCGCCACTTGCTCGCCATCGATTCGGCCGACTCCGAGCATCCCCGGCCACCCTGAGCTCCTCCCCAAACTCGCTGTGAGCCCCCGGTTCCCCTACACCTCTCCTTGCTTCCCAGTGCACCATAGACGTCGCACTGCTGGAGGCCGAAGCCACCGTCTGCCATGGCCAAGGAGCCCCACGCTCCCATACTCGCTGCTGCACCGCAGCTTTCTGTGTGCGCATCCGCCGCGCCCGGTGCTGGCCGCTGCTCGCTTAGGCGGTCTGGCCGCGTCCCTCGCAGCCGCTCGCCTAGCCCCGCGTCGCCCGCCTCTGGCTACCGTCGCTGCCGCGCTCACCTCCGGTCGGCCGACGCCGCTGCTCATGTTGCGTGCCGCTGCTGCTACTTTGCCCGCTGCGTGCAGCAGCTGCCGACCACCGTCGCACCCGCACCAGCGTTGGCCTCGCTAACCGCACCCACAGCCGCGCGCCCGATCTCACCCGCCGGCCCTTACGCCGCTCGCTGTCGCCCCGAGCACTGCTGCTTGCCTCACACCCCACCGCCTTAGCCGCTTCGGCCGCACCCACCGGCGTCTGGGCGCGCCTGCCAGGTCCTCCGCCGCCCGGAGCCTCACCTTGCTCCTCGCCCCTTGCCGCTGTTGGGCGAGACCGCCGGCGCCTTGTGCCCGTGCGAGCCCAGCCCCCGTGTCTCTCTTAATTTGGGGGCTAAACCACCCCCACTAACTCTAACCCACTCACCTAAACCCCACTGACAACTGGGCCGCAGGCCACTAACTAAAACCTATTAGTTTTTAATAAAAACTGTATTTAGGCCATGCGTCACTGACGCGCGGGTCCACCGGACCCACTGACAGGTCAACCGTGGACCAGTCAACTGCTGAGTCAGCAGTTGACTGGACCCACTGTCAGCCTCTGGTGCACCCGTGGGTGTACTGCACCGGGTGCACCCAGTTTAACTGGTGATTTTTTGGAATTAGAGATAAATAGAAATTGATTCAAAACTTTGAAAATTCATATAAAATAAATCGTAAGTCAGATGAAAATACTTTGTACATGTAAGTTGCTCAGAATTTCGAGGCGAATCCGAATACACAGTCCATTCTTCTGCCACATGTCCCTAGCATAGCGGACGTGCAACAATCCCCCTCCGATTCATCTATCCGAAAACGTCAAACACCGGGAATACTTTCCCGGATGTTTTCCCCCTTGCTCAGTATCACCTAACCCTATGTTAGATCACCCCTGGCACCACGTATTGCCATGTTATGCTTTGTGATGCTTTGATTGCTCTGTTATTTATTGTGTTCCCCCTCCATTATTTCTTTCCGGTAGACCCCGAGACCGTTGCCGATACCCCCGTGATCGACTACATCGATGACTCCTCCTCCTTCTTGCCAGAGCAACCAGGCAAGCCCCCCCCCTTGATCACCAGATATCGCCTATTCTTCCCTCTACTGCTTGAATTAGAGTAGTGTAGCTTGTTACTGTTTTGGTTAATCCTATTCTGTTGTATAACATGTCATTGTTGCTACAGTTGTTGATACCTTACCTGCAATCCTAAATGCTTAGTATAGGATGCTAGTTTATCATCTGTGGCCCTACATCCTTGTCTGTCTGCCATGCTATACTATCGAGCCGTGATCACTCGGGAGGTGATCACGGGTATATATATACATACATATATAATATTCAGATGGTGACTAAAGTCAGGTCGGCTCGTAGAGTACCCACAAGTGCTTCGGGGATGGGAGCTGAAGGGGCAGGTGGTTCCATCCAGGTAGTGATGGGCATGGGTTCCCGACAGCTCCTTCATGGTTACTTTGTGGCAGAGAGACAGGGCAGGCTGAGACCACCTACGTGAGAGTTGGGCCTGGCCCTGGTCGGCGTTCGCAGTTACTTCATAATAACACGCTTAACGAGATCTTGGTATTTGATCTGAGTCTGGCCACTGGCCTATACGCACTAACCAACTACGCGGGAACAGTTATGGGCACTCGACGTTGTGGTATCGACCAAAGCCTTCTTGACATCAGCGACTGAGCGGCGCGCGCCGGGTTGGACCGCGTAATGCAACTTCCTTTGTAATGGAGGTTGCTAGGTCTGCTCACCGGCCGTGTTCACAACGTGCAGGTGTGCAATGGGCGATGGGCCCCTTTAGACCGGCGTGCTGACCTCTCTGTTGTGCCTAGGTGGGGCTGCGACGTGTTGATCTTTCGAGGCCAGGCATGACCCAGGAAAGTGTGTCCGACCAGAGGGGATCGAGCGTGTTGGGTTATGTGGTGCACCCCTGCAGGGAAGTTTATCTATTCGAATAGCCGTGTCCCTTGGTAAAAGGACGACCCAGAGTTGTACCTTGACCTTATGACAACTAGAACCGGATACTTAATAAAACACACCCAGACAAGTTCTAGAGACAATCCGGTGATCGCTTTCTCACAGGGCGACGAGGGGAGGATCGCCGGGTAGGATTATGCTATGCGATGCTACTTGGAGGACTTCAATCTACTCTCTTCTACATGCTGCAAGACAGAGGCTGCCAGAAGCGTAGTCTTCGATAGGACTAGCTATCCCCCTCTTATTCTGGCATTCTGCAGTTCAGTCCACTGATATTGCCTCGTTACACATATACCCATGCATATGTAGTGTAGCTCCTTGCTTGCGAGTACTTTGGATGAGTACTCACGGTTGCTTTCTCCCTCTTTTCCCCCTTTTCCTCTTCTTCCCCAATGTCGCAACCAAATGATGGAGCCCAGGAGCCCGACGCCACTGTTGATGACGACCCCTACTACGCCGACGGTGCCTACTACGCCGACGGTGCCTACTACTACGTTCAGGGCGCCGACGACCAGGAGTAGTTTAGGAGGATCCCAGGCAGGAGGCATGCGCCTCTTTCGATCTGTATCCCAGTTTGTGCTAGCCATCTTATGGCAACTTGTTTAAATTATGTCTGTACTCAGATATTGTTGCTTCCGCTGACTCGTTTATGTTCGAGCACTTGTATTCGAGCCCTCGAGGCCCCTGGCTTGTAATATGATGCTTGCATGACTTATTTTACTTTTAGAGTTGTGCTGTGATATCTTCCTGTGAGTTCCTGATCTTGATTGTACACATTTGCATGCATGGTTAGTGTACGATTGAATCGGGGGCGTCACAAGTTGGTATCAGAGCCGACTGCCTGTAGGAATCCCTCCTTGGCCGAAGTTGAGTCTAGTCATTGATTTTTTTACTAACATGGCTGTGCGGCTTACGGGCCCACGTCGCCATTGGGTGGTATTAGGATCTTTTATTCCTCGACCCTTACTCTGGGACTCTGATCTCTCTTCTATTCGGGTTAAAATGTATTTACTAACTCTGACTCTAGGTTCTCGTGACTACTTCCTCCCGGAGAGCCCCTTATCACAGTTGATCGCCTGCTGCACCAGAATATTCCGAAGATATCCTCTGATGTTCTCTCGAGACCTTGTGCCCGTCCTTTTTGCAATTCCCTATCACCATTATATCCCTAGGGATAAATACATACACTTGCCGCCCATACCTTCATTCCCAATTACTCTTGTTAGTACAAGATACCCTGAACTACTTCCCGCTGTTCCGAGAATCCTTTGTGCATATTGCCTTACAGTTTTTGCCACATGAATACCCCAACGGATAATTCCTCACACTTATCGAGTATCCACTCATTCCTAGTTGTTCATGTGTTTCACAAAAGTCTTTGAAATATCATTCGATCTTCCAAAAATCCCGAGCAGCCTATTGCTCTTGAAATTCATGCTTGCTTGCACTATGGTTAATCCCATAAGTCTCGTAATCTTAATGGCATCCCTTGTCATTATCATTTTGAGTCTATTGATTCAATTTGCGAATGCTCACAATCCTCCATGAGATCCTAGAATTCGTCCTTCCGGCTCAAACGTCATTTTAAACATAAGTTGGATCTTGACCAATCAAATTGTCGCCGATTGTACCCCTAAGCTTACCCAACTTATCCACCCTTAATCACTGCATTTGCTTCTGGTCCCTTGATTTGGAATTCATAATTCCTTTACATTTGAGCTTTGAATTAGTCAGTTGTTTCTATCATCTGATCCCCTTGCATTCTTCTTCTGGTTGAGTACCAATGCTCACATCCGATCCCTTGTGGACCGCCAGCTCATGTTGGTGGTGACAACTTGCCGAGGAGCGGCTATGCCCGTACACATCTGGCAACGCTTATGCTCGGCTGGTGATAAACAAGCGAGGTGGCCCCGGCACATCAACCTCGGGGAGCCCAGAGCTCGATGTCCGGCCTCATCACAACACCTCCCTCGGGAGTCCTGCGAGGGGCTGGGCACGGGCTGCGCACTGGGTCACGCCCAGACGCACGCCACCCAGCCAGGCCCCTCGGGCCTGGTTCGTCGCACATCCCTCCCCGAGCGGAGCCAAGGTACGAAGGCCTTTTGAGCGTCAAGGGGGACTCCTGAGCATCGCGACTCAGGATCCTAACTGGTCACGTAGCCCCTCACTCCTTAGTTCCGAAAGGCTAACGACGGTTGAGGTATGCGCGGGGCCGGGCTCTGCAGACGTAGAATGGTAGATTCACCCACACATCTCAGCTCCCTACTTGTTGTTCGTGCGCCAAGGGGGACTCCTGAGCATCGCGACTCAAGAGCCTAACTTGTCACATAGCCCCACGCTCCTTGGTCCCGTCCTGGTTTCCGGTCGGGGCTAACAGCGGCTGAGGTATGCGCGGGGCCGGGCTCTGCCGGCGTAGAACATAAGCAAGTAGGAAGGAAAAGCGCAAATCTCAAGGAATTCAAAAGCAAATATTACAGTCCATAACTGTTATCACAACACCAAACACAAGTTTGAACGCCTCCCCGAGGTATGATGCATGTTGCAGGAGCTGAAAGCAGAACATGAGCCACAACAGAGTCATTTGTTGGCGGCGGAGCTGCGCAGAGCGGGTTCGTCTCGTGAAGCCACAGGACCGGAAGGGCCTCGCTTCGGCTTGGTGCTGAAGGCCCGGAACTTCGCCAACAGAGCCTCCGCACGACCCTTCACGGCCTCAAAGGCTGAGCGGTAACAAGCTCGCCGCTCATTGCTCCAAAGAATGTCGAGGTCGGCGTCGGGACCGCGAAGGTAAGTGGGTAAGGACCAGCGTCAGTATCAAAACGAGAGGCAGCGCCTCGGCCTCAGCCGTAGGGCCAAGGCCAAGGGTGACATCTTCAAGAGCGCGGATCAGGAAGGGAAGCAGCTTGGCGGGGCCGTCCTCGACGCCGGCCATTGGGCTTTCCAGGCCGCTGTCATAAAGCGACCTCAGCAAGGTGCGAGCCTTCACCTCCATCTCCTTGAAGGCCTTGCGGTCCTCGGGGAGGACCCGCGCCTTGCCGTCCAGTTCGACCTTCTTCGCCTCCAACTCCTGCTCGAGTGCGCCCAGGTGGTCAAGGCGCTTGTTAAGCTTGGCGTCCCGGTCCTTGACGGCCGCCTCGTGAGCCTTCATGTCTTCCTCCTTCCCTTGGCGAATGCGGGCCTCCTTGGCAAGCTGGTCCCGCAGGCCCTGCAGCTCGCTCTCCAGTTTGCAGCGGCCACGGACATCGGCCACCTCCCCAAAGGCGGCGTCGCGAGCAGCCTTCGCCCCAAGGATGCAGCTGCTTCTCCTCGTCAGAAGCCGTCGAGGGCTGAACCAGCGCCGCTTTCGAATCGGCGTCGAGCGAATCCAGCCGAAGCCACCTCAAGCGCCCGGCCACCTGGCGAGGGTCGGCGCCCGGAAGATCTAGCCACAGCCGGTCCAGTTCAGCAGCGGCGATCCGGGGCAGTGGGAGGAGTCGGAGAGACAGCTGGTGGAGTAGGAGGAGAGGACGGCGGCGTAACCACAAGTATCTGGCGGGACTGCTGCGCCCCAACAGTGTGGCGGTGGCATCGAGCAAGGATACCTCAGAGTCGCTTGGGCCATAGAAAGTGGCTTCGCCCAGCCAGCTCCACCGGGCCTCGCGAGGGCAGCCGGCGGAGAAGGCCCATGCCTTGCAGTCACCTTCTTTCATGAGGCGGGCGCCTGCCCCAGGCGGAACCTCGGGAGCTCCCCTTGACTTCTTACGCCCTTGGCGCCAGCCTAACCAAGGGATCTGGACATCAAGCCTCAGCGACAAAACAGGGAATAAAACAAGAAACAAGCACTTACTGGTCATCGCTCGCGAGCTCGAGCAACCTCCGGCCATACTTGAAGCCCGAGAGCCGGCTGCAGGGATCAGCCTCAAGAGGCTCGGGAGCAGGAGGCGCGTCTGCGGATCGCCTTGGAGCCGGGGCAGCCCAGTCCTGTCCTTTCTCGGGATCGGGGGCAAGCTCTCGCCGCCCCGCTCGTCGCCATCCTCGTCGTCGTCGCTCGGCAAGAGGCGGAGAGCGCGGGACCTGGGCCGGGGGAGGGGCGCTCTCGACTCTCCGCTGGTCGCCTCGGAGTCAGGCCCTTCTTCCCGCTCTTCTTCTTCCTCGTCCTCGCTAGAGTCGCCGGAGGACACGTTCACCGTCGCCAGGGCCGCCGGGTCCTCGGGAACCTCCGTGGGCATGGGCCCGTCCCCATTGAAGACGGGCATGGAGCCCACCGCCTGCTCCCAATCATCTTGAAGGAACAGAGTGCAGGCGCCCTCCGGCCTCGCCACGTCTCCCCGACCAAAGATTGGAGGATCTGCGGCCAGATCTTCGTCGGCCAAGACTACGGGGCTCGGGCGAGGCCTCGGCCGTGAGCAATCTTGTGAAGCGGGGCCACACAGTGCTCCAGAACTCCCTCGGGAGGCGGCCTTGCAGTCAACCGCCCGCCGCCATATTGCCCGGCCTCAGATCCGCGTCCATCTTCTCTAGCACCGGCTTCGCGCGGGGGTCCACGAGTTCCGCGTGAGACCAATCATTAGAGCTCGTGGGTGCTCCGTGGGCAGAATCAGCCGAGGGTGGATGCGCCCAGCATCTACCATGACCCACTTGCTCCTGAAGCCCTCAATCCTCTTCCCGGGCTTCGAGATGGCGTTGGAGCTGCCATACGCGACAAAGCTTGCGCACGTAGAGATGGGACCACGAGAGGTCCGGAGGGAGAAGTAGTGGCGCAACAAGGCCACTGAGGGTTGCACCCCGACGTGAGCCTCACAATAGTAGGCGAAGATCGCCAGAAGAAGAACAGAGTTGGGGTGGAGGTGCAGAGCTTGCAGTTTGTAATGGCGGAGGACAAAGAAGAAAAACTCAGAAAAGGGAGGCACCAGACCAGCAACAATGGCGCTTACGAAGAGCGGATAGAAGGTGCTCCCTTGGCCCTCGGGAAGGGCGGAGCCGGCCTTGAACACCTCTGCCCCGTCGTTGCCTTGCGCCGCCACCATCCGGCGCGCCCGGGCAAGGCTCGTCTCCGACACGTTCGGCGAGTCTAAGGCGGGTGAGTACCAAGCTCCGACCGGGGTCTGGCGAGGCGCCATGTCTTGCTAGGGTATGCGGTCGAATTAGATCTGAAGATTTCAGAGGCAGGAAGGAAGGGCGCAAGAAATGGGATCTAGGCAATGGCCGGAGGAAGCAAGGGAAGCAAACCCTAGACATATGTCGCTCTTTTGTTGATTCACGCAGTTGCTAAGGCACCCACGTCCAACCAACCGCAGCAGCTCCGAGGCCGCCATTTGTTAGGGGCCCTTGCGCCCAGACTTGCCCCTTCGCTTCTCTGCTCAGCCAAGTCTGGGCGTGCCTTGGGCAGGGGCTCTTGTCGGCGCAGGAGCAGGGGTCCCCAGACTTGCACTGCCTGCGGCTGCGCCGTGGCTCAAGGGGCGGCCCAAGATGGCCCATCTTCATCGGCCACGAGCTCAAGACCCTCGCGAGGGGCCAAGCCTCATGAGGCGGTGACGAGGAGCTTCCTTAGGCACGGCCTCGTCGGTGGCTCATGAGGAGGCGGAGAGATCAAGGCGGGGTACCTCACGAGGTGCCCATGATGCAAGCCATGACGACCAAGGGCGCCAGTGAGCGCCAGCCAGCAGTGTCCTCCTTTCCTCTTTGGTGCAAAGGGAGCAAGCGCAGGCGAGAGCATCAAGCAAAGGCATCCGTTTCGCTACAACAAGACCAAGGCCGTCACAACGGCAGGAAGGAAGTCATTGTGGAGCCCAAGCCGGCGTCACCACCAGAGCCTTTGACAGGCGAGGACCAACTTTAGTCAGGATAAGTGTACTAGATGTTCCCCTTCAAAATGGCCAATTGTTGACGCCCTTCCCGCTCAATATTTGGGAAGAGGCCCAGGGCCTTTGCCTATAAATAGGACTAGCCACCCACAGGGTAGAGGCATCTAGAAGGAGAGATCTTGGATCCGGCACCTCGAATCAGCAGAGAGAGAGAGAGTGACTGAACTCCCCATAGTAGTTCATCGCACCAGCCAAGAACAGACCCTCGCGAGGCTGTTCTCCCCTGTATTGTTCATCATCATCAGCCCAAGAGGCAATCCACCACACCACAAACTAGAGTAGGGTATTACACCACAATGGTGGCCCGAACTAGTATAAACCCTGTGTCTCTTGTGTTGTTCCTTTCATAGTTTAGATCCTAGCGAGGCGGCGAGGTGCAGGTAGGTAGAGGGCGAGATCTCCGGGTGCACCCCAGTGTTCGAACCTAGAGGGTCCGCCGGAACCCGAAATCCGACACACGTTCTACCATCCCCTGGCACTTGAAAACTTGTTGTTCCATTGCTTCGAGCCTTGTCTCCACGCTTCCGGTCCTCCTTGGTCCCTCAACATCGCGGATGTGCAGCAACCCATCACGCATCTCAATGGTTTGAGGGTGTTGCAGCACCTCCGTGAGGTAGGGGTTGATGACCTTCTCGAAGAACTTGTCCTTGGGGGCGCTAGGAGACGTCATGGTGATCTAGATCTGTCAGAAAAACAGCTCAAAACGAAAACAGAGGATATTTGCGTGATACGGTGGTCAAAACCTTCGGGAGATTATATAATGAATTTTTACCGACCAAAAGAAGTATCGTGCAAGAAAACAGAGTCCGGAGGGCACACGAGGTGCCCACGAGGCAGGGGGCATGCCCAGGGGGGTAGGGCGCGCCTCCCACCCTCGTGGAAGCCTCGTGTACTTCTCGGACTACTTCTTATTTTCCTATTTTCTTAAATATTCCAAAACGGAGAAAAAATGCCATTTGAACTGTTTTGGAGTAGGTTTACTTACCGTACCACATACCTATTCCTTTTTGGAGTCTGAAACGTTCTGGAAAGTGTCTCTTATGTATTCCTTGAGTTCTGAGTTTCAATAACATTAGTTTCAACATTTATAGGATTACCTGAGATATAATGTTTGATTCTTTGACAGTTCACCACCTTTGGATTTGTTCCTTCGAAGTTGTTGATTTTTAAGGCACCGGAACGATAGACCTCCTCGATAACGTAAGGGCCTTCCCATTTAGAGAGAAGCTTTCCTAAAAAAAGTCTTACACGAGAGTTGAATAGCAACACATAATCACCTACATTAAACTCACGCTTTTGTATCCTTTTTTCATGCCATCTTTTAACTTTTTCTTCAAACAGCTTGGCATTCTCATAGGCTTGGGTTCTCCATTCATCAAGTGAGCTAATGTCAAATAACCTCTTTTCACCAGCAAGTTTGAAATCGTAATTGAGCTCTTTAATGACCCAATATGCCTTATGTTCTAGCTCGAGAGGTAAGTGACATGCTTTTCCATAAACCATTTAATACGGAGACATACCCATAGGATTTTTATATGCAGTTCTATAGGCCCATAATGCATCATCAAGTTTCTTGGACCAATTCTTTCTAGATCTATTAATGTCTTTTGCAAAATTAATTTGAGCTCTCTATTACTCAATTCTACTTGACCACTAGACTGCGGGTGATAAGGAGATGCAATTCTATGATTAACATCATACTTAGCAAGCATTTTACGGAAAGCACCATGAATAAAATGTGAACCACCGTCAGTCATTAAATATCTAGGGACTCCAAACCTTGGAAAAATAACTTCCTTAAGCATCTTAATAGAGGTGTTATGATCAGCACTACTAGTTGGAATAGCCTCTACCGACTTAGTAAAGTAATCAACAATTTCCTGCTTTTATGATTGCTTCGATTCCTCTGATTCTTCTTCTGACAGGAATTACCAATCCTTTATTGGCTATGTCATCCTCAGTCTAAAATATGTGTATACCCATTAGAGGAAGGATAAGGTCTCATATAATCAAAGCCCCAAACATCAAATAGTTCAATAAGAAGTGAATAATTCATAGGCATTTCTTGACGTCTACTAATATTACCAATTCTTTGACATTCATCACAAGATAAGACAAACTTGTGAGCATCCTTGAAGATAGTAGGCCAATAAAAAACGGATTGCAATACCTTATGTTAGTTCTATCTCCAGCGTGGTGTCCTCCATAAGCTTCGGAGTGACACTTGCGTAGGATCTGTTCCTGTTCATGCTTAGGTATACAATGTCTAATAACACCATCTACTCCTTATTTATAAAGATGTGGGCCATCCCAGAAGTAATGTCTTAAATCATAGAAAAACTTTTTCTTTTGCTGGTATGTGAAACTAGGTGGTATAAATTTAGCAACAATATAATTAGCATAATCAGCATACCATGGAGCCGTACGAGAAGCATTTATGACATTTAATTGTTCATCAGGAAAGCTATCATCAATTGGTAGTGGGTCATCGAGAACATTCTCTAACCTAGACAAGTAGTCTGCAATGGGGTTCTCAGCTCCCTTTTTATCAATAATATGCAAATCAAATTCTTGCAGCAAGAGAACCCATCTAATAAGTCTAGGTTTAGCATCTTTATTTTCCATAAGGTATTTAATAGCAGCATGATTAGTGTGAATAGTTACTTTAGAATCAACAATATAAGGTCTGAACTTATCACAAGCAAATACAACTGCTAAAAATTCTTTTTCAGTAGTAGCATAATTTCTCTGGGTATTGTCTAGAGTTTTACTAGCATATTGAATAACATTTAATTTCTTATCAACCATTTGCCCTAGAACAACACCTACAGCATAATCACAAGCATCACGCATAATTTCAAAGGGTAAATTCCAATCAGGTGGTTGAACGATAGGTGCAGAAATCAATGCTTTCTTAAGTATTTCAAATGCTTGTACAGAATCATCATCAAAGACAAATGGTATATCTTTTTTTAACAGATTAGTCAGAGGCCGAGAAATTTTTGAGAAGTCCTTAATGAACCTCCTGTAAAAACCGGCATGACCAAGGAAACTGTTGGAAATATGCCCTAGAGGCAATAATAAATTAGCTATTACTATTATATTTCCTTGTTCATGATAATTGTTTATTATCCATGCTATAATTGTATTGATAGGAAACTCAGATACATGTGTGGGTACATAGACAACACCATGTCCCTAGTAAGCCTCTAGTTGACAAGCTCGTTGATCAATAGATGGTTACAGTTTCCAGACCATGGACATTGGGTGTCTTTGATAACGGGATCACATCATTAGGAGAATGATGTGATGGACAAGACCCAATCCTAAGCCTAGCACAAAGATCGTGTAGTTCGTATGCTAAAGCTTTTCTAATGTCAAGTATCATTTCCTTAGACCATGAGATTGTGCAACTCCCGAATACCGTAGGAATGCTTTGGGTGTACCAAACGTCTGGCACAACGAATCGGGTGGCTATAAAGGTGCACTACGGGTATCTCCGAAAGTGTCATTGGGTTGGCACGAATCGAGATCGATTTGTCACTCCGTGTGACAGAGGTATCTCTAGGCCCACTCGGTAGGACATCATCATAATGTGCACAATGTGACCAAGGGGTTGATCACGGGATGATGTGTTATGTAACGAGTAAAGAGACTTGCGATAGCGAGATTGAACAAGGTATCGGGATAGCGACGATCGAATCTCGGGCAAGTACTATACCGGTAGACAAAGGGAATTGCATACGGGATTGCTTGAATCCTTGACATCGTGGTTCATCCGATGAGATCATCGTGGAACATGTGAGAGCCAACATGGGTATCCAGATCCCGTTGTTGGTTATTGACCTGAGAACGTCTCGGTCATGTCTGCATGGTTCCCGAACCCGTAGGGTCTACACACTTAAGGTTCGGTGACGCTAGAGTTGTTATGGGAAATAGTATGTGGTTGCTGAAGGTTGTTCGGAGTCCTGGATGAGATCCCGGACATGACGAGGAGCTACGGAATGGTCCGGAGGTGAAGATCGGTATATTGGACGAAGGGTATTGGAGTCCGGAATTGTTCCGGGGGTACCAGGTGATGACCAGCGTGTCCGAAAGGGGTTTCGGAGGCCCCGACAAGCTTTTGGGGGCCTTATGGGCCAAGGGGAGAGGGAAAATCAGCCCACTAAGGGGCTGAGCGCCCCTCCCACCCCATCTCACGTAACCTGGAGAGGTGGGGGCGCCACCCCTAGGGCAGCCGCCCCTCCCGGCTTGGGGGGCAAGTTTCCTAGAGGGTAGGGGCGCCAAAACCCATCTAGGGTTTCCCCTATGGCCACCGCCCCTCCCCTAGGGAACCCTAGGGCGCCTCCCCCTCCTCCCTTCCCCCTATATATAGTGAGAGAGAGTGGGCAGCCGCACCCTTCCCCTGGCGCAGCCCTCTCCCTCCTCCAACACCTTCTCCTCCTTCGCAGTGCTTGGCGAAGCCTTGCCGGAGAACCACGAGCTCCATCACCACCATGTCATCGTGCTGTCGGAGTTCTCCCTCAACTTCTCCTCTCCCCTTGCTGGATCAAGAAGGAGGAGACGTCCCTGGGCTGTACGTGTGTTGAACGTGGAGGCACCGTTTTTCGGTGCTTAGATCAGAATCAACCGCGATCTGAATCGCTGCGAGTACGACTCCTTCATCCGCGTTCTTGTAACGCTTCCGCTTAGCGATCTACAAGGTTATGTAGATGCACTCTCAATCCCCTGTCTCTTGTTGCTAGAATCTCCATAGATTGATCTTGGTGATGCGTAAAAAAATTTGAATTTCTGCTACGTTCCCCTACAGTGGCATCATGAGCTAGGTCTATTGCGTAGATTCTATGCACGGGTAGAACACAAGTTGTTGTGGGCGTTGATTTTGTTCAATATGCTTACCGTTACTAGTCCAATCTTGTTTCGACGGTATTGTGGGATGAAGTGGCCCGGACCGACCTTACACGTGCGTGCGTCGTGAGATGTGTTCCACCGATCGACATGCACTTGTTGCATAAGGTGGCTAGCGGGTGCCGCTCTCCCACTTTAGTCGGATCGGATTCGATGAAAAGGGTCCTTATGAAGGGTAAATAGCAATTGGCATATCACGTTGTGGTTTTGCGTAGGTAAGAAGCGTTCTTGCTAGAAACCCATAGCAGCCACGTAAAACATGCAAACAACAATTAGAGGACGTCTAACTTGTTTTTGCAGGGTATGCTATGTGATGTGATATGGCCAAAAAGAATGTGATGAATGGTATGTGATGTATGAGATTGATCATGTTCTTGTAATAGGAATCACGACTTGCATGTCGATGAGTATGACAACCGGCAGGAGCCATAGGAGTTGTCTTAATTTATTGTATGACCTGCGTGTCATTGAACAACGCCATGTAATTACTTTACTTTATTGCTAAACCGTTACCCATAGTAGTAGAAGTAATAGTTGGCGAGACAACTTCATGGAGACACGATGATGGAGATCATGATGATGGAGATCATGGTGTCATGCCGGTGGCGATGATGATCATGGAGCCCCGAAGATGGAGATAAAAAGGAGCAAAATGATATTGGCCATATCATGTCACTTTTTGATTGCATGTGATGTTTATCATGTTTATGCATCTTATTTGCTTAGAACGACGGTAGTAAATAAGATGATCCCTCATAATAATTTCAAGAAAGTGTTCCCCCTAACTGTGCACCGTTGCGAAAGTTCGTTGTTTGAAGCACCACGTGATGATCGGGTGTGATAGATTCTAACGTTCACATACAACGGGTGTAAGCCAGATTTACACACGCAAAACACTTAGGTTGACTTGACGAGCCTAGCATGTACATACATGGCCTCGGAACACAAGAGACCAAAAGGTCGAGCATGAGTCGTATGGTAGATACGATCAACATGAAGATGTTCACCGATGATGACTAGTCCGTCTCACGTGATGATCGAGACCACGGCCTAGTTGACTCGGATCATGTAATCACTTAGATTACTAGAGGGATGTCTATCTGAGTGGGAGTTCATAAGATGAACTTAATTATCCCAACATAGTCAAAAGGTTTTTGCAAATTATGTCTGGCTCGCGCTTTAGTTCTACTGTTTTAGATATGTTCCTAGAGAAAATTTAGTTGAAAGTTGATAGTAGCAGTTATGCGGACTGGGTCCGTAAATGGCGAGGATTGTCCTCGTTAGCCGTAGAAGGCTTATGTCCTTAATGCACCGCTCGGTGTCTTGAACCTCGAACGTCGCTGCATGGATGTTGCGAACATCCGACATACACATTTTGATAACTACGTGATAGTTCGGTTAAACGGTTTAGAGTTGAGGCACCAAAGGCGATTTCAAACGTCATGAACATATGAGATGTTTCGAGGGCTGAAATTGGGATTTCGGGGCTCGTGCCCACGTCAAGAGGTATAAGACCTCCGACGATTTTCTTAGCCTGCAAACTAAGGGAGAAAAGATCAATCGTTGAGCTTGTGCTCAGATTGTCTGAGTACAACAATCACTTGAATCGAGTGGGAGTTAATCTTCCAGATGAGATAGTGATGTTTCTCCAAAGTCATTACCACCAAGCTGCTAGAGCTTCATGATGAACTATAACATATCAAGGATAGATATGACGATCCTTGAGATATTCGCGATGTTTGACACCGCAAAAGTAGAAATCAAGAAGGAGCATCAATTGTTGATGGTTAGTGAAACCACTAGTTTCAAGAAGGGCAAGGGCAAGAAGGGATACTTCATGAAATGGCAAATCAGCTGCTGCTCTAGTGAAGAAACCCAAGGTTGAACCCAAACCCGAGACTAAGTGCTTCTGTAATAAGGGGAACAGCCACTGGAGCAGAATTACCCTAGGTACTTGGTAGATGAGAAGGTCGGCAAGGTCGATAGAAGTATATTGGATATACATTATGTTAATGTGTACTTTACTAGTACTCCTAGTAGCACCAGGGTATTAGATACCGGTTCGGTTGCTAAGTGTTAGAAACTCGAAATAAAAGAGCTACGGAATAAACGGAGACTGGCTAAAGGTGAGATGACGATGTGTGTTGGAAGTGTTTCCAAAGATTGATGTGATCAAGCATCGCACGCTCCCTCTACCATCGAGATTGGTGTTAAACCTAAATAATTGTTATTTGGTGTTTGCATTGAGCATAGACATGATTGGATCATGGTTATCGCAATATGGTTATTCATTTAAGGAGAATAATGGTTACTTTGTTTATTTGAACAATACCTTCAATGGTCTTGCACCTAAAATAAATGGTTTTTTGAATCTCGATCGTAGTGATACACATGTTCATACCAAAAGATATAAGATAGTAATGATAGTACCACATACTTGTGGCACTGCCACTTGAGTCATATTGGTATAAAACGCATGAAGAAGCTCCATGTTGATGGATCTTTGGACTCACTCGTTTTTGAAAAGTTTGAGACATGCGAACCATGTCTATTGGTGTATATGCATGAAGAAACTCCATGCAAATGGACCGTTTGGACTCACTTGATTTTGAATCACTTGAGACATGCAAATCATACCACATGGGCAAGATGACCAAAGCCTCGTTTTCAAAGAAATGGAACAAGAAAGCAATTTGTTGGAAGTAATACATTTTGATATGTGGAGTCCAATGAGTCTTTGAGGCACTTGATGGATATCGTTATGTTCTTACTTCACGGATGATTTGAGTGAATCTTGAGTATATTTACTTGATGAAACACAAGTCTGAATTATTGAATGGTTCAAGTAATTTCAGAGTGAAGTTGAAGGTCATCGTGACAAGAGGATAAAATGTCTATGATATGATCATAGAGATGAGTATCTGAGTTAAGAGCTTTGGCACGCAATTAATACATTGTGGAAATTGTTTCACAATTAATACCGCCTGGAACACCATAGTGTGATGGTGTGTCCGAACATCATAGTTGCACCCTATTGGATATGGTGCGTACCATGATGTCTCTTATCGAATTACCGCTATCGTTCATGGGTTAGGCATTAGAGACAACCACACTCACTTTAATAGGGCACCACGTAATTCCATTGAGACGACACCGTTTGAACTATGGTTTGGAGAAACCTAAGTTGTCGTTTCTTAAAAGTTTGGGGCTGCGACGCTTATGTGAAAAGGTTTCAGGTTGATAGGCTCGAACCCAAAGCGGATAAAATGCATCTTCATAGGACACCCAAAACAGTTGGGTATACCTCCTAATTCAGATCCGAAAGCAATAGGGATTGTTTCTAGAAACGGGTCCTTTCTCGAGGAAAAGTTACTCTCGAAAGAATTGAGTGGGAGGATGGTGGAGACTTGATGAGGTTATTGAACCATCACTTCAACTAGTGTGTAGCAGGGCACAGGAAGTTGTTCCTGTGGCACCTACATCAATTGAAGTGGAAGTTGATGATGGTGATCATGAAACTTCGGATCAAGTCACTACCGAACCTCGTAGGGTGACAAGGATGCGTACTACTTCAGAGTGGTACAGTTATCATGTCTTGAAGGTCATGTTGCTAGACAACAATGAACCTACGAGCTATGGAGAAGCGATGGTGGGCCCGGATTCCGACGAATGGCTCGAGGCCAAAAAATCCGAGAGAGGATCCATGTATGAAAACAAAGTGTAGACTTTGGAAGAACTGCTTGATGGTCGTAAGGCTGTTGAGTACGTATGGATTTTAAAAGGAAGACGGACAATGATGGTAAGTGTCACCATTAAGAACGCCGACTTGTCGTTAAGATGTTTTCCGACAAGTTCAAGGAGTTGACTGCGATGAGAATTTCTCATTCGTAGCGATGCTAAGAGTCTGTTGGAATTATATTAGCAATTACTGCATGATTTATGAAATCTTGCAGATAGGATGTCAAAACATTATTTCCTCGACGTTATTCTTGAGGAAAGGTTGTATGTGATACAACCGTAAGGTTTTGTCAATCACGAAGATGCTAACAAGTATGCAAAGCTCCAGCAATCCTTCTAAGGACTGGAGTAAGCATCTCGGAGTTGGAATGTACGCTTTGATGAGATGATCAAAGATTTTGGGTTTATACAAAGCTTATGAGAAACTTGTATTTCCAAAGAAGTGAGTGGGAGCACTATAGAATTTCTCGATGAGTATATGTTGTTGACATATTGTTGATCGAAATGATGTAGAATTTCTAGAAAGCATATAGGGTTATTTGAAAAGTGTTTTTCAATAGAAAACCTGGATTAAGTTGCTTGAACATTGAGCATCAAGATCTATGAGGATAGATCAAAAACCGCTAAATGGTACTTTCAAATGAGCACATACCTTGACATGATCTTGAAGGTGTTCAAGATGGATCAGTCAAAGAAGGAGTTCTTGCCTGAGTTGTAAGGTATGAAGTTAAGAGCTAAAGCTCGACCACGGCAGAAGAGAGAGAAAGGACGAAGGTCGTCCCTATACTTCAGACGTAGGCTCTATAGTATGCTATGCTGTGTACCCCACCGGAAGTGTGTCTTGCCATGAGTCAGTCAAGGGGTACAAGAATGATCCAGGAATGGATCATTGGACATCGGTTAAAATTGTCCTTGGAGTAAATAAGGACATGTTTCTCGATTATGGAGGTGATAAAGAGTTCGGTGTAAAGGGTTACGTCGATGCAAGCTTTAACACCTATCCGAGTGACTCTGAGTAGCAAACCGGATACGTATAGTGGAGCAACCATTTGGAATAGCTCCAAGTGGAGCATGGAAGCAGCATTTACAATATGACCTAGAGATTTGCGAAGTACATACGGATCTGAATGTTGCAGACACGTTGACTAAAACCTCTCTCACAAGCAAAACATGATCAAACCCCAGAACTCATAGAGTCTTAATCACATGATGATGTGAACTAGTTTATTGACACGGTAAACTCTTTGGATGTTGGTCACATGGCGATGTGACCTGTGAGTGTTAATCACATGGCGATGTGAACTAGATTACTGACTCTAGTGCAAGTGGGAGACTGTTGGAAATATGCCCTAGAGGCAATAATAAATTAGCTATTATTATTATATTTCCTTGTTCATGATAATCGTTTATTATCCATGCTATAATTGTATTGATAGGAAACTCAGATACATGTGTGGGTACATAGGCAACACCATGTCCCTAGTAAGCCTCTAGTTGACTAGCTCGTTGATCAATAGATGGTTACTGTTTCATGACCATGGACATTGGATGTCGAGATAACGGGATCACATCATTATGAGAATGATGTGATGGACAAGACCCAATCCTAAGCCTATCACAAAGATCGTGTAGTTAGTATGCTAAAGCTTTTCTAATGTTAAGTATCATTTCCTTAGACCATGAGATTGTGCAACTCCCGGATACCGTAGGAATGCTTTGGGTGTACCAAACGTCACAACGTAACTGGGTGGCTATAAAGGTGCACTACGGGTATCTCCGAAAGTGTCTGTTGGGTTGCACGAATCGAGACTGGGATTTGTCACTCCGTGTGACGGAGAGGTATCTCTGGGCCCACTCGGTAGGACATCATCATAATGTGCACAATGTGACCAAGGGGTTGATCACGGGATGATGTGTTACGGAACGAGTAAAGAGACTTGCCAGTAATGAGATTGCTTGAATCCTTGACATCGTGGTTCATCCGATGAGATCATCGTGGAACATGTGGGAGCCAACATGGGTATCCAGATCCCGCTGTTGGTTATTGACCGGAGAACATCTCGGTCATGTCTGCATGGTTCCCGAACCCGTAGGGTCTACACACTTAAGGTTCGGTGACGCTAGGGTTGTTATGGGAAATAGTATGTGGTTACCGAAGGTTGTTCGGAGTCCCGGATGAGATCCCGGACATGACGAGGAGCTCCGGAATGGTCCGGAGGTGAAGATTGGTATATTGGACGAAGGGTATTGGAGTCCGGAATTGTTCCGGGGGTACCAGGTGATGACCAGCGATGTCCGAAAGGGGTTTGAGGCCCGGCAAGCTTTGGGAGGCCTTATGGGCCAAGGGAGAGGGCACATCAGCCCACTAAGGGGCTGAGCGCCCTCCCACCCCATCTCACGTAACCTAGAGAGGTGGGGGCGCCACCCCTAGGGCAGCCGCCCCTCCCGGCTTGGGGGGCAAGTTTCCTAGGGGGTAGGGGCGCCAAAACCCATCTAGGGTTTCCCCTATGGCCGCCGCCCCTCCCCTAGGGAACCCTAGGGAGCCTCCCCCTCCTCCCTTCCCCCTATATATAGTGAGAGAGAGAGAGAGGGCAGCCGCACCCTTCCCCTGGCGCAGCCCTCTCCCTCCTCCAACACCTCCTCCTCCATAGTGCTTGGCGAAGCCCTGCCGGAGAACCACGAGCTCCATCACCACCATGTCGTCGTGCTGTCGGAGTTCTCCCTCAACTTCTCCTCTCCCCTTGCTGGATCAAGAAGGAGGAAACGTCCCCGGGATGTACGTGTGTCGAACGCGGAGGCACCGTTGCTCGGTGCTTAGATCGGAATCAACCGCGATCTGAATCGTTGCGAGTACGACTCCTTCATCTGCGTTTTTGTAATGCTTCCGCTTAGCGATCTACAAGGGTATGTAGATGCACTCTCAATCCCCTCTCTCTTGTTGCTAGAATCTCCATAGATTGATCTTGGTGATGCGTAGAAAATTTTGAATTTCTGCTACGTTCCCCTACAGAAACTTCTTATACCTTAATGTCCTTAGGACACGACATCTTTTCAATAGCATCAACTTTAGCTTTATCAACTTCAATACCTCTTTCAGAAATTTTAGGCCCCAAGACAATTCCTTCATTAACCATAAAGTGGCACTTCTCCCAATTCAAGACAAGGATAGTTTCTTCACATCTCTGCAAAACTCGATCAAGGTTGCTCAAGCAATCATCAAAAGAGGATCCATAAACGGAGAAATCATCCATGAACACCTCACAAATCTTTTCACAAAAATCAGAGAATATAGCCATCATGCATCTTTGAAAGGTAGCAGGTGCATTATATAAACCAAAAGGCATACGTCTATAAGCAAAAGTACCGAAAGGGCAAGTAAAAGTGGTCTTTGCTTGATCATCAGCTGACACAGGTATTTGAGAGAGCAGAGTAACCATCTAGAAAGCAAAAATGTGTGTGTTTGGATAATCTTTCTAGCATTTGGTCAATGAAAGGCAAAGGGTAGTGATCTTTTTTAGTAGCTTTATTTAATTTGCGGAAATCAATCACCATCCTATAAACTGTAGTAATTCTTTGCGGAATCAATTCATCTTTATCAGTAGGAACGACAGTAATACCTCCCTTCTTAGGGACACAACGGACATGACTTAACCACCGACTATCAGCAACTGGATAAATTATACCTGTTTCAAGGAGCTTTAATATCTCCTTTCTTACCACTTCTTTCATCTTAGGATTTAGCCGTCGTTGGTGATCAATAACTGGTTTGGCGTCTTTCTCCAAATTTATTTTTTGTTGACATAGAGTGGGACTAATACCCTTAAGATCATCAAGAGTATATCCAATAGCAGCACGGTGCTTCTTTAGAGTTTTCAATAATTTCTCTTCTTCATGCTCTGAAAGGTTAGCACTAATAATAACATGATATACCTTCTTTTCATCAAGATAAGCATATTTAAGAGTATCAGGTAAAGGTTTAAGCTCAAACATGGGATCACCCTTGGGTGGAGGAGGATCCCCTAGGATTTCAACAGGCAAGTTGTGTTTCAGAATATGTCCCTGTTTAAAGAATACTTCATCTATTTCCCTTCTTTCATTCATGAGCATATCATTTTCATGGTCTAGCAAATATTGTTCTAAAGGATCATTAGGAGGCGCGGCAATAGAAGCAAGACCAATAATTTCATCCTTACTAGGAAATTCCACATCACGGGGCTGTCTAAGAAATTTAGAAAAATTAAACTCATGAGACATATCACCCAAACCGATAGTAACAACATCCTTTTCGCAGTCTATCTTAGCATTAACAGTGTTCAAGAAGGGTCTACCAAATATAATGGGACAAAAGCTATCTTGTGGGGAACCAAGAACGAGAAAATCAGCAGGATATTTAGCCTTCCCACACAAGACTTCAACATCTCTAACAATCCCAATCAATGATATAGTATCTCTATTGCAAGATTAATGGTAACATCAATATCTTCTATCTCAGCAGGTGCAATATCATGCATAATTTATTTGTATAAGGTATGAGGTATTGCACTAGCACTAGCATCCATATCGCACAAGTCATGATAACAATGATCTCCTATTTTAACAGAAATAATAGGCATGCCTACAACAGGTCTATGTTTATCTTTAGCACCAGGTTTAGCAATTCTAGCAGTCTCATCACAGAAGTAAATAACATGCCCATCGATATTATCAGCCAAGAGATCTTTAACAATAGCAATATTAGGTTCAACTTTAACTTGCTCAGGAGGTGTATAAGTTCTAATATTACTTTTACGAACCACAGTTGAAGCTTTAGCATGATCCTTTATTCTAATAGGGAAAGGTAGTTTCTCAACATAAGTAGTAGGAACAATAGGATCGTTATAAGTGATAGTCCTTTCTTCAACTTTAATAGGTTAAACTACTTTTACTTCTATGGGAGGATGATATTTAAACCACTTCTCCTTAGGGAGATCAACATGAGTAGAAAAGGATTCATAAAAAGAAGCTACTATCTCAGAGTCAAGTCCATATTTAGTGCTAAATTTACGGAAAACATCGGTATCCATAAAAGATTTAACACAATCAAACTTAGATGTTATACCTGACTCCTTACGTTCGTCGAGATCCCAATATTCAGAGTTGTGTTTAATTCTTTCCAATAAATCCCATCTGAATTCAATAGTCTTCATCATAAAAGAGCCAGTACAAGAAGTATCGAGAATGGAGCGATTGTTGTCAGAAAGCCGAGCATAAGTTTTTTTAATAATCATTTCTCTTGAGAGCTCATGATTAGGGCATGAATATAACATTGAATTAAGCCTCCCCCAAGCTTGAGCCATGCTTTCTCCTTCGCGAGGCCAAAAATTATATATATAATTACGATCACGATGAACAAGATGCATAAGATAAAACTTCTGATGGAATTCCAATTTCAATCGCTTGTAGTCCCATGATCCCATATCATCACATAGCCTATACCATGTCAATGCATCTCCATTCAAAGATAAAGGGAATACCTTCTTCTTGATAACATCATCGGGCATACCTGCAAGCTTAAATAATCCACAAACTTCATCCACATAGATTAAGTGTAAATCGGGATGCAATGTTCCATCTCCTACAAAAGGATTAGCTAGCAGTTTATCTATCATACCTGAAGGAATTTCAAAGTAAACATTTTCAATAGGTTCAGTAGGTTGAGGAGCAACTATTTTCTCTACCGATCGGGGTGAAGATACCCCAAACAAGCCCCTTAAAGGATTACTTTCCATAGTAACAAGTGATAGTAAATTTCAGCACACTATATAAATTTTTCCTTACCAAATTCCACCTACCAAAGGCGCTTCACTCCCCGGCAATGGCGCTAGAAAAGAGTCTTGATGACCCACAGGTATAGGGGATCTATCGTAGTCCTTTCGATAAGTAAGAGTGTCGAACCCAACGAGGAGCGGAAGGAAACGATAAGCGGTTTTCAGCAAGGTATTCTCTGCAAGCACTGAAATTATCGGTAATAAATAGTTTTGTGATAAAGTAATTTGTAACGAGTAACAAGTAACAAGTGTAAATAAAGTGCAGCAAAATGGCCGGATCCTTTTTGTAGCAAAGGACAAGCCTGGACAATTTCTTATATGAAGGAAAGCGCTCCCGAGGACACATGGGAATTATCGTCAAGCTAGTTTTCATCATGTTCATATGATTCGCGTTCGGTACTTTGATAATTTGATATGTGTGTGGACCGGTGCTTGGGTGCTGTCCTTACTTGGACAAGCATCCCACTTATGATTAAGCCCTATTGCAAGCATCCACAACTACAAAAGAAGTATTAAGGTAAAACTAACCATAGCATGAAACATATGGATCCAAATCAGCCCCTTACGAAGCAACTCATAAACTAGGGTTTAAGCTTACATCACTCTAGCAACCCATCATCTACTTATTACTTCCCAATGCCTTCCTCTAGGCCTAAATAATGGTGAAGTGTCATGTAGTCGACGTTCACATAACACCACTAGAGGAAAGACAACATACATCTCATCAAAATATCGAACGAATACCAAATTCACATGACTACTAATAGCAAGACTTCTCCCATGTCCTCGGGAACAAACGTATCTAGTCAAAAATCATATTCATGTTCATAATCAGAGGGGTATTAATATGCATAATGGATCTGAACATATGATCTTCCACCAAATAAACCAACTAGCATCAACTACAAGGAGTAATCAACACTACTAGCAACCCGCAGGTACCAATCTGAGGCTTTGGGACAAAGGTTGGATACAAGAGATGAACTAGGGTTTGAGAGGAGATGATGCTGGTGAAGATGTTGATGGAGATTGACCCTCCTCCGATGAGAGGATCGTTGCTGATGACGATGGCGATGATTTCCCCCTCCCGGAGCGAAGTTTCCCCGACAGAACAGCTCTGTCGGAGCCCTAGATTGGTTCCGCCAAGGTTCCACCTCGTGGCGGCAGAGTTTCTTCCCGAAAGCTTGCTTATGATTTTTTTCTCGGACAAAATACTTCATATAGCAGAAAATGGGCACCGGAGGACCACCAGGGGGCCCACGAGGCAGGGGGCGCGCCCCCACCATCGTGGCCAGGGTGTGGGCACCCTCTGGTATTTTCTTCGCTCAGTATTTTTTATTATTTCCAAAAATGACTTTCGTGAAGTTTCAGGACTTTTGGAGTTGTGCAGAATAGGTCTCTAATATTTGCTCCTTTTCTAGCCCATAATTCTAGCTGCCAGCATTCTCCCTCTTCACATAAACCTTGTAAAATAAGAGAGAATAGGCATAAGTATTGTGACATAATGTGTAATAACAGCCCATAATGCAATAAATATCAATATAAAAGCATGATGCAAAATGGACGTATCAGGGACAAGCTTGTGATAAGTTTTTTCCGGACGGAGGGGGTACTAAGGATGAGGCTCTACACTACTTTAAAATCTATAAGGCAGAAGTTGAGAACCAACTTGAAACGAAAATAAAATGAGTCCGGCCTGATCAAGGTGGAGGGTAATTCTCTAATGAGTTTGATTTATTCTGTGCGAAACATGGTATTATTCATGAGAGGACGCCTCCCCATTCACCTCAGTCAAACGGGGTTGCCAAACGGAAAAAACGTACTCTAACAGATTTCGTTAACACCATGTTAGATACATCGGGTTTAGCCAAGGCATGGTGGGGGAGGCTGTATGACACCATCTCATGTCCTGAGTAAAGTTTCCATGAAGGATAATGAGACTACTGAAGGAAATATGCCCTAGAGGCAATAATAAATTTTCTATTTTATATTTCCTTATTTATGATAAAGGTTTATTATTCGTGATATAATTGTATTGATCAGAAACCTAAATACATGTGTGAATACATAGACAAATACTGTGTCCCTAGTGAGCCTCTACTAGACTAGCTCGTTGATTAAAGATGGTTAAGGTTTCCTAACCATAGACATGTGTTGTCACTTGATAACGGGATCACATCATTAGGAGAATGATGTGACGGACAAGACCCATCCGTTAGCTTAGCATAATGATTGTTCAGTTTTATTGCTATCGCTTTCTTCATGTCAAATACAAGTATATTCCTTCGACTATGAGATTATGCATCTCTCAGATAATGGAGAAATGCCTTGTGTGCTATCAAACTTCACAACATAATTGGGTGATTATAAAGATGCTCTACAGGTATCTCCGAAGGTGTTTGTTGAGTTGGCATAGATCGAGATCAGGATTTGTCACTCCGAGTATCGGAGAGGTATCTCTGGGCCCTCTCGGTAATACACATCATAAGCTTGCAACCAAACGACTAAGGAGTTAGTCACGAGCTGATGTATTACAGAACGAGTAAAGATACTTGCCGATAATGAGATTGAACTAGGTATGAAGATACCAACGATCGAATCTCGGGCAAGTAACATACCGATGGACAAAGGGAATTACGTATGTTGTCATAATGGTTCGACCGATAAATTTCTTTGTAGAATATGTAGGAGCCAATATGGGCATCCAGGTTCCGCTAATAGTTATTGACTTGAGAGGTGTCTTTGTCATGTATACATAGTTCGCGAACCCATAGGGTCTGCACGCTTAACGTTCGTTGACGATATAGTATTATATGAATTATGTGATTTGGTGACCGAATGTTGTTCGGAGTCCCGGATGAGACCACGGACATGACGAGGAGTCTCGAAATGGTTGAGAGGTAAAGATTGATATATAGGATGATGGTATTCGGACACCGGAAGTGTTCCGGAGGTTACCGGGTACTAATCGGGTCACCGGAAAGGAGTTTCGGGCACCCCCGGCAAAGATATGGGCTTTATGGGCCAAGTGAGGGAACACACCAGCCCTGGTGCGCCCCTATAGGGGCCATCCCTATGAGGAGGATAAGGAAAGAGGGGGAGGGCAAGGAAAGTGTGGATTAGGATTCCTACTTCCTTCCCTCTCCCCTCCTCTTTCCTCCCCCCCTCGGTTACATATGGCAGGGGGGCGCGGCTTGGGAGGGACTCCAAGTAGGATTCCTCCTACTTGGGCTCCTCCTCCCTCCTATATATATGAGGAGGGGGGCGCCTAGCACACAACAGACAATTGCCTAGCCGTGTGCGGTGCCCCCCTCCACAGTTTACACCCTCGGTCATATCTTCGTGGTGCTTAGGCGAAGCCCTGTGAGGACCACTTCACCATCACCGTCAACACGCCGTTGTACTGATGGAACTCATCTACTACCTCGACGTCTTGCTGGATCAAGAAGGTGGGGGACATCACCGAGCTGAACGTGTGCAGAACTCGGAGGTGACGTGCGTTCGATACTTGATCGGTCCGAGCTAGAAGAAGTTCGACTACATCAACTGCGTTGTCAAATGCTTCCGCTTACGATCTACAAGGGTATGTAGACACACTCTCCCCCTCGTTGCTATGCATCTCCATGGATAGATCACTGCGTGTGCGTAGAATTTTTTTGTTTTCCATGCAATGTTTCCCAACAACTACTCCCTATGAGCAATGGGAAAATAAAATAACTACACTCTTCTTGGGGCTATTTGGCGAAATCAACGTGCCGATAACCAAAAAGCGTAAGTTGGGACCAAAGACTGTGGATTGTGATTTTCTGGGCTATGCCAAGTGATGTCGCTTGAAGCTACGTCGGTATTTCCCCAAAGAGGAAGGGATGATGCAGCACAACGGCAGTAGGTATTTCCCTCAGATATGAGACCAAGGTTATCGAACCATTAGGAGAACCAAGCAACACAATGTAAAGAGCCCCTGCACACAAATAACAACACCTCGCAACCCGACGTGTTAAAGGGGTTGTCAATCCCTTTCGGGTAACGGCGCCAGAAATGGCGTGTGGACGGAAGAAACTTGTAATAGATTGAATAATAGATCACAAATAAAATAGAACTTAGCAAGGTATTTTTGTATTTTTGGTTTAATAGATCTGAAAATAAATGCAGAGAAAAAGTAGATCGCAAAGGCAAATATATGAGAAAGAGACCCGGGGTCGTAGGTTTCACTAGTGGCTTCTCTCGAGAAAAATAGCAAACGGTGGGTAAACAAATTACTATTGGGCAATTGATAGAACTTCAAATAATCATGATGATATCCAGGCAATGATCATTATATAGGCGTCACGTCCAAGATTAGTAGACCGACTCCTGCCTCCATCTACTACTATCGTCGGCGTGTTCATGGGGAGGCAACGGAATGCGTCGTGTTCATGGGGAGGCAACGGAATGCGTCGTGTTCATCGGGAGGCAACGGAACACGTGGGAGCCAACCGGCTGGGTCGGAACGGAATGCGTGGCCGTGTTCACCGGGAGGGCTTGGACGAAACAGGCGATGGAAACGAGGCCTGGCGTACCGCACAACGGAGGAAACGGCCTTGTGTTCGATCAGCCACGTTCGAAACGGGATCCTGTTCATCGGGAGGGGTCTGGCATACAGCAAAACGAAGGAAACGGACCTCCTACGGTCGAAACGGGGGTCCTGTTGATCTGGAGGGGTGTGGCGTACCGCAAAACGGAGGAAACGGACCTCCTACGGTCGAAACGGGGGTCTTGTTCATCGGGAGGGGTGTGGCGTGCCGCCAAAAGCATTTAAACGGACCTGTGTTGGAGCGCCACGGTCAAAACGGGGTCCTGTTCATCGGGAGGGTGTGGCGTGCCGCAAAACGGACTCCACGGGATACTATTCATCTCCACCGCCGACCTCCTCCAGCCTCCACGGGCTCCTGTTCATCCAGCCTCCACCGCCGCTTACTCCACCGGCCATCGCTCAACCACCCCTCCACGGGCACCCCTCCACCGTCTACTGTTCATCCAGCCCTCCACACCACGGGGTCCTGTTCAACCACCCCTCCACGGCCACCCCTCCACGGCCACCCCTCCACCGTCTACTGTTCATCCAGCCCTCCACACCACGGGGTCCTGTTCATCCAGAGGCAACGCCATCGCTCACTGTTCATCCAAACCCCCCATAACGCTCACTTTTCATCCAATCGATCGGCTTCAGTTAGCAGCAGCAGCGAAGGAATCGCTCCATCGGGTTCATTTAACAGCCATCGATCGATCGTTCGGGTTCAGTAACGCGTAGCCTGCAGTGCAATCGCTCGGGTTCAGTTAGAGCCTGTCGGTGTCAAAACCGGCGGATCTCGGGTAGGGGGTCCCGAATTGTGCGTCTAGGCGGACGGTAACAGGAGACAAGGGACATGATGTTTACCCAGGTTTGGGCCCTCTTGATGGGGGTAAAACCCTACGTCCTGCTTGATTGATATTGATATTGTGGATGTTTACAAGAGTGGATCTACCACGAGATCAAGGAGGCTAAACCCTAGAAGCTAGCCTATGGTATGATTGTAAGGGTTGTTGTGATTGTCGTCCTACGGACTAAAGCCATCCGGTTTATATAGACACCGGAGAGGCCTAGGGTTACATAGAGTCGGTTACAATTGTAGGAGATCTACATATCCGTGTCGCCAAGCTTGCCTTCCACGCCAAGGAAAGTCCCATCCGGACACGGGTGAAGTCTTCAATCTTGTATCTTCATAGTCTTGGAGTCCGTCGATGATGATAGTCCGCAAATGATAGTTCGGTGATGATGGTAGTCCGCTATCCGGACACCCCTAATCCAGGACTCCCTCAGGAGCCCCTGAACCAGGCTTCAATGACGATAAGTCCGGCGTGTATATTGCTTGGCATTGCAAGGCGGGTTCCTCCTCCAAATGATAGAAGATTGTGAACACCAGGATAGTGTCCGGCTCTGCAAAATAAATTCCACATTCCATCGTAGAGAGAATAATAATCAATAATATATACACGAGTTCAATCTGCTGACGTTTTCCGTGGCATGACGTCACACCACTACCAAGCCATTACTCAAATTGTTTTTTACTTTACCACCTTAGCGCATTTAGCGAAGCGGTTTCCTTGGCACGTCTTGTCGGGCAGTAGATCGTGTTTCCCTTAATCCGGGATTCTCATCAATACGGGCATGGGTAACCCAACCGTCATTGATGGTGACGCTTGGGAGATAAGCGAGTTTTACCAGGCGGTGGGGGCGCGTAAGACTTCGCCCGCCCATATAAGGGATAAGGATTCACCTTCTCACCCACGCCTTCTTCCTCCTTTGCTTATCCATCTCCGACTTTCGAGCTCCAGCGCCCAAGTTCACGCATCTCGTCTCAACCTTCTCCGACCATGTCCGGGCGGAGGTAAATGGTTGGCCTCCACCGTTAAGGAGGAGCAAATCGCCAAATCAAGGGCGCCGGATACCTCTCCGGTGACATCACACCGGCTGCCCGACGAGGGGCAGCTCATCCCCACCCCCAGGCCCCATGAGAGGGTTGTCTTTCTTTCCCACTTCCTCCACGGACTGGGCTTTCCACTTCACCCCTTTGTCCGGGGGCTGATGTTCTACTACGGCCTGGATTTCCATGATCTGGCGCCAAACTTCATCCTCAGCATCTCGGCGTTTATAAATGCGTGCGAGGCCTTCCTCTGCATCCAGCCCCACTTTGGCTTGTGGCTCAAGACCTTCAATGTCAAGCCGAAGGTAGTGAAGGGCATTCAAGCAGAGTCTGGAGGCGCCATGTTGGGCAAGATGCCCAACGTCCTTTGGTTCGAAGGGGCCTTCGTGGAATCCGTCAAGGGGTGGCAATAGGGGTGGTTCTATATCACCGAGCCGCGTGACCCTAAATGGGCGGCGGCCCCCGAGTTTAGATCTGGTATCCCCACGCAGCTCACCTCCTGGAAAGAGAAGGGCTTGCTGTGGGGCAGTTTGAAGGAGCTGACGGGACTCCAGCCCAGATCAAGAAGCCGTGAAGAAGCTCGAGCTGGTTAACGTGGTCCAGTCATGCTCGTCCGCCGGATTCTCCCATGCCAAGAGCGGGCATTCAATCTATGGGAGTTCGATCCGGAACAGCACCAGGCGCTTAACAAGCTCTTCGACACAACGTACGAAGCCGCCTGGAAGGTGTTGTTCAAGGGCGCCGAAGCCCCCGCATCCGCGACTGAAGATCGCAGATTTCGCTCGCAGCGCCAGGCTAACGAGGTAAGTGATTCTACCCCTTTACGGGACACTTGTTTTTCATAGTTTGACTCTATGCGGGTTTTAATTTCCCCTTTTCCTTTGACAAGACTGGATGAAGAAGGCGGAGCAGATTACCTGTCCGGCTCCTATGCCAGAAAATCCAGTAGACACTCGTCTAGCGAGGCTGCTGGTTCCGGCACCGCACGTGGTGCCGGAGAAGAAGGCCAAGAAGGAGGCCACGGGTGCTCGAAAGAGTGCCCGTTTTCAGGTGTCCGACGACTCCGGGGCGGACTCTTCTCCCGAAAATGAGGAGGAGGAAGAGGACTCTCTCCCAGAGGAGGGAGAGAGGAAGAGGAAAGCTTCCCCAACAGGGGAGGCCGGAGGGTCCAAGAGGGGAAGGACTATTCCTCGGACAGCTCTGCCAACATTAATGTTGGCGAGGAAGAATGGCCTTCAAGGGCCAGGCCTCCGGCGAGATCGTAAGTATCCGGATTCCTGAACGATTTATAATTTCTTTTTCTGCATCACATAGTGTCACTCTAATGCCGCATACTGCCTGTAGTCCGGCCAGTGATGATCTCCCCGCTTCATCGAGCGGGTCGTTGGCTTCGTCGGATGTAGACTCCATCCCGACCGCCTCCACCCCTCGCGACGCCAAGGACGCCGAGGTGGGATCCCGAAGGGACCCATCGGGAGGCTGGAGGCGCCACAAGGCGCCCTCGGTTTCTTGCCGGACTCCTAGCAGAACCCACAGTGGTTCCGGAGTCCGGCAGGCGGCCCCTTCGATCGAAAGGCAAGACCGTGACGTCGGTGGCTTCCGTCCAACCGGAGGCGCCGGGCAATTTGTTGGAGGCGCTGCAGAGCGCTTCCATCGAGGAAGAACACCGCACTATTATGAGTGCGGTGATTCGAAAAGCTGTCTCGCCAAAGGCGGGCTGACCAAAAGCTCTGATAGCCTTCTATCAGGCTTTGAGGTAAGAAGTTAAAAATATGCAATGTAATACCGCATAGATAGTAGCCCCTGATGCTCGGTTCGGTGTTCGGAAAGAAAAGCCGGACTGAGGATCTTAAAAGATATATACGCAGGGTTGCTAAAAAATTATGTCAATATGGGTTGCAGGCTGCGCTCGACCTCTGCCGCACCGATCATGGAGGTCGGTCACGTTAAGCAGGAGCTCGAGTGGTCCTGCAAGAGCTCGGCGCGCCAGAAGCAGCTCCAAGACAAAGAAGGTGAGTAACACCACTTTGAATTTGTACCTTCTGAGAAAAGGATTTAGGTTGCGACAAAAAATGACAAGGATAACATGGGTACTTTGCACGGGCCCGCGAGCGAGGTGGCGACCACGAAGGAGGCCGTGTCTGCGGCCGAACGCAATGCGGCCACGGAACAGGCAGAGCGAAAAAAGCAAGAGGCGCGGGTGGCGGTGGTTCAGCAAGAGCTCCAGGCTCTCATGGAAAAGCATGAGAGTTTGGAGCGTGACTCAAAGACTCGAGAGTCCGAGCTTGCCTCGGCTCTCGAAAGTGCCAAACCGCCAAGGCCGAGGCCCATAATTCCCTCCAGGAGGTTGAGTTGTTGAAGAAGATAGCGGTGGGTAAGGCATTTTTCATGCAAAGCAAGCATGTGAATGTAAATTACCTGTTACTTACCCGAATTCGGAGCTCTCCAGGGGCGTTTGCAGATCTGCCTCACAGCGTGTCCGATGCCGCCGCATTCTACCAAGCCGAGGAGGGGAGCTCAACGGAGAAGGTCTTCTGGTCTCGATGTATCTTTGAGGCCGCCATCCGGTGCCCCCTAGCGACCAAATTTGAAGCTGGTCGAAGCTTCACAAGGTGTCCGAAAGGCCATGAAGGGCCTCATAGTCCATTTGTGGCTGGAGAGGTCATGCACTGGAGCTACTTGACCTCGTCGCGACGGCTGGTGGATGCGTGCCCCTGGGTGGAGGTTATCAAAGCGCTCACTTTGTATTGAAGGTGCTTTCGTCGGGCCCTTGCCCGCATAAAGGTGCATTGGGGCAAGCTGGATGCGGAGAAGCTAATCATCGACGCGCCACCAGCGGGCAAGGAGCATCGTCACCGAAATTTATTATAAGGTTGTCTGAAGGGTGCCCGCAAGATTGCGGATGAGTGCCCTGGATGTAATTAATGAGTGAATTCGCAATGTGTTATCACAATAAGCTGAAAAATTTGTTCATATGCGCTAAGCAACGCTTGTTTAATTTAAAATATTACCTTCATGCGGCCGCTTATTAAATCTAAGAGATGGCAAGTCGTCGGCTTCAAATTTCCATGCCACGAGTCTTTGGGGTGTTCGGGATAAACTTGAGCACTCTTGTTCCCATTTTTGGGTCCATCTAGGGAGGCGCTCAACACAACGAACAAGGCAACCGGACTTATAGAGCTAGAACACTCTCACTTAGCCATAGAATTATATAATTTTAAATTTCGTGAAGCCCCTAGTATTCGGAAGACCGAATTGGGGCGCTGTCCACGCCTTCATCGGACATAATCCGAACTTCGTCGAAGTGGCGAGGTCTTTAAGGACCCGAAGGACCTCTCGAACAGCGACCAGTCTCGCCTTATCATGCCGGGTCAGTTTTAGCTTGCTCCACTATATGCGTTAACCCGGCTCAACCGGGGCACAATCGCAGTGGTTCTCCCAAAGTGCTACCTTAGCCGATAGAACGGGCGTAAGGTGCCGAACATGGGAGCCGGGCAAACCCAACTATTGACCCAAGGCATGATTCGAGCTGATTCATATAATGCTATAAGTTCGGGTGCCGCACTTGTGAAAGTGTCTGCGGACTTTATCACACCATAAAGCGGAGGACATAAGCCCCTGGTGTGTTTGGCCGTACCAAGATGCACGGGTGCAACATGTCGTAAATGAACATATATATATATATATATAAAGTAATGCAATTATAGGCAAAAAGTGCTCCATGTTATTCGAGAAGATATGCTATCAAGGAATGATACAAATAGTGCGGAAAGCAAGGGATTGGACGAATTAAAGGAGTCTCCCTCGAGGGTAGGCAGCGGAATGTTGTATTTTAAAAATTTAATGCTCGTGATGGAGACCACACGAGTGTTCGTGCGGCCTTTGTCCTTCCCCGCTGTTGCATCATGAGTTGGCAGTTCGCCACGACCGAGTTCTGTATAAAAAAGAGAAAAATAAAAGAAAAAGAGCGACACACTTGGGAGCCCCTGGTGTGGTCGAACCGCACTCTGGGTCTGTTGTGGTTGTGCCCTTCCCCCTATGCCCATGGTATCTCCAGGGCGTAATTATGTACGCGGAGAGTTTGTCTTGCAATTTTGCGAGGGCTGGGGTTGGGGCCGCATTGCTACGCGTGCACGGAACGTGCCAGGTGGTCTTGGTTGATGTTGCTCCGGGCACGTTTGGTCGTGTCCGGTCGTTTAACGGCCGGACTCGAGAATTGCCTTAAAAGGCTGCTCAGATTGCCGCGAGCGGCATTGTATGTTCCTCCGTTCGGAGGGAGCGTTCCGTGTTTCCATTGACCGTGATGACTCCACGAGGGCCTGGCATCTTGAGCTTAAGGTATGCATAATGCGGCACCGCGTTGAATTTTGGTAAACGCGTTCGTCCGAAAGCAGAGCGTGATAGCCGCTGCGGAACGGGACTATGTCGAAGATTAACTCCTCGCTTCGGAAATTATCCGGTGATCCGAAGACCACTTCCAGTGTAACTGAGCCTGTACAATTGGCCTCGACACCTTGTATGACGCCTTTGAAGGTCGTCGTTGTAGGTTTAATCCTCGAAGGGTCTATGCCCATCTTGCGCACTGTATCCTAATAAAGCAGGTTCAGGCTACTGCCGCCGTCCATCAGGACTCTCGTGAGGTGAAATCCATCAACGATTGGGTCTAAAACCAATCGCGCGAATCCGCCATGGCGGATACTGGTCGGATGGTCTCTTCAATCGAAAGTGATCGGGTAAGAGGACCATGGGTTGAATTTTGGGGCGATCGCTCCATCGCCAGATATCGTCCCTTTAGTGCACGCTTCCGCTCCCTCTTGGGAATATGCGTTGCGTATATCATGTTTACCGTCCGAACTTGAGGGAATCCTTTTGTCCTCTCGTTGTTCGGGCGGGTCTCTTCCTCGTCATCGCTGTGTAGCCCCTTGTCACTGTTTTTCGGTGATTAATTTGCCTGCCTGCCTGAATATCCAACAATCTCTGTTGGTATGGTTAGCTGGCTTTTCGGGGGTTCCATGTATTTGACAAGAGCGGTCGAGTATTCGGTCCAAATTGGACGGGCCCGGCGTGGTTCTTTTGAATGGCTTCTTCCGTTGACGGGTTTGGAGCCTCGAATCCGGCGTTGATGCCAGATCCTCATTGCTGTCGCCGTTAATGCGGGCGTTTGTTTTTGTTTCGACGCAACCTGCCATTGCGGTCCTTGGTATCCGGACTGCCAGCGTTTTTCTTTGAGGTTATTCTTTGCGAGCGAGCCAGCTATCCTCTCCCGCATGAAGCGGGTCATGAGGGATGTGAGGGCTGCCATGGATTTCGCTTCTCTGTCCTAGGTGCCGGGCCAGCCACTCGTCATGGATGTTATGTTTGAAGGCAGCGAGTGCCTCTGATCCGGACAAATGACGATTTGATTTTTCTTTGTTAAGAACCGTGTCGAGAATTGCTGGCCGATTCGTTTGGCTGCTGGATTATGTGGCTTAGGTCATCTGCGTCCGGTGGTCGCTTTTATACGCGTTCTCGAAGTTATCGAGGAATGCGGCTTCCGTGTCTTCCCAACATCCAATTGACTCTGCGGGCATGCCGTTAAGCCAATGCCGAGCTGGTCCTTTAAGCTTGAGCGGAGATATTTGATGGCGTGAAGATTGCCGCCGGGCCATGTGTATATGGAGGAGATAATCCTCAATCCGCACCCTTGAGGGTCTGTTGTGCCATCGTAGGATTCGATATTAACGGGTTTGAACCCTTCAGGATTTGATGATCCATTAGTTAAATCGCTGAAGCATAGTGGGTGTGCGGCGCCTCTGTATTGAGCAATATCGCGACGTAGCTCGAGAGAGGGTTGTCTGCTGTGTTCGGCCCAGCCGGAGTAGTTGTCCGTGGCGGGATTTACAGCGGCGCCGCTGACGTCGGCGCTTGGGCTGTTTCTTTAAGGAATCGGCCTCCGCTGCTTCTTCGCCGTCCCCATCTTTTGGGGTGTCCACCATGTATATGTCGTATGACGAGGTGGTTTTCCAGTGTCCTGTAGGCACTGGTTCTTGGTAGTCTCCGGAATCGCCGTCCATACCGTCGACGTCTTCGGAGTCGTAGTCGAGTATGTCGGTTAAATCGTCGACGGTGGCTACGAAGTGGGTGGTGGGTGGGATCAGAATTTCTTCGTCATTCGCGTCCCAACCGTCCTGGCCGTAGTTCGGCCAGGGCTCTCCGGATAGCGAGAGATGCTTCAGTGAATTTATGATATCGCCGAAGGGCGAGTGCTAAAAGATGTCCGCAGCGGTGAATTCCATGATCGGCGCCCAATCGGATTCGACTGGCAGGGGCGCAGGAGGTTCGGAGTCCGGCAGGGAGTCCGGCACCTCGGAGTCATGGGCCTTACGTGGGACAAGGTAAGTGTTCGGCTCCATTGCCGTAGGAATTGCAGCTCTCGAGGCGGTGTCCAGCCATCCGTCCTTGATCCGAGCGATCTGCTCCGGACTATGAGTCGGAGCGGATTCGTGTGCGGCCTCCAAGGGGTTGTCCGGCGGCAGAGTTAGGTCATGCCCATCGTGACAGCGTGGCACGCTCGGCTGTGGCTCAGATCCATCGAGGATCAAGTCCCCGCGGATATCGGCCGTGAAGTTTAGGCTTCCAAACCTGACCTGACGGCCAGGGGCGTAGCTTTCGATCCGCCTCCAGATGGCCAAGGGAGTTGGCCCGCAGGCCGCCCGAATCTGAAGATCTGTCCGGGAGAAAGGTCTCACCAGGACTGCGTCGTTGTTGATTGAAGAGGCCATCAAGCATATCGGTGACGACATAGAGGAACTCTCAATGAAAGCACCAATGTCGGTGTCAAAACCGCGGATCTCGGTAGGGGGTCCCGAATCATGCGTCTAGGTGGATGGTAACAGGAGACAAGGGACACGATGTTTACCTGTGTTCGCCCTCTTGATGGAGGTAAAACCCTACGTCCTGCTTGATTGATATTGATATTGTGGATGTTTACAAGAGTGGATCTACCACGAGATCAAGGAGGCTAAACCCTAGAAGCTAGCCTATGGTATGATTGTAAGGGTTGTTGTGATTGTCGTCCTACGGACTAAAGCCATCCGGTTTATATAGACACGGAGAGGGCTAGGGTTACATAGAGTCGGTTATAATGGTAGGAGATCTACATATCCGTATCGCCAAGCTTGCCTTCCATGCCAAGGAAAGTCCCATCCGGACACGGGGTGAAGTCTTCAATCTTGTATCTTCATAGTCTTGGAGTCCGGTCGATGATGATAGTCCGGCAAATGATAGTTCAGCTGATGATGGTAGTCCGGCTATCCGGACACCCCGTAATCCAGGACTCCCTCAGAGCCCAACGCCTCGCTCGGGTTCAGTTAGAGAGAACGCCTCGCACACACGCGCATATGTACGAGAGAAACACGCATCGCTCGGCCCCGACCTCCCACCGTAACCGGCAACTCCCCGAAATTTTCCTCCCCCTCGCTTCTACCACGGTGTTTTCCGTCATGGACGGCCCAAAGATCATGCAGCTGCATCTCCGGCCCGCCCAGGACGAAAAGCCCATTTTCTGTCATGATTTTTTGTCATAGAAGTAGGAGCCTACGACATCTATGATGATACCGGGTTTTGTCACAATTATCGTCATAGAAGTGTCATGTGTATGACAGAAAAAAATTCGTTCGGCCCAAAATGTCACGGATGTGTCTTTTTTTTGTAGTGATAATAGGTTCAGATCTGAAATCATGGCACTCGGGCCCTAGTGACAAGCACTAATCATAGCAAAGTCATAGCAACATCAATCTCAGAACATAATGGATACTAGGGATCAAACCCTAACAAAACTAACTCGATTACATGGTAAATATCATCCAACCCATCACCGTCCAGCAAGCCTACGATGGAATTACTCACGCACGGCGGTAAGCATCATGAAATTGGTGATGGAGGATGGTTGATGATGACGATGGCGACGGATTCCCCTCTCCAGAGCCCCGAAAGGACTCCAGATCAGCCCTCCTGAGAGAGATTAGGGCTTGGCGGCGGATCCATATCATAAAACACGATGAATCCTTCTCTCTAATTTTTTTCTCCCCGAACGCGAATATATAGAGTTGGAGTTGAGGTCGGTGGAGCTCCAGGGGGCCCACGAGGTAGGGGGCGCGCCCAGGGGGTAGGCGCACCCCCACCCTCGTGGACAGGGTGTGGGCCCCCTGGCCTTGATTCTTTCGCCAGTATTTTTTATTAATTCCAAAAATAATCTCCGTTGATTTTTAAGTCATTCCGAGAACTTTTATTTCTGCACAAAAATAACACCATGACAATTCTGCTGAAAACAGCGTCAGTCCAGGTTAGTTCCATTCAAATCATGCAAGTTAGAGTCGAAAACAAGGGCAAAAGTGTTCGGAAAAGTAGATACGTTGGAGACGTATCATATCGCACTATGCTTATCTAAAGCTTAAGATACCCGGACCATGCGGCGTCATCACAGTCAATGGAAACATGGAGCGCCCCCCTCCGTACTAAGGAGCACGCCACGATCCTCGCATCCGAGGTACATGGTGGCCTTATCAAGCCGAATACTTCTTCGGCCATCAAACCCCCAGACACTGTCAAACGAGTCTGTTCTACCCCTCAGAATGACAGTTCGGTTCATCCAGAACTTGATTAGCAATTCAGCCTCCGTCAAAACCCCCACCTAATCGTGGCATATGTACCGCACGTACATAACTACGCACTAAAAATACCATGGGCAGGGACGGAGGCACACTAAGGACAAAGTCCACAATACGGCTCGACCCTATTTGGACCTTAATCTCCTTCTTCTCTTTTCTCTTTTCTCTCATATTTCAGGTTCTTTAAAACCCAAATCACTTGTCGGTGGTACAAAGGGCCCCTTACCATGCCCCTTATATATGCTTGATCATCGATCCTCTTAAAGGATCCTAAACCAACGATGAAAAGTGACGCAGACGTGCGGCAAGGTATCCAAAGGATCTTCAAGACCACCTTTCTTTTTAGGACCTGTATGGAGCTTTTGCCTTGTTCTCAAATTCTAGGAATGTAAAATAGCCTTGATGCTTCTGGCATCCTTTGTAAAAACACATTTTGACCTATCAATCAGACTATAATGGAAACAGTTTCGCCCAACCCTGTTCGGTATTGACTTATTTCTTAATTTGTCTTCCCTCTTTACGTCAGATTGGCATATACAACTCAGCACGATTTAAATCACCAGGGGCTCTATTCAGCCATATATATTCTCGAAAACAAAAAGTTTGAACACTCTCAGAGTAGACTTCGGCATCCCGAATACTGCATTATATGCATCAGCTCTGAATCATGTGTTTGGTCAATAGTTGGGTTGCCCGGCTCCTGTGGTTAGTACCTTACGTTCCGCTTGTTCGACTAAGGTAGTAAGGGGAGAACTACTGCGATTGTGCTTCTGGTTCGCCTGGTCAAGCACCTCAGTGGAGAAAGCCGAAAACTGACTATCATAATGCGGCGAGAGCTGGTCAGCAATTCGGCGACTTACTAAATCTCTAGCATTTTCTTCCATATTACACGAAGGACTGGCTCTCTTCCAGTCACGCGCATAAGGCATCCAAGTTCGGATAGCCGCATACACACCAGGGGCTATCTCACAGTCCCATTGTCAAACTCCTATGGCTAAGTGAGAGTGATAAAGCCGCATAGTCCGATTGCCTGGTTCACCGCGCTGACACCTCCTTTACAGACCAAGATGTTGGGTCAAGTGTGGTCATGTGCTATTCCGAACACCCCCTTAGTATCTACGTGGGGGCCGAAGCCGAGGACTAGCAAACTCTCAGGGATAAAAACGGCCGCACAAGAGGAAAAATAATTTAAGATAAAAGGTACAAATATATTACAAAGCTTCAGTTCATGGAACAACGCATGGTCAGGTCAGATACATTTACTTTACTCGAACAGGATATCCTTCGAGCATTGACCCTCTATCAAACGGGCACCCTCTAGGACGTCTTCCAAATAGCGCTCCGGCTTGCGGTGGTCCTTGCCTCCTGATGGGCCTTCAACTACCACGACGATGGCCTTCATTTTTGCCCAGTGCATCTTGACACGGGCGAAGGCCATCCGCGCAACTTCTATGCATGTCGGCCGCTTGACCGTGTCAATTCGGGGCAACGCGTCGATGAGTCATTGCACCAGGCTGAAGTAGCTGCTTGGAATGGGTTCGGTTGGCCACAGCTGGACTATGACGTCCCTCATGGCCAGTCCGGACATCCTATGCAGCTTGGCTCATCAAGGTCATCCGTCATTCAACATGCGTTAGGCGCTCTGCGTCATGGTGACCGAATAGCTTCTCCGTCATGTGCCACTCCTGGTGTGACGCCCCTTATTCAATCGTACACTAATCATGCACGCATAAGCGTAATGCGATCAAGATCGTGGACTCACGGAAGATATCACAACACAACTCTAAAACATAAATAAGTCATACAAGCATCATAATACAATCCAGGCCTCGAGGGCTCGAATACAAGTGCTTTCGATCATAGACGAAGTCAGCGGAAGCAACAATATCTGAGTACAGTCATAAGTTAAACAAGTTGCCATAAGATGGATAGCACAAACTTGGATACAGATCGAAAGAGGCGCAGCCTCCCGCCTGATCCTCCTAAGCTACTCCCGGTCGCCGCCGCCGCCCGCGTAGTAGTAGGCACCTCCAAGTGTAGTAGGAGACATCGTCGAAGGTGGTGTCTGCTCCACAGGCTCCATCGTCTCGTCGCAGTAATCGGGTAAAGAAAGGGGAAAAGGGGAACAAGGCAACCGTGAGTACTCATCCAAAGTACTCGCAAGCAAAGAGCTACACTACATATGCATGGGTATATGTGTAAAGGGCCATATCGATGGACTGAATCGCAGAATGCCGTAATAAGAGGGGATAGCTAATCCCGCCGAAGACTACGCTTCGCAGCCTCCGACTTGCAAAGCATGTAGAAGAGAGTAGATCAAGTCCTCCAAGTAGCATCGCATAGCATACTCCTACCCGGCGACCCTCTCCTCGTTGCCCTGTTAGAGAGCGATCACCGGGTTATATCTGGCACTTGGAAGGGTGTGTTTTATTAAGTATCCAGTTCTAGTTGTCATAAGGTCAAGGTACAACTCCAAGTCGTCACATTGCGAAGATCACGGCTATTCGAATAGATAAACTTCACTGCAGGGTGCACCACATTACCCGACACGCCGATCCCTCCGCCGGGCACACTTTCCTGGGTCATGTCCGGCCTCGGGAGATCAACACGTCGCAGCCCCACCTAGACTCAACAGAGCGGTCAGCACGCGAGTCTAAATCCTATGCGCGCAGGGGTCTGGGCCCATCGCCCATTGCACACCTGCATGTTGCGTACGCGGCCGGAAGCAGACCTAGCCTAGCAGGCGTTCCAGTCCAATCCGGCGCGCGCCGCTCAGTCGCTGACGTCAAAAAGAGCTTCGGCTGATACCACGACGCCGGTTGCCCATATCTTGTCCCACGTGGCGGTTAGTGCGTATAAGGTCAACGACCCAACTCAGATCAAATACCAAGATCTCGTTAAGCGTGTTAAGTATCCGCAAACACCGACCAGGGCCGGGCCCACCTCTCTCCTAGGTGGTCTCAACCTGCCCTGTCGCTCCGCCACAAAGTAACAGTCAAGGGACGTCAGGAACCCAGGCCCACCTCTACTGGGATGGAGCCACCTGCCTTTCAAATTTCATCTCCGAACAGTATCACAAGTAATGTAACAATATAAAGTATATAGTATATGCCCGAGATCACCTCCCGAAGTGATCACGGCCCAGTAGTATAGCATGGAAGACAGACAAGAGTGTAGGGCCACTAATGAAACAATAGCATCCTATACTAAGCAGTAGGATAGCAGGTAAGGGTAACAACTGTAGCAACAATGACAGGCTATGCATCAGAATAGGATTAACCGAAAGAAGTAACATGCTACACTACTCTAATGCAAGTAGTATAGAGAAGGAATAGGCGATATCTGGTGATCAAGGGGGGGCTTCCTGGAAGCTTTGTTGTACAGGAAGAAGGGTCGTCGGTGATGTAGTCGTACTCAGTGGCATCAGCGTCGGTCTCGGGGTCTACCGGAGAAGAAGAGGAGGGAGAAACAGTAAATGCAAAGCAAACAAAGCATCACAAAACATAACATGACAATACGTGGTGCTAGGTGTGCCCTAACGCGGTAGGAGGTGATACCGACGAAGGGGGGAAACATCCGGGAAAGTATCCCCGGTGTTCCGCGTTTTCGGACAGATGAACCGGAGGGAGAAATTGCGTGTTTGTTATGCTAGGGATGTGTGGCGGATGAACAGGCTGCGTATCCGAATTCGTCTCGTCGTTCTGAGCAACTTTCATGTACAAAGTTTTTCCATCCGAGCTACGGTTTATTTTTTATTGATTTTAAAAGATTAAAATCATTTTTAGCATTTATTTAATTAATTTAATCAACATTATCCGTAATAAAGTGCACGCCGACGTCAAGATGACGCCAAGCAGTCAATGTGGGAGTTGACTGGTCAACTGACGTGTGGGTCCTGTTCGTCACTGACTGTTACCTAATTAGGGTTTAATTAAACTAACTAGTTAATTACATTAATTAAACAGGATTAATTAACTTAATTAATTAATTAATGTAATTATTATTTATTTATTTATTTCTCTTTTTAACTTCCTCTTTTTTTTAAAATTGTTCTCAGGGGCGTGGGGCCCCCATGTCATTGGCCTAGGGGCCAAACAGGTGCGGGCGACGGGCGCTGGGCGCCAGCCCGATACGGCGCTCACCCAGATCGACAAAGGGGCCGACCATAGGCGCAGCGAGGCCAACCGGGGCTGAAGTGGGGTGCCGGCCAGGGCGGTGGCGCGGTGGCCGGCTGGGGTGGCTGGGCGGATGCGCCGCCATGGCGAGGTCAAGCGAGTCGGGCCTGGGGCGCGAGCAGCCTAGGAGGCGTGGGAGGAGGCGGACTCGTGGCGGGGAAGGCGGGGTTGTCGCCCGTGGGCCGGGCAAGGACGGCGACGAGCGGGCGCGGTGGAGGCAGGTCATGCGGTGGCCTTGACGGCGCGGTCGGTGTGGCGACCATGCGGGGCGCGCGTGGAAGCGGCGGCGAGGCGCCTGACGGCGGTAGTAGCGCGGTGACGAGCAGGAAGGGTAGGGAAGAGGAAGATAGGCCGGGGGCCTCACCGCGGGGCTGTAGGGACTAGGGCAGCGGGGCTCGGGGAGGAGGTCGGAGACGACATTCCGGCGGGGAGGAGATCCGACGAGGACGACGGGGCGACGGCGATTCGCGGAAGACGGTGAGGGGCTCCGGCCGCGCGGTCCTCGGGCGACGGGGGCGAGGTAGCTCCGGTCGGGGTCCCGTCAGCGTGGTCAGGATTTGGGCGGGCGCGGGAGGCCGGATCCGCGACAGGGCCCCCGGGATCCGTCCCCTCTCCGGCAAGGAGGCGGCTTGGCGATGGCGGAGCGGTGGTGGCGACGGGCGCTAGGGGCGATGGGGTCGGGCAAGCAACAAGGGGCGTCGTTGCGTCCCGATCCAGTTAAGGGGGGGGAGCGAGAGGAGCGAGGCGTGAGGGGAGAGTGGGGGATCGATCCTGATCCAGGGGAATCGGGGGAGGGAGTTGAGCGAGTGGGGTGTGGGTCGATCTAGGTCACGGGGGAAGTGGGGGTGCTTGGTGGTAGTGGGCTAGGGTTTCGGGGGAGTAGTGGGGATATAGGCCTGGGAGGGGTAGTGGGTTGGCCGGCCGACTGACTAGCTGGGCCGGTTGGCCCAGTGGGGGTTCCTTTCTTTTTATTCATTTTCTGTTTTGCCTTTTCCTTTTTATTTATTTTATCTTTCTGTTTTCTTCTAGTTCCTTTTATGTTTAGTTTTACAAACTATAAAAATAGTAGCATTACTATAATAATACAATTTGGTTATCCAATAGAAAACAGTTTAACATTTTATAAATTACAAAAGGCTTTTAATAATTGTTTTACTAATGTTTTATTTATTTTAAAGCATCTAAGCATTTTATAACAATGTGGTTTCTTCACCATATTTACTTATGCATTATTTGACACTATCCGAACAATTTAGTTTTAATATTTGAAAACTTTAGTTGTCTGCCTTTAGTTTGAATTGGAATTAAAACTAGTTTTCGAACTAACGCGAGAATATCAACAGTAATTGTGGTGACGTGGCGTCATTAAGGAGGGATTACTGTAGCCTTATTATCCGGGCGTCACCTGGGCCCGGAAGAACTGCACAGCTTCGGCGGCAGTCATCGGAAGATCCGCAAAGGCGTCTAGAGCACTCCACATTCGAGTGAGCAAGGCATAATTCTGATTCCCGAATTTACTCTGTAAAAGGAAGGGCTTACCAGCCGCTATCTGTTCGGCCTGCTTGATCTCCTCGCGCCCGGCACGAAACTCGGTCCGCGCCTCCTTGGCCCCCTGGAGAGCCTTGGTCAGCTCGGCCGCTTGGGCCTTATTCTCCTCTTACAAGGACTCGCACTTGCTGGCGGCGTCCTTGAGCTCTTGCTCTACTTCGATCACCCACTCCTCGTAGCGGCGGCGGGCAATCTGCTCGGCCTTTAAATCCGCGGCCGCTTTGTCAGCGGCCGCTTGGCTCACCCGTGCCTGCTCTTTGGCTCGGGCAAGGTCTCCCCTCAGGTTCTCAACCGCGGCTGCACTACCTGCAATAATGAACAAGGCAACACAGGATCTTAGACTCCGCATGGGTGTATTACTTTAGGTGTGTAAACACTTTTTCCAAAAAAACATACCTTGCGCCTCACCAAACCTCTCGTTGATGCGGACGAGATCCTCATCGGCCAGCCCCAGCTTCCGTTTGAGCTCGGATACTTCGGCGGCCTGGGTGGTTACCGCTAACAGTGAAACCTGTTTCTCAAAATAGACAAGTACATTATCTCCTGCGAATATTATCGATCCTTTGTTTGGCCTTTTTTCAAAAGCCAAACAGAGTATCGGGGGCTACTATCTATATACAGGCATGTTTTTATATGAAAAGCGACTAAATACATTACATCGTATACCTCAAACCTGTTAATAGGCTGGTGAAGGATTCGTTCAGCCTGCTTTTGGCGGCCTGAACCTTCTCAACCACCATACCCATCAGGGTACGATGCTCTTCCAAAACGGACGCACTTCGTAGTGCGTCCGACAGAGTGTTCGGCGCCTCCGGATTAGGGGAGGTTGCCACCGGAATAGGCGCTTCCCCCCTCCTTCGAAGGGGGGTCGCTCATTCGATCCCAGAGCCATTTGGGTCTCTGGAATGGCGTCTGGCTGGGGGCGGACTTATTAGGGCCCCTGTCGTCAGTCTCCATGGGGGTCAGGCCCCCCATGTTCTCGGCAACCGAGGCATCACCCTCTGGCGCCGTCTCGGCGGTCCGCCGCGCCTCTCCGTGGCCTGGAAAGGTCCTTTGGGATAACACCTCGGCATCATCCGCAATAGGTGGAGGGGAGGTTCATGGAGGCGTCTCACTCCCTGACGGTGTCCTGGACTAGGGGGTACTCACCACATTATCTCCCGATCTATTAGATTGGGCCGAGGACCCCCATCGTTGTATACTCATGGGCCAGTCCAGACAGCTGCCGCATACAAGGAAGATTCCGCAAGACTTGGCGATCAAGACAAGGACTCCTCCCCCGCCGCGTATTCGGCTAGGACTCTTGTTATCCTAGGCCTCTGGTTCATTATATAAACCGAGACCAGGCTAGTCGATAGAGATATACAACAATCATACCATAGGCTAGCTTCTAGGGTTTAGCCTCTCTCATCTCGTGGTAGATCTACTCTTGTACTACCCATATCATCAACATTAATCAAGCAGGAGTAGGGTTTTACCTCCATCAAGAGGGCCCGAACCTGGGTAAAAACATCGTGTCACTTGTCTCCTGTTACCATCCGCCTAGACGCACAGTTCGGGACCCCCTACCGAGATCCGCCGGTTTTGACACCGACATTGGTGCTTTCATTGAGAGTTCCGTTGTGTGTTCGGCAAAAGATCGATGGCTCGCCTGTAGATCAACTACGACTTTGGCATCTTCGTCACCAGCTCGACTGGTCACCTTGTTCGACCAAGGACTGCGCCCTACCTCCGATCGTCATGTTCGTATGAGGGCCTTCATCAACATCAGCTCCGATCTCTATCAAGATCATGGAGGAATCACCCAGGGAGCCCGGGGGCTCAACGTCAACATTGCCCTCGGGCGACCATGCTGTTTTTCTGGACAGCGAACTTGTATTCTCCGTCACCGCCTCCTCGAGCGTCGGTTTGACGATTGCTTCGTTGAAATAGTGCAGAATTACGTCTACAACAGCCATGCTAAATTTTGTCGAGTTCCAATGGAGGAATCTCCGACAATCTACGATATACCGGAGCCCTGTCAAATCTGGACGAGAATCTGGACGAGTTTAGGGCGTGGTGTCCAGCTTCTAGCTCAGACCTCCTTTGGAAGATCCAACCGTTGATCGACTGCGGAATTCCTATATCTACCACCCCTCAAAATTTCAGCTCGATCCGACCGTCCAAACTCCGGGAACTTTCCGATTAGTGCATCGCTTTTCGGATCTGTTTTCTGCGTGAAAACAAATCCGACCCGAGTTCGTCCTTTTTACTAACCGGATTTCGGACATCCTTTTTGAAGGAAGTTTTGTATGGGGTATTCTGTTTTGTTCCCGAACACATCCCACTAACTTTAAAATCTTTTGAACATGATATTCAACATCATGCTGGTGTCAAACCAGTCCGGCAATATTGCTCCACGGCTCCTGACCTGCGCTAGACACGTCGTCACTTTGTTGAGCCGAGCTCAACTTCTTCGGATCATCATCTCGGCAAGCCGAACAAGAGTCCGGCATCGCGAAGGATAAATCATCACCAACATCGCCGCCCATGGATTACACGGAGCAGGCATACCGGCATCGCCGCATCGGTCGCTTCATCAAGCCGGCATCGACCACGCCACGACCGCATCGGCAGGCGAACTATTGCTTCTTCAAGTCGGTGTCCATCACGCCGACCTACTTCGACATCTCGACCGGACCGGGGCTTCGTCATCTCTTCATCAACCTACTCGACACTTCGCGTCACTAGCCGACCAGCTCCGTCTCGTTAGCTGGACCGAGGGCTTTGCCTCGGGCGAAGCCAACCTTTGCCAAAGATTGCCATGCCGTCGTTTTATCACCCATCGTGCAATGGGTGCGCCGGATTGAGTCCCAATTTTGGGAATCACCTTCCTTCGATTGCTACAACAAATAAACCAGGTGCTATTAATCCCAGTATTTTTGCTTGTTTGGGTTCATTTTTCCCAAGGAATTATTACTCCGGGTTTGTCCATCATATGTACACAGTCTATCAAATGGTGGCGCGTGCTAACGATATCGCATGGTGGTTCGGTCGGTTTCCGTACATAGTCCGTGAACGCCGCATCCGAGCTCGGACCGACTGTGAATTTAGGCTTTGCTGCGCCTTTACCGCATCACGCCGACGCCCTGCATCGACATTGACTTCGGCGCCAGGCCATATTTCTTTTATTACTCACTTTGCATAAATTATTTATTATGCAACGATTTTTTTAATTATCATTATTACTATTATCTCTGGTTTGCACTATTTTTTGTGCACAGGAAAATGATCCGGGGACTTTGGCGTCACTCTGCCGGTCTGCATTGACCGTGCTATGTCACCACTTCGGCGTGTCGAGCTCTCCGCTCCGCCACCACGGGACCGGCGTGGGGGATGGAACCTTGTCCCGTATCAAGCTCGGACCGCGTCATTAATACCAAACACATTAACCAGCTAAGTCGCTTTCATGCTCAAAGCTTTAATTTCTAACTTGTGTTCGGTTCGACCAAGCATTATACTTTTTTTTGGAAAAATGTTGCTTGTAAAAAAAATTCTTGTCCAAACTTTGTTTGTGACGCATAAATTCAAATACCCAATTCATTTGGGGGCTTCCTTCATGAAGCTTTTCCTCTTGCATATGATTATACTTGTACGGCTTCGTTCCTTGTTCGTGTATTACGCCACAATATGCACCATATTGACTTAAGCGATTTGCAAGCTGGGTTGCCTCGCTCCTGTGTTTACCCTACGTTCCCGATTGTTCGGCTAGGGAGTAAAGGGAGCACCTCTGCGATTGTCACGATCGGGTCATCCGAGCCGGACCTCAGACTGGGTGAAGCCGAAAGCTAGTGCTCTTATAGTTTTCAATGATGGTCGGCACACAACGGAACTCATGAGTACAAAATATCTATTACACAAGTCTCATAATAACAATGAGCACCGAAGAAAGGTATCGGTGGGGGTACTATTTTCTTCAAGATGCTTCTTAAACTTCGCAAGAATATAACATAAGTTCCTCGAGCGCTTTATGTCTCATTACGACCTTATGGCCTGATTGCCTGGTTATGGGAAACACCGCCGATATTCTCGACAGATGGAGTACATAACACTTTTCGGTCCTTGACCGAAGAGGGAGAAGCCGACGGTCGGTTAAGACGCGTTTAAAGTTCAGTTGAACATAGATATGATATAAGTACTTCGGTACATGCAATCATTCTTTTACCCAAGTCACTTGGGGTCTCTTAAATTTATATGAGCCGTTTTATGATAAGTGTTCTTCTTCTTAGTCGTTGCAAAGTTTTATTATTATTATTATCTATCACTCCTTTTTTCGACACGGCGTGTGGTCACTAGCCGGGAGCCTAATTTCTCTCTCAAAGCCGCTTAGAGTTTAGTTTGCTAAACTGGCCTAATGAGAAGTACTCCGCCCTCGGGATAGGAGGTTGAAGCCGTAGGCTGACCCGCTTGAAGTCTTGAGATAGGATGTATCATGTTAAAGCATGACAGAAGCACTTCTTTTGCTAAGTCCAATTTTCGGATTGGCACCGAACACTTGATCTCATTAGGATGTCAAGTTTTTACTGACGTTTTTTGGTTTTCCAAGCTTATGGCACTTTTTAAACTATTTGTGTGTTTGCAGCACAAGTCTCGCAGTGCAACGCCGGACACCTTTAGAGATTTGGCAAAAAACATTCTCGGATATTGCTATATATGCATCAGTTTTGAATTGTGTCTTCGGTCAATAGTTGGGTTGCCCGGCTCCTGCGCTTGCCTCCTACTTCCGCTTTGTTCGGCTAGGTGTGCAAAGGGAGAACCACTACGATTGTGCTTCCAGCTCACATGGTTAAGCACCTCAGTGGAGAAAGCCGAAAACTGACTGTCACAATAAGCGTAAACTGGTCAGCGATCCGATGACGGTGTTAAACGACGGGCCATTCATAACAATGGCCGAAATGTTTACGGCTTGACCTCAATCGTCAGCGAACACTACCGGGGCTATTAACTCGCCTCCCAAACTAAATCCTCGATATTTTGCTCTTACATTGGAGCTGAGGTTTCATGATCATGCTTAGCATGACAACCCAAAGAAAGGAACTGATAAGCGGGACTATTTTCTTTGGAAGACATTTCTTCCATTAAACAAGAATATAACATATCTCTCTGCGTACCTTTGTTTATAAAACCATATGGCCAGATTGCCTTGTTTGTTGTAAATCTTTGCCCTCATAAAGGCTTTATAAAGTAGGACAAACACTCCTCGGCTATTGGCCGAGGAGGTGGAAGCCGATGGTCGGTCAACAAAGTTTTGTACAATGCGGATCCAAGCATTAATGACGCAAAGTACTTGGATACATAGAGTCATTACACATAGTTTGTGATTTTACTATGGATATCAATCCTTAATTCGGCCACCCGTGCCTGCATTAAGGCTCGGGGGCTACTGGGCTTCGGGCTTATTGTTTACAAATATTAAAGGGGCACATCGATCCCCTGATCTGGTGTTGCCACCCACCAAGTCTCGGGGCTGCTGCATTGCCTATCCAATGCAGAAAAATTTAAGTGTAAAACAGACTAAGAGGAGATTTTGATACTCAGGTTGGTAGGCCGCACACAACCTAAGTCTTGAGGATCGAAACGCCGCTTTTGTGTCCCAAGTATTCTCGCTGAAGCTAGGACTTGATCCTCGCACCGATTTTGCAAATCAACCCGAGTCTCGGCAAGAACGGGTATCAGCGGTCTTATGTCATCCTTCATGTGCATCTCGGGTTTTAGACCGATACCCACCTTGAGGGCTACTGGCTATGTATCTTGGCAGAGAATAAATTGCACCAATCAAAAATATTGACAAAAATTGGCCCACATTCGGGGTGGTGCACCACCTCGAAGCAGTCCGCAAAAGCTCGAGCGCTAGTGGCTGGCTCCATAGAGGGCATTTCCGGCATTAAGCTCGGCTAAACTTCTTCAAACTTCTTTGAACCAAGGTGATTTACGACACCTCGGATACAATCCCGCGTTGGAGCTCGGATACATAGTCCGGCGTTGGAGCTCGGATACGGTCCGGTGTTGGCGCTCGGATACATAGTCCGGCGTTAGAGCTGGGAAGCAGTCCGACATTGGTGCTCGGCTACAAAAGATACCTCGAATGCAGTCCGGCGTTGGAGCTCTCGGGACGCAGAGGACGCCACTGCCGGGAACAACATCAAACCCGAGGTGTAGCATAAAAATAACAAGGCATTGATAAAGTCCGAAACATAAAGGGGCTCCTCGGATGCAGACATGTAAACTCGTCGAATGCATTTCGCGATCCTCAAGATCGAAGATGAGAAGATTTGTTGAACCAGTTTTCAAGACCGACGATCAAGATGAAGAACGGTTCGAAGAATCGAGGAGCGCCCCTAAACTTGAAGACCGGATCAGGGGCTCTCGACGGTGTCCTGGACTAGGGGTACTCACCACGTCATCTCCCGATCTATTAGATTGGGCCGAGGACCCCCATGGCCGTATACTCATGGGCCAGTCCGGACAGCTGCCGCATACAAGGAAGATTCCGCAAGACTTGGCGATCAAGACAAGGACTCCTCCCCCGCCGGTGTATTCGACTAGGAATCTTGTTATCCTAGGCCTCTGGTGCATTATATAAACCGAGGCCAGGCTATTCGATAGAGATATACAACAATCATGCCATAGGCTAGCTTCTAGGGTTTAGCCTCCCTCATCTCGTGGTAGATCTACTCTTGTACTACCCATATCATCAATATTAATCAAGCAGGAGTAGGGTTTTACCTCCATCAAGAGGGCCCGAACCTGGGTAAAAACATCATGTCCCTTGTCTCCTGTTACCATCCGCCTAGACGCACAGTTAGGGACCCCCTACCCGAGATCCGCCGGTTTTGACACCGAGACTCTCCATCATCTCCGACGCTAGAGAGTTCCCCGAAGATGAAGATAGTTGGGGGAGATCGTCGGCCGCACTGCAGCGCATGATTTAATATGATTCCCACAATTCATAGAAGATTGGATGTGTGTAGAGCATCCTTAAATACTTACGATTCGGCTAGTGGCTTGGCCCTGGGGCGATGCTTGGGGATGGCTTCGGCGTCCGAATCCGAGCCATCCGAGAGGGATATCTTCCCCCTCTTGGACGCCTCTGCCTCCGAATCTACGGAGGCCTCCCTCTTCTTCCTGTTGTGAGGAGGGTCATATTCTTCCTCCTCCTCTCCGTCTTCGTCTCCCTCATGGGAGGAGGGAGCCTCGGCCCCTCCAGAAGTCGCGTCCGAAGTACCTTTATGGTGGAGGCCGCTTTCGGCCTCCTTGCTTTTCTTCTTTTTGTCCTTCTTCACCGGCGCCTGGTATAGCGCCGGGACCAGCATCCGCATTAGTAGAGGATGATAAGTCTCCGTCGTATCTATAATTTTTTATTGTTCCATGCCAATATTCTACAACTTCCATATACTTTTGGCAACTTTTTATACTATTTTTGGGACTAACATATTGATCCAGTCCCAGTGTCAGTTCCTGTCTGTTGCATGTTTTTGGTTTCGCAGAATATCCATATCAAACAGAGTCCAAACGGGATAAAAATGGACAGAGCTTATTTTTGGAATATTTGGAAAATCTGGGAGAAAGATGAATCTGAAACGGTGTCCGAGGTGGCCACAAGGCAGGGGCCCACGCCAAAGATTCAGAGGGCGTGCCCCCACCCTCGTGGGCCACCCGTAAGGCGGTTGATGCCCTTCTTCGCCGCAAGAAAGCTAATTTTGGTGAGAAAAATCACGGTGAAGGTTTCAGTCCAATCGGAGTTACGGATCTTCTGATATAAAAGAAAGCGGTGAAAAGGCGCAGTAATGTAACGCGAAACAGAGAGAGACCAAGAAATAGATCCAATCTCGGAGGGGCTCTCACCCCTCCCAAGCCATGGAGGCCAAGGACCAGAGGGGAAACCCTTCTCCCATCTAGGGAGGGGGTCAAGGAAGAAGAAGACGAAGGGGCCCCCTCTCCCCTTCTCTTCCGGTGGCGCCGGAACGCCAACGTGGCCATCATCAACACCGCAATATTCACCAACAACTTCACCGCCATCATCACCAACTCTTCCCCCTTCTATGCAGTGGTGTAACTTCTCTCTTACCCGCTGTAATCTCTACTTAAACATGGTGCTCAACGCAATATATTATTTCCCAATGATGTATGGCTATCCTACGATGTTTGAGTAGATTTGTTTTGTCCTATGGGCTATTTGATGATCAAGATTGGTTTGAGTTGCATGTTTTATTATTGGTGTTGTCCTATGGTGCTCTCCGTGTCGCACAAGCGTGAGGGATCCCCGCTGTAGGGTTTGCAATATGTTCATGATTTGCTTATGGTGGGTGGCGTAAGTGACAGAAGCACAGACCCGAGTAAGTAGGTTGTTTGCGTATGGGATAAAGAGGACTTGATACATGCTTTCTAGAGTTCCAATCATAAGTGCATATGATCCAAGTAGAGAAAGTATGTTAGCTTATGCCTCTCCCTCAAATAAAATTACAATAATGATTACCGGTCTAGTTATCGACTGCCTAGGGACAAATAACTTTCTCATGACAACAAGCTCTCTACTAAAACTAATCTAGTTGTGTCTTTATCTAAACATCCCCTAGCTTTTATTTACGCGCTCTTTATTTTCTTGCAAACCTATCCAACAACACCTACAAAGTACTTCTAGTTTCATACTTGTTTCCGGTAAAGCGAATGTCAAGTGTGCGTAGAGTTGTATCGGTGGTCGATAGAACTTGAGGGAATATTTGTTCTACCTTTAGCTCCTCGTTGGGTTCGACACTCTTACTTATCGAAAGAGGCTACAATTGATCCCCTATACTTGTGGGTTATCAAGACCTTTTTCTGGCGCCGTTGTCGGGGAGTCATAGCGTGGGGTGAATATTCTCGTGTGTGCTTGTTTGCTTTATCACTAAGTAATTTTTCTTTGCTGTTCTTAGTTGTTCTCTATCCTTAGTTATGGATATGGAACACGAAATACCAAAAAAATTAGGTGTACTTGTTGCTCATGGAGATGGGGAACCTCCTAAAACCCTCGATGCTGGTTATGTGAAAGATATTACGTACTACTTTAATAATCCTGAGAAAACCCCATTCAATTATGTAAAGGGAGTAATGTTGGATCAACGTGAATACTTTAGGAATTACCGCTTGACACAAAAAGGGAAACTATTATGGGATCAAATTAATATATTGAAGTGGTATGCTAGACAACTATGCTTGGAATATGATTATACTTGTTGCTCTAGGATGAGGGCTCCACACCTTCCCTTTTCATGCAAATTTAATGATAATAAAATCTTAGCTTCTTATGCTAATGGTATATATGATTACTATGATGTGGAGCAAATAGAAGAATTTGTTGCTTTTATGGGTGCTTATGAAATTGAATCTATGTTTAAAGAGTTTGAAGATTTTGATGATGCTGCTTATAGAACTGAAAATTTAGCTATCCTCAAATATTGTTATGAGAATTATGAATACAATGCCGATATTAATGCACTTATTAAGAAAGTCTCCGCTGTCGAAGAAGAGATTAATATTTTGCAGGAATCTATGGAAGAAGAAATTGATGAAACTGTGAGCTCATTGGATGAAAAAGATGATGAGGAGAGCGAAGAACAAAAGGAGGAAGGGCGGATTAGCTACCCGTGCCCACCTTCTAATGAGAGTAACCCTCCAACTCATACATTGTTTAATTTCGCTTCGTGCTTACCGAAGGATGATTGCTATGATGACTGTTATGATCCCTTGAATTCCTCTGAAATATCCCTTTTTGATGAACTTGATGCTTGTTATGCTTGTGGCCAAGATGCCAATATAAATTATGCTTATGGAGATGAACTTGCTATAGTTCCTTATGATAAACATGAAATTGTTGCTATTGCACCCACGCATGATAGTCCTATTATCTTTTTGAATTCTCCCGATTATACTATATCGGAGAAGTTTGCACTTATTAAGGATTATATTGATGGGTTGCCTTATACCGTTGCACATGAAGATTTTGATAGATATAATATGCATGTGCTTGCTGCTCCTACTTGCAATTATTATGAGAGAGGAACTATATCTCCACCTCTCTATGTTTCCAACATGATAAAATTGCAAGAAACTGTTTATACTATGCATTAGCCTTTACTTTGTGTGCATGAATTGTTCTTTTATGACATGCCGATGCATAGGAAGAGAGTTAGACTTTGTCATTACATGATATATGTTTCTTTGTGCTCACTACTAAATTACAAATCATTGCTAATTAAAATGGGCTTTGATATACCTTGGGATCCGGGTGGATTCGCTACTTGAGCACTATATGCCTAGCTTAATGGCTTTAAAGAAAGCGCTGCCAGGGAGACAACCCGGAAGTTTTAGAGAGTCATTTATTTCTGTTGAGTGCTTTCTTATAGTTTAAAAACAACAAAAATAAAGAGGGGAACCCAAAACTTTTTCAAAAAGAAAAGTGAAAGTGAGAAAGACAAGCATTGTTGAAGTGGGAGAGCTCCTTGAAGTTTGTTCATGCTCACGGCAACTTTGTGAATCTTGATTACAGAAACTTTTCAACAAAAATAATTATCCCCTTGTACAATTCCATTGTATTATAAAAATAATGTGCCAAGGTTTGCCTTTAGGATGTTTACAATACTTGTTGGTTTGTATGGTGCAGGACAGAAACTTTGGCTGTAGTGCGCGATTTTTAAGTTTTTACTGGAACTTCAAATGGTTCTGATTCTTTTTGCATTGTCCTTTTGTACAAATTTTTTATTGTTCCTAATTTTGGAAGAATTTTTCAAGTATCAGAAGTATGGTGAATGTTCAGATTATTACAAACTGTTCTGTTTTAGACAGACTCTGTTTTAGACAGACTCTGTTTTTGATGCATAGTTTACTTGTTTTGATGAAACTATCAATTCATATCAGTAGATTAAGCCATGAAAAAGTTATATTACAGTAGACACAATGAAAAAATAAAATATGAATTGGTTTGCAATAGTACTTAGAGTGGTGATTTGCTTTATTATACTAACGAATCTTACCGAGTTTTTTGTTGAAGTTTTGTGTGGATGAAGTGTTCGACGGTCGAGAAGGTTTCGATGTGAGAAGAAGGAAGAGAGGCAAGAGCTCAAGCTTGGGGATTCCCGAGGCACCCCAAGTAAATATTCAAGGAGACTCAAGCGTCTAAGCTTGGGGATGCCCCGGAAGGCATCCCCTCTTTCTTCAACAAGTATCGGTATGTTTTAGGATTCGTTTCATTCATGTGATATGTACAAATCTTGGAGCGTCTTTTGCATTTAGTTTTCATTTTTCTTTTATGCACCATGCTGGTATGAGATGGTCCTTGGTTGATTTATAGAATGCTCTTTGAAATTCACTTATATCTTTTGAGTATGGCTTTATAGAATGCTTCATGTGCTTCACTTATATCATTTGAAGTTTGGATTGCCTGTTTCTCTTCACTTAGACAACCGCCATTTGTAGAATGCTCTTTTGCTTCACTTATAATTGTTAGATCATGGGTATATCTTTTGTAGAAAGAATTAAACTCTCGTGCTTCACTTATATCTATTTAGAGAGATGACAGGAATTGGTCATTCACATGGTTAGTCATAAAATCCTACATAAACTTGTAGATCGCTGAATATGATATGTTTGATTCCTTGCAATAGTTTTGCGATATAAAGATGGTGATATTAGAGTCATGCTAGTGGGTAGTTGTGGATTGAGAAATACTTGTGTTGAGGTTTGCAAGTCCCATAGCATGCACGTATGGTGAACCGTTATGTAACGAAGTCGGAGCATGAGGTGTTTATTGATTGTCTTCCTTATGAGTGGCAGTCGGGGACGAGCGATGGTCTTTTCCTACCAATCTACCCCCCTAGGAGCATGCGCGTAGTACTTTGTTTCAATGACTAATAGATTTTTGCAATAAGTATGTGAGTTCTTTATGACTAATGTTGAGTCCATGGGTTATACGCACTCTCACCCTTCCATCATTGCTAGCCTCTTGATGCACCGTGCATTGCCCTTTCTCACCTCGAGAGTTGGTGCAAACTTCACGGTGCACCCAAACCCCATGATACGATACGCTCTATCACACATAAACCTCCTTATATCTTCCTCAAAACAGCCACCATACCTACCTATTATGGCATTTCCATAGCCATTCGAGATATATTGCCATGCAACTTCCATCATCATCATATACATGACCTGAGCATTTATTGTCATATTGCTTTGCATGATCGTAAGATAGCTGGCATGATGTTTTCATGGCTTGTCCGTATTTTATGTCATTGCTACGCTAGATCATTGCACATCCCGGTACACCGCCGGAGGCATTCATATAGAGTCATATCTTTGTTCTAGATATCGAGTTGTAATATTGAGTTGTAAGTAAATAAAAGTGTGATGATGATCATTATTAGAGCATTGCCCCAGTGAGGAAAGGATGATGGAGACTATGATTCCCCCACAAGTTGGGATGAGACTCCGGACGAAAAAATATAAAAAAATTAAAAAGGCCAAAGAAGCCCACAAAAAAAGAGAAAAAAAATAGAAAACAAAAAAATGAGAGAAAAAGAGAGAAGGGGAAATGTTACTATCCTTTTACCACACTTGTGTTTCAAAGTAGCACCATGTTCATCATATAAAGAGTCTCTTGAGTTATCACTTTCATATACTAGTGGGAATTTTCATTATAGAACTTGGCTTGTATATTCCAACGATGGGCCTCCTCAAATGCCCTAGGTATTCATGAGCAAGCAAGTTGGATGCACGCCCACTTAGTTTCAGTTTGAGCTTTCATATACTTATAGCTCTAGTGCATCCGTTGCAAGGCAATCCCTACTCCTCACATTGACATCAATTGATGGGCATCTCCATAGCCCGTTGATTAGCCTAGTTGATGTGAGACTTTCTCCTTTTTTGTCTTCTCCACACAACCTCCACCATCATATTCTATTCCACCTATAGTGCTATGTCCATGGCTCACGCTCATGTATTTGCGTGAAAGTTGAAAAGGTTTGAAGAAACGTAAAAAGTATGAAACAATTGCTTGGCTTATCATCGGGGTTGTGCATGATGTGAATATTTTGTGTCGTGAAGATGGAGCATAGCCAGACTATATGATTTTGTAGGGATGAGCTTTCTTTGGCTATGTTATTTCAATAAGACATAACTGCTTGGTTTGTGTGCTTGAAGTATTATTGTTTTTATGTCAAATGATAGACTATTGCTTTGAATCACTCGTGTCTTAATATTCATGCCATGCTTAGATACATGATCAAGATTATGCTAGGTAGCATTCCACATCAAAAATTATCTTTTTTATCATTTACCTACTCGAGGACGAGCAGGAATTAAGCTTGGGGATGCAGATACGTCTCCGTCGTATCTATAATTTTTGATTGTTCCATGCCAATATTCTACAACTTCCATATACTTTTTGGCAACTTTTTATACTATTTTTAGGACTAACATATTGATCCAGTGCCCAGTGCCAGTTCCTGTCTGTTGCATGTTTTTGGTTTCGCAGAATATCCATATCAAACGGAGTCCAAACGGGATAAAAACGGACGGAGCTTATTTTTGGAATATTTGGAAAATCTGGGAGAAAGATCAACGCGAAACGGTGTCCGAGGTGGCCACGAGGCAGGGGCCCATGCCTGTACCAGAGGGCGCTACCACCCTCGTGAGCCACCCAGAAGGCGGTTGATGCCCTTCTTCGCCTCAAGAAAGCTAATTTTTGGAAAAAAAAATCACGGCGAAGGTTTCAGTCCAATCGGAGTTACGGATTTCCGGATATAAAAGAAACGGTGAAAAGGCAGCAGAATAGAACGCAGAAATAGAGAGAGACCAAGAAATAGATCCAATCTCGGAGGGGCTCTCGCGCCTCCCAAGCCATGGAGGCCAAGGACCAGAGGGGAAACCCTTCTCCCATCTAGGGAGGGGGTCAAGGAAGAAGAAGACGAAGGGGCCCCCTCTCCCCTTCTCTTCCGGGTAAGCCGAACGCCGCCGTGGCCATCATCATCACCGCAATCTTCACCAACAACTTCACCGCCATCATCGCCAACTCTTCCCCCCTCTATGCAGCGGTGTAACTTCTCTCTTACCCGCTGTAATCTCTACTTAAACATGGTGCTCAACACTATATATTATTTCCCAATGATGTATGGCTATCCTATGATGTTTGAGTAGATCTATTTTTTCCTATGGGCTATTTGATGATCAAGATTGGTTTGAGTTGCATGTTTTATTATTGGTGTTGTCCGATGGTGCTCTCCGTGTCGCGCAAGCGTGAGGGATCCCCGCTGTAGGGTTTGCAATATGTTCATGATTTGCTTATGGTGGGTGGCGTGAGTGACAGAAGCACATACCCGAGTAAGTAGGTTGTTTGTGTATGGGATAAAGAGGACTTGATACTTTAATGCTATGGTTGGGTTTTACCTTAATGATCTTTAGTAGTTGCGGATGCTTGCTAGAGTTCCAATCATAAGTGCATATGATCCAAGTAGAGAAAGTATGTTAGCTTATGCCTCTCCCTCAAATAAAATTGCAATAATGATACCAGTCTAGTTATCGATTTCCTAGGGACAAATAACTTTCTCGTGACAACAAGCTCTCTACTAAAACTAATTTAGTTGTGTCTTTATCTAAACAGCCCCTAGATTTTATTTACGCGCTCTTTATTTTCTTGCAAACCTATCCAACAACACCTACAAAGTACTTCTAGTTTCATACTTGTTTCTGGTAAAGCGAACGTCAAGTGTGCGTAGAGTTGTATCGGTGGTCGATAGAACTTGAGGGAATATTTGTTCTACCTTTAGCTCCCCGTTGGGTTAGACACTCTTACTAATCGAAAGAGGCTACAATTGATCCCCTATACTTGTGGGTTATCAGAGGGTCAGCTGGGTTTTCAGGCAGTGGAGCTAGACATCTAATCCGCTCCGCCTTCTTTGTCCACCCCTGTTTAGAGGATGGAATTATCAGTGCACTCCTTTGATTAATGAACTAAGATATGTTCGGAAATTTAACACTTACCGGGGTGGCCGGATGATTGCAGTCAAGGCCTATGTCCTCGGACGTCTTCGGCCTCGACTTCTGAGCCTTGAAGAGCAGCTCCCAGATCTCTTTGTGCATTATGCCAAAGAATCGCTGCAGGGTCCGTGGCCCTTCTAGATTGAATTCCCACATACGGAGAGGTCATCGCTGGCAGGGAAGGGTTCAGCGGACGAGGATCACCTCGATCACGTCAGTAAGGCTGATGTCCTTCTCTATGCTACTTTTGATGCGCTTTTGCAGCATCAACACCTCATCGGACGAACCCTAGTCCAAACCCTTTTTGGTCCACGACGCGAACCGCAACGGGGGTCCGGATCTGAATGCGGGAGCGGCCGCCCATTTGGTGCCGCGGGGTTCGGTGATGTAGAACCACTCCTGCTGCCATATCTTGACAGTCTCCACGAAAGCCCCCTTGGGCCAGGTAATGTTGGGGAGCTTTCTCACCATGGCACCGCCACAATCTGCGTGCTGCCCGTCGACCACCTTCGGCTTCACATTGAAGGCCTTGAGCCGCAGGCCGAAGTGTGGGGGGATGCGGAGGAATGCCTCACACACGACGATGAACGCTGAGATGTGGAGGAAGGAGTTCAGGGCTAGATCGTGAAAATATAGTCCGTAATAGAACATGAGACCACGAACAAAGGGTTGAAGGGGAAACCCTAGTCCGTGAAGGAAGCGGTGGATGAATATCACCCTTTCGCCGGGCTCCGAAGTGGGGATGATCTGCTTCGGGACAGGGAGCATGTGCGTGATTTCCGCAGTCAAGTACCTCGCCTCCTAGAGCTCCTTGACGTCCCCCTCCGTCACGGAGGAGGCCGTCCACTTGCCTTGAGAACCGGATCTGGCCATGGCCGGAGAAGTTGGTGGTGGTGCGAAAGATTGTAACTTGGGCGCTGGAGCTCGAGGATGGGAAGGCTGAGGAAGAAGGCGTGGGGTAAAAAGATGGATCTTTATCTGTTTATATAGGCCGTGAATATCAAGCGCCCCCCTCAAGTCTTAAAGCTCGCCTATTCACAAGGGGTCGTGCGAATGGCACGGTTGGATTACCCAAAGCCCGTATTGATGGGAATCCCGCAATAAGGGGACACGATCTCTGCTTTGACGACACGTGTCACTAGAGGCGGCCTCTCGAAACGCGAAGCGGGAGGCCAAAAATGGTTCGAAATAATGAAGAGGCCAGACGTAGCATTTCATCGAAAAAGTTGTCAATGGACATACCTTATTTTGGTTAAGTATTGTGCCTTTGTGGTTAAGGGTTGTAACTGTTATATAGAGCCGGATATAGTTCTTTTGTTCAACTGCTTTGGAGTATTCGGAGGAGGAACCCGCCTTGCAATGCCGAAGACAATCTGTGCGCTGGACACAACGTCATTGAAGCCTCATTCAGGGGCTACTGAGGGAGTCCTGGATTATGGGGCGTCTGGGCTATGTGACATGGGCCGGACTGATGGGCCGTGAAGATACAAGATAGAAGGCCACCCCCCGTGTCCGGATGGGACTCTCCTTTGCGTCAATGGAAAGTGAGGGAGTCCCGGATTAGGGGGTGTCCGGATAGCCGAGCTATCACCGTTGGCCGGACTCCTGGACTATGAAGATACAAGATTGAAGACTTCGTCCCGTGTCCGGATGGGACTTTCCTTGGCATGGAAGGCAAGCTTGGCGATGCGGATATGTAGATCTCCTACCATTGTAACCGACTCAGGTAACCCTAACCTATCCGGTGTCTATATAAACCGGAGGGTTTTAGTCCATAGGACGAACAACAATCATACTATAGGCTAGCTTCTAGGGTTTAGCCTCTACGATCTCGTGGTAGATCTACTCTTGTACTACCCATATCATCAATATTAATCAAGCAGGAGTAGGGTATTACCTCCATCGAGAGGGCCCGAACCTGGGTAAAACATCGTGTCCCTTGTCTCCTGTTACCATCCGCCTAGACGCACGATTCGGAACCCCTACCGAGATCCGCTGGTTTTGACACCGACATTGGTGCTTTCATTGAGAGTTCCTTCCGTGCGCCGTCGCCGTGAAGGATGCCTCATCCCGCCTTTAAAGACGATACTATCGCCAAAGGAGCCTTGGCCACCGCCGAACTCTCCGGCTAGGTGGTTTTCTTATGACCGCCCGTTCGGCCGCTACCGACGATGACTTCTCGAGTCATCGAAACCAATCTTCATGTTAATTCGGAACTTGCCGAACAGTTAGATCCGATCGAGCTCTCCTCCGTAAACGAGCTCTTGGATCGCATCCCCGCCCTGGGAGTCGCCACAAACTACGACCAGATTGGGCCTAAAACCGATCTGAGAGATATCAACTCTCCCCAAGCTACCCATCATGTTGCTGTGATAGAGGAGCAATGCGGCGATTCTTCTTCTATCTTAAGGACTAGCTACGTCCGGATTCCCGATCCCTCCATGCCGGATTCCCGCAGAGGGACGGATGTCGATCAAGCCCTGAACTTAAAGTCAGGCAGCGGGTTGGACTCATTGGATAGCATTCAAAAATCCAAACTTTCGAGTTCGGAAACTTCTCAGCCCCTGGGTCTTAAATTGGACAGGGTTCCGGATCTAGTTCCACCCGCCCACCCAAACATTAGCGAACTATCCCGAATTCGGCAAGAGCCAACTGAAACAGTACATCATTACTGGGCCAGATTCCTCCTGGTTATGGACAGTATAAAGGACTGCCGAGAGGAGGACGCGATCTCACTTTTTTGCAATAATTGCACGGACAAAGGAATCCTAAACGCCATAAGTCGTCGTGAAATTTCACGCTTGGATGACTTGGTGACCATAGTACAAAAAAATCTGTGCGATGGAGAGTGCTTGGAAAACCGAAAGTCAATTTTGGGATAATCCGGCCCCGAATACATCCCTAGTCCGGAATAAAAGGGTGCATCATCACCAAGCACCTGGATTAAATATCAAAAAACAAGAACCCCCAAAAGGGTACGGAACCGTACTGGAGGGTTGGCTAAACGGACCCTGCAAAATTCATAGCACAAAGGGCGCCACTCCAACTCATAGCCTTCGAGCATGTTGGATACTACGGCAGGTGGCCAAAAGTGGCGAAGAGCTTCTAGCTTCAGAATCCAAGCCCAGCAATACCAGTACGGTGTTAACAGTCTTCGAGACTTTCGCATCAAATAACATTCGGAAACTTGAACACTCCATAACCTTGCGAAGTCTACCAAGTAGCAACAATACATCCATGGAGTGACACGGCTATTACCTTTAATGCCAAGCGATTTAACCCAAATTCGAACAGCCAGAGCACCGGCCGCATTGGTTCTCGGCCCAATCGTGGGACGGCTTTAAGCCTTACAAAGGTACTCATGGATGGCGGCAGCGGACTGAACCTCATCTACGAGGAAACCCTCCGAAAAATGGAAATAGACTGGAACCGCATTGAGCGAAGCAGCACAACCTTTAGAGGAATAATCCCTAACCGGGAAGCATGCTGCACTGGAAAAATCACACTGGACGTAGTGTTCGGCTCGCTGGACAATTACAGGTCCGAGGAGGACACATTTCAAGTGGCCCCATTCAGTAGCGGATATCATGCTTTATTGGGGCGAGAGGCATTCACAATTTTTCAAGCTATACCCCATTATGGGTACATGAAGCTTAAAATGCCCGGACCTAACGAAATCATCACTCTCGCTAGTGATCCGAACATAGCACTCGCTACCGAAAACAAGACAGCGGCACTAGCCCTCGAGGCACTATCCGAAGCCCTAGCAGCCGAGGAACTCACTGCGATGCGCTCCACGGTGAACAGGGACGATGTGATACTTGATAAAAGATCCAAGTCCACCTCTTTTAAACCAGCGGATGAAATAGTCAAATTCCAAGTCCACCCAACGGACCCTACAAAGACGGCCTCCATTGGGGCACAATTAAACCCTGATGTAGACGCCTACTACGAGAATTTCTACGAGAAAAATCGACATTTTGCACGGCACCCTTCGGACATGCCAGAATCCCACGTCGGTGGCCGAAAGCACAGCCTAAATAACCTAAAAGGATTCAAGCCAGTCAAACAGGCTCTTCGGCGTTTTTCCGAACCCAAGAGACAGGCCATGGGAGAAGAGCTAGCCAAACTTCTGGAAGCCGGATTCATCCGAGATATAAAACATCCGGACTGGCTAGCGATGTCGTGGTTCTAAGTCTGACAGTAGAATGGGGGGTAGGTATGGAGAGGCAAGATCCTAGCTATGGAGTAGTTGTATACGCAAGGGATTTACGAGTTCAGGCCCTTCTCGGAGGAAGTAATAGCCCCACGCCTCGGAGCCCGGAGGCGGTCGATCGGATTATATGCGTATGTGTTAGGGTGCGAACCCTTCTACCCGTGGAGGGGGGGTGGCTTATATAGAGTGTGCCAGACCCCAGCCAGCCCACGAAAGCGTAGGGTTTAAGGTGCGTTAAGGCTAGGCGCCATCGGTAACGCCTTACATAAAGTGTCATTATGATCATAAAGAATATTTAACTACTGCACCGCTTTGGGCACCGAGTGGCTCTTGGACTCTGGTGGTCGAAAGTGGGTCTTCATGGTCGAAAGTGTCTTTGAATCGCCGAGTGGAAACCTACCAGGTCGATCGAAGGCCGCTTCTCTTGCGAAAGTGTCCTTGTGGAGCGTACCTTTGGGCAGGTCTATGACCCTACCCTGTGTACATGACTTCATCATTAGCCCCCGAATGGATCGAGGTTTGAGTGAGGAAGGAGTTGATAATCTCTCCGACCTGTTCTTCGTGTTGCGAGTGTGTCTTACTCTGGATCAACGACCTTTTAGTGATGGCATCAACTTCTCTTTCAGTCTCCTTGATCCATTCTTCACGTTTTGTCGAGTGAACTCTGTGGACTTGAGGATTTCCGAGCGACGGATCGGGGGAAATCTGCTATCTGACGGGTTGCTCCGCGGTTAGCGGATTTCACGGGATCTGAATTTTGGGAAGCGCACGAAGCGGAGAAAACTGCGGTACTCGGATGGGATAAGACGATGACGCCTCGATCTTCACGCGGCCTTTTTTCGCCCACGTATCGGCGTCTCGCTATTCGCGGATTTGACGGGATTGCCTAGGCCTACCGGGTCAGCCACCGGAAGCGGCCCCATATAAAGCGTCGGACAGGGTATTTTGAACAGTGCGACCTCAATCTTCTCCTCCCTCCGCCTCCAAACCTTCTCGCTGCGCTCTTAGCCTGTCCAGCGCTGCAGCTCAGTACTTGCTTCGCCGGTGACCATGGTGAAGGAGAAGACCGCAGCCCTGGAACGGGTGAAGAAGGCGGCGGCGAAGGCTAAGGGGAGAGCGCCCAGTCGGGGCGGATCCTCTTCGCGGTCCAAACTGTCGCAAGGCTGAGTCCAAGGAGACTGGATCCGCTCGACCATCACCGAGAAGGACCTCACAGATCTGGCCAACGAAGGACTGATCCCCCATGGGTCGGCGAGGCTTCCGGGAACGGAGTGGCAACCGCAGCCTGAAGAGGGTGAGTGCGTTCTCCTGGCCACCCACGTAGATCGGGATTTTCTCCGCCAATCAATCCTTTTTTCCGGGGTTTCTGAACTTTTGGAGCGCAACTCCATCATTTCACTCCCAACTCCATTGTCTACCTTGCTGCTTTCATTTCGTTATGCGAAAACTTCTTGGGTTGTCGATCAGACCGGGGTCTCTTCAAGCACATATTCACCGTCGCTCTCAGACGGTGAAGAAAACGAACCCGAATGATGAGAGAACCCAAGTAATCCAGATGTGTGGGGACTCGGGGTCCAAATGAGGGGAAGAGCGCCTTTCGTGCTATGACTCTCCTCGACTCGGTTAGAGGGTGGCGATCGACCGTTCTCTTGCCAAGACCAGCCGACGTCAGGCGGTCGACCGGGCTCCCTCCTTTCTCCATGAGTCGAGTGAACAAGCCATCTTCCTGAAGGTGTTACCAGAGGAGAAGGCCCAAGTAAAATTGCTGATGGAGCGCGTAGTCCAGCTCATTCGCGACGGGTGACCGGCATGGATCTCCTGGAGGTTTTCCTCCGACGGGCGTATTCAGCCACTCCAATACCGAGGTCATCCGATGTGGATGTACTCTGCAGTACGGATGATACCACTCGGGTCCATCCGGAGGAGGTCGATGACGCCATCAGCTGGAGAAGTGGATGACTGCCATCACAGGAAACAAAGATAACCCTCGCGGAGCTAGGAGGATTCCAGCACTCGACCAGACTTACGAAGTAGACAAGGTACAACCACTTATCTTCGACTGTGATTCGGCTGCATCCATTATGTTTAGATGCCAATTCGTCGACTGCTTTTCGCCTTATTTTGTTGTCTTCTAGGTCACCACTGAGATGTACTCGATGCCCAACGGGGCGCAGGAAACAGTCGAAGAAGAAGAAGGAAGTGGAGGTGAAAGTCGCAGGAATGGGAGTCCAACGGCGAGGAGGATGAGGTGGATGACAGCTACGATGAAGAGGAGGAGGAGGAGGAAGAGGAGGAAGACGTCGATCCTCCTCGCTCGGAGGGAAGGTCCAAGTTGACGATGACCCGCGGCCGGGACGGTAAAGCTGTTGTGCCCACTGGGCAGTCGACGAAGCGACCTAGGACAACTTCCCCTGCACCGACTGAGAAACCGCCGAAGCAACCTCGAGCAACGTCGTCAAAGCCGGCGAAGGCCCTGCCCAAGATGCGGATGGTCATCCCCACCATCTCCGGGTAACCAACAAAACCTTGTATTTCCTTATTCAACATGAGTGAACTTTTGGTCGACTTGATGACTGATCAGCCGATTCTTGAAATCTCCAGTGCCGCTACCTCCGAGACTTCAGCCAAGCACGAAGATCAGGAAATGGAGGATGCTACCACCTCCAACCTTGGTATGATCTCTGAGGTTTCGCTTTTAGTCGACTGGAGCCTTTAGTCGATTGGACTTCCATGTTTACTTTTGAATCTTTCTTGTAGTTCCGCCTCATGTCATTGATCTCCCCGATGATGACGAGGAAGCGCCATTGAGGAAGAGGAAGAACAAGAGAGTGCCTGCTGGCAAGGCTACTCCAGTCGCGGCGATTCCTGAGACGCTGGTTTCTGAGGGAGGCAACCCCACTCGGGCTTCTGTGTCTTTCGCTGTACCGTTGACAAGTGCCCGACCCACTTCGTCGACTGCTGATCCACCATCTCTCTTTTCTATACACCACGTCCCGGAAGACCAAGTGAGTGCTACTAAGGAGGCCATACGCCAGGCAGGGATCATGATGGAGCAAGTGAAAGCGGTCCGAGAGGCTAGCTAGGCGGCCTATGATGCTAGTTCAGCTCTCCAGAGCAATGTCCAAGTAAGTCGATCGTTGCTTGCTTTGTTAGGATATGCTACCAAACTGCTTCCTTCCGAGATTTCCATATCTGTACACCCACCGGGTGGGTGTGTCGATTGAATTTTTGTGGGGGCACGCCGAGTGCACCCACCGGTGTAGTCCCCGAGACTATGGTCGATCGCGAGCGATCGGCTATAGTCTTTTGCTGTGAACTTCTTCACTCGACCGGACGGACCAAGTCGAATGGAACCAGAAACCGGTGGGGGCACGCTGAGTGCACCCACTGGGTGTAGTCCCCGAGACTATGGTCGACTGCGTGCAGTCGACTATAGTCTAAAGAACTGTGTGTTGTTGTTTTTTTTCTTATCGCGGCTGACCGCTGAAACATAACCTTTTTGCCTCGTTTGGTCGACTGGTCGAACCAAATTGGTAAAACCAGTGGGGGCACGCTGAGTGCACCCGCTAGGTGTAGTCCCCGAGACTACTGTCGAATATTTTGATTCGACTGTAGTCTTAGAAATGCTACTATTTTTCCTTAATCACTCGGAAGTGATCTGTCTTTCATGTCCTTCGTTGGTTGACTCTTTGTAGAAATCTTGCAAGCTTGTGGCTCGCTATACAGAGCTAGAGAACAAACAGATCCAGCTCAACCTCGATTTGAAGCTTGCTCAGGAGAATTTGCAGAAGGCAAAGGATGAAGCAAATGGTATGGCTGGTGAGAACTTTTGATGGCTGCCTTTGTTTTTTTGTTCATTCTCAACTCTGTTCTCATTGTTGCTTTGCAGATAAACTGGAAGAAACTTTGAAGAAGAAGGACCTTGACCTTGCAGAGAGCGTATATGACTTTGGAGAAAACAAAGCTCATTGAAGAGAAGCTTGCCTCAGTCGACAAACTTGAAGATGAAAAGTTGTTGAAAGCCGCTCTTGACGCTGACTAACAAGGAAGTTAGTCGATCAAGAACGACAAGATTGCTCTGTCGGACAAGGCTGGCCAATCGCGGGAAGCGAAATGACTGGAGATTTATCTTGGAGGGATCGCCAAGAAGTCGCTTTCTCATGCTTGAAGGTAATCTCTTTTACCCGACTGTCTTGCTATCACCGCTCATCACATGATCGTTATTTTGAGTCCGAGCTGTGTTTTCAGAATTCTGTCAAAACTTGAAGAAGAAACCGGTCAGTGGAAACCAGCTTGGACCCCATCAACTCTCCCGTGAAGGACGGTTGCTATGAATGTGCTCCGATCGAGTCTCGCGTTGCTAGCGTGGTGGATTATCTTGCTCGACCGAAAGTTGTAGTGTCGCGGATCGACTCGACTCTCCGCCGCATCGACGCCAGAATGACCTTGAATCCACGATGACTCGACTGAATGAGATGCCAAGTCGAGTGCAAGAATGGAAAAGTCTTCGCGCCGTGTGGTGCTGATGTTGCTCTATCTCTGGTTCGTGTCCACTGCAAGGAAGCGCAAGAGGACAAGCTGGTGTCTCTCAAGGTTGCCAACACCAGGAAGCACGACTTCAGATCTTTCATGGAGACTTTCATCGCTGATGCTACCCGTATTGCCGATGGAATCGACCTCGACCAGTTTGTTGCACCTTCCAGTCCTCCGACGGAGGAGTAAAAAACTTCTAAGTCCCACCTTAAATTTGCCTCGGAATGCCGAGTGGTTTTTGTAACCGATAAACTTTAACAGGCTTAATGCCTGAGCACCTTTGGATCCGTAGGACGTTTATCCGAACTTGATTTATCCTTTAACATGCTTTGTTTGCCTTCGAGAGAACTTTGTTCCTCATTCGGAAGATATTTCGTTGGAACTCCAGTCAACTCGTCCTTCATCTATCCTGCAGGTAAAGATGGAACACAGACTGCGACTGACCTCGTCGTCCTTGCGGATTGGGATGAACCGCACGTTGTACTTGTGGCGAAGCTCCGAAGGAGGAGGGAGCAGTCGACCTGCACCTCGTCGTCCTTGCGGATTGGGATGGACCGCACGTTGTACTTGTGGCGAAGCTCAAGGAGAAGGTAACAATCGACCTGCACCTCATCGTCCTTATGGATTGGGATGAATTCTTTACTTAGGCGAAACCTTTGGACCGCAGCTAAGCTCCCGAGTGGGAGGTTTGCTCTCCACTGTAGGGTTTTTATTACTTAGGCGAGCACGGGCTGCAGCTAAGCCTCCCGAGTGGGAGGTTCGCTCTCCACTCGGTAGGATTTTTATTACTTAGGCGAGCACTGGCTGCAGCTAAGCCTCCGAGTGGGAGGTTTGCTCTCCACTCGATGCGATTTCTATTACTTAGGCGAGCACTGGCTGCAGCTAAGCCTCCGACCGGGAGGTTCGCTCTCCACTCGGTAGGATTTTTATTACTTAGGTGAGCACTGGGCTGCAGCTAAGCCTCCGAGTGGGAGGTTTGCTCTCCACTCGGTAGGATTTCTATTACTTAGGCGAGCACTGGGCTGCAGCTAAGCCTCCGAGTGGGAGGTTTGCTCTCCACTCGGCAGGAATTTTATTACTTAGGCGAGCACTAGGCTGCAGCTAAGCCTCCGAGTGGGAGGTTTGCTCTCCACTCGGTAGGTTTTCTATTACTTAAGCGAGCACTGGGCTGCAGCTAAGCCCCTGAGTGGGAGGTTTGCTCCACTCGGTAGGATTTTTATGGCGTAGCTTTGAAGGAGAAGGTAGCAGTGACCTGCACCTCGTCAGTCTTGCGATTTTCATTATTTTTGGATGTTAAGGCAAATCCTTGGGCTGTTGCAAGCCCCCAAGTGGGAGGCTGGCTCACCACTCGGTAGGATTTGAATACTTAGGCGAGTACTTGGATCATGCTAAGCCTCCGAGTGGGAGGCTGGCTCGCCACTCGGTAGGATTTTGAATACTTAGGCGAGTACTTGGACTGCAGCTAAGCCTCCCGAGTGGGACGCCGGCTCACCACTCGGTTGGATTTTGAATACTTAGGCGAGTACTTGGACTGCAGCTAAGCCTCCGAGTGGGAGGCCGGCTCACCACTCGGTAGGATTTTGAATACTTAGGCGAGTACTTGGACTGCAGCTAAGCCTCCGAGTGGGAGGCCGGCTCACCACTCGGTAGGATTTTGAATACTTAGGCGAGTACTTGGACTGCAGCTAGGCCCCGAGTGGGAGGCGGCTCACCACTCGGTAGGATTTTGAATACTTAGTAAGCGGATTCAGTAGCTAAGCCACCGAGTGAGAGACTGCTCGCCACTCGGAAAGGATTTTTACAAACTTAGGCAAACCGGATTTGCAACTAAGCCACCCAATCGGGTGAAATTTCAACAAAAGTAATAACAATCATGGGAAAATTATAACATTCTTGTCTTAGATGAACAAACTACAAAAGTACTTTTTATTACATCTCAACCGAAAGTGAGTATTAAGTGTAAAGGGGCGGAGCAGCTCCGCTGCTCCAAGGTCGAGGCTCACGATCTGGCGATCAACATTGTAGAGATGATACGCTCCGTTGTGGAGAACTCTTGTGACGATGAAGGGACCTTCCCAAGTGGGAGCGAGCTTGTGTGGTTTATGTTGATCCACTCGGAGGACCAAATCTCCCTCTTGGAAGGCTCGACTCTTCACATTTACGGCGTGGAATCGGCGCAAGTCTTGTCGATAGATAGTCGAGCGGATCAGGGCCATTTCTCTCTCCTCTTCCAAGAGGTCGATCGTGCATCTTGCCGGGCTTGTTCCGCTTCTTCTTCGAGTATAGTTCGACTCGAGGCGCATTGTGAAGCAGGTCACTCGACGTAACTGCTTCACTCCATAGACCAGGAAGAATGGAGTTCTCCCAGTCGACCGATTAGGAGTGGTCCTCAATCCCCAGAGAACTGATGGAAGTTCGTCTACCCAAGCTCCTGCTGCGTGTTTGAGATCACGCATCAGCCGTGGTTTCAGCCCTTTGAGAATGAGGCTGTTTGCATGTTCTGCTTGTCCATTCGACTGAGGATGAGCCCTTTGAAGCATAGTCGACCAGCGTGCCTTGAGAGGCCCAAGGCTTTGAACTTGTCATTATCGAAGTTTGACCCATTGTCGGTGATGATGCTATGCGGAACTCCATATCTGAATATCAACTCTCTGATGAAACTGATAGCAGTGCATGCATCGAGGTTCTTGATGGGCTTGGCTTCGATCCACTTGGTGAACTTGTAGACTGCTACTAGCAAATGAGTGAAGCCGCTTCTGCCAGTTCTCAACGGTCCAATCATGTCCAATCCCCAAACAGCGAAGGGCCAGACGAGTGGAATGGTCTTCAAAGCTGAGGCGGGCTTGTGCGACATGTTGGAATAGAACTGACATCCTTCACACTTGTCAACTATTTCTTTTGCCATTTCATTTGCTTTTGGCCAAGAAATCCCGCTCGGTATGCTTTAGCCACAATGGTCCGAGAGGACGCATGATGGCCACAGGTCCCCGAGTGGATATCCTCAAGAATTATCGACCTTCTTACGGCGTGATACACTTCTGGCCGACTCCAGTCACGCTTTCTCTGAACAACTGTCCCTTGATCACTGTAAAGGCCTTGGATCATCGGACGATCTGTCGAGCCTCTTCTACATTCTCTGGGAGCTCTTTCCTTAGGATATATGCGATGTACGGCACCGTCCAGTCGGGAGTGATGACCACAACTTCCATAATTAGGGCGACCACGGCTAGGACCTCAACTTCAATCGGATCATTGGCACTCTTTTGCTGCGGGGCTTCTTCTGTGAAAGGATCCTCCTGCACTGATGGTGCATGAATGTGCTCCAAAAATACATTACTAGGAATGGCTTCCCTCTTGGATCCTACCTTCGCCAAATCATCTCCAGCTTTCTCACTGCATTACAATAACCTATCATAGCTGGGCTTCTGACATCCCACTCCTTCATCACTTGATTAACAACCAGATCCGAGTCGCCAGAGACCATATAAGGCTGACGCCTTGAGTGAAATGGCCATGCGCAACCCATACAGGAGTGCTTCATATTCCTTCGTTGTTGGAAGAATCAAAGTGAATCTGGAGAACATATTTGAGCCTATCTCCTCGGGGAAACCAATACAACCCCCGCACTGTAACCGTTCAGCATCTTGGAACCGTCGAAAAACATAGTCCAAAGGTTCGAAAGTGAACTTGAGTCGAGAAGCTGCTTTGTTCAGTCCACTCAGCGAGGAAGTCTGCTATTGCTTGGGACTTGATGGCTTTCTTTGCCTCGAATTTGATATCAAGGGAAGGAGTTCAATCGCCCATTTTGCCACTCGACCAGTTGCATCTCTCGTTATGAAGAATTTCCGACAATGGGGCGTCGACGCATCGTAATGGAATGATCGGAGAAATAATGAGCAACCTTCTTTGTGGTCATATAGATCCCATAAACAAGCTTCTGATAGTGAGGGCATCTTTGTTTTGATGGGGTCAGTACTTCAGAAAGATAATAAACTGGGCGTTGAACTTTGAAGGCTTTTCCTTCTTCTTCCGCCGACCGTAAGTATGGTATGCGATGACTTGTCCAATTGGCTGCAATGTAAAGCAGCAAAGGCTCTTTGCTGATTGGGGCAGCAAGCACCGGTTGGGTGGAGAGCGAGCTTTGAGCTCTGCAAATGCTGCATCGACTTCTAGAGTCCACTCGAACTTGTCGACTTCTTCATCGATCGGTAAAGAGGCAATGCCTTTTCACCGGCGAGAGATGAATCGACTTAAAGCGACCAAGCATCCAAGAAGTTTACGGACATCGTGAACACGCGCGAGCGCTTCATTCGAGTATGTTGCCAACCTTTTGGGGTTAGCATCGATTCCTCGCTCGAAGCGAGAAAACCGAGTAACTTTCCACCAGAACTCCAAATGTACACTTTGATGGGTTAAGCTTGATATCATACCTCCACGAGATTGGCAAATGTTTCAGCAAGGTCGATCAACAGGTCGGAACCCTTCGTGACTTGACCACTATATCATCCATGTACGCTTCCACATTCCGACTGATTTGAGTGAGCAAACACTTACGAATCATCCTCATGAATGTGGCTCCAGCATTCTTGAGACCGAATGGCATGGTGACATAATGAAGCACCGAATGGAGTGATGAGCGCTGTTTTAATCTCATCGGGTCCACACAGGCCGGATCTGATGGTACCCGGTATAGGCGTCTAAAAATGACAACCTCTCTCATCCCGCAGTTGAGTCGACTATTTGGTCAATGCGAGGAAGAGGGAAATGATCTTTAGGGCAGGCCCGATTGATATGCTTGAAATCGATGAACATGCGCAACGACTTGTCCTTCTTGGGGACCATGACGACATTGGTGAGCCACTCGGAGTGGTAGATCTCTCGGATGAACTCTGCCGCTAAGAGCCAAGCCACCTCCTCGCCAATGGCCTTTCTCTTCCGGACGGGCGGACCACCGAAGATATTCTTTAACGGTTTGAATTTTGGGTCGACTCAGAGGCGATGCTCAGCCAGCTCCACAGGAACACCCGCATGTCGTGAGTTTCCATGCAAAGATGTCCCAGTTCTCACGGAGGAACCGGATGAGCGCTTCTTCCTATTTTGAGTCGAGTGTTGTTGAGATGTTGGTCGGAGCAGCATTGGGATCGATCGGGTGAATGTGAACCTGTTTCGTCTCACCGATCGACTAAAATGCTGACTCAGTGGCGTGCTTCTTAGCTCGCAACAAATCACTCGGATCTGTAGTTTTCGATACTCTTGTAGCTCTACCACCGCTAATGGCGAGCATCGGCGATCTTAGAGCCTTTCTGGAAGCACTCTTCCGCCTTCTTCCGATTGCCCGTAATGTTGATCACGCCCTTGGGACCAGAGCATCTTCAGTTTAAGATACACGTAACATGGTCGGGCCATGAAAGCGTGCATAAAAGGCCTTCCCGAATAGCATGATAAGCGCTCTGGAAATCCACGACCTCAAAGGTCAACTTTTCTTTTCGGAATTGCTTCGAATCACCAAAAACTACATCAAGAGCAATTTGGCCGAGTGACTCAGCCTTCTTTCCAGGAATGACTCCGTGGAAGCTCATGTTACTGGTACTGAGTCTGGACATCGGAATGCCCATCCCTTTCAACGTCTCCGCGTACAATATGTTCAAGCCACTACCACCATCCATCAGGACTTTGGTCAGTCGAGTGCCCTCAACAACTGGGTCGACCACCAATGCTTGCCTCCCGGGGGTGGCAATGTGCGTCGGGTGATCGGTGGTCGAATGTGATGGCGGTGCAGGACCATTTCAGATAATTGGGAGTCGCGAGCAACCAAGTTCACTTCCCGATTGATAACCTTCAATCGACTTTTGCTTTCGACGTCGGCCAAAAATCATCGTGGTGGAATTGACACAGGGATATCCATCATCACTGCCATCTTTGTCCTCAACTTTGTATGTTTCCTTATCCTTATCCTTGAGTTGTTTCCCTTGGGCTAACTTTGAATCAAGAGCCGACCTTTGTCGAGTGGTATGTTTCGGTAAATGAGTTTACCCTCTTCATCTTTCTTTGTATGAATATGACATGGCAAATCCAACACGTCGTTTCCATCCTGGTCTTTCACCTTCTTGGGGTTCCAAGGACCCTTAGGTTTCCTTGAACTTTCACAGGGTCACTGACCAAGGCCTCTCCGGAGCGGTGGCTCGGCTTTGCGCTTCCACTTCCGGGGAATTTCCTCCGCCTTGGCCTCATTGGCGGCCGATTTGTATGTTACCACTCCGGAGCCGATCCTCTTCTTCACCATTTTCATACTTGGTGGCAATCTCCATCATCCGACTCGGGTCATATCTACTGGTTCGACCAAATTTCAAACTCAACTCTCTGTTCTTGACACCTTCTTTGAAGGCACAGGTACTGGTGATCAGATACATTCTCGACTGTATGGTGCAAAGTGATCCACCTCTGGATATAATCTCTCAAAGTTTCACTCGACTTTTGCACACACGACTGCAACTCCGTCAATCCTGCTGGTCATTTGCAAGTTCCTTCAAATGTCCTGACAAACACTCAGGCAAGATCTTCCCAAGTGTAAATCTTCTTTGGTGCTAACTGATTCAACCACGCATACTGGCTGAACCCTCCAACATAAGAGGCAAATGCTTCATGGCTACCTCATCGTTGCCACCGCCGATCTGAACAGCCACTCGGTAATCTTCAAGCCAAGTGTCAGGCTTGGATTCACCAGTGAACTTACTGACTCCAGTCGCCAACCTGAAGTTGGGAGGAATCACCGTGGCTCTGATGGCTCTGCTGAAACACTCTGGTCCCGAGACATGAAGTTTGCTGCTGGAGGGAACATCTCTATCATGGTCGTCTCAGTGAGCTCTGTTCCTGTCGACCAAACCTTGAACGATAATAGATCTCGCATCAAAGCACAGTTCCTCAGGGTCGACCGGAACTCTTAGCCCAACCTTTGTCTTTGGCGTCACGTCTCCCCTGCCGAGGAGCGTATGATCTACCCCTTGGGGAGGAGTGGGCACTCGGCGTCGATCGTTGTGATCGAATCGGTGCTCATACCGCTCATGACCCTTGTCTTGATCATCACGCCGGCCCCCACGTTCCTCACGCCTCGGGGCGATCTCGGACTATGGGCCGGTGAATTTGGTCGCAGCGACGGATCGGCTGTGAATCCTGTTCCGCGACTGTGATGCAACTGAGTTTTGATCTCCTGCCGCCCGGAGCAGATCTCTCATTTGCAGCAAACCTCTACCCACCTCCGACTGGGAAGGCTGAATTGACTCTCCTATACGGGCGGCAGCTGCTAAATTCTGAATCGGATTTCGATATACCTGAGTTGGCGGTTGAAAGAGCTGACGTCGACGGGATTCTGGAACCCTTGGTCGCAGCATCTTCGTCGAGTGCTCGCTGAAGGTTCTCGATCGAGTGCGCTCAGCCAGGTTAATGGCTGCGCATCCTCCAAGGCACGAGCCTCGGGGTTTCTTCAATGATAGGAGTGTGAAGTGCATCCATGTTCCGGCGGTAGCTCCTCCCTCTGGAGGCGAAGTGAGGGGCTCGAGCAGGTACTCTTCGTGGGCTTGCTCCGGATCGCCTCCACCGTCACCTCCGTTGGTGCGGGTGAATCCGGGGGACTGTGTGGTCCATCGACCATCGTAACCTCTGCCTTGAGTCATCGCTATCGCATTCGGACGCGATCTCTGCGGAGCAGATCAACAGATCAAACAGGCCGTAGAGAGATTCGTCGGGCTCGATCGCGCGACTTGGGGGGTGGCCGATCGGCGGGCCACCTGCGCCTCACCCACCGCTAAAGCCTCGACCGATTGGGCAGCTTGCGCGGTGGGAGGCCCAGGGAGCGAAGGCAGCACAGAGGCCGACCCATACTTTGGATCGACGGTTGCCGCGAGGAGGGCGCGCCGGACACACGCTGCAGTGCGTCGCCCAGACGGGAGCGCGTCCACGTCGAGTGGAGCCTCCTGAAGCCAAAAGCGGAGTCGTCGGGCGAACATGAGCGCACCGAGGCGGATCTCGTGGCCGCCAACCAGAACTCCACTTGAAACCATGATGTAGGAGATCGAAGAATCCCAACTTCTCCAACAAATCGCTAGAACACCGGCCCCACGGTGGGCGCCAACTGTCGTGGTTCTAAGTCCGACAAGAGAATGGGGGTAGGTATGGAGAGGCAAGATCCTAGCTATGGAGTAGTTGTATACGCAAGGATTTACGAGTTCGGGCCCTTCTCGGAGGAAGTAATAGCCCTACGTCTCGGAGCCGGAGGCGGTCAACTGGATTATATGCGTATGTGTTACGGGTGCGAACCCTTCTACCGTGGAGGGGTGGCTTATATAGAGTGCGCCAGACCCCGGCCAGCCCATCGAAAGGTAGGGTTTAAGGTGCGTTAAGGCTAGGCGTTCTTTGTAACGCCTTACATAAAGTGTCATTATGATCATAAAGACTATTTAACTACTGAACCGTTTGGGCACCGAGTGGCTCTTGGACTCTGGTGGTCGAGTGGGTCTTCATGGTCGAGTGTCTTTGAATCGTCGGTGGAAACCTACTGTGGATCGAAGGCCGCTTCTATTGCGAGTGTACTTGTGGAGGGTACCTTTGGGCAGGTCTATGACCCTACCCCAGGTACATGACTTCATCAAGCAAATTTGGTGATGGTACCAAAGAAGGACAAATCCTGGCGCTTATGTGTTGACTTCAAAGACCTTAATAAGGCTTGCCCAAAGGATCCCTTCCCCCTCCCTCGAATTGATCAAATTATCGATGCTACAGCAGGACACGACTCATTGTGCTTCCTCGACGCATTACTCCGGCTACCACCAAATCAAGATGGCGGACCAGACCAAGCTGCAACAGCATTCATCACTCCATACGGCCCATTCTGCTTCAACACAATGCCCTTCGGGCTCAAAAACGTCGGCGCAACATATCAGCGCATGATTCAGACATGTCTGGCAAACCAGATCGGCAAAACAAGTGAAGCATATGTAGATGACGTGGTCGTCAAATCCAAGCATGTCGAAACTATAGTAGGCGATTTGAGTCTCACATTCGACAATCTTGAAAATATGACATCAAGCTCAATCCGGAAAATGCGTCTTCGACGTTCTGCGGAAAAGCTCACAGGCTTCATTGTGTCCGGTAGAGGAATTGAAGCAAACCCAGCCAAGATCCGAGCTCTGTCACAATTGGATATTCAAAAGACCTCAAACAAATACAAAAATTGTTTCGATGCATAGCGGCTCTAAGCCGCTTTATTTCCCGTTGGGAGAAAAGGCATTACCCTTTACCGCCTCCTCCGCAAGACCGAACACTTCGAGTGGATTTGATACCGCCACGGCCGGACTCGAAGAAATAAAAGCCATATTGGCAACAAATCTGGTCTGGCCGCGTAGCGTGGGCGAACCAATGCTATTATATATCGCCGCAACACATCAAGTTGTCAGCGCGGTGCTCGTCGTAGAACGAGAAACGGACGGACACCGGTTCCCTCTTCAAAGACCGGTTTATTACGTGTCCACTGTCCTAACTCAATGCAAGTCCCGGTACCCACATTATCAAAAGATAGCATACGCGGTGTTCATGGCATCCCGGAAGCTGCGACACTACTTTCAAGAGTGTTTGATAACGGTAGCCTCCGAAGTACCTCTAAACGACATTATAAACAACCGTGACGCGACGGGCCGGATTGCTAAATGGGCCATAGAGCTCCTTCCATTCGACATAAACTATAAGCCACGACGAGCTATTAAGTCGCGAGTTTTTGGCCGACTTCGTGGCGAATGGACCGGCCGAAATCCCTAAAGAGCGGCGCATACTCCAATTGGATCATGCACTTTGACGGCTCCAAAATGTTGGCGGCCTGGGGCGTCGTCTGACGTCCCCAACAGGGGACCACAGTCCAATCGTCCTTCAAATCTGTATACGGACTCCAACAACGCGGCGAATACGAGGCCCTTCTGCACGGCCTCCGGATGGCAGTCTCCATGGGCATTAAACGCCTAGAGGTGCGCGGGGATTCGAACCTCACGATATCTCAAATAAACGGAGACTTTGATGCCAAAGATCCGAAAATGGCAGCATACCGCAATGCGGTCCTAAAAATGTCAGCACGGTTCGAAGGGCTCAAATTTCATCATATAGCCCGGGATAACAACCAGGCGGCGGACATATTGGCACGCATCGGTGCAAAACGCGATGCCGTCCAACCCAACATCTTCCTGGAACGGTTGTTCAAGCCATCCGCACTATGGGAAGGGGAGTCTGGAAATAACAATCCGGACCCAACCGCACTGCCTGACGCCGAACACTCTGACACAATCGGAGGCTCTGCCACCGAGATAACACCCTCCGCCCACGAAATAATGGCGGTTATCACTCCATGGATGGAACCATTCCTAGCCTACCTAACTAGGCAGGAACTCCCCGAAGACCAAAATGAGGCTTGCTGCATAGTACGGCGATCTAAAGCCTATAAAGTCCATGAGGGAGAGCTTTATAACAAAAGCACAACAGGAGTCCTTCAAAGGTGTATCTCCGAAGAGGAAGGGCGAAACCTCCTGGCTGAAATTCATGCCGGACTGGGTGGGCACCACGCCGCAGCCCAGGCCCTTGTAGGCAAGACCTTCCGTACAGGATTTTATTGGCCGACGGCCCAGGCAGATCTGTGAGATTTAGTCCAACGATGCGTCGGTTGCCAGCTTTTTGCTAACTAAAGCCACATGCCACCCATCGCCTCAAAACTATACCCATCACCTGGCCGTTCATGTCCGGGGCTTGACATGGTTGGACCCCTTAAGGGAGGAACCCACAAGCAAAAATACCTATTGGTCATGGTGGATAAATTCACCAAATGGATAGAGGCCAAGCACATTAAAAGCGGCGAATCCGGACCGTGATAGACTTCATATCGGGGTAGTGCACCGCTTTTGGCGTCCCCACGGTATCATCACTGATAACGGCACCAACTTCACGGTCGATGAGGTCAAATTATGGTGCAAAAACATGGGCATCAAGCTCGATTACGCCTCAGTCTATCACCCTCAAACAAACGGTCAAGTCGAACGAGCAAACGGTCTAATCATGAGCAGCATTAAACCCAGACTAGTGCGGTCCCTCAAGGAATCTAACACGCACTGGGTTGAGGAGCTCGACTCTGTACTCTGGGGGCTGCGGACCACGCCGACTCGTACTACCAGATTCACACCATTTTTTATGGTATACGGCGCAGAGGCAGTCTTGCCCTGCGACATAATTCATGACTCACCTCGCGTGCGCATGTATGAAGAAAGAGAAACTGAGCTCGATCGGCAGGACAGTTTGGACGATTGGAGGAGGAGCGCGACGTGGCAAAAGCTCATTCCGCATTTTATCAACAGCAGGCTCGGAGATATCAAAGCAGGGAAGTACGGGCCAAAGCTTACAACATTGGCGAACTAGTTCTCGCCTCTGGGACAAGAAAAGGACAAACTCAAGCCCTAATGGGAAGGTCCCTTCATCATCGACCAGGTCCTGACCGGCGGAGCATACCGTCTGCGAAACGCATCGGATAACCGACTCGAGCCGAACCCATGGAACGCAGCCCGTCTACAAAGATTCTACGCCTAAGCGCCGGACTCCAAGTTCGTCTCCTTCCTCCGTCCACATTTTCTATTTTTGCTGTCTTTTATTTCTCTCCTTCCTCCCCTTTCTTTTTAAAGACTTTAGAGGCTCGTTCGCGCTTTGTTCGCACATATTTGACGCGCTGTCCGCTCATTATACACAGGGCTTCTTTAATGAAGCTTATTTATACGGGCTTCATGCCCAACACATGTGTCAAACTTCCGCATGTACCTTTTATTCACCATTATATGCATCGATATGACTTAAGTTTTGGCTAAGCTGGGTTGCTGGCTCTGTGCTTACCCCTCGTTCCCGATTGTTCGGCTAGGTGGTAAAGGGAGCACCTCTACGATTATTCTTTGTCGAATTGACCGGATGTGTACCTCAGACTGGGTGAAGCCGAAAGCTAGCGTTATTAAGGGAATATTCGGTCGGTGAACTGAAAGATGATTTTTAACTATTTATCCATCTGCCCCCAGATGATTTTCTGCTTTCTTAGCAGTTCTGACATGCACTTTAGGGCATGCATCCCAGCGAAAGGAACCCTTAACGGAACTATTCTCCCGGAAGATGTTTCTTACTATCCATGTAATATAACATAACTAGTTGGGCACTTGTCCGATAGAGCAATAATGACCCCTCGCCTTGTCTCCATGCATACCCTGGTTCTTATATAACCACGAAGGTATTCGGACACACTCCGGACTATTGGGTCCTGAGGTCGAAGAGAAAAGGTCCGCTATGACAAACGATCTACAATCCGGCTAGAAGACATTTTTCATTTCATATTTAATTACATAGTCAACTCGACTCATTGTATTCCTCCTCAATGCCATCTAATAGGCTATCTAATTTACAATCTTGCTAGGAATACTTGGCGGCCAATTCTACTTGGCCGTACACTAAGCTTACAGGGATCTCCTTCCCATCAGGCCCCACAGGTCCGACCTCGGCCATGTGGTTTGGGTCAACCTTCATGTAAGCGTCTTCACCATGGCCCGAGCCTCCTGGCGCCTGACGGCAGCCGATATCTTCCATAGTCGGAGCGTCGCCGTGCTCCTTGAAGCCGCTCTGCCCGGCTCTCCAACGCCTTGGTGGGAGATAGATAGCCCACAAGGCCTGGCCGACGCCTTTCATCACCTGCCAGACTTTTCGTTAAATGCGGTGGCGCAGTTCGGGAAGAAGATCACCCGAAGAACTGGGCATCTCTTCTTCAGGACGACCTGTGAGCAAACCTACATACATGTTTATGTTAGCCGCCTTCCTCGCCGAACTCTTTCAAAGTTCGCTCAAGCACTTACTGAAAATGCCGCGATGAAGCCGTCGATTCTCCTTCTGGTCGGACAAGCTGGGCACAAACATCCTTTAGTTCCTCACCCAGTTGGGTGTTGGCATCTTGGAGGTTATTTTTCTCCTGCCGCACCCTCGTAAGCACGCTCTCGCCGGCCTTTAGCTAGCGCGGGAGCTGTTGCTTGTCCGGATCTAGTCCGGCGCCATCTGCAATATTATTGTCAGATTTACACACACGCCCCACTTCATAAACTATTTATATTTTGAAGCATATATTACCAGAGGGGGTCTCTGTGGCTCCCCCTGTAGCGGCTAGTGCGGCCTCAAGTTGGGCCTTGCATTCTTCAAGCTCCTGGGACAGTCGGGTATTCTTTTTTGTAAGATCATGCATAACAAATGATCCTTAAATCAGTTATTCTAACTATTTTAAGTCTCGGGGCTCTTGGCATATATAATCACAAATTTCCTTACCCGTATGTCCTTTACATACTACTCCGTGGCTCTGGCTAGACCATCTTGAGCGGCACGGAGGTGCGCATCTCCCGAATTGAAGGCATTCAAGGCCTCTTGGGAGAAACACGCGTCACGAAGAACTGTCCGGCGGCGCGTGTGATTCATGGCGCTCTCCACCTCGGAGTTGGTGGCGGACAATTTGTCGGCATCCTCTGTCGGAGGAGCATCCGACGCACGTCTCGTCTTTCGCCTCCGCTACGAACCCGGCTTTGAAGCCCGGCGGCGGAGGTTCGATTAGCAACCTCTCCGGACTCGGTCCGTGAGCGCTCTTTTCCTGAAAAAGAGCACCAGCGTTAAATACACCTTCCAGGAATCAATCACAGGAATATGGTGACAAGCCATACCGTTCTTGGCGGAGTTTCGATCCGGACCGCACTTCTTTTTTAACTGCGGGCCGCCTTTGCCCCTTGTTGGCTGGCCGCCGCGGGCTCGGCTTCCTGCCTCGAAGGTACCCCCTGCGAAACACCATTGGTATACGGTGATCAAAAAATAAGCACGGATGGGTCATTATCAGAGTATTGGGACCTCGGTCTCAGTTACCTGTGAGGCTGGAACTATTCACGGGTAATCGGCCGTAATGGCAACCAAAGCATTGTCGATGCTAAGTTGGTGGAACACCCCGTCGATCAGCTCCACCTTTATATCCGGATCCTCTTCGGAGGCCGGATCGAGGGACCATTCCGGATCCTCGGGTTGTGGGGGCGGGCTGTGTATCTTCTCCACAGTCCGGTGCAGTTCCTGCGCAGAAACCATGAAATGAGATATTTAATCAAGGGAACATGGATTGGACAGGCCACAAAGATGTTTGCTTACCCAGCTTCGAGGATTGTTCGAAGAAAACTCGCTCAGTGGGTTGACGCGGAGAAAACCCTCCTCCTCCCCTTTATACATGGCAGCCAAGGTCTTCACCAGTTCGGTGACCGATCCCGGCCCTTTGCGGCCATGGCGGGTGGCATCGTCCTCCCCGTTGAAGTCCCACATGGGGTGGCCCCTATATTGGAGCGGCTGCACTCCCCTCATAATGCAGATTGCCCTGACTCCAATCATGGTCAATCCGGCATGAGCCAGTAATCTTATTCGGCTCATCAAGTAAAGGATATCCCGGTCATTTTCCCTCTGGGGGCTCCATGGGCGCCAGCTTAGGCGCTTCTTCAGAGGAGCATTGCTAAACTCCGGAAGGCCGATCCGAACGGGGTCCGGCAGCGGGACGTCCTGCATGTAAAACCATTCCGAAGGCCAGTCTTCGGACGCCTTCTTCGGGGTTCCGGATAGATATCCGGTCCCAGCGATGCGCCATAGTTCGGCTCCGCCCACTTGATATATTGACCCCTCATGAGAACAGGGTACTAGGCAGAATAATCTCTTCCACAATGCAAAATGAGCCTCAATGCCCAAGAACAGTTCGCAAAGGGCCACGAAGCCCGCGATGTGCAAAATGGAGGCAGGCGTAAGGTGGTGCAACTGGAGGCCGTAGAACTCCAAGAGCCCCCGGAGAAACGGATGGATTGGAAATCCGAGTCCTCTTACTAGATAAGAGACGAAGCATACCCGCTCTCCTTTAGAGGGATTGGGGACACTCTCCGCTTGCTTTCCACCCTTGTAGGTGGCAAGTCCGTCTCGAACCGGAACCATGAAGGCTGGGGGAAGAAATCCCTTGGTTTGGAGTATAACTAGCTCGCTATGCGGGACTGAGCATCTCTCCCAATTTCGGTGAGGGCTGGGAGCGCGAGAGGAGGAGCCGCGTCGACTGTCCATGATGGAATGGGCTTTGGTCAGAGGCGCTCTGATGAAAGCTCACGAAGGAGGGATGGTGTGACTCAGATCTAGATCCTCGCCCCTTTTATAGGTGGCTTGTTTGCGCAGCTAGGGGGGTAAGTGTAAAAATACCCTGGCTTTTCGTATTCATTCAGACACGTGGAAGATGGCCATTATTGGGCATAGAAGCCAAGGAGCGCAGCATTTATCAGAAGCCGGACACTATTCGACGAGTGTATGGAATTTGGAGAAGAACCCGCCTCGCAATGCGAAGACAATCAACGCTGGACTCATCGTCATTGAAGCCTGGTTCGGGGGCTACTGAGGGAGTCCCGGATTAGGGGGTGTCCGGATAGCCAAACTATCACCGTTGGCCGGACTCCTTGACTATGAAGATACAAGATTGAAGACTTCGTCCCGTGTCCGGATGGGACTTTCCTTGGCGTGGAAGGCAAGCTTGGCGATACGGATATGTAGATCTCCTACCATTGTAACCGACTCTGTGTAACCCTAACCTATCCGGTGTCTATATAAACCGGAGGGTTTTAGTCCATAGGACGAACAACAATCATACCATAGGCTAGCTTCTAGGGTTTAGCATCTACGATCTCGTGGTAGATCTACTCTTGTACTACCCATATCATCAATATTAATCAAGCAGGAGTAGGGTATTACCTCCATCGAGAGGGCCCGAACCTGGGTAAAAACATCGTGTCCCTTGTCTCCTGTTACCATCCGCCTAGACGCACAGTTCGGGACCCCCTACCCGAGATCCGCCGGTTTTGACACCGACGGCAAGTTTGGCGTTCGGATGTATAGTTTCCTTTCTCTGTAAACTGACTCTGTACAACCCTAGGCCCCTCCGGTGTCTATATAAACAGGCGGGTTTAGTCCGTAGAGGCTAACACAAGTCACATAGGCTAGACAACTAGGGTTTAGCCATTACGATCTCGAGGTAGATCAACTCTTGTAACCCCTATACCCATCAAAGTCAATCAAGCAGGAAGTAGGGTATTACCTCCATTAAGAGGGACCGAACCTGAGTAAACATCATTTCCCTTGTCTCTTGTTACCTTCGATCCTCAGACGCACAGCTCAGGACCCCCTACCCGAGATCGGCCGGTTTTGACACCGACAATCTCCACCTTTTTCATCCACAAAATCGCCCAATTTTCCCCAAATTTGCCCCCCCCCCCAGCACCACGAACCCTAGTAGTTCGTCCCATGCCCAAAATCGCCGAGGCACCGGACGTCTGACCGTCTCCGAACATCCGACGACCATCGGCCGTTCGACCACCATCAGACATCCGATGATCCCTGACTAAACTGGACATTTTCAATTCGGTCACCTTCACCGATCCGCTTCCACTTCGCATGCGCACCCTATCCCCATACCTCCCCTTCTGTATACACACTCCATTACAAATACACCTTCCGCATCTGCACTTGCATGCCACCACCGCTTTCCACAACCACCATTGCTTACACGCTCCGCACTCCGACACAATTTTGACACATTTGGGTCTTTGAGAATTTGAGTGCGGTTTCCGTTTCCTAACGCGTTTCGGCTACTTAGGGACAGTTCGACTTCGACGACATCACCGTCGCTCATATTCGTCATCGACATCAACCATTCTTGCTTACAAACAACCAACATCAATGGTAACCTCTATATCATCTCGGTATCGTGGTATATCATAATTGTACATTCTTGCCATTGCATTGATAACCCCATATCCCATTTTGCGTACCTTACCTATTGATACTAGCCTTTGAGTATTGCCGACAATGTTACTTATGCACATTAGTGATCATACTCCACATAGCATACATACCATATCGTCGTGGTGCATATCTTGGTATCATCTCTTGTGTCACAAGGCCACCATAGCATATACGCAATAGCTATCTTGGTTCGTGAAGTTTTGCATGAGAAAGAGCTCAAAAGAGAAAGAGCCAACCAAGATTTTAAGCAAAAGGGAAAGATAAGCAAAGAGCTTTTAAGCAAGAACCATAGCATCATACTACATTAAGATTGTCATAGTCGATCATCTTGGATCATATCATCGGAACACCATACATATAGAATACGTGGGATAGAAGTCATTGCATTTTTGCTTAGTAGGTTGTGCACAAGTTTCGTATACGCCTATTGTGCAATCATGCTAGCGTCTCTCTAGTGATGTGCAACAAGAGCACTTTCGTGGATTCCACATTTTGGCTCATTCCTTGGTTGCATGACCCCATTTATCTCTTCATGTATGTGTTTTCATGTACCATATCTTGCTATTAGTCTACTTGTTGCATTTGCAAATTTGTGAATCTTTTCCAACATTATTGAGTCTCACTAACAATTGCATCAAATTTTGTGCCACCATCCTAACCGAGCTCCACCATAAGATTTTACTTGTGTGGGTGTGAGAAACCGACAAGAATTGGTACCAACTGTGCTATTTCCTTGTTACACATTTGAGTGATCATTGATCCACCTTCAACATTGGTCAAGGTACATTTGGTATAAGTTCTTCTCTTTCTCCCACTCACCTATTTGCTTGGAATGATGGATAGGCCAAGTTCTTCTACCAACCCACTCTTCATCGAGCAAGACGACGACATGACCTCCTACGTCACCAAGAGCCACCTTTTTGGTGCACAACAAGCTTTGCATCAAGAACAACAAGTAATGAATGACCGCATCGACAATCTCGCCACCGACTTACGCCTCTCCGAGCAATGTACAAGAGACTAGTTCAACAACAAGCTCGACGAACAAAAACAAGACAGCAATGCAAGAATGGACGAGATTCGTGCCTTGTTGGTCAACCGCTCTTCTACCTCTTCGTCCTACTCAAGACGGAGCCGCTCGAGTCAATACTCCTCCGACAATTCAAGTACAATGACATCAAACACTCATCGACGAGCCTCGCGCCAAGACCGTCAAGCAAACCGCAATCCTCTACACGGCAATCCTACACAAGAGCAACTCGACGAGTAAGCACACCGGCATCATAAAAACCAAGCTACACTTGTGCAAGCACAAGAAAGGCAACACCTACGCCAACAAGAGGAAGAGCGAGTGCGCCAACACCAAGAGGAGCAATACGCCGAAGCGCTCCGACAACAACAACAACAATAACAACGGCGTGAAGCCCAAGCACTTGAGGCGCAACGTGCCCTCCATGACACAAGTCGCACCATCGTCGACCGCAATCGGCATACTCGTTAGCAAGAATAAGCACTCCACGAAGAAGTTCAAGAGAGGAGCTATCAATCTCGAGTGCACCGACAAGTTCCACAAGCTCCTCGACAAGAACCCCAAGTTCGCCAAGAGCAACATGAGGTTGAAAACCCTCCACACCAAGAGCAACATGAGGTTGACAATCCAAGCTTCTACCTCGAGTCGACGGACCCTTCAAGGTGCTAGCACGCTACAACAACAACGCTTACAAGATCGACCTCACGCGCGACAAGTACAATGTGAGCGACATCTTCAACGTCAAGGATCTCTCGCCATACCATGGTGATGAAGATCTCGATCTGAGGTTGGATCTTTCCCAAGGGAGGGGGGAGATGATGCAGAGCGTCCCAAGGTCCATGGAACTACCTACATCTCTCATGACACCACTTGGACCAATGACAAGAGCTCGAGCAAAGGCCATCGAAGACAAGGTGAACTCGCTCCTCTCCGAACCACCACTTTCTACATATGAGACATGGCTACTACCTCAAGGGGAGACATGCCTACACTAACTAGAGAGGAAGCTAATGATGATGATCATAAAACTTTGGATCGAGTTACTACTGAACTCCGTAGGTCAACCAGAGCATGATCCACACGAGAGTGGTATGGTAATCCTGTTCTGGAAATCATGTTACTAGACCAAGGCGAACCTACGAACTATGAAGAAGCTATGATGAGCCCAGATTCCAACAGATCGCTTGATGATGCGGAGCATCCAAGGTCATCCCCATGGACCTACCTACATCTCCCATGACACCACTTGGACCAATGACAAGAGCTCGAGCAAAGGCCATCGAAGACAAGGTGAACTTGCTCCTCTTCGAACTACCACTTTCTACATATGAGACATGGCTACTACCTCAAGCGGAGACCCTATGCGTGATCGGGTACTTTTAGGAAGGCCATGGATCAGCTACACCCAACGGACAAGACGGCGAGGACACCAAGTACAAGGAGCGAGAAGAAAATCAACCTAGAAGTCTCCAGCCGTCGGACGGCCGCCCCCGACCGGACGACCGACGCCTGATACTCCAACCGGACAGCCAAGTCCCAGCCAAAGAACGCTCTAGCAGCCAGACAACCGATGCTGGCCGGACGTCCGACACATTCTAGGTCATGGACAACCGACCCCCTCCGGACGACCGACACCACCATCACAGCACCAAAACATCGGAAGTATGGAAGCCCCCGGACGACCGACGCACCAGACGACCGACCGCGGCCGGATGTCCGACAAAGACCCAACAGAGCCAAAACATCGGACTTTCGACAAGTACTGGACGTCCGGACCCTCGCGAGCCATCGGACGTCCGACGCCTGTGTGTTGACAGCGTGTTGGGCTGAAGCCCATGTACCCTTTCATGACACTAGACTATAAATAGACCTCCTCCTCCCTCTTTCTAGGGTTAGCAATGTGATAGCTCATTTGAGAGATAGAACTTTGATCATCCACTTGGTTACTTCTCCATTGGAGTTCACGACCTCTTCGGAGAAGATCCCCAAGCGGATTCAAGACCCCTCATGGGAAGACCCCCCTCAAGGCCTCCTCACGGAGATGAACTAGTTACCTCTTGTATCGTCCTTTGTTGGATTTGGATCATGTATCTTCTTGTGTTTCGAGGATCTAGCACATGTGTAATCGAATCTTATTGGTTTGAGTGATTCTCTCGTGTTTCCCTCGCGTTTCCCCTCGTGTTCTTCGTAGGATCCGCTCCAATCATGAAAGATCGGCCTCTAGGGTTCTACCCTACATCACTTGAGGCCATGAAATTTGAGATAGGATCCATGTATGAGAACAAAGTGTGGACTTTGGTGGATTTGCCCGATGATCGGCAAGCCATAGAGAATAAATGGATCTTGAAGAAGAAGGCTGACGCTGATGGTAATGTTACTGTCTACAAAGCTCGACTTGTCGCAAATGGTTTTCGACAAGTTCAAGGGGTTGACTACGATGAGACTTTCTCACTCTTAGCGGTGCTTAAGTCTGACTGAATCATGTTAGCAATTTCCGCATTTTATTATCATGAAATCTGGCAAATGGACGTCAAAACTGCTTTCCTTAATGGATATCTTAAAGAAGAGTTGTATATGATGCAACCAGAAGGTTTTGTCGATCCTAAAGGTGCTAACGAAGTGTGCGAGCTCCAGTGATCCATCTATGGACTGGTGCAAGCATCTCGGAGTTGGAATATACGCTTTGATGAGGTGATCAAAGCATATGGTTTTATACAGGCTTACGGTGAAGCCTGTATTTACAAGAAAGTGAGTGGGAGCTCTGTAGCATTTATGATATTATATGTGGATGGCATATTGTGGATTGGAAATGATATAGAATTTCTGAATAGCATAAAAGGATACTTGAATAAGAATTTTTCAGTGAAAGACCTCAGTGAAGTTGCTTATATATTGGGCATCAAAATCTATAGGGATAGATCGAGAAGCTTAATAGGACTTTCACAAAGCACATACCTTGGCAAAGTTTTGAAGAAGTTCAAAATAGATCAGTCAAAGAAAGGGTGCTTGCCTGTGTTGCGAGGTGTCAAGTTGAGTAAGACTCAAAGCCTAACCACGGCAGAAGATAGAGAGAGAATGAAAGTCATTCCCTATGCCTCAACCATAGGTTCTATAAAGTATTCCATGTTGTGTACCTTGCCAAGAGTTTGACAAGGGGGTATAATAGTGATCTAGGAGTAGATCACTGGACAGCGGTCAAAATTATCCTTAGGTACCTAAGAGGACTAAGGAAAAGTTTCTCGATTATGGAGGTGATAAATAGTTTGTCGTAAAGGGTTACGTCGATGCAAGCTTTGACACCGATCCAGATGACATTAAGTCTCAATCTGGATATGTATTGAAAGTGGGAGCAATTAGCTAGAGTAGCTCCATGCAGAGCATTGTAGACATAGAAATTTGCAAAATACATACGGCTCTCAATGTGACAGACCCGTTGACTAAAACTCTCTCACAAGCAAAACATGATCACACCTTAGTACTCTTTGGATGTTAATCACATGGCGATGTGAACTAGATTATTGACTCTAGTAAACCCTTTGGGTGTTTGTCACATGGTGATGTGAACTATTGGTGTTAATCACATGGCGATGTGAACTAGATTATTGACTCTAGTGCAAGTGGGAGACTGAACGAAATATGCCCTAGAGGCAATAATAAATTTGTTATTTTATATTTCCTTATTCATGATAAAGGTTTATTATTCATGCTAGAATTGTATTGATCGGAAACCTAAATACATGTGTGAATACATAAACAAATACCATGTCCCTAGTGAGCCTCTACTGGACTAGCTCGTTGATCAAAGATGGTTAAGGTTTCCTAACCATAGACAAGTGTTGTCACTTGATAACGGGATAACATCATTAGGAAAATGATGTGATGGACAAGACCCATCCATTAGCTTAGCATAATGATCATTCAGTTTTATTGCTATCGCTTTCTTCATGGCAAATACATATATATTCCTTCGACTATGGGATTATGCAACTCCCGGATACCGGAGGAATGCCTTGTGTGCTATCAAACATCACAACGTAACTGGGTGATTATAAAGATGCTCTACAGGTATCTCCGAAGGTGTTTGTTGAGTTGGCATAGATCGAGATTAGGATTTGTCACTCCGAGTATCGGAGAGGTATCTCTGGGCCCTCTCGGTAATACACATCATAAGCTTGCAAGCAAACGACTAAGGATTTAGTCACGAGGTGACGTATTACAGAACGAGTAAAGAGACTTGCCGCTAACGAGATTGAACTAGGTATGAAGATACCAACGATCGAATCTCGGGCAAGTAACATACCGATGGACAAAGGGAATTACGTATGTTGTCATAACGGTTCGACCGATAAAGATCTTTGTAGAATATGTAGGAGCCAATATGGGCATCCAGGTTCCGCTATTGGTTATTGACCGGAGAGGTGTCTCTGTCCTGTATACATAGTTCTCGAACCTATAGGATTCGCACGCTTAAAGTTCGTTGACGATATATGAGTTATGTGATTTGGTGACCGAATGTTGATCACAGTCCCGGATGAGATGACGGACATGACGAGGAGTCTCGAAATGGTCGAGAGGTAAAGATTGATATATAGGACGATGGTATTCGGACACCAGATGTGTTCTGGATGTTACCGGGTACTTATCGGGTCACCGAAAAGGAGTTTCGGGCACCCCCGGCAAAGATATGGGCCTTATGGGCCAAGTGAGGGAACACACCAGCCCTGGTGCGTCCCTATAGAGGCAAGCCCTATGAGGAGGATAAGGAAAGAGGGAAGGGCAAGGAAAGTGTGGATTAGGATTAATACTTCTTTCCCTCTCCCCTCCTCTTTCCTCCCCCTCGGTTACATATGGCAGGGGGGCGCGTGGCTTGGGAGGGACTCCAAGTAAGATTCCTCCTACTTGGGCACCTCCTATGGCTCCTCGTCCCTCCTATATGTATATGAGGAGGGGGGTGCCTATCACACAACAGACAATTGCCTAGCCATGTGCGGCGCCCCTCCACAGTTTACACCCTCGGTCATACTTCGTGGTGCTTAGGCGAAGCCCTGCGAGGATCACTTCACCATCACGCACTACAAAAAAAAGACACATCCGTGAAATTTTGGGCCGAACGAAATTTTTTTGTCATACATATGACACTTCTATGACGATAATTGTGACAAAACCCAGTATCATCATAGATGTGGTGGGCTCCTACTTCTATGACAAAAAATCATGACAGAAAATGGGCTTTTCGTCCTGGGCGGGCCGGAGATGCAGCTGCATGACATTCTTTGGGCCGTCCATGACGGAAAAACCCGTGGTAGAAGCGAGGGGGAGGAAAATTTCGGGGAGTTGCCGGTTACGGTGGGAGGTCGGGGGCCGAGCGATGCGCGTTTCTCTCGTACGTACGCGCGTGTGTGCGAGGCGTTCGCTCTAACTGAACCCGAGCGAGGCGTTGGGCTCTAACTGAACCCGAGCGATTGCACTGCAGGCTACGCGTTACTGAACCCGAGCGATCGATCGATGGCTGTTAACTGAACCCGATGGAGCAATTCCTTATTTATTGCTAATCAAGTCGATCGATTGGATGAACGATGGCGTTGCGGGGGTGGATGAGCGATGGCGATGGCGTTGCCTCTGGATGAACAGGACCCGTGGTGTGGAGGGCTGGATGAACAATGAGCGGTGGAGGGGTGGCCGTGGAGGGATGGTTGAACAGGACCCGTGGTGTGGAGGGCTGGATGAGCGATAGATGGTGGAGGGTGCCCGTGGAGGGTGGTTGAATAGTAGCCGTGGAGTAGCGCGGTGGAGACTGGATGAGCAGGAGCCCGTGGAGGTGGAGGAGGTCGGACGGTAGCCCGTGGAGGCCGGAGCAGGTCGACGGTGGAGATGAACAAGTATCTCGTGGAGTCCTGCTTTTGCGATCGCCACACCCCTCCAGAATGAACAGACCCCGTTTGATCGTGGCGCTCCAACACAGGTCCGTTTTCGTCCGCTTTTGCGATGCGCCACACCCCTCCCGATCAACAGGACCCCCGTTTCGACCGTAGCGCTCCAACACAAGTCTGTTTCGTCCGTTTTGCGGTACGCCACACCCCTCCCGATCAACAGGACCCCCGTTTCGACCGTAGGAGGTCCGTTTCCTCGTTGTGCGGTACGCCAGGCCCCTCCCGATCAACAGGATCCCATTTCGAACTTGGCCGGTCGAACACAAGGTCGTTTCCTCCGTTGTGCGGTACGCCGGGCCTCGTTTCCATCGCATGTTCCGTCCAAGCCCTCCCGATGAACACGACCACGCTTTCCGTTCTGACCCAGCCAGTTGGCTCCCCATGAACACGACGACGACGCTGTTTCTCCGTTCTGACCCAGTCATGTACATATGCGCGAGTAGGTGTTCGAGACCCTGCCCGTATGTACGTACGTGGCCGTATTTTCTTTCTTGCACCCTCGCCGATGTACGTACGTGTACATGCTACGTACGCGCCTCTACTACGACACGTGCGCGCCTCTACTACGACCAGTATGTACGTACTCGTTCGCGACCAGAATGACAACCCTACGTACGCTTCGACCAGGTGGTCCCGACTGTCAGGCACTTCCTTGCCTGCAAAGATGTAGCTCGTGGGTCCCAGCAGTCAGGGGGGCGAATCGTTTTTTTTGCCCGGATGCGCTTCCTTGCGTGCAAAGATGTAGCTGGTGGGTCCCAACAGTCAGGGGGAAACGTTTTTTTCGTGAAATACGGTGGCCCGTCCGGTGGGTCCCCGCTGTCAGGTGGAGGAATAATTATTTTGCGCGTAATAAGGAGGCACTTCCTTGCTGCGGCCGTGGACCCGGTATCGACCTCTCCACGTCTGATCCACGTCCGATGGAAGCCATTACTTGACCACATTGACCATGCCGCCGAGAGCACCGTAGGCGGTGGACGACAGCGAGGCCTAGGAAGGGGACGACGCGGAGCCAGGGAAGACGCGGCAGTGGATGCCCACGCATAGAGGAGTACGAGGGTTCACTGGTTCACTGCGGTGTGAGGCTGCCATCGCTGCAGAATAACGGGGGGTGTGGGTGAGTAGAGGGATGGCCTGGCCAGCGGTGGGAGTAGTAGGGGCGGTGAGGCCTCCGCCGCATCGCAGCCGGCCACGGGAGGCAGGAGCACGAGGCACGACCGGCGCTGGTTTGGGCGGCTGGAGCAAGAAGACCAGAGGTTGAAGAAGCACTACGGCCGTTGGATGGACATCGTACGGTCACTGGAGCTAGAATCGTGCATATTGACTAAGTTGACAAAGCCCTCCGTCCCGTCAACTTAGTAGGCCCTAAGTCAGCCTGCCACTATACCGGGTCCCAGCTAACGAGGAGTATTCTTTTTTGTGCGTAATAAGGAGGCACTTCCTTGCGTGCGAAGATATAGCTGGTGGGTCCGAGCTGTCGTGGCGATAACATTTTTTGCGAAATCTGAGAGGCCCTTCGGTGGGTCCACGATGTCGGTGGAGGAATCATTATTTTTCACGTAATAAGGAGGCATTTCCTTGCATGCGCCGTGGACCCAGGCCGGCCTCTCCACGTCTGATCCGCTTCGGATGCATGTCGATTGTTGACCACGTTGACCAGGCAGCGCCGAGAGCACCAGGCGGTGGACGACGGCAAGGCCTAGGAAGGAACGACACGGAGGCGAGGAAGACTTCGGCGGTTGTTTCAAGACGCGGAGGGGAGTACGATCAGACGAGGGTTTATCGTCTGCCGCCGTCACGGAGAATAGCAGCAGTGTGGGTGAGTAGAGGGATGGCTAGGCCAGCGATGGGAGTACGATGGGGCGGTGAGGCTGCAAGGCAAAGACAATCGGCCATGGGGAGGAGGGAGCAGGTAGTCCCACCGGCGCTTGTTTGAGCGGTTGGAGCGGGAAGAGCGAGATTGATGAAGACGACGGCCGTTGGATGGACATCCAACAATCCTTTGCTGTCGTCAACCTTTTTTTTAGGAAAGCCTCAAATCTGTGGAAAACAGCATACAACCCATCTGCCATTATTCCTAATAATTTACAGCCCATTTGCTAATTCTTAAGGGGTTTTTTGGAGCCCATATTCTTTTTGTTAGCATTACAGCCCATATTGTGGCCACGGTTAAAAAATTATACGAAATTTTGCATATTTCTTGCGGTCCGAACTGTTTTTAATCCCGAAATTTCGACTCACATTCAAACTGATTTTAAAATAAATGTATATCAATATAAAATCCAACAAATTCTCCACGCATAAAAATTAATGTAATTTAAAATCTCGAAATGAAAAAAGATATTTGAAACTAATTGCCGGTTTGATGTGTTTTAAAAATGTACAGCCCATTTCTCATTACTGATAGGCCATTTTCTCGGCCAGCCGAATGAAGCTCTCCTCGTCTTGAAAGATTTGCAGCCCAACAGGCCTAACAAAGCTACTTACTTGGCAAATCACAAAAAAACTGGGTTGTGGCCTTGGACCCAGCTGTCAGCCTCTCCACGTACAATACTCTTCCGATGGAAGTCGGTCGTTGACCACATTGACCACGCCGCGCCGAGAGCACCAAGGCGGTGGATGACGGTGAGGCCTAGGAAGGGGACGACACGGAGCCGGGGAAGACGCGGCAGTGGATGCCCACGCGGAGAGGAGTACGAGGGTTCACTGGTTCGGCTGCGGCGTGAGGCTGCTGTCGCCGCAGAATAACAGGGGGTGTGGGTGAGTAGAGGGATACCCTGGGCCAGCGGTGGGAGTAGTAGGGGGCGGTGAGGCCTCCGCGGCATCACAGCCGGCCACGAGAGGCAGGAGCACGCGGCACGACCGGCGCTGCTTTAGGCGGCTGGAGCAAGAAGACCAGAGGTTGAAGAAGCACTATGGCCGTTGGATGGACATCGTACGGTCACTGGAGCTAGAATCGTTCATATTGACTAAGTTGACAAAGCCCTCCGTTCTCCTCAACTTAGTAGGCCCACAAGTCAGCCACCCACTATGGTGGGTCCCAGCTAACAGGGGGTATTCATTTTTTGGTGCGTAATAAGGAGGCACTTCCTTGCGTGCGAAGATCTAGCTGGTGGGTCCGACCTATCAGTGGGGGGCGTTTTTTTCGTAAAATACAGAAGCCCTTCCCACATATAGTGCACGTACAGTGCGTAATAAGGAGGAACTTTCCTTGCGTGCGACCATGGACCTCGTGGGTCCTGGCCGTCAGCTCTCCACGTCTGATCCTCTTCCGATGACTCTCGTATGTTGACCACGCCGCGCCGAGCGCACCGAGGCGGTGGACGACGGCAAGGCCCCGGACTGGAACGACCCGGTGATGGGGAAGACGCGGCAGTGGAGTCGCAGACGGAGAGGAGTGGGAAACTTGACTTGTTCGGGAGCGGGGTGGGCCTACACTCGGCAGAGAATAACAGGAGGTGCGGAGTGGAGGGATGGTCTGGCCGTCGGCGGGGTAGCGTTTCGCTGAGGAGCGCAAAACAACGCCTTGACGCCAAGGCTGCAGAAAGCGGTTCCGGCAGCTGGGGAAGAAGACGAGAGATTGAAGAAGAATGTCGGCCGTTGGATGTAAATCCAACGCCTTCTTAAACTTCGACCGATCGCCCACATGTCAGCCAATCCATTTGTTTTTAGTCCATTTGGTGGGCTGGGTGAAACAATGATGTAGCATCTATGCAGCCCGTTTAAATCCCATTTGCATTTTTCTCGAAATCCGCGGACTTGCTGGGCTGGGTGAAAATATCATGTTGGGCTAGACAGAGAAATGTTATAAAAACATAAACACATGATTGCACGTCAGTAAAATCTTTGCAAGCTTATGTACGCAATCACTCGGAGTTAACTTCAAAGTTATATATAAACAATTATTATTATTATTTTTGTAAGAACTTTCAACTTACGAAATAAAATATCATTTTAATTTGATGAGTTAATATTACATGGGGTATTATTATTTTTTAGGCTAGACGTGGGGAATGCTTGATTTGGTTCTAGGGAAAATCTTTGGGAGAAAACTCAGTTTACATCGAAAAAGAAAGTGGGAGAAAATTCAGAGACCTGCTAGGTCCACCTGAGGAGAGGAATATGTTGGGAGGAAGGAGATTCAAAGCACGGCAGCCGAGTGAACTAGTTTTTTTTTACGAACAAGTGAACTAGTTTACATACATAAGCAAATAGCCACTAAAAAAAGCAATCAGGTTAATGGGTTCTTAAAAGAAACATTTCGGACAAAACAGATAATTACGACACATAGGCTAATGCATGAAACACTCGGATGATAAAGGTGCTTATAGACAGATAAAGTACAACATCTAGACCTTCCTGGCACGCTTGATCATGACGTTGCGGCTGTTCGTGTACTCGTCGGTTATGGGAAGCAGACACGCCCTCATGTCCAAGATCTGCATGTACATGTCGTAGCATGCCTATGCGTCCTTGGTCACGTAGGTTATGTAGGCTAGATTCAGAGGTACCTCCCACGTGTTCAGGTCGTCTTCTTTCATGTTGGCGTATCAGGGGTCGATGATGGTCTCAGCAAGGTCAACCACGGAGTCCTTCTCCTGCCCATTGCTGATGATCTTGTATTGCATCTGGATGTCGACAAGCTTGTTGCACCAGATGGCCGAATCGTCGCATTCTTCCTTCTCTGCACCGTAGCGAAGGTGCAGTCGGCGCTGCCGATGAAGCAGGCGAATGCTCCGTAACTGGTGCAGCCATAGGACCGAGGCGAGGCGAGCTTCACCGAGTCGATATCGTTGGTGTACATCACATTCAACTTGGTGCAGCCATAGGACTGAACGGCGAACTAACTCCTTGTCAAGTCCATATCCAGCGGGCTCACCTCGGATCGCCATTGGAGTCTCTTCGAGTGAACAAGTGTGTAGGCGGCGGCAGTTCATTTTCAGCTCTTGGGGAACTGGATTCAACGATGAAGCTGAGTGTGTACTGACGACAACAATTACTACCCCTCCCTCGTCCGCTGCATGCCCGGCAGAAGATGCACCCTCGGCGCATTCAAATGCCTCCATTAAGAAACCTACTCCGGCCACACGTCGGTTCACGAGCGGGTCTGTATTGGTACTGTAATAACAGGAGTTAGTGGTCACTTTACTTAAATTTAATTAGCTTTAATAGAAATTTATACTTAAAACAAGGAATGCATTGGCTCATTCTATCAGTACCATGGGATCAACATGCACAACAATTAGAATTATTATTCTCAGGACGCACGCGATCAACACATTTGTGGCACTTTCACAAAGATAATACTACCAAGTTTGAACTGTTTGTTATGGTTGCTATCCTCTGCATCATCATGCCGTGTTTCCCAGCTTGCAAGATTCAGAACCAACAAATAAGATCCAAATAATAAGTACAACAAAGATGCCTACACATCTTATTGATTCCCAGCTTAAGATTCAGAACCAACAAATAAGATCCAAATAATAAGTACAACAAAGATGCCTACACATCTCATTGATTCCCAGCTTGCAAGATTCGGAACCAACAAATAAGATTCAAATAATAAGTACAACAAAGATGCCTACACATCTCATTGATTCCCAACTTGCAAGATTCAGAACCAACCCATTAGAGCGTTTTGATAAAGTGAATATCGGGATTAAATCCATCTTGGCTAGCCATGTCATACAATCGAAGAACTTGGCGAATGCTCTTGACCGTCACAACATCTATAGTTGAGTATTCCCGTTTGCACAGCATGTTTGCACAAAGACAAACAAGGAGACAGGGAGAGCATGATTTCACTTTAATAGCGGCCTCCTTGAACTCAACCTCCAACTCCACTAGGATGAGGTCCGATTTGAGTTCCATGATTCAATTCATGCGCCTTTTTCAAGCGGTTCACCTGAAATGAAGCAAAGATTGCATCATTCAGCTAGCAAGAAGTACTTGCTCTTGTGAGCTGGCGAGTTCTTCTTTAGTAGTTGCACTAAAATTGAGGTACATTAAGGTTGGCTGTCCGAGCTCATGTAAGGTGCAACTATAAATTTCTTATCCTTTTGTGCAGTTCCACTAAAATAAAGTGCCATTGTGGTGACAGTGACGGATCCATCTTGCAAAGGCTAATAAAATGTTGCACGAGATTACCAGCAGAACTTGACGGAGATTTTGGAAACTCCAATCGCCATTTTGTGCAGTTCCACCAAAATTGAGAGATGTTGCCCACGTGACATTTTAGTTGAACTGCACAAGACACTCATTCCAAAAAAAGTGTTTTGTGCAGTTCACCAAAAGGTCACAATAGCAACAAGGTGAAATGGATATCCCTATCTGCACAAAATGATAGAAAGTAAACACTTGCGGGTCAATAAGATTATCTGAAACATATACAAAATGAAAAAGAAGCATCTTAATTATGTTCATGGCAATCACGCAAGGACGGTAGAAATTTTAAAGCGTCGGCAATGCTTCATGTTACCGTAAGCATTACGATCAACAATGAGATTCCTCGGATATGGGATTACTTTAATGGTGGCATTGCTTGTTTACGGAACCACGATAAATCAACAGCAGCTAAAGAGTTGGTTTAAGGGCATGGGACCGTGGGGACACCAGGACACTCAAGCAGCGTAAAGGAGCAACTTACTTATCATCTTTGGGGAAAACAGCGGGAGTGCCATTTGTAACACAGTTTAATTGCATCTTATCACTGGAGGCATTAGATTAGCAATAACATTGGTTAGACATGTCCCTAAGGTAACAGTGTGATCACTTCATTTTACATGCGCCCTTACATTAACAAGGGCAAAAGGTTGGTATAAGGACATGCGACAGTGGACGCATCATCACAATGTACCTACAAGGAGGCATAAAGTGGTGATGCCGAGCTTGTTCACGCTATGTGAGGGCAGCAAACCTAATCCCGGAGACCTTTTACTATGTGAGGGCAGCAAATCTAATCTTGGAGACCTTTTACTATGTGAGGGCAGCAAATCTAATCCTGAGACCTTTTACTATGTGAGGGCAGCAAAGCTAATCCTGAGACCTTTTACTATGTGAGGGCAGCAAATCTAATCCTGAGACCTTTTACTATGTGAGGGCAGCAAATCTAATCCCGGAGACCTTTTACTATGTGATGGCAGCAAATCTAATCCTGGACATACTCTGTTGACTTGTCCACCAGCCGCCACTTTCTATCCTTTTTTCAACCAATAATAGATATGTTCCTTATCCAGTTTGTACTGCGTTTTCCCATTATTTCCCTTTTCAACCAAGAGACCGGTTGGGTATCCGGTCTCTACTACTTTCACCATATTATTTCCTCTTTAAATCAAGTCCTAGATTCATGCTACAACTTTCCCCCCTTCCTTCATTGTTTGAACAAAGCCCTAGATTCGAATGCATGAAGTAGCTTTACCTCTAATAATACTAAAAATTTAGTTGGCTTTGGAAGAGCCGATGGGAGTAGAAAAAGATGCACATGCAGACATGTGGGGAGCTGGGGCAGTAGAGCAAGGCCGCTTTCGAAGAACTTATACCTGAGGGTCGTCGGGTTGTTGGCGGCGGCAGGTCGGATCTGCCGGACAATCTGGCGGGGAGGAAGAAGGGTCGGAGGACCTCCCGAGCCCAGCTGTGTCGAGAACGGCAGCCTGAGCAGAGGATCGGGCCCCTCCGGCAGTGTGGGTTTCCTCCCTCGTGGCGATGACCACGTGAACGATGCACCTTTTAGTCCTCTACACACACACCGCCAAAGGGATCCGGCGGATCTGTGACCAGCGGTGAGCACAGAGAAAATGTCGCTACCACTGTCTTGTTTATATCTGGAGAGGATGAGAGAATGAAGAGAGCAACCCTAGTAAAGCAAGCGCTCGGCCCTGCATCCATATATAGTGGAGCGTTTATCTTTTTTCTCTCCACAACTAGCGTTTCAATTTGTGTACGTGGCATTAAAGAAAAGAATCTCTCTATTTAAGGTGACTACTCTACGACTCCTACTTACTACTACAGTACTACCTCCGTCCTGGTTTATAGGTCCCTTTTATAGTTTGTGCCAAATTTTGACTAAAGATTTCACTAACAAAATGTTAATGCATGTCAAGAAAAATTATCTCATTGGATTCGTATTTTAACATAGTTTTGAGAAATATAATGTTTGGTGACATGCGTGAACATTTTCTTAGTTTAATCTATGGTCAAAATTTGGCACGAAATACAATGGGGACCAATAAACCCAGACATAGGTAGTATTGTTCACTGGTGCTCCCCGCCCCTCCATTCATTGAACAACCCCACGGGTGAATAAACATACAGTAAGTACTGTATTTATATAGAAACGAACAAGCTCGAACTATTTTCACAGTAGTTAAAAGTTGAGGCGGGGCTTTTCCCAGGCGATCTGGCGGTTTTCGGGTGGCGGTTTAGCGAGAGGCGAGGAGGGTGGCCGAGTGGGGTCATGCGATTTGGCCAGCGATTCTTCTGGAAAGACTTGTGATATGACCACTCACTATAGCCATGAATTACTGGCGCTCCCACCGGGGTTATGCCCCCCTTCCATTCCGCGCTCTAATCTGGTGCATGACACGTCGACTCGGATGCTGACTCTCCCACATGTCGGAGTAGTAATAAGGAGCAAAGAATGATGGGGTATATATACTACTCCCTCCGTTCCTAAATATAAGTCTTTGGAGAGATTTCACTATGGACCACATACAGAGAAAAATGAGTGAACCTACACATAAAATGCATCTATATACATCTGTATGTGGTCCCACGGTGAAATATCTACTGAAGACTTATATTTAGGAACGGAGGGAGTACTACTCAGTCGGAGGAGTGCGAACCACGGCAACCCAGTGAACCAGCCCGTGTAACCACGGTAGCCCAAAGTGAACCAGCAGTAGAAAACAATGTGGTGATATGGCCATAAAAACAATGTGCTACGGTCCACACTTTGTAGCATGTACAAGAACACTCCTCTTTGTTTGGATCCACGAGTTAGAGCTAGTTTGGGTTGAAATAGCCTCAAATTATCGAAACAAGAGGGGTTAGTTTGAGCTAGTTTGCTCTAACCCAACTAAAAAACTAGCCGGTGGAGAGGTTCTAATTGGGTTAGTTATCCTCGGGCCCACTAAAAGAGAACTAAAAATCTCACCTACCCGCACTGCATCGCTCCCTAAAAATCTCACCCGCCTGCACCAGATCGCTCTCCCCCTCTCGCGACTCCTCTCTGTTCCCCATAGGGCCGCCCGCCCAAGCGCCGCCCTCTCTCTCCTCCGGCCGCCCTCTCCTTCCGGCCTCCACCGCCCTATTCCGGCTGCCCTCTTCCTCCGACCTTCGAAGGTCGCCCCTCCCCTTCACGATCGTTTTCTCCCTCACATGCGTGCTGGCGGCAGTGCATCTACCAGGAGGCCACGAGAGGGGTGAGTTTGTTCGTTCCTTCTCTGTCTCACGGCCATATCATTGATCTTGTTTGCTCTAGCGCTAATTCTGATTTGGAAAAGTAGATCCTGATCAAACTTGCTACAGATTTGTGGTGCACGCATGGAATTGTTTGATGCTGCTTGAGGAGGTAATAAATCTTTCTAGGGGCCCAAAGATTCAGGTCACCTTTCTAGGTATTTCAATTTCAGGCTTGCATTATTTGTAGAGGCCCAAAGATTCAGTTCACCTTTCTAGGTATTTCAATTTCAGGCTTGCATTGTTTCTAGAGGCCCAAAGATTCAGTTCACCTTTCTAGATATTTGAGTTTCGGGCTTGCATTATTTCTAGAGGCCCAAAGATTCAGTTCACCTTTCTAGGTATTTCAGTTTCAGGCTTGCATTATTTCTAGTGGCCCAAAGATTCAGTTCACCTTTCTAGGTATTTTAGTTTCAGGCTTGCATTATTTCTAGAGGCCCAAAGATTCAGTTCACCTTTCTAGGTATTTAAGTTTCAGGCTTGCATTATTTCTAGAGGCCCAAAGATTCAGTTCACCTCTCTAGGTATTTCAGTTTCAGGCTTGCATTATTTCTAGAGGCCCAAAGATTCAGTTCACCTTTCTAGGTATTTAAGATTCAGGCTTGCATTATTTCTAGAGGCCCAAAGATTCAGTTCACCTTTCTAGGTATTTCAGTTTCAGGCTTGCATTATTTCTAGAGGCCCAAAGATTCAGTTCACCTTTCTAGGTATTTTAGTTACAAAGTGTTCATTATTTCTAGAGGCCCAAAGATTAAGTTCCCGATCGTGACAGCGGCCCTGCTACCCATGCCGGTGTCGACCTCAACTCGCAAGGGTCAAGGCCGGAGGGGTTCCCGGGGCTTGGGCTCTACAGAGCCTTCCTCCAGAGCGACGATCGCGAGCACCTCCCTCGGTGCGTGAGGGGCTCCGGGCTCCCTCCCTATCGTGAACGACTTCCGTGATGAGTTAGCTCATTCTTTGTTTCATGAAGTGTTTTTTATTTTGTGAAGCTCGATTGACGACTTGTATGTTTAAGTGGGATATCTCATTTGTATGGACAAAGTAAAATTATCATGTTTTGCATGCTTGATTTGTATAGATGGTTCGTTTATGTCAATTGTGAGCGGGAGGAGGCCACAGAAGAGCCGCCACACCAAGAAGGTGCTTGGATCCAAGGGACTTATTTTAATCGACTAAAAATAGGGTCCAAAGTAGTCAAATGATTGAGATAGAGCATTTATTGTCAATCTAACCCTGCCATCCATACACCTCTTTGGTTTAGAGTTAGTTCGAGTTAGAATCTAACTCTAACCTCTAACTGAGCTAGAGTTCTCCTCGTCTCGGTTCATCGCCATCATACTTTCCCCATTCCTGTGTTTTCAGTATCCTGTGAATCAAAGAGGCCCTTTTTTCGGGAAAAATCAAAGAGGCCCTTAGACTGGTTTAGGTCTGGTCATTTCTTTATAAACGTGTTATGTCCAAAATTTAATGAACGTGCTCCAGTTTCCACGAAAATAATCTGGTTTCATGTAGCAATTCATTGATTTATTTATTCTTCTGCGGGGGGGTTGCATGTAATTCGTGAGGTCTGAAATGTAAAGTACCCTGGCATATGCTTCGAGTCGTGCATGCACAACGACCCAGATGCTCTATGTCCCACAGGTCGGCGAATGGGAGCACGTGGAAATAGCCTAGGAGTACATATAGGAGGATAAATGCGTGAAAAAATATGTAATGTGAAGCGTAGCCGCGGTTCGAAAAGGAGACCTAAAGTGATGACAGCTATAGGTCTAGTGGTACTAGACATACGACTAATTTTTCCCTCAAAAAAAAGAGGCACGAGTGCTCAGTACTCCTATTCTATAAACACGAGTCCCATCTGACAACAAAGATCCGTGCTACACTAGCTCTCCTCCCTCGTTTCTCTCTTCTAATTCTAAACTTGGCCGACGCCCGGTGGGTGGGGTGGGTTTGCTCAATCGCGGCCCCACCTCACAAAGGAAAAGCGTTATTTTGGAATAAAAATGCCATATACTCCCTCCGTTCATAAATATAAGCCTTTTTAGATACTAGTTCAAATGGAATACAACATACAGATGTATGACGACATAGTTTAGAGTGTAGATTCACTCATTTTGCTCCGTATGTAGTAGTCACTTGCTGGAATCTTTAGAAAGACTTATATTTGGGAACGGAGGGAGTTCTATACTAATAAAACATTAAGGCCATGAGGCGATGAAGTGCTAGTTACAGGAGGCAAGAAGAAGAGATGCATCCATTGACGACGTCCACCTCCTCGACTCAGGGCGCCGGCCCACCGAACGGCGCCTAAGTAGCAGCTGACTTCGTGGCTGTGTCGACGTGCTTCTGAACAATGGCGTCCAAAGATTCCAGCCGCTGGAAGAAGGCCAACGTCTTTTTGTCCTTGCTTGCCTTGTAGTGGCCTATGTAGACGATTTCCTCGTAGACGTGGATGTGCAGGTCGGCGGTTTCTTGCATGGTGAGGCGCTGCGTGGCGAGCGCGGCCTCGAGGTGCACATTCTTCGTCGCGACCTCCGGCACCTGCAGGGCCACCAGGGCTTGAAAGAGTTCGTCACCATGTAGGCCGATGAGGGTGACAGGCAATGAGGATCCTGGGCGCGCGGGCTGGAGCAGTACGGCAAGGTCGTCCGCGCGCTTCTTGACGGCGGTGAACTTGTGGATGGAGTTGACCATCATGTCGTCCATGCGAGAGGCGAAGCCGGCGTCGGCGAGGGCTACAATGCATGCGGTCACCAGCACCGTCTGGAAACGCTGTGCGGTGCGGGGCCGCAGGCCGACGCATTGGATGATTTGGCACAACCGACTGCCGCTCGCGTCCATCGCCTCCATAGGTGCTTGTGGCTTCTGGTCACTTGGTCTTAGATTGGAGTGAGCAGTGTTGCGCAGAGACTTGGAAGTAGATGGATTGGAGTGGTGGGGCGCCTTTATTGTATGAGAGTCCAAACTCTGTTGCATTCACATCATGCTGGCTCTAGTCTGCTTCTCCAATTAATTCCCTCTGCATGTAATTGAGGATGCATCATTGACCGTTCAACGTCTTGGGAACCACTACCCTCTTCCTCCTTGGCATTCAAGCACCTATGGACCCGTCGACGACGAGGTGCCTATGGTGACTTCGTAAATTTCAAGATGATAGTGACGTGCGTGTGTGCGTTCATAGGGGTGAGTGTATGCGTACTGTGTCAAAAAAAACAGCGTAAATGCGTGTCGAAAAGAGACTAGTCAGTATACTCAATATTGTGCACCTCGAAGAGGAAAATGATAGAACTAGTATGTATTTATTTACGGTGCAGATTCACTCATTTTGCTCCATATGTACTCCGTCTCGGTGTAGTCTAGTCACTTGTTGAAATCTCTAGAAGGGCAAATACTCCTTTACGGTTTATAGGGCTATACTAGCAAGTAGTTGTATGCGTACTAGTACAATAGTGGGCTCACATAGCAATTTTGTCTCCTGCAAGAGCCTGGCTATATGCGTGCTCCAATGTTCGCAACTGCAGCGTTCGGTTTGCGCTTGGCTCTTCGCCTCTTCGAGAAGACGAACAATGATGTTACTACTACTGCTTCTACAGTGTCGAATCCACTGCTGCATGTCCGTCCACCGCGAGCGGGACGGATAGCTTGTTGTAGAAGTACTCCTACTAAGCAAAAGCCTGTCCTCGTTTGCGAGCAACAGCGCGCATGGGCGAGGGAGAAGGCGTGTAGTAAAATCAAGCTTCTCCTCGTTCTACGAGTTGACGCGACACATCATAGCACTGGCCCCACATGCTTGCCTCTAAACTTGGCTGAAAGACCCTTGATGTACAATATATTTGCTGCAACCTCTAACATTTACCCACCACAAATTAAAATATATGTGGCCGTATGCATCATTCTCGATGCGTAGGCCGGAGTCCCCCTTTTCAAAAAAACAAATTAAAATACATATTCCTGTCTTGACCGGATGAGCGTGCAAACTACAATCACTGTGGTGACAGGTAGGGCCAGAAGACTATTTTAATTTAAAAAAAAAACTTCGAGACGGCCACATAGCATGGACCCGACCCCAACGATTTTAAGCTTACAAGCACGGTACACGCTATCTAGACTACTCTACACATGAAACTACCACACGAGCGTCCGGGCTGCGCTTGGCTCTTCGCCTCTTCGGGAAGTCGAACAATGATGGTGTACTATCTGCCTTTGGAGGAGTACTCTTTATGCACGCTTCCGCCATCTGACACCGATTGAACTGATGCATGTCCACCGTGTGCGGGAGGGAGAGCGTGTAACGAAAGCTTCTCCTATTCTTGCCAGCCACCACGCTCATGGGCGAGGGAGGGACGCTCCTGTCTTTGCGTGTATGACAGGTGGGCACGGCAGTGTGTGGCCAACTGTCATACAGCCAAAAGCGAGTGCGATTAAGTCCGCGAGGAGAGGATAATCAAACTTCTCGTTGATGTACGAGTTGACGCGACACATCAAAGCACTGCACTCAATATATTTCAATAATTTGCGTTTACCGATGCATTAATTACAACGCATGCATGCATGCCGTGACTCTTCTTTTGATAGTACTTGCATGTGTTGATTTAATGCACCTTGAAGTAGTACTCCCTCCATTCCTAAATTATAAGTCTTTGTAGGGATTCCATTATGAATTACATACGGATGTATATAGATGCATTTTAAGTGTGGATTCATTCATTTTGCTCCGTATGTAGTCCACCTAGTGAAATCTCTATAAAGACTTACTCCCTCCGCTCGAATTAGGCTGGTCATAGTGGGGAGTAACTTAGACTAGTAACATGCATACGTTACTAGTGTAGTGTCAAAAAACGTCTTACATTATGGGACGGAGGGAGTACCTCTATAGTGCATAGAATCATAGATGGTCCCATTTATTGCCCTGCATGACACATAGTAGCACCATATTTATTATGTTACGGTATCTACCTATGTTACTATAACCATCTCTCTCTTCTTTAATTGCCTGCCACATAAGCATGTTTGCGACTCCCAAGTGCATGATACTACTTATGTTACTCCCACTATGGCCAGCCTTACTTGTCGCGAAAATGGATGTATCTAGACGTATTTTAGTTCTAGATACATCCATTTTCGAGACAAGTAATTCCGAACGGAGGGAGTACATTTAGGAATGGAGGGAGTATAAAATATGTGACGGTAAGCTTTGTAATACCCCGGCCCAAGTCGAGAGATGGTTGTGCACGAGGAGGGTGAGATCATGCAGACCGAACAGGAACAGGACGCGACGATGGAGCTCTCTAAGGTCTCGATGGACCTCACCGTGCTCCACTGCCCCTAGTGCCTCGGCCCCTTGACGCCTCCAGTGTATGAGGTTCGAATACACCTCGTCCGTTCGGCTGATTGAGCAAGGTGCAGGTTTCTTGATTGATGTGCTATTGGATTGATTTCTGCAGTGCAAGGGAGGGCACCTGGCCTGCGCGGACTGCCGCGTCGAGCGCCCCGGGAACCAGCGGCAGCGCTGTGCGCGAAAAGGGCGGTGGCTTCGACGTGCGGAACACGGCGGTGGACTCCGTCCTTTCGTCGGTGAGGGTGGAGTGCCCGCACGAAGCTTGTGGGCTCTACGTCACTTACTACAAGCTCGCCGATCACCAGAGCGTGTGTCCGCTCGCGCCCTACAAATGCCCCGTGCCCGTCTGTGGCTACGAAGGCCCGCCGCTGGCGCTCTACCACCACATCAGCACCGCGCATCCCATGCCCGTGCACAGGATCCAGTACGGCAAGGTGGTCCAGCTGCAAGTGCCACTGTCGGAGCCACGGCTCTTGCTGTTCGCGGAGGAGGACCGCCGCGCGTTTTTCTTGGTCGGCGGCATGCTCGACATCGGCGCTCCTATTGCCGTGTCGTTCGTCTGCATCAGAGCGGGGGCGTCCCCACTACCGCACTACTTGGCCAAGCTATGGGCGAACGGTTCACGGGGAGCCCAAAGGCACGACCGACGCCGTCAAGGTGGAAATGGAGGTGACAAGCAGCAAGGATCCCGGCGACGTCGACGCAGGTGAGCCGACCTTCTTGACAGTTCCGCCCAAGCTGCTGGTCGGGCTAAGCTTGTGTCCCTCCACATTCAGATTGACAAGCTCACGTCCTAAATGTTTCGACAAAGGCCTTCTGTTTATCTTAGTAATATGCTAATATAGGGATTACCTTGGTCTACTTTAGCTTAAGAAATGGTGGGTTTTGGTGGCGATGCAACAATTACTTTGACATCAGATCCGTAATTTCCAACAGTCGAACGGATATTTTGTGTCTGTTGAATATAAAGTTCCTTTGGGTAAGAAGTACTACTTGTCATCAAAATGGATAAAAGAAGATGTATGTAGACGTATTTTAGTTCTAGATATGTCCCTTTTTATCCATTTTGATGACAAGCACTCCCTCCGTTCCACAATACATGCCTTCCATTTTACAAAATAGAGATGTATCTAGACATGTTTTAGTATATAGGTACATCCATGATAGAGCCAATCGGATGGTTGAGAACACTACAATCCGTAGCTACAGATGCGTGTGTGACTCCCAGATGCAGAGGCCGGGGGTCATCATCCTCCTTTTCGAGAAAAAACAGACGCGCGTGTGAGAGGACGAGTGTGTGCGTGCACCTCTTCTCTTCCTGTATAACGTACTACTAAACTCAGAGTACAAGTTTTTGTGGGTGGCACGATGGTGCGTAAGTAGAAGTCCCTAGAGATAGGTTTAATGCGTCTGAAAAAGTACTAGCCTAGAGCTCGCCACGCGGCTATTCTTGTCGAACGCCCCATTAACCGTAAGATATGTATACGACGGTGCCGGTTATTGCACGCATACAGCAGTACTTCTCCTTTCCGGTTTATGGTGAGTGGTGGAATATTTTTGTAGTTTGCAAAAGCACCTAATTAATGCTCTTGTTTTTCTCAAAAATTATGTTTATCAATGCATTAATTGCAATGCATGCATGCATAAAGTACATGCATTGGTCAATTTTCTCTTAATACTTGCATGTAATGATTTAATGCACCTTGGAATCTGAACATGTGTTGGGGAACAACCAAATTGAGCCTTATAAAATGGAAAAACTAAAATTTTGAGATAAGCCCTACAAAACCGGAAAGGAGGGAGTAGAAAAAGAAGTACTCCATCCGGGAATAGTGCCGCACTTCGAACCAGGACCGTCAATAAATTTTGAGCTTGCGTCTCGTCACATTCCAAATTACTCCACGCTATATTGAATTGCAAACCTGTTCACTCCGATCACAACCTAAACGGTTTCCCACTTAGGAGCGTATTAGTACCACGCTATTTTGAATTCCAAACATGTTCACACCGATCACAACCTAAACGGTTTCTCACTTAGGAGCGTATTAGTACTCGGTTATAAATACTAGTATGCCAAGATGACTGCACATTCCTCCTCAACTCCTCATCCACAAAAACAAACAAGTCATTCAGCATCCTTCCCTTGCGTCTGCCATGGCCAGCGTGAGTTCTGGGTCGAGAGATTGCCACCAGGGAGAGGCGAGCATGGAAGCGGAAGCACGAGAGATGTCCCGCCTCGCTGCGAGAGCAGCCGACATGTCCCGCCGTGCGGAAGTAGCAGCACAGAGGTCCCGCCGCGCCGCTGAAGCAAAGACAGAGGTCCCGCCGTGCAGGCGCAAAGCAGATGGTCCGGCCGCGCCATGAAGCAGCAGAGATGTCCCGTCGTGCCACGAATGCAGAGATGTCCCTTGCGCCCGCGGCTCGGGAAAATTTCTCGCGGGCAGCGGCGATCGTTACAGTGTGCATGCATGCGATCGTCCATAGCCAGATGGATCAGATATCTGGCTTGGCGAGGTTGCAGGACAACGTGAAAGCCTCGTTTGAACAGGCTAACAGCGCCATCCGACAACTAAGGGAGGGTAATGAGAGGCTCCGGGCCGAGCGCGACCTGCTGAGGGAGAAGATCGTCCGAAGTGCAGACCAGCAGGAGGAGACTAGTGCCTTGTTGAAGAGGACCGGCGTCATCGTCAAGAAACTTATGGACGAGAATGACATGCTCCGCAACGAGCGCCAAAGGCTGGTGGAGGAATCCGTGGATGTTCTCAAGCAGCGTCTTGAGAACACGAAAGAGCTCATCGCCGCTCGCCGCGGAGACTAGTTCCTGCTGACTGCAAAGAACGCATCAAGAAAGTAGAGATCAGCGAGCCAGATCCTTGTCTTCCTTCTTCTTTTGCCCTTGTGTATTTCGGGCGTAGCCGCGTGTGGATTTTTTAATTATCTTTCTAATTATGTAATACAATTAATCGTCCTTATCTTTCTGTGTAAGATCAATGTTGCGAGGCTGGAATGAAGAAAACTCTAGCTGTGGCGACCCCGGCGTTGATGTTCTTCTAGTTGCTGCTGGGCTTCCTTCAGTTTCCTGGTTTCTTTTGATGTAATAATCGGTTTAGGATGTGGATTGTGTCGTGGTTGTGAAATGTTGGGTTCTAGCACGGATGTTTGGCCTTTGTTGGCCTCTTGGGATGTTGCGATTTCAATCTGGTACGTAGCTTTTAGTCCTTCGTGTTAGGCTGGAGTTGTGCTGAACTTCTTGTGAATTGTGGTGGCTTTCAAGAATGAAAATCGGAAGGGCAAGCCCTTCTTTGATCAAAAAATAAAAATCGTCCTTATATATTCATCGGTCTTGCTATAAGTCGCAGTAGATGCTATATAGGTCCGTCGGATCTTACATCAAGATCCGTGCTTTCAGATTTTCTTTTCTCTCTCTTAAATCTCAGTCGAGTGAGACATAGCCACGCCATTAAACAGAGGCTCGGGCCCCCATTAATGGAGACCTTGGGAGAGAGGTGGACGGCAGATGGAGGTCAAAGGGCTCTCCTCCCGATAAGCACGCGCAGGGGTCTGATCACACGCCTCTCGTACTCAAATAGCTACCCTGCACGGCGCCTCCTAGCTAATAAAAAATGGGGACGCGTGGCGGCACGTAAATGGTACTAGTAAGTAGAACACCCACGGTTTCAATAATACTTGTGTTTACGATTGTAACATGACAGCACTTGTTCCAAAATGACTTTGTTGATTGTTAATGTGTGCATACGCAAATCGGACTGCAAATTTACCACAGCATGTTGGTGCCATGTCATGGCACCAAGCCAAGTTTCATTATTTTCATGCGTGTTTTGGATTTACAAGAAATAAAAACTAAGTTTCTCAATGTTTCCAACCCAGCCACGACGCCCAGAATTTTGAATTTCATTCCCATTTCTTGCATGGAACCTAGAAATTTACCCGAGGACACACATGTGATTTTTCAACCAACTTTGGTGCACTGGAACATGTGCTTGTAGTTCAAATTTGAATTATGCACACAAAGGTGACACGTTCCCTCCGAGAACCACGAGCCTTCTTGAGAGAAGCTCCGATCTGCAAGAAGCTTATACCAAAATTTGTTCCTATTCGGCCAATTTTTTTTACCACGGCATGGTACTACCATGACATGACACCATGCTATGTTTCATGATTTTAAAACCAAGTTTCTCAATGTTCTCGACCGAGCCACGATGCCCAGATGTTTGAATCTTATTCTCATTTTTTTGCATGGGAGTAGAAATTCACCCGAGGACACAAATGTGATTTTTCAACCAACTTTGGTGCACGGAGCACATGCTTGTAGTTCAAATTTGAATTATGCACATTAAATGACCAAAAACTCAATTAATGTGTAAATAAGGCCAAACGAAGCCGGAATAATTCCAAATTTAACAGGGCACTCATGTAGTTCTATGTTGCCTTTGTAAATAAACTCAAGGGGACAACTTATATCGCTTTAGACTCAAAGGTGACACGTTCCTCTCGTAACTACGAGCCTTCTTGAGAGAAGCTTCGGTTTGCAAGAAGCTTATACCAAAATATGTTCCTATTCGGCCATTTTTTTACCACAACATGGTAGTACCATGACATGACATCCATGCCAAGTTTCATGATTTTCAGACGTGTTTTGGATTTACAAGAATTTTAAAACCAAGTTTCTCAATGTTCTCGGTCGAGCCACGATGCCCAGATGTTTTAATTTTATTCTCATTTCTTGCATGGGACCTAGAAATTCACCCGAGGACACAAATGTGATTTTTCAGCCAACTTTGGTGCACGAGAGCATGTGCTTGTAGTTCAAATTTGACTTATGCACATTAAATGACCAGAAACTCAATTAATGTATAAAAATGACAAACGAACCCAGAATAATTCCAAAATTTAACATGGCACTAATGTAGTTCTATGTTGCCTTTGTTAAGAAACTCAAGGGAGGGGGCAGCGTATATCGTTTCACACTCAAGGGTGGCACGTTCCCTCTTAGAACCACGAGCTTCCAAATCGGCCCAATTTTTTACCACAACATGTTAGTGCCATGACATGACACCATGCCAAGTTTCATGATTTCCAGCCGAATTTTGGATTTACATGAATTTAAAATCTAAGTTTCTCGATGTTCTCGGCAGAGTCATGACGCCCAGATGTTTGAATTTCATTCTCATTTCTTCCATGGGACCTAAAAATTCAACCAAGGACACACATGTGATTTTTCAACCCACTTTGGTGCACCGGAGCATGTGCATGCAATTCATATTTAGATTATGCACATTAAAAGTCCAGAAACTCAATTAATGTATAAAAAGGCCAAATGAACCTGAAATAATTCCAAAATTTAACAGGGCACTCATATAGTTCTATGTTGCCTCTGTAAATAAAATCAGGGGGAGGCAGTGTATATCGTTTCGCACACAAAGGTGACACGTTCCCTCTCGGAACCACGAGGCTTCTTGAGAGAATCTCCGGTTTTGCAAGAGGCTTATACCAAAACTTGTCCCAATTCAGCCAAGAATTATACGTATGAAAACAGGGTTTAGATTATCCCGAACATCTCGCTACCTAGACCAATAATGTACTATGATTTGAATTCAACATAAAATGGATACAGATATTTGAATTGGAGAGCGTATGGTACATGTAGTTCATAGTGAAATATGATTACTGCTATATGCATGTCTTTTTGTTATCAAGATAATATTTAAATTATTGTATAACTTGACAACAATCGTATTCAAATAAGGAAAATTGATTCAAATGTAGTCCATATGGTAGAAGACAATATATATGTTCACATGGTGGAGTAAAATGTTCATATATGATGGAAGATCAAAATGTACGACTACATCAATTATAAACCGCAAGGTCACCTAATGATATATTCGAATTCGACATAACGTGGATTCAAAAATTGAAATTCGAGATCATGGCATCTCTAATCATATAAAAAGGGACATTACTCTTTCTTTGGTGGGAATTGATTTGTTTTTTGTTATTGTTGAGGGAAGTGCGAATCGATTTGGTACTGTGTAGGGTAATCTTGTTCTCCCGATTTTTTTACATTTTTCTTGTAGTTTTTTCAATGGCATCTATAGCAATATAGTAAAAGGGGGCATGACTCTCTTGTGTCTTGTATGATTTTTTTACACGTTAAGTTTGTCCTGCCGAACAAGAATCCGCACTTTGTTATCCCGAAATTTTCAAGCTCGAGTATCTTTTGTCTCACCTGCTTTGAAACTCCCGCTTCTTCAACCCGCGCCGCGCCTTGTTATCCCGAAATTTAGACGTGCGCGAGAACTCCCTCCTCATCCGAAATCGCTCCAGCAGCCCCGACACGCGAAATCCCCCTTCTACCCCTCAGCCGGAAATGAAGCTCCACGTCGTGGTGTCAAAACCGGTGGGGGTATGCTGGTAACTTACCCTACATTTCGGACAAGCGCGTCCCTAAGCTTGGCTCCCCCTCCCCCTTCGCCCCCCCATTCGTACACCGAGGCCGCCAAAACCCGCGAAACCCCACGCTCCTCCGTCGGCCTCCCGACCGCCGCCCAGCCGGAGACTCTTCCCTGACTACGTCGTCCACCGCAACAGCTCGCCGTCCCTCATCCACCGCACCAGATGAGGATCCGTTGTCGATCTCGTCGTCCCATCGGATCAGCCGCCACCTCCAAGGAGCTGCCCCGACGTTCGCCTCGTCTATCGCGCCACCTCAATCCCCACAACGCCGTCTTGACCTGCCCCAACGGAACCGCAGCACCCTCACCAATTCCTCCGATGAAGCCGAGGCCAACTCGGCGCCACCAAGGAGGTTCTGCACTCACCGCTACATTTTATCTTTTATTCGATCTCACGGGGCTGCCAGTGCTCGATACCGAGCAGACATGGCGTCTCCATCGACGGCGCCGTCGCCGGCCACATCATCCACGGCGTCTCTCCCCCATGTTGTTGCTTCCTCGGCGGCGACTTCCACAACGGCACTAGCTGCAGCTGCTCCGGCTCTCGCTCACGCTGCGGCTCTGTTCTTGTTGTCGGTCACGCTGCTGCACTGCTCCTGCTTTCGTTCGTGCTGCTGCTCTGCTCTTGCTCTCGCTTGCGCTTCTTTCTTCTTCTTTGCACGACCTCCGTGACTACAGGAGTTGTTGCTTTAGCACTCGTCATGGTGCTCTTGCATCGACTTGATCTCTGCTAGTGCATTCCCTGCTCGAGCGTCGCTGATTTAGATCAATGCTTCTCGCTACTAGTGCTCGAACGCCCTAAACATCTATTGCAATGCTCATTACTAGTTCAATCAGTTTCGACAGTAATATTCAGTTTCGACTATGAAGTTCATTTTCTTCAGTTAAGTTCAGAGTGAACAGTACTTATAGCATCTGTCGGAGCGGCCGTGGCGCAACTGATGCATTTTACATCTAGCACTTTTTGGTGATGTATGTTACATCATCTATTGCAGATGATATTAGGGTCCCACTTCAGATTAAAGTTGTCTGTCTTGTCATGCTTCAGCCTCGTCGATGTACACCTTAGCGGAGCTTCTCCAACGACGGAACCGTCCATCACAGCGGAGCAGTACCCTCGGTGCTGTTTCCAGAGGCCTCGGATCTTCTTCCCCGCCTCCGACAGTCACACCAGCTGTTGGGGAACGTAGTAATTTCAAAAAAATTCCTACGCACATGCAAGATCATGGTGATGCATAGCAACGAGAGGGGAGAGTGTTGTCCACGTACCCTCGTAGACCGTAAGCGGAAGTGTTATGACAACGCGGTTGATGTAGTCGTACGTCTTCACGATCCGACCGATCCAAGTACCGAACGCACGGCACCTCCGAGTTCAGCACACGTTCAGCTCGATGACGATCCCCGGACTCCGATCCAGCAAAGTGTCGGGGATGAGTTCCGTCAGCACGACGGCGTGGCGACGATCTTGATGTTCTACCGTCGCAGGGCTTCGCCTAAGCACCGCTACAATATTATCGAGGTGGACTATGATGGAGGGGGGCACCACACACGGCTAAGGAACGATCACGAAGATCAACTTGTGTGTCTATGGGGTGCCCCCTGCCCTCGTATATAAAGGAGTGGAGGAGGGGAGGGCCGGCCCTCTCTATGGCGCGCCCTAGGGGAGTCTTACTCCCACCGGGAGTAGGATTCCCCCTTTCCTAGTCCAACTAGGAGTCCTTCCAAGTAGTAGGAGTAGGAGACAAGGAAGGGGAAGAGGGAAGAGAAGGAAGGAGGGGGCGCCGCCCCTCCCCCTAGTCCAATTCGGACTAGTCAATGGGGGGGGGGCTGCCTCTTCCTCTCCTCTAAAGCCCAATAAGGCCCATATACTTCTTCCCACGTATTCTCATAACTCCCCGGTACTCCAAAAAATACCCGAACCACTCGGAACCTTTCCGATGTCCGAATATAGTCGTCCAATATATCGATCTTTACGTCTCGACCATTTCGAGACTCCTCGTCATGTCCCCGGTCTCATCCGGGACTCCAAACTCCTTCGGTACATCAAAACTCATACTCATAATATAACTGTCATCGAAACCTTAAGCGTGCGGACCCTACGGGTTCGAGAACAATGTAGACATGACCGAGACACGTCTCCGATCAATAACCAATAGCGGAACCTGGATGCTCATATTGGCTCCTACATATTCTACGAAGATCTTTATCGGTCGTGACCGCATAACAACATACGTTGTTCCCTTTGTCATCGGTATGTTACTTGCCCGAGATTCGATCGTCGGTATCTTAATACCTAGTTCAATCTCGTTACCGCAAGTCTTTTACTCGTTCGTAATACATCATCTCGCAACTAACTCATTAGTTGCAATGCTTGCAAGGCTTAAGTGATGTGCATTACCGAGAGGGCCAGAGATACCTCTCCGACAATCGGAGTGACAAATCCTAATTCAAATACGCCAACCCAACATGTACCTTTGGAGACACCTGTAGAGCTCCTTTATAATCACCCGATTACGTTGTGGACGTTTGGTAGCACACAAAGTGTTCCTCCGTAAACGGAGTTGCATAATCTCATAGTCATAGGAACATGTATAAGTCATGAAGAAAGCAATAGCAACATACTAAACGATCGAGTGCTAACCTAACGGAATGGGTCAAGTCAATCACATCATTCTCCTAATGATGTGATCTCGTTAATCAAATAACAACTATTTGTCTATGGTTAGGAAACATAACCATCTTTGATTAACGAGTTAGTCAAGTAGAGGCATACTAGTGACACTCTGTTTGTCTATGTATTCACACATGTATTATGTTTCCGGTTAATACAATTCTAGCATGAATAATAAGCATTTATCATGAAATAAGGAAATAAATAATAACTTTATTATTGCCTCTAGGGCATATTTCTTCAGTCTCCCACTTGCACTAGAGTCAATAATCTAGTTAAAATCACCATGTTATTTATCACCAAAATCCACATCTGTATGTGGTTAATACCCATAGTTCACATCGTCATGTGACCAACACCCGAAGGGTTTACTAGAGTCAATAATCTAGCTCACATTGATATGTGATTAACACCCAAAGAGTACTAAGGTATGATCATGTTTTGCTCGTGAGAGAAGCTTAGTCAATGGGTCTCTCACATTTAGAGTCGTATGTATTTTGCAAATATTCTATGTCTACAATGCTCTGCACGGAGCTACTCTAGCTAATTGCTCCCACTTTCAATATGTATCCAGATTGAGACTTAGAGTCATCTGGATCGGTGTAAAAGCTTGCATCGATGTAACTCTTTCTGACGGGCTCTTTTATCACCTCCATAATCGAGAAATATTTCCTTAGTCCTCACTAAGGATGTTCTTGACCAATGTCCAAAGGATCTACTCTAGATCACTATTGTACTCCCTTGCCAAATTCAGAGCAAGGTATACAATAGGTCTGGTACATAGCATAGCATACTTTATAGAACCTATGACTGAGGCATAGGGAATGACTTTCATTCTCTTTTCTATTTTCTTCCGTGGTCGGGATTTGAGTTTTACTCAATTTCACACCTTTGCAACACAGGCAAGAACTTTTTCTTTGACTGTTCCATTTTGAACTACTTCAAAATCTTGACAAGGTGTGTACTTATTGAAAAAACTTATCAAGCGTCTTGATCTATCTCAATAGATCTTGATGCTCAATATGTAAGTAGCTTTCTTGAGGTCTTTCTTTTAAAGAACTCCTTTCAAGTACTCCTTTATGCTTTCCAGAAAAATTCTACATCATTTCTGATCAATAATATGTTACTCACATATATTTATCAGAAAGGTTGTAGTGCTCCCACTCACTTTATTGTAAATACAGGCTTCACGGCAAGTATGTATAAAACTATATGCGTTGATCAACTTATCAAAGCGTATATTCCAACTCTGAGATGCTTGCACCAGTCCATAGATGGATTGCTGGAGCTTGCACATTTTGTTAGCACCTTTAGGATTGACAAAACCTTCCGTTGCATCATATACAACTCTTCTTTAAGAAAACCATTAAGGAATGCAGTTTTGACATCCATTTGCCGATTTCATAAAATGTGGCAATTGCTAACATGATTCGGACAGATTTAAGCATCGCTACAGTTGAGAAAATCTCATTGTAGTCAACACCTTGAACTTGTCGAAAACCTTTTTGCGACAAGTCGAACTTTGTAGATAGTAACACTACTATCAGCATCTGTCTTCCTCTTGAAGATCCATTTATACAATATGGCTTGCCGATCATCGGGCAACTCCACCAAAAGTCCACACTTTGTTCTCATACATGGATCCCATCTCAGATTTCATGGCCTCAAGCCATTTCACGGAATCTGGGCTCATCATCGCTTCCTCGTAGTTCGTAGGTTTATCATGGTCTAGTAACATGACTTCCAGAATAGGATTACCGTACCACTCTGGTGCGGATCTTACTCTGGTTGACCTACGAGGTTCGGTAGTAACTTGATCTAAAGTTTCATGATCATCATCATTAGCTTCCTCACTAATTGGTGTAGGCATCACTGGAACTGATTTCTGTGATGAACTACTTTCCAATTCGGGAGAAGGTACAAATTACCTTATCAAGCTCTACTTTCCTCCCACTCACTTCTTTCGAGAGAAACTCCTTCTCTAGAAAGGATCCATTCTTAGCAACGACTGTTTTGCCTTCAGATGTGTGATAGAAGGTGTACCCAATAGTTTTCTTTGGGTATTTTATGAAGACGCACTTCTCCGATTTGGATTCGAGCTTATCAGGTAGAAAACCTTTTTCATATAAGCATCGCAACTCCAAACTTTAAGAAACGACAGCTTAGGTTTATTGCTAAACCATAGTTCATACGGTGTCGTCTCAACGGATTTAGATGGTGCCCTATTTAACGTGAATGCAGTTGTCTCTAATGCATAACCCCAAAACGATAGTGGTAAACCGATAAGAGACATCATAGATCGCACCATATCTAGTAAAGTACGATTACGACATTCAGACACACATTCCAGGTGGCGTGAGTTGCGAAACTATTTCACATTGTTTCAAATAAAGACCAAACTCGTAACTCAAATATTCATCTCCACGATCAGATCGTAGAAACTTTATTTTTCTTGTTACGATGATTTTCCACTTCACTCTGAAATTCTTTGAACTTTTCGAATGTTTCGCACTTATGTTTCATCAAGTAGATATACCCATATCTGCTTAAATCATCTGTGAAGGTCAGAAAATAACGATACACGCCACGAGCATCAACACTCATTGGACCGAATACATCAGTATGTATTATTTCCAACAAGTCAGTAGCTCGTTCCGTTGTTCCGGAGAACGGAGTTTTAGTCATCTTGCCCAAAAGGCACGGTTCGCAAGCATCAAATGATTCATAACCAAGTGATTCCAAAAGTCCATCTTTATGGAGTTTCTTCATGAGCTTTACAATCGATATGACCCAAACGGCAGTGCCACAAATAAGTTGCACTATCATTATTAACTTTGCATCTTTTGGCATCAATATTATGAATATGCGTATCACTACGATCGAGATCCAACAAACTATTTTCATTGGGTGTATGACCATTTGAAGGTTTTATTCATGTAAATAGAATAACAATTATTCTCTGACTTTAAATGAATAATCAGACGCAATAAACATGATCTAATCATATTTATGCTCAACACAAACACCAAATAACAATTATTTAGGTTCAACACTAATCTCGAAAATATAGGGAGTGTACAATGATGATCATTTCAATTTTGGAACCACTTCCAACACACATCGTTACTTCACCTCAACTACTCTCTGCTTATTCTCAGAACTCCTGCTTCGAGTTACTAATCTTAGCAACCGAACAAGTATCAAATACTCAGGGGCTACTATAAACACTAGTAAAGTACACATCAATAGCATGTATATCAAATATACCTTTGTTCACTTTGCCATCCTTCTTATCCGCCAAATACTTGGGGCAGTTTTGCTTCCAGTGACCAGTTCCTTTGCAAGAGAAGCACTCGGCCTCGTGCTTAGGTCCAGACTTGGGCTTCTTCACTTGAGCAGCAACTTGCTTGTCGCTCTTCTTGAAGTTCCCTTCTTCCCTTTGCCCTTTTCTTGAAACTAGTGGTCTTGTTAACTATCAACACTTGATGTTTTTCTTGATTTCTACCTTCACGATTTCAAAGCATCACGAAGAGCTTGGGAATTACTTTCGTCATCCCTTGCATATTATAGTTCATCACGAAGTTCTACTAACTTGGTGATGGTGACTAGAGAATTCTGTCAATCACTATCTTATCTGGAAGATTAACTCCCACTTGATTCAAGCGATTGAAGTACCTAGACAATCTGAACACATGCTCACTAGTTGAGCGATTCTCCTCCATCTTTTAGCTATAGAACTTGTTGGAGACTTCATATCTCTCAACTCGGGTATTTGCTTGAAATATTAACTTCAATTCCTGGAACATCTCATATGGTCCATGAAGTTCAAAACGTCTTTGAAGTCCCGATTCTAAGCCGTTAAGCATGGTGCACTAAACTATCAAGTAGTCATCATATTGAGCTAGCCAAACCTTCATAACGCTCAGATTCTGCTCCTGCAATTAGGTCTGCTACCCTAGCGGTGCATCAAGGACATAATTCTTCTATGGAGCAATGAGGATAAATCTCAGATCACGGATCCAATCCGCATTATTGCTACTAACATTTTTCAACATAATTTTTCTCTAGGAACATATATAAAAACATAGGGAAGCAAAAACATAGGGAAGCAACAACGTGAGCTATTGATCTACAACATAATTTGCAAAATACGACCAAGACTAAGTTCATGATAAATTAAAGTTCAATTAATCATATTACTTAAGAACTCCCACTTAGACAGACATCTCTCAAGTCATCTAAGTGATCACGTGATCCAAATCAACTAAACCATGTCCGATCATCACGTGAGATGGAGTAGTTTTCAATGGTGAACATCACTATGTTGATCATGTTCACTATATGATTCACGCCGACCTTTCGGTCTCCGTGTTCCGAGGACATATCTCAGATATGCTAAGCTCGTCAAGTTTAACTCGAGTATTCCGCGTGTGCAACTGTTTTGCACCCGTTGTATTTGAACGTAGAGCCTATCACACCCGATCATCACGTGGTGTCTCAGCACGAAGAACTTTCGCAACGGTGCATACTCAGGGAGATTACTTCTTGATAATTAGTGAGAGATCATCTTAAAATGCTAGCATCAATCAAAGCAAGATAAGATGTATAACAGATAAACATCACATGCAATCAATATAAGTGAAATGATATGGCCATCATCATCTTGTGCTTGTGATCTCCATCTCCGAAGCACCGTCGTGATCACCATCGTCACCGGCGCGACACCTTGATCTCCATCGTAGCATCGTTGTCGTCTCGCCAATCTTATGCTTCTATGACTATCGCTACCGCTTAGAGATAAAGTAAAGCATTACAGGGCGATTGCATTTCATACAATAAAGCGACAACCATATGGCTCCTGCTAGTTGCCGATAACTACGGTTACAAAACATGATCATCTCATACAATAAAATATAGCATCACGTCTTGACCATATCACATCACAACATGCCCTGCAAAAACAAGTTAGACGTCCTCTACTTTGTTGTTGCAAGTTTTACGTGGCTGCTACGGGCTTAGTAAGAACCGATCTTACCTACCATCAAAACCACAACGATAGTTCGTCAAGTTAGTGGTGTTTGAACCTTCGCAAGGACCGGGCGTAGCCACACTCGGTTCAACTAAAGTTGGAGAAACAGACACCGCCACCACTGTGTGCAAAGCACATCGGTAGAACCAGTCTCGCGTAAGCGTCTGGCGTAATGTTGGTCCGCCGCTTCATCCAACAATACCGCCAACCAAAGTATGACATGTCGTAAGCAAGATGACTTGTATCGCCCACAACTCACTTGTGTTCTACTCGTGCATATAACATCTACGCATAAAACCTGGGCTCGGATGCCACTGTTGGGGAACGTAGTAATTTCAAAAAAAATTCTACGCACACGCAAGATCATGGTGATGCATAGCAACGAGAGGGGAGAGTGTTGTCCACGCACTCGTGAGACCATAAGCGAAGCGTTATGACAACGCGGTTGATGTAGTCGACGCCTTCACGATCCGACCGATCCAAGTACCGAACGTACGGCACCTCCGAGTTCAGCACACGTTCAGCTCGATGACGATCCCCGGACTCCGATCCAGCAAAGTGTCGGGGATGAGTTCCATCAGCATGACGGTGTGGTGACGATCTTTATGTTCTACCGTCGCAGGGCTTCGCCTAAACACCGCTACAATATTATCGAGGTGGACTATGGTGGAGGGGGGCACCGCACACGGCTAAGGAACGATCACGAAGATCAACTTGTGTGTCTATGGGGTGCCCCCTGCCCCCGTATATAAAAGAGTGGAGGAGGGGAGGGCAAGCCCTCTCTATGGCGCGCCCTAGGGGAGTCTTACTCCCACCGGGAGTAGGATTCCCCCTTTCCTAGTCCAACTAGGAGTCCTTCCAAGTAGTAGGAGTAGGAGACAAGGAAGGGGAAGAGGGAAGAGAAGGAAGGAGGCCGCGCCGCCCCTCCCCCTAGTCCAATTCGGACTAGTCAATGGGGGGGCGCCTGCCTCTCCCTCTCTTCTAAAGCGCAATAAGGCCCATATACTTCTTCCCCGTATTCCCGTAACTCCCGGTACTCAAAAAATACCCGAACCACTCGGAACCTTTCCGATGTCCGAATATAGTCGTCCAATATATCGATCTTTACGTCTCGGACAGTTCGAGACTCCTCGTCATGTCCCCGATCTCATCCGGGACTCCGAACTCCTTCGGTACATCAAAACTCATAAACTCATAATATAACTGTCATCGAAACCTTGTTGCGTGCGGACCCTACGGGTTCGAGAACAATGTAGACATGACCGAGACACGCCTCCGGTCAATAACCAATAGCGGAACCTGGATGCTCATATTGGCTCCTACATATTCTACTTAAGATCTTTATCGGTCAGACCGCATAACAACATACGTTGTTCCCTTTGTCATCGGTATGTTACTTGCCCGAGATTCGATCATCGGTATCTTAATACCTAGTTCAATCTCGTTATCGGCAAGTCTCTTTACTCGTTCTGTAATATATCATCTCGCAACTAACTCATTAGTTGCAATGCTTGCAAGGCTTAAGTGATGTGCATTATCGAGAGGGCCCAGAGATACCTCTCCGACAATCGGAGTGACAAATCCTAATCTCGAAATACGCCAACCCAATATGTACCTTTGGAGACACCTGTAGAGCTCCTTTATAATCACCCGATTACGTTGTGACGCTTTGGTAGCACACAAAGTGTTCCTCCGTAAACGAGAGTTGCATAATCTCATAGTCATAGGAACATGTATAAGTCATGAAGAAAGCAATAGCAACATACTAAACGATCGAGTGCTAAGCTAATGGAATGGGTCAAGTCAATCACATCATTCTCCTAATGATGTGATCCCGTTAATCAAATAACAACTCTTTGTCTATGGTTAGGAAACATAACCATCTTTGATTAACGAGCTAGTCAAGTAGAGGCATACTAGTGACACTGCTTTGTCTATGTATTCACACATGTATTATGTTTCCGGTTAATACAATTCTAGCATGAATAATAAGCATTTATCATGAAATAAGGAAATAAATAATAACTTTATTATTGCCTCTAGGGCATATTTCCTTCACCAGCATCATCACCATCCTCCACGTCCAACCCAATGATGTTGAGGTCCACAAGGCTATGCCAAAGAGGTTGTACACTCGTCGCATCACTTTGTTTCTCCATTCCTCTGTTCTTCCAATTCATGTGAGCCAAACACCTGTGTTGACTGAAATCCTATGTTTCCAAATGCTCTGCTTTTGCATGTGCATTCCTATCCTATTCCTATGTTTTTCCCCGTCCTCGCTTATAGAATCCTCCAATTCTAAGGAGCCCTTACAGATTTACTTCATTTTCAAATTGGCCTCAAAGAAAACTCTGTGTGTTATGTCCTGCTCCTGTCGTGCCGTCATTCACCCCACCTGAGGTGCACCATCGACAGAAGCGTTCACTGCAGCAGAGATCCCCCCTGCAGACTTTCTTTCGCCGCCTCAGATCATCTTCCCCGTTGCCGGCAGCCACGCCAACTGCATTACCATCATCGACTGAGTATATGGGAATTATGCAATGCCATCTTCTTTAGCCAGGCATCATATACGTGAGTCATGCAATGCCATCCTGTTTAGACAGTCATCGTATATGTGAATTGTATCGTGCCATATTTTTTTCCATAATGTATTCCATTTGTCAACAATGTTTATACATTCATCTACTCTTCCTGTGCATCACCCATTTGAGTCGGTCATGGGAAAATCTGGAGTGAAAACAAGGTCTTTCGAAAGCGATCGGTACTACATCGATGCAGATTTCTTGTTGATTACGTATAGCTCCTCGGAAGGAGGATTCAGAGAGAGATGACCAACAGATCCCCGAGGTGCGTGCTCTAACTTGGCTGAGTTATATTGCTCATATCATGCATATGGTGTCTTGCATTGCCATGCCATCTGCTTAGATTAGACATGCTTTGTGTGAATGCCTCATGTTTGCTTTCTATATCAGATATGTGAATTATGCAATGCCATGTTTTTCAGCCAGTTATCTTATATGTGAATTATGCACAACCATGGAGCCAGGCATCATATATGTGAATTATCTCATGCCATCTTTTTTTTTCATTACGTATTCCATTTGTCGACAATTTGTGTATATTGAACTACTCTTCATGTGTATCAGCCATTTGAGCTGGTTATGGAAAAATCTGGAGTGAAAACAAGGTCTTTAGAGCAGGCAATGGTACCTGTTGAAGCATATATCTTGATGGTTACAGGGAGCTCCTCAGAGGAGAATTCAGAGACAGATGACCAGTCCTATATCCCACCTGAGGTGTATGCTCTAAGTGGCAATGTTTATATTTCTCATATGATGCATATGGTGTCTTGCATTGCTTAGTTTAGACATCATATACACAATATTGAATTCTATCTGCTTAGTTTAGAGATCAAACAAGCGAGTGCCAACAGCATAGTATATGAATCAATTATGTCAATTATATCATGCCATCCTGTATACTTAGACAACATGTATGTGAATTATTTCATCCCAACCTATTTTAGAAAGACATCATATAGTTTTGTCATGTCATCCTGTTTAGGTACTCATCATATGTTGAATTATGCCATTATATGCTATTAAGTTATCCATCATATATCTGAAACAGTGTCATGCTATACTGTTTAGTTAGGCATCATATATGTGAAATTGTGTCATGTCATGTCTGTTTGGTTAGACAACATATATGTGAATTACCACATCTGCTCTATCATACAATGTCTCAGACGTTCAAATTATTTTCTTGTTTATCAGCCATTTGAATTGGAGGGGTGATGGCGATATCTAAGGGAGCAAAACCCGTTCTTCACAAAAGATAGTGCTACCCGTCGATGCAGACAGAACCATGGTTGTACCGCCCACAAACTAGCCCCACCACACATAATCGAGACTCTTCCAGATTGCACACTTACACCATTGGGCGTAGAACCAGCTACAACCCATCTAATCAAGAACCTCAAAGTGGATAGTAACCCACTTATAGTTGACAAAGCACCATGTCCACCACAGTAGTACCCCCACACGAAGCAGTTTGTAAAGCTACTGCAGAGCCCAAAGCACGAAGACCACCACAGCCTAACCCAAACTCCACGCTTAAAGCGTAAGAGCAATTGTTCTCGTGTCGATTCCATAGCTATGGTCCATACTCCTTGTCTGTTGCATCCTTTGTATTTACTCATACCAACTACTTTCAATTTGAAGGATCCAATTGAAACTCCAATGGCGCAATGTGTATGTTTTAAACCTATTTCTTTAACTGGATTGCTGTTCTAACTTCTTGCTCTATGTTGATTTCAGTTTAAGTTGTATAAACAGTTATGTTCTCATGTGATGCACATTACAAGTGCTGCCAATGCTGTGTAGTTTCTCACACTTATATTCTGTCTATGCTGTTGTGTCTTAAAAATATATGACTTGAACTGTGTCCCTATCTTGATTAGGGAACATAAACTAGAATGATATGGACAATACAGTGACCATAGTACATAGATATATGTTTGTTTCATGCTGTTATCATGTCCACCTTACTACTGAACCGGTTTACAAAAATGAGTTTGGTATACTACAAGCTAAACCTGTGATGTGTCTGCTAGTTTCTCATGAAGTATGCAAACAGAATATAGTAGAAGAGCACCACACTATTCAATGGAAGAGAAAGTAATGCAGATAAGGTTCAAGATAGTGAGACAAACCCAGTTGGTCTCCAAGAAAGGTGATAAAACGATCTTGTAGACAAGTGAGAAAACCCCACAACATGCGTTGATGTAGTGTTCGAAGTTATCGTCAAGACCGCTTAGCACAAGCTCTTCGAACTCGCTACCGAATCACTTCGCTTCTTCAGTCTCAACAAGCTGAAAGGCATCGATCGGTGTCTTTGCGGCAAGAAGTCAAGGACTGAGGAAGTCCCTGCAGAATAAAGATGCGTACTTTCTTGTGCAACAGCAAGCGCTGGAGGATTTAAGCGCCAAACAAGAGAAAGTTAATAAGCTTGCTAAGCATCTTGCCAGCATTATGGGTACCCATGATATTGTTTCTTGAACTCTTCTGAAGTGGTTTCAGTTCTGGACTTGTTTTGTCGTATGCGTTTATATGCTGTTGTGTTCCCTATATTTGCACTGGTGGTGAACTTTGATGCCCAGTGGATGTCATATGTGTAATACCCGTGATAGCCTAGCATAAGTTGCTTGCTTATTTATTTCCTTGTTGTCTTGTTTATTTGTTTTCTTGTAGTCAGTGCAGTTCTTTTTCCGCGGTTTGCTAGTGGCTGCACTAACCTATTTTTTAAAACTAGGCCACAATAACCATGGGCTAATATTTACTGTAGTGATTGTGGGCCTCCTATGGGCCGTAGAAACAGTGGGCCTTCTACGGGTCAGAGAAACAAGAGGGCCTTCTACGGTCAGAGAAACAATGGGCCTTCTACGGTCAGATCATCAATGGGCCTTATACGGGCCAGATGATCGATTAACAAACATGGGCCAATAACAGGCCGCATTATGGTCGTAAACAGGCTAGAGTTAGAATCGTCCGTTCATGGGCCGACCAAAACGGGACATCGTTAATAGGCTGTATTTGATGACGCTATGAAAATGGCCCACAAGCAGAAAATGACAATAACGGGCCGTAAGTAAACGAATGCTCGAAATGAGCCCAAGAATAAATGGGCTCTTAGAAGGCCGAAAGATAACATGGGCTGGAAACGGCCCAACTGAATAACGGGCCCTTAATGGGTATAAAGTGATACACTGTTCATTATGGGCCGCCACCACGGCCGCTAATGGGTCTAAAGTGATACATCGCTCATTACGGGCCAGTTTCACCACGGACCGTTAATAGGCCAAGAGTTACATAGGGCCTCATATGGGCCGAAAGACGTCATGGGCCATACATGGGCCAGAAGTGAAAACGGGTTGGAATCATATTGGATGGCCCAGATGACGCTACTGGGCCTAATTCGGATAGGGCGTAACGGGCCTTGGGTTAGCGGGTCAGAAATGGGCTATATGCGAAAGCCATTAACAAAGCTTTCCATGGGCCGGCCCGCCACCTGACCAAGTCAAACGGGCCGGCCTTTTCACGTGAATGGGCCTCTGTTGGGCCGTGCCACGGTCGACGTATCATAGGCGCCTATCCGTCCAATGAGTGGATGACATCTGTCCCAACAATGAGCCGACACGTGTTTCCTCCAGCCAATGATGATTTTACACGTGGAAAATCCCCATTGGTCGGGGTTGTTAACGGGTTATCGGATCCAAAACCCGACCCGATAGCTTAATGGCGTTCCGTTACGGTGGATGCCACATGTCGGTCACCCTTGACAAAAGCACTTCTGTGACGCGCGATTTATCGTCATGGAAGTGGACACTTCCGTGATGATAATTTTGGTAATGTCATGCAACACTTCTATGACAGCACAGGTATGACTATCTTGATTCTGTCATAAATTTGTCATGGATGTACATGCATGACAAAAAACGCGACCTACTATAACAAACACGTATCATCATGGAAGTGTATTTTTTTGTAGTGACGATCACCACACCGTCGTGCTGATGGAACTCATCTACTACCTTGACGTCTTGCTGGATCAAGAAGGCGAGGGACGTCACCAAGCTGAACGTGTGCAGAACTCGGAGGTGACGTGCGTCCAATACTTGATCGGTAGGAGCTAGAAGAAGTTCGACTACATCAACCGCGTTGTCAAACGCTTCCGCTTACGATCTACAAGGGTACATAGACACACTCTCCCCCTCATTGCTATGCATCTCCATGGATAGATCATTGCGTGTGCGTAGAAATTTTTTGTTTTCCACGCAACGTTTCCCAACAACTACTCCCTATGAGCAATGGGAAAATAAAATAACTACACTCTTTTACTTCTGCACTTGGGGCTATTTGGCGAAATCAACGTGCCGAACCAAAAAGCGTAAGTTGGGACCAAAGACTGTGGATTGTGATTTTCTGGGATATGCCAAGTGATGTCGCTTGAAGCTATGTCGGTATTTCCCCAAAGAGGAAGGGATGATGCAACACAGCGGCGGTAGGTATTTCCCTCAGATATGAAACCAAGGTTATCGAACCAGTAGGAGAACCAAGCAACACAACGTAAGAACCCCCGCACACAAATAACAACACCTCGCAACCCAACGTGTTAAAGGGGTTGTCAATCCCTTTCGGGTAACGGCCTCAGAAACGGCGTGTGGACGGGAGAAACTTGTAATAGATTGAATAAATAGATCACAAATAAAATAAAACGCAGCAAGGTATTTTTTTATTTTTGGTTTAATAGATCTGAAAATAAATGCAAAGGAAAAGTAGATCGCAAAGGCAAATATATGAGACAGAGACCCGGGGGCCGTAGGTTTCACTAGTGGCTTCTCTCGAGAAAAATAGCAAACGGTGGGTAAACAAATTACTGTTGGGTAATTGATAGAACTTCAAATAATCATGACGATATCAAGGCAATGATAATTTTATAGGCATCACGTCCAAGATTAGTAGACCGACTCCTGCCTGCATCTACTACTATTACTCCACACATCGACCGCTATCCAGCATGCATCTAGCGTATTAAGTTCATGGGAAAATGGAGTAATGCAATAAGAATGATGACATGATGTAGACAAGATCTATCTATGTAGAGATAGGCCCCATCGTTTTATCCTTAGTAGCAATGATAAATACGTGTCGGTTCCCCTTCTGTCACTGGGATCAAGCACCGTAAGATCGAACCCACTACAAAGCACCTCTTCCCATTGCAAGATGAATAGATCAAGTTGGCCAAACAAAACCCAAATATCAGAGAAGAAATAGGAGGCTATAAGCAATCATGCATATAAGAGATCAAAGAAACTCAAATAACTTTCATGGATGTAAAAAGATATAACTGATCATAAACTCAAAGTTCATCAGATCTCAACAAACACACCGCAAAAGAGTTACATCATATGGATCTCCAAGAGACCATTGTATTGAGAATTCAGCGAGAGAGAGGAAGCCATCTAGCTATTAACTACGGACCCGAAGGTCTACAAAGAACTACTCACGCATCATCGGAGAGGCACCAATGGAGGTGGTGAACTCTATCCAAGATGGTGTCTAGATTGGATCTGGTGGTTCTGGACTCTGCGGCGGCTGGATGGATATTTCGTCGACTCCCCTAGGGTTTTGGGAATATTGGAGTATTTATAGAGCAAAGAGGCGGTCCGGGGGGGCACCCGAGGTGGGCACAACCCACCAGGGCGCGCCTGGGCCTCCTGGCGCGCCCTGGTGGGTTGTGCCCCCTCGGGGCACCCCCCAGGCGTATCCAGGGCCCATTGTGTTCCTTCTGGTCCAAAAAAAATCTCGGTGAAGTTTCGTTGCATTTGGACTCCGTCTGATACTGATTTCCTATGATGTAAAAAACATGCAGAAAACAGCAACTGGCACTTAGCACTATGTCAATAGGTTAGTACCAAAAAATGATATAAAATGACTATAAAATGATTGTAAAACATCCAAGGTTGATAATATAATAGCATGGAACAATAAAAAATTATAGATACGTTGGAGACGTATCACCAAGCATAGCGTTGGCTATAGATTTCTAGTGGAGAAATATAATGTACACGACGTGATGGTCGGTACGATTATGGAGCCTAAAGATGCTAATTCTTTGAGGATATTTTTCCCATGAGAGATATGCAAAGTACTTCTACACTGGACTCTGATGAGAATCCTGAACCTGCCATTCCGATGGAATATTGTGAACACGAAAGTGATGAAAGTTCCACGGAGGATGACAAGGAAGCTCCTGTTAGGAGCAAGAGACAGAGGACTGCAAAGTCTTTTGGTGATGATTTCTTCATGGATGACGACACTCTCAGTTCTATTTCAGAAGCTTATGCATCTCTGGATGCTGACTACTGGAAGGATGTGGTCCGTAGCGAGATGGATTCCATCTTGGCTAACGGGACACGGGAGATCACTGATCATCCTTATGGTTGCCAACCATTGGGTTGTAAGTGGGTGTTCAAGAGGAAGCTTAGGACGATGGTACTATTGAGAAGTACAAGGCTAAGCTTGTGGCCAAAGGTTATACCCAGAAACAAGAAGAAGATTTCTTCGATACTTACTCACATGTGGCTAGACTGACAACCATTCGAGTATTACTCTCAATGGCTACCTCGCATGCATGGCCTTCTCGTTCATCATATGAATGTTAAGACGGCTTTCCTTAATGGAGAGCTAGATGAGGAAATTTACATGCAACAGCCAGATGGCTTTGTAGTAAATGGTCAGGAAAAAAAGGTGCGCAAGCGAGTGAACAAATATAATAAGGATGGACCCAGGGCCATAGGTTCACTAGATGCATCTCTCTCAAAAGCAGAATAGTAGAGGGTAAACAAATTACTATCGGGTAATTGAAAAAATCTTGCATAGTTATGATGACCATCCAAGGCATAATCAATATATAGGCATTACATCTGTGACAAGTAGACCGTAATCCAACTACATCTATTATTATTAGTTCATCCCAAGATCGCTATCTAGCATGCATCTCAAAATATTAAGTTCATGACAAACAAAGTGACGCATTAAGCAATATGACATAATGTAGACAAAATAAGAACAATCAATATGACCAAACCCCATAATTTTATCCTTAGTGGAAACGATACAATTACGTGCCCCGCCCTTTCTATAACTAGGTAAGACTAACCGCAAGATTGATCCCACTACAAAGCACCTCTCCCACTAACGATAAATCAGTCAAACTTGGCTAAAGTAGACCAATAGATCAGAGAGAAATGCAAAGCCATAAGATTACACAATAATGAAGGCTCAAGAACTCAGAATAGATCAATGAGTAATCTGATCATAAACCCATGATTTATCTCAGATGAGATCATTGTATTGAAGATCAAAAGAGAGAGAGAAAGCCATCTAGCTACTGCTATGGACCCGTAGGTCCTGTAGGAACTACTCACATATCATCACGGAGGTAGCAAGGTTTATGAATATAGCCTACACAATGGTTTCCCCCTCCAGCAGAGTACCAAAAAAGGCCTCCAGATGGGATCGTGGAAGAACGAAGGCTTGCAGTGGCGAAAGAATTGTTTCGGGTCTTGCTTCGGGTGTCTTGGAATATTAGAGAATTTATAGGCTAGAGAGTAGGGTTAACTGAGGCTCAGGGGGGCCATAAGTGCTGATGGCGCACCCCTTGAGCTTGTGGGTTCCTCGTATGTCTTCTGGTCTCTCCCCGAAACTTCTAGGGTCTCTTATGTTTTAGAAAAAAACACCGTAAAGTTTCATCATGTTTGGACTTTGTTTGATATGGTTTTTTTGTGAAACAAAAAACATGCAAAAAAACAGGAACCAACACTATGCACAAAGTTGAAACAATCACAAATATAGATACGTTGGAGACGTATCAGTGTCCCATGTGGCTACACACCGCCCACCTCCCCATAACCGCATCCCTTGGACGAAGCCCTCTGTAGGACCTTGAGAAGAGGTGTCTAGAGGGGGGTGATTAGACACTAAGTACCAAAGTTGCAGTTTTTAAGTTTCTGTAAAGTTTGAGTGGAGTTTAGGCACAAGTTTAACATTCACAACATATAGCAAGCAAGCATGCAAAGAGTATATGAGCAGCGGAAAATAAAGCATGCAACTTGCAATAATGTAAAGGGAAGGGATTGGAGGATTCAAATGCAATTTGGAGACGCGGATGTTTTTGGCGTGGTTCCGATAGGTGGTGCTATCGTACATCCACGTTGATGGAGACTTCAACCCACGAAGGGTAACGGTTGCGCGAGTCCATGGAGGGCTCCACCCACGAAGGGTCCACGAAGAAGCAACCTTGTCTATCCCACCATGGTCGTTGCCCACGAAGGACTTGCCTCACTAGTGGCAGATCTTCACGAAGTAGGCGATCTCCTTGCCCTTACAAACTCCTTGGTTCAACTCCACAATCTTGTCGGAGGCTCCCAAGTGACACCTAGACAATCTAGGAGATACCACTCTCCAAGAAGTAACAAATGGTGCGTTGGTGATGAACTCCTTGCTCTTGTGCTTCCAATGATAGTCTCCCCAACACTCAACTCTCTCTCATAGGATTTGGATCTGGTGGAAAGAGGGTTTGAGTGGAAATCAACTTGGGGAAGGCTAGAGATCAAGATTCATATGGTAGGAATGGAATATCTTGGCCTCAACACATGAGTAGGTAGTTCTCTCTCAGAAATAGGATGCTGGAAGTGTAGGTTCAGTCTGATGGCTCTCTCCACGAATGAAGAGGAGGTGGAGGGGTATATATAGCCTCCACACAAAATCTAACCATTACACACAATCTACCAAACTCGGTGGGACCGAATCGTTAAACTCGGTCAGACCGATTTAGCAAATAATGTGACCGTTAGGGTTTTCGGTGGGACCGGAATGCAACTCGGTGGGACCGGAATGCAACTCGGTGGGACCGATTCGGTTAGGGTTAGGGCATAACGTAATCTCGGTAAGACCGATTACACAAACTTGGTGGGACCGATTTTGGTAATAAGCTTTCCAGAGAGTTGGTCGTGCAAACTCGGTTTGACCGATTATCAAACTCGGTGGGACCGATTTTGATAATAAGTTAACCAGAGTTTGCATTGTAATCTCGGTAGTACCGATTGCTCAAACTCGGTGAGACCGATTTTGATAATGGACATACACAAAGAGATTACAATCCCATCTCGGTGAGACCGAGATCCCTATCGGTGAGACCGATTTTCCTAGGGTTTGTGGCAGTGGCTAAGACATCCAAATTCGGTGGTGTCGGGTAGAAAGAATCAGTGGGGCCGAGTTTGACTTTAAGTTTAGGACATATGTGTGGAAGTGGGAAAGTAGTTGAGGGTATTTGGAGCATATCACTAAGCACTTTGAATCAAGAGGCTCATTAAGCAACACCTCATTCCTCCTTGATAGTATTGGCTTTTCCTATAGACTCAATGTGATCTTGGATCACTAAAATGTAAAATGAAGAGTCTTGAGCTTGAAGCTTGAGCCAATCCTTTGTCCTTAGCATCTTGAAGGAGTTCCCACATCCTTTAGTCCATGCCACTCCATTGTTGAACTTATCTGAAACATACTAGATAAAAGTGTTAGTCCAACAAGAGATATGTTGTCATTAATTACCAAAACCACCTAGGGAGCACTTGTGCTTTCAATCTCCCCATTTTTGGTAATTGATGGCAACATACATCAAAGCTTTAGATAAAGATATAAAGAATAGCAAGTAAAGCTTTGGGAAGACATATAACAAGCATAGGCTCCCCCTACATGTATGCAATCATGTGAATATGAAATATAGAAGCATGTGATAGCATAACCATGATAGAGCAGGCAATGTGTTACATGTATCTTGGCTATATGCATCAGAGCAAAAAGTATTAAAGAGAATACCTTCATGCCCATGAGTCCTTCTTGCAAACAGTATGTACATCAGCAAGAATTCCTCATACACATGATTGTGATGCATATACTTACCTTGTGGTCTTGAGTTGGCTTAGGATGGAATGAACTTGTGAAAACAAGGTTAGATAACACAGATGCATCTACTAGCCAGAGCAAACAGAAGAAACCACAAGAATACCAAGACTGGGATGACATGTAGAGAGTGAGTATTGAGTACCACATTGGATTAGACATGTCCCCAAGAGTAAAGATTTGCAATGAATTTAAATGATCTCTTTCCTTAGATGTCTTGCTCCCCTAATCTAACATGGGATACTTTGGGAGAAGATAGGGAACAGAAAATCGAAGTCAAGGAAAACATAGCTGAAAGATATGAATGATGATCAGAGCTAAAGTTCAGAGCTAATGTATGCTAATGCAAAATGGGCACAACAAATCATATGAACATGTCTCTCCCCTCAAGAAGACATGTGGACATCTCTCCTCTTGAACACCAAGCATCTGGGATCCTTGAGAAATACTCTCTACTTAAGTATCCTCTCCCCCTGGAGATCTCTCTCGTCTTTTGAGGGTCTCTCCCCCTAGAAGGTCTCTCTCTCCCTTAAGAAGAAAGGTGATAAGTTTTGATGCTCTCTAAGGGAGTCCTCAACTAGGGGGTGTCCGGATAGCCGAACTATCATCTTTGGCCGGACTCCTAGACTATGAAGATACAAGATTGAAGACTTCGTCCCGTGTCCGGATAGGACTTCCCTTGGCGTGGAAGGCAAGCTTGGCGATACGGATATGTAGATCTCCTACCATTGTAACCGACTCTGTGTAACCCTAACCCTATTCGGTGTCTATATAAACCGAAGGGTTTTAGTCCGTAGGACGAACAACAATCATACCATAGGCTAGCTTCTAGGGTTTATCCTCTCTTGTCTCGTGGTAGATCTACTCTTGTACTACCCATATCATCAATATTAATCAAGTTGTAGTAGGGTATTACCTCCATCGAGAGGGCCCGAACACAGGTAAAAACATCGTGTCCCTTGTCTCCTGTTACCATCCGCCTAGACGCATAGCTTCGGGACCCCTACCCGAGATCCGCCGGTTTTGACACCGACATTGGTGCTTTCATTGAGAGTTCCTTCTGTGTCATCACCTATAGGCCCGATGGCTCCTTCAATCATCGGCAACAACGCAGTCCAGGTGAGACTTTTCTCCTCGGACAGATCTTCAGATTCGGGCGGTTTTGCATCATGCGGCCAACTTCGCTAGGCCATATGGAGCAGATCGAAGCTACGCCCCGCCATCAGTCAGATTTGGAAGCTTGAACTATACGGCCCATGTACGTGGAGACCTGATCTTCGACGGATTCGAGCCACAGCCCGAGTGTGCCGCCTTTGTCTCGATGGGTACGATCTAGCTCGCCGCCGAGCGATTGCCTCGAGGCCGCACCAGCCCGCTCCGACCCTTAATCCGGAGCCGCTACCGATCGAGGGCGGTTGGTTGGACACCGCCTCGGCGCTGAAATCTCTATGGCGATTGAGCGAACACCATCCACTCGCTGCGGCTCGTGACTCCAGTGCCGGACTCCTTTCCGGACTCCAAACCTCCAGCGCCCCTGCCGGTCGAATCCGACTGGCGCCCGGTTATGGAGTTCACCGCGCGGACATCTTTCAAAGACTCACCCTTTGGCGATATCCTGAACTCATTAAAGTCTCTCTCTTTGTCAGGGGAGCCCTGGCCGAACTACGGTCAGGAAGGTTGGGATTCGGACGACGAAGAAATTCAACGCCCACCCACCACCCACTTTGTAGCCACTGTCGATGACTTAACAGACATGCTCGACTTCGACTCCGAGGACATCGACGATATGGACGACGACGCCGGAGACGACCAAGAACCAGCGTCCACAGGGCACTGGATGGCCACCTCAACTTACGATATATATATGGTGGACACACCTAAGGGAAGCGAAAACGAGGAACAACGAGACGCTGCGAAAGAAAATTCCCTCGAAGCGATCAAAGCGGCGGCGTAAGCGCCGCTCAAAACCCCATCTCGACAAAGATAGCACCCACGTACTCCAGCCATAGAGCGGGGTGAGCCGGCCGACGAACATGCCATTGAGCAACCATCCGAACAAGCCAACTTGGACAAACAACCCGTCCCCAAGAAGGACAATAGTCCGGACGATCTCACGCCGGACACGTCATTGGATCAAGAACCTCCACAAAGAGCTCCTCGCTATCGCTACAGTAGCTTGAAAAGCAACAGAGGCCCGTAATAGCGGAAGACGCACTCCGAATGAGATGGAGTAAATTACTCAACACTGCAGACAAATATGGCGACAGCCGCCAAGCAAAGAGCTACCCAAAGCGCAAACTACTGCCCGAATTCGATGAGGAGGCCGTAGAGCCCCCACGATCAAAAAACAAAGAGGCCGCCGGGTCGGATAGATGACCACATGGCAAACGTAGAGCGGCAAGCGGTGCCGCACACAAGCCGGCACGCGATCCGCATAAGGATTCAAGACTAAAAGGATGGCCCAGTTAGATCTATCTACGGGCCAAGGAAACAAGTTCTGGAGAGCAATACAACACGTCAAATATCCGAACATCACGGCACACCCAAATACAGGGGCGCCGCGCACCCTCTATGTTTCACCGATGAGGTGCTGGATCATGAATTTTCAGTGGGATTCAAGCCCGTAAACATAGAGGCATATGACGGAACGACAGACCTTGGAGTCTGGATTGAGGATTATATCCTCCACATACACATGGCCAGAGGAGATGATCTCCACGCCATAAAATACCTACCCCTCAAGCTCAAAGGGCCAGCCCAGCATTGGCTTAAAAGCCTCCCGAAAACACCATTGGTAGTTGGGAAGAGCTTGAGGATGCTTTTCGGCCAATTTCAAGGGAACCTATGTCCGATCTCCTGGACGCAGACGATCTAAGTCACATAACCCAACAGCCCGGGAGTCAGCTCGAAAATTCGGAACAGGTTCCTCACCAAAAAGAACCAAATAGTCGACTGTCCGGACGCAAGCCTTAGCAGCTTTTAAACACAACGTCCAAGACGAATGGTTTCGCCACACACCTTGGCCAGGAAAAGCTAAGAACAATGGCCGCACTAACAAGCCTCATGACCTGCTTTTGCGCTGGAGAGGATAGTGGCTAGCAAGATGCATTACCAGTACCCAAGTACATCCGAAGTCAGGGATAGGAATGGGAAACCACGACGCAGCAAGGACCAGCGCCGGATTAAGGGGAACGGTCCAAAGAGCATGGCAGTCAACGCCGGATTCAAAAGCTCACGGCAAAACAATAAAAAACTGCCCCTTAAGTACAATAGCGATGAGCTATCCAACTTAAACAAAATCTTGGACAATATATGCCAAATCCACAAGACTCGAGAAGCCAGCAAACCATACCCACAGAGATTGTTGGGTCTTCAAGCAGTCCGGCAGACTCAACGCCGAACACAAGGGGCTCGACACACCAAGTGAGGATGATGACGAGCACCACAAGCAGAGCCCCGGAAAACAAAAGAATTTCCCACAAGAGGTCAACTTACTTCAAGTAACAAAAGGGGAAAACAGAGCGGCACCCATTGAATTACGCGCCGCACAATCTACCCCAGCGGAGTCCCAACACTGGTTGTCAAAACCAATTACCTTCGACCATCAGGACTACTCCGAAAGTATCCGTAACGCAGGTTGGACTGCCTTGATACTAGAACCTATAATCGACGGTCTTCAATTTACGCAAGTCCTAATGGACAGCGGCAGCGATTTAAACTCGCTATGTCGTGACACAATCCGCAACATGGGGATAAACCCAAACAGGATTAGCCATAGCAACACTTCCTTCCAAGGAATAATGCCAGCACATATGCCCATTGTACGGGCTCCCTACTATTGGAAGTTATGTTCGCTCACCCGACAACTTCCGTCGGGAAAAGTTGGTCTTCCACATCGCCCCATTTAAAAGTAGCCATCAAGCACTCATCGACGCCAAGCTTCGCCCGCTTTTAACGCAATACCGCATTATGCATCTCTTAAACTTAAAATGCCCGGTCCACGAGGCATCATTTCATTAAAGGGAAGCTGGCGTGTCCCTCAAGGAAAGAATGTGAGACTGCCTTAACAGCCTCACACTAATACGGCCTTGCTGGCCAAAAGCGTCTAAAGCAGGTCGTTCAGACCCCGGACACGGTTAAGCGAGTCCGGCATAAATAAACATGATGCTTACTAGCCGCGTACCCCCCTTACAAGGGGCTCCACGCATGTACAACATGAGACAATAAAGCTCAATTTTACTCATTTTTTAATCATACTCTATTTTATTTCCAATTACATTTTAGCGCGATCTTTTTCAAACTAAGTTCCTCTCTTTTACAGATGAACGCTGCTATACCCGTCCGAGGATACGGCGCAACGGAGACATTGTAAGCGCAGACGCAACAGGACCCGTTGCAAGGATTCTTTTCAGATTAAGACCTCACGTAAACCTTTTTCACTGTCTCTTGTTGTTACTCATCCCCGGTCTCTTATTATAACCGCGGAGGAGGTGGCGTTTGGCATCGGTCGCGTCGAAGTTTGCATGTACCGACACCGTGGGCTTGTTACCAAGGGCATTGTTCGGCCCGCTTTATAAAAGACCGAATACCTTAGGGAGTGTTTGGCGTCTCGAGTTAGGCCTTATATGCATCAGCTCCGAATCATGTCTTTGGTCAAATATTGGGTTTGCCCGGATCCTGTGTTTTGCTGCCTTACGTTCCGTTCTATCGGCTAACGCGGCACCAGGAGAACTACTACGATTGTGCCCCGGTTCGTAAGGCGAGCACCTCAGTAGAGAAAGCCGAAAACTGACTGTCATGATATAGTGAGAGACTGGTCAACCACTCGATGACTCACCGAAATGTTTAGAATTCCTCTGCATTAATGAAGGACCGTTTTCCGGTCAGGCACATACGCACCCCAAATTCGGGAGAGTGCGGTGCCCCCAGGGGCTATATAGTAGCCCCACCATCGAACTCCTATGGCTAAGTGAAAGTGATAAAGCATTATAGTCCGGTTGCCTAGTTTGCTACGCTACCACCTCCTTTATAGGACCAAGACGTTGGATTAAGTGTGAAAGCGCCGACTTCTTTTGCAAACACCTCGCACTATGTGCGTGGGGGCTGAAGCCGAAGACTGCCATCTTTTAGGTTATATACATATATACATCAACGGCCGCACAGGAGGTAGTTTGCTACTTGAAGGCACAAGTATAAAAAGCTCTTACATTAAATTGAAACGTTGTTTCATAAAATTATACATGTCATTCAAACATAACATCCTTCGAAAGCACTGCGTCTCTATTAAACAAGCGCCGGAAGAACTTCCTCAAAATAGCGCCGATCGGTACTCGGCTGCAGTCCGAATCGGGGACGCAATATCGATGGCCTTCATCTCAGCCCAAGATGCCTTGACACGGGCAAGAGCCATCCGCCCCCTCAACACACGCCGATCGCTTCATTGCGTCGATACGCGGTACCACACCAAGGAATCGCTGCACTAAGCCAAAATAACTCTTCTGGGGTCCGCTTTGGCCACAAATTAGTCATGACATGCTTCATGGCAAGTCCGGATAATCGATTCAGCTCGGCCCATTCGGCCAACCGATCGGTCAACGGAAGAGGACGCTCCGAACTATGGAATTGCGACCAAAATAGCTCTTCCCTTATGTGCCCCTTCTGGCCTCGGAAGTGCTCAATCGCGTCCGCAGCGCTCGCCACTAAGTCCAGATAAGCATCCTCCAAACTCCACAGCTTGTCCAACTGAGCATACTTCGGATCCGTGTATTTCCTCCGCAGCAGAAATAGTTTTTCAGCCGCAATATCCCCGGCCTGACTCAGCTCCTCCTTGGCAGCTCTCATAGCGGAACGGGCATCCTTGGATTTGGCGGTGGGCTTTTTCAGGTCCTCTTGTTCCGCTTGACGTTCTTTTTCAAGAACCTCGCAGCGGTCGGTAGTATTCTTCAGTTTTAGGGCCAAATCGTCCATTTCCTCTTTGCTTCGGCAGTGAGCAGCCTGTTCGGCTTTCAGCTCTTGACGCCTTTAAAGCGCCGCATTACTCTTTCGGGCTTGCTCTTTAGCTCGGGCAAGTTCCGCCAGCCTCTCCACAGCAAGCGGCACCGTCTGCATCAAAGCATACAAGTAGTAAGGCATGGGCGTCAAGCTCCCTTACCAGTGTCCGCGAGAAGTCGTGATACCTTGTGACTCGTCAAACCGTTTATTGACCGGTAGCGATGTCCGCATCTGCCTCGTCAAGTTGCCGCTTTAGTTCGGCAAATTCATCGATCCGGCTAGCCACCGGACGCCCGCCACCTACATAGGAACGACAACATGTTAGTATCGAGATTATGATCCTCGGCACGCCGCTGTGACAGACAAGATACCGAGTCTCGAGGCTACTATCTATACAGGCGCATTCTATATGCATAACCGCCGAAGGTACATCATTTTTTCAGACCTCAAACCCCGCCAAGAACTTACGGCGGCTTCATGCAATCCGCTCTCAGCGGATGCAATTATTTCAATTACCGTAGCCATTAGCGCACGGTGATCTTCTGAGATATACGCTCGCCCGAGCAGGTCCTTCAGCTCCTCCGACCGCACGCCAGTTGGCGCCGGACCGTCCGGCCCAGGCGGACTCGGTGAAACTCTCCGTGACGACACTTCAGGGTCGCCTACCGCACGAAGGCACGATAGGTGGAGGCGTTTCGCTCTCTATCATCTCCGGACGAAGATCCCCAAGACGAGCTCACGAGAAGGGCTGAGATCCGAACTACAAGGTACAATTTGGTTATCTTGAAATAAATACATCTGATGTTCTTTATTCACAGGACCCCTTCTTTTTACTTACGGCTCATTGGAGGGCTGATTCCCTTGGGAAATAGTGCGGCTGGGATACTTCCCGGCCGGACTTTCTGACGAAGACTTCTTTCCCGTTTTGAGGCCTTGGCTTCCGGGTCTTGAGCGGTCCTCTTCTCCCCTTGGAGGAGGATCCCTGATCCCCTCTTCCTTGAAAGCCTCCTTCACAAGCAGCTTGCTTCCCTGCTCCCCTTCGCCTTCTTTAAAAGGCGCGGCCTTCAAAATCTTGGTCAGCATGGGATCCGGCGTGGTCTCTGGGAGGGGAGCCGGACACCTTATCAACTTTGCCTTGGCTATCCACTCATGTTCAAGAAACAGCTCCCTTAAAGGGCATATATATGATAAATGAATGAACAGCCTATCCGGTTACGGGGTTACTTACTTGAGTATCTGGGTGATTGCAGCTTAGACCTGCGTCCTCGGTCAAGTCCGGACACTTCTCTTGTGATTCGAAGAACAGTTTGTACATCTCCTTGGGCGTCGCGCCCATAAAATGTTGGAGAGCTCGTGGTCCCTCCGGATTAAACTCCCATGCACGGAGGGGGCGTTCTTGAGGCGTATACGCCAATTAGCATAACCTGCGCCGCCACGACCAGATTGATCTCTCTTTCTTGGAGGTCTCGAATACGGCCCCGCAATGAGGAACGCCCTTGGACGGCCCCAGTCGAGCCCCGGTTGACCCATGATGCCACCGTGGTGGACTGAAGGAAGGCGGGTGGCGCCACTCCATTTGGTGCCCCGAGCGGTGATATAAAACCACTCCGTTGCCACAAACCAAGCTCCTCTTGAAAAGAGCCCTCGGCCACGGAGCATCAACACACTTGCTTATGACCGCCCCTCCGCACTCTGCTTGTTGCCCTCGATCATCTTCGGCTCCACCTTGAAGGTCTTGAGCCACAATCCAAAGTGAGGGGTAATATGGAGGAAGGCTTCACATACGACAATGAATGACGAGATATGGAGGATGGACTCGGATTCAAGTCATGAAAATCCAGCCCATAATAAAACATGAGCCCTCAAGACAAAGGGATCCGTCGGGAAGCCTAAACCCCAAGGAAGTGAGACACGAACACCATGCTCTCGCCGGGCTCGAGTGGGAATGACCTGCCCTGGAGCAGGCAGCCTATGTGAAATCTCGCCGGTTAGATACCTGGCGTCTCGTAGCTTTAGCACATCTTCTTCTGTGACGAAAGAAGACATCCATCGGCCGAGCTGGTCGGAGCCGGACATCGTCGAAGGTCCGAAGCGCCTAAATCTAAAACTTTGGGTGTTAGAACTCGAAGCGCGAGGCGAATTCGATGGAGGGTGGAAAAAAGAAGAGGGCCTTGGTCTCAGTATAAAGAGGTTGAATACCAAGAGCCCTCCCCGTGGTCGATTGGGACTCGCCGATAGAGGAGGCGTGTTAACCGCACGGTCGGGTTACCCACGTCCGTATTGATGAGAATCTCGAATAAGGGGGCACGATTCACGCTTTGATAAGACGTGCCAAGGAAACCGCCTCGCTAAACGCTACCGAGGTGGACAGTAAAAAAACGATTCAATAAAGGCCTGGCCGTGGTGTGATGTCACGCTGCGGAATACGTCGGCAGATCTGTGCAAAAAATTATTCTCTCTACGGTGGTATGTGGAACTTTTTTTACAGAGCCGGACACTATCCTTGTGTTCAAAACCTTCTATGAAGTATTCGAGGAGGAACCCGCCTTGCAATGTCGAAGACAATATGCGCCCGGACTTCGTCGTCATTGAAGCCTGGTTCGTGGACTACCGAGGAGTCCTGGACTAGGGGTGTCCGGATAGCCGAACTATCATCTTTGGCCGAACTCCTAGACTTTGAAGATAAATTATTGATGACTTCGTCCGGGGTCCGTATGGGACTTTCCTTGGCGTGTAAGGCAAGCTTGGCGATACGGATATGTAGTTCTCCTACCATTGTAACCGACTCTGTGTAACCCTAACCCTATTCGGTGTCTATATAAACCGAAGGGTTTTAGTCCGTAGGACGAACAACAATCATACCATAGGCTAGCTTCTAGGGTTTAGCCTCTCTTATCTTGTGGTAGATCTACTCTTGTACTACCCATATCATCAATATTAATCAAGGTGAGTAGGGTATTACCTCCATCGAGAGGGCCCGAACCTGGGTAAAAACATCGTGTCCCTTGTCTCCTGTTACCATCCGCCTAGACGCATAGTTCGGGACCCCCTACCCGAGATCCGCCGGTTTTGACACCGACACTCTCTCTCTATCTCCAAATGATAAGCTTTGATGTTCTTTCTCTCCCCCTTTGACATCAATTTCCAAGAAGGGTCTTCTGGAGTCTGTCGAATGGGTTTGGTCCTTGAGACACAGAACAAAGCAATGATGAAAATGTGATGCTTGTAGAGGTCAAGATTCATTGAGTGGAGCTGGATCAGAAGAAACACTTGTCACCTCAGCTCACTAGACTAGTAAGATCTCACAAAGATTTGCAAGGAATTAACTGAAAGATATGCAAGGAATTAGATGCAGAAAATGCAGAGAAAAATGTAAAGAAATCTAGATGAAGTTTTTTGAAAGGGGAAACACATATGCATGAGACAAATGCAAAAACTCAGAAAAGAACACAGGAGAACTTCATCTAGAGATGGTCGGCGACAAAGTCACCTATGTTAGAGTATAGTGACTTAGGAGTCAAGTGAGATCACTTGATCATAGGCCATACTCATCGTTTAAGATCAAAATGGGGTTGCCATTTTTCGTTTAAGCATCTTGATGTATTCACATCTTGTCGAGTTGCTTTAACTCATGACTCGGAGTAAAGCTTATCTAAGATGGAATAACATACCTTGGTTGGTGGTGTTGTCCATGTAGTTGAACTTGCATGGGTTGCTCAAGGTTGATGTAGCTCATCAAGAATTTGGAGCACCACTTGGAATTTGAGTCCATCTACCTACATGGGTTAGTTCTTGCAAGGAAGAGCACTTGTATATCCAAAAATGACAATCATGAAAATTTGTCAAAGGATATGTTTGAATGGTTTCGTGCTTCCTTGTCTTGAACCACCTTGTGTAGAGACTTGGTGATGTAGAGATTGCTCAAGATATGAGTAGGTTTCAACCTCATGGAATTTGATTCAACCAAGTACCTACATGGGTTAGATAACATGCAAGATACAAATATATCCAAGACATAAGTTTTTCATCATAAGAGAAATATCAAGGATTAGTCATAAGCTCATGTCTTGCATGTATCCAATGGAGTTTCTACTCCAAGTTTGAAGCATCAATGATGTTCAATTCTCCTCTTAACCTGCAAAACACTTTCTCATCAAGAGGTTTAGTGAATATATCCGCTAATTGCTTTTCGGTGCGAACATGCTTAAGATCAATGTCTCCTTAGCAACATGATCTCGAATGAAATGATGACGAACTTCAATATGCTTAGTTCGAGAATGTTGCACAGGGTTATGACCAATTTTGATAGCACTTTCATTATCACAAAGCAATGGAACATGTCTCACATATATCCCATAATCTTTAAGAGTTTGGGTCATCCAAAGTAATTGTGCACAACATGAACCAAATGACAATATATTCAGCTTCAAGCGGTGGATAAGGATACCGAAGTTTTGTTTCTTGGAGGACCAAGACACAAGAGATCTATCAAGAAATTAACAAGTACCGAAGTGGACTTTCTATCAACCTTGTCTCCGCATAGTCCGAGTCGGAATAGCCAACAAGATCGAAAGAGGCCCTCTTAGGATACCAAATGCCAAAATTTGGTGTATGGATTAAGTATCTCACTATCCTTTTCACAGCCTTAAGATGACATTCTTTAGGGGCAGCTTGATATCGTGCACACATGCACACACTTAGCATAATATCGGGACGTGAAGCACATAGATATAACAATGAACCAATCATAGAGCGATAAACCTTTTGATCAACCGGTTCACCATCTTTGGTTAAGTCAAGATGTCCACTAGTAGGCATGGGTGTAGTCATACCTTTGCATTCTTGCATATTGAACTTCTTGAATAAGTCCTTGGTGTACTTTTGTTTGCGAGACAAAAGTACCTTCCTTAGTTTGCTTGATTTGCAAACCAAGAAAGAATTTGAGTTCACTCATCATAGACATCTCAAACTTCTCCGACATTAGCTTTCCCAAACTTTTCACTAAAATGAGGGTTAGTTGAACCAAATATAATATCATCAACATAAATTTGGCACACAAAGAGTTCACCATTAACCCTTTTAGTAAAAAGAATAGAATCAATTTTCCCAATTTCAAAGCCTTTTTCAATAAGGAACTTGGTCAAGCATTTATACCATGCTCTAGGAGCTTGTTTAAGTCCATAAAGAGCTTTGTGAAGTTTGTAAACATGATTGGGTTTCTTAGGATTGACAAAGCCGGGAGGTTGTTTAACATAAACTTCCTCCCCTATTTCACCATTTAGAAAAGCAGTTTTAATGTCCATTTGGTACAAGGTGATATCATGGTGATTAGCATAGGCAAGTAAGATGTGAATGGACTCAAGTCTAGCAACGGGGGCGTAAGTCTCACCATAGTCCATACCTTCGAATTGTGTGTAGCCTTGGGCGACGAGACGTGCTTTGTTGCGAACTACTTGTCCATCTTCATCTTGCTTGTTGCGAAACACCAATTTGGTACCGAGTTGTGGTTGTTGTCGGGCTTCTCAACCAATGTCCAAACTTGGTTCCTCTCAAAGTTGTGTAGCTCTTCATGCATAGCATTTATCCAATCCGGATCTTCCAATGCTTCTTCGACCTTCATAGGTTCAATGCTAGAGATGAAAGAATAGTTTTCACGGAAGTTAGCTAAACGAGTTTTAGAGCGAGTGATTCTCCGGTTTGAATATCATTGTAGATTTGCTCGACGGGATGGTCTTTAGCAATTCTTGCTCGAACTCGTGAAAGCTTTTGCTTGGGTCTTTGTTGAACATCTTCTTCATCTTGTTCTTCTTCTTGGCCTTCTTCATTGTTAGCGTTGTTGTTCTCTTGTCGTGGTGGAGAAGGAGGTTGTTGACGTTCATCTTGATGCACTTCCTCATTTTCTTCATTTTGGTGTGTCCCACTTGTGGATGCTTCCGTATCAACTCTTGGTTCACCTTGTCGTGAAGTAGAAGCTTCCACTTGGACGGACGAGGTACTCTCCTTCACCTCCGTTGGACGGACCTTGCCAATAGACAAGTCTTGGATTGCTTCCAAGGATCTTTGTCTCCTACATCAATTGGCAATTGCTCTACTTGCGAGCCGTTAGATTCATCAAACTTCACATCTACCGTCTCTTCAACCTTTCGGGTGAAATTGTTGTAGGCACGGTAAGTGTGAGAGTTTGAGCCATAACCTAGTAGGAAACCAATGAGACTTAGGAGCAAATTTAGAACGATGATGCTTATCAAGAATGTAGCACTTTGAGCCGAATACTCGAAAGTATCCAACTTGGGGTTTGTTACCGGTGAGTAGCTCAGATGTCAGTCTTGCCGAGTAGCTTGTGAAGATACAAGCAATTTGTTGCATGACAAGTTGTCTCAACCGCTTCCGCCCAAAAAGTGCTTCGGCGTCTTGTACTCATCAAGCATCGTTCTTGCCATTTCGATGAGCGTCCGGTTCTTCCTCTCAACAACTCCATTTTGTTGAGGTGTGTACGTAGCCGAGAACTCGTGTGAAATCCCTTTTTCGTCAAGAAAGGTGTCCACATTTGCGTTCTTGAACTCCGTTCCGTTGTCGCTGCGAACCTTCTTGATCTTCACTTCAAATTGGTTTTGGGCCTTCCTAGCGAAGTTTTGAAGATCTTTTGGACCTGTGATTTATCATCGAGAAAGAACACCCACGTAAATCTGGAAAAATCATCAACTATAACTAGACCAAAAGAATTTCCACCGAGACTCTTGTAAGAGTTGGGACCAAAGAGATCCATGTGAAGTAGCTCGAGTGGCCTCTTCGTGGTCATGATGTTCTTCACGGAATGCCTTCCTCCAACCTGTTTACCGCTTGACAAGAACTGCAAAGTCTATCCTTATCAAATATGACATCATTAACTCCAAGGATATGATTCCCCTTAATAAGCTTGTCAAGGTTTCACATACCAACATGACCTAATCGTCTATGCCATAACCAACCTTTTGAGGATTTAGCAATGAAGCAAGTTTTAGGTTGAGCCTTTTAGTGAAATCAACAATGTATAGATCACCTCACGCACACCAAGAAAGACCATTTTATGATTATCTCGACGAAACACTTGGCAATCTACTTGATGAAATAGAACACTGAAACCGAAATCAGCAAGTCTAGATACTGCAAGTAAGTTGTAACCAAGAGATTCAACGAGCATAACATTTTGTATGGAGCTATCATGTGATATGGCCACCTTACCGAGGCCAACCACCTTACCCTTTGAGTTGTCACCGAAAGTGACATACTTTCGAGGACTATCATTATCACCAAGCTCATGAAACATGTCTTTATCTCCGGTCATGTGATCGGTACATCCACTATCAAGAACCCATTCCTTTCCTCCTGACATATATCCCCGAAGATTTGCCATAAGACCAAAATGTCTCATTGCATCATCAAGATCGAAGTCACTATCATCATCCTCATCATAGTATCCATGTTCAACATCGTCATGTGGTGGATCAAATGCTAGAGAGGGTGATTCATTAGAATGAGTTTGACAATAATCTTGTCTATGAATTCTTATAGCTTCAAAATAATGTCACTAATAATACCAACATTTCCTTTGGCACGCATAAGGTTTGTAAGCTCAAATAGACGATCACCAAACATAGGATCACTAGTATTCATTTTGCTCAAAGCAATAGACTTATGGAGAATTTCATCTAGATTTTTCAAGGAATAATCTGGAAATCGCTCCTCAAGAAATTTCCATATGGTGTAGGCACACTTAAAAGTAGGCAAACATCCAATCAAGTTTCTAGGCAATCCTCTAATGATAAGTTCGGCAGTTCTAAGATTCCTAACCATGTCAATTGACTCATCATGGGTTGGATGCATAGGATCAACATAAGGTGCACAAGGGCTAGCAATGTACTTGTTAAAATGATATTGGTTGAAAATAACAAGCATCTCATTTTTCCACTCACAGAAATACTCTCCATCAAGAATAGGCACTCTATGTCTAAGACTCCCCAAAGTAGACTCATCCATCTTCCTCCAATGGTGATTAAACCAAGGCAATGGAGACCAATGCTCGATACCACTTGTAGGACCTTGAGAAGAGGTGTCTAGAGGGGGTGATTAGACACTAAGTACCAAAGTTGCAGTTTTTAAGTTTCTTTAAAGTTTGAGTGGAGTTTAGGCACAAGTTTAACATTCACAACATATAGCAAGCAAGCATGCAAAGAGTTTATGAGCAGCGGAAAATACAAAGATGCAACTTGCAATAATGTAAAGGGAAGGGATTGGAGGATTCAAACGCAATTTGGAGACACGGATGTTTTTGGCGTGGTTCCGATAGGTGGTGCTATCGTACATCCACGTTGATGGAGACTTCAACCCACGAAGGGTAAGCAGTTGCCGAGTCCACGGAGGGCTCCACCCATGAAGGGTCCACGAAGAAGCAACCTTGTCTATCCCACCATGGCCGCCGCCCACGAAGGACTTGCCTCACTAGCGGTAGATCTTCACGAAGTAGGCGATCTCCTTGCCCTTACAAACTCCTTGGTTCAACTCCACAATCTTGTCGGAGGCTCCCAAGTGACACCTAGCCAATCTAGGAGACACCACTCTCCAAGAAGTAACAAATGGTGCGTTGATGATGAACTCCTTGCTCTTGTGCTTCAAATGATAGTCTCCCCAACACTCAACTCTCTCTCATAGGATTTGGATCTGGTGGAAAGAGGGTTCGAGTGGAAAGCAACTTGGGGAAGGCTAGAGATCAAGATTCATATGGTAGGAATGGAATATCTTGGCCTCAACACATGAGTAGGTAGTTCTCTCTCGTAAATAGGATGCTTTGGAAGTGTAGGTTCGGTCGATGGCTCTCTCCACGAGTGAAGAGGAGGTGGAGGGGTATATATAGCCTCCACACAAAATCTAACCGTTACACACAATCTACCAAACTCGGTGGGACCGAATCGTTAAACTCAGTCAGACCGATTTAGCAAATAATGTGACCGTTAGGGTTTTCGGTGGGACCGGAGTGCAACTCGGTGGGACCGATTTGGTTAGGGTTAGGGCATAACGTAATCTCGGTAAGACCGATTACACAAACTCGGTGGGACCGATTTTGGTAATAAGCTTTCCAGAGAGTTGGTCAGGCAAACTCGGTTTGACCGATTATCAAACTCGGTGGGACCGATTTTGATAATAAGTTAACCAGAGAGTTTGCATTGTAATCTCGGTAGTACCGATTGCTCAAACTCGGTGAGATCGATTTTGATAATGGACATACACAGAGAGATTACAATCCCATCTCGGTGAGACCGAGATCCCTATCGGTGAGACCGATTTGCCTAGGGTTTGTGGCAGTGGCTAAGACATCCAAACTCGGTGGCGCCGGATAGAAAGAATCAGCGGGGCCGAGTTTGACTTTAGGTTTAGGACATATGTGTGGAAGTGGGAAAGTAGTTGAGGGTATTTGGAGCATATCACTAAGCACTTTGAAGCAAGAGGCTCATTAAGCAACACCTCATTCCTCCTTGGTAGTATTGGCTTTTCCTATAGACTCAATGTGATCTTGGATCACTAAAATGTAAAATGAAGAGTCTTGAGCTTGAAGCTTGAGCCAATCCTTTGTCCTTAGCATCTTGAAGGAGTTCCCACATCCTTTAGTCCATGCCACTCCATTGTTGAACTTATCTGAAACATACTAGATAAAAGTGTTAGTCCAACAAGAGATATGTTGTCATTAATTACCAAAACCACCTAGGGAGCACTTGTGCTTTCACCCTCATTCAATCATTTTCTTCCGCGCGCTACCTTTCGTTCCTTTTCTCTCCCTCGTGACCACGCCGTCGTGCGCTTATTGCCATTGCTGAGGAAATCGTTAACTGGTAGCTGCTCGGTTGGCTGGCGAGTAGGGGATTAATAGGCTAATCGGCAAGTTAATCGGCCATTTAATCAATTACTCGGGCAATTAATCAGTTAATTGACTACTCGGTGACCATACGAGTAGGGATTAATCGGCAAGTTAACTGGTTAATCGGATGAATTCTTAAACAGGGTTATTGCTGCCACACATGTGCTTCAGGTCATCACGCTTCATGGGAAGCAGTGAGCCTCGTTGGTGCTTCAAGCTATCGCGCTTCGCTGGGCGATGTTGCTGCATGCGATGCAACAACGTCCATGTTACATGGTGGTTTACAACAATGACCATGATGCATGCTGGCCTTTGCAACGTCCAGGTTGCGTAATGGCATGTGTGGACAAGGCAGCTAGTTGCAACACGGGCCAATTTGCAACCATCTAAGCCAAACACAACTCATGTTATGGTCCGACCAAGTGAGGGACAAAGTCAACCAGTTGCAACATAGGCCATGTTGCAACCACCCGAGCCCAAGATGGTTCATATTTCAAAGGAAACAAATTCAACAAACCACCTGAGCCCAATAGCGAAAATGATTTCTTGCGGTGGCAACATGGCACATGTTGCAACGGGTGAAGAAGAGGTGTATGGTTGACGATCATTGTAATTTGGGACCAGCTGCAAACCTCATGTTCCCGACATGGGGCACGTAGCAATGGTTGGGTCCCAACCTGACAGGTAGTGTAACCAAGATCAGACAAGTGTCTCATGTGGGATCAGACGGCCAATCCAATCTGCTCATCAGCCGATCGACGTGTAGCGTGCGCCATCTACTATTGCACCCAATGAACGAGGTTTGATTCTCTACATGTCTATGTAGGTAGTTTGGTGTTGAATTTTTTGTGATGTCCATCACTAGCGAGAGCTATATCGGCTAAACAGCTGTAAGTTTGGTTGTGGTCTTAGGGCATCTCCAACACCATTGAAGGAAATATGCTTTACATTTCCTTATATCATAATAAATGTTTATTATTCATGCTAGAATTGTATTAACCGGAAACTTGATACATGTGTGAATACATAGACAAAATAGAGTGTCCCTAGTATGCCTCTACTTGACTAGCTCGTTAATCAAAGATGGTCAAGTTTCCTGACCATAGACATGTGTTCGTCATTTGATGAACGGGATCACATCATTAGGAGAATGATGTGATGGACAAGACCCATCTGTTAGCTTAGCATAATGATCGTTAAGTTTTATTGCTATTGCTTTCTTCATGACTTATACATATTCCTTTGACTATGAGATTATGCAACTCCAGAATACCGGAGGAACACCTTGTGTGCTATCAAACGTCACAACGTAACTGGGTGATTATAAAGATGCTCTACAGGTGTCTCCGAAGGTGTTTGTTGGGTTGGCATAGATCGAGATTAGGATTTGTCACTCCGAGTATAGGAGAGGTATCTCTGGGCCCTCTCGGTAATGCACATCACGATAAGCCTTGCAAGCAATGTGACTAATGAGTTAGTTGCGGGATGATGCATTACAAAACGAGTAAAGAGACTTGCCAGTAACGAGATTGAACTAGGTATGAAGATACCAACGATCGAATCTCGGGCTAGTAACATACCGATGACACAGGAATGACGTATGTTTTCATTGCGGTTTGACCGATAAAGATCTTCGTAGAATATGTAGGAACCAATATGAGCATCCAGGTTCCGCTATTGGTTATTGACCGGAGATGTGTCTCGGTCATGTCTACATAGTTCTCGAACCCGTAGAGTCTGCACGCTTAACGTTCGATGACGATTTGTATTATGAGTTATGTGTTTTGGTGACCGAAGATTGTTCAAGTCCCGGATGAGATCACAGACATTACGAGGAGTATCGAAATGGTCGAGAGGTAAAGATTGATATATTGGACGATGGTATTCGGACACTGCAATAGTTTCGGAGTGGTTCGGATATTTTTCGGAGTACCAAGGGGTTACCGGAACCCCCCCCCACCCCCCGACGCCGCGGGAAGGTAATGGGCCTACATGGGCCATAGGGGAGAGAGAGGGGAGCCCGCAAGGGGTGGCGCCCCCCGCCCCATGGGAGTCCGAATTGGACAAAGGGGAGGGGATTTTGGCGCCGATTTACGGACTGCCCCCCCCTCCCATGGGACTGATCTATCTAGGAGTCCTAGTCGGTTTCCCTCCCCATGGTGCGCCCCCTGTGGCCGGCCTCCTCCCTCTCCTCCTTTATATATGGGGGCAGGAGGGCACCCCATAGCACATCAATTGTTCTCTTAGCCGTGTGCGGTGCCCCCCTCCATAGTTTACTCCTCCGGTCATAGCGTCGTAGTTCTTAGGCGAAGCCCTGCGCGGATCACATCACCATCACCGTCACTACGCCATCGTGCTGACGAAACTCTCCCTCGACACTTTGCTGTATTAAGAGTTCGAGAGACGTCATCGAGCTGAACGTGTGCAGAACTCGGAGGTGCAGTACATACGGTGCTTGATCGGTTGGATCGCGAAGACTTTGACTACATCAACCGCGTTAAGCTAACGCTTCCGCTTTCGGTCTACGAGGGTACGTGGACACACTCTCCCCCTCTCGTTGCTATGCATCTCCTAGATAGATCTTGCGTGATCGTAGGAATTTTTTTTGAAATTGCATGCTACGTTCCCCAACAACCATTACCTAAAACGGACACACTATCTGCCCGCGGACTAGTCTGGACCAGTCTGCGGACACAGATGCGGGAGTCGGCCATCCAACGTATCCCATAAACGTTCGCCCAGGTCCAGCCAATTTCATTTCAAACGCATAGCAATGTGGTACGTTGACATTCACGTAATACGACACATGCCTGACAATGGAGGCTATGGATTACCGACCGAGCTGCTTGGTGGCGTAGAAGTAGGGAGGTTGATATTGCTATGGACAGGGTGGCGTGTGCATGGACGACGATGGTGGTGACGCCCCGCCTGGCCCCTGCACCCCGTCCTTGGCCCCACCCGCTCCCTTGTCGCCCTTCTTTTTGTCGACCACCCCATCTTTTGCCTTCGCTTTGAGGTGGTGGGCTTGTCGTGCCGCTGAGTTAATCTTCCAGGCGAACACCTTCTCCAGATCCTTCACCCCTCATTGCTCCAAAGAGATTTTTCAGACGGTCCATGCGGTGGCGGAACCGAAAAGTGCGAGAAGGGTGGATGATGGCGGCGATCGGAGCAGAGAGGGGGAGGGGGTTTTGGCGCCGATTTGCGGACTACTCCAAATGCACGGGCTTCGCCTCGGTTTGTGTGGGATGAGGCTGTCTCCTACGTGTCGGAGGTCCGGACTCCACGCAAAGCCCCCTGGTTTACTTCCGGTTTGCGAGTAAACGGACATGCAGACTCGTTGCCAACAAATACAGGCCTGTATTGGATGTCTTGCAACGTTCGAACAGGTCGGACGAGACGTGTGCGGGCGTTTTGAGGGTCCGCAGGAGATGACCTTAGCAAAATGTTGAGCCATATTGTCTTGCTTGCAAGCTCCCTTTTTCTAGGGTCATTTTTATGTGGAGTTCAAAAAAGGGTCATTTTTATGTTATTGGCTTCAGTTACTCTATTATTACGTTGTTGTATCCGATGTTCTCCCCTCTGATATAAGCAAGGTTTGATTTAATTAATTAAACAAATAAAATCATACTCCTACTAAACGAAGACATGAGAGGTGATGAAAGGGGATATATACAGTAAACCACCGGCGCTTTCTGTTCCTTTCTTCCGTAGAAGCTCGGAAGCCAAGGCTGCCTCCCCCAAAGCCCTCCACTCCTCCACGGCTTCACCACCGAGAAGCAGGATTCTCATGGGCTGCGCAGGATCCACCCCCAAGGGCGCTGCGGCCGCCGGAGGCGGTAAGATTTCACGATCCGAGCTCCCAGCCCCTCAGATTTCCCCTCCTGTTCTTCGCTTTCTGCTTGATCCGCCCGGTTAGGATCGGGTCCTTGCGACAAGATTTCTGTGCGACTCGCGGAATTGGGTTCTTGGAGTTTGAAGATTTGTTGGTCCCTTTAGAGGGCGTGCGTTGTGATGGTGTAGATGGCGTCAGTTGTGTGATGGGAATGGATTCTTGTCCAGCCGTGCTTGGCAGGAATTGATTTCTTGGTTCCAAATCGAGCTAGGCTATCCAATTTGAGTTATTTGTGTGTAGGTAGTTGCTTAAGGGCTTGGCAGTGATTTTTGAGTGGCGCCTTCGTGGAAAGGGATTATTTGTCGAGTTGTGATTTGGGTTTGAGTTGGCCGGTAAAAATTGCAGGAGTGGAACTGAATGGGATCATTTGTTGTGCGGATTTCCTTGGTGAATGATTAGTTTGCGACGATGGGATTCTTGGGGAAGATGGAGTTGCTTCCCCTTGTGTAACTAGAGAGTGCTCTTGCTGAACTGGATTGTGTAACTATTGAGTGGCGACAGGAGTGTAAATTAGGTTCCTTTTTTTTATACATTGTTGTCCCTGTGTGCATAACGTCTGGAAGATGATATAGGACACTTTCTGACTTCGTTAATCATAGTTTGGTGAAGAGGAGGTCATGATCAGTGAGTATCTGAACATGAGGATGTAACTGGATTTGGATCTTCCAAAGTTGTTAGCTGTGATAGACTTGTTGAACTTGTGGATAGTCCAAATTAAGCATGGATGGCGAAATTGTCCTTTCTGAAGAGATTTTTTTTTTGTTCTTTCCAGTTTCTTGTGTGTGACAAATGCTTCTTGATCCGACAGCATGGACAACTATGCTTTGCTACATGACGCATAATTTTGATTTCTGTATGATTTGTACTGAATGGAACTAATTAGTTAGCATAGCAGTCGACAAGACATAGTTTTAACATTCATTGCATTCTTGGGGGTGAGATTAACATCTCTGTATCTTGAAGGTTTCTGTTTTCTTTTGTGATATGTAGTGGTTGTTTATTATGACAATTCATGAGCGAATGTTATATTTTGGATCCTGTTCTATTGTCCTGAATCCTGATGCAAGAGACATGACATTTTGTGCAAGTTGAATACTGAAAGCTGGAACTATACAGGATTTGGTTTCCTTGTTCATTACATTTGAGTAGAGTTGCATTTTATGTATTCAGCTAGAAGTAATAGCTTAGTGTCTGGTAAACTAATAATGGTGTCAACATTTATTGAAGAATATGGATGGTTGTTTAGTTAGGCTAATCAGCTTGGAGCCTGACAAAATATATCCACAAGGACTAGGTTGTGCTAAACTGTTAAGAGTAGTATTATGTTTTGAACAATTCTGTGGGGCTTGGTATTTGATAAAGAAGGAGCAAGTGACATTTGGAACATGATGGTAGTATTATGTAAGTCCTTGTGCATCATATTGTGTCTTTTGAAAATGGTACAAAACATTTTGTGGAATTGTTAGTTCTTGCCACTTGCCAGTATTTTAGATAGTTGATGACCTCATGTAGATCTATTAAATACATGCCTGACTACTCATTGACAATGTCTAATCTTGAATAATTAGATGAAATAACATTATTATATACCTACGTGTGTTTTAGTCATCTCATGTAATAGCATGGATCAAGCTCAGAGGTTTCTTCGGTCTTGTTTGTAATTTTACTTCTTGGCTGTTGTTCCTTTGTGCAAAGGCTAGCGTTCTGCTATTTGTTCAGTTTTGCCAGGTCAGTATGTACGTGGCTTGTACTACGATCCTTATGTTATAAATGAGACACATATTACCATGCAAGAAAAAATGTCCACTCAATATTTGATTAATTGCAATTGTGAGTTGTTGGCACATATAAAATTTTCATTTATGTTCTTTAGTCCCTATAAGTTAGTTTGTTGGTGGTAAAAAAAATCTACTCACCATATGTAATGTGTATATTTGTGGTAGACACATAAGGCAATGAGAACAGGGCTAGGAAAGACGCCTTAAAATTTAAAGGTAGACTTTTCATCGAATGGGAAGTTGTACAATGATGTTCCTGTTAAATAGAGATGAGTTTTTGAGAGTGAAAAAACTGGCACTGTTTGTCTTTTGTCTTGCACTGAATTTACTCTAATATCTTTTAACTGTGTATACGTATTCAGGCTTCACTGGTCATTTCATACAATGTGGCTTATTTTAAATTTATGCAGAAGCTACGAAGAAAGTCAGGAAGCCTAAGCCCTGGAAGCACCCCCAGCCGATCACAATTGCCCAGCTCAGGCAGATGCGTGATGAGTTTTGGGACACAGCTCCTCACTATGGTGGTCGGAAAGGTACTTCTCACTCTTTGCTCCTGTCGTGTGTCTTTACATAATTTTGCTTCCTACTATTAAATTATTAGTTGAGCTACACTTTCTTTTTGTGCTTGTATCTATAGTTCTCTTAGCTGCTCATGTACGCAATCCTTGCACTAACCATTTAAGCCTTCTACAGAAATTTGGGATGCCCTTCGTGCTGCGTCAGAGGCTGATGTAGCCCTTGCACAGGCAATTGTGGAAAGTGCGGGCGTAATTGTTTCAAATGCTGACCTGACTCTATGCTATGATGAAAGAGGTTTGATTTTCCATCTGATTCCTTTTTTCCCACTCTTTCAACTGTTGTTCAGGTAGTTTACCATAGCTATTAACATTTCAGGTGCTAAATATGAACTGCCCAAGTATGTCTTGAGTGAGCCAACCAACCTGGTCCAAGACAGTTGAAGGGCAGCTGCACTATGATCTATTCATGTAAAAAACTGTAAATCGCTTCAGATGCTAAAAACAACGCCTTGCTCGAGTGTCCTGGTGTCCTGGTAACAGGAGCATGGTTGATTAATGATTTCAAGCATGCTTCTGGTAACTGTCAGCTTACAGTTTCCCCCTATCGTTAGCATACAATGTTCTCTTCTATCACAACTGTCTTCCGACGATTTAGATAAAGTTGTTCATAGCATCCCCTAAATTGGTGCTACTGTAAACACGAGTCTTCTTAGAAATCTTCGTTATGGGTTAGAAACTTCAGAATGGTGCGTTGATGTTTTGTTACAATGATATAAGTTAAAGTATGGCAATACTTTTCAGAAAGGGAAAATGAGAATGTAACATCTGCTAGTTACAATGATATATTTTAAGTTGCCTATAATGCATCAGACTGTCACTCTTTGCCTTGTTGCCATGCCCATGCATTGCCTCCTTTGAGAATGCAAATTGAGGAATGTGATATGTAGGAAATCATGATCAAAAGATCTTACGGCGGCAGTGGTTACTTTATTACTCCCTCCGTACCGAAATGAGTGTCTCAACTTTCTACTAGTACAAGATATCTCGTGATGCTGAAATGTTCTGGAAGGATGCAAGCGCAACCATTCTACTAATAGTGCTGGAGTGTTCCCCCGCAAAAAATAAAATAAAATAAAATAGTACTGGAGTGTTACATGTTCAAGATCTGATGTTGGTTCGAATTAAGAGATAAGTATAGAGGCCAAGTGTTTTCAGCAGCACTGATTATTGGCGATGAGTGGCGCTATAATCTTTGTCTGGTGATGTAGATTGTGGGTATGATATATGTTGAATTCTGAAGAAACGTGCTATTTTTGTTGAATGAGCAGGACATGCAGAAACATGAAATTCTGCCGGCGCTGTGCATCGAGCATTTGATAATGGGCTATACGCCTATCTGCAGGGACATTCTCAGTGAACAATTTCTGACAACAAAATGCACATCTAGGGTGATATTTCTGCAGGGCATAAGAACAAGTTCACTAAATCTATTACAAGATTGGTACAATGAGATAGGCACGGTGAATTGGCTTTAAACTGAAAATTCAGAAATCAGTTCCAGAAAAAAAGTGCGCTCCAACATTTACCCCAGTTCTAACCCCAAGCGGTGACCTCCAGTTTTTTGCTCGCTAGATTACATTCTGGTTACATGGCTAAAGATTTGAAACCTGAACCGCCTATGAATCGAATCTCCAATTTAATTCCGGTTCCTTGCTCGAATGACTGCACATGAACGTTAAGCCTGCTTGCATACTATGCATCATACTTGCAGAGGTTCTCAAACCCCATGTACTCATGTTGCTCCATCTTGTGAATCATGTTCGAGATACCGACCCCACCTGAAGATTGAAAAGAAGCAGCTTAACATTGCTCAAAGTTCAAAAACAGTGGACATTTGATCAGGGCACAGTCAGATGTTCGAAAATGTACCGAGAGAAATTGCGCTGATGAAGATCATGAAAGCCAGTATGAAGATGATGAGTGATGCCCGCCCTAACCAACTGATCAACCTCCTGACTACATGCTGCCCGATAATGGCAGCAACGAACGCCACAGCAACAAAGTAAGCAGCTGAAGAAAAGGCCAAGAAATTGATTCAGTACATGCCCAGCCCTAAACCAAGAAAAAAAATGTGAACCACAGGGATAGTGTTACCATAAGGAACTGGAAACCGGTTCAAGAGGTAGTATTCCACGACGGACATAGAAGCAGAGAACATCATCGCAAACGTGGCAGTAGCACTTGAAACCTATGATGGTTTCAGTTAAGGAGGCATTCATTATGGCCAAATCATAACTTGTTGACATACATAAACGTGAAAACTGGGGGCTGGAGTGTACCTGGGGAGGGATGCCGAGCTCCAAAAACAGTGGTCCCATGATGAAACCACCTCCCAAACCTAGCAGACCGCCGACGAGCCCTGCAGTGACACCGAAGAAGCAGTATATGCAGAGCTGATGAAATTTCAGGGTAGTTTGCTCATTTCCCTTTGATGATAGCACCCTCTTCCCGTTCATCAGACCCAGTGCTTCGTACATAGTCACTCCTACAGAGACCGGGATCTGCACCAAATGAGTAGAAAGATTTATGACAGTGTATGATCAACATTGATACGATACATCAACCCTTCTTTCATAATGTAATAACAGAAATGAGCCAAGTAGACCAATAGTGAAAATCGGTCCATATAGGTGGTGCAAAATCATAACTTTGTACAAATTGGTAGAGAAAATTGGGAGCTTAAATCAAATGTTAATTAGTAGGAAATATATATATATATATATATACTGAGCTCACCGGGGGGGAGAGGATCCCCACCTGTATATATATTGCTCAAAGCAGCCCAAGGACCAGTGTTACAAGGGTTTACAGAGTCACGGCGGTCCGTGAAGAGAGGTCGTAGCGCCAAGACAGGGCGGCTACCTTATCACTCGGTTCTCTAAACCGAAGAGTCCAAAGATCAAAGTCCCTACATAAGCTAGTAATGGTTACACGTGGACTATGGTTTTCATTCCTAAAAGCAGCAGCATTTCTTGCTTCCCAGATTTTCCAAAGAATAGGCAGAAGGATCTCTGGCCAGATAGAGTCGTCGAGGTGCACCAGTGTGGGGATTGCCCACAATGTATGGCTTTGAATCTCTAAGTTTGAGTAGTTACATTTGGAGTTCAACAAAGACATGAGATAATTGATAAATCTGGTGATAAGATTGATATTTGGAACACAAATTCCAGTGGTTAAGTATTTTAGAGGATCTACATAAACCAGCATGGATTTTTGGTATAACTGGGATAAAACAGGTGCGGAAATATAAATACCTGGAGAAAGTTCAAGACCCAGTACCACGTGGAGCAAGTAGGAGCATAATTCTGCAAATATGAGAAAAATAGCATAGCATTGAAGTATTACTGTCAAAGATATAAAGCTATAAATTTAGTTCAAGTACAATAGTTTCTAAAAGATAAAGTGACAGTATTTGTATGTGTTTCTTTTTCAAATTAACTGAAAAGAGCAGAAGATCCTGAAACGTCTTATGAAAACTGACTTAATGGATTGGCTGTACATATTGATTTGATTCCTATTTTTTCTGAATGAATTGGTCATAAAGGATGTTTGTTTACTATCACAAATTTGTGAACCTACAATCCTCACCTTTGTTATCTGAATAGCAAGGAATGCTAGCCACACGAACGTGAGAAGACCAAACTCCTTCCAGTAAATGTTCTTCATAAGTGATGGCTGAAATATTGGGAAATTCTAGGTTCAAATTCTTGAGAACGAGATCTCCAACAAATGCAAGGAATCATGTATATTGTCATGAGATGTTTACCGCTTCATCTGAATGGGGTTTTACATCAGCTGCGGCACCTGGTCCTGTAGAGAGTGGTGCATACTCTGGTTCCTCGCCTGAAAGGTTGAAAAATACGAGCATTAATATTTTGATTTGGTGACAGATGAGCAGCACTTCGTTTTCTAGCATTCTTACTGGTTTGCTCCAATCGTTTCTCAGCTTCCTGGAAGAAATGAAAAAATATCCATTAGCATACAAAAGGGGCAAACAAAAGAAGGGGAGATCAATAAAATCACTTTTTATAAACATGATGAGATAACTGTGGAAGATTACCCTTTTGATTATTGTCTCCTTTTTCCATGTCTCAACACCCTTCAGGAAAGCTTTAGTTGATGTGCCTACAATTTAATTTGGGTAAGCAAAGAAAGGTCATTCATGAGAACTAGATAACCAAAAAAACAAATGCAGCAGTTTAGGGGTTAATCAGCACCTAGGAAAAGGATTATCAAGAGAACTGTGACCAGCCAGTCAGGGAATATAACATTGAAAATAACACCGATGCTAATCCCGAGCATTAGCATAGGCTGGATGAGCAGTGCTAGGTCATAGTCGATCACCGGCATGTCCAAAGTCGGATGTTTCAGCTTGAGATTGTAGTACACTGTTGAGATAGCTGCACCAGTGATCATACCTGTCCAAATGAATGCAAAATATCAATTAAAAACGCTGAACAAACATTGTATTTGTAACTAAATACTTATATATTATTCTATCATATTTTTGCAAGACTCGTATAGTAAGTCAGCAACCAGAGATTTCTATGAATTGTTCTAAACTACTAGGAGTATAATGATGTCAACCAACAATTCTAAGTAGAGGGAGGTAATTATGTGTAAACGTAAATGAATTCCTAAACAGCAGGGATGTATACTGACGATAAAGACACAAACCAGATAATTAGTATACAGGTTGGAAAGAATATCTGGGAAATGAAGGTGCATTGTTATAAGGTTGTAGTCGCGGTGTTGACGCATGGTGCAGGGTTAGGTCACGAGTTCCAAACCAAATAACCGGACGCTGACCCTGACTTTATGCTCAGTTCGGTAGAAGGAGACCATATTGTTGGTCGTATCGTTTAATGGAATAGAATATATTCCATAAAACACCCATTTAAACCCTGATGCAGGATCATTGCTCACTGAACTACAATATTTCAGATTTGCATGTTAATACTTTGATTATTGTATAGCCTTCACACCTTTGTAGCTACTTCTTTTCATGGAAACAAGTAAACATAGACTTAGCTTATAAATAAGTAAGTGAGCAAGACAAAGGCAAAAAGGCGTAATCTGATACACATGAATATATAATTAGCAACCATCACAAGTTACCTACCTAACACAAACAAAACAGAATAGCGTTAATTGCCCCTTTAGGACACTTATATACTCTAATTCCCAACTAATTTGCCAGCCTAACTTTCCAACAGCAAGAGGACAAGCAAGAGCCCTCGAAAAGAGGTAAACTAATGCACACATGAATCAATCAGTACAGCACCTCATACTTAAAAAGCAAGATACCTAGAAAAGAGGCAAACTAATGCACACATGAAGGAATCATTACAGCACCGCATACTGAACAAGCCTGAGAAATGAATGCTTGGGGACAGCAAGAACTGTTGCTTTCAGAGCATGCAGGCACAGAAGAAGAAGAAAATCCCAAAGGAGAGAGTCGGATCCTCACACTTGGATATGGCAGTTGAAGACTTTGGATCAAAACCAATTATCAATGTCAACATCGGCACAAAGATCCCGCCGCCACCAACGCCCCCGACACTCCCAAATGACGCGCCGAAGAATCCGATCAGCGACCCCAGCACCATTTTCCATCCGAATTCCATCGGCTGCCACATCCAGAAAATCCACCAGATTAGCACCACACATATAAAAAAGAAGAGATGTACTGAAAAAGTATCACACAGATGTACATAGCTTGGAGTTTGAGCTACATAATAATTAAATTAAATCAAGAAAATTCAGTTCCCTCGTGCATGGGTCAAACTGAATTCCCACAAACCGAGCAGGTAAAAAGGTGCAGCAGTTCATCTCATGGCTAATAAAATAGCTGAAAGCAAACTACAGTAGAAGCTGTAGTAAAAAAGACGCGCTGGTTAAAGAAATGCTCGGAAAGCTGGGGTTTGTTTTGTGTGTTACCGGCCAAACATGCTGGTACGAGTTCCTGTCGGTCTGCCACATGAAATTGGCAATCTTGTTGAGGAGGCTGATCTCCTCCGGCGCCGCCACCGCGGCGCGGTCGCTGGGCAGAGAGAGCCCACGGTCGGCGGCGGCGACGGCGAAGGCGGCCGCGCACGCGACGCCTAGCGCGGCAATGGCTTGCCGCATCCTCCTCCCCATTCCTCGGACCCAACCAAACCAAGAAAGGCAACTTCCTGCACCGGTTCCTACTTTTTTCCCAACAACAAAAGAAAGAAAGAAGATAATCAGAGCTGGAGGGCAGGCTCGGCCTGAGAAATCACGGAATTGAAACGCCTTCTTTGCGGCTTGGGATTGCGGAAACGTACGAAGGCCGCCGCGGCTCTCCTAGTCTGGATGATTCCTGATGGCTCTCTCGGGTGCACAAGACAGACGTGCGGGAAAGACAAAGACGGCCGAAGCCGCGGTCTCCGGCGGTTCGGATAGGGAAAGGAAGCGGAGGAAACTCGCCGGAGCCGGACGCAATGCGAGGGCGACGGGAGGAGCTGGGATTCGGCGGAGACCGAAGAGGGAGGGAGAAGAGACACGTGAGAAGGGGGAAGGCTACGAACGAACTCGGGCCAAATTTAGAGGGACAGCGAGGCAGTTTGCAATATACCCACTTCCCAGCGGCGAAATTACGAGGCGGCCCGTTGACACTTTTTAGTGAGATTCACGTGTAGGAAACGTGGATTCAGCGAGTATAGTTTTTTTTTTTTTGCAAGGATAACTTTTCAACATCAACTATCAAGATAGTACAAGAACGATGGGAAAAAAGTAGTACAAAAAAACACCAGAAGTAAAATATACATTTAGGTCCGTGGACCGCCTAGCGATGACTACTAGCACTCAGAGCGAGTCGAAGGCGGGTCACTGTCTTCACCCCTCCCTCATCGGAGCCGGACAAACCTTATTGTAGTAGACAATCAGTAAATCGTCATGCTAAGGCTCCATAAGACCAGAACGCCAGCACAACAACCGCCGCTGATGAAGAGAAGCGTAGATCGAAAGGATCCAACCTATAGACACACGAATGCAGACGAACAAGACAAAATCCACGTGGATCCACCGAAGACAAACGCCGACCGAATCTCGCGAGATCCGCCGGAGACAAACCTCCACACGTCCTCTGACGATGCTAGAAACACCATCAGAACAGGGACAAGGCGGAGAAAACCTTATTTCATCTTCAAAGAGCCGCCGCCGCCTCGCCTCACTCAAAAGTGTTGGGGAACGTAGCAGAAATTCAAAATTTTCCTACGTGTCACCAAGATCTATCTATGGAGAAACCAGCAACGACGGGAAGGAGAGTGCATCTACATACCCTTGTAGATCGCTAAGCGGAAGCGTTCAAGAGAACGGGGTTGAAGGAGTCGTACTCGTCGTGATCCAAATCACCGGAGATCCTAGTGTCGAATCTGACGGCACCTCCGCTCAACACACGTACAGCCCGGTGGCGTCTCCCATGCCCGGATCCAGCAAGGAGAGAGGAGAGGTTGGGGAAGACTCCATCCGGCAAAGACAACGGCGTGATGGTGGTGGAGGAGCGTGGTGATCTAGCACGGCTTCGCCAAGCACCGCGAGATATGAGGAGAAAGAGAGGTAGGGCTGCGCCAACATGAGAAGAACTTCGTGTGTTGGGCTGCTCCAACGGTATTGTACTTGCCCGAGATTCGATCATCGGTATACCGATACCTTGTTCAATCTCGTTACCGGCAAGTCTCTTTACTCGTTCCGTAACACATCATCCCGTGATCAACCCCTTGGTCACATTGTGCACATTATGATGATGTCCTACCGAGTGGGCCCAGAGGTACCTCTCCATTTACACGGAGTGACAAATCCCAGTCTCGATTCGTGCCAACACAACATACACTTTCGGAGATACCTGTAGTGCACCTTTATAGCCACCCAGTTACGTTGTGACGTTTGGTACACCCAAAGTACTCCTACGGTATCCGAGAGTTGCACAATCTCATGGTCTAAGGAAAAGATACTTGACATTAAAAAAGCTTTAGCATACGAACTACGATCTTTGTGCTAGGCTTAGGATTGGGTCTTGTCCATCACATCATTCTCGCTAATGATGTGATCCCGTTATCAACGACATCCAATGTCCATGGTCGAAACCGTAACCATCTATTGATCAACGAGCTAGTTAACTAGAGGCTTACCAGGACATGGTGTTGTCTATGTACCCACACATGTATCTGAGTTTCCTATCAATACAATTATAGCATGGATAATAAACGATTATCATGAACAAGGAAATATAATAATAACTAATTTATTATTGCCTCTAGGGCATATTTCCAACAGTCTCCCACTTGCACTAGAGTCAATAATCTAGTTCACATCGCCATGTGATTAACACTCACAGGTCACATCACCATGTGACCAACATCCAAAGAGTTCTTGGTGTCACTAAACTAGTTCACATCATCATGTGATTAAGACTCAATGAGTTCTGGGTTTGATCATGTTTTGCTTGTAAGAGAGGTTTTAGTCAACGGGTCTCGCAACATTCTGATCCGTATGTACTTCACAAATCTCTAGGTCATATTGTAAATGCTGCTTCCACGCTCCACTTGGAGCTATTCCAAATGGTTGCTCCACTATACGTATCCGGTTTGCTACTCAGAGTCATTCGGATAGGTGTTAAAGCTTGCATCGATGTAACCCTTTACGTCGAACTCTTTATCACCTCCATAATCGAGAAACATATCCTTATTCCTCTAAGGATAATTTTGACCGCTATCTGGTGATCCACTCCTTGATCACCTTTGTACCCTCTTGCGGATATGTAGCAAGGCACACATCAAAAGCGGTACACAAAGATAGCATACCGTAGAGCCTACATCTAAGGCATAGGAGACGACCTTCGTCCTTTCTCTCTTTTACTGCGTGGTCGAAGCTTTAACTCTTAACTTCATACCTTACAACTCAGGCAAGAACTCCTTCTTTGGTAGATCCATCTTGAACACCTTCAAGATCATGTCAAGGTATGTGCTCATTTGAAAGTACCATTTAGCGTTTTTGATCTATCCTCATAGATCTTGATGCTCAATGTTCAAGTAGCTTAATACAGGTTTTCTATTGAAAAACACCTTCCAAATATCCCTATATGCTTTCCAGAAATTCTACATCATTTCTGATCAACAATATGTCAACAACATATACTCATGTCGCGACCAGACCCGAATGGATCTAGCGCTCTGTGCTCAGTGTCATCCCTGGATCAGTAATGCTGACACCACACAGTACTTCGAAGGATTTATAGCAGAGTAGCAATCACACACTTATTACATCGTTGTCCACAAGGGAACTTAATACAATAATATGGCTTAAGGCCATCTAATAATAACAGCGGAAGGCTTGGAAAAGCGAGTGAGTCCATCAACTCCAACGGCATCACCGAGTATAGAACCACGGCCTAACACCTTACTGTCAGTCTCTAAAAGTCTCGCAACATGAAAAGTTGCAGCCCGAAAACGGGTCAAGACATGGAATATGCCGCAATGTAACACATAGAGAGCAATGAAGCAATAAGCCTATACTACATGCATATTTGGCTGGTGGTAAGGCTCTACTGATTTACATTTTTGCATAAAGCTGATTTTTCCCTACATCAAAAGGAATAATTTTATTTAACTATCATGGTGGTTGTTAAACATTGAGAATGGTTGACAGATCCTCAATCCCAATTAAAAAGTACTCATTAAAACCCAATAACTTTATTATTAGAAGTAACATGTTGAGATTCACATGATATTCAAGTACTAGATACTCAAAACGTCCATAACCGGGGACACGGCTAATCATGATTAGTTTTTACACTCTGCAGAGGTTTATGCACTTTTCCCCACAAGACTCGATCGCCTCCGCTTGGTTCTCGCACTACATGGTGTTTGAGAAAGCGGATGACCGAGACATAGTCTTTCGTGCGCTAGCACCTTACATGTGGGTAGACCGTACCAACCTACATCCCCTACATCAGCTAGCCTACCCATAAGAGTTCGCACAACTTAGTCAACTACGCCAGAGCCCATAATTGGCTTGTGGCTGCACACGGAAGTTTCTAGTTTGAATAATCTTATGATCCCTTTGAGCACAGGTGGCGGTCCAAGAAATACAGCAAGTCCTGATAGAAACCAGTGCCTCAATCCACCCGGATGTGTGTTTAGGTTGCCACCTTAAATAAACCATTAATTAACAATCTCACATCTGTCATGGATATTCACTCACCCAATCCACGTCTACTAGCATAGCATGGCATAATAAGCAAACGTAGAAGTAACTCCCAAGGTTTCATAAGTAAAAGCAGTAATAGGTACTACCTCAATCTACTTCCCATCCCACAATTTGATTAGATCCTAATCATGCAAGTGTTTGAGGGTTTGATCTAATGCATAAAAGCTGGGTAGTAGAAAAGGTATGATCAAAGTGTTACTTGCCTTGTCGATGATCCGCGAGTCCTAGAGATTCAAATAACAAGCGGCGCACTCCGGTGATCTAACGCAGACAAACAACAAGCATACAATAAGTACTCATCTAATGCATGGAAATCTCGAAAAGATCTAACCGGATAGTTCAACTTAAGAACCACAGTTGCAAAAGAATCGAATCAAATAAAGCATCGAAAGTCGGAACTCGAGAGAGAACGACTCGGTTTAACAAATCTGAAATTAGGTCAAAATTTCACAGTAACAAAACTCTGTGAAAGTAGGTTAGTCGGAACGGCGGTTTCATTCTGAAACTCCAGCGCTTGAATCACCTGATTCCGATAAACGAGCAAGAAATAAAACAGATTTGAAAATCGGATCAGAAATCGAATCTGAAAATTAACGGATTAAATCCGATTTAAAGGAAAACGACGAACGGATTAAATAACGGACGTTCGTTAACAGAACTAATCCAACGAACTCGTTCATTGAAACGCGCGGGTCGGTGAACGTTCGCTAAATAAGAAAACCGAAAAAAAATAAACCAATCTAGGTTTTAAAAACCGAACTTTTGCAAAAAAATCGGACCGGGTTTTCTAGGGAAAACCGGATCGGATCGGGCTGGCGGCGGCTACCTCCGGCCGCCGGGCTCCATGGGCTCCGCTGGTCGGGCGAGGGCCGTGGGTGGCGGGGTCGGGAGGGCTCCGGCGGCAATGGCGTGCTCGGCGACGAAGCGGCAATGGCGTTGACAGCTCGGCTTGGGGCGGCGGCGATGTGAGGAGAGAGGGGGGGCGTTAAATAGGAGGCGTCCGGTTGCTTGGGAGGCGACGGGTCCGGGCGGAGCCGGACTCGGCGGCGGCTGGCCGGCGTGAGTCCGCCGGGCGCAAGGCGAGGGAGGAGAGGAGGTGGGCTTGGGCGCTGGGCCTGGGCTGGCTGGCCGGTCAAGCCTGGGCCTCGATCCAGAAGGCGCTTTTTTTTTAAAATAAAATTAAACCAAAACGAATTAAAAAAAATACCAAATGAATTCCAAATTAAATAAAACAAATTTTCTCCGACTCCTAAAAATGAGTCGAACAGAATGAACTTTAAAAACAGCAAACATGCAAATAAATTTTAAAGTGCTCATTTTTTGCCTAAGCAAAATAAATCTTCAAAACCCAAATTTGATTTATTTATAATATCTTCGTTTTTCCTAAATGTTGGGAAAGTCATATTATTCCCTCTCTTGAGATTTTTATAGGAAAACTTTATGAAGATAATTTTAAATAAATCCAAATGATCCTATTTCCAAAATTTGAGAAATCCCAAATATGAAAATAATGAAACTTCCAACTCTCTCCGAGGGTCCTTGAGTTGCGTGAAATTTCCTAGGATCGGAAAATGCGAGAAAATATGATATGCATGATGATCTAATGTATAACATTCCAAATTGAAAATTTGGGATGTTACAAACCTACCCCCCTTAAGATGAATCTCGCCCTCGAGATTCGGGTTGGCTAGAACATAGGTGAGGGTGGTCCTTGAGCTAAACTTCCTCTCTTTCCCGTGTGGCTTCATCCTCGATGTGGTGGCTCCAATCGAACTTTGCAAAACTTGATAACCTTGCTGCGGGTAACTCACTGGCATAATCGAGAATCTTAATCGGTCTTTCCTCATATGTCAAATCATCCTTCAACTGAATTGCTTCCAATGGTACAGTATCTCTTAACGGTACCTCTGCTATCTCGGGGTGACATTTCTTCAATTGAGAAACATGGAATACATCATGAACTCCTGACAGTTCTACTGGTAATTCCAACTTATAAGCAACTTCTCCCATGCGTTGCAAAATCTTATATGGTCCAACGAAACGTGGTGCTAACTTTCCTTTAACTCCAAAACGCTTAACTCCTCGAAGCGGGGATACTCTGAGATATACTCTGTCTCCCACTTCATGCTCAATCGCTTTGCGCTTTGAATCGGCATAGCTCTTTTGTCTGGACTGGGCTACCTTGGTCAAACGGTCGACTATAACCCAAATCGAGTCATATCCTGAACGAGTCTTTGGCAATCCTGTGATAAAATCCATGCCTAGTTTATCCCACTTCCATTCGGGTATCGGCAATGGTTGTAACAATCCTGCTTCGATGTTCTCGCTTTACTTTCTCGACATACGCCGCAAACTGCTACATACTCCATAATATCCTTCTTCATTCCGGTCCACCGTAAAGTATTCTTCAAATCCAAGTACATCTTGGTATTTCTGGGTGAATCGAATAGGGTGAATCATGGGCTTCTTGTAAAATCAACTTCCCGATCTACGGGTCATTGGGCACATAAACACGGTCTTGAACCATAGGGTATCGTGCTCGTCCTCACGAAATCCTTTAGCTTTGCCTTTGCTCATTTTCTCCTTTATAGAGGCAACTTCCTTATCGCCTTTTGGGCTTCTCTGATTTTGTCCATCGCGTTGATCAATCTCCAATGCTGCTACATAGCCTCTTGGAACTATTTCCAAACATAGCTCTCGAAGGTCCTCGGCTAACTCATTGGGTATTCCTCCCATCATTAGGGTATTGACGTGGCTCTTACGGCTCAATGCGTCTGCTACGACGTTAGCCTTCCCAGGGTGATAATGCAATCTCATGTCATAATCCTTGATAAGCTCTAACCATCTCCTTTGTCCGAGATTCAATTCATACGTGTGAAGATGTACTTCAAACTCTTGTGATCCGTATATACTTCACAATGATTTCCAATGAGAAAATGTCTCCACGTCTTGAGGCATGCACTACGGTTGCTAACTCCAAATCATGAGTGGCATAATTTAACTCATGGGGCTTAAGTTGTCGTGAGGCATACGAAACAACTCTTCCTTCCTGCATAAGCACCTTTGCTCCAAGTCCTCGACGTGAAGCGTCGCAATACACCTCATAATCCTTAGTCTCGATCCGCAATATCAAGACCGGTGAGGTAACCAATCTTTTCTTCAACTCACGAAAACTAGCCTCACAGTCCTCGGTCCATATGAATTTGTTTTCCTTCTTCAACAATTCATCATAGGCTTGGCAATCCTTGAGAAATTCTCAATGAACCTTCGGTAGTATCCTGCGAGTCCAAGGAAACTCCGAATCTCTCCAACTGTCGTTGGTGCTTCCCATTTGGTTATGGTCTCAACTTTCGTGGGGTCAACTGCTATCCCTTCTCCGGATATAACATGTCCGAGAAATCCAACTTCCTTTAGCCAAAACTCACATTTGCTGAACTTGACATACAACTGGTGTTCCCTCAGTTTCTCCAAAACCAATCGCAAATGTTCCTTGTGTTCCTCTTCATTCTTCGAGAAATCAAAATGTCATCAATGAACACCACGACGAACTTATCCAAAAACTCCATAAACACTTTGTTCATCGTGTTCATGAAATAGGCTGGTGCGTTAGTCGATCCAAAAGACATAACGGTATACTCGTATAGTCCATATCTCGTGGTAAATGTTGTCTTGGGTATGTCCTGCTCCCGAATCTTCAATCGATGGTACCACGATCGCAAGTCGATCTTGGAAAACACCTTGGCTCCTTGCAAGCGATCAAACAGATCATTTATCATAGGTAGTGGGTACTTGTTCTTGATTGTTACTTCATTCAATCCACGATAATCAACAACCATTCTTAACGATCCATCCTTCTTCTCCACTAGAAAAACGGGTGATCCCCAAGGTGAAGAGCTTGGGCGTATAAAACCTTTATCCAATAGCTCCTTAATCTGCTTCTTGATTTCCGCCAAATCCTGTGCTGGCATCCTATACGGTCGCTTCGATATAGGGCCTGTTCCTGGCAACAGCTCGATCAAAAACTCAATGTCTCTATCCGGTGGCATTCACGGCAACTCTTCCGAAATACATCAGGAAAATCCTTCACCACTGGTACTTCTTCCTGCACCACTCCTGATAAGCAATTAACTTGCGCTCTTCTCGGCTGATGCCGTGATACATACTTAATCCTTCTTCCTTCTGGTGTGGTGAGCAAAATTGATCTAGTGGAGCAATCAATGTTTCCTCCATACTTTGATAACCAATCCATTCCTAGTATCACATCCAATCCTTGGGATTCCAGAACTATTAGGTCTGAGGGGAAAACATAGTGTCCAATCCTTAATGGCGGTCGATCACACCATTTACTAGCCATGTACTCGCTCCGGTGAGGTTACTAGCATGGGTGACCTAAGGGCTTGGGTTGGTAACTTGTACTTATCCACAAATCCCTTGATATGTATGAATGCGATGCACCAAGATGTCGAAAAGAACAACTGCAGTAAATGACTTAACCAAAACTTACCGATTCATTGCATCGGTGATCTTCAACCTCCTCCACTTCAAGGTGGTTCACCGTCCTCTATTGAAAGGGTTGGGCTTCTTTCCGAGCTTCCATTGCCATTTCCATTACGCCTTCGGGCGATCATTGGCATAATGCCCATCTTGCGGCACTTAAAGCAAGTAATATGACTCAGGTCTACTTTGGATGGTGTTGGTGGTTGGTGCGATTACATCGCTGCTTCCTCCATTCCCGTTCCCATTCTTGGTGCCATTATGGTTATGCTAATTACCTCCTCCATGGGTATCTGTCAAACTGAATTCCTGACTTAGGGGTATAACGAGGTTTCTGCCGAGCTCGAGTTATACTTCCCTTGTCCATACTTCCGCTTGCAGTTCTCAATTTGTCTTGCTTTCCTTCAATCATGAGGGCTCGGTCTACTAACTCCTGGTAGTTATTGAAACCGGCTACCATCAACGGCATCTTGAACTCATCATTCGGTCCTTCTAGAAACTTCTCTGTTTAGTCGCATCAAGAGTAACGCGTCATCCGGGGCATAACGTGCTAATTTACTAAAGTCATCCACGTCTTGTGCCAACAGTCCTTCCTCCTTGGCGTAAGTTGCGAAACTCACGTTTCTTCATGGCCATAGCTCCTCTTTGAAACATGGGCGGTCTGAAAAGCTTCTTGAAATTGATCCCATGTGATGGTGTCTCTGAGGTAAGTGGTTGTGAAATTCTCCCACCATGCTGTCAAGGGTCCTTCAAGTTGTCTTTGCCGCAAACTTCACTCTTTCTCCATCCGTGCATCCTGCAGCGGTCAGCTCCTTCCTATCTTGCGGAGCCGGTCATCTGCTACAATTGGCTCGGTGCTCTTTGGAATACACCGTGATTCAACTAAGGAAACGAGTCGATGATCCGCAGTGGTGGCGGCGGTGGGTTGTTGTTGTTGTTGTTGCCACTGGTTACGCACCAATGTTTGAATCAGGTATTCTCGCTGCTGGATCGGTTGGGTGATCTCTGGCGGGAAAAGCGAATCCGAGTCGCGTCTCGGAGGCATCGATGGGTTTAGAAAAGATGAGAATTTAGAATAGAATGAGGTCTAAGGGGAATCACTACCCAAATGCACATGAGCAAATACACACAAAATCACTTCATTCAATCAAACAAGGCTTACAACGATCTAACTATCGCAAAAGTGCGTGTACTATAATGTTTACATGGAGGGAATACTACTAATATGTGGGGACTTCTACTAATTTGAACCGTGGAAGACTCCATAATGTCTCGCTTCCAAATTCGCCTTCAAAGTCGGGTTCACTTGGATCCGAATTGGTGTCGTCGATGTTGATGTAGTCGCTTGGGTGATTGACATCTTGGTCTTCATTCCTGGCGCCAACTTCTTCTTCTTCAGTTCTTCAATCTCGTACTTAAGATCGTTATTGTGCCTTGCTAGAGCTACGATCTCGTCCATATAGTCCTTGCGAGTTGTCTTTAGTTCTTCTTCAAGCTCGATGATCCTTCCCTTTGCATTACGCAACTCCAACATATCATTGCACATCTGGTTCTCTGGCGTCGAATGTGCCGGGTTTAACTCCTGGATAAATGCTGCAATGGATCTATCCTTCTTGGTGTGACGACTTCCCATTTGTCATCTCGGCGTCCGCAAATCTGGTAGATTGTGTCCTTGAGGTCTTCTTGATAAACTTCTCCAATGCGTCCCATGGTGATGTGAGCTGCCATGCTCTTTCCTGCACTCCAAGTTGGTGCAATCAAAACACTATCTATTGGCTTGGTGATTGGGGCGAATGTCCTTCCCGAACGTGAGCGTGAATCTTCCAAAGCTCCTCTTCAGGCAGAGTGGCGTTGAAAGTCCCGGTGAAGCTTGGTAGTCCAATATTTAAGTACTTGGTAACTTCCTTCAAGTGAAATCCAAAAGGTGTGCCTTCATCCGGTTGGGTGTACTTGATCTTCGTGTCCGTCATCCTAAAGAGAGTAGAAAAGATGAGGAGTTAGAAAATGAGAAGAGAGTAGTGATCTATGGCTTTATCTTAGTGGTCGTGTCCTATAGTCGGTGTGCTCGATACCATTCTCTGTCGCGACCGGACCGAATGGATCTAGCGCTCTGTGCTCAAGGTCATCCTGGATCGAATGCCGACACCACACAAGATTTCAAGGATTTATAGCGAGTAGCAATCACACACTTATTACATCGTTGTCCACAAGGGAACTTAATACAATAATATGGCTTAAGGCCATCTAATAATAACAGCGGAAGGCTTGGAAAACGAGTGAGTCCATCAACTCCAACGGCATCACCGAGTATAGAACCACGGCCTAACACCTTACTGTCATTCGAAAAGTCTGCAACATGAAAAGTTGCAGCCCCAAAACGGTCAAGACATGGAATATGCCGCAATGTAACACATAGAGAGCAATGAAGCAATAAGCCTATACTACATGCATATTTGGCTGGTGGTAAGGCTCTACGGTTACATTTTTGCATAAAGCTGATTTTTCCCTACATCAAAAGGAATAATTTTATTTAACTATCATGGTGGTTGTTAAACATTGAGAATGGTTGACAACATCCTCAATCCCAATTAAAAAGTACTCATTAAAACCCAATAACTTTATTATTAGAAGTAACATGTTGAGATTCACATGATATTCAAGTACTAGATACTCAAAGCGTCCATAACCGGGGACACGGCTAATCATGATTAGTTTTTACACTCTGTAGAGGTTTATGCACTTTTCCCCACAAGACTCGATCGCCCCGCTTGGTTCTCGTGACTACATGGTGTTTGAGAAAGCGGATGATCGAGACATAGTCTTTCGTAAGCGCTTAGCACCTTACATGTGGGTAGACCGTACCAACCTACATCCCCTACATCGCCTAGCCTACCCGTAAGAGTTCGCACAACTTAGTCAACTACGCCAGAGCCCATAATTGGCTTGTGGCTGCACACGGAAGTTTCTAGTTTGAATAATCTTATGATCCCTTTGAGCACAGGTGGCGGTCCAAGAAATACAGTAAGTCTCGATAGAAACCAGTGCCTCAATCCACCCGGATGTGTGTTTAGGTTGCCACCTTAAATAAACCATTAATTAACAATCTCACATCTGTCATGGATATTCACTCACCCAATCCACGTCTACTAGCATAGCATGGCATAATAAGCAAACGTAGAAGTAACTCCCAAGGTTTCATAAGTAAAAGCAGTAATAGGTACTACCTCAATCTACTTCCCATCCCACAATTTGATTAGATCCTAATCATGCAAGTGTTTGAGGGTTTGATCTAATGCATAAAAGCTGGGTAGTAGAAAAGGTATGATCAAAGTGTTACTTGCCTTCGATGATCCGCGAGTCCTAGAGATTCAAATAACAAGCGGCGCACTCCGGGTGATCTAACGCAGACAAACAACAAGCATACAATAAGTACTCATCTAATGCACAGGAAATCTCGAAAGATCTAACCAGATAGTTCAACTTAAGAACCACAGTTTGCAAAAGAATCGAATCAAATAAAGCATCGAAAGTCGGAACTCGAGAGAGAACGACTCGGTTTAACAAATCTGAAATTAGGTCAAAATTTCACAGTAACAAAACTCTGTGAAAGTAGGTTAGTCGAACGGCGGTTTCGTTCTGAAACTCCAGCGCTTGAATCACCGATTAGATAAACGAGCAAGAAATAAAACAGATTTGAAAATCGGATCAGAAATCGAATCTGAAAATTAACGGATTAAATCCGATTTAAAGGAAAACGACGAACGGATTAAATAACGGACGTTCGTTAACAGAACTAATCCAACGAACACGTTCATTGAACGAACGGGTCGGTGAACGTTCGCTAAATAAGAAAACCGAAAAAAAAATAAACCAATCTAGGTTTTAAAAAAAACCGAACTTTGCAAAAAAAACCGGACCGGGTTTTCTAGGGAAAACCGGATCGGATCGGGCGCGGGCGGCGGCTACCTCCGTGATCGCCGCGGGCTCCGGCAGGTCGGGCGAGGGCGGTGGGTGGCGGCCTGAGGGCTCCGGCGACGGCAAGCGTGCTCCGGCGACGAGGCACAAGCGGCGAGCGGCGGCTCGGCTTGGGCGGCGGCCAAGCGATGTGAGGAGAGAGCGGTTAAATAGGAGGAGGGCGTCCGGTTGCTTGGGAGGGGGGCCAGGGTCCCGGAGCCGGACTCGGCGGCGGCTGTGGCGGCGCGGAGTCCGCCTGCAAGGCGAGGGAGGAGAGGGAGGTGGGTGGGCGCCGGGCCTGGCTGGCTGGCTGGCTGGGCCTCGGCCTCGGTCGGGCTGCTTTTTTTAAAATAAAATTAAACCAAAACGAATTAAAAAAAATACCAAATGAATTCCAAATTAAATAAAACAAATTTTCTCCGACTCCTAAAAATGAGTCGAACAAAATGAACTTTAAAAACAGCAAACATGCAAATAAATTTTAAAGTGCTCATTTTTTTGCCTAAGCAAAATAAATCTTCAAAACCCAAATTTGATTTATTTATAATATCTTCGTTTTTCCTAAATGTTGGGAAAGTCATATTATTCCCTCTCTTGAGATTTTTATAGGAAAACTTTATGAAGATAATTTTAAATAAATCCAAATGATCCTATTTCCAAAATTTGAGAAATCCCAAATATGAAAATAATGAAACTTCCAACTCTCTCCGAGGGTCCTTGAGTTGCGTGAAATTTCCTAGGATCGGAAAATGCGAGAAAATATGATATGCATGATGATCTAATGTATAACATTCTAAATTGAAAATTTGGGATGTTACAACTCATCAGAAATTCTTTAGTGCTCCCACTCACTTCTTTGGAAATACAAGTTTCTCATAAACTTTGTATAAACCCAAAATCTTTGATCATCTCATCAAAGCGCACATTCCAACTCCGAGATGCTTACTCCGGTCCTTAGAAGGATCATTTGAGCCAAGATACCTTTTAGCATCCTTAGGATCGACAAAAACTTTTCGATTGTATCATATACAACCTTTCCTTACGAAGACCGGTAAGGAAACTTCGTTTTGACATCCATCTGCCAGATTTCATAAATGCAGCTAATGCTAACATGATTCCGACGGACTTAAGTATCGCTAGGGATGAGAAAATCTCATCGTAGTCAACTCCTTGAACTTGTGAAAAACTCTTCGCCACAAGTCGAGCTTCATAGACGGTGACATTACCGTCCACGTCCGTCTTCTTCTTAAAGATCCATTTATCTCAATGGCTTGCCGATCATTGGGCAAGTCCACCAAAGTCCATGCTTTGTTCTGATACATGGATCCTATCTCGGATTTCATGGCTTCTAACCATTTGTCGGAATATGAGCCCACCATCTCTTCCCCATAGCTCGTAGGTTTATTGTTGTCTAGCAACATGACCTTCAAGACAGGATTATTGTACCACTCTGAAGTAGTACGCATCCTTGTCACCCTCACGAGGTACAGTAGTGACTTGATCCAAAACTTCATGATTACTATCATAAGCTTCTACTTCAATTGGTGTAGGCGCCACAGAACAACTTCACGTGCCCTGCTACACTTGTTAAAGTGACGGTTCGATAACCTCATCAAGTCTCCACCATCCTCCCACTCAATTATTTCGAGAGAAACTTTTCCTCGGGAAAGGACCTAATTCTAGAAACAATCCTTTTGCTTCCTGAATCGAGATCGAGGTATACCCAACTGTTTTGGGTGTCCTATCAAGATGCATTTTATCCGCTTTGGGTTCGAGCTTATCAACCTGAAACTTTTTCACATAAGCGTCGCAGCCCCAAACTTTTAAGAAACGACAATTTAGGTTTCTCCAAACCATAGTTCAAATGGTGTCGTCTCGACGGAATTACGTGGTGCCCTATTAAAGTGAGTGCGGTTGTCTCTAATGCCTAACCAATGAACGATAGTGGTAATTCGATAAGAGACATCATGGTACGCACCATATCCAATGGGGTGCAACTATGATGTTTGGACACACCATCACACTATGGTGTTCCAGGCGGTATTTATTGTGAAACAATTTCCACAATGTCTTAATTGCGTGCCAAAGCTCGTAACTCAGATACTCATCTCTATGATCATATCATAGACATTTTATCCTCTTGTCATGATGATCTTCAACTTCACTCGAAATTACTTGAACCATTCAATAATTCAGACTTGTGTTTCATCAAGTAAATACACTCAAGATCTACTCAAATCATCCATGAAGTAAGAACATAACAATATTCATCGTGATGCCTCAAAGCACTCATTGGACTGCACACATCAAAATGTGTTACTTCCAACAAGTTGCTATCTTGTTCCATCTTCATCAAACCGAGGCTTTTCAGTCATTTTGCCCATGTGGTATGATTTGCATATCTCAAGTGATTCAAAATCAAGTGAGTCCAAATGATCCATCTTCATGGAGTTTCTTCATGCGTATACACCAATAGACATGGTTCGCATGTCTCAAACTTTTCAAAAACGAGTGAGTCCAAAGATCCATCAACATGGAGCTTCTTCATGTGTTTTATACCAATATGACTTACATGGCGATTGCCACAAGTAAGTGGTACTATCATTACTATCTTATATCTTTTGGCATGAAAATGTGTATCACTACGATCGAGATTCAATAAACCATTCCTTAAGGTGCAAGACCATTGAAGGTATTATTCAAATAAACAGAGTAACCATTATTCTCCTTAAATGAATAACCGTATTGCGATAGACATAATCCAATCATGTCTATGCTCAACGCAAACACCAAATGACAATTATTCGGGTTTAATACTAATCTTGATGGTAGAGGGAGCGTGCGATGTTTGATCACATCAAACTTGGAAACACTTCCAACACATATTGTCACTCACCTTTAGCTAGTCTCCGCTTATTCCGTAGCCTTTTATTTCGAAAGTTACTAACACTTAGCAACCGAACCGTATCTAGTACCCTGGTGCTACTAGGAGTACTAGTAAAGTACACAATAACTTAATGTATATCCAATATACTTCTATCGACCTTGCCAGCCTTCTCATCTACCAAGTATCTAGGGTAATTACGCTCCAAAGGGCTGTTCCCCTCATTACGTAAGCACTTAGTCTCGGGTTTGGGTTCAACCTTGGGTTTCTTCACCGAGCAAAGAATCGATTTGTCGCTTCATGAAGTACCCCTTCTTTCCCTTGCCCTTCTTGAAACTAGTGGATTCACTAACCATCAACAATTGATGCTCCTTCTTGATTTCTACATTCGCGGTGTCGAACATTACGAATAGCTCAAGGATCATCATATCTATCCCTGATATGTTATAGTTCATCACGAAGCTCTAGCAGCTTGGTGGCAATGACTTTGGAGAAACATCACTATCTTATCTGGAAGATCAACTCCCACTCGATTCGAGTGATTGTTGCACTCAGACAATCTGAGCACATAGTTTGCAGGCTAAGAAAATCGTCGGAGGTCTTATACCTCTTGACGTGGGCACGAGCCTGAAATCCCAATTTCAGCCCTTGAAACATCTCATATGTTCCGCGACGTTTTGAAAAAACGTCTTTGGTGCCTCAACTCTAAACCGCTTAACCGAACTATCACGTAGTTATCAAAACGCGTGTATGTCCGATGTTCGCAACATCCACAGACGATGTTTGGGGTTCAAAGACACCGAGTGGTGCATCAAGGACATAAGCTTTCTTACATCCGCATAATCGCCATCACAACTTTCAACTATATTTTCTCTAGGAACATATCTAAACAAAGTGGAACTAAAGCGCGAGCCATTTACATGATTTGCAAAGGGCTTTTGACTATGTTCGTGATAATTAAGTTCATCTAATGAACTCCCACTGAGATAGACATCCCTCTAGTCATCTAAGTGATTACATGATCCGAGTCAACTAGGTCGTGTCCGATCATCACGTGAGACGGACTAGTCATCATCGGTGAACATCTTCATGTTGATCGTATCCTCCATACGACTCATGCTCGACCTTTCGGTCTCTTGTGTTCCGAGGCCATATCTGTACATGCTAGGCTCGTCAAGTTAACCTAAGTGTTTCGTTTCGTGTGTAAATCTGGCTTACACCCGTTGTATGTGAACGTAAGAATCTATCACACCCGATCATCACGTGGTGCTTCAAGCAACGAACTTTCATAGCGGTGCACAGTTAGGGGAACACTTTCTTGAAATTTTAATGAGGGATCATCTTATTTACTACCGTCGTTCTAAGCAAATAAGATGTATAAACATGATAAACATCACATGCAATCAAATAGTGACATGATATGGCCAATATCATTTTGCTCCTTTGATCTCCATCTTCGGGCTCCATGATCATCATCATCACGGCATGACACCATGATCTCCATCATCGTGTCTCCATGAAGTTGTCTCGCCAACTTATTACTTCTACTACTATGGCTACCGGTTAGCAATAAAGTAAAAGTAATTACATGGCGTTTGTTCAATGACACGCAGTCATACAATAAATTAAGACAACTCCTATGGCTCTGCCGGTTGTCATACTCATCGACATGCAAGTCGTGATTCCTATTACAAGAACATGATCAATCTCATGCATCACATATCATTCATCACATTCTTCTTGGCCATATCACATCACATAGCATACCCTGCAAAAACAAGTTAGACGTCCTCTAATTGTTGTTTGCATGTTTTACGTGGCTGCTATGGGTTTCTAGCAAGAACGTTTCTTACCTACGAAAAACCACAACGTGATATGCCAATTGCTATTTACCCTTCATAAGGACCCTTTTCATCGAATCCGTTCCGACTAAAGTGGGAGAGACTGGCACCCGCTAGCCACCTTATGCACCAAGTGCATGTCAGTCGGTGGAACACATCTCACGTAAGTGTACGTGTAAGGTCGGTCCGGGCCGCTTTATCCCACAATACCGTCGAAACAAGATTGGACTAGTAATGGTAAGCATATTGAACAAAATCAACGCCCACAACTACTTTTGTGTTCTACTCGTGCAAAGAATCTACGCAATAGACCTAGCTCATGATGCCCTTTGTTGGGGAACGTGGCGAGAAATTCAAAATTTTCCTCGTGTCACCAAGATCTATCTATGGAGAAACCAGCAACGAGGGGAAGGAGAGTGCATCTACATACCCTTGTAGATCGCTAAGCGGAAGCGTTCAAGAGAACGGGGTTGAAGGAGTCGCACTGCCGTGATACAAATCACCGGAGATCCTAGTGCCGAACGGACGGCACCTCCGCGTCCACACACTTACAGCCCGGTGACGTCTCCCATGCCTTGATCCAGCAAGGAGAGAGGGAGAGGTTGAGGAAGACTCCATCCAGCAGCAGCACAATGGCGTGGTGGTGGTGGAGGAGCGTGGTGATCCAGCAGGGCTTCGCCAAGCACCGCGAGATATGAGGAGAAAGAGAGGTAGGGCTGCGCCTACATGAGAAGAACTTCGTGTGTTGGGCTGCTCATTTGCCTCCACTATATATAGGGGGAGAGGGGGGGCTGCGCCCCCACCTAGGGTTCCACCCTAGGGGCGGCGGCCAGCCCTAGATCCCATCTAGGTGGCGGCCAAGGGGGGAGGAGTGCCTCCCAAGTCAAGTGGAGGACCTCCCCCTTAGAGTTTCCCCCTCCCATGCGCATGGGCCTTGGGGCGGCTGGTGCCCCTGGCCCATTAAGGCCAGGGCGCCCCCCTACAGCACATGCTGCTGTATTGGACGTGGTGGAACAATTTCCGGACCTCCGGACCCCTCCGGAATCCTCCGGAACCTTCTGGAAGCTTCCATACAATCTGGGAAAAACCCGAACTTTTCCCGGAACCCTAAGAACAACTTTCCATATATAAATCTTTACCTCCGGACCATTCCGGAACTCCTCGCGACGTCCGGAATCTCATCCGGGACTCCTAACAACATTCGGTAACCACATACAAACTTCCTTTATAACCCTAGCGTCCATCGAACCTTAAGTGTGTAGACCCTACGGGTTCGGGAACCATCTTGAGACATGGCCGAGACGCGTTCTCCGATCAATAACCAACAGCAGGATCTGGATACCCATGTTGGCTCCCACATGTTCCACGATGATCTCATTGGATGAACCACGATGTCAAGGACTCAATCGATCCCGTATACAATTCCCTTTGTCTAACGGTATTGTACTTGCCCGAGATTCGATCGTCGGTATACCGATACCTTGTTCAATCTCGTTATCGGCAAGTCTCTTTACTCGTTCGTAACACATCATCCCGTGATCAACCCCTTGGTCACATTGTGCACATTATGATGATGTCCTACCGAGTGGGCTCAGATACCTCTCCGCTCACACGGAGTGACAAATCCAGTCTCGATTCGTACAACCCAACATACACTTTCGGAGATACCGTAGTGCACCTTTATAGCCACCCGATTCACGTTGTGACGTTTGGTACACCCAAAGCATTCCTACGGTATCCGGGAGTTGCACAATCTCATGGTCTAAGGAAAAGATACTTGACATTAAAAAAGCTTTAGCATACGAACTACGATCTTTGTGCTAGGCTTAGGATTGGGTCTTGTCCATCACATCATTCTGCTAATGATGTGATCCCGTTATCAACGACATCCAATGTCCATGGTCAGAAAACTGTAACCATCTATTGATCAACGAGCTAGTTAACTAGAGGCTTACCAGGGACATGGTGTTGTCTATGTACCCACACATGTATCTGAGTTTCCTATCAATACAATTATAGCATGGATAATAAACGATTATCATGAACAAGGAAATATAATAATAACTAATTTATTATTGCCTCTAGGGCATATTTCCAACAAAAAGAGCATGAAAAAACTGAAAGCCCTCCTGCGGGCAAGGGTCCGGATCCATCGCGCCTCCACGGCCCTAAGACCACATGAAACGAGGTAGACCGGCGGCGAACCGACGAAAGGTACGAGAAACCCTAGGCAAAGGGCCCTCTTTCTTTCGAAGAAAGAGTCGTCTCAGTACTGTTCAAATATTTCATACATCCGGGATTTCTTATAGTAGAAATGGATAAAAATAAATATCTAAAACTAAAATATGTCTAGATACATTTATTTCTTCTATAAGTATTTTCAGACGGATGGAATATTTTTATGGGGTACGATTAGGACGGGATCACGGACGAGTGAAAAATGCAATTCTTTTTTTTTCCAGGGCAAACGAAGGAGAACTTGGCCTGCGAAGCACTAAGAAACTATATATTTTTTGAAACGAAACACTAAAAACAGTTGTAAAGAACTTGGCCGTCCCGAAGAACTTGGCCTATGAAACACTTAATTTTCAAATAAAAAAGAAACACTGAGAAACTGCTGCAAGAAAAACAATAAGAAACGATGCTATGTCAGAGGGTGCAGCTTCGATCTTGTACGGGAGTGAATAATGAAGGCGCATGTCCAAGTTGGTGGTGGTTTATAGTAGTAGTACTTTACTATTATGTCATGATCCAGAAGAAATATATATACTAGTACTAGTATAACACACTACTGGGGCGTGTTGGGACGTGTAAAGAAAAGGAGATCGCGTCCACATGACAGCTTTATTCTTCCATCGCTCCTCCCTAGACCACCTCCTTGTCCTTGGCTGAACCCATTGAAGACACCGACGCCAACGTTATTACTGGACTATTTTCTACGGGGACAAGAGTGTTAAATCCACAAAGACAGACTCGGTGAGCGTGTGGCAAAACGACGCTCACCGAACGTTGGATCAACAACAACAACAACGACAATGCCTCGTGTGGCGCGCGTATTTCCTTTGTTTTCTTTATTATTCTGTTCATTTGCTCTCCCTTTTTGGCTGGAAAGGCTGCCTGGCGCTTTCACTAGCAAAATCCATGTGCTTGGTTGTTATTGCTGTCGCCATGCATGCAGGCTGCGGCTTGCGAGGAAACTACGGAGCAGGTAGCCAGGGATATCGACAATCCAGCCATCAGTGAGCCCAAACTGTCCTAACAAACCGAATAACGGAACAAGCAAATCCACAAGTAATTCACTGCTTTTTGGCATCGCCACTCTTCTCTACTGCCAGCCGTACGTAACGCAGGGAGCAGATGGCTTTTCCTCACGAGTGTACGTGGTTCGTGGTTTTGGTCGTATGGTCGCCATCCGCCGATTATCCGTGTACCTGTGTGCAGCCTTGCCTCTTTCTTTTTCCTGCAACCGCACGTTCATGCCACAGACTCAATTGTCACGGTTCAAGCAGTACGTGCTAGGCGTCACTTTAAGTGCGCTGTATACGATGACACAATATCTACTCCCTCCGTCTCATAATATAAGACTTTTTTTTTGACATTACACTACTGTTAAAAAACACATTACTTTTAAATTATTGGAGGAGGAAGAAACTCGCTGGAGGGAAGGAAGAAGCTCGCTGGGCAGGCTACCCCAGTATCTATCTTAGGGTTTAGGGTGGGGGTGGTGGTGGACGACGGTGGTGTGGGACTTTGCCGGAGAAAAAACTCGGCGAGGGAGGCCAAGAGGGCTGGCCGGGGGCGGTGGTGGGGTGGTTTCGGGAAGGGCGGGCGGTGTGATGGCCGCCTTGACCATGAGGTGGGGGCAGTGGTTAGGCGGTGGTAGTTGGCGGCAATGGGGAAGAAGATGAACAGGAAAACGTTGAGAGGTACAAGAAGACATCCTAACCGTTGGATCTCATCGGAAGGTCGAAAACCGATTCGACCGAGCCTAATTACGTTTTCAATGATCGATCAATGTACCGTCCCTACAATGATAAGATCTAGTTGTAGGTTTTTCTTTACAATCCGCTTTCGGTAAATATCAGGGAAAATGTTCGTTTGGTACCATGTTTGGCTTGATAAGTAATGTTGGAAACATAACCATTGTGGTAAGTGTAGTGCTTTAATGCCATACACTTTGAGAATCTCAAAAAAAAAATGTTGTCCACTTTAAAGCTTCCCATCACCCGTCTTTGTTTCTTGTGACCCCTAGCCGATCTAGGGTTTCCCCGCCGCCACCCCTCCTTCTTTGCCACCCGTCAGCTCCTGCCAAGGGGGGTGTTCGGGATGTCCCAATCTACTGGTAGAAGATGTGGTTTACCTCATCTTAGGACATTAGGTAGGTTTTCAATTGTCTATCGCATCGACCCTTCCGGTGATGGTGGCCGCGGTGTTCAATAATGCTTTATCTAGCTACTTCACCAGCTTTGGTGGTGCATGCGTCAATGAATCCAGTGATGAGATCGGGTGGAAAGGTAAATCTTTGTTGTTCGTCGCTCTGTCTATTCCCATAGTGGCAGCGCTGGTGCTCACTAAGGTCTTCTCCAGCAGCTGTGAGTGCCTAATCGAATCTAAAAACGAGATCAGATGGACATATTTACATTTCTCTTTTTTTGACAGAAAGACTATAAGGGAAGCCCCTAGAGTATAATTGGTGCAACAAACCCAAATTGAAGTACCATGCCTTAAACCCGAGTGGGTTGAAAGGCATCAGCCTCTTTCCACCACTAGGCTATGCCTTAGTCTGCTATTTACATTTTCCTTTGTGGAAGCAGGGGAGATGGGAGTACCTTCGTCAGTCTTGTGGTGCTTCGGCACCAACAGCGTCAATCTGGTTATTTCGTCGACTCAGGTGGATGTCTAGGTGTGATCAATCCGGCGTTTTTTAACTAAAGACAATGGGAAAGGCTCGTGATGACATATCGATTAATGGCTGCCAAATATACATTTTTTACAAGTCCTTCATGTCTTCACCCCTCCTCCCCCACAAAGAGGGGTAAGGATATATAATAACGGAAAATTAGAGGGGGGGGGGGGTCGTCTAAGAGAAGAAGATTACATAAAGAGAGATAAAAGGCTCTAGGCCAGGCTTTCCCCTATGTGAAAGGAGAGCAAAGCATTCCTTAAAACTATCCTTCCAAGATCTGAATGTGTGTGGGGAGGGGGAGGGCTACCTCGGAACATGAGATTGTTCCTTTCCTTCCATATGCTTTATGCCGCCGTGATGAAAATCTCCATATACATCGGCATGAGCCACCCAACCCTTGCCCCCCCTTTTTTTGAAAGGAACCATGGCCCTCCTTGATAGCATGTAGTCTATCATCAGTCAGGATGTCAAGTCATGTGAAGGGCATTCCGGCAATGAACACTGAAAGAGTGGTGAAGAAGAGGTGTTCCACTATTTCGTCACTGTAATGTAGCAAACACGACATGTATAATCATTCACCATATTATACTGTCGATGTGGAAGCAATTATTTTTTTCTAGAAAAGAAGGATGACCCCCGGCCTCTACATTTGGAAGATGCATGCGGCCATTTTATTGATTATTCTTGAGGCCTTACAAAGCGGTACAACAATATGCCTGAATCCGTCATCTTGACAACATCTGCCGCTACTCTAATCCATATGATGAAGGGGTGCAAGCTGGGCCAAATACCTAGACCTCTCACCTAAGCCTAATATCTAAAGCCGGAGGCCCCGGCCGAGCCACATACCGGGTCCGGGGTACAAACCGGTCCGACGCACTCACATGTGTGGTCACCACCATCTTCCACTGGTCCATCTTCAGAGTAGATTGAGTTGCCAACCTTGGCAGGTGCCTCCGCCATCGACGCCACCATGACGCCAAATGACGACCTCCACCTACGCCAGTCCATCTCCAAGCAATGGGCGCAGATCCATGCTAGGATAGGGCCGCACCACCGCCGTCGCCCACCACCCACAAGCGCCACCCAGCCCCAAGGTTCCCAAAGCGGCGCCTTCAAGAAGGGAATGGCGACGTGAGCGCCGTCGCCGCCCAACAAAATTAGGGCTTTCGCCCGGGAGACCTAGGGGAAGGGGAAGTGAGGGGATCAGTCCATACCGACGCCTCCAGGGCGGAAGCAGCGCCCTCAGCGTAAATCGTCGTCGCTGTGACCGCCATCGCCGACCAGGGATTTCACCAGAACTAGATCCCCGCCACCACCAGCGCCTCCTGTACAGAACCAGCGACCCAAGGAAGCGTGGCCCGACGAGGCTGGCCCGCACGCCGAACAGGGGAGGAGGGAGGCGCAGATCGCGTGCACCGGCCACCGTAGAAACCGCCGGCGGCCGCCAACGACCACCGGATCCCGCCGCCTGCGCGTCCAGGACACCAGATCCACCGCCCACACGGCTGCTAGCCGGCCGTGCCTTGTCAATGAAGCCGCCGCTCCAGATCCGGGGTTCCCCATGCAGAGGCAGGGCAACCGAGGGCCCGCTGTCACCATCCTTGGCGCCCCGGGCTTGCCCGGCGGCTGCCTCAAGCGGCAGCGAGGAAGGGAAGATGAGGAGGGGCGGCGAGGAAGGGAAGAGGAGGAGGGCGGCTAGGGAGGAGGGGGAGAAGGAGGGCCCAAGATTTGAGCGTCTAGTGGGATCGAGGCTCCACCTGCACCAATGTTTGATACTGATACTGATCAATTATGGAGCGGTGCGTTAAACTTTTACTGGGGGGGCCCTGCTCCCCGCTCCTCCCCGCTCCCGCACCACGGCGGATCCACTTCCTCCCCGCGCCATTGCCCCCGCCGCAGGTCTAGCTGCGCTGCTCCTAGGAGATGCCTCCACGGCGGCGGAGACCGGATCTCGCGGCGGCGCGTTGCCGCTCCACCCCCGCCTCTCCCGCCGTTTCAAGGAAGATCACGCCGAGGTGGTGAGATTGATCTCACCCCTCCCGCAGGTGATGCTAATGGCGACGGGGGCCCCGGGGTGGGTGGATCGGGCGAAGCGGATTCGCGCTGCTACTGCGGCGTGGATCTGCCGGATCCAGGAGCTCGAAGCGGCGGATCAGGCGGTGGCGGCGGCACGAGATCCGGAATCAGAGGCGGCGGCGACAAGGGTTGCGGATGCTTGCTACCGAGAGCGTAAGCGAAAGAGGGTTCTGGTGCGGCGCATCTACGACGAAGCGTCGGCGACGGAGAGGGCGCGGTTGCCCCCCTTCCCGCACTCCACGTCGACAGCATATGTGCAGTGGGCGAGGGCGGAGGCAAAATCCGGCGATCCCCGCAGGGCGATGCGATGGGAGGGCCTTCTGGGGGTGGTGCTCTCAGGTGCGCCACTCCAAGGCATCTCATCCTGGCCGCCGGCGTCGATCCGCGATTGATTGGTCAAGCTGGATCCATTGGAGGTGGATCATATCTCTTACTGCTGAGCTCGGAGAAGGAGAAGATCCCTCGGTCTCCAACGACGACGAACTCTGGTAATTGCTGCACCTCTGATTATTCCCTCATCGTTGTCGCTACTCGCATTTCCGGTCGACGGCGCTCTTCGTCGCCACCTCCGCTCGTTGTTCCTTCTCCTATGAAGATGGATATCACTAGGATAGGGATCAATTCCAAACCGCCCGATCCGGTATTAGTGGTCGTCCGGTTTGTCCCATGTCGTTCCCCCCCGATTCCTTGAGTGACCCTAACTGCCATGTGATCCATAGACGCCGGAGATCCCCATCTCCTCCGCCGTTTGTGGTTCCGCGCATAGATGGCCAAAAGTTGGGGATCAACGGGCGGGGCCCGACTGTCTGCCTCAGAAGGTGGGCTGGCCGTCCGATCCCTTCTAAAGGTATTGTAGTCGTTGATGCTCCTCCTATTGAATATGGTATTGGGATATATAATCCCCCCACTGACTGCTCTCCGGCGCATCACCCCACTAGGGTTCATCGTCGCCCGCTCCGCCGCCATGACCTTCAAAAGCTAGTCTGGATTAGGCGTGATCTCTTTGTCTCTGGCAATTTTTCGGCTTCAGATTGTTTCCCTGTTGGCCCTTCAGATCATATCACTACCCCTAAGCAGTTCAGCTTCTCCCGTGATTTTTGGTCGAGGAAAATTGGGAAAATCCCCTTTGTTGTCAAGTTAAGAAGATGGCTGGATCTGGGCAAATTCCTAGACCTAGGGGTGGCAGATCTGGGGGAGGGGGCGTGGTCGTGATGCTATTCGGCCTCCAGCTGCTGTGAGTGCGCCTCCAGCCCGTGCTCCTTCTGCCCATGTCCCTGCTCCTCCCCCCAATCAACAAGGCCCTCCCATGTCTATCTTCGCTAAACCTCCCATTAATCCTATTGGAGCTAATCCTCCCAACTTCATTCACCCCGGCATGAATCAAGCTTACCCTGGATTCCCTGCCAACAACTATCAATACTCTCAGATGCCCCCCCTGGATGCAACAACCGCAGTTCCAATTCCCTTACATGCAGCAGAATCTCCCAATGCAATTTCCGCAACCTCTGCCTTTGAGCTCTGGAAGTACGTCTGGAGGAAGTGGACAGGTTGGTTCTGGAAAAAACAAGAAGAAGAACAAAACTGGTGCTAAAAAGCCAGCCATGACTGCTGCTGGAGCTATTGACAGTGTCTCTGTGCAAACAACTCCAGATCATGAAGACTATATGGTTGACCCTAAATATATTGGCACTGTCTGCTACAATTGTGGCCTTCCTGGTCACTTTGTGGGCATGTGCTCTGTTCCCAAAACCTGCTTTATTTGTAAAACCCCAGGCCACCACATGGATTCCTGCCCCAAATGGTATGAACCTTATCCTGCAGCCCAATATTGGGGGAGTGCCAATAGTGGCCTTGGCTTCTTTCATATTGAAGCTGGAGAAAAGTGTGACAAAGAATGGCTCAATTTTGGCAACGTCATTGGTTATTGTTGAGGAAGGCAATATCATGCTAAAGAATTAGAAAGCTGCTTTATTGGGATGTGGAAGACTAACTGCCTTGGCATCGGACCTTATGATGATACCCAATTCCTAGTTAGGTTCCCCCCCAACAAAAATATTTCTGATCTGGTTGCTTTCAAATCTATTAACCTGAAGAAGAAGGGGGTTACTATATCCTTCAAAGACTGGCATGGTGACCTGCCTGCTTTTGATTCCCTTAATGAAGTGTGGATTAACATCATTGGCATCCCTCCAATGGTGCACCGCCGCCATCTCTCAAATTGTATCTTCCTTGGGTGTCATTGTCAATATTGACTGGCATGAGATCTTTAGAAGCTTCTATGAAGTGGTTAGAGTTCAAGTGGCTGTTAGCTCAGCTTATTCCTAAGGATAGGATTTATGAGATTCGGCAGGATCTGTATCTGCTCAACTTTGGAGTTGATGATAACCCCGCTGCTGAACCTCCTAATCACAAACCTTCTGATGGTCCTCCTGACCCTGCTACTGGTAATGGAGATCATGGGAACGCTGATAGAGATGGGGATGATGATAATGACAGTGATGATGACCTACTTGGGGAGGAGATGGAACAAGATGCTAGCAATCAGATCTCCAAAAACCCTACTCCTGCCCCAAGTGGAACTAAATCTAGATCTGTCCATCCTATCCCCAATACCCCTGTAGAGCAACCCCAATTTATTTCTTCTAATCATCTGGGAGCCCCTGTGACCAAGAGTTATCTTGAGGCTGCTAAGAAAACTAACCTCAAGGTCGTGGTAACAGCTTGTCGGCTCAGTTTGAAGCAAAGTGAAGGGTGACTCTAATGATATTGGCCCCATTCCCTTAACTATCGACTCGCTTATCTCTACCCTCTCTTGTCTCGCCTCTGCACCTCAGCCCACTAGGACTGGCCAAGGGAGGTGGGGCCCTGTTGTTGCCACTAGGATGAACAACAGGATTATCAGAGATGGCAAGAATACTATTGCTAAACCTCAAGAAATTAAACAGGTTCAGAACCTGGAGGTTACCAGAGGTAAAACCACTTTTACCATAAATAATTCCTTTGCTTGCCTTGATAATAAGCTTCTTCTGCATAATGCTGAGTTATCTGGTTTGGAACTTGGTAATAATCCTGTTAGTTGCTTCAATAATATTGAGCATATTAAGTAGATAGAGCTTGAAAGGATGTCTAATTTCCAAAAAGACAACCCTGATTTATTCCCCCCTCCTGACGCTGATGTCAATGGAGGTAATTACTGCAATTCTAAGTGTGACACTGAGTCAAACCCTTCCCTCCACACTGGAAATAGCTCAGCTGAGGAGGAGGGTGAGATCCCTTGGGTGGAAGTATCCCACCCAAGGTCAAAGAAGTGTCTTAGTAGGAGTAGATTTTATAAACATAGTTACAAATGATTGGTGCTTTCTGGAACATTAGAGGCCTAAATGGCCCTTCTAAAAACACCAGAGTTCAAGAGCTTGTGAAAGCTTGTTGTCCAGATTTTATTTGTTTATCTGAAACCAAGAAAGCTGATTTTACTATTCCACAACTAGAAGCTATTGATTCTAGGAGTGGTTTTGTGTGGAATTGGCTCCCTGCTGTTGGTACTGCAGGGGGTATTTTAGTTGGAGTTAAAGAAGATAAGTTTGACATTTTAAATTGTGATATTCATACTTTCTGCATCTCCTGTATTCTAAAGTGCAAGTATAATGACACCAAATGGAGATTGATCTCTGTGTATGGTTTTGCGTATGATGAGTTTAAACTTGATTTCATCAATGAACTTGACAGTGTCCTTCCCGAGTGGTCTGGCCCCACCTTAGTGGGAGGGGACTTTAACTTAGTCAGGAACACCAGTGAGAAGAACATCGGCTGCATTAATCAAGATTAATGACCTGTTCAATGATTGGGTCAATAAGTTTGGTCTCATTGAAATTAAAAATGCTGGTCGAAGGTACACTTGGGCTAACAACCAAGATAACCTCATCATGGCCACTCTAGATAGGGTTTTTGTATCTGTTGATTGGGAAGGCCTCTTCCCTGGGGCGTCCATTAAAGCTCTCCCTAGATTGGGCAGTGATCACACACCTCTGGTGCTGAACACTTCCATTGGACCTTCCTCTTTCCCTACTAAGTTCTTTAGGTTTGAAAAATGGTGGCTAGAAATTCACGGCTTTGATGAGGTCATTCACAAAGCCTGGAATACTAAATGCAATTCCACCAAGGCCATTGATATTTGGCGCTTAAAATCGTAACCACCAGAAAGCTGCTAAGGGATGGTGTGCTAATTATGAAGCGCACTGCATAGGTCTAAGCAGGCTATGGTGGCTGAGTATAACTGCTTAGATATTTTAGTCAATCTCAACCTTTATCCCTAACTCTAAGAAAAGAATGAAAACCATTGCAGTGATCTAAATGACATATGGAAAAAGGAGGAGATCAAGGCCAGCAGAGATCCGTGGAGAAGGAGATACCGGAGGGTGAACTCAACACTGGTACTTCAGGAGCCAATCAAAAAGGAGGAGAAAGCAGATTGTCAGACCGAAACCCCTCTGGACCTGTGGAAGACACTAAAGGTATTTTGCAGATAGCTGTTGATTATTATAAGAAGTTGTTTTGATATGTTCCTACTATTGATATTGATCTTAAAGATGATTTTTGGGATCAGGATAGCTTACTTACTACAGAACATTTTAATCTTTTGGAAAAGCCTTTCTCTGAGGAGGAAATCAAGGCTGCTGTTTTTGGCTCCTATGCTGAAGGAGCTCCAGGCCCTGATGGCTTTCCTTTTTTGTTTTACCAGAAATACTGGGACTTAATTAAGCATGATCTTTTCACTCTTTTTAGAGATTGGGAGGCTGGTAAGCTAGATCTGTATAGACTTAACTTCTCCCTTTTGACTTTGGTTCCCAAAGAGCCTAATGCGGTTACACTAGATAGGTTTAGGCCTCTAGCCATGATCAATTGCAGTTTTAAGATCTTTGCTAAATGTGCTACAAACAGGTTTGGCCCTGTTTGTAATGTTCTTATATCCCCTAATCAGACTGCTTTCCTGAAAGGTAGATTTATTTTCGAGAGCATTGTAGCTGCCCATGAGGTGGTTCATGCAAAGGGCCTCCAATAAAATGTCTGGTTTCTGCTTTAAATTGGATTATGAAAAAGCTTATGATATGATCGAGAGAGTTTCTCCTGAAAATTCTAAGGCGTAGAGGCTTTGGCCCTATTTGGATGCATAAGCTTGAATCTTTGCTTTGCAATGGATCCGTGGGTGTCGAATTAATGACACCAACAAAGTGACTACTTTGGTACCGGTAAGGGAGCTAGACAAGGTGATCCTATCTCTCCCCGTTGTTTAACTTAGTGGTCGATGTGTTTACTAGGATTTTGATTAAAGCTGCTAAGGCAAATTTAATTGTCGGTGTTTTTCCCCTTCTAATCCTCTTTGGTGTCATTAGCATGCAATATGCTGATGACACCTTGCTGTTCCTAGATAATAATCTTGCCCATGCCAAAAATCTCAAATGGCTTCTTTCCTGCTTTGAGCAGATTTCTGGCATGAGGATTAATTTTCACAAGTGTGACCCGGTCCCTATCAATATAGATAGAGATGAGGCTCTTACGTTTGCTCAAACTTTGGGGTGCAAATTAAGTACTTTCCTATTAAGTACTTAGGGCCCCTCTGCATTTTAGTAAAATTAGAAAGAAGATCTCCAACCCACCATTGATAAGATTATCAAAAAGGCTCTTTGGGTGGAGGGGGAGACTTCTTTCTTTTGGCAAAAGACTTATATTAGTCCAAGCCTGCCTAGCCAGTATTCCTTCTTACCTCATGGGTTTCATTAAATTCCCTAAGTGGGCCATTAAACTCATCAATGCCCAACTAGCTCATTGCTTTTGGGATGATTATGAGGGCCACCACAAATACCACCTGACTGCCTGGAAATCTATTACCATGAGGAAAGAATTTGGGGGTTTTGGGATTACCGACATTGGGGACATGAATTTGGCCTTGTTAGCCTCTTGGGTCAAGAGTATTATAACTCTGAGGGCAAAATCTGGAAAAATATAATTGACTCCAAATATAAACCTCAGAGTAATTTATTTGCTTGTATTAAACGCTAGAGCATCTCCTTTTGGAAAGGAGTGCTGGGCAGTTCAAGCTGCTAAAGTTGGCTTTTCTTGGAAGGTTGGAAATGGCAAAAGGGTCAGGTTCGGGAAGACCATTGGTTTGGTAATGCTACTTTAGCCACCCAATATTGGGAGTCAGATGTCCTTGCTAATGAACACAATGCTACTATTGATAAAATTTGGGACGGTAGTAACCTTAAAATTACTTTCGGAGATGTTTCACTCAGAACTTATATCTCGTGGTGCGAGCTTTTGGAAATTGCCAATTCTATTCAGCTCATCAGGAGGATGACTCCCTATGGAATATGAATTCCAAAGGGGTTTACTCGGTTAAATCCTTCTATAAGTTCATTAATTTCAGGGTGTGTTGCCCAAAGAGCTCTCCGCCATTTGGAAGATTAGAACTCCCCTAGAATTCAGATCTTTTCTTCTGGCTCTTGTCTAACAACAAGTTGTTAACCGTAGATAATTTGTCCAAAAGGCGTGAGGTAGGTGATCTTTCTTGTGTTTTTGCATCGAACAAGAATCTTGTTCTCATTTATTTAGTACACGTGTCGTTGTTGTTGAGTTCGAAAGCCTTATGCATCCTTATCGGGATTGAAGAAGACATCAATATAATGTCCATTTCCCAAGATCTTTGGATCGGAGGAGATAGCTTTGTTGTAACTAATATTGTCCATGCAATTTGGACTTTGGGCTATCCGGGAAACTCGCAATGACATGGTTTTCAATAATGTTGTTTGGTCCGGACTGCAGCTATTTGGCTAAGAACTGCATCAAATCTGTCTACATGGGGGTGCCTGTCCTCGTGGTGTGCCAAGGACAGGTGGCTTGGGCTGCGAAAGAACTGGAGACGAAGCGAGAAGCCCTCCCTACTAATGTGGCTGCACTCGGGTGAAGCGTGGAGATACATTTTGAAGTCAATCCTCTGAAGACTGCTGTCTTTTTGGAGGGTCGCTTAGTGTCTTTCTCCTGTTGCTATCTAGGCTTGGCGTTTCCTCGCTCTATCCCCCTGTTTTGTTTTCAGAACTATTAGTTTTTTCTGTAGCTTCTATGCTTCCTCTGCGGCTGTACTTCTGCTGTCTGCTGTATGCTTATTGTAAGGATGATCCTGTAACTATTGTTTCGTTTCATCATGAAATGGAACAGGGGTGCGACCCTTCTCCTCTAAAAAAAAGATTCACATGTAGATGTAGATAGCCTTCGGTGAGTTTTTTTAGTTGACAGGGAGTATATTTTTTATTTTTGTATTTGTAGGTACGACTAGGACAGGATCATTGACGAGCAATTTTTTGGAGTTCTCATCGTCGTCTTGCGGCGTAAACGAAAGACAATTTGGCCTAAGAAACAATAAGAAACTACCGTAGATAAAAAACCATACTACTAACTCAGAGAGAGCTTCGATCTTGTAAATGACCAGCCAATGAAGGCACAAGTTGACGAAACCAACGTCGGTTTACACTTTTTTTTGGGGGGGTGGGGAGTTTGAATGTTGGTTTGTAGTTACTTATTACTATGTCTTATTATGTTCACGATCTGGAAGAAATCCTGTATTTTTTAAAGTTCATTTCAATTTTTTCAATGTGCAAGGGGGGGGGGGGGGAGGGGAGTTTGAATGTTGGTTTGTAGTTACTTATTACTATGTCTTATTATGTTCATGATCTGGAAGAAATCCTGTATTTTTTAAAGTTCATTTCAATTTTTTCAATGTGCAAAGTGTCCACATCAACGTTCTCACTGTAACGCCCCCGATGCGGCTATATCTCCCACGTGTCGAGGCACGACTTAGAGGCATAACCGCATTGAAAGCAATGTCGCAAGTGAGGTAATCTTCACACAACCCATGTAATAAATAAGGGAAAGAGATACATAGTTGGCTTACAAATGCCACTTCACACAATACATAAATAAACATCCATCAATCGTAGTACACTCAAGGTCCGCTTCACGGAACCAAAATAGAAGAAGATACCCCAAATGCTACACAGATCCCCGATCGTCCCAACCGGGCACCACTACTGATCATCGTGAAAAGACACATAGTAACGCACCACGTTCCTCGCCGAACTCCCACTTGAGCTCGGTTGAGTCACCCGTGACCGGCATCGTCGGCACCCGCAACTGTTTTGAAGTATCCGTGAGTCACGGGGACTCAGCAATCTCACACCCGAGATCAAGACTATTTAAGCTTATAGGAAGGACAGAGTAGTATAGTGGAGCTGCAGCAGTTTACTAGCATATATGGTGGCTACTTACAAAAGAGAGCGAGAAGAGGAGCAAAGCACGGACGTGAAGCTAGTAGCGATCAAGAAGTGATCCTGAACTACTTACGCCGACATAACTCCAACATCGTGTTCACTTCCCGGACTCCGCCGAGAAGAGACCATCACGGTTACACACGCGTTGATGTGTATTTTAATTGAGGTCAACTTCGGGTTTTCTACAACCGACATTAACAAATTCCCATCTCGCCTCATAACCGCGGGCACGGCTTTCGAAAGATATTACCTGCAGGGTGTCCCAACTTAGCCCATTATAAGCTCTCACGGTCAACGAAGGATATTCCTTCTACCGAAGACCCGATCAATCTCGAATCCCGGACTACAAGACATTTCGACAAAGAATAAAACAAGACCAGCAAAGCCGCCCGAATGTGCCGACAAATCCCGATAGGAGCTGCACATATCTCGTTCTCGTGGCACACCGATGAGCAGTCCGCATAACTAAAACCAGACCTCAAGTTTCCTTGAGGGGCGCCGCAAAGCACTCTAGTTTGGGCCAAGACTCGAAGGAGCACCGTCCGGGGGTTAAAATAAAGATGACCCTCGGGCTCGCGAAACCCGGGGAAAAGGCTTAGGTGGCAAATGGTAAAACCAATGTTGGGCCTTCTTTGGGACGAGTCTTATTCAAAGCGAACTGTCAAGGGGGTCCCATAAATCACCCAACCGTAAGGAATGCGAAATCAAGGAACATAACACCGGTATGACGGAAACTAGGGTGGCAAGAGTGGAACAAAACACGAGGCATAAGGCCGAGCCTTCCACCCTTTACCAAGTATATAGATGTATTAAATTTAGCAGATATTTATATTGTGATATCCCCAACAAGTAAACATGTTCCAACAAGGAACAACATCTCCATGTTCCAACAAGGAACAAACTTCATCTTCACCGCAACTAGCAACGCTATAAGAGGGCCGAGCAAAGCGGTAACATAGCCAATCAACGGTTTGCTAGGAAAGGATGGTTAGGGCTGACATGGCAATATGGGTGGCATGATATAGCAAGTGGTAGGCATGGCAGCATAGGCATAGCAAAAGAGCGAGCATCTAGCATAGCAAAGATAGAAGTGATTTCGAGGGTATGGTCATCTTGCAAGCAATGTTCTCAGAGTTGTCGAAAGCTTGATCCTCGTAAGCGTTCTCAACAGGTTCCTCGCTCACGCACTCGCCTCCGGCTCTACCCAAAGCAACAACACAAACAAAGGAACCACAATAAATCACGGTGCAATGCACAATCAACATGATGCAAAACATGACATGATATGCGGGATGTGATATGCAATGCGTATGCGCGCTCCGGAAGGGAAATGATGAACCAGGCATCAACTTGGCAAACAAAGTATGCCACTGGAAAGATGAGATGATTTCGGTTGAAATCGATATAAAGATCACCGGAATCGGATACACGGTTTGCAAAAGACAAGCAAAACAAGAATGGCACAAATCTGCCATTAACAGCATGATGCCACTTAGCAAGCAACAAATAATTAATCTACTGCACCCAAACGTATCAACAAAGTACATGGCAGTGATCTACACAAGATGCTTGACAAAAGATGAGCACTGAGCTTCGGCTAAATCACATCATAACAGGTTCAAACAAGCATGGCAAAAGTGCACAAAATATCAGGCTGGACATGGCAAAAACAGCATCAGGTTGCAATGTTCAGAGCAGCAAAACTACATGCTACAGGACCTTAAAATAGCAAAACATGGCATGGCACGAATCTACTCAAAGCATAGAACAAAAGTCCCTTACTGACCATAAGCCAAAAAAGGACTCGAAAATATAGTAACACCCATGTCAATATTGAAAGTTTCAAGTTAACAGATTCAGCAACATGGCATGTCAAAACTGATAACAAGTATGCATGTTTACAAGCTCAATGCACTCACTACAGAGCCTTAAATGATAAACTAAGCATACATTCATTAAGAAGACATGTCATAGAAGACATACATGGCAAGAACAATAACATAGCATAAATGGATCAACCACAACAACCTTGGCAAAATTGAATAACATGTAAACAATCTGCCAGGAAACATTTTATAGCAAAAGTAGAGCTCGATTGACTCAAACTATGCTACTCCATAATTGCAAACAAGGACATGGATGGATAGAGCAAGACATGTTTAACAAAACATCCTTACTAAAGTATCTCAAAATATGCATGGATCTCTCGGTAGCATCAAATCAACATGGCATCAAAATATCAGCTAAACAGGGCTGAAAACAGCAACATCAGGACACCTACTTTGCATGCTTGTGCTAGTCACCACATAGATCACAAAATACATGGCATACACCCCTGGAAAGATGGCATGGCATATTACAAAACACATGTAGGACTCCAATTCATAGGGTGCACACATCAATCATGGCAAAAATAACAAAAGTGCAAGTTCTGTTAAGAAACAGAAACTAACAACATATAGCACTCTTCCAACAGCATTTCGGGCATCAAGATGAGCTCGAAAGAAAATGATGCAATGAGACGAAATGATCTACTCTTCGAGACGAACATTTTGACATATTATACACGCAAAATGGATCTACAGATGCAAAGATATAACATGTTGGAAAATGCACAAAATAACAAGAGATGCAAAAACTTAGAGAAAAATTAGGCGGAGAAAGTCAACGGCGCTCGGCCCGAGGCCGGATCGGGGCCCGACCGATCGGGCGACGCTGGAGGAGCTTCGCTGGGACGGGCGGCCGGGCGAGGAGTGGCGCCGGAGGAGCGGCCGGGGTCGGGCTGCCGGACGGCCGGGGCCGAGTTTCCGGAGGCGCGGCGTGAGCCCGGCGAGTAGCGGCGCCGGCGGGGCGCGGAGCTGAGCTGGCGGGCGGGAGGCGGCGACGGCTGGCGGGGCGCGGCGCGCCGCGGCGAGGCGGCGGGCGGCGGGCCGCGGTGGCGCTGGGAGCCGAGGCCTTGGCCGCGGAGCGCGGCGCGGCGGCGCTGCTGGCCGGGCGGGTTCTCACTGGCCCGGCGGGCCGGGCGGCGCGCGGGCGGCGCGGACAGGTGGCGGCGCCATGAGTGGGGCGGACGCGGGCGGCGATTTGTCCGCGCCGGGCGGATACGCCCCCAAGGCGAGGTTTTTTAGGGTTTCGGGAGGAAGATGATCCGGATTTGGGAGGTGTTTAAATAGGCATAGAGGGAGCTAGGAGAGTCCAAATGAGGTGTAGTTTTTCGCCCACACGATCGTGATCGAACGACGGAGAGCATGGGAGTGACTTAGATGGGTTATTGGGCTGTTTTGAAGGGGTGTTGGGCTGCAACTTAAAAGAGGCCTTGCGAGAGTGCGGTTAACTGCTGGAGTACCAAACGAGCTCCAAATGACCCGAAACTTGACCGGTGGTCTACGGTTGGTATACCAAGGCCACTAGACAAACCTCGGTCCATTTCGAGAAGGTTTAATACCCGCACATGGAAAAACGTAAAAGGGACCGCCGGGGGAGATAGGAGTGTTTGATTGCAAAACGGACAACGGGAAAAATGCTCGGAATCATGAGACGAACACGTATGCAAATGCGATGCACATGATGACATAAAATAAAATGCATGACATGGACAAAATGCAAAAAGAAGAAAACCCAACCACGGAGGAATATCATATCACAATGCCGAAAATGGCAAGAGTTGGAGTTACAAATATGGAAAGTTACATCCGGGTGTTACAACACTCCACCACTACAAGAGGATCTCGCCCCGAGATCTAGGACCGAAAGAACTCCGGATATTCGAACGGAGGTGATCCTCGCGCCCTGTGTAGCTTCGGTCGGAATGGTGTGACCACTTCACTTTCGTGAATTTGATTGACTTGTTGCGTAGTCTTGCGCTCGGTTTCTTCAAGAATAGCAACGGGTGCTCATGATATGAGAGATCTTCTTGAAGGTCAATCTCTTGAAGTTGATAGTGCGTTCAGAGTCTTGAAGCACTTATGCGGTTGTGACACGTGAAACACATCGTGCACGCTTGCAAAGTTGGATGGAAGCTCAAGTTGATAGGCGAGATCGCCTCTTTTCCCAATGATCTTGAAAGGACCCACGATCTAGGGGCAAGCTTCCCTTTGATACCGGGTTTACGAGTGCCTTTCATTGGAGAGACGGAGGTAGACATGGTCTCCGATTTCAAAAGTCACATCACGGTGCTTATCATCATAATAGCTTTTCCGGCGCGATTATGCTGCTTTGAGATTCTCACGAATGACTTTGCACATTTCTTCGCTTCAGGATCAAGTCATTGCCAAGAAGTTGGCGCTCAATTGCCCTGCACCAATTGAGAGGAGTACGACACTTTCTCGCCATAGAGAATTTCGAATGGGGCCTTGCCCGAACTCGCTGGAAGTCGTTGTTGTAGGAGAACTCGGCATATGGAAGACAATCTTCCCACTTCATACCGAAAGAAATGACACAAGCCCTGAGCATATCTTCAAGGATTTGATCAACTCGCTCAACTTGGCCACTTGTTTGAGGATGGAAAGCTGTGTTGAAACGAATGTTGGTGCCCATGGCCTTCAAAAGAATCCCTAACTTGGAGGTGAAGATGCTGCCACGGTCTCAAGAGATCAATTGTGGAATGCCGCAAGGAGACAATCCTCGAGGTGTATAGCTCGCCAACTGAGCTGCTGTGATAGATTCTTTGATAGGAAGAAAATGAGCCACTTTAGTAAGCTTGTCAATGACAACGAAGATAGCATCATTTCCAAGCTTGGACTTTGGAAATCCAGTCACGAAGTCCATTTCAATATGATCAAACTTCCATTCAGGAATAGCAAGAGGTTGGAGGAGACCAAATTGGTCTTTGGTGTTCTCGCTTTCACTCTTCTCGCAGACATCACACTCATTCACGAATTGAGCAATTTCTCGCTTCATTCGAGTCCACCAATATGATTGCTTGAGATCATGGTACATCTTCGTACTTCCGTGATGAATGGATAGAAGCGAATTATGGGCCCTGCTCATAATGACTTTTCAGAGATCACCCTTAGGAACCACAATCCGTCCTCAAAGAACAGAGTGTCTTTGTCATCAACGTGGAAGCACTTGTACTTGGAAATGCCCTTGTCGATACCACGCTTCACCTTTTTCACCATGGTATCCAAAAGTTGAGCCTCACGAATCTGATCTTCCAAAGTAGGAGAGACTATGAGGTTGGCAAGAAAGCCTTGAGGAACAACTTGAAGATTCAGCTATGGAAAGCTTCACAGAGATCCCACCGAAAGGGCTTGAGGATTAGACTGCTGCGAGAAGCCTTCCCGCTCAAAGCATCTCGCAATGACATTGGCCTTGCCCGAGTATATTCAATACTTGGGTTGTACTCTTGAATCATTTCGACCCATCGAGTCTGCCTCGAGGTTGAGGTTGGGCTGAGTGAAAATGTACTTGAGACTCTTGTGATCGGTGAAAATGTCCACTTTCCTTCCCAAAGAAGAGATGTCTCCACGTTATCAATGCATGGACAATCGCCGCCAACTCGAGATCGTGAGTGGGGTAGTTCTTCTCGTTGGGCTTCAATGGCGAGAGGTATAAGCCACAACTCTCTTCTCTTGCATTAACACAAGACCGAGACCTTGAAGAGAAGCATCACGAGAAAACTTCAAATGGCTTGGATTCATCAGAGGAGTCAAGACAGAGCTGTGACGAGTTTCTCTTTGAGGGTATTGAAAGCAACGCCACACTCGTGGAGACCGTATATACTTCACATGCTTCGAGGAGGTTGGAAAGAGGCTTTGCAATCTTGGAGAAGTTCTCAACGAATCTTCGCAATAGCTTGCAAGACCAAGAAAATCATGGAGTCGCTTGACATTCTCGAGGAGGTTCCCAATTCACAATTGCGGACACCTTCTGGATTAACAGCGATGCCCTTGGCGGAGATGATATGACCAAGATAAAGCACTTCATCAAGCCAAAATTCACATTTGGAGAACTTCAGATAGAATTGATACTCTCTGAGCTTGTCTAGCACCAATCGCAAATGTTTGGCATGATCCTTCTTATTCTTGGAGAATACCAAAATATCATCAAGATAGACCAGGACGAATTCATTGGTGTAGGGGTTGAAAATGAAGTTCATCATCCGAGAGAATGTTGGAGGAGCATTGACAAGGCGAAAGACATGACAAGATATTCATAAGAACCAAAGCTTGTTCTCAATGTCAGTCTTGGGAATATCTTGTTCACGTAATGCGAATCTGATGATAACCCATAATGAAGGTCAAGCTTGGAGAACACAGAGCACCTTTGAGTTGCTCGAAAAGCTCATTGATGTTGGGAAGTGGATACTTGTTCTTGATTGTCTTCTTATTCAATGGACGGTAATCGACGCAAAGTCGGTCCGCCATCCTTCTTCTCGACAAAAGAACACCACAACCCCAAGGAGATGAACTCGGTCCGATCAAACCCAGACGCTCTTGTTCATCGAGCTGCTTCTTCAATTCCCTCAGCTCATTAGGTCCAAGCTTGTATGGACGCTTGCAAACGGGTTCAAGGCTGTGCTCAAGATCGATAACGAACTCAATCGGCCGATGAGGAGGCATACCCTAAGCTCTTCCGAAAGACATCTTGGTACTCACAAACGATCGAATTGAGAGATGGCATTCAGTTCGCCTTCTCATTGAGAGAAAACAACCGAATGGTTTCATCACGAAGCGGCATAGATGATCACATCATTAGAAGAGTGAGTCAATTGAATTTCCGGCAGCACAATCAAGCCGAGCTTTGTGCCGAGAAAGCCACCATTCCGAGAATAAGATCAATATCCGAGTCACCAAGAACAATTGGTTTAGCCGTAAATCTATAATCGCCCATCTTGATAGAAACGTCCGACATAATTATTAGCTGTCATTTGCTTACCCGGGGACACAATTGATAAGGAACTAGGCAATTCTTGATAACCCAACTCATGCTTAGATGCAAATGGTCTTGAGATGAAACAATGCGATGCACCAAGATCAAATAAGACTTTCGCAGGAATATCATTAATCGAAGATTACCCATTATCACATCAAGAGATTCCTCCGCTTACCGCATTCATCATATTGACCTTGGCATGCTTTGGATTATGCTTGACCACCGCATTGCTGGAAGATTTCACAGGAGGAGGAGGCGGAAGGCGCCTGGTTGAAGCACTTGTTCGCATAGTGACCTTTTCACGACATTTGTTGCAAGTCACCTCGTAGAGCGGACGGTGGTAAGGAGCACTTGACCTTGGAGCTTGAGAATTAGACTTGTTCGATAGCTGTGGTTGGGTGGGTGGGAAGATCCACGGCCACCGAAGTTCTTCTCACGATAAGGCCGACGGAACGGAGGAGGAGGAAGGTAAAACTTCGCCGCTTAGCTGCCACTTGAGAGGAAGAAGAAGACTGAACTGCATCCCCGATTCTCTTCTTAGAAGCCTCACATTTGAGCTGGGCAGCTTCTTGCTTCAAAGGCCATGTTGTAGAATTCATCATACTTAATCGGCTCAAAAGCACAAGAGCTAATTGCGCATCTTCTCGCACCACCTCCGAATTGATAGATCATACTCTTTTCATCGTGCACGCCTTGCTTAGCAAAACGAGCAAGCTTCGAACTGGATATTGTATTGATAGATGTACATGGTGCCTTGCTTGAGATTGCGGAACTCCTCACGCTTGCTCTCAACAACACTTTTCTAATGTGATGAGCTCACGAAATCACGGCGGAACTCATCCCTGTAATGACACGACCTCCTCTCGAATCTTTGTATTGTCGGTACCGCCGCCAGCCTTGATCCTTGAGTTGAAATGATGCAAACTTGACAAAGTCCTCGTGTCCGACATTGCTACAGTCAAAGTGTTTGCAGATGTCCACTAACCAATCGTCAAAGGTTCCGTGGCCTCGACACGTAAACCGAAAGACTTCGCCGATTAGCGAGGAACCGACCGAGAGTAGCAAAGTGTGGCTGATGGTTGCCTTGACCTTGATTGCCTTGATTGCCTTGCCTCGAGTACGCTTCTTGCAAGAGCTGCAAAATCATCTCGAGCATTGGCATTGGTGGCTGCCATGATAGCTTGCCAGCCTCCGGAGGCGGAGGTGGAGGTGGAGGTGGAGGGTTCGATCGATCCCCATCATTGCGATCCGGATTCAGACGCTATGGAGCCATCCTCAAGAGGGTGACATCCGTTAGTCCTTTGATAGACAAATTGATAAGTAGAATCAACGGATAGAAATTGCAACATATAGTCTTCACAATAAACATTCGAACAAGAATGAACGAATGAATTCCAAAGTTAATCATCACACGTCCATAAAGGTGAGAAGCCACTAAGATAAAGGATATGGAAACAACAATCGTCGAGAAACAATTCAATATCGCAATCGAAAACAAAAGGTTGGCTACTAGAATGAGCCGAACAAACACATGACAATGATTTCGCCCAAAGTGTTCGTGGTGGGGCCCACACGGGCACGACGATAGCGGACGTCACGAATGACTAACAAGACGTCCCGAATCAGCATAGCCAAGGATTCTTTAAGACGCCTCATGACCATCGTAGAATCGATCGTGAATGGGCGGACCACTAGACGTTGGACCCCAATCTCAAATCATACATCCGTCGGAAAGATATCCCGTAAGCTACTAGAATTCCCACCTATAAACTCCCGAAACTTTCTGGTTATGCAATCTGGTGTTGGGGATACAGGGACACAAAATATATCACCCAAACTAACAATACCTAGATCCAAATTTGTATCCATCCGTCAACACATAACCAAGAAATCCTCGAAATCGTGTACCTCGACCTTCGAAAAACATCCGTTATGCAAGTCATGGCAATACTCCCACTTTTCGCCACAAGATCGGGCTATCGTGGTTATCTCACCAACAACTGCACAAAAGAGATTTCGATGTCGGCAAAACTCGTATTCCGTAATCGCAACGATAAAATTGTGACGACAACACCTCGGAGCTCAACTCCCCGGACACCGCCACAACCCCTAAATGTCGAGGCACCAAGAACAATGTTCTCGCCACAAAACCATCGGAACGATTCCAAGATACCCACGTGATCCTAAAAAATTTTTAGTGAAATTTGAGGAGAGAAGAGTCAAAACACTACGCCGTCAGATACCTCACAGAGCGACGAAGGACTGGGAAGTAAAAAGAATCCTACTCCGATATATATAATCCTAAGACTCAAAACATTTTCCATTCTAGACTCAACAACGCCAAAGAAACAATCAAGTAGGGGCTCCTAAGTCGGGAAGGCTCGATTACCAACTTGTAACGCCCCCGATGCGGCTATATCTCCCACGTGTCGAGGCACGACTTAGAGGCATAACCGCATTGAAAGCAATGTCGCAAGTGAGGTAATCTTCGCACAGCCCATGTAATAAATAAGGGAAAGAGATACATAGTTGGCTTACAAATGCCACTTCACACAATACATAAATAAACATCCATCAATCGAGTACACTCAAGGTCCGCTTCACGGAACCAAAATAGAAGAAGATACCCCAAATGCTACACGGATCCCCGATCGTCCCAACTGGGCACCACTACCGATCATCGTGAAAGACACATAGTAACAACCACGCCTCGTCAACTCCCACTTGAGCTCGGTTGAGTCACCGCACCGCATCGCCGGCACCTGCAACTGTTTTGAAGTATCTGTGAGTCACGGGACTCAGCAATCTCACACCCGCGAGATCAAGACTATTTAAGCTTATAGGAAGGACAGAGTAGTATAGTGGAGCTGCAGCAGTTTAATTAGCATATATGGTGGCTACTTCGCAAAAGAGAGCGAGAAGAGGAGCAAAGCACGGACGTGAAGCTAGTAGCGATCAAGAAGTGATCCTGAACTACTTACGCCGACATAACTCCAACATCAGTGTTCACTTCCCTGACCACGAGAAGAGACCATCACGGTTACACACGCCGTTGATGTGTATTTTAATTGAGGTCAACTTCGGGTTTTCTACAACCGACATTAACAAATTCCCATCTCGCCTCATAACCGCATGCACGGCTTTCAAAGATATTACCCCGCAGGGTGTCCCAACTTAGCCCATTATAAGCTCTCACGGTCAACGGGATATTCCTTCTACCGGAAGACCCGATCAATCTCGAATCCCGGACTACAAGACATTTCGACAAAGAATAAAACAAGACCAGCAAAGCCGCCCGAATGTGCCGACAAATCCCCATAGGAGCTGCACATATCTCGTTCTCAGGGCACACCGGATGAGCAGTCCGTATAACTAAAACCAGACCTCAAGTTTCCTTGAGGGGGCGCTGCAAAGCACTCTAGTTTGGGCCAGCACTCGAAGGAGCACCGTCCGGGGTTAAAATAAAGATGACCCTCGGCTCGCGAAACCCGGGGAAAAGGCTTAGGTGGCAAATGGTAAAACCAATGTTGGGCCTTGCCGACGAAGTCTTATTCAAAGCGAACTGTCAAGGGGGTCCCATAAATCACCCAACCGTAAGGAACGCGAAATCAAGGAACATAACACCGTATGACGGAAACTAGGGTGGCAAGAGTGGAACAAAACACGAGGCATAAGGCCGAGCCTTCCACCCTTTACCAAGTATATAGATGTATTAAATTTAGCAGATATTTATATTGTGATATCCCCAACAAGTAAACATGTTCCAACAAGGAACAACATCTCCATGTTCCAACAAGGAACAAACTTCATCTTCACCGCAACTAGCAACGCTATAAGAGGGGCTGAGCAAAGCGGTAACATAGCCAATCAACGGTTTGCTAGGAAAGGATGGTTAGGGCTGACATGGCAATATGGGTGGCATGATATAGCAAGTGGTAGGCATGGCAGCATAGGCATAGCAAAAGAGCGAGCATCTAGCATAGCAAAGATAGAAGTGATTTCGAGGGTATGGTCATCTTGCTCGCAATGTTCTCGAGTTGTCGAAAGCTTGATCCTCGTAAGCGTTCTCAACAGGTTCCTCGCTCACGTACTCGTCTCCGGCTCTACCCAAAGCAACAACACAAACAAAGGAACCACAATAAATCACTTGCAATGCACAATCAACATGATGCAAAACATGACATGATATGCGGGATGTGATATGCAATGCGTGCGCGCTCGGAAGGGAAATGATGAACCAGGCATCAACTTGGCAAACCAAGTATGCCACTGAAAGATGAGATGATTTCGTTGAAATCGATATAAAGATCACCGGAATCGGATACACGGTTTGCAAAAGACAAGCAAAACAAGAATGGCACAAATCTGCCATTAACAGCATGATGCCACTTAGCAAGCAACAAATAATTAAGCTTAATGCACCCAAACGTATCAACAAAGTACATGGCAGTGATCTACACAAGATGCTTGACAAAAGATGAGCACTGAGCTTCGCTAAATCACATCATAACAGGTTCAAACAAGCATGGCAAAAGTGCACAAAATATCAGGCTGGACATGGCAAAACAGCATCAGGTTGCAATGTTCAGAGCAGCAAAACTACATGCTACAGGACCTTAAAATAGCAAAACATGGCATGGCACGAATCTACTCAAAGCATAGAACAAAAGTCCCTTACTGACCATAAGCCAAAAAAGGACTCGAAAATATAGTAACACCCATGTCAATATTGAAAGTTTCGTTAACAGATTCAGCAACATGGCATGTCAAAAACTGATAACAAGTAGGCATGTTTACAAGCTCAATGCACTCACTACAGAGCCTTAAATGATAAACTAAGCATACATTCATCAAGAAGACATGTCATAGAAGACATACATGGCAAGAACAATAACATAGCATAAATGGATCAACCACAACAACCTTGGCAAAATTGAATAACATGTAAACAATCTGCCAGGAAACATTTTATAGCAAAAGTAGAGCTCGATTGACTCAAGCTATGCTACTCCATAATTGCAAACAAGGACATGGATGGATAGAGCAAGACATGTTTAACAAAAACATCCTTACTAAAGTATCTCAAAATATGCATGGATCTCTCGGTAGCATCAAATCAACATGGCATCAAAATATCAGCTAAACAGGGCTGAAAACAGCAACATCAGGACACCTACTTTGCATGCTTGTGCTAGTCACCACATAGATCACAAAAATACATGACATACACCCCTGGAAAGATGGCATGGCATATTACAAAACACATGTAGGACTCCAATTCATAGGGTGCACACATCAATCATGGCAAAAATAACAAAAGTGCAAGTTCTGTTAAGAAACAGAAACTAACAACATATAGCACTCTTCCAACAGCATTTCGGGCATCAAGTTGTGCTCGAAAGAAAATGATGCAATGAGATGAATTGATCTACTCTTCGAGGCGGACATTTTGACATATTATACACGCAAAATGGATCTACAGATGCAAAGATATAACATGTTGAAAAATGCACAAAATAACAAGAGATGCAAAAACTTAGAGAAAAATTAGGCGGGGAAAGTCAACGGCGCTCGGCCCGAGGCCGGATCGGGCCCGCCGGATCGGGAGACGCTGGAGGAGCTCGCTGGGACGGCGGCCGGCGAGGAGTGGCGCCGAGGAGCGGCCGGGTCGGGCCGGGCCGGATCGGCGCGGGCCGAGCCGGGCGGAGGCGCGGCGATGTAGCCCGGCGAGGGGCGGCGCTGGCGGGCGCGGAGCGCAGCAGCCGGGCGGCGGAGGCGGCGACGGCCGGCGGGGCGGCGCGCTCGCGGCGTAGGCGGCGGCGGCGGGTCATGGTGGCGCTGGGAGCCGAGGCCGGTCAGCGCGGGAGGCGCGGCGCGGCGGCGCGCTGCTGGTCGGGCGGGTTCGCCTGGCCCGGCGGGCGGCGCGGGCGGCGTTCGGACAGGTGGCGGCACGCGAGTGGGGCGGACGCGGCGGCGATTTGTCCGGCGCCGGGCGGACACGTCCGGCGCGCGCGGGGAGGTTTTTTTAGGGTTTCGGGGAGGAAGATGATCCGGATTTCGGGGGAGGTGTTTAAATAGGCATAGAGGGAGCTAGGAGAGTCCAAATGAGGTGTAGTTTTCGCCCACACGATCGTGATCGAACGACGGAGAGCATGGGAGTGACTTAGATGAGTTATTGGGCTGTTTTGAAGGGGTATTGGGCTGCAACTTAAAAGAGGCCTTGCGAGAGTGCGGTTAACTGCTGAGTACCAAACGAGCTCCAAATGACCAAACTTGACCGGTGATCTACGGGTGGTATACCAAGGCCACTAGACAAACCTCGGTCCATTTCGAGAAGGTTTAATACCCGCACATGGAAAAACGTAAAAGGGACCGCCGGGGGAGATAGGAGTGTCGGATTGCAAAACGGACAACGGGAAAAATGCTCTAATCATGAGACGAACACGTATGCAAATGCGATGCACATGATGACATAAAATAAAATGCATGACATGGACAAAATGCAAAAAGAAGAAAACCCAACCACGGAGGAATATCATATCACAATGCCGAAAATGGCAAGAGTTGGAGTTACAAATATGGAAAGTTACATCCGGGGTGTTACACTCACTAAGCCAAACATTTAAGTATTCTCTCGTCCTAAGGCATGCCTTAGGTCTGCAGCGTGAGCAAGCCATGCATTTAATTTATAAATTACAATTATTTTTGCATTAGTCTATTCATGTAGTGTTGCCACATCATACATAAATATTAGTTATCCTTTATTTTTTGTTTGAAATGAAATTTTAAACTGTAATTCAAAAGTTATTTTTCTATTTTTAGACACTTATTTTTATTGATTTTCAAGCTTATATTTTATTTTCATTAGATTTAGTTATTTTTAGCAACTATTTACGCATTTTTTAACAAAGTTACCACATCAACGCGCAGGCTATCTATATCTATACCAATATAAAAAGACCCAAAGGGGCAGATTCAATTAATCTCGGCCATCAAATCATGTCAATCCAATGACCTGGACTACTTCAATGTCGAGCGCTCAACACGTTTAGCGTGCAATTAATTTCATGTCAAATATAGTGCTAATCACATAATAGGGTCTGTGTAAGACACATCTAGATGTGACATGGTTATGTCACATCTAAACTGATGCCCACTATGTTTGTGGTCTATTTTTTCTTCCTAGTTTTTTTCGTTTCTTGTTGTTGCATACTTGCATTATATATTTGTGGGAGCTTAGATGTGACATCCTTAAAAAACATCTAAATGTGAATTAGACAAACTGCACATAATAACACACAAATAATATCTTAATTAATATCCGCATGCACTTAATATATTTTCAAATTAACATGCATTGCACGTACACATTGACTAGTTATATAGTAGTATAATATACCATTAATAAAAAATGCCAAATGAAGGCCGTGTTTGTGAACCAAACGGTGGCATCAACACAAACATATTGTTTTCTGCGAGGACAACAGTGTTAATCCTCCACCAGGATTGGCATGCATGTTTTCATCATACGTGCTCCACTCCTTGGAGATGGAGCTGCTCGACGGACGTGTGCCCCTAGTTATGCTGCTGGAATTGCACGATGTATTGATCAGGTGCAATCGCATGTATATATGATGTACAACGATGGACCACGACCTCGACTATACAAGGAAACTAGGAGGTGGGCCCAATGCACAATATGCACAAAACACATATACTCAACACCCCCCTCCCCCCCCCCCGCAATCGAAGCGGCGCCATTGCTAACGCAAAGACTGGACCGGAACTCCTCGAGTGACGCCGTAGGCAAGCCCTTGGTCATGATATCTGCAAATTATTGGGAAGTAGGAACGTGTAAACACGGATGTGGCCAAGGGCCACCTGATCCCGAACAAAATGAATATCTAACTCAATATGCTTGGTACGACGATGATGAACCGGGTTGGCGGAGAGGTAGACAGCCGAGACATTGTCGCAATATACCATTGTTGCCCTATCGACAGGACATGAAAGCTCCTGGAGCATCTGACGAAGCCACGAGCACTCGGCAATGACGTTGACCACAACGCGATACTCAGCCTAGGCACTGGAACGGGAGACCGTAGGCTGCCGCTTGGACAACCAGGAGATACGCGAGGGTCCAAGGAAAACACAGTAGCCCGAAGTGGAGCGACGAGTGTCGGGGCAACCGGCCCAGTCGGCATTGGAGTAGGCGGTGAGGGCGGTGTCGGTGGAGGCGTGCAACGTGACGCCGAGATCCATAGTGCCGCAGGTATAGCGGAGAATCCGCTTGACAGCAGCCCAATGAACGTCCCGAGGAGCATGCATGTGAAGACACACCGTTGAATCGTGACATCGGAGCTCCGGGCCGAAAGGAGAGTGAGGTACTAAAGGGCCCCAACAATAGACCGGTAAAAAGCAACATCCGAAGCAGGAGAACCATCCATGGCAGAGAGCTTGGCCTTCGTATCAACAGGCGTGGTGGCGGGCTTGCAATTAAGCATGCCAGCACGATCGAGAAGCTCGTGAGCGTACTTCTGCTGGTGAAGGAAGAAGCCAACCGGACGTCGCACCACCTGAACACCAAGGAAGTATTGCAAAGGACCCAAGTCCTTGATGGCAAACTCAGCACGAAGATGAAAGCACAAGTGCTCCCTGGGTGATTTTGGTAATTAATGTCAACATATCTCTTGTTGGACTAATATTTTCACCTAGTATATTTCAGATGAGTTCAACAGTGGAGTGGCATGGACAAGAGGATGTGGAACCCCTTCAAGATGCTAAGGACAGAAGATTGGCAAAAGATCAAAAGCTCAAGACTACATTTTTATTTTAGTGATCCAAGATCACATTGAGTCCATAAGAAAAGCCAATACTATTAAAAGGGGATGAGGTGTTGCTTAATGGCTTGCTTGCTCAAAGTGCTTAGTGATATGCTCCAAAGCCCTCAACCACTTTCTCATTTCCACATATGTCCTAAACCTAAAGTCAAACTCGTCCCCACCGATTCGATCTATCTGGCGCCACCGAGTTCACTTGACATAGCCACTGCCAGAAACCCTAATCAGTTCGATCTCACCGATGGGATCTTGGTCTCACCGAGATGGTCTTGCAAACTCTCTGTTGCCTGTTGCAATTATTTCGGTCTCACCGAGATACGCAATCGATCCTACCGAGTTTGCTTGACCAACTCTCTGTTTTTCTTATTACCAAAATCGGTCTCGCCGAGTTTGTGTAATCGTTCAAACCGAGTTGAGGTTTTACCCTAACCCTAGCACATCGGTCCCACCGAGTTGTTCATATCAGTCCCACCAAAAAGCCTAACGTTCACATTTTGAATTGAATAGGTCTGACCGAGTTTCATGATTCGGTCCCACTGAGTTTGGTGAATTGTGTGTAACGGTTAAATTTTGTGTGGAGGCTATATATACCCCTCCACCCACTCTGCATTCGAGGATGGAGCCATCAGAACGTGCCTATACTTCCAGCATTCATTTTCTGAGAGAGAACCACCTACTCATGTGTTGAGACCAAGATATTCCAATCCAACCACAAGAATCTTGATCTCTAGCCTTCCCCAAGTTGCTTTCCACTCAAATCATCTTTCCACCAAATCCAAATCTGTGTGAGAGAGAGAGAGAGAGTTCAGTGTTCAGGAGACTATCATTTGAAGCACAAGAGCAAGGAGTTCATCATCAACACGTCATCTATTACCTTTTGGAGAGTGGTGTCTCCTAGATTGGTTTAGGTGTCACTTGGGAGCCTCCGTCAAGATTGTGGAGTTGAACCAAGGAGTTTGTAAGGGCAAGGAGATCGCCTACTTCATGAAGATCTACCCTAGTGAGGCAAGTCCTTCGTGGGCGACGGCCATGGTGGGATAGATAAGGTTGCTTCTTCGTGGACCCTTCATGGGTGGATCCCTCCGTGGACTCGCGCAACTGTTACCCTTCGTGGGTTGAAATCTCCATCAACGTGGATGTACGATAGCACCACCTATCGGAACCACGGAAAAAATCTTCGTGTCTCCAATTGCGTTCGCACACTCGAATCTCATCCCTTTACTTTCTTGCAAATTGCATGCTTTACTTTCCACTACTCATATACTCTTGCCATGCTTGCTTGAAATGTATTGTGAATGTTCAAACTTGTGCTAAAACTCCACCTTAACTTGAAGAAATTAAAAATGCTACATTTCTTTGTTAAGGGTCTAATCACCCCCCTCTAGACACCTCTTCTCGATCCTTTCAATTGGTATCAGAGCTTTGGTCTCCATTACTTTGGTTTAATCACCATTGGAGGAAGATGGATGAGTCTACATTGGGGAGTCTTAGACGTAGTGTGCCTATACTTGATGGAGAGTTCTTTCATGAATGGAAAAATGAGATGCTTGAGATTTTCAATGAATATCATTTGAACAAGTACATTACTAGCCCTTGTGCACCCCTTGTTGATCCTTTTCATCCTACCCTTGATGAGTCTATTGACATGATCCGCAACCTTAGAATTGTCAATCTTATCACTAGAGGTTTGCCCAGAAACTTGACTGGTTGCTTGCCTACTCTTGATTGTGCCTACACTATATGGAGATTTCTTGAGGAATGATTTCCAAACTATTCCTTGCTAAATCTAGATGTGATTCTTCATAAGTCTAATGCCTTGAGTAAGATGAATTTCAATGATCCTAAGTTTGGTGATTGTCTATTTGAGCTTACTAATTAACCTCATGCGTGCCAAAGGAGATGTTGGAATCATTAGCAATATCATCTCCGAAGCCATTAGAATTCATAAAGATGAACATTGTGATGATCATTTATCTAATGAATCACTCTCTCTAGGAATTGATCAATCACAAGACGATGTTGAACATGGATACTATGATGAGGATGATGACAGTGACTTTGATCTCGATGAGTCGATGAGACACTTTGGTCTTATGACTAATCTTCACGGATACATGGTTGTAGGAAAGGAATGGGTTCTTGATAGTGGATGTACCGATCACATGACCGGAGACAAGGACATGTTTCGTGAGCTAGCTGAAAACGACATCCCTCGAAAGTATGTCACCTTTGGTGATAACTCAAATGGTAAGGCGGTTGGCCTTGGTAAGGTGGCCATCTCACATGATAGCTCCATACAAAATGTTATGCTCGTTGAATCTCTTGGCTATAATTTACTTTCCGTATCTAGACTTGCTGACTTTGGATTCAGTGTCCTATTTACAGAAGTAGATTGCCAAGTGTTTCGAAGAGATAATCACAATATGGTCTTTACCGGTACACGTAGAGGTGATCTTTACATTGTTGACTTCACTAAAAAGGCTCAACCTAGAACTTGCTTAATTGCTAAATCCTCTAAAGGCTGGTTGTGGCATAGAAGGTTAGGTCATGTGGGCATGCGAAATCTTGATAAGCTTATTAAAGGTGATCATATCCTTGGAGTAAAAGATATTATATTTGACAAGGATAGATTGTGCATTACTTGTCAAGAAGGAAAGTAGGTTGGAGGAAGCCACCCCGTGAAGAACATCATGACCACGAAAAGACCGCTTGAGCTACTTCATATGGATCTCTTTGGTCCCAAGGCCTATAAAAGTCTCGGTGGAAACTCATTTGGTCTAGTCATAGTCAATGATTTTTCAAGATTTACGTGGGTGTTCTTTCTTGATGATAAATTGCAGGTCCAAAAGATATTCAAGAACTGAGCTAGGAAGGCCCAAAATCAATTTGAAGTGAAGATCAAGAAGGTTCGCAGCGCCAACGGAACGGAGTTCAAGAATGCAAATGTGGATACCTTTCTTGACGAATAAGGGATTTCACACGAGTTCTCGGTTACGTACACGCCTCAACAAAATGGAGTTGTTGAGAGGAAGAACCGGACTCTTATTGAGATGGCGAGAACGATGCTTGATGAGTACAAGACGCCAAAACACATTTGGGCGGAAGCAGTTGAGACAGCTTGCCATGCAACAAATCGCTTGTATCTTCACAAGCTACTCAGCAAGACGACATACGAGCTTCTCACCGATAACAAACCCCAAGTTGGATACTTTCGAGTATTCGTCTCAAAGTGTTACATTCTTGATAAGCATTGTCGTTCTAAATTTGCTCCTAAATCTCATGAGGGTTTCCTACTTGGTTATGGCTCAAACTCTCACACTTACCGTGTCTACAACAATTTCACCCGAAAGGTTGAAGAGACGGTAGATGTGAAGTTTGATGAATCTAACGGCTCGCAAGTAGAGCAATTGCCAATTGATGTAGGAGACAAAGACCCTTCAAAAGCTATCCAAGACTTGTCTATTGGCAAGATTCGTCCAATGGAGGTGAAGGAGAGTACCTCGTCCGTCCAAGTGGAAGCTTCTACCTCACGACAAGGTGAACCAAGAGTTGACACGGAGGCATCCACAAGTGGGACACACCAAGATGAAGAAAACGAGTAAGTACACCAAGATGAACCTCAACAACCTCCCTCTCCACCTCAGCAAGAGAACGACAACGTCAACAATGAAGAGGGCCAAGAGGAAGAACAAGATGATGAAGAAGATGTTCCACCCGGACCCAAACAAAAGCTCTCATGAGTTCGAGCAAGAGTTTCATGAGACCATCCCGTCGAACAAATCTTCAATGATATCCAAACCGGGAGAATCACTCGCTCTAAAACTCATTTGCCTAATTTTTGTGAACATTATTCATTCATATCTAGCATTGAACCTATGAAGGTTGAAGAAGCATTGGAAGATCCGGATTGGATAAATGCCATGCATGAAGAGCTACACAACTTTGAGAGGAACCAAGTGTGGACATTGGTCGAGAAGCCCGACAACAACCACAACATCATTGCTAACAAATGGGTGTTTCGCAACAAGCAAGACAAAGATGGACAAGTCGTTCGCAACAAAGCACGTCTCGTCGCCCAAGGCTACACTCAAGTCGAAGGTATGGACTATGGTGAGACATATACCCCCGTTGCTAGACTTGAGTCTATCCGCATCTTACTTGCCTATGCTAATCACCATGATATCACCTTGTACCAAATGGACATTGAAAGTGCTTTTCTAAATGGAGAAATAGAGGAGGAAGTTTATGTTAAACAACCCCCCGGCTTTGTTAATCCTAAGAAACCCGACCATGTTTACAAACTTCACAAAGCTCTTTATGGTCTTAAACAAGCTCCTAGAGCGTGGTATAAATGCTTGACCAAGTTCCTTATTGAAGAAGGCTCTGAGATTGGAAAAATTGATTCTACTCTTTTTACTAAAAGGGTTAATGGAGAATTATTTGTGTGCCAAATTTATGTTGATGATATCATATTTGGTTTGACTAGCCCCAATTTTAGTGAAAAGTTTGGAAAGCTAATGTCGAAGAAGTTCGAGATGTCTATGATGTGTGAACTCAAGTTCTTTCCTGGTTTGCAAATCAAGAAAACTAAGGAGGGCACCCTTTGTTTCTCAAACAAAGTACACCAAGGACTTATTCAAGAAGTTCAACATGCAAGAAAGCAAAGGTATGAAAACACCCATGCCTACTAGTGGACATCTTGACTTGACTAAGGATGGCAAATCGGTTGACGAAAAGGTTTACCGCTCTATGATTGGTTCATTGCCATATCTATGTGCCTTCCGTCCCGATATTATGTTAAGTGTGTGCATGTGTGCACGATATCAACCAGCCCCCAAAGAATGTCATCTTAAGGCTGTGAAAAGGATAGTGAGATACTTAATTCATACACCAAATTTTGGCATTTGGTATCCTAAGAGGTCTTCTTTTGATCTTGTTGGCTACTCCAATTCGGACTATGCCGGTGACAAGGTTGATAGAAAGTCCACTTCGGGTACTTGTCAATTTCTTGGTAGATCTCTTGTGTCTTGGTCCTCCAAGAAACAAAACTTGGTATCCTTATCCACCGCAGAAGCGGAATACATTGCCGCCGGTTCATGTTGTGCTCAATTACTTTGGATGACCCAAACTCTTAAAGATTATGGGATCTATGTGAAACATGTTCCATTGCTTTGTGACAATGAAAGTGCTATTAAGATTGCTCACAATCCGGTGCAACATTCTCGAACTAAACATATTGAAGTTCGTCATCATTTCATTCGAGATCATGTTGCTAAAGGGGACATTGATCTTAAGCATGTTTGTACTGATAAGCAATTGGCGGATATATTCACCAAATCGCTTGATGATAAAGTATTTTGCCATTTGAGAGGAGAATTGAACATCATTGGTGCTTCAAACTTGGAGTAGATACTCCATTTGGATACATGCAAGGCATGAGCCTTTGACTAATCCTTGATATTTCTCTTATGATGATGATCATATGTCTTGGATATATATTTGCACCCTTGCATGCTATCTAACCCTTATAGGTACTTGGATGAGTCTAAATCTATGAGATTGCAAATCACTCACATCTTGAGCAATCTCTACATCACCAAGTCTATACAATATGGTGGTTAAGTCAAGGAAGCATGAAAACCTTTCAACATATCCTTTGACAATGTCTTTATATCAAATTTCATTTGGTATCAAATTCATGATTATCATTTTGGATACACAAGTGCTCTTCCTTGCAAAACTAACCCATGTAGGTAGATGAACTCAAACTAGAAGTGGTGCTCCCAACCTTTGATGAGCTACATCAACCTTGAGCATCCCACACAAGTTCAACTACATGATCAAGATCAACACCACCACCCAAGGTATGATATTCCATCTTAGAGAAGCCTTACCCCAAGTCATGGGTCAAAGCAGCTCAACAAGATGCGAATACATCAAAATGCTTAAACGAAAAATGGTAACCCCATTTTGAGCTTAAACGATGAGTGTGACTTACGATCAAGTGTTCTCACTTGACTCCTTAGTCAATGTACTCTAACATAGGTGAATTTGTCGCCGACCAATTCTAGATGAAGTTCTCTAGTGTTTCTCTGAGTTCTTGCATTTGTCTCTTGCATGTTTGTTCCCCTTCTTTTTTCAAAAAAAAAAGAAACTTCATCTAGATTTCTTTATTTTCTCTGTTATGTTCTGCATTCCTTGAATCCAATTCATTGCAAATCTTTCAGTTAATTCCTTGCAAATATTTGTGAGATCTTACTTGTCTAGTGAGCTAAGATGACAATTGTTCTCTCTCTGTGCTGAACTCGGACACACCGGTTTGTCGCTTTCGGTCAAACCGAACCATCTCGGTGCCACCGAAGAAAACAACTCGGCGTTACCGATTTCAATGCTGAGAAGACAATTTGCCATTTGCATCCTGCATATATGTTCCAGCTCCACTCGATGATTCTTTTCCTCTACCTGCATCAAATTTTATATGCTGCTTTGTTATGTGACTCAAGGACCTAACCCATTCGACTCACTTTCCAGAAGACCCTTCTTGGAAATTGATGTCAAAGGGGAAGAGAGATCACATCAAAGCTTTATCACATCAAAGGGAGAGATAGACCCCATATGCTTGGTATTCAAGAGGAGAGAAGTCACATGTCTTTAAGAGGGGAAAAGACATGTATATGTTATGATTGCTTTGTGCTGATTTTCTTGTTTTGCTCTGATTTTCTTTTCCCTACCTTCTCTCAGTATCACATATAAGATTCAGGGGGAGAAAGACATCTAAGGGAAGGAAATCTTTGAATTCTTTGCATATTTTTACCTTTGGGGACATATCTATATCAAATAGAGTACCTAGTACTCATTCTCTACATGTCATCCAAATCTTGGTACTCTGGTGGTTTGCTGTTCTTGCTCTGCTTAGTAGATGTTTCTATGTTATCTAACCTTTGTTTACTCAGGTTCATCTCTTGCAAAGCCAGCTCAAGACCACAAGGTAAGTATATGCATCACACTCATGTGCATGATGATCTCTTGCTGATGTACATATTGTTTGCAAGAAGGACTCATGAACATGAAGGTACATTTCCTATATTCACATCATTTGCTCCGTGCATATAGCCAAGATACATATGTAACTCATTGCTTGCTCACATGCTTATGCATTCACGTGCTCTTATATCTCATATTTACATGATTTCATACATGTAGGGGGAGCCTATGCGTGTTACATGACTTTCCAAAGCTTTACTTTCTAGTCTCTATATCCTTATCTAAAGCTTTGATGTATGTTGCCATCAATTACCAAAAAGGGGGATATTTAAAGCACAAGTGCTCCCTGGGTGATTTTGGTAATTAATGTCAACATATCTCTTGTTGGACTAATATTTTCACCTAGTATATTTCAGATGAGTTCAATAGTGGAGTGGCATGGACAAGAGGATGTGGAACCCTTCAAGATGATAAGGACAAAAGATTGGCAAAAGCTCAAAAGCTCAAGACTCTACATTTCATTTTAGTGATCCAAGATTACATTGAGTCCATAGGAAAAGCCAATACTATTAAAAGGGGATGAGGTCTTGCTTAATGGCTTGCTTGCTCAAAGTGCTTAGTGATATGCTCCAAAGCCCTCAACCAATTTCTCATTTCCACATATGTCCTAAATCTAAAGTCAAACTCGGCCCCACCGATTTGATCTATCCGGCGCCACCGAGTTCATTTGACATAGCCACTGCCAGAAACCCTAATCAGTTTGATCTCACTGATGGGATCTCGGTCTCACCGAGATGGGCTTGCAAACTCTCTGTTGCCTGTTGCAATTATTTCGGTCTCACTGAGATACACAATCGCTCCCACCGAGTTTGCTTGACCAACTCTCTGTTTTTCTTATTACCAAAATTGGTCTCACCGAGTTTGTGTAATTGTTCAAACCGAGTTGAGGTTTTACCCTAACCCTAGCACATCGGTCCCACCGAGTTGATCATACCGGTCCCACCGAAAAGCCTAACGTTCACATTTTGAACTGAATCGGTCTAACCGAGTTTCATGATTCGGTCCCAACGAGTTTGGTGAATTGTGTGTAACGGTTAGATTTTTTGTGGAGGCTATATATACCCCTCCACCCACTCTTCATTCAAGGAGAGAGCCATCAGAATGTGCTTACACTTCCAGCATTCATTTTCTGAGAGAGAACCACCTACTCACGTGTTGAGACCAAGATATTCCAATCCAACCACAAGAATCTTGATCTCTAGCCTTCCCCAAGTTGCTTTCCACTCAAATCATCTTTCCACCAAATCCAAATCTGTGAGAGAGAGTTGAGTGTTGGGGAGAGTATCATTTGAAGCACAAGAGCAAGGAGTTCATCATCAACACACCATCTATTACCTTTTGGAGAGTGGTGTCTCCTAGATTGGTTAGGTGTCACTTGGGAGCCTCCGTCAAGATTGTGGAGTTGAACCAAAGAGTTTGTAAGGGCAAGGAGATCGCCTACTTCGTGAAGATCTACCCTAGTGAGGCAAGTCCTTCGTGGGCGACGACCATGGTGGGATAAACAAGGTTGCTTCTTTGTGGACCCTTCGTGGGTGGAACCCTCCGTGGACTCGCGCAACCGTTACCCTTCGTGGGTTGAAGTTTCCATCAACGTGGATGTATGATAGCACCACCTATCGGAACCACAGAAAAAATCTTCATGTCTCCAATTGCGATTGCACACTCCAATCCCATCCCTTTACTTTTTTGCAAATTGCATGCTTTACTTTCCGTTGCTCATATACTCTTGCCATGCTTGCTTGAAATGTATTGTGAATGTTTAAACTTGTGCTAAAACTCCACCTTAACTTGAAGAAATTAAAAATTGCTACTTTTCTTTGTTAAGGGTCTAACCACTCCCCCTCTAGACACCTCTTCTCGATCCTTTCAGAATACGATCAGTGAGCTGACTGAGGAGGCGAGCCGTACATGCCATCAGGATGATGTCGTCGATGTAGAGGAGCAGATATGCAGTGTCGGAGCCCTGGTGGTAGACAAACTACGAAGCGTCCGAGCGGGTGGAGTGAAACCCGAGCTGGTGCAGAAACACCGCGATGCGCTGGTACGAAGTGCGAGGAGCCTTCTTGAGTCCATACAAGGACCGCAAGAGCAGACACACATGGTTGGGATGTGCCGGATCATCGAACCCCGTGGTCTGCTGGCAGAACACCTGCTCCTCGAGGTGGCCATGAAGTAAGGCGTTGGAGACATCCATCTGGTGCACCGGCCAGGCACGGAGACCGCAAGGTGTAGAACCGTGCGGATCGTCTCGGGCTTAACAACCGGAGTGAAGGTGTCGGTGAAGTCGATGCTAGCATGTTGCCGGAAGCCACGAACAACCCAGCATGCTTTATAGAGGTCAAGGGTACCATCGGGACGGAGCTTGTGTTTGAAGGCCCACTTCCCAGTAATCACATTGGCATGCCGGGGACAGGGAACAAGCTGCCACGTATGGTTGCGTAGCAAGGCATCAAACTCCTCTTGCATCGCAGCCATCCAGAGCGGGTCACAAAGAGCATCTCGAACGGAGGATGGCAAGGGCGATGGCGTAGAGGTGGATGCCTGTGGACGTACGTGTCCGAAGCATATCGCGAGCTCAGGCGGAAAACGCCTGTACGGGCGCGAGTAACCAGACCGATCGTGGGCGGTGAGCCCGCAGCCACCGGTGAAGGGGCGCCAGGAGGCTCCGAGGCCACGACTGAGGGCGGCGCCGCGGGAGCCGTGTCCGCGGTCAGGGCCGACCCGCCGGGCGACGGCGGCGATGGAGCGGCGGAGGCCATCTCGGACATCGGGTCGACAAGGGAGGCCGCAGGGGCCGCCGCATTGGAGGGCGGCCGTGAGGCGGACGCCGAGCCATAGGAAGGCGTCGAGGCAGACGCCGAGCCAGATTGCGGCATCGAGGCAGGGGCCCGCGGGGCTGGGAAGCCCGGCGCTGGACCTGGAGACGGCTGTAGGCGATGGGTGACGCGCCTCAAAGCCAGGGGGTTGGCCGAGGGCGGCACGCGAGCACCCCTAGCGAGACGCCGATGGTCCCACACCGTCAGCGACTAGGGATGGAGCCAGGGTTACGTGCTGAAACGGAAACACATGCGCATAAAAGTAAACGTGCCGGGAGGTGAACACGCGGTGGGATATGGGATCATAGCACTGATGGCCCTTGGAGTTGGAAGGGTAGCCGATGAAGATGCATGCAACAGAACGTGGTGCAAGTTTATGAGGAGAAGTGTCGGCGGTGCTAGGATAACATAAACACCCAAAGATATGTAGACCATCATAAGAGGGTGGTGTACCAAAGAGGAGATGGTGAGGTGTGTAGTTTCACCGAGGGCGACATGGCCGGAGGTTAAGAAGGAGCGATGCGGTAGCAAGTGCGTCCGGCCAGAAGCGAGGCGACATGTTGGCATGAAATAGGAGTGTGCGAACGCAGTCATTCAGAGTGCGAAGGACGCATTTGGCTCGACCGTTTTGCTGTGAAGTATACGGGCAATGAGACAAAAAATTGTGCCATGGTGCGACAGAAAAATGCGGAAGGCAAGATTGCCAAACTCTTTTCCATTGTCAGTCTGAAGAGCAAGAATGGGATGCCCAAACTGCGTGCTGACATAGGAGTAAAAATCCGTCAGGGTGGAAAGTGCATCCTACTTTCGTCACAAAGGAAAAGTCGACACATAATGAGAGTAGTCATCAAGGATAACCAGATAATATAAATAGCCCGAATTACTAGGAACCGGAGAGGTCCACACATCACTCTGAAACAACTGAAAAGGAAAAGAAGCAATGGTGGTGGAGTTATTAAACGGAAGATGAACGTGTTTGCCAACACGACAAGAATGACATGTATGATCCTCTATCTTATTACAACTGAAACTGAGACTCCTAGGAATATGACAAAGAGTGACGGGGTTGGGATGACCCAGACGAGCGTGCCAGAGATCAACGCCAGCGGAGAGAGCAACCGGTGCGGTGGTGGTGGGGGAGGGCAGATGCACTGGATAGAGCTCGTCGGGGCTGTCACATCGGTGAAGTACCATCCTGGTTCGAGCGTCCTTGACACAAAAACCAAGCTCATCAAATTCAATAGTAACATGATTTTCACGGGTGAAACAACGAACGGAAATAAGATTCTTAATAAGATGAGGTGACACAAGTATGTTAGACAAAGATAAAGGCATGTAATTAGAAGGAAATGAAGTGTGCCCGACGTGTGTAATGGGGAGGGTGGAACCGTCACCGACAATGATGTGGTGGACGGTGGTGACGGGAGAGAAAGAGGCGAGATTACTAGGATGAGAAAACATGTGAGCAGTGGCCCCGATGTCCATGTACCAATCACCGCCTCCAGTGTAGTTGTTCGGCGTAGGGGCGGTGTTCAGTGCGGCGAGTAACGCCGGGTCCCAAGGCACTGGTGGCAGTGCCGGCGGAGGTGACGGAGACGCCATCGGGTAGCCGTAGCCACCACTCAGTTGCGGTGGCAGATATCCTCCATAGGGCTGTGGAGCCGCGTAGTAAGCCTGATGCGCCGGGGGACGCGGCATCGGAAGAGTCGGGGCCGGCGCCCGTGGGACCGGCATGGTGTACGCATGGACAACTCCGGTCCACGGGTTGTACCCGCCGACCCATGGGGAGGCGCCTGCGGGTGCTGCTGCTGATGACGAGGAGGCCCCGTGGCCTGCTCCGACTACTGCTGGCCGCCGCGCCGGCCTCCCCGACGCCGATTGGCGGGTGGCGCGGGAGGGGCGGGTGCGCCGTAGGGAGTGCTACGTCTTGAGCTTGCGTTGGTTTTCCTCGAAGAGGAGAGGGTGATGCAGCAAGTGTAGCGTAAGTATTTCCCTCAGATATGAGAACCAAGGTATCAATCCAAAGAGGAGGCTCCTCAAAAGTCCCATGCACCTACACAAACAAACCGAGAACTCATGACCAACGCAATAAAGGGCTGTAAATCCCTTCACGGCCACTTCAAGTAAAGTGAGATCTAATAAAGATAGTATGATAAGATAAATATATTTTGGTATTTTATAATATAGATGCAAATAAAAGTAGATTGGGAGCAAATATGATAAGAGATAGACCCGGGGGCCATAGGTTTCACTAGTGGCTTCTCTCAAGATAGCATAAGTATTACGGTGGGTGAACAAATTACTGTCGAGCAATTGATAGAAAAGCATAGTTATGAGATTATCTAGGCATGATCATGTATATAGGCATCACGTCCATAACAAGTAGACCGACTCTGCCTGCATCTACTACTATTACTCAACACATCGACCGCTATCCAAAGCATGCATCTAGAGTATTAAGTTCATAAGAACAGAGTAACGCATTAAGCAAGATGACATGATGTAGAGGGATAAACTCATGCAATATGATATAAACCCCATCTTGTTATCCTCGATGGCAACAATACAATACGTGCCTTGCAACCCTTTCACATCCGGGTAAGGACACCGCAAGATTGAACCCAAAGCTAAGCACTTCTCCCATGGCAAGAAAGACCAATCTAGTAGGCCAAACCAAACTGATAATTCAAGAGACTTGCAAAGATAACTTAATCATACATAAAAGAATTCGAGAAGATTCAAATATTATTCATAGATAAACTTGATCATAAACCCACAATTCATCGGATCTTGACAAACACACCGCAAAAAAGAGTTTACATCGAATAGATCTCCACAAGAGAGGGGAGAACATTGTATTGAGATCCAAAAGAGAGAAGAAGCCATCTAGCTAATAACTATGGACCCGTGAGGTCTGTGGTAAACTACTCACAACTCATCGAAGGGGCAAGGATGTTGATGTAGAGGCCCTCCGTGGTTGATTCCCTCCCAGTGAGTGTCGTGAAGGCTCCAAGATGAGATCTCGCGGATCTGTAAGGTTCTGGCGGTGGAAATTGTGTTTCGTGGTGCCCCTGGATGTTTTCGGGTGCGTGAGGTATATATAGGAGGAAGAAATGCGTCGGTGGCAGCCCAAGGGGCCCACGAGACAGGCGCCCTATAGGGGGCGCCCTCCTATCTCGTGGAGGCCTCATTGCTTCTTGACTTGCACTCCAAGTCCTCTGGATCACGTTTGTTCCAAAAATCACGCTCCGAAGGTTTCATTCCGCTTTGGACTCCGCTTGATATTCCTTTTCTTCAAATACTGAAATAGGCAAAAAAACAGCAATATGGGCTGGGCCTCCGGTTAGTAGGTTAGTCCCAAAAATGATATAAATGTGTAAAATAAAGCCCATAAACATCCAAAAGGGTAATATAATAGCATGGAACAATAAAAATTATAGATACGTTGGAGACGATCAAGCATCCCCAAGCTTAATTCCTGCTCGTTCTCGAGTAGGTAAATGATAAAAAGAGAATTTTTATGTGGAATGCTACCTAGCATAATTCATAATGTAATTTTCTTTATTGTGGCATGAATGTTCAGATCCAAATGAATACAAAATAAAAGTTCATATTGATAAAATAAATAGTAATACTTCAAGCATACTAATCAAATTAATCATGTCTTCTCAAAATAATATGGCAAAAGAAAGTGCATCCCTACAAAATCATATAGTTAAGGCTATGCTTCATTTTCGTCACACAAAGATGTTCCCAACTTCTATACCCCAGATGACAAGCCAAGCAATTGTTTCATACTTAAATAATCTCAAAGTTTTTCAACCTTCACGCAATACATGAGCGTGAGCCATGGATATAGCACTATGGGTGGAATAGAATATGATGATGGGGATTGTGTGGAGAAGACAAAAGGAGAAAGTCTCACATTGACGAGGAAAATCAACGGGCTATGGAGATGCCCATCAATTGATGTCAACATGAGGAGTAGGGATTGCCATGCAACGGATGCACTAGAGCTATAAATAAATGCTCAACAAAAGAAAACTAGTGGGTATGCATCCAACTTGCTTGCTCACGAAGACCTGGGGCATTTGAGGAAGCCCATCGAGAATATACAAGCCAAGTTCTATAATGAAAAATTCCCACTAGTATGAAAAAGACAACTTATGAGACTCATTATATGAAAAACATGGTGCTACTTTGAAGCACAATATATGAGACTCACTACATGAAGAATAAGGTGCTACTTTGAAGCACAAGTGTGGAAAAAGAGATAGTAGCATTGCCCTTTTTATTTTTTTTTTATTTTTTTTTGGGCCTTTCTTTTTTTTTGGCCTTTCTCTTTTTTTTTGGGCAATGCTCTAATAATGATGATCATCACACTTCTATTGATTACAACATAAGGATTACAACTCGAAACTAGAACAAGTTATGACTCTATATGAATGCCTCCGTGTGTACCGGATGGTGCAATGAATCAAGAGTGACATGTATGAAAAATAAGGCATGGTGGCTTTGCCACAAATACAATGTCAACTACATGATCATGCAATGGCAATATGACAAAAGTAAAGTATGTCATGATGATGATGAACAGAACGGTGGAAAGTTGCATGGTAATATATCTCGGAATGGCTATGGAAATGCCATAATATGTAGGTATGGTGGATGTTTTGAGGAAGATATAGGGAGGTTTATGTGTCATAGAGCGTATCGTATCACGGGGTTTGGATGCACCGAAGTTTGCACCAACTCTCAAGGTGAGAAAGGGCAATGCACGGTAATCAAGTGGCTAGCAAAGGCGGAAAAGTAAAAGTGCGATAATCTATGGACTCAACATTAGTCAAAAGAACTCATATACTTATTGCAAAAATTTAGAAGTCATAAAAATCAAGTACTACGCGCATGCTCCTAGGGGATAGATTGGTAGGAAAAGACCATCGCCGTCCCCGACCGCCACTCATAAGGATGCACAAGCCGTACACTTCATGTTTCAAATTTGTTACACAACTTTAACCATACGTGCATGCTACGGACTTGCTAACTTCAACACAAGCATTCTTTAAATTCATAATCACCCAACTAGCATGACTTTAATATCACTACCTCCATATCTCAAAACAATTATCAAGTATCAAATTGATCATAGCATCCAATTCACTTCCTATGATAGTTTTTACTATACCCAACTTGGATGCCTACCATTCTAGGACCAATTTTATAACAATAGCAAATACCGTGCTATTCTAAAATACTCTCAAAATAATATAAGTGAAGCATGAGAGACTAGCAATTTCTTCAAAATTAAGACACCACCGTGCTCTAAAAGATATAAGTGAAGCACTAGAGCAAAAACTATCAAGCTCAAAAGATATAAGTGAAGCACATAGAGTATTCTAGCAAATTCTAATCAAATAGGCTTCTCCCAAAAGGTGTGTAAAGCAAGGATAATTGTGGTAAACTAAAAAGCAAAGACTAATATAATACATGACGCTCCAAGCAAAACACTTATCATGTGGTGAATAAAAATATAGCTCCAAGTAAAGTTACCAATGAACGAAGATTTAAAGAGGGGATGCCTTCCCGGGGCATCCCCAAGCTTAGGCTTTTGGCTATTCTTGAATATATTGGGGTGCCATGGGCATCCCCAAGCTTAGGCTCTTGCCACCCTTTATTCCATAGTCCATAAAAGCTTTACCCAAAGCTTTAAAACTTCACAACACAAAACTCAACAAGAAATCTTATAAGCTCCGTTAGTGAAAGAAAACAAAACCACCACATAAGGTACTGCAATGAACTCATTCTTTATTTAATTTGGTGTTAAACCTACTGTATTCCAACTTATCTATGGATTATAAACTATTTTATTGGCCATAGATTCATCAAAATAAGCAAACAACACACGAAAAACAGAATCTGTCAAAAACAGAACAGTCTCTAGTAATCTGTAACTAACGCAAACTTCTGGAACTCAAAAAATTCAGCCAAAACAGGAAGACCTAGGCAATTTGTTTATTGATCAGCAGCAATTGGAATCACTATTTTATCAAGTTCTGGTGATATTTTAACAATTTTCGTGAGCCGAAAGTTTCTGGAAATTACAGCAAGATCAAATAACTATCATCCAAGAAGATCCTATAGGTTTAACTTGGCACAAACACTAATTAAAACATAAAACCACATCTAAACAGAAGGTAGATGGATTATTTATTCATAAACAGAAACAAAAACAAAAAACACAAAGAAAATTGGGTTGCCTCCCAACTAGCGCTATCGTTTAACGCCCCTAGCTAGGCATAAAAGTAAAGATAGATCTAAGTGGTGACGTAATAATAAGATAGATCTTGAAAGCTCATTTCATATTCTCTATGTTCGGCAGCAAGTTTCCTTTGAGGCAAGCAAAAGTAATCAAAATGGCTAAATTTAGTGGGACAAATATCCCCAAGATCAATCACAGGAGGAACGGGTTCCTCCTTTGGCCCTTCATAGTGCACAACTATTTCATCACTAAAAGCATTCTTTTGGCAAAATCTTGTAAGCCTATACTCAAGAGAGTATCCTAGCTCATTGTTTCGAAGGGCAAAATCATTATTAAGCTCGTTAATGCAATCAACCAAGACATTAGTAGGAACCTTTTTCTAAGGTTTTCATTAAAAGCGACATAGTCGGAAGATTGAAAACGTCTAATTTCCTCTTGATCATAGAGGATCGCTTCTATGGGAGGACGACCGGCGTCCACCCTATAGTGCGCAAAGATTTCTTTGGCCTCTCTTATGATAAATCTAAACTCATGAGCCAAAAGATAGTAACAAGGCTTAATGTAAGAGTGCTCAATATTAGAGAATTCTAGGAAAATTCTTTGTATGCAAGGATGCATATGCATAAATTGTCTTTCAAGTTCAACTACAAGCATAGCGATAGCATCCGCAAGACTACTAGTTCTATGAAGAATAGAACAACCCATGGAAGGTAAAGCACCGGCACAAGTAAAGAAATCTTGAATAACAACTTTGCCAATGATATTACCACTACCGATTCGAAACTTTTTAGTATGCAAGATAGGGGGTTCATCGGCCGGAGCCTCGGGATTTTCTGTGATATCATTATTGTCCATATCGACGATAATCTCCCCAATTTCAGACATAGCGGCAAAGAGCGAGCGAAAAAGAGAGGAGGAGACTGGGAAAGAGAGTGCGAATAAAATGGCAAGGGTGAAGTGGGGGAGAGGAAAATGAGAGGCAAATGGCAAATAATGTAATCATGAGGAGATGGGTACTTGGTATGTCTTGACTTGAGCGAAGACCTCCCAAGAACGGCGCCGGAAATCATTCTTGCTACGTCTTGAGCTTGCGTTGGTTTTCCTCGAAGAGGAGAGGGTGATGCAGCAAGTGTAGCGTAAGTATTTCCCTCAGTTTTGAGAACCAAGGTATCAATCCAAAGAGGAGGCTCCTCAAAAGTCCCACGCACCTACACAAACAAACCGAGAACTCGCAACCAACGCAATAAAGGGGTTGTCAATCCCTTCACGGCCACTTCATGAAAGTGAGATCTAATAAAGATAGTATGATAAGATAAATATATTTTTGGTATTTTATAATATAGATGCAAAAAAGTAAAGATGCAAATAAAAGTAGATTGGGAGAAAATATGATAAGAGATAGACCCGGGGGCCATAGGTTTCACTAGTGGCTTCTCTCAAGATAGCATAAGTATTACTGTGGGTTAACAAATTACTGTCGAGCAATTGATAGAAAAGCGCATAGTTATGAGATTATCTAGGCATGATCATGTATATAGGCATCACGTCCATAACAAGTAGACCGACTCCCTGCATCTACTACTATTACTCAACACATCGACCGCTATCCAAAGATGCATCTAGAGTATTAAGTTCATAAGAACAGAGTAACGCATTAAGCAAGATGACATGATGTAGAGGATAAACTCATGCAATATGATATAAACCCCATCTTGTTATCCTCGATGGCAACAATACAATACGTGCCTTGCAACCCTTTACATCACCGGGTAAGGACACCGCAAGATTGAACCCAAAGCTAAGCACTTCTCCCATGGCAAGAAAGACCAATCTAGTAGGCCAAACCAAACTGATAATTCAAGAGACTTGCAAAGATAACTTAATCATACATAAAAGAATTCAGAGAAGATTCAAATATTATTCATAGATAAACTTGATCATAAACCCACAATTCATCGGATCTCGACAAACACACCACAAAAAGAGTTTACATCGAATAGATCTCCACAAGAGAGGGGAGAACAGTGTATTGAGATCCAAAAAGAGAAGAAGCCATCTAGCTAATAACTATGGACCCGTGAGGGTCTGTGGTAAACTACTCACAACTCATCGGAGGGGCAAGGATGTTGATGTAGAGGCCCTCCGTGGTTGATTCCCTCCTCAGAAAGTGTCGTGAAGGCTCCAAGATGAGATCTCATGGATCTGTAAGGTTACGGCGGTGGAAATTGTGTTTCGTGGTGCCCTGGATGTTTTCGGGCACGTAGGTATATATAGGAGGAGGAAGTATGCGGTGGCAGCCGAGGGGCCCACGAGGGGGCGCGCTTATAGGGGGCGCCCTATCTCGTGGAGGCCTCGGCTGCTTCTTGACTTGCACTCCAAGTCCTCTGGATCACGTTTGTTCCAAAAATCACGCTCCCGAAGGTTTCATTCCGTTTGGACTCCGTTTGATATTCCTTTTCTTCGAAATACTGAAATTGGCAAAAAAAACAGCAATATGGGCTGAGCCTCCGGTTAGTAGGTTAGTCCCAAAAATGATATAAATGTGTAAAATAAAGCCCATAAACATCCAAAAGGGGTAATATAATAGCATGGAACAATCAAAAATTATAGATACGTTGGAGACGTATCAGGGAGGCGGCGGCAGGTGATAACCCACAAGTATAGGGGTCAGTTGTCGCCTCTTTCAATAATTAAGAGTGTCGAACCCAATGAGGAGCTAAAGGTAGAACAAATATTCCCTCAAGTCCTATCGACCACCGATACAACTCTACCCGCGCTTTAGTTCGCTTTACCTAGAACAAGTATGAAACTAGAAGTACTTTGAAGGTGTTGAGGATAGGTTTGCAAGATAATAAAGAGCACGTATATAAAAACTAGGGGATGTTTAGATAAAGAAACAAGTTAGTTTTAGTAGAGAGCTTTTTGTCATAAGAAAGTTATTTATCCCTAGGCAATCGATAACTAGATCGGTAATCATTATTGTAATTTTATATGAGGGAGAGGCATAAGCTAACATACTTTCTCTCCTTGGATCATATGCACTTATGCTTGGAACTCTAGCAAACATCCGTAACTACTAAAGATCATTAACGTAAATCCCAACCATAGCATTAAAGTATCAAGTCCTCTTTACTCCCATATGCAAATAACCTACTTACACAGGTTTAAGCTTCTGTCACTAGCAACCCACCATAAGCAAATCATGAACATATTGCAAACCCTATAGCGGGGATCCCTCACGCTTGCGCGACAAGGAAAGCACCATAGGACAGCACCAATAATAAAACATACAACTCAAACCAATCATGACCATCAATCAACCCATAGGACAAAACGGATCTACTCAAACATCATAGGATAGCCATACATCATTGGAAAATAATATATAGCGTTGAGCACCATGTTTAAGTAGAGATTACAGCGGGAAGAAGAGGTGTTACACCGCTGCATAGAGGGGGAGAGAGTTGGTGATGACGACGGCGAAGTTGTTGGTGTAGATCGCCGTCACGATGATGGCCCCGGCGGCGTTCCGGCGCCACCAGAAGAGAGGGGGAGAGAGCCCCCTCCTCCTTATTCTTCTTCCTTGACCTTCCCGCTAGATGGGAGAAGGGTTTCCCCTCTGGTCCATGGCCTCCATGGCGGCGGAGGGGCGGGAGCCCCTCTGAGATTAGATCTCTCTCTCTCTCTCTCTCTCTCTCTCTCTATCTATCTATCTATCTATCTATCTATCCATCTCTCTCTATTTCCTACTGTTTCTGCGTTCTCTAATTCTGGCCTTTCACCGTTTCTTAAATTTCCGGAGATCCGTAATTCTGATTGGGCTGAAATTTTAACACGGTTTTTGTCTGAATATTAGCTTTCTTGCAGCCGAAGAAGGGCACCAATTGCCTTACGGGGTGGCCATAAGGGCCCAGGGCGCGCCCTACCCCTGGGGCGCACCCCCTGCCTTGCCGCCGCCTCGGGCATCGTCTCGCGTTGATTCCACTTCCCAAAATTCACATATATTCCAAAAAAATCTTCGTAAGTTTTTATCGCGTTTGGACTCCGTTTGATACGGATTTTCTGTGAAACAAAAAACATGCAACAAACAGGAACTGGCACTAGGCACTGGATCAATATGTTAGTACAAGAAAATCATATAAATTGTTGCCAAAAGTATGTAAAAGTTGTAGAATATTGGCATGGAACAATAAAAAATTAGAGATATGACGGAGACGTATTAGCAGGGGTGGCAACGTTGGTTGTTGTTGCTGGTAGGGTGCCGAGTGCCACGGCTATGGAGGGGTGGCGGGGGTGGCGGGTGGTGGTGGAGGGCTGCCGCGAGTGGTGCCGGCAGTGAGTGTCGGTGTCAAAACTGGCAGATATCGGGTAGGGGGTCCCGAACTGTGCGTCTAAGGTGGATGGTAACAGGAGGCAAGGGACACGATGTTTACCCAGGTTCGGGCCCTCTCGATGGAGGTAAAACCCTACTTCCTTCTTGATTAATATTGAAGATATGGGTAGTACAAGAGTAGATCTACCACGAGATCGTAGAGGCTAAACCCTAGAGGCTAGCCTATGGTATGATTGTTGTATATGATCTATCGACTAGCCTGGCCTCAGTTTATATAATGCACCAAAGGCCTAGGATAACAAGAGTCCTAGCCGAATCGCCCGGTGGAGGAGTCCTTGTCTTGATCACCAAGTCTTGTGGAATCTTCCTTGTATGCGGCAGCCGTCCGAGCTGGCCCATGAGTATACGGCCATGAGGGTCCTCGGCCCAATCTAACAGATCAGGAGATGACATGGTGAGTTCCCCCTAGTCCAGGACACCGTCAGTAGCCCCCTGAACTAGTCTTCAAGTTAGGGATGCTCATCGATTCTTCCGAACTGTTCTTCATCTTCGGTCGTCGGTCTTGAAAACTGGTTCAACAAATCTTCTCATCTTCGATCTTGAGGATCGCCGAAGTGCATCCGAAGAGTTTATACGTTGGGCATCCGAGGAGCCCCTTTAAGTTTCCGGCCTTTATCAATGCCTTGTTATTTTTATGCCATACCTCGGGTTTGAAGTTGTTCCCGGGAGGCAGTGTCCTCTAGCGTCCGAGCTCCAACGCCGGACTGCATTCGGGGTATCTTTTGCAGCCGAGCACCAATGTTGAATTGCTTCCTGGCTCCAACGCCGAAATATATCCGAGCTCCAACGCCGGACTGTGTCCAAGCTCCAACGTCGGACTATATCCAAGATGTCATAGATCATCTTGGTTCAAAAAAGTTGAAGGAGTTTAGCCGAACTTAATGCCGGAAATGCCCTCTAAGGAGCTAGCCGCTGGCACCCGAGCTTTAGGCCAGACTGCCTCCGAGGTGGTGCACCACCCCGACCACGGGCTGATTAATTGTGAATATTTTTAACCGGTGCAGTTTATCCTCTGCCGAGATATATAGCCAGTATCCCTCAAGGTGTCTATCAGTCTAAAACCCGAGATGCACCTGAAGGAAAGCATAAAACCGCTGTTCCCAGTAGCCCCTGAGACTCCGGTCGATGCGCGAAATCGGCCTGAGGATCAACTCCTAGCTCGGCAGGATATATAGGAAAAAAACGCAGTGTAATATATTAGAGATAATAGTGATCGACGAACGGGCCCCTGAGAGAGGGTCGTGAGAAGTCGCCGCAATATACTAGCTTGACGCCGGATAGGTCCATATGGTACCTATTATTGCCTGAAGACATGTATGTGCATAGTTCGGTCAAGCCGAACATTGAGCACTTTGAATTCTCTGCATTGAATAAGCAATGCAGTAGCCCCCGAGACACTGGTCGGGTGGCAACACCAGATCAGGGGATCGATGTGCCCCTTTAATATTTATAAACAATGAGCACGAAGCCCAAGAGCCCCGAGCCTTAATGTGGGCACGGGTGGCCGAATTAAGGATCGATATCCAGAGTAAAATCACAGATGATGTGTAATGATTCTATGTATCCAAGTACTTTACATCATTATTTTGACTCCATTGAGACCGTTTATCAGTTGAAAGTGGCCCATCGTCGGCCTCTACCCCTTGGTAGATACTACGCAGGGTGTTTCCGCAATAACAAAACAATCCTTAGCCGACATCTCGGTGCCCGAAGGCGGTTGTGTTAGTGGAAACGAGGCAATCAGATATGCGGGCTTTATAACTTTCGCGTAGTCATGGGAGCTTTAAACTGGGGAAGCTAGCTATTAGCCCCCGGTTAGTGTTCGTCGACATCCGAGGTAAAGCCGTAAACACTTCAGCCAATGTTATGAACGGCTCGTCATTTAACATAGTCATCGGATCGCTGACCAGTTTACGCCTATTGTGACAGTCAGTTTTCAGCTTTCTCCACTGAGGTGCTTGACCATGCGAACTGGAAGCACAATCGTAGTGGTTCTCCCTTTGGACACCTAGCCGAACAAAGCGGAACGTAGGCGGCAAGCACAGGAGCCGGGCAACCCAACTATTGACCGAAGACACAATTTGAAACCGATGCAAATATAGCAATATCCGAGAATGTTTTTGCCGAATCCCTATAGGTGTCCGGTGTTGCACTGCGAGACTAATGCTGGAAACGCACAAATCGTTTGAAAGTGCCATAGGCTTGAAAAATCAAAAAACTTCAGTAAAAACTGAACGTCCGAACTAGATCAAGTGTTCGGTGCCAAATCGAAAATTGAACTTTTAAAAAAAGCGCTTCTGTCGTGCTTTAACATGACACATCCTATCTCAAGACTTCAAGCGGGTCAGCTTACGGCTTCAACCTCCTATCCCGAAGGCGGAGTATTTCTCATTAGGTCAGCTTAGCAAACTAAACTTTAGCGGATTTAGAGAGAAGCAAGGCTATCCGGCTATTGACCACACACTTGCATCGAGAAAGGAGTGATAGAGAAAAGACTTTGCAATGACCAAGAAGAAAAACAGCTCATACTAATTTAAGAGCCCCCACGTGACTTGGGTAAAAGAATTTTATGTATAATGATTGGATGTACCGAAGTACTTATAGCATATCTATGTTCACACGAACTTTAAACGCGTCTTAACCGACCGTCGGCTTCTCTCTCTTCGGTCAAGGACCGAAAAGTGTTATGTACTCCACCTGTCGAGAATATCAACAGTGTTTCCGATAACCAGGCAATTAGACCATAAGGTTGTAACAGACAAAGCGCGCTCAGGGAACTTATGCTATATTACTAACAAAGTGTAAGAAGCATCTTCGAAGAAAATAGTACCCCCACCGATACCTTTCTTCGGTGCTCATTGTTACTATGAGACTTGTGCAATAGATTTTTGTACTCATGAGTTCCGTTGTGTGCCGACCATAATTGAAAACAATAAGGGCGCTTAGCTTCGGCTTCACCCAGTTTGAGGTCCGCTCGGATGACCCAATCGTGACAATCGCAGAGGTGCTCCTTTACTCCCTAGCCGAACAATCGGGAACGTAGGGGTAAACACAGGAGCGAGGCAACCCAGCTATGTAATCGCTTAAGTCAACATGGTGCATATTGTGGCGTAATACACGAACAAGGAACGAAGCCGTACAAGTATACTCATATGCAAGAGGAAAGGCTTCATAAAGGAAGCCCCCAAGTAAACGGGGTATTTGTGTGTCACAAACAAAGTTTGGACGAGGAAATTTTTTTACAAGCAACTTTTTTTCAAAAAAGTATAATGCTTGGTCGAATCGAACACAAGTTAAAAATTTAAAACTTTGAGCATGAAGGCAACTTAGCTGGTTAATGTGTTCGGTATTGATGGCGCGGTCCGAGCTTGATGCGGGACAAGGTTCCATCCCCCGAGCCGGTCCCGAGGTGGCGGAGCAATGAGCTCGGCACTCCGAAGTAGTGACATAGCACGGTCAACGCAGGCCGGCAGAGTGATGCCGAAGTCCCCGGCATGGGGTAATGAAGTGTTGACGAAGCCCCCCGTCTAGCCGAGGTGACGCCAAAGGATACAGTCCGGCTGGATCATTTTCCTGTGCACAAAAAATAGTGTAAACCGGGGATAATAATAATAGAGAAAAATCGTTGCATAATAAATAATTTATGCAAAGTGAGTAATAAAAGAAATATGGCCTGGCATCGAGGCCAACGTCGATGCAGTGCATCGGCATGACGCAGTGAAGGCGTGACAAAGCCTGAATTTGCAGGGCGGTCCGGGTTCCAAATAGGGCGTTCGCCGAACTATGTGCGGAAACTGAACGAACCACCACGCGACCGTCGTTAATGTAGCCGCCATTTGATAGACCTGTATACAGGCGATGGAACAAACCGGAGTAACGATTCTTTTAAAAAAATAAAATTAACAAGCAAAAATTGCTAGGATTAATAGCATCTGGTTTATTTGTTGTAGCAATCCGAAGAAAGGTGATTCCCAAAATTGGGGCTCGATCCGCACACCCATTGCCTGATGGGCGATAAAGCGACGACATGGCTATGCTGGCAAAGGTTGTCTCGGCGAGGCAAAGCCCTCGGTCCAGCTAACGTGACGGAGCTGGTCGGCTAGAGACGCCGAAGTCTCCGGAGTAGGTTGATGAAGAGATGGCGAAGCCCCCGGTCCAGCCGAGATGTCAAAGCCTCGATGTCAGCCGATGAGTCGAAGTAGGTCGGCGTGATGGACACCGGCTTGAAGGAGCAACAGTGCGGCCCTGCCGATGCAGGTCGTGACGTAGTCAATGCCGGCTTGATGAAGTGACCGTGCGGCGATGCCGGTGCGCCCGCTCCGTGTAATCCGTGGGGCGGCAATGTCGGTGATGATTTATCCTTTGCGATGCCGAACACTTGTTCGGCTTGCCGAGATGATGATCCAAAGAAGTTGAGCTCGGCTCAACAAAGTGACGACATGTCTAGCGCAGGTCGGCGGCCGTGGAGCAATATTGCCGGACTGGTTTGACACCAGCGTGATGTTGAAGATCATGTTCAAATGATTTTAAAGTTAGTGGGATGTGTTCGGGAACAAAACACAATACCCCATACAAAACTTTCTTCAAAAAGGATGTCCAAAATCCCGTTCATAAAAAAGACGAACTTGGGTCGGATTCGTTTTCGCGCAGAAAACAGATCCGAAAAGTGATGCACTAATCGGAAGGTTCCCGGAGTTCGGACGGTCGGATCAAGCTGAAATTTCGAGGGGTGGTAGATATAGGAACTCTGCAGCCGAACAAAGGTTGGATCTTCCAAAGGAAGTCCGAGCTAGAAGCTGGACACCACGCCCTAAACTCGTCTAGATTCTCGTCCAGATTTGACAGGGCTCCGGTATATCGCAGATTGCCAGAGATTCCTCCATCGGAACTCGACGAGATTTTTCAGGGTTGTTGTAGGCTCAATTCCGCACAGTTCCACCGAAGCAATCGTTAAAATGACACTTGAGGAGGCGGTGACGGCGGACACAAGTCCGCCGTCCAGAAAAACAGCACGGTCGCCCGAGGGCAATGTTGACGTTGAGCCCCCGGGCTCGCTGGATGATTCCTCCATGATCTTGATTGAGATCGGAGTTGATGTTGATGAAGGCCCTCATCCGAACATGACGATCGGAGGTAGGGCGCAGTCCTTGGTCGAACCAAGGTGACCAATGAGCTGGTGACGAAGATGCCAAAGTCGCAGCTTGATCTGCAGCGAGCCATCGACCTTCGCCCGAACACACAATGGAACTCTCAATGAAAGCACCAATGTCGGTGTCAAAACCGGCGGATCTCGGGTAGGGGGTCCCGAACTGTGCGTCTAAGGTGGATGGTAACAGGAGGCAACGGACACGATGTTTACCCAGGTTCGGGCCCTCTCGATGGAGGTAAAACCCTACTTCCTGCTTGATTAATATTGAAGATATGGGTAGTACAAGAGTAGATCTACCACGAGATCGTAGAGGCTAAACCCTAGAGGTTAGCCTATGGTATGATTGTTGTATATGATCTATCGACTAGCCTGGCCTCGGTTTATATTGCACAGAGGCCCAGGATAACAGGAGTCCTAGCCGAATACGCCGGTGGGGAGGAGTCCTTGTCTTGATAACCAAGTCTTGTGGAATCTTCCTTGTATGCGGCAGCCGTCCGAACTGGCCCATGAGTATACGACCATGGGGGTCCTCGGCCCAATCTAACAGATCGGGAGATGACATGGTGAGTACCCCCTAGTCCATGACACCATCAGTGAGGGCGGTGTGGATGGCCCGCGCCTTGACTTGCTTCATCTGACGCTCCTCCAGCCGCCGGAGATAAGCCATGAACTTGGCAAAGGAGGGCTCGGGGATGAGCGTGAGGTTCGCCGCGATGTTGCGAAGTCCTCGTTTAGGCCGGCGGTGAGCATGCTGAGGAGAAGATCATCATCGATCTTCGCGCCAATATCACGGAGCTCGTCGGCGAGAGTCTTGAGACGGCGACAGTAGTCGTCGACGGAGGAGTTGTCCTGATGGCATCCAAAAAACTCTTGCTGCAAAAAAACGCGACGTTGAAGACGATTGTCGGCAAAGAGTCCGTTCAGCTTGGTCCACACGGCGAGAGCGTCATCACCATCCTACACGACCGTGTGAAACAGGTCTGGCGAGATGGTGAGTAAGAACCACCGGATGAGCGTGGCGTCGATGGTGGACCACTCATGGTGCGCGGGCACGAGGCTGGAGTCGACGGAGCCGTCCACATGGTCGAGGAGGTTGTACTCCCGGAACACGAGGGAGAAGTACGTCTTCCACGCGTAGTAGGAGTCCGTCTGAGCAAGGCGGACCGGAACCCGCTCATAGATGTTGAGGTTGCGGATGTCGGCGGCGTCGGGGGGGGGGGGGGGGGGGGTTGGCGTCGGCGCACGGGTTGGAGGGGTTTGAGCCGGACGAAGTGACGGAAGACATGGCGTGGGAGGGGTGCGACTAGGGTTAGGGTTGGATAGCGGACGCAGTAGGGAGGGTTGCGGCGGCGGCTTTGGTGGTGGGGGATCACGACGACAGCGGGGAAGAGGCGGCGGCGAGGGTGGAGGGTGGCGGCGACGCTAGGGGAGAGGAAGCGGGGGCTGCGGGTAAGGTGCGGCGGCGGTGGCAAGGGAGAGGCGGCGGCGGCACGACGGGAGAACATGAGGACGGCGCAGGGCGGCGCGACAGCGGCGGAGGGATGAATATATGTCGTGTATGTAAGCATATGCAAGAACAAGAACAATGTGCGCATTGCCTTTTTGCCAAAAAGGAAGCAACATGAGTCTTCCGAGCCACTAGCTTCCTTATTCTGTTCATCTGCTCGTCCTCATTTTTGCTGGAAAGTCTGGCGTTTCCACTAGGAAAATCCGTGTTCTTAGTAGAACTATCCCATGCAGGCAGGCTGCGGCTTGCAAGCAAATTAGTTAGGGCCATCGACAATCCAACCAAGGGCATCTTCAACACGGATCCTTAAACCGCCCCTATCCACTTAGACCACATGATTCGGGCATGTTTTGTCATCTAATGCGGGTATGTATTCGTTTACCGGCACACCCGGATATCTAAAATCCTGTAAATCGGAAACAAACAAAAAAAGCTTTGCGGGAGTCCAGGGATCCATATAACGAACCAAAAGTCATCATGTACCCTTTCTCTTTGTCCGGAATGCGGAAGGCCACTGGCTCTTGTGTTTAGCTAAAGATTAGTTTAGTGTTTTGGCGGAAGGCTTTGAAACCTTTTGGTGGAAGCCTCTTTGTTTCATTTTTTTTCTTTAAATGCTTGATGAAACGAAGCTACTAATTCATATATTAGTATCATGCATTAGTATTTGATGAAAGGCTTCCGCCAACACTTGAACACTTGGATTAGTAGCTTCCGCCACTTGATGAAAGGCTTCCGCCAAAGCGTATTGCTTTTTCCTTTTAAGTGCTTGGTAAAGTGAGAGTTGGTAAAATAAACATACTAATCATGCATTAGTGTTATAATGAGCTATGCATGATTTGGCGGAGTGCTATTTTTTAAATTAGTTAAAAACGGGCATTTAAGGAATAGCGTTGAATGGCGACTCCCGTAAAAATGTCCGGACACCAGTTCAGACCGGTCCTCGGACGAATGTGGTGTCCCGCTTAGGGGTTAGCGTTGAAAATGCCCTAACAAACTAAATAAGGAAAAGAAAAAAAAAACAAGTAAAAGCTCGAGAAACGGCAGCGCTTTTTGGCACGTCCGTTCATCGCCACTCTACCAACTACAGGCCCTACTTAGGGAGAATGCCACAAGAGCGCCCCCATCCATTGCCCCTTGCTTGGACCCCCTTGTGAACGGACAAAAGGCCTTTTCTCACGAGTGCACGTGGTTTTGGTCGTATTGTCTCTCTTTCCTGCAACCACACGTTGTTCACGCCACATGCTCAATTTGGAGAACAATCTTGAGCCAGCTGGAACAATATGCATACGGTCGATCACGGTTCAAACAGTACGTAGAAGGCACTATGGTGGACTACAATGATCATATCTAGTTTCCATTTTTTTTGCATCGGAATCATCATATCTAGTTAGACATGCCCCAAGACCGATCGCAGACATATACCATTAGAGATATCCAAGAGTTGATTCTAGTTGATAGGGAGATTTTGTTTACACATATTAGCCGCAGCCAAAATAAGGTTAGTCACCATTTGGCGGCCCTATGGGCGCAGTACCCATTGCAAGGCAGTGTGGCAGGAGGGGTACGAGCCAAAAAGTCACTTTGGAACTCGGGTGCATTGGAGCCCACGGTTCTGAATATGGGAAACGTTTGAAAATGGTGTGCCGGCCGAAACTTGGGCCGATCGCACCGCTCGATCGCTGGCACAGTCTGGCTACTAATCCACTGGCACGTCACGTGACCGCTCAGCCTTATCTTACCTTTCCCCACTGCTGTTTGACCACTCTTTCCTCTCCTTCTTCCACAAGACTGCTTCTCTTTCCCCTCCTCCTCCATCTACCTCACCGGCGTGACTCCTCCATGCGAGCAGCTCCCCGACGCGGTGCTCATGCAGCTCCCGCTCCCAACAGCTGCGGCGCTCGCGTGGCTCCTCCCTCTCCCACGGACACCATGGGTAGTGTGGTGGAGCGGTGCTGCAACTGGCGGCGGCAGCGGTGGCCATGGGTGACGCCATTGACGAGTACAATGATGGAAGACGATGCCTTAGTGCTACAACCGGTCAGTTTTTTTGCTGGAACCAGTTGGGAAAAAAGTTGCAACCAGTTGCTGTCACAGCACCACCATGGAATCCACTCAATCCATCCATCTAGCTCCACTCCGACGAAGCGAAACCTCCACCCCCGGGGAAGCTTCAACCAGCTGAGCCAGAAGCTGCAACCGTCGTCAAAATTAGCTACTACTGGCGAGGAATTTGCTACATACATCACGACAGAGATGCGACCTACTACGACATCGGCTTTTTTTGTTGCAACTGTCCTCAAAATTTGCTACTACCGGTGATGGATTTTGCTACATCCATCATGGCGGAGTTGAGACCGGCGACGGCGTCGAGATGAATTGTTGCAACCGTCTTTGGATTTTGCTACTACCGGCGAGGGTTTTTGATACATCCATCATGGCGGAGATGAGACCGGCGACGTCGGCGAGATGATTTTGCTGCAACCGCAGTTGATTTTTGCTACTACCGGCGAGGGATTTTGCTACATCCATGATTTTGCTACTACCAGCGTGTTTTCTGCTGCATCCATGAACAACGTTGACTTTTTGGCCGTCGCTCACACAACCCCGTGCAGCGAGTTTTGATGACGAGGGGGCGGTGATGATGCTAAGAGAGCTACAACCGACTCAGGGCGAGATGGAACCGAAGGCAGCAAATGCTACAATCACCCCCAAGATTTCCTGGAACCATGGTTGTGGGTGCTACGTACTCGGGGAGGGAGACGACGCAATGTGACCGGTGCGGCGGTGACGACGATGACGGCGGGGGGGGGGGACTAACCGGCGGCGGGGGATGAGATATGGAGGTGCGGGGCCGCGCAGGAGATGCGTGTGGGGGAGTGGGTCAAGCAGGAAGAGGTGGAGGGAGTTCGCGGGCGTGAGGAAGAGGACGACCGAGTCCACGATCTGTTTTTCACGCGAGCATGATCCAGTGGACCGGATTCTGTGCGGGGCCAGATCTGACGGACCGCATGCGACCGACGGAGTGCTTGGGCCGGCGCACCGGCGCCTATTACTGGCCTTTGAATATTCACCTTGAGCAATACAAAATCTCCATCCTCCTGGAAAAAAAAGAAAATCTACTTAGACATAGTTGTATTCCGGATTTTATTAGCTCTTTTATGATCCTTTTTGAAAACTAATATCAGGAAAAATACAACTTTGTGTTTGAGTATAGCTGAGCCGAGTCACGAGCTACTCGTTAGGTTGTGAGTTTTGAGTTAAAATTCCAGCCCTACAAACACCACAACTGGGAAGTACAAAGAATTTCATTGATGTGAGAGTTGGTGTGCTACCGGAAGAGAGGTGGCGGTTTACAGGCTTCTATGGAGAGCCTAGATGGGAAGATAAGAACCTATCATGGGCATGTCCCCTATACACCCAGAATAATGAATCTTGGATTGTCGCTGGAGATTTTAACGAAATCCTTTATTCGCATGAGAAGGAAGGGGGAGCACCCCATTCAGGTACGTATGATGCAAGACTTTCGCGATGCTTTGGTTGACTGTGAGCTGGAAGACATGGGTTGCTCAGGTGACCAGTTCACCTGGTGGAGGAGAAGATTCCGCGAACGACTGGACAGAGTGGTGTGTAACAGTGGTCTACATGGTATGTTTCCTAACGCCCGTGTGACCAATGCACCACACATCAAATCTGATCACAGGCCGCTAGTATTCGGGTGACTGATGCTTGGGAGAAGGCGTCGAGCTTGACATCCCTTGTCGAACATACAACTTTTATACATGTGGATCTTCACACATGGGACAGAGAGGTACTGAGACCTCTGTATCATCGTCTCAAGAAACTAAAGGAGGAGCTGGAAGCTTTGTGGTTGGGGCGACTTAATGATGAGACGAGAGACCGGCAAAGGGAGTTGCTTGTTGAGATTGAGGAAACAATGGAGAAGGAGGAAATTTATTGGGTCCAGAGAAAAAGGGCCAATTGGTTAAAGTATGGTGATCGAAACACGAACATTTTCAATAATTTTTGCACGGCCAGAAGGAAAAAACAAACTTTATTTGCTGGCTTATGGATGAGAATGGGAATTGGAGAGAGGATAATAAGGCAATGAGAATCTTGATAGATGCATACTTCCAAAACCTTTTCACTTCTTAAGTGGCGGGCCCGAATGTTGAGGTTTGGAACAAGGTCAAACCGAAAGTTTCCCCTTATATGAATGAGGCTCTATAGCACCTTATACTACAGAGGATGTTAAGTGTGGTTTGTTCAATATTGGTGACTTAAAAGCATGGTTAATAACAAAAATTGGCACCAGGATGATCTGGTTAGAGAAGTATTACATGCAGTTAATCCCGGTGTAAATTCGAAGGGTTGGAATACTACCACAATCGGTCTCATTCCAAAAGTTGATTCAACGAAAAATGTTTTTCAGTTTAGACCTATTAGTCTTTGTAATGTGGTCTATAAAGTCGTCACAAAAATGTTGGCAACGAGGCTAAAAGTATTTCTCCGAGAGATCATTAGTGAAAATCAAAGTGCCTTTGTCCATGGGCAAACTATAACTGATAATGTTATTGTTGTGTATGAATGCCTACACACTATGAAGAAGAGAAGAAGAAGGGTAAGGTAGGCTCATCTGCAGTTAAGCTTGACATGCATAAGGTTTAATTATGATCGCGTCGAATGGGTGTTCCTAAAAGCTATTTTGATCAAGCTCGGATTTGACAATAGATGGGTTCAGCTTATTATGGCATGTCTCCTCGGTTGAGTATAAAGTGTGTTCTAAATCAAATGAAACACAACCATTCAGTCCAACAAGAGAGTAAACCCTTGTCTCATTATTTGTTCTTGCTATGTGCCGAAGGTCTCTCTGGTTTGATTGCTCATGAGAAGGGAAGTGGAAATCCCGCGAGGTTTAAGGCTTGCCGTGACTCGCCTGTTTATTTCTCACTTGTTATTTGTTGATGACTCTCTTATCTTGGTGAGGGCATATGCCGCTAGCGCCGACACACTGGAGAGTATTTTCGATGATTATTGTGTTGCATCTGGTCAAATGGTTAGTGTTGCCAAATCTTCTATATTTTTCAGCCCCAATACAAATGTTGATGACAAGGTGGAGTGGAGTTTACCAAATTCTAGATATTGTGACAGAATCCCTATTAGATAAGTATTTGGGACTTCCTTCTATATATGATTGGGGTGGATCATGTGGACTGTTTCAAACATCTAGTCGAGAGAATATAGAAAATTGTGAATGGTTGGAAGGAGAGGACCCTATCTTATGGTCGTAATGGTTAGTGTCGCTCTGATTAAGGTGGTGGCTCAAGCCATCCCACAATATGCGATGAGCGTGTTCAAATTTCTAAAGAAAGCATGTAAGGGAATCACTAATGCCGTATCGCACTATTGGTGGGGTGGCGGAGAAGACCAACGTAAAATGCATTGGTTTGCATGGTGGAAGATGTGTGTCCTAGAAAATAGAGGTGGTATGGGCTTTCGAGATATTAATAGGTTTAATCTTAACATGCTTGCTAAACAGTGTTGGAGACTTATTAACCAGTTTTACTCATTATGTGCAAGGGCCCTGAGATCTAAATATTACCCTGGAGGTGATATCCTTAACTATGAGCTGAAAAGGGGTTCTTCTTATGTATGGCAGAGCATATTTGCAGGGATTCAAACATTCAAGAAGGGTTGCATCTAGAAAGTTGGCAATGGTTTTAAAATAAACATATGGGAAGATAGTTGGATAACAAGCAGTTGTTCTAGACGTTTCTGTATTGTTTTAGCGGAGACTGGTGCTATTATGGAGGGCCTTAAATTACGTTTGAATATTGGATGCAATTCTACACTTATTCAAATGGACAATCTAGTTGTGGTGGAAGCCCTAAAGTTGAACATTGGGCATTCAATGACTGCAAGACCTATACTTGATGAATGTCGGAGCTTGCTACGGGAGTTTGGGAAAGTTTTTATTAAACATTGTAATAGAGAGTCTAATCAGTGGCAGACCTAGACCATGACCCATGGGGTGCCAACCTTACACTCACAACATAAATGTCATATATAACCTTAAAAATTATCAGTTTAGCATTTTTTTAATCCTATAATACACATAAAATTAGACAAACTACTACTAGATATACTAGATAAAAAAGATTTGCATTTTTCTGGGGGGTGCCAGGGCACCCAATGGATCCGCCAGTGAGTCTGATATGGTAGCTCAAGTGCTCGTGCAGCAGGGCCGTGTAGATCCACCGTCTGTGTAGTTGGACGCACCTCCGATTTGCTTTCTAACTTCTTAGCAAACGATGTAACTATTATTTGATATTAGTAAAGTTAGTCATGAAAGCCTTCACTGAAAAAACTTGTAAAAGTCTTCACCTTGCTTGCTGGACGATTGGATGTGCATGGCGCCATCGCTCGCCGCTCATCGTCAGCTGGACGACTCCTAGAGACACGGACAAGATTGCACGGCTAAGGCGCCGTGGGGGTGGGGCCACCTGAAACTTTGCTCCTTCCCACGTGGTGCTCGGCAGTTTTGTCAAATTCCGTAGGCTATTTGTTGTCCATCACTCACTCCAGCATGGCAGCATCACCGTCACCGGCCTGTGCTTGTTCCTTCCCATTTTGCAGGCAGGACCCTACTGCCACCGGACTAACACGAGGGGGCCCTTGCCTGCTGGGCCAACATTTGCATCCACACCAGACCCGCAGCACCGCTAAGAAGGATTTGATTGGCAAAACAGCAGATATACTCATGGAAACACCATTTACCCAAAGCGCCAAAAACATAGCAGTCGTAGAATTTTATAATCATTCCCATAAAGAAGAAAACTGAAAAAAAAAATCTATGATTCGAGGCTTCTCGCCCACAAACTGGAGTGAAGCCAACTGACTGAACTGAGCGACAGGAGGATCACAAGATCTCTGCGGCCGGACCATGTGAGTTCCTGTCAAATCACCCGTACTACATCACATGCGGAGCTACAGAGACAAGGGAATTAAGCGGAGGTTCCCAGCAGAGCTTTATCATGCTAGCCTCCGCACATCCGATGAAGGAAATTATATGGACGGTCCAGATGGGACGAATCTCGATCGCTGGAATCCGGACGCAGAGCTTCATTCCCCGGGAGATCACACTGAGATCCCGATCCGGTGCGCATCCGGATCTGCAAGAGGTAAGAATCACGTGCTACAAGCACGTGAGACGGCGCGAGGAAGGCAAGTGCTAGCTACCGGCTCGAACATGGACCTGAACCTGGAGCAAGTAATCATCAAGACAGTTCTGGCAAATAAGAAACTATACCTGTGCCTGTGTCTATCAGTCTTCAGTTGCTCTGCCACTTCTCACGGCCATCTCCATTTAATACACGCCTTCCGCAGAAAATTCAGAGTTCATTGAATGCGAGATCCAATCCAGCCACAGAGAACATGAAGAGCACACCCCGTCGTGTAGGAGAGCAATGTGTAGGACGTACGAGCAGTTAAATTCACAAGATTGTCTTACCAATGAGCACACCCCGTCGTGAGTGTTCACAGCAATACAAAAGTGCATTTATTTTGCAACAAGACCGCCAGAATTGACAAATCTGACATTTTTTGCATACTCGAAGCACGAAAAAAGAGTGGAAGTGGACAAAACTGGCCCTTTTTCGAAAGTTCAGCACAAAATGGCCTCATTCTAAAAACATTTCACAAAATGGCCCTTTTGCATGACGCTCGGCGTACATATATGTTAGATAAGACGACGCCTACGGGTTAGGCGTCGTCTTATTAACATGACACCTCACTGGGCGCCATGTTACATGTCACAACCATCACACCTTAGGCCGGGGTGTCATGCTCTTTAGCACGACGCCCTAGCCCCGGGCGTCATGCAAAAAAAAAAGGCCATTTTGTAAAATATTTTTAGATTGAGGCCATTTTGTGTTTAACTATCGAAAAAGCGTCAGTTTTGTTCATTTTCACGAAAAAAGAAGACTCCGTTCAGACCGTAACCACATACAGTAGAAGTGCTCCAGAGAAGATGATACCTGCAGCAGGACAAAAGAGTGAGTCAGCTCCATGCTGGCGAGCTGCACCACGTACTATTCGGCTGCCCAATCAATATGTCGTTCTGCAGATCAGATAACCAGTGGATGGATGCTCACACAGGTCTGAAACATGAGAATTTCAAGTGAAACATTAAAGTTGCGACCAAGGATTTCACACTTTTACGTGTTGACCCAGAAAATCATGAATCCTTATCCCCAGGACAAGCAAACCCCGATCAATCAACTCAGCTTTCCTGGAAAGGGACATCCACATTAATTAACTTTAAGTCCAACTCAGCAAATTTGTCTATGTGGCAATGAGTTAATGAAGAGAGAGGTAGCTTCTAAGAATCTTGGCCATCGTAACATCACACATATCAAGGCAAGATGAGTCTATAGCATAATAAATAAAGTATTGCATGTTACCACACATATATTACTTCCCACTATAGAGGTAGTAACATAGAGCAGTAACATGCCCATGCTACTACTCTATGTTACTACCCATTGTGACTAGTCTAAAAGTGAGCACAGGCCAGGGATCTGGCATCTCCATTATTAAAAGGGCAGCACGGCAGCAACTAGGCAGCCGTATTTACGGTACACGCATGCTCTTCGGTTTTCGTTTGGAATGAACTTAGATCTACACTCCAGCCGCTAAACCCGCCATGAATGATGCAGCAACATGACCAGAGTTGCAACAACACATGCTGACATGCATGCATGGGTGTCAGTACTACAGCTTTATAAATTTTGAATCTGGAAGAATGAAAGATGGCATACTTTGATCAAGCCTGGTGGTGGACTGGATCCGATCTTGGGAGTGCTCCTTGTAGGGTTAGCTTATCACCACCATACACTACACTGGCATAATTATCACATGCAGTGAAGAGATCATCTTTCCAGGATGCAGAATCATTCATAAGCATGATGTAAATGTCCATGGCACTCAGAATATTATATACCTTTTCTTCATCGCCTGCCTTTTGTGCTGGCCATGGCATTGCGTTCTCTCTCCAGGCTTTTGAGTGTCTTGGATGCCCGCTACCTCCCTGTCACCGTCAAGAATGGAGCACGAGAAACATGCCTGCAAGGAAAAGCTTCATGAGATGCGTACCAAAATTTTGCACCGCAAACTTTTGTTACACTTTCCTACATGATTTTCGACCTATCTATCTTGTTCACATGCGCTTGCAGATTGAGATGACAAGACCACTCCACATCAGACAAACCTTCATGACAAGGATGTCTACAAGTCGCAACTGTTGCAGGATGGCAAGACACTGCATTTCCTTCTCCGGTTCTCCACCACCCATGAGTGACAATGCTATCCACACTGGCCGTGATACTCACTCCAGTGCATGTAAATAAACACAGTAAAATCTTGAGAAGCACAGATTCTTTTTTTTTCTTTCGAACCATGCAGGAAAACAACATGACCAATCCAAAACAACTCAGAAAAAAATTATTAGAAAAACGAACTACACACCCAACCAAGAAACAGCTAACACGCAAAAAAGCCCCTACAGGCTGAACACAATAACATGTAGTTAATGAAGGATCAAACGACCAAAACTTGCCACCTCACACTGCCTAGCGTCAGCTTTGATTTGATCAACGACATTTTGCAAAGGCATGAAGCGATTATCAAAGACTCTTTTGTTTCTCTCGCGCCATATTCTCCAGATGATCAAGTGAACTAAGGAGTTCAGAGATTTCCTCTTAGTTCCTTGAGTAATGAGTCTAGCATTGTGCCACCAATCCTGGAGAGACGGTAATCCTTGAGGCACTATCTCACTCAAACCAGCCCACTGAAGCACCATATTCCAAATAATCTGCACGGTCGAGCAACCTATGAATAAATGATGAACGGTTTCTTGAGTGTTATGACAGTAGCAGCAAGCATCCTGGTGAGGCAAACCACGTTTGTCCATACACGCCCTCTGACGACCAACCATAGAAAAAGTTTAATTTTCAGAGGCGCCCAAGTCTTTCAGATACCACTGGCCATGCTGCATTTTACCGCATCCCTAATAGTGATGAAAATATGTTGTGTGAATAACAGAGAGGAATCCAACAGGTACGGGAAGCACAGAGGCCAGTATGTACCTCACCCTGTAGCAGGAGCATCAGCCAAAACTGATTGCAGTTGAACACCTGGAAAGCAAGGAGAATAATGCAGCCTACACATCGGCACAGCTTAAGCTGAGCTTCTTGGCCTCATTAGTAGGCAGTACCACCAGTGATCCCTGTGAATGATGCTCCACGCTAGGCCTGCGGTGGACATGGTGCACAGATTGATCAAAGCAGCTACAGTGATGTACTGATGTGGGCCTCATTTCTCTGCACAGTTGTATTTCGAGCTCGATTGATTTATTTTGGATCTTTGTTCTTCCCATCACATGGGTTACTATTGTTGCATGTACTAGTTCCACTATTTTCCGATAAGCACCTGAAGGCAATGTTTTTCGGCATTTCTGATGCAAGAAAGATCAACGAGCAACTTCTTGCGCTTGTAAGCCTGCCAACAAGGTAGAGATCCTGTTTGTAGTCTCGGTGGTTTCTAAAATACTTCCTCCATTCCAAATTACTCGTCGCAGAAATGGATCTATCTAGAACTAAAATACATCTACATACATCTATACCTGCAACAAGTAATTCGGAACAAAAGGAGTAGCATCTAACAAAATCTAATTTAGGGGTGTCGGTTCTCCCCGTGATTGCATTCGATACTGTCCACAAGATGTTTTGTGCAATGAGGCAAAAGCTTCACTTCACATGGTCTAATTATATGTTGTCTATAAATTGGAGGCTAAGAGATGTGAAATGTTCCCAGCAGGCCTGCAACCCCTGCATGGTGCTCTCAAAGTACCAGTTCCTGGAACGAGGAAATCCTCAGTAACCAATTCTTTTTTTTTAAAGGAGGATGACCCCCGGCCTCTGCATCTGGACGATGCATGCGGCCACTTTATTAATTATTCTTATAAGACTTTACAAAGTCATACAACAATAAGACTAAAGCCACCGTCTAAGTAACAACTGTCGCTACACCTATCCAATTGATGAAGGCTACCGATAGCTTTGGGCCTAATACCAAATGACATCGCGCTGCACCTAACATCTAAAACCCGAGGTCCCAACCAGACGCCTGCCGGTATGGGCACCCACCACCGGTGTGCTCCTCAACTAGGGCGCTCACGAGTATGAGGCCACCGTAGCCACTTGCCACCAATCCATCTTGAGTTGTCTTCTTGCATCAACCTTGCGGTCTAGTCATTGCCGACGCCACCACGACAGGCGATTGTCGACCTCCTGCGCGTGTCCATCACCACACATCTGACGTCAAGCCTCCGCTGCTCCATGCCGCCAAGAACCGCCACCATGAATATGTAGAAAGACACACCGCTCCACCGAAGAAGCCATCCGCTGGTCCCTCGAGCCCGAGTGCATCTCCAAGAATGCCGCCCCCAAAGGGGTAACGACACATGAATGTCGCCATCATCCGATCAACTGATCTAGGGTTTCCCCCGGAGGTATTGAGTGGGTTTGGGATTTGTACCTCGATGATGCCTTCATGAAGAAAACGATGATAAGGGCATCGTCATCACCGGCTCCGGCCACGACCGAAGACCAAGTTTTCACTCGGATCCGTCCCAAGAAATCCACCCGACAACCTCGTGTAATCGCCTCGACCGCCTTCAAAGCCCGGATCTAGCCGCCTAGATCCGGCGACCAACCGCAATGATAGCACACCGTGAGGAGCCACAGCACACCGCCATCGCCCGAATCGCCACCACCGGAGCACAGGAGGAGAATCCCACCCCACTCGCCAAACCGCTTAGAGCCGCCGAGATGGATCGCGCACGCTCATCACCGGCTCTGATCGGAACCAATCCGTGGCAAAACCACGAGATCGCCGACGCAGATCCGCCTTGGATATGGACTGCACCAGGCCATGCCGCCGCTGAAAGCCCGAGCTTCACCCGCCGCCGCCGTCCAGGGCCGCCGCCCCAGGATCCTGATCTGGCCAGCCCGGACCTCCACAGCGCCCTCTTCACGCCGCCGCCGCCCGAGGCCTCCGCCGAGAGCACGCTGTCGCGCCACCATGGATCAGATCGCCGCCGCGCCGTCACGCGCGTGGAGGTCCCGCCCCACCCCCTCTGACGTGATCCAGGGAGGAGAGCCTCCGCCACCGCCGTTGGCCCCCGGGCTTAGCCCGGCGGCATCCTCCGGCGGCAGCGGAGGGAAGGGAGGGAGGTGGGGGTGACCCTGGCGGCTAGGGTTTCGGGAGCCGCCCGAGTCGCCCGAGATGGGGGCGACGCGGGGGCAAAAACCAACGATGCGGAGGCTGAGGCCCAGGAAAAATCCCAAACGCTCTGAACACCCAGTAACCAATTAGCTCATCTTAAGTACCTTACCCATATCCACAATCCAAATATTAGCTTATCTTAAGCACCTAATATCCATAACCACAATCCACATATCAGCACTGCTGCTATGTGGAAGGTGAGTGGTTCTGTGAGACTGTGACAGCCACATACATTCATTTCAGGTGAGAACAGATTTGATCTTGTCCGAATTTTCTTTCTTTCTTTCTTTCTATTTATATCAATATAAGATAAGAAACACATTATAACCATGGTATGAAGAATATCCAGTGTTTTGTACGACCAGATGAAGCTATATAAGGAAAGATCGAGCCATTAGGATACCCACAATTAAACATGCTTATACGGGGTGCTTACAGAGGGACAGTATAACCACATCATCATGTACCCAAGTAAGAAGCATAGGTGCTTCGGTAGTTGTATTTTCTATTGGTCAGAGGTAGTTATACACACAAATACCTGTTAAACACTAGTGCACACAAGCGTCGATTCTACAAAATTAGTAACTTAGCAGCTCTCCTAGATGGCAAGAAAAGATAGGTATTTTGTTCACCTCTCCAAACATCTGCATCACAGATGCTTTAAGACTTGAGATCACATAAATGAATCGCTCATTCCCACTTAATGCGAGTTGGTCACCAGTAATCAGGTCAAGGACTTAACTTGGAAGTTGGAACACTGAAGCACATGGAAATGCAGAGCTGATAAACCTCATAAACAGGAATAGATGGACAAATGATATACAATTATATCTCAAACATATTAACAATTGCAAATAATGGTAGTTCTGTGAATCTCTGACCCAATCAAAATTTATCAATCTATTTTTGAGAAACAGGCTATCATATCCTTTTTGCAGTAATCCTACTAGGAAGGGTGACTGGCCAATCAAAAGCGCTAGTTGCAAAAAAAAACAAATCTATGTTAAGCAGATTGTTAGATTACTTAGCTGAAATCATTTATCATTACTTGAACCATTGAGTTCATCTTGTTGTAGAAAAGACAATTAAGCATGGAAGCTACCTGCAGGGCTGCAAAAATATAGGCACAACAATGAAATGAAATGACTCGGTGACTATCTATGACCATGTTATACGATGAAAAAATCCTTCAAGTTATTTAACTAGTTACTCAGGTATATGTATGTACTCATACATCCTTTCAACACTTCCATTCACTTTGACACAACGATTGTCTGCTAGGTCGGGATATCAGCACACTAACCAGTCTAACCTGCTATTTCCACACACCCAAAAAAAAAACTAACCTGCTAGTGACCTTAGCACATCTTTATGGTAAAAAAAAAAACCTTAGCACATCTAGTTACAGAAAAGCTTTCACTAAATTCCCTCACGAGAGTGGCACTGTGTACTGCAATGGTGTTAGTTTATCCGTAATCCAATTTCAGTTCCAGTTTAAAAAGTATAAATCATGTTCATAATCAATAAACAGTCTGCTCTGCTCTATTTATTTTTACGAGTAATGCCTTCTATTATTTTCCCACTTCATAAATTTATCGATGAAGGTTTGGCACCAAACATTTCTCTGTTGAAAGATTTGATACCATGTCAGATCCAGTGGTTTCTTCTAACATTTCTCTGTATGCAAGCTCTACTAAGACACATTATATGTCAGACACAATCACATTTGCATCATTTCCCATTAATACAGTCAATAATGTCAGTTGCATTCGCAGCTTCTCACTAACTTCTTTGAACAATCGAACAGGAGAACAGCAACAATCATCAGCAGTACACTAAATCGAATACCATTGATGCTAAGTAGCTTGCCACTAGAGACTAACATACTGTCATCTGATCTTAAAATCAAACACCACATTAGTAATGATCTTAAAATTAAGGGCCATTTACATTTTTGCCCCTAACTGGATCCCACTACTCAGATTTGCCCCTAATTTCGAAGGGTGCTCAAATTTGCCCCTCTGCCGTCAATTCCACTTACAGAAACGCCCCTCCGTGCCGTTTCCTTCCGGTCAAGGCTGTTTGACCGCTAACTTGCCGTCAGTTTGACATATTTGCCCCTCCGTCCTTACAAGTGGGCCCAAACTTACCTGTTCGATGCAGTCTATCTCTCATTCTCTTTCTTCAACCTCTCGACGACGACAGGGACGATTTGGACGGCGGCGGGAGGCGGCGCGAGGTCGTGGATCTAGAGGGCGACGACACTAGGCTGCTGTTGTGCACGTCGGGCATGTCTTCGTCGAGCTCCTCAGTTCATGGCGAGGTAACTGTTCTGACTTGATTTGGGTATTTTTTGGGGGGATTAGGGTTCATCAATTTGGGGATTTTATGCATTTAGGTGGATGGTGTTGGGATTGTTCAGTTTGAATCCGAGTTCTACATCCCAGATCTGACATTCGATGGGCCCGAGATGCGCACGACGAAGCGCTGCCCGGGGCATGGGCTTATTCCTGCTCGACGCTGTTAGAGTTATAATATAAGTCATGTACCCCTTTGTATTTATCCCGTTGTATAAGGGGTCTCCTGCATATGTTCCACACCTGTATATGTATATATATATCGGCCTATGGCCTCATGGGAATACAAGTTGCATATTTCCTAACATGGTATTAGAGCCAGTCAATTTTTTACACGCCGCAACTTCGTGTGATTGATCCTCCGTGCACGGCCGCTTCTCTCCGCCCGTCCGCTCCTGCCGGGTCCCCACGGCCGCTCCCCTCTTTTCCCGATTGGCTGGGTCGGAAGACCGGTCTCCTCGATCGAAGCCGCTGCGAAGCCTCGTCGCGAAGCCGCCGGGATCGACGCTGCCCGCCCGCTCGCTTCTTGCCCGACTACTGCTCGAAGCCCAGATCGAAGCCGCCCCTCGTTCCGCTCCCTTGCTCCTTGCCAGGCTCCTCCTCGAGGTCGGATCGAAGCCGCTCCAACTCGTCGTCAGCTCGGATCTGGCGTCGCCCGCGGGCCCCCCCCCTTTATCTCCCGCTTGGATCGGCCTTACGCCGCTTCGCCTTCCGCTCGAGGCCAGATCGAGCTTTTGCTTCCGAGGCTCGTCCACCTCTGATTCCTACGGACTGATCGAGCCTCCCGTCGCTGCTGCAGATCGAGACTCCTGAACGTCTGCCTTCTGTAAAAAAAAAAAAGGCACGATGTCTCAGTCTTCGGGCTATGTTGCCGTCCCTCGCTGTCCGGTGATCTTTGATGGTACTAATTACACCGAGTTCACTGGCTTCATGCGCATTCACATGCGTGGCATCCGTCTCTGGGTGTTCTTTCCGGCGAGGTCTCGCTGTCCGCCACGCCCCGTTCCTCCGGTGGCCCCTATTCCACCGACTCCACCAGTTCTTTCTACGGATGCTAATCAGCCGCCAGTGATGCGGCTAAACTTCTTGATGAGGCTGCTGTTCGTGCTTATGATGAGAGGGTTTTGGCTTATGAGGAGGCTCTTCGGACATATCATGGTGCTCATCTGTTTACACCCAAAGTGGCTTGATGATGATGCTCGTCTTTGCAGCCTGTTCTCACTGCTAGTGTTACGCCTCGCTTGCTTCGAAGTTTCGGGTCTTCCTCTGTCTTTGAGATGTGGACCCGTCTTCGTCGGCCGCTATGAGCCCTCCGGTGATGCCTTATACCTTTCGTGGTCCGTCAGAGCATGCTCTTCAGCAGGTGACTCCACCGTTGATGACTTCTATGCACGTAGTTACGCTGCTTATCCGGCGCCAGCTTGATTCTCTCCGCAGGTCTTTGGTTGTCGTACTTGCCCTCGCTGCCCAGCTGTCCGTGCCAATTTGGAGTTTCATCGCGCTTCACGAGTTCTGTCTCGGCTCCGTAAGGAGTTTGAGCCCCGGCGTGCTCAGTTGTTTGCTCGTGGCCGTATTTCTCTCATGGAGGCGCTTTCTGAGATTCGTGCTGAGGAGACTCGCTTACGTGGTGCTGGTTTACTGGAGGTTCCTTCTGTGCTCGCTACTCGGGTTTCTTCCACACCACCTGCTGCACCGACCCCTTCTCGCTCGAGTGCTCCGCTTTTGCCCACTCCTTCTGGAGGCTCAGGTCGTCCCCGTCCACATTGCGGCTACCAACAATGATGGTCATATTGAGTCCCAGTGCTACACAAAGAGGAAACACTGCGCAAGGCGCGATCATCATCTTCGTGGATTTCGTCATCTACCTCGATGCCTTCCGCCATTGCTTTGACCGAAAGGTGATATTCTCGAGACTTAGCGTGCCCGCCGCGGCTTGTGTTCTTCCTCGATGGGTACCGCTGGTTCTGCGGATCGATGCTTCCCGTGACCGAGCAACCGCCTTCTACAGTCAGTACATCCCCATGGGTTCGGACTGGAGCTTCTTTTCATATGTCTTCTCATTCTTCCACTTTGTCCTCTCTTCGATTGCTGGATTCTCCTGTTCATGTTTTCACCACGATGGTACTCCCTTTACATTGCTAGTAGAGGCAATCTTTCCACTCCCTCTTATTACATTTCTGATGTTGCTCATGTTCCTCGACTTACCATGAATCTGTTTCACCGTCAACTTATCGATTCTGGTTGTCGCGTCATCCTTGAAGTTGACTCTTGTTCTGTCCAGACCGCCGCACCCACACTGGTTGGGGCTGGCCCTCGCCCGTGATTCTCGTGGTCTTTGGGAGTTGGACTGGCTTCATGTTCCTTCCGCTGCCACCACCATCGCCAGCTTCCTCCGCTTTCACGCCTCACATCGGGTTCCTTCCAGCGATGGCATCATCGGCTTGGTCATCCGTGTGGTTCTCGGTTATCATCTTTAGTTCGCCGAGGTCTTCCGGGTCTGTCTCGTGAGATGTCTCTTTAGAGTGTCGTGGTTGTCGCCTTGGCAAGCAGATTCGATTACCATATTCACATAGTGAGTCAGTGTCTAAGCGTCCTTTTGATTTAGTCCATTTTGATGTATGGGGTCCGGCTCCTTTCACTTCGAAAGGTGGTCATAAATACTATATTATTTTCATAGATGATTTCTCTCGTTACACATGGCTTTACTTCATGACTTCTCGTAGTGAGGTGTTGTCTATTTATAAGCGTTTTGCTGCCATGGTTCATACTCAGTTCTCTTCACCCATTCGTGTTTTTCGTGGCCGACTACCGGGCAGTATATCTCTAAGATGTTGCGTGGTGTTCTTGCGAACAAGGAACTCTCTCTCAATTCTCTTGTCCCGGTGCTCATGCTCGTAATGGTGTGGCTGAGCGAAAAGCATCGACATCTTCTTGAGACGGCTCGTGCATTGATGATTGCTGCCTCTCTCCGCCTCATTTTTGGGCTGAGGCCGTCTCCACCTCCACCTATCTTATCAACATACAGCCTTCTGCTGCTCTACAGGGTGGTGTTCCTTTTGAGCGTCTTTTTGATCGTTCTCCCGATTATTCGCTGCTTCGCTTGTTTGGTTGTGTTTGCTATGTTCTACTTGCCCTCATGAACGCACTAAACCGACCGTCACCTGTTGAGTGTGTCTTCTTAGGCTACGATGATGAGCATAAGGGCTATCGTTGTTGGGATCCCTATCGGTCGTCGGATGCGTATCTCTCGAGACGTGACTTTTGACGCAGTCTCGTCCCTTCTACCCCGCCCATCCTCCTCGATCGCTTTGATTGGAGGATATCTCTTTCCTCACTTTTCCTGACTCACCTATTACCCCTGTCGAGCCTGTGCCTCGTCGTTTCACTCCCTCTGCTTCTCCACCTCTAGTCGATTTGCAGCCACCATCTTTCCCGCTCTCCTCGCCTAGCATGTCACCGGATTCTACACCTTCATCTCCGGTGACTTCTTCGTCGCCACCCCCCGATTCTACCTTGGCGATTCCTCCTTCTATTGTTCCATCTTTTCCTCAAGATTACACTCGCTGCTCCCGACCGTGGATGCCTCTGTGGATGAGTCGTCATCTTCCTCTCAGCCTACTTATGGCTTGCGTTCTCGTCCTCGTCCGCTGTTGATCGCTTTGGTTTTCCCACCGGTGCTTCTTTGTTCTTGAGCCGACTTCTTATCATCAGTTGTTGTTCATCCTGAATGGCAGTTTGCGATGGCGGCAGAGGAGATTGCTGCTCTTGAACGCACTGGTACCTGGGATCTTGTTTCTCTTCCTCCCGGAGTTCGTCCGATCACTTGTAAGTGGGTCTACAAGGTTAAGACTCGCTCCGATGGTTCTCTTGAGCGTCACAAAGCTCGTCTTGTGGCTCGTGGTTTTCAGCAGGAGCACGGTCGTGATTATGACGAGACTTTTGCTCTGTGGCCCATATGACCACTGTTCGTACACTTCTTGCCGCTGCCTCTGCACGCCATCGGGTCTATATCTCAGCTTGATGTTAAGAATGCCTTTCTTAATGGTGAGCTGCGTGAGGAGGTCTACATGCAGCCACCACACGGGTATTCTGCTTCTGATGGCATGGTATGTCGTCTTCGCCGCTCTCTCTATGGCCTTAAGCAAGCCCCCGCGCTTTGGTTTGAGCGCTTTGCCTCGGTGATCACTTTGTTGGTTTTTCAGCAAGTGCTCATGATCCAAAGATTGTTTATTCACCTTTCTCCTCGTGGTGGGACTCTTCTTCTTCTCTATGTTGATGACATGATCATCACGGGGGATGACCCCGAGTATATTGCCTTTGTAAAGGCCCGTCTTAGTGAGCAGTTTCTTATGTCTGATCTTGGACCTCTTCGCTACTTTCTTGGGATTGAAGTCTCTTCTACCTCGATGGCTTTTTATATCCCAGGAAAAGTATATCCAGGATCTTCTTGCTCGTGCTGCTCTTACTGATGAGCGCGTTGTTGAGACTCCTATGGAGCTCAATGTTCACCTCTATGCTACTGATGGTGATCCTCTCCCTGACCCGACGCGATATCGTCATCTTGTTGGCGATCTTGTCTATCTAGTCATCACTCGTCCGACATCTCTTATCCGGTTCATATTCTCGAGTCGGTTTGTCTCTACTCCCACCTCGGTTCACTATAGTCATCTCCTTCGTGTTCTACGATATCTTCGCCACGATCTCTCACCGCTATTCTTTCCTCGCTCCGGTTCTTTACAGCTTGAGCCTATTCGGATGCTACGTGGGCTAGTGATCCTTCGGATCGCCGTTCACTTTACGCTTCTTGTGTTTTCTTGGTGGTTCTCTCATTGCACGGAAGACGAAGAAACAGCTTGCGCTTCCGTTCGAGTGCCGAGGCTGAGTTGCGAAACAATGGCTCTTTTGACGGCAGAGGTGACTTGGTTACGGTGGTTACTTCAGGATTTTGGTGTTTCGTCACTACACCGACTCTGCTCTTATCTCGACAAAGACAGTGCTATCAAGATTGCCGCGATCCTGTGAAGCATGAGCTCACCAAGCATATTGGTGTTGATGCTTTCTATGTGCGCTACCGGTGTGCGAGATCGAGTTATTGCTCTTCAAGATGTGCCTTCCGAGTTACGGTTGGCGGATTTCTGACGAAGGCCCGGACTAGAGCACAACATGGCTTTATCTCTCCAAACTCAGTGTTGTTCATCCACCATGAGTTTGAGGGGGGGTGTTAGAGTTATAATATAAGTCATGTACCCCTTTGTATTTATCCCGTTGTATAAGGGGTCTCCTGCATATGTTCCACACCTGTATATGTATATATATATATATCGGCCTATGGCCTCATGGGAATACAAGTTGCATATTTCCTAACAGACGCGTCGCTTGAGGAGGAGCAAGCATGATGTGGAGCATCCTATGGACATCACCATGTCAGGAGTTTGTTTGGCAAGTGACACGTGCGACATCTACATCACATACGCAAAGGTGAATCATCTCCTTTACGCGTGCTCACTTGACCCCTTCGAGGATGGTATACTACTTGACACTTCTCCCATGTGCATGCATAGGTATTGTCGGAGCTTCACGGATGTCGAGGAGGAGTGCAAGCGCCAAGGAACAACTACACCATCCGCGAGAGAAGCATGGAAGCGATGACGGAAGAAGAAGACGGAGACAGCTCCCAGGACCCGGACATCCGGTTAGGACCCCGGACATCCGGCCCCTGGAACCTCACCCACAGCAGTCGCCCAGCCGCCAAGTACCTACAGGCCCCGGACATCCGGCCCAGCCCGGACATCCGGCCTTTCCCCCGGAAATCCGGCATCAAACGACAGAACGCACCAGAAGCTTGGCCACTTCAGCCCGGACATCCGGCCCGAGCCTGGACATCCGGCGACTCACGAAGCCCCGGACATCCGGCCCCCAGCCCGGACATCCGGCGCCTGCCTGTGCGCAGCCACGGGCCAGAGGCCCATGTATCCCTTTCCCACTTACCCCTTCATGGCTTAGACTATAAATAGACCACCCCCTCATCCATTCTAGGGTTAGCAAAGGATTAGCTCATTTGGAGATATAGCTTTGCTCATCCATTAGGATCTACTCCACGAGAGAGACCGTGGCCCCTCTGCGGAGAAGATCCCCCTTGGATTCAAGACCTCCTCACGGAGAAGACCCCCCTTCAAGACCTCCTCACGGAGAAGAACCGGTTACCCTATGTATCGTCCTTTGTTGGATTTGGATCGTGTATCTCTTTGTGTTTCAAGGATCTAGCACATGTGTGATTGTTCTTGTCGGTTTGAGTGATTCTCTCGTGTTCCTCTCGTGTTTCCCCTCGTGTTCTTCAAGGATCCGCCTCCTTTCGTGAATGATCGGCCATCTAGGGTTCCACCCTACATCATCTTGGATTAGAGCCAGCTTGTCTCATGATATCTTGGTATCATGAGCCACGTTGATCACGATTTCGGAGCCTCCCCGTTGTGTTTTATAGCCTAATTTTGTTGTGTTCTTCATAAATTCGAAAATCCCCACCAAAAATAGCCCGCAATTTTTTTGTGATTTGTTGGTTTGATGATGTTTTGTTGATTTTGATCCATGGATTTGCTTGGTTTCGAGTGGATCTAGCATTTCCCCAAGTTTCCCCACCTTCCATCCACAAAATTCGTCAAATTTTGCCCTTGAAATCATCCATTTCCGCCCCAAATCGAGTTGCGAAGTCCAAATCGAGATCTGGAATCGTCGGGCCGGTCATCTGGGCCACCAGCCGGACATCCGGGCCCCAAGCCGGACATCCGGCTCCTGGAGCACCAAATCCGCACGGTTCTGGACACTGACACCCGGAAATCCGGCCCCTACCCCCGGATATCCGGCCCGTGGCAATTCAGCCTCCTGTGTTTCACCGTTTTGCCCATAACTTTCACATCTGAAGTCCGATTTTCGCGTTCTTTACCTCGTTGAGAAGCTATTGACATCCCCCCATCCACCTAGGTAGGCTACAACACCTTTTGACTCCATCAAATTTTCCGGAATTTGGCAAGTTTGCCTAGGCCCTCCACCATAACATCCGCATAACCACCATAGCCTTCCGCAACCTAACCCTTTTCGTTCCATATAGCATTTGAGGTTGTTTGAGTTGTGATTCGATTCTCCTAAGGTGTTTGACTACTTAGGGACGGTTGCTTCTTCATCAACCACCACCATAACTTCCGCATAGGCTTGCCCACCATACACTTCCACCGTTGCAACTTAACCCAATTTTGTTTGTGTTGTGCGTTGTGTCTCCTAAGGTGTTTCGGCTACTTAGGGACCGTGCTTTCAACTCCAACATTGTATATAGTCCACCACCTTACCCTCGACTTCCGCATTGCGTCTCAAAACCCCATCATTGCATTTCCACAATCCCATTGAGTTTCCAAGAAACCACCACCGCTTTCCGCTACCACCATTTGACATTTGAGATTTGAGATTTTGATTTCGCGGTTTTTTCGTTTTCTAAGGTGTTTCGGCTACTTAGGGACGAGTCTCCATCATCTTGGTATCTACATCAAGAACACCGCCACTCATCATCGCCAAGGACGGTAACCTCGACGACACCATTGTATATTCCCCTTGCAATTGCATTTATAACCCCTAGCCCATTTTGCGTCACTTACCTATCGAGACTAGCCATTGAGTATTGCCGGCAATGTTACTTGTGCACATTAGTGATCTACACCTTCCATTGCATACATACCATATCATATTGGTATAATCATCTCATCTCTTGTGCCACAAGTTTGTTCCCGCATATATACATTTGCTATCTTGGTTTGTGCATTCGTGCAAAAGTGGCTATACGAAAAAAAGAAAGAGAATAAGCTTTTAAGCAAAAGAGAAAGAGCAAAGAAGCTTGTAAGCAATAGCCATAGCATCATACCACATTGCATATAAGATTGTCATATCCGATCATCTTGGATCATCTTGTGAGAAACACCGGGAACCATACATATATAGCATACTTGGGATATAAATTTTATCCATTTTGCATATCATACGTTGTGCACAAGTGTCGTATCCGCCTATTGATCAATCATGCTAGCGTCTCTCTTGAGTTATGCAACACGAGCGTTTTCCGTGGATTCCACATTTTGTGCCCATTCCTTGGTTGCACGACCCCATTTATCTATCCGTGTGTGTGTTTCCGTGTGCCACCTATTGCTATTGGTCTACTTGTTTCACTTGCGAATTTGTGAATCTTTTTCAACATTATTGACTCTTGCTAACATTTTGCATCAAATTTTTGTGCCCCTATCCTCACCGAGCTCCACCGTAAGCCCTATTTGTGTAGGTGTGAGAATTGACGAGATCGGTACCAATTATGCTATTTCCTTATTACACATTGAGTGATAATTGGTCCATCTTCAACATCGGTCAAGGTACATTTGGTATAGTTCTTCTCTTTCTCCCACTCATATTTGCTCGAGTCTTGTGATGGATAGGAAAGGCATTTCACCTTCGGTCTACAACAACGGCGAGTTCGATGCCAAGAACAACTACACCGACGCCAAGATGCAAGCTCAAATGGAGGAGATCAAAGCCCTCATCGTCCTACAAGCGGTCTTCCTCATCTTCGAGAAGACGCTCAAGTGCACGTGCTTCCGAGCTACCATCTCCAGCAAGATCACATCGGCATCGACACAATCACCGACGAGAACGTGAAGGTCAAGAGCTCAACACCAACAACCGCTCAACAACTTCACCATCTCCCTTGGCATCTTCGCCAAGCAACTTCAAGGCATCTTCGCCTAAGGACATACGACATCTTCGCCAACAAGCACCTCAAGACTACGCTCAAGAGAAGCTCCCCAAGCTCAAGTCCGTGACTTCCACGAGCTACTACGACTTCGACATCGACCACGTGATTCCTTTCTATGGGACTCAAGAACCGTAGGAGTATCTCGAGTGGGAACGCTTAATGGACGACTACCTCAAGCTACATCAAGTTCCTCCTGAAGATCAAGTGAAGTGCGCCACAAGGAACTTCCACGACTATGCGTCCACTTGGTGGCTTCATACACCTTCGGAGAGCTATGATATGAGTTGGCCCAAGACGAACAGAGCTTTGCGGCAAGAGTTCGTGCCTCCAACCTACACGGAACAACTTATACGCCAATTGGAGAACACCATCCAAGGATCCAAGTCCATCGACGAGTACTTCAAGGAGACGAAGAATGCCTTGCGACGAGCCGGCGTGGATGACCCCATTTCGATGAAGTTCTACTTCATGATGGGATTGAACAACGACTTCTCCAAGACTATCTTCCCCGAGAACTACAAGTCCCTCGACGACTACTACATTGGTGCTCTCAAGGCGGAACAAGAACACATGAAGGCCAAGGCTTCTCGACCACAAGCACACTTCTCGAAGACCAAGCTCCAAGAAGACGAGCATGAGGCTAGTACCACCACGATGTCCAAGCCCGATGAGCTCCAAGATGATGCTCCCAAGTTCGAATTCACCGCCATCCCTCTTGGTGGCATTGATGATGCCGAGTGCTACCTCTTGAGCATTGCGTTGGATTTCCTTGAAGAGGAAAGGTGATGCAACACAGTAGCATAAGTATTTCCCTCAGTTTTTGAGAACCAAGGTATCAATCCAGTAGGAGGCTACGCGCGAGTCCCTCGTACCTGCACAAAACAAATAACTCCTCACAACCAACGCGATAAGGGGTTGTCAATCCCTTCACGGTCACTTACGAGAGTGAGATCTGATAAATATGATAGGATAATATTTTTGGTATTTTTATGATAGAGATGCAAAGTAAAATAAAAGCAAAGTAAAAAGCAAAGAAAATAACTAAGTGTTGGAAGATTAATATGATGAAGATAGACCCGGGGCCATAGGTTTCACTAGTGGCTTCTCTCAAGGGCATAAGTATTTTACGGTGGGTGAACAAATTACCGTTGAGCAATTGACAGAATTGAGCATAGTTATGAGAATATCTAGGCATGATCATGTATATAGGCATCACGTCCGAGACAAGTAGACTGACTCCTGCCTGCATCTACTACTATTACTCCACTCATCGACTGCTATCCAGCATGCATCTAGAGTATTAAGTTCAAGAAAACAGAGTAACGCCTTAAGCAAGATGACATGATGTAGAGGGATAAATTCATGCAATATGATAAAAACCCCATCTTGTTATCCTCGATGGCAACAATACAATACGTGCCTTGCTGCCCCTCATCCTTTGGGAAAGGACACCGCAAGATTGAACCCAAAGCTAAGCACTTCTCCCATTGCAAGAAAGATCAATATAGTAGGCCAAACCAAACTGATAATTCGAAGACACTTGCAAAGATAACTCAATCATACATAAAAGAATTCAGAGAAGATTCAAATATTTTCCATAGATAAGTTGGATCATAAACCCACAATTCATCGGTCTCAACAAACACACCGCAAAAAAGAAGATTACATCGAATAGATCTCCACGAGAGAGGGGAGAACATTGTATTGAGATCCAAAAGAGAGAAGAAGCCATCTAGCTACTAACTATGGACCCGAAGGTCCAAGTAAACTACTCACACTTCATCGGAGAGGCTATGGTGATGATGTAGAAGCCCTCCGTGATGGATGCCTCCCATGAGCTCCTAACAGGCCCCAATATGGGATCTCGTGGGTACAGAAGGTTGTGGTGGTGGAATTAGGTTTTTGGCTCTGTATCTGATCGTTTTGGGGTACGTAGGTATATATAGGAGGAAGGAGTACGTCGGTGGAGCAACAGGGGGCCCACGAGGGTGGAGGGCGCGCCCCCCTACCTCGTGCCTTCCTTCTTTCTTTCTTGACGTAGGGTCCAAGTCTCCTGTATCATATTCGGTGAGAAAATCACGTTCCCGAAGGTTTCATTTCGTTTGGACTCCGTTTGATATTCCTTTTCTTCGAAACTCTGAAATAGGAAAAAAACAGCAATTCTGGGCTGGGCCTCCGGTTAATAGGTTAGTCCCAAAAATAATATAAATGTAGATAATAAAGCCCAATATTGTCCAAATCAGTAGATAATATAGCATGGAGCAATAAAAATTATAGATACGTTGGAGACCTATCGAGGCATCCCCAAGCTTAATTCCTGCTCGTCCTCGGTAGGTAAATGATAAAAAGATAATTTTTGATGCGGAGTGCTACTTGACATAATTTCAATGTAATTCTTCTTAATTGTGGTATGAATATTCAGACCCGAAAGATTCAAGACAAAAGTTTAATATTGACATAAAAATAATAATACTTCATACTAACAAATCAATCATGTCTTCTCAAAATAACATGGCCAAAGAAAGTTATCCCTACAAAATCATTCAAGGCGCCGAGCGCAATCAAGGCGAGGTGTCCTCGCGTCCACCGACAGCTACGGCGACCGGCGCCTTCAATGCGGCCTCTCGCCTCCGCTCAGCCATTATCATCCCGCCCGGCTCTGACCAGGCCGTCTTCGTGCCTCCAGGCTGCCCACGCACGCCGGACGACGTCCCATCCTCGCCTCGGGATGAGGCCGGATGGACTGATGCGCGCCGCCCGCGCCGCCCTCGACGGGACGCGCCTTCAAGCCGGCCTGCTGCTGCATCCCCTGCCCATCCCGCGGCTCTCCACCTCGTGGAGCAGCGTCGGGCGAGCCAGCTCCGCTTCAAAAGGCGCACGGAGGGCCTCTGCTCTCGCTGCCTTGCTCCGCAAAGACCACCGCCTCCGCCGCTTGCGAAGATCCAATCCGCTCGCCCCTGCAAGCTCTCCGGTCATACCGAGCGCAAGTGCCCTCTGCGCACCAAGCCAAGGCCTCCCCCACCCAGGCTCCCCCCTTCCACGGCTGCTCGCCCTCGTTCATCGCCAACTGCGCCGGGCGCGAGTTCCTGGGCCGCCATCGTTGCCGCTCCTCCCGCGTCGGCCCTTCCTCCACCACGCCAGCCCGCGATGGCCCGCGCCTCTGCTGGTATTGGGGCGCCGGACGCTCGCCCGGAGGAGGACTCCTGCATCATCCCGTCCTCCTTCGACATGGATCGTGACATGCTCGACTGGGAGCAGACTGCCGCCATCGCCTGGTCAGTCAACTCGCCACGGCGCCTTGAGGCGCTTGACGTCGGCAAAAGCCATCCGGAAGCGATTCCGTTTGAGCCACCACGGATGTGGCCGTCACTCCGTACCACCCGTTGAGTTCCTCGTCAAGTTCAATCACAAAGGCGCCTTGTGGCGAGGCCCTCGCTGAGGCGGTGTGCGCCAGCGGTGGCATCGCCCACATCCGCCCACGGTGGCATTGGAGCGGGCGCTTGGCGCGGCTCTCAACTACAGAGTGCGCCTCTGCCTGGAGAACGTGCCGGACTACGCCTGGACCCCGTTCGTCGCCGAACGCATCATCGGCTGGTGTTGCTCCCTCGACCGTCTTGAAGACCACTCTGCGCTCAGGACAAACTCGGAGACGCTCGACCTTTGGGCGTGGACGGCGGACCCAAACCTGATCCCGAAGATCATTTGGCTCACCTTCACCACAAGGCCGTCCGGCGGTCTGCAGTGTTGTTCGCCAACGGCCAGCCGTCCGGTTGCAAGAGAGGCGCCACCTTCCGCGTCTTTGGTCCATTTGGATGCGGTGGAAGACCATGCAAACGCCCGCTGGACTGCTACGTCACCGGCAACCGTGCCGCCCGTTCAGCCCGCCTCGGTCGGACTGGTGTGGAACCGAGGTTCTGCCGACGGTGTTCCCCTCCGCTGGCGATGCGTCACCACGCCTGCTTCCCACCATCCCCTCACGGGCGCTGCGCCGCCCGCCGTGGCGAGGACCGACGACCACCCACGCCAGCTGCACCGGTGCCGCGACGACGGCGACGACTTCGACGATGACTGCCATGGGGGCGGCGGAAGAGATGGGCGCGGGCGCGATGGCCATGCTACGGAGACCCGCATCGAGGTGCACAGAGAGCGCACCCGTTCCCCCCGTCGCCGGGGCGGACGGACGACACGGACGACGCCGGGCGGGGTCTCCTGCCGCTGCGGCGCCGGTCTCTTTGGCGCCGGGGTTGGGCTCGGGTGCCTTCTGTCAGCTTCGCCCGGCGGCCTCCGACGGCGGGCTGCAGTTTGGAGGGCAAGCTCGGGCGCTCCGGGACGAGATGGCTTTGGCGCTCGAGGCGGCACTCGCTCCGCTGCGCTCTGAGTTCTCTGCCATGCGTCGTACACTTGTCGGGCTCGTCGACAAGGCGGAGGTGCTCTTCTCCAAGTTGAGCTCGTCAAGACGCTGCCGTCACCCTACCCGCAGCGGTGCATGGAGGCGTTGAGCAGAGCGAGGGATGCGGTTCTCCCCCTCGTTGTTGGCTTTGGCGGGCTGGCGCTCGACTCGGCTCGGCTTGGCTCGGGCGAGGCCACGAATGAAGCTGGTCCGTCCGGCCACGGACACGCCTCGGCATGCCCATCCCATCACGGGCTGGTTCCCACGACCGCCGCTTCCCTATCGCTTTTGTTGCGCCATTGCTGTCCCCTACGGTGGACTCCACAGGCTCGACCGCCTCGCCTCTGCACTGCTGCTGGCACGGAGGTGCATGGACCCGTTCTGCTACGATGCTGGCACAGAGCCGCGGCTGCTGTCGTGCTACCTAAAGATGGCCTGGAGCCCGTGGATGGAGTTAGCCTAGGGCCCGTGCATGTAAACGTGTTTGTTGATGGCCTGGAGCCCGTGCATGGAGGTGGCCTAGGGCCCGTGCATGTAAGTGTGTTGCCGTGTGCGGACTTGGCGCATGAAAGTGTGCTGCCACCTGATGACTTGGCGGTTGGGTTGCTCCCTGTTGGGCCTGTGGTGGCTCACCCGGTTACCTTCAATGGGTCGTCTGCTGCTGTTGTTCTGCTGCCCGGCGACGCCCACGCTGAGTTGCTCGCCGACGACCCATTGTCTTGGCCGTCGTGGCGGCGCTGAAGACGGACCGCTTCCTCCGGCTACTCGACACGTTCTTCGACTCCGTCGCCAATCGCGCCGACGCTCGCTGCTGCCACTCCAGCTCCACGCAAGGCCAAGGCTGCTTTAGCGGTTACTCGTCAGCAGCGCCCGCCTTGACAAGAAGAAGGCTCTGCTCCGCCGGGCGCCGGCTCGGGCGTGGTCCAAGAGATCATTGCTAGGGTCTGCGGTGTCCTTGATCCATCCGCTTGGCCACGACGACAAGGCCAAGCAAGCGCACCTAGACATGTTCGCCACTCCGCTTAGCCGCTCCGTGGTCGAGCGATTGCGGGCTTGTTTCACATGCCAAGAACCTCACACAAAAGAAGTCAAGAAGGGCAAGAAAGCAACCGTGGAGGCTCAAGTTGCTGATGTGTAGGTGTCCTAGTAGTTCTAGTGGCCCTTGCGTCCGACGCTCGGCCTGGGAGGTCTTCCGTCCCAAGATGTATCGCCTTCTGCTTTCTGCTTTCCGTTTTAGTCTCCAGATGCTGCGCGACGCCGCTGACTCGAGGTCGCCTATCGTCTCACCCTTGGGGTGCTTCATGTTAAATGCGCTATCTTCTACAACATGTGTGTTTGCGTCAACCGTCCATCTACCGGCTACTCGGCTCGAGAAGCTGCTCCTGCCGTGATCACTCAAAGTTTCCTTAATGGCACAACCTAACGTCAACATCATATGTTGGAACGTTCGAGGCACGAACGCTGCGTTCGCCGGGATGCCGTTCGGGACATCGTCCGGGACTCCATGCATCCATTGTATGCCTCCAAGAGACAAAACTCCGGGCCGTTGATGACGCCACCATCCGCGAGATGCTTGGCCCGTGTTTCGTCGCAAACTTCTATATCCTCCCGGCCGACGGCACCAAGGGGCTTGATTACGCCGCCGTCGGATCGCTTCTTCACCCTATCCGACTTCCATGCAACTCGGGCTCCATCTTCGCCACCGTCACCATGCTCAACGAGCGTGCTTCGTGGACAATCACGGGCGTCTATGGCCCGCAGGGCGAGCAAGACAAGTTGGCCTTCATTGAGGAGCTGAGGACTCTCAAGACCATGGCCAGAAGCGGGTGGCTCCTTCTGGGGGATTTCAACCTCATCACTAAAGCGGCGGATAAGAGCAACACCAACATCAACCGCCGCCTGGTGGGCAAGTTCCGTGGGGCTCTTGATTTCTTGCAGCTAAAGGAGCTTCACCTAGGCGGGTGCCGTTTCACCTGGTCAAATGCGCAGGCCAACCCGGTCCTTACCAAGATTGACCACGTGTTCCACTCGGCGATTGGGACATGCTCTTTCCCAATGCGCACCTTCGTGCTATCACCACAGCTTGCTCGGATCATGCTCCATTATATCTTCGGGGTGCGTCGATGACTCAAGAAAGCCTTCCTTTAAATTCGAGGAATTCGCTTCGTCTCCGGGCTTCAAGGACACCGCTGCCTTGGCATGGAACAAACCCGTTCAGGCCCGGATGCCATCCGCAAGATTCATATCAAGCCACTGTCCGGACCGCGAAGGCCCTGCGCAAGTGGCAAAAGGAAAAGGTCGGGATGCTTGGCTCCCGGATCGCAGATTGCCAAGGAGATCATCCGCGCTGGATGTTGCCGAGGAGGGAAGACCGCTCTCGGACTCGGAGAGGGAATTGCGTAAACAACTTAAGGCCTGCAGACTGGGGATCCTCGCCATTCGTAAAATCAAGCCGAGACAGCGTTCTCGGCTCAACCGGATCCGACCGGGGATGCCACCACAAAGCTTTTCCATGCTCGAGCGAACGGACGAAGGCGTAAGAACTTCATCCACACAATCACCACCACCTCGGGGCTGGCAATTACTAGACAGGACAAGGAACGAGCCCTTCTGGACCACTTCCAGGCTAACATCGGCACGCCTGCCCTGCGCACCAAGTCCATTGTCTGGGAGAACATTGGGATGCAGCGCCACGACCTATCGGCTCTGGATGCTCCATTCGACGAGGCGGAGATTAAGGAGGCGGTATTCTCCTTACCTTCGGTCAAGGCCCCGGGCCCTGATGGTTTCATCGGCGCCTTCTTCAAATCATGCTGGCAGATCATCAAAGTGGATGTCGTGGCTGTGGTGATGCAGCTCGCGAACCTGAGAGGCGACTGCGCTGGCCTGATCAATTCTGCCAACATTATTCTGCTCCCGAAAAAAGCCGGCGCATCCTCGATTGGCGACTACCGCCCAATCAGTTTGATACACAACATCTCCAAGATCTTCTCCAAGCTGTTGGCTAACCGACTAGCCCCTCTTCTTCCGTCGCTGGTTTCCAAGTGCCAGAGTGCCTTTGTGCAGAAACGGTGCATCCACGATAATTTCCTACACGTGCAAAACTTGATCAAAGAATTGCACCGCTCTTCAACGCCAGTGCCTTTTCCTCAAGCTCGACATCTCCAAGGCTTTCGACTCTGTGGGTTGGGCTTACCTCCTGGAGGTGCCGCAACAGTTGGGATTTGGGCAGCTGGCGGGAATGGATCTGCATGACCCTCGCTTCATCTTCCTCTAGGGTCTTTGTTAAATGGGGAGCCGGAACCCCATTCAGACATGGAAAAGGCCTTCGCCAGGCGACCGGTGTCACCTATGCTCTTCATTCCGCCATCGATCCTCCTGCAACTTATGTTTTGCGGCTTCCTGTGCCGGGATCCTCAAGCCCATCAGGGCGCGGACGGCCTCCTGCAGGGTTTCTCTCTACGCAGACGATGCGGGCATCTTCGCTAACCCGGTCAAAGAAGAGATCGACGCCATCGCTAGGATACTGGCCTGTTTTGGGGATGCATCGGGCCTCGTCACAAACGTCAGCAAGACCGAGGTGTTCCCCATTCGCTGTCAGGACATCGATCTCCGGCAATCCTCTCAGCCTTCCCGCCAAGCTGGCCTCGTTCCCCGGCCGATACCTAGGTCTCCCACTACATACCAAAGGCGGCTCGGAAGGGTTAACCTCCAACCTCTTCTAGACAAGGCAATGGGCGGTTCTTGGCTGGAAGGGGAAGAACACTGGCGCGACCGGGCAGGGTCTCCTTGCAAAGTCCGTGACAGCGCCATCGCAAATCATCACCATCAAGCGCTCGCTTCCCACTTGGGCAATCCGAAGCTTAGTAAGATCACTCGTAACTTCATCTGGTGTGGGGAAGACTCGGAAAACACGCTGGCGGACATTCTCCGGTCAAGCTGGAAGGTATCTGCGGCCTAAGCCCATGGGGGCACAGGAATCACCGACCTCGAGAGATTTGGTCGGGCGCTCCGTTTATACCGGCCTTGGCTTATGTGGACTGATCCTGGCCGCCAATGGGTGGGCTCTGCGGTGCCTGCGATGAGACGGATATGGCGCTCTTCGTGGCTTCTACCACCATCTCCTTGGGCAATGGGAGAAAATCCCTATTCGGCATGATGATCGGATGTGACGGGCCCTCGTCCCGGGCCTTCCCGGAGCTGTACAAAATTGCCACCAGGAAGAGGAGAACTGTGATGAAGGAGCTCCAGGAGGAGAACTGGATCAGATCGGTGGCCCGTCTTTCATCGCCTACCCATCTGCAAGAGTTCATTGCCCTCGCATTAGCTATCTCTCAGGTTGAGTTGAACCCGGACCAGGAGGACTCCATCACTTGGCGGTGGACACCAAATGGCATTTACTCTGCTGCTTCGCCACGCTGCCCGATTCTGCATCCTATCCTGTGTTTCCCCAGCCAAGATTTGGGAGGCACACGCTGAGCCAAAATGCAAGCTCTTCGCCTGGCTTGTGCTCCACGGAAAAATCCTCACGGCCGACATGCTAGCCATTCGTGGCTGGCCGCACGACCCTCGCTGCCCCCTTTGCCTTGGGGCACCGGAGACGGCCACTCATCTCTGTAAGGACTGCCCATTTGCCGCCGCAGTTTGGTCTCACGTCCAGGTGTGGACGGGAGAGGATTCTGGGGCCACACCCACGTTGCCCCTTCGATGGGGATTTCGGACTGGTGGGATTCGTTCACCACCAATTTGCCCAAGGACGACGGAAGAAGGCGGAGCGGCCGCTTCCTTTACACCATCTGGAACATCTGGAAGGAGCGAAACCGACACATCTTCAATGGAACTCGCCTCACGCACCTAGAGGTAGCAGCTATTGCCTTCGACGACATCAAGCAAAGGACTTTGGCCTTTGGCCGAAACCAGTGGCAGCCGGTATCGGTTGATTAGTTCCTAGGGGTTTTTGTCCGGTTTCTCTCAGAAAACCGGAACACTCTTGTACATAAACTTTATTCTCCTTCTTATATGAAAAGGCAGTGCTCCTGCTTGTTCCTCAAAAAAAAATCATATAGTCTGGCTATCCTCTATCTTCACCACACAAAGTATTTAAACCATGCACAACCCCGATGACAAGCCAAGCAATTGTTTCATACTTTTGACATTCTCAAAACTTTTTCAATCTTCACGCAATACATGAGCGTGAGCCATGGATATAGCACTATATGTGGAATAGAATGGTGGTTGTGGAGAAGACAAAAAAGGGGGAAGATAGTCTCACATCAACTAGGCGTATCAACGGGCTATGGACATGCCCATCAATAGATATCAATGTGAGTGAGTAGGGATTGCCATGTAACGGATGCACTAGAGCTATAAGCATATGAAAGCTCAACAAAAGAAACTAAGTGGGTGTGCATCCAACTCGCTTGCTCACGAAGACCTAGGGCATTTTGAGGAAGCCCATCATTGGAATATACAAGCCAAGTTCTATAATGAAAAATTCCCACTATTATATGAAAGTGACAAAATGAGAGACTCTCTATCATGAAGATCATGGTGCTACTTTGAAGCACAAGTGTGGTAAAAGGATAGTAACATTGTCCCTTCTCTCTTTTTCTCTCATATTTGTTTTTATTTTTTTGGGCCCTTTCTCTTTTTTTATGGCCTCTTTTTTTTCGTCCGGAGTCTCATCCCGACTTGTGGGGGAATCATAGTCTCCATCATCCTTTTCCTCACTTGGGACAATGCTCTAAAAATGATGATCATCACACTTTTATTTTCTTACAACTCAACAATTACAACTCGATACTAGAACAAAATATGACTCTATATGAATGCCTCCCGTGATGTACGGGATATGCAATGAATCAAGAGTGACATGTATGAAAGAATTATGAACGGTGGCTTTGCCACAAATACGATGTCAACTACATGATCATGCTAAGCAATATGACAATGATGGAGCGTGTCATAATAAACGGAACGGTGGAAAGTTGCATGGCAATATATCTCGGAATGGCTATGAAAATGGCATGATAGGTAGGTATGGTGGCTGTTTTGAGGAAGGTATATGGTGGGTGTATGATACCGCGTAGAAGTCTTGCGGTATTAGAGAGGCTAGCAATGGTGGAAGGAAGAAAAGTGCGTATAATCCATGGACTCAACATTAGTCATGAATAACTCATATACTTATTGCAAAAATCTGCAAGTTATCAAAGCAAAGTATTACGCGCATGCTCCTAGGGGATAGAATTGTAGGAAAAGACCATCGCTCATTCCCTGACCGCCACTCATAAGGAAGACAATCAATAAATAAATCATGCTCCGACTTCATCACATAACGGTTCACCATACGTGCATGCTACGAGAATCACAAACTTTAACACAAGTATTTCTCAAATTCACAACTACTCAACTAGCATGACTCTAATATCACCATCTTCATATCTCAAAACAATTATCAAGCATCAAACTTCTCATAGTATTCAACACACTCAAAGAAAGTTTTACAAATCTTGAATACCAAGCATATTAGGATTATTTAAACAAATTACCATGCTATTTAAGACTCTCAAAATAATCTGAGTGAAGCATGAGAGATCAATAGTTTCTATAAAACAAATCCACCACCGTGCTCTAAAAGATCTAAGTGAAGCACTAGAGCAAAACTATATAACTCAAAAGATATAAGCGAAGCACATAGAGTATTCTAACAAATTCCAAATCATGTATGGCTCTCTCAAAAGGTGTACAGAAAGGATGATTGTGGTAAACTAAAAAGCAAAGACTCAAATCATACAAGACGCTCCAAGCATAACACATATCATGTGGTGAATAAAAATATAGCTCCAAGTAAAGTTACCGATGGAAGTAGATGAAAGAGGGGATGCCTTTCGGGGCATCCCCAAGCTTTGACTTTTTGGTGTTCTTAGATTATCTTGGGGGTTCCATGGGCATTCCCAATCTTAGGCTCTTGCCACTCCTTGTTCCATAATCCATCAAAAGATTCCACCCAAAACTTGAAAACTTCACAACACAAAACTTAACAGAAATCTCGTGAGCTCCGTTAGCGAAAGAAAACAAAAGACCACTTCAAGATACTGTAATGAATTCATTCTTTATTTATATTGGTGTTAAACCTACTGTATTCCAACTTCTCTATGGTTTATAAACTATTTTACTAGCCATAGATTCATCAAAATAAGCAAAAAACACATGAAAAACAGAATCTCTCAAAAACATAACAATCTGTAGTAATCTTTAACTAACGCAAACTTCAGGAACTCCAAAACATCAGAAAAATAGGACGACCTAGGCAATTTGTTTATTGATCAGCATAAATTTGAATCACTATTTTATCACGTTCTGGTGATTTTTAACATTTTTTTTCATGAACAGAAAGTTTCTGGAAATTACAGCAAGATCAAATAACTACCATCCAGAAGATCCTATAGGTTTAACTTGGCACAAACACTAATTACAACATAAAAACACATTTAACCAGAGGCTAGAACAAATATTTATTCCTAAACAGAAGCAAAAGCAAAAACAACTAAAAATAAAATTGGGTTGCCTCCCAACAAGCGCTATCGTTTAACGCTCCTAGCTAGGCATAAAAGCAAGGATAGATCTAGGTATTGCTATCTTTGGTAGGAAATCCATAAGTGGCTCTCATGATAGATTCATAAGGTAATTTTATTTTCTTCCTTGGGAAGTGTTCCATGCCTTTCTTTAATGGAAATTGGAATCTAATATTCCCTTCCTTCATATCAATAATTGCATCAATCGTTCTAAGGAAAGGTCTACCAAGAATAATAGGACATGAATGATTGCAATCTATATCAAGAACGATAAAATCTACAGGCACATAATTCCTATTTGCAACAATAAGAACATCATTAATTCTTCCCATAGGTTTCTTAATAGTGGAATCTGCAAGGTGCAAGTTTAGAGGGCAATCATCAAAATCACGGAAATCTAGCAAATCGCACAAAGTTTTGGGAATAGTGGAGACAATAGCACCCAAATCACATAAAGCATAGAACTTATGATCCTTAATCTTAATTTTAATAGTAGGTTCCCACTCATCATAAAGTTTTCTAGGGATAGAGACTTCCAACTCAAGTTTTTCTTCATAAGATTGCATCAAGGCATCAACGATATGTTTGGTAAAGGCTTTATTTTGAGTATAAGTATGAGGAGAATTTAGAACGGATTGCAACAAGGAAATACAATCAATCAAGGAGCAATTTTCATAATTAAATTCCTTGAAATCCAAAATAGTGGGTTTAGCAACATCTAGGGTTTTTATTTCTTCAATCCCACTTTTATCAATTTTAGCATCAAGAACTAAAAACTCCGAATTCTTGGAACGCCTTCTAGGTAGAGGTGGATCATATTCAGTCCCATCATTATCAAGATTCATATTGCAAAACAAAGATTTAATAGGGGACACATCAATAACTTTTAGATCTTCATCTTTATTTTCATAGAAATTTGAAGAACACGCTTTAATAAAGGCATCTTTCGTAGCACGCATCCTAGCGGCTCTTTCTTTGCACTCATCAATGGAAATTCTCATGGCTTTGAGAGACTCATTGATATCATGCTTAGGAGGAATAGATCTAAGCTTTAAAGAATCAACATCAAGAGAAATTCTATCAACGTTCCTAGCCAATTCATCAACTTTAAGCAATTTGTCTTCAAGCAAAGCATTGAAATTCTTTTTGAATTCATAAACTCTTTAACACTAGTCTCAAATTCAGAGGGCATCTTATTAAAATTTCCATAAGAGTTGTTGTAGGAATTTCCATAATTATTAGAGGAACTACTAGGATAAGGCCTAGGATTAAAGTTTCCTCTATACGTGTTGTTACCAAAATTATTCCTACCAACAAAATTCACATCCATAGATTCATTATTATTCTCAATCAAAGTAGATAAAGGCATATCATTAGGATCAAAAGAAACACTCTTAGTAGCAAATAATTTCATAAGTTCATCCATCTTTCCACTCAAAACATTGATTTCTTCTATCGCATGCACTTTTTTATTAGTAGATCTTTCAATGTGCCATTGAGAATAATTAACCATAATATTATCTAGGAGTTTAGTAGCTTCTCCTAAAGTGATTTCCATAAAAGTGCCTCCATGCCGAATCCAAAAGATTTCTAGAAGCAAAATTCAATCCGGCATAAAATTTATGTATAATCATCCACAAATTCAAACCATGAGTAGGGCAATTACGTATCATTAATTTCATCCTATCCCAAGCTCGTGCAACATGTTCATGATCAAGTTGCTTAAAATTCATAATATCGTTTCTAAGAGAGATGATCTTAGCGGGAGGAAAATACTTAGAGATAAAAGCATCTTTGCACTTGTTCCAAGAATCAATACTATTTTTAGGCAAAGACGAAAACCAAGCTTTAGCATGATCTCTAAGCAAAAAAGAAAATAGCTTCAATTTAACAATATCATTATCAACATCTTTCTTCTTTTGCATATCACACAAATCAACAAAGCTATTTAGATGAGTAGCGGCATCTTCACTAGGAAGGCCGGTGAATTGATCTTTCATGACAAGATTCAACAAAGCAGCATTGATTTCACAAGATTCAGTATTGGTAAGAGGAGCAATCAGAGTGCTAAGGAAACCATTATTGTTGGTATTGGTAAAGTCACATAATTTAGTATTATCTTGAGCCATCGTGACAACAAGCAATCCAACATACGAGCAAACAAAAGACGGGCAGAAAGAGGCAAACGGAAAAGAGAGGGCGAATAAAACGGCAAGGGTGAAGTGGGGGAGAGGAAAATGAGAGGCAAATAGAAAATAATGTAATGCGGGAGATAAGGGATTGTGATGGGTACTTGGTATGTTGACTTTTGCGTAGACTCCCCGGCAACGGTGCCAGAAATTCTTCTTGCTACCTCTTGAGCACTGCATTGGATTTCCTTGAAGAGGAAAGGTGATGCAGCACAGTAGCGTAAGTATTTCCCTTGGTTTTTGAAAACGCGATAAGGGGTTGTCAATCCCTTCACGGTCAACTACGAGAGTGAGATCTGATAGATATGATAGGATAATATTTTTGGTATTTTTATGATAAAGATGCAAAGTAAAATAAAAGCAAAGTAAAAAGCAAAGAAAATAACTAAGTGTTGGAAGATTAATATGATGAAGATAGACCCGGGGCCATAGGTTTCACTAGTGGATTCTCTCAAGAGCATAAGTATTTTACGATGGGTGAGCAATTATTGTTGAGCAATTGATGTAATTGAGCATAGTTATGAGAATATCTAGGTATGATCATGTATATAGGCATCACGTCTGAGACAAGTAGACCGACTCCACCTGCATCTACTACTATTACTCCACTCATCGACCGCTATCCAAAGATGCATCTAGAGTATTAAGTTCAAGAAAACAGAGTAACACCTTAAGCAAGATGACATGATGTAGAGGGATAAATTCATGCAATATGATAAAACCCCATCTTGTTATCCTCGATGGCAACAATACAATATGTGCCTTGCTGCCCCTCATCACTTTGGGAAAGGACACCGCAAGATTGAACCCAAAGCTAAGCACTTCTCCCATTGCAAGAAAGATCAATCTAGTAGGCCAAACCAAACCGATAATTCAAGACACTTGCAAAGATAACCAATCATACATAAAAGAAATCAGAGAAGATTCAAATATTGTTCATAGATAATCTTGATCATAAACCCACAATTCATCGGTCTCAACAAACACACCGCAAAAAGAAGATTACATCGAATAGATCTCCACGAGAGAGGGGATAACAATGTATTGAGATCCAAAAAGAGAGAAGAAGCCATCTAGCAACTAACTATGGACCCAAGGTCTCAAGTAAACTACTCACACTTCATCGGAGAGGCTATGGTGATGATGTAGAAGCCCTCCGTGATGGATGCCCCCTCCATGAGCTCCTAACAGGCCCCAAGATGGGATCTCGTGGGTACATAAGGTTGCGGCAGTGGAATTAGGTTTTAGCTCCGTATCTGATCGTTTGGGGGTACGTAGGTATATATAGGAGGAAGGAGTACGTCGGTGGAGCAACAGGGGGCCCACGAGGGTGGAGGGCGCGCCCCCTACCTCGTTCCTTCCTCCTTTCTTTCTTGACATAGGGTCCAAGTCTCCTGGATCATATTCGGTGAGAAAATCACATTCCCGAAGGTTTCATTCCGTTTGGACTCCGTTTGATATTCCTTTTCTTCGAAACTCTGAAATAGGCAAAAAAACATCAATTCTGGGCCAGGCCTCCGGTTAATAGGTTAGTCCCAAAAATAATATAAAAGTGGATAATAAAGCTCAATATTGTCGAAAACAGTAGATAATATAGCATGGAGCAATCAAAAATTATAGATACGTTGGAGACGTATCACCGAGTATACTTCGACTCTTTTTCAAGATGGTGTGGCAACGACTACGACTACGGAGCCTCTCAAGGACCAAGCTTTGGAGGCGAGCGACAAGGTGGCGAGCAAGGATGATGCTTCCATCTTAGGAGGCGAGAGTGATGATGTGCCATCTTGGCCTTCATCCATGGCGACGCATTTACGAGATGATCGAGCATGGGATTTTCCCTTTGGTCATGGAGGAGAGTGATGTTGTGCCAACTTCGGCCTTCATCCACGGCGACGGCGATGAGATGGTTGAGTATTTCACCTCGACCACGGCGACGTATGATAACTTGAGTGACTTGTGCCACCATATTGAGAGTGAGAGTGACTTCACCACTAGCCCCATATATGATGACTTGCCCCAATTCCCATGTGAGGAGAGCTACAACCGCGACCACTTGAGTGAGATGAGTGACTCCACCATATGTGACATTGAGTGCACCTACCTTGAGGGTGTGAGTGAACCACCACATAGAGAGAGTGTGATAGTTGATAGGGCATGTGAGGCCACTATGATTTCTAACGACTTAACCTCTACCTCTATTGTGTCTTCTCATTTGGTGCTAGGTCTCATATATGATGACGCGCCGATTCGCGATGACTACGTCCTTCCTTTGGACAAGACGGTGGCCATGGTGGAATATGATGCACCCCCCACATGGTTCCATCAAGACAAAGATGACCACCATTTGGTCTTTCCCACCTCACCTACACCACTTGAGTGGAATGAACAAGGTAACATAGGTGAAGGTGATGCTCTAGTCCCTCTAGCGGACATACTTGACATTGATTGCTTGCATGATGTTGATAAACCTATTGCCTTGATTTATGCTAGTGAGACTTTCCCATGCAATGATTTACCCATTTATGATGAGTATGATGATTTCCATGTGGAGTCTATTCGTTGTGATGCCATGTTACATAGGATTTCTTGTGACAATTCTTTAGGTCACATCATATTTGACAATCCGCTTGACTTGTCATATGCTATGCATGAGATCAATCATATGTCATATTTGCAATCTCTTCATAGTGACTATGCATATACCATTAAAATAAACCCAATTTGCACTTATGGCATAGATAACAATCCCATGGTTATTGGCATTTGTTTTTCTTGTGATGATATTGATATGATCCCTTTGCATCATTTATCTCATATGCCATGCCATGACAACCTAGCTTCGGATATGCATTGTTTTGGATGTTTTCCATTTTCTCCATATGATGTTTCCAATATTGCTCATGAGGAGACCCCCATAGTTTCCTCATACATGTTAGGCGATTTTGATCCAATCCATCCATTGCATGATCCCAATAATTATGTGCACAATATGCTCCCCATGAATCATAATGATATTGTTGTGCCATATACTAGTATGCTCAATTTGCATCCCCATCGTGTTATACACAATAACTATTCTTTCATGATGAATGACATGTTCTTATACCATGCATCAAATTTCTTCGAGCATTTCTTATCTTGTGCTAAATCACACATTCACATACACATCATGATGGATGATGTGTACATTTACTACGCATACAATTTTTTCGGTTTGTGTCTCTTTTGTGTAGGTACCCATGAATACTTGTCAACCTCACAATCCCATGAGTTGACAAAACGAGCTCTAGAGAGCAATGATGACTTGGGATCCCATGGATTGTCTTTCCCACCACTCTCTTCGTGCAAAGACTTCACGCATTTCTTCTACATGGCTCTCACTTGGCTATGGGTTGTTGTCCATTACATATTATATGCCCATCTTGCCATGTTCACTTTGCATTACTATGCCTTTGCCATGCATTTGTGACCATGCTTTGCATTACACATGACGATTGATTCTCATACTTGTATATGTATTTGCAAGCTTGGTGGAGATACCCCTTGTTATTGCCATGTTCCATCTATGACCCATTCCTATGATGATACTATCATCTTGCTTTGTGTTCGTGCTTGCGATATGTCTTGTGCATTGACTATGCCTATTATTTTCTCACATGACATGATTGCCATGATTTCCTATAGTGTGTTGCATCTTCGCTCCACTAGTTTGCACGACTTGATCTCTCGCTTGCTTATGTTGCATCACCCATGATTCATACTTGCCCATTTCATGCAGTTGATGACAACCATCTACATGCTTTGCACATGATTGTTATTACTCCTTGTCATATCTCTCCATATGTTGCCTTCCTCATGCTAGATGATTTGCCATGTATTGAGTGCAACTATGCCTTTAGTCTTGATAATGAGATTGCCCCCATAGCATTCTCACATATATTTGGAGATTTTGACATAATCCTTGTGAAGCATGCTTGTCTTACCTCTTTGCACCATATGCATAGTGCCATGAACATAACGATTGTTGCATCATATTCTTCATGCACTTTTGCTACTAACGGTTATGTGCAAGAGAATAAAACCATCATGATGGATGATGTATTTATCTACCATGCGCATACGTTCTTTATTTTGTTGTGTGCATGTGTAGGATACTTGGACTTTGTGTCAACTTCCACGTCACGTGAGTTGACAATCCGAGCTCTTGAGAGCGAACCACCTTCTACCACGACGATTCTACATCGCACTTGCTTGTGCTTCGGCATTGTGAAGAATGCACAAGGACATGCTTTCAAGGTGATATCCTTCTCTTTTGACAACCTCTGAACCATGAGCATGGATATTGTGGATCATACTACTTGTCTTGCTTGTACCATGAGACTTATTGGTCATCTTGGACCATTTGATTGCGCACATGTTAGAGATCTTGCTTCGACTTGTCATTTTCGCCTTTCCATGCCTCATGACATATATACCTTGTGTGTTGCATCCAAATCTTGGATTACTTGCTCCTATCACATGTTTGGTTGCAATAATGTCATTCCTTCACATATGCAATGTCTCATTGATTGCTACATGCTTGACTTGATTGCCTCGCACATGAGGAACAATTTCTCTTTCTATGGTGTTGAGTGCCACACAATATTCACCACACCCCAAGCACGTTACGCTTGGATTGCCTTGCACTTGACCCATGTGTTTAGACATCTCATCTTATTTGGTGTTGTGAATGATTCATATGCCCACCATAGACCTTTCATTGAGCAACTTGTGAATGCTTTCTATGAACTTGAGGTAGATGCTTATTCTCTTGACACACATATTTGCACCTCTACCTCCCATTTACATGCTTGTCCCCATGATATCTTTGCTTGTGCTCAATTGATATGCTTACATTCCATGTCACAATCCTTTGTCAAACCATATGCTTTGCATGATGACGACACTTGTTTGGTGAATCACCTCTTGAAAGCTTGGTTTTGCACTAACACTAACCAAATTTGTTTTTCCAAGTGTTTGTTGTCCTTACTCCTTTTGAAGGAATCACAAGACGGTGCGGCATTGGAGAGTGCCCATTTCGAGCTTCAAGATGACAAGTACTTGGTGAACTTCCACTTCTACATGGCGAAGCCATCTCTTTCCCATGGTGATTTGGTTTTTGATCCGAGGTCGGATCTTTCCCAAGGGAGGGGAGATGATGCGGAGCATCCTATGGACATCACCATGTCAAGAGTTTGTTTGGCAAGTGACACGTGCGACATCTACTTCACATACGCAAAGGTGAATCATCTCCTTTACACGTGCTCACTTGACCCCTTCGAGGATGGTATACTACTTGACACTTCTCCCGTGTGCATGCATAGGTATTGTCGGAGCTTCACGGATGTCGAGGAGGAGTGCAAGCGCCAAGGAACAACTACACCATCCGCGAGGGAAGCATGGAACCTAAGACGGAATAAGAAGACGGAGACAGCTCCCAGGACCTGGACATCCGGCCCCTGGAACCTCACCCACAGCAGCCGCCCAGCCGCCAAGTACCTACAGGCCCCGAACATCCGGCCATAGCCCGAAAATCCGGCCCAGCCCGGACATCCGGCCTTTCCCCCGGAAATCTGGCATCAAATGGCAGAACGCACCAGAAGCTTGGCCACTTCAGCCCGGACATCCGGCCGAGCACAGACATCCGGCGACTCACGAAGCCGGACATCCGGCCCCCGGCCGGACATCCGGCGCTGCTGTCTTGACCACGGGCGAAGGCCCATGTATCCCTTTCCACTTACCCCTTCATGGCTTAGACTATAAATAGACCACCCCCTCATCCATTCTAGGGTTAGCAAAGGATTAGCTCATTTAGAGATAGAGCTTTGCTCATCCATTAGGATCTACTCCACGAGAGAGACCGCGGCCCCTCTACGGAGAATACCCCCCTTGGATTCAAGACCTCCTCACGGAGAAGACCCCCCTTCAAGACCTCCTCACGGAGAAGAACCGGTTACCCTATGTATCGTCCTTTGTTGGATTTGGATCGTGTATCTCTTTGTGTTTCGAGGATCTAGCACATGTGTGATCACTACTAGGAAAAAGCCTAGTAGTGGCGCGGGTTAAAAGCTAGTAGTAGCGCGGGTGCCTGCGCTACTACTACGGCGCTACAGCTAACTAGTAGTAGTAGCGTGGTGCAACCCGCGCTACTAGTACGTGTGTTAGTAGTAGCGCGTGTCTGTGACCCGCGCTACTACTATTAATTTGAAAAACCAAAAAAAATCTCAACCCCATGATGCGCGCACGTTGGCCAGGAGCAGGGAGATCTCGGCCATGACGCGTGCTTCGTGAAAGCCTTCGAGGCGGCGGAGGCCGGCCGGCGTGGGCCGGGATCTGGAGGACTGCATCTTGGCATCGTGCACGGGAGCACCTCGTGGCGGCCGTCGCCCGTTAGGTCGGGCGACGAGCAAGCGGCGGGAGGCGGTCCACGTCTCCGGAATGAGTAGTCGCCCTCGTCTTTGCCCGAGGAGGAGGATGGGTCAGCTAAGCGTTCGGATCGAATCGGAGAGGGGGAGGAGGAGGCTGACTGGAGCAAGAAGAAGGCGGTGAAAGGCGGCGATGAGGAGGATGCCGAGGTCGCGCCGCATCTAAGCGATGGCGAGGAGCTCTGGCGACCGCCCACCGGAGGGATCTCGAGAGGAGGGGAAGAAAGCAGAGTGTACCAAATGCGGCCACTGGAGTATGAGGGTGAGACGAGGAAAGTGAGAGAGGGGAAAGTTAGGGAGAGAGGAGGATTTGGTTGAGTATACGGTGGTGGGTTGGTGCGGATTAGCGATGGCGGCGGAGACGGAAAACACGCTGCTAAGAAAATGCAGCGGCGCTTTCGGCACAAGCGCCATCGCTAACCGGGACCAAAAGTGTGCCCAATTTGAAAATTAGCGGCGACCTCGGGAAAACCGCGCTCTTTGCTACAGCTATATAGCGATGGCGGCTCGCGGAACTGCTGCTAAACGGAGTTTGGTGAGGCACCGTCGATTCGATATTTGTAGCAGCGCGGGTTACACCGAGCGCGCTATTGCTAAACACTTGTCAGTAGCGGGTTTTCCACACCCGCGCTACTGCAAATTAGCAGCAGCGCTCCTTTTTGAGCCGCGCTGCTGCTAAGATTCTGTGTATAGGGTTTTCCCTAGTAGTGGATTGTTCTTGTCGGTTTGAGTGATTCTCTCGTGTTTCCCCTCGTTTTCCCCTCCTGTTCTTCGTGTTCTTAGGATCCGCTCCTTTCGTGAAAGGTCATCCATCTAGGGTTCCACCCTACATCAAAGCACGGAAGAAGGTTCTGGGGTGCCCTCTTGATGTAATTTCTCTTTTGCTTGTCATTGGGCTTATCAATATTTGCAAATGATTCTTTTTAATCCAAGTTATTATTTTGCAGCTCCCTAATGAATGTATTTGGGTTGTTTGGATTGACCCACCTCCGACGGATCGTGTTGCTCGTGCATTTGAGGAACTTCATGCGAGGATTAGAGAAAAGTTGGCTAAAAGCTCATTATTTGGAGCGCAGGGTGATGTATCTAACGAGAGAAGAACAAGAAAGCTGAAGTTGAAAAGATGAAGAAGAGAAATGAGCTTATGCAAACATGGGGATTTCTCATAGTTCTTTGCATTAGCATTTTTGCAACATTGTTTAAGAATCCATACTAGTTGGACGATTGTGTGTAATGTAAGGCAGTGTTTTGAGTTGTGAACTATCTCAAGTAGTTGTCAAGTGTTTGGACCAAAGTTGTACTGGTAATGTAATGTGACATGTTTCATTAGGAAAATGTTCTATCTATTTCCAGTATGTTTGCTCCAATGAGCTCCCATGAACAAATTCACAGTTATAGAGTAGATTTACCACATGAGATAGCACATAGCACATGACACATGATATAGCACAAAGCACATGAGATAGAAGTTCTACATTAGTTACCAAGAGTTCACAAAATCCAAGAGCATTCTGCCACAAATCTGGTACATCACCATACAGTTTTGAATTGAAAAAGACAAGCTAATAGTTCACAAATCCAACGAACACTTGACAACTACTTCTTCTTGCTCCTGGTGTTGCAAGCTGGGTTTGAAGAGAGCCTAGAACTCCTCCTGGTGCTCGCTTTCTTGGTCAGAACTGGAGTAGAAGACCTACTCAGTTATTTGCTTCGATTGGCGAGAACCCTCTGATCTCCTCTTCTTCTGCGGTTTCCATCTTCTTCTTTAGTGGTGATTGTCCTCTATCAGCTGGTCTTTTGTAGTTTTTTCTTGGGCTGCAAAGTTATAAATCAATGAAAGAAGTCAGTTATATAACACTCAAAAAATTTAGCAAACAATAACAGAAGCAAAAAAATTACCTCGCTGCACTACCAACTGTTGTTGCATCCTGGCAGGGTACAGGCTCAATTGTTGGATCTGCTGCAGCAACATTTGTAGCAGCAGCTGTATTAACTGCCACAGGAGTTGGTGCGTCTCCATCTTGTACTAAATGCTCAGTTCTTCACAGCATCACCAACCCATCTGCTCTTAGCTGACTTGATCTTTTCATACATTGACACTTGGACAAGTATGAGCAGTCTTGTTCACTTTGACCTGCAATTATGAAAGTTGAAATACATGTTAGCACATATGTGGTGCAATAGATAATTGAAATAAAATTTCCATGTAACTATGCATGCATCCAGTAGTAGATTTGGATCTTATTCCACTGCTTTCTGTCTGTCTTCTTTTTCTCTGTATAACATTGATCTCTAATTTGACTGGGACCCAAGCATGTGATGTAAACATTTTTCCTAGCTCATCATCACATTGGACTAGGACCAAAACATCACTATCAATGTCCTAGTACCTGAATTCTACCGCATCATGTACTCCCCAGGGGTATTTAGAAAAAATCAGAGATCTAAATTGTTCAAACTTCATTGTGCTCTCCACAACCAAAGGAAATGAGAACCCTGTTTCTACTGCTTTTATACCAGCAGAAACTAGCAGTGTCGTTTGCATCCTACAATCCAGACAAATATGTCCCGACCTACGGATAATCATGGAAAACAGCAAAACGCGCAAATGAGCACTACTGACGCAGCAACCAACAAATCTAAGTACAATAACTAAACAGAACAAAGAACATGCTTCAGATCTGAAAGAAAGGATTTACCCAAGCGTTGCATCCATCGCTCGCGTTGTGCTCCCTTGTTGGCCGCCACTTCCGCGAGCACCGTCACCCTCCATCCGTAGCATAGCAAAGATAAGGAGTCGAGCAATGGAATCTCCCTCGCGGCCGCCATTGATGCGGAGTACATGCTGCCGGATATCGAAAGCGCTAGGGTTAGGGTTACGCTGCGATTTAGGGAATAGAGAGTGTCTTGATTCGGCGAGAGAATGAAAGAGATAATGCATCGAACAGATAAGATTGGGTGAGGGGCAAATATGTCAAACTGACGGCAAGTTAGCGGTCAAACAGCCTTGACCGGATGGAAACGGCACGGATGGGCATTTCTATAAGTGGAATTGAAGGCAGAGGGGCAAATTTGAGCACCCTTCAAAATTAGGGGCAAATCTGAGTAGTGGGATCCAGTTAGGACATAAATGTAAATGTCCCTAAAATTAAACACTACATCTGAGATAAATTCACTCTTGCCTTCCTCATAGGGAGATTCACTGCATTACAAGTCAAACAAACAACAAAGTACTAGGGAAATATCTCATCAGGCTAAGGAAAAGCTCACAAAGCTCACGCAAAATCTTCTAGCAAGATTGCCTTCTCCACCATCTCCTCCTCCTCCTCCTCCTTCCGCCGCTCCCCTTCTCTGGTTCCCTTGCCGCAACGCTTCTCTACAACCATATCTTCCTCGTCTCCGCGCCCGACGACTACCACCTCGTCGCCGCCTCCTCCGCTACCGCCGCCGACGACCACGACCTCATTGGCACCGCCCTTGCTGCCGCCCCCTGCGCCAACAAGGGCGTCGGGAACGGCCTCGCAGGTGGGTCCCGCGTCCTCCACGCAGCCTCCATGAGGCGCGAGGGGGTCATCTCCCTCGTCCTCGTCGTCGGAGAGGGAGAGGTGGGGGAGGCGGGAGGAGACGGCTAGCGCCGCAAGGGAGAAAGCCTCGGCGATGGACTCTGGCGGGAGCGCCCAGTCCTCCAGGCCCGCATCCTCCAGCCGCGGCCGGATGGGGTCACCGTGGCGATAAGCCGCTTCCTCGGCCATTTTGGTGCACGACACATCTGTTGGTGGAAGACTCCGAAGTCACCGGGCTGGCGGCGAGGAAATCCCTATTCTTGCTTCATTGCGGCAAGTTGTCGGGGGGACGCACAGGGAGATCGAAGATCGCTCGGGATGGGCCGGCCCGTTAAACCTATTTCACTTCTAGGACCCATCTAGGTCGGTCTCAACTGTTTTGTTCGGTTTTGGAACTTTCGATGAGGTTCCCAAGCCGTGGTTTTTCCTTTTGTTCCAAATATCTTTTTCGTTTTTTATTTTTATTTTTTCCCTTTTCCTTTTCCTTTCTTTTGTCTCCTTTTCGGTTTTTTTCTATCCTTTTTTAATTTTATTTCATTTCTCATTTTTTTTCGAGTTTATTTTTCCTTTTCAATAAACATTCATAAATTTGAAAAAAATTTGCAATTTTAAAAAATTGTTTATTTCCCAAAAAATGTTCCTGTTTTCAAATTTTGTTCAGAAATTTCAAAAGCGTTTGGTACTCCCGAATTTGTTCACCTATTTATCAAAATGTTCGAAAATTCAAAAACAAATCCACCAAAACTCAAAATTTCAAGTTTTGTTCGTAAATTAGAAAAATGTTCGTGAATTAAAGAAAATGTTCCATTTTTCAAATTTAGTTGTCAAGTTTCAGAATGTTCATGTTTTCAATATTTGTTTGCAGATCCAGAAAAACTTTGGGGAATGTCATAAAATATTCACGTTTTTTCCAGAAAATGTTCCTCTTTTTAAAATGTTCATGTTTTCAATTTTTTTCGTAAATTTAAAAATGTTTGGGCAATTTCATAAATTATTTGTGTTTTTTCACAAAATGTTCATGTTTTCAAAATTTGTTCTCAAATTAAAAAATGTTCATGTTTTCAAAATTAGTTCACAAACTAAAAAATGTTCAATTTTTCAAAATTTGTTCTCAAACTAAAAAAGGTTCAGGTTCTCAAATTTTTTCTCAAATTAAAAAAAGTTCATATTTTCATAAATTTATCACAAATTTAAAAATGTTTGTAGAATTTCATAAAATGTCTGCATTTTGAAAAACTTGTTCATAATTTTCGAAATTGTTCGTTTTTTCACTTTTTGTTTCTGTTTTTTGGAAAATGTTCGCATTTTCAAAAAGTTGTTCATAGTTTCGAAAAATTTACTAGTTTTCATTTTTGTTGCTTTTTTCAATTTTTTTTAGATTCCCAAATATGTTCTAGTCTTTACAAAGTTGTTTTATTGTCAAAAGCATCGGCTTTTGTGAAAAAGAAAAATTCTGTTCAAAATTTCAAAAGTGTTTATATAATATGATTTCGACAACAAAATTTATGTACTGAAGTGTGTAGGGACGTGCTTGACTCACGTTAGCTTGAACTTGGGCTTCCAGTATTTGTGCGTATTGGCGAGCCAGTCTGAACGTGGGCTTCCAGTATGCTCCCTGCGTATATGCGGGAAAAAAAGAGTCAATTGTACCGGTGATGCTTGAACTTGCCGCGAACAGTTACTTTGATGCTAGAACGTGTGGCATACATTGAACTGATGCAGAAACTTGACTTGGACGTGTAAACACGATGAAAATCACGTTTGGATACGAAACAATGCTGACTTGGCATGCCAATGTGGCATCTGTTAGTGACGGGAAGGCAGAGCGGAGTGCGTGTGGCCTTTTTTTTACAAAGACCCCTTGAATTGGCATTTTATTTTATTTTCAGCTCTACGACAGGTGGGTGTTAGTGTGAAGTGTGAAAATTAACGAAAAATGAAGCTCCTTTGTCTTGAACCCTCGACCATTCCTTGCACAGTAGGACGTGGCCACTACAACTTCTAGTATTCATGTAACGAAATGGATAAAAAAATTACAAAATGGATAAGTACACTTAATGTAGCGGAACGAACATGCTCGCGGAGCTGAAATGGATTGTGATGAATGCGGATGCGGCTCATTTGCACCTTTTGTTTTTTAGAAATTTGTAAAAGGTTATAATCTCAGTAATAAAAATAATGTTTAATTATTCATGTCGTATAAATATTATACATACAAACTAAATAACTTGTGTTTCATAATTGTTCACGTATTATTTTAAAAATATTTATATATTTAGTTTTTTTAGATAATACAAGTAACAATACAAGTATTTTAACATTACAATTCCAAATTATTTTTCTAATTATACAAACATTTCCGTAATTATATACACATTTTAATAGTTCAATGTTTGTAAAATAAATATTCATAATTTAAAATTTCATATGAATATTCATTCGTGGCTAATTTTTAAATTATATAATATTTTTGAATATAAATCACAGTGAAAATTAATACCGCATGAATGTTTGTATTCATCATTTTGTATAATTCAAATATAAGTTACAAGTGTATATTTTTTGTATCCATTAAATATTTAAATAATAAATATTTAAATGTCTGTATTCACCAAACATTTTTATGATACATGTGTGTGTATTTAAATAATTTTATTTACTAATCATTGTTTGTATATAATATACGCACATTATTTTTATTACTTACTTTTTACAAACATATTAAAAAGTTAGTGCGTGCAAAATGTGCCGCGCTATTTGCAGCTCATAGAAGTCCTAGATGTGTTCTCCTTGTACTATATTAAGGACTGTTATCAGTATTTCTCATTGCATACGTGCATGGAGGAGTTGTTGGCCGGCTAGCTATCCAGCAGTTGGTATTGAGTTCGACGGGCCCACATGTCATAGAACAAACCTCCTCTATGCCTTCCAGTCACTGACACTGGGCCCCATGCTAGGCTAGCGCTAAGTCAGCATCGATTTTGTACCCAAATGTGATTAGCATCGTATTTGCACGTCCGAGCCAAGTTGCTACACCAGTTCAATGTATGCCGCAAGTTCTAGCACCAAAGTGACCGTTTTGCCAAGTTTAAGCACCACCAGTATAATTGACTCAAAAAAAAGAAACTACAGGTACCAATTTAGATTTTCCAAAAAGCTAGATTTAGTTTTTCCTTTTTATTTAATTTTTTTCTAATTCTTGATATAAAAAGAATAAAATGCACATATTTCAAGAGATACTTCGAAAAAGTGTTTGTGCAGTGTTAAAAAAATGTTGGTGCAACTATAAAAATAGTTATACTTCCAAATATTATAAATATATAAATTGCAAAAATACTTTACATAAAAACATTCAAAAAATATGTTAGCCAAGAATTTAAAAAATGTTACATGTGTAGAAAAATGAGTACAGAAACATAAAAATGTGTAGGAAAAAATTGATTATGTATTTTAAAATGCTAATCTTTTATTTGACAAACGTTAATCAGGATTTAAAAAAATGTAAAGGTGTATAGAAAAATATTGACCATGTATTCAAAAAATGTTAATATTGTATTTGAAAAATGTTAATCAAACATTTGAAACTGTTAAATATGTATAGAAAAAATTATGGCCACGTATATCTTTATCTTGTATTTGAAAAATGTTAATCAAGGATTAGAAAAATGTATACAAAAATATTGATAATGTATTAAAAATGATAATATTTTATATGAAAAATCTTAATCAAACATTTTAAAAAACCTTACAAATGAGTATGGGAAAAGTGTAGACCATGTATTCTAAAAATGTTAATATTTTATTCCAAAAATGTTGAACGTGTATTAGAAAAATGTGCACTGCATATAGAAAAGGTAGACATAAAATAACAAGTTTTTAAAAATATATGAATCACGTATTTAATTTTTTAATGTGTATAAAAAAAGATTCTCTTGTATACAAAAAATGTTGCATGTGTGAAGAAAAATTTAACATGTGTTGAATAGAAAAATAGTGAAATCAATAAAAAAAATAAAAACAGAAAGCAAAGAAAATAAATAAAATGAAGAAAACCAAAATATAGCAAAGAACAAAAGAAAAACGGAAGAAAACAAGTGAAAGCAAAATTTATAACAAAAAAAGAAAACCTTTGAAGAAAAAATGAAACAAAGAGAACCAAAGCAAAACGAAGAAATTTGAAGAAAATAAAAGCTACAAAAACAGATATAAACAAAGAAAACTGGTGAAGAAAAAACAGAGAAAAACAGAAAACGGGAGAAAATCATTGAAGAAATAAAGAAAATCAAAAGACAAAGAAAAAAGCAAAAACCAAATCGAAAAAGCGAACTGAACGGATTGAGCGTAGCGAGCAAGAGTACTAGCCCAAAAAGTGCCGGGCTTAGTGCATCCCAGTTCCTAGCCAGTGTGGGGTTCTGCCATGGATATTCGGTCCACTCCAGAATTCCATTCATTTTTCAAACGTAACTCGATTGACTCAATTCACAAACGGCAAGGAAGTCAAAAGTGACGCTTACAGGTCGTCATTTACAATTGCTTCTCTTCCGGGACTACATATATCTTTTCTTTAACAACTACCATACAAGCTATTAAGCTTAATACATGCTAGTAGGTAGGCTGGTGGTGGAGTATTTATTTTAAATGCATACGTATTTCGGTTTTGGGATGGTGCGAATCCATCTATCCACCATTCTTTTATCTTTCAGTAGTGTCAACCTCAGTTCTGGTTCTTTATCTTGGAATACTCTCCGTTGTCCTGAAAGCAATGCTTGAAAGAAAGCATAAGGAAGCGTCAAATCAGTATGATGTATTGGCAAAGCCAATGAAGAAGGGAATCGAAAGTAGATAGGGACTCCCCTGTAGAAGTGGTTTTATACCTTGATGAATTGGTACCTTATAGCATAGCGAATTTACTTTTCTTTCGAAAGGATATATCAACCTGTAGTGAAACCGGGCCACCGAGCTTGCTTTTACCGCTCTTACAGCTCTCTCTCTTCTTTTTTATGGGTAGTTTGGCCAGAAAGAGAAAGAGGAATGTACCCATTTCTATTTATCCATTTTCATAGAAAGTATCAAAAATGTTTTTGAATGTATGGAGCAGGCGTATGAGTTGATATCTTCAAGAGTCAAATCCTTTTCTTGCCCACCCAGCCATAAAAGAAAAAAAAATCGTTACGAGCGGTCTTAAACCCTCACCTCAATCTCAAAAATGGAATTGAAAAGCTCCAATTTAAATAATGGTACCGGGGAAATACCCAAGGAAGAATCATTCTTTGAATTATCAAGATCTATCAATTTGTGAATTCAATAAAAAACGGCCAGCCCTGTATTGTAACGAGCAGGCAAAATCGAGAGGAACTAATAAGCGAGTACTCCTTCGGGAGCCCCCACAAGAGTCAACTTTTGCAGGCTAGGAGCGTGCCACTTGGCGCATTCTCAGCCGTCGCCACGTGCCCATGCTCAGGACGCTCCCTCCGGATTTTCTGTTTTTCCTATATGCGTTTTTAGCTTTTAGATGACTTTTTAAGGTTTTTTTGGCTTTCTGGTTTTCCTTCGGGTTTTCTCAAGTTTTTTCGTGAAAAATGCATTTTCTTTTTCTCTTCCGTGAGAGGCATAGATTTAATTCTCATGGAGGCACGGATTTGCTTCCGCATAAAGGCACATCCATGCCTCTATGAAAAGGAAAAAATGCATTCCCTTTTTTTCTTCCACGAGAGGCACTGATTTGCTTCTCGTGGGGGCACAGATTTGCTTCCGCAAGAGGCACAGTTGTGCCTTTCGAAAAAGGAGAAAAACACATTTTTTTTCTTTTTTGAGAGGCACAGATTTACTTCGCATGGAGGCACGGATTTGCTTCCGCGAAAGGCACAGTCATGCCTCTTCGAAAAGGGGGAAAATGCATTTTTTTTCTTCCGTGAGAGGCACTGATTTACTTCATGAGTGAATGCGGTCGTGCTTATCGGAAAAGGGGAAAACGTGTTTTTCCTTCTAAGAGAGGCACGGATTTACTTCTCGTGAATGCCTCTCAAAAAAAGGGAAAACACGTAGGCATAGATTTACTTTCATGGATGCCTCTCAAAAAAGGAGAAAACACGTAGACACAAATTTACTTATTGTGGATGCCTCTCTGAAAAGAAAAGAAAAGTGTTCTTCAATAAGTAAATTTGTGCCTTCAGCGAGCCGGGCGTACCTCATGCTATAAGCGAGATATAGCCCTGACAGATCACTATGGTCATTTTTTCAGCTAAGATCACTACGGTCATTAGTTTTTTTTAGGGCTACTACGGTCATTAGTTAGCGCGCGGGTTGGGATATCCGATATAGCCTCCTATCGTGCACCCTGGGTCGGCCCATGGGCTTGGCGGGCTCTGCATTTTTTCTTTCATCTTTTATTTTTTATTTTTGCTTCATTAAAAAACATTCATTGTTCCTAAGATAGGTCACCATTCATGTCGAATGGTCTTCATTAAAAAAATTATAGGGGTTTGAAACAAAAATTGGATTTTAAAAATATTCATGAATTTGCAAAATGTTCTCCAATTTTTAGAAAAATCTCAAGTTCTAAATTTTTTCACAAATTAAAAAATGTTCAAAAATTCAAGAAAATGTGCATGTATTTTAGAAGTGTTCGCCATTTTGAAAAAATGTTCATGAATTGTAGAAAATGTCCATGAATTCAAAAAAGTCACATGCATGTTATTTCAAGATTCAGATCCCATATTCCAGAATAAGGAAGGTGTTTTCCTTGATCCTTATCGCATGCACGTTTACAACATGGAATGCAAAGAAGGCCAGGAGCAGGAAATCATCACAAAATACCTCTACTAGTGCATGCTTGCGAAACATGAGCACAAGGATAACTATGTCGTGCCATACTTCGAAACATAAGTCGTTCACTTTTTTATGCTGCCGCACATATCTGACTTCTTCGGTTTCAATCTCATGCATTTACTTTGTTCAATTGTTTTGCGCAGCAGCGAACACCTGATCGTAATCGCACCATTCTCAGAAGGTGGCCAGACTTATTTCTTTTGATTCAAAGGAAGACCCTAAAAGCCCTAGACTCAATCGAAGAAAGTTCTGAATGCTCTTGATGTATCATAAGTCCAAAAAAGACCTAACAAGGAATTCGAACTTCAAGTTCCAAACTAGCTTCATTGCCATCAAGAACGGAGAGATGAAAGCTACCGCAAGTCTGATTACTATGCCTTAATCCTCATGAAAGACTATGTGCGCACAACACCACATTTGAAAAATCATGAACTCATCACCGAGTGGCCAGAAGAGAAGGAGAGGGAGAATGCTCCACTACGAGGCAAAGACGAAGAACGAACGAGCATCAGAATGGAACACCACACATATGAAGAACGTTGTGGCTGACTTGTTTCTGTCGGCAATCGATTGCCGACATCCCTAGTGCTAGATATATATATATATATAGGATCCTTTCAAACACATTGTCAAACTATTAATTATGTTATGACACAATGCGTGTTGCCCTGCACTTCTATATTAATTTCTATGTGATATTTTGTTAGCTTGACTAATACCCTTAGTTACTGTGTTCTCAATGATAGATGGGATTGCGAGAATTGTGGGAGGAGGTCTCTGCGACAGACATGAAGCATATGTATCCGTATACTCGGGGCGGGCATCGGGCAGAGCAGCTCAGGGAGACGATATCCGCTTAGGTGGATGGTGTTGGGATTGTTCAGTTTGAATCCGAGTTCTACATCCCAGATCTAACATTCGATGGGCCCGAGATGCGCACGACGAAGCGCTGCCCGGGGCATGGGCTTATTCCTGCTCGACGCGTCGCTTGAGGAGGAGCAAGCATGATGTGGAGCATCCTATGGACATCACCATGTCAGGAGTTCGTTTGGCAAGTGACACGTGCGACATGTACGTCACATACGCAAAGGTGAATCATCTCCTTTACACGTGCTCACTTGACCCCTTCGAGGATGGTATACTACTTGACACTTCTCCCATGTGCATGCATAGGTATTGTCGGAGCTTCACGGATGTCGAGGAGGAGTGCAAGCGCCAAGGAACAACTACACCATCCGCGAGGGAAGCATGGAAGCGACGACGGAAGAAGAAGACGGAGACAGCTCCCAGGACCCGGACATCCGGCCAGGACCCCGGACATCCGGCCCCTGGAACCTCACCCACAGCAGCCGCCCAGCCGCCAAGTACCTACAGGCCCCGGACATCCGGCCTTTCCCCCGGAAATCCGGCATCAAACGACAGAACGCACCAGAAGCTTGGCCACTTCAGCCCGGACATCCGGCTCGAGCCCGGACATCCGGCGACTTCATGGCTCCCGGACATCCGGCCCCGGCCGGACATCCGCCCCCACCGGACATCCGGCGCTACCGCTTCACACAGCCACGGGCCAGAGGCCCATGTTTCCCTTTCCCACTTACCCCTTCGTGGCTTAGACTATAAATAGACCACCCCCTCATCCATTCTAGGGTTAGCAAAGGATTAGCTCATTTGGAGATATAGCTTTGCTCATCCATTAGGATCTACTCCACGAGAGAGACCGTGGCCCCTCTGCAGAGAAGATCCCCCTTGGATTCAAGACCTCCTCACGGAGAAGACCCCCCTTCAAGACCTCCTCACGGAGAAGAACCGTTTACCCTATGTATCGTCCTTTGTTGGATTTGGATCGTGTATCTCTTTGTGTTTCAAGGATCTAGCACATGTGTGATTGTTCTTGTCGGTTTGAGTGATTCTCTCGTGTTCCCTCTCGTGTTTCCCCTCGTGTTCTTCGCGGGATCCGCTCCTTTCGTGAAAGATCGGCCATCTAGGGTTCCACCCTACATCATCTTGGATCAGAGCGAGCTTGTCTCATGATATCTTGGTATCATGAGCCACGTTGATCACGATTTCAGAGCCTCCCCGTTGTGTTTTCTAGCCTAATTTTGTTGTGTTCTTCCTAAATTCAAAAATCCCCACCAAAAATAGCCCGCAATTTTTTTGTGATTTGTTTGTTTGATGATGTTTTGTTGATTTTGATCCATGGATTTGCTTGGTTTCGAGTGGATCTAGCATTTCCCCAAGTTTCCCCACCTTCCATCCACGAAATTCGTCAAATTTTGCCCTTGAAATCATCCATTTCGCCCCAAATCGAGTTCGAAGTCCAAATCGAGATCTGGAATCGTCGGGCGGTCATCTGGGCCACCAGCCGGACATCCGACTAAGCCGGACATCCGGCTCTGGAGCACCAAATCCATGCAGTTACGGACATCGACACCGGAAATCCGGCCCCTACCCCCGGATATCCGGCCCGTGGCAATTCAGCCTCCTGTGTTTCACCATTTTGCCCATAACTTTCACATCTGAAGTCCGATTTTAGCGTTCATTTTCCGAATTTGGCAAGTTTGCCTAGGCCCTCCACCATAACATCCGCATAACCACCATAGCCTTCCGCAACCTAACCCTTTTTGTTCCATATAGCATTTGAGGTTGTTTGAGTTGTGATTCGATTCTCCTAAGGTGTTTCGGCTACTTAGGGACGGTTGCTTCTTCATCAACCACCACCATAACTTTCGCATAGGCTTGCCCACCATACACTTCCACCGTTGCAACTTAACCCAATTTTGTTTGTGTTGTGCGTTATGTCTCCTAAGGTGTTTCGGCTACTTAGGGACCGTGCTTTCAACTCCAACATTGTATATAGTCCACCACCTTACCCTCGACTTCCGCATTGCGTCTCAAAACCCCATCATTGCATTTCCACAATCCCATTGAGTTTCCGCAAAACCACCACCGCTTTCCGCTACCACCATTTGACATTTGAGATTTGAGATTTTGATTTCGCGGTTTTTCCGTTTTCTAAGGTGTTTCGGCTACTTAGGGACGAGTCTCCATCATCTTGGTATCTACATCAAGAACACCGCCACTCATCATCGCCAAGGACGGTAACCTCGACGACACCATTGTATATTCCCCTTGCAATTGCATTGATAACCCCTAGCCCATTTTGTGTCACTTACCTATCGAGACTAGCCATTGAGTATTGCCGGCAACGTTACTTGTGCACATTAGTGATCTACACCTTCCATTGCATACATACCATATCATATTGGTATAATCATCTCATCTCTTGTGCCACAAGTTTGTTCCCGCATATATACATTTGCTATCTTGGTTTGTGCATTCGTGCAAAAGTGGCCATACGAAAAAAAGAAAGAGAATAAGCTTTTAAGCAAAAGAGAAAGAGCAAAGAAGCTTGTAAGCAATAGCCATAGCATCATACCACATTGCATATAAGATTGTCATATCCGATCATCTTGGATCATCTTGTGAGAAACACCGGGAACCATACATATATAGCATACTTGGGATAGAAATTTTATCCATTTTGCATATCATACGTTGTGCACAAGTGTCGTATCCGCCTATTGATCAATCGTGCTAGCGTCTCTCTTGAGTTACGAAACACGAGCGTTTTCCATGGATTCCACATTTTGTGCCCATTCCTTGGTTGCACGACCCCATTTATCTATCCGTGTGTGTGTTTCCGTGTGCCACCTATTGCTATTGGTCTACTTGTTTCACTTGCGAATTTGTGAATCTTTTTCAACATTATTGACTCTTGCTAACATTTTGCATCAAATTTTTGTGCCCCTATCCTCACCGAGCTCCACCATAAGCCTTATTTGTGTAGGTGTGAGAATTGACGAGATCGGTACCAATTATGCTATTTCCTTATTACACATTGAGTGATCATTGGTCCATCTTCAACATCGGTCAAAGTACATTTGGTATAGTTCTTCTCTTTCTCCCACTCATATTTGCTCGAGTCTTGTGATGGATAGGAAAGGCATTTCACCTTCGGTCTACAACAACGGCGAGTTTGATGCCAAGAACAACTACACCGACGCCAAGATGCAAGCTCAAATGGAGGAGATCAAAGCCCTCATCGTCCTACAAGCGGTCTTCCTCATCTTCGAGAAGACGCTCAAGTGCACGTGCTTCCGAGCTACCATCTCCAGCAAGATCACATCAGCATCGACACAATCACCGACGAGAACGTGAAGGTCAAGAGCTCAACACCAACAACCGCTCAACGACTTCACCATCTCCCTTGGCATCTTCGCCAAGCGACTTCAAGGCATCTTCGCTTAAGGACATACGACATCTTCGCCAACAAGCACCTCAAGACTACGCTCAAGAGAAGCTCCCCAAGCTCAAGTCCGCGACTTCCACGAGCTACTACGACCTCGACATCGACCACGTGATTCCTTTCTATGGGACTCAAGAACCGTAGGAGTATCTCGAGTGGGAACGCTTAATGGACGACTACCTCAAGCTACATCAAGTTCCTCCCGAAGATCAAGTGAAGTGCGCCACAAGGAACTTCCACGACTACGCGTCCACTTGGTGGCTTCATACACCTTCGGAGAGCTATGATATGAGTTGGCCCAAGACGAACAGAGCTTTGCGGCAAGAGTTCGTGCCTCCAACCTACACAGAACAACTTATACGCCAATTGGAGAACACCATCCAAGGATCCAAGTCCATCGACGAGTACTTCAAGGAGATGAAGAATGCCTTGCGACGAGCCGGCGTGGATGACCCCATTTCGATGAAGTTCTACTTCATGATGGGATTGAACAATGACTTCTCCAAGACTATCTTCCTCGAGAACTACAAGTCCCTCGACGACTACTACATTGGTGCTCTCAAGGCGGAACAAGAACACATGAAGGCCAAGGCTTCTCGACCACAAGCACACTTCTCGAAGACCAAGCTCCAAGAAGACGAGCATGAGGCTAGTACCACCACGATGTCCAAGCCCGATGAGCTCCAAGATGATGCTCCCAAGTTCGACTTCACCGCCATCCCTCTTGGTGGCATTGATGATGCCGAGTGCTACCTCTTGAGCATTGAGTTGGATTTCCTTGAAGAGGAAAGGTGATGCAGCACAGTCGCGTAAGTATTTCCCTCAGTTTTTGAGAACCAAGGTATCAATCCAGTAGGAGGCTACGCGCGAGTCCCTCATACCTGCACAAAACAAATAACTCCTCACAACCAACGCGATAAGGGGTTGTCAATCCCTTCACGGTCACTTACGAGAGTGAGATCTGATAGATATGATAGGATAATATTTTTGGTATTTTTATGATAGATATGCAAAGTAAAATAAAAGCAAAGTAAAAAGCAAAGAAAATAACTAAGTGTTGGAAGATTAATATGATGAAGATAGACCCGGGGCCATAGGTTTCACTAGTGGCTTCTCTCAAGAGCATAAGTATTTTATGGTGGGTGAACAAATTACCGTTGAGCAATTGACAGAATTGAGCATAGTTATGAGAATATCTAGGTATGATCATGTATATAGGCATCACGTCCGAGACAAGTAGGCCGACTCACCTTTTGCATCTACTACTATTACTCCACTCATCGATTGCTATCCAGCATGCATCTAGAGTATTAAGTTCAAGAAAAGCAGTAACGCCTTAAGCAAGATGACATGATGTAGAGGGATAAATTCATGCAATATGATAAAAAACCCATCTTGTTATCCTCGATGGCAACAATACAATACGTGCCTTGCTGCCCCTCATCCTTTGGAAAAGGACACCGCAAGATTGAACCCAAAGCTAAGCACTTCTCCCATTGCAAGAAAGATCAATCTAGTAGGCCAAACCAAACTGATAATTCGAAGACACTTGCAAAGATAACTCAATCATACATAAAAGAATTCAGAGAAGATTCAAATATTTTCCATAGATAAGTTGGATCATAAACCCACAATTCATCGGTCTCCAACAAACACACCGCAAAAAGAAGATTACATCGAATAGATCTCCACGAGAGAGGGGAGAACATTGTATTGAGATCCAAAAGAGAGAAGAAGCCATCTAGCTACTAACTATGGACCTGAAGGTCCAAGTAAACTACTCACACTTCATTGGAGAGGCTATGGTGATGATGTAGAAGCCCTCCGTGATGGATGCCCCCCCCTCGTGAGCTCCTAACAGGCCGAGATGGGATCTTGTGGGTACAGAAGGTTGCGGTGGTGGAATTAGGTTTTTGGCTCCGTATCTGATCGTTTGGGTATATATAGGAGGAAGGAGTACGTCGGTGGAGCAACAGGGGGCCCACGAGGGTGGAGGGCGCGCCCCCCTACCTCGTGCCTTCCTCCTTTCTTTCTTGACGTAGGGTCCAAGTCTCCTGTATCATATTCGGTGAGAAAATCACGTTCCCGAAGGTTTCATTCCGTTTGGACTCCGTTTGATATTCCTTTTCTTCGAAACTCTGAAATAGGAAAAAAAACAGCAATTCTGGGCTGGGCCTCCGGTTAATAGGTTAGTCCCAAAAATAATATAAATGTAGATAATAAAGCCCAATATTGTCCAAATCAGTAGATAATATAGCATGGAGCAATAAAAAATTATAGATACGTTGGAGACCTATCAGGCATCCCCAAGCTTAATTCCTGCTCGTCCTCGAGTAGGTAAATGATAAAAAAAGATAATTTTTGATGCGGAGTGCTACTTGACATAATTTCAATGTAATTCTTCTTAATTGTGGTATGAATATTCAGACCCGAAAGATTCAAGACAAAAGTTTAATATTGACATAAAAATAATAATACTTCAAGCATACTAACAAATCAATCATGTCTTCTCAAAATAACATGGCCAAAGAAAGTTATCCCTACAAAATCATATAGTCTGGCTATCCTCTATCTTCACCACACAAAGTATTTAAACCATGCACAACCCCGATGACAAGCCAAGCAATTGTTTCATACTTTTGACATTCTCAAAACTTTTTCAATCTTCACGCAATACATGAGCGTGAGCCATGGATATAGCACTATATGTGGAATAGAATGGTGGTTGTGGAGAAGACAAAAAGGGGAAGATAGTCTCACATCAACTAGGCGTATCAACGGGCTATGGACATGCCCATCAATAGATATCAATGTGAGTGAGTAGGGATTGCCATGTAACGGATGCACTAGAGCTATAAGCATATGAAAGCTCAACAAAAGAAACTAAGTGGGTGTGCATCCAACTCGCTTGCTCACGAAGACCTAGGGCATTTTGAGGAAGCCCATCATTGGAATATACAAGCCAAGTTCTATAATGAAAAATTCCCACTATTATATGAAAGTGACAAAATGAGAGACTCTCTATCATGAAGATCATGGTGCTACTTTGAAGCACAAGTGTGGTAAAAGGATAGTAACATTGTCCCTTCTCTCTTTTTCTCTCATATTTGTTTTTATTTTTTGGGCCTTTTCTCTTTTTTTATGGCCTTTTTTTTTCGTCCGGAGTCTCATCCCGACTTGTGGGGGAATCATAGTCTCCATCATCCTTTTCCTCACTTGGGACAATGCTCTAAAAATGATGATCATCACACTTTTATTTTCTTACAACTCAACAATTACAACTCGATACTAGAACAAAATATGACTCTATATGAATGCCTCCGTGATGTACCGGGATATGCAATGAATCAAGAGTGACATGTATGAAAGAATTATGAACGGTGGCTTTGCCATAAATACGATGTCAACTACATGATCATGCTAAGCAATATGACAATAATGGAGCGTGTCATAATAAACGGAACGGTGGAAAGTTGCATGGCAATATATCTCGGAATGGCTATGAAAATGGCATGATAGGTGGGTATGGTGGCTGTTTTGAGGAAGGTATATGGTGGGTGTATGATACCGGCGAAAAGTGCGCGGTATTAGAGAGGCTAGCAATGGTGGAAGGAAGAAAAGTGTGTATAATCCATGGACTCAACATTAGTCATGAATAACTCATATACTTATTGCAAAAATCTGCAAGTTATCAAAGCAAAGTATTACGCGCATGCTCCTAGGGGGATAGATTGGTAGGAAAAGACCATCGCTCGTCCCCGACCGCCACTCATAAGGAAGACAATCAATAAATAAATCATGCTCCGACTTCATCACATAACGGTTCACCATACGTGCATGCTACGAGAATCACAAACTTTAACACAAGTATTTCTCAAATTCACAACTACTCAACTAGCATGACTCTAATATCACCATCTTCATATCTCAAAACAATTATCAAGCATCAAACTTCTCATAGTATTCAACACACTCAAAGAAAGTTTTACAAATCTTGAATACCAAGCATATTAGGATTATTTAAGCAAATTACAATGCTACTTAAGACTCTCAAAATAATCTAAGTGAAGCATGAGAGATCAATAGTTTCTATAAAACAAATCCACCACCGTGCTCTAAAAGATCTAAGTGAAGCACTAGAGCAAAACTATATAACTCAAAAGATATAAGCGAAGCACATAGAGTATTCTAACAAATTCCAAATCATGTATGGCTCTCTCAAAAGGTGTACAGAAAGGATGATTGTGGTAAACTAAAAGCAAAGACTCAAATCATACAAGACGCTCCAAGCATAACACATATCATGTGGTGAATAAAAATATAGCTCCAAGTAAAGTTACCGATGGAAGTAGACGAAAGAGGGGATGCCTTTCGGGGCATCCCCAAGCTTTGACTTTTTGGTGTTCTTAGATTATCTTGGGGGTTCCATGGGCATTCCCAATCTTAGGCTCTTGCCACTCCTTGTTCCATAATCCATCAAAAGATTCCACCCAAAACTTGAAAACTTCACAACACAAAACTTAACATAAATCTCGTGAGCTCCGTTAGCGAAAGAAAACAAAAGACCACTTCAAGATACTGTAATGAATTCATTCTTTATTTATATTGGTGTTAAACCTACTGTATTCCAACTTCTCTATGGTTTATAAACTATTTTACTAGCCATAGATTCATCAAAAAAAGCAAAAAACACATGAAAAACAGAATCTGTCAAAAACAGAACAATCTGTAGTAATCTGTAACTAACGCAAACTTCTGGAACTCCAAAACATCAGAAAAATAGGACGACCTAGGCAATTTGTTTATTGATCAGCATAAATTTGAATCACTATTTTATCACGTTCTGGTGATTTTTAACATTTTTTCATGAACAGAAAGTTTCTGGAAATTACAGCAAGATCAAATAACTACCATCCAGAAGATCCTATAGGTTTAACTTGGCACAAACACTAATTACAACATAAAAACACATTTAACCAGAGGCTAGAACAAATATTTATTCCTAAACAGAAGCAAAAGCAAAAAACAACTAAAAATAAAATTGGGTTGCCTCCCAACAAGCGCTATCGTTTAACGCTCCTAGCTAGGCATAAAAGCAAGGATAGATCTAGGTATTGCTATCTTTGGTAGGAAATCCATAAGTGGCTCTCATGATAGATTCATATGGTAATTTTATTTTCTTCCTTGGTAAGTGTTCCATGCCTTTCTTTAATGGAAATTGGAATCTAATATTCCCTTCCTTCATATCAATAATTGCATCAATCGTTCTAAGGAAAGGTCTACCAAGAATAATAGGACATGAATGATTGCAATCTATATCAAGAACGATAAAATCTACAGGCACATAATTCCTATTTGCAACAATAAGAACATCATTAATTCTTCCCATAGGTTTCTTAATAGTGGAATCCATGAGGTGCAAGTTTAGAGGGCAATCATCAAAATCACGGAAATCTAGCAAATCGCACAAAGTTTTGGGAATAGTGGAGACAATAGCACCCAAATCACATAAAGCATAGAACTTATGATCCTTAATCTTAATTTTAATAGTAGGTTCCCACTCATCATAAAGTTTTCTAGGGATAGAGACTTCCAACTCAAGTTTTTCTTCATAAGATTGCATCAAGGCATCAACGATATGTTTGGTAAAGGCTTTATTTTGAGTATAAGTATGAGGAGAATTTAACACGGATTGCAACAAGGAAATACAATCAATCAAGGAGCAATTTTCATAATTAAATTCCTTGAAATCCAAAATAGTGGGTTTAGCAACATCTAGGGTTTTGATTTCTTCAATCCCACTTTTATCAATTTTAGCATCAAGAACTAAAAACTCCGAATTCTTGGAACGCCTTCTAGGTAGAGGTGGATCATATTCAGTCCCATCATTATCAAGATTCATATTGCAAAATAAAGATTTAATAGGGGACACATCAATAACTTTTAGATCTTCATCTTTATTTCCATAGAAATTTGAAGAACACGCTTTAATAAAGGCATCTTTCGTAGCACGCATCCTAGCGGCTCTTTCTTTGCACTCATCAATGGAAATTCTCATGGCTTTGAGAGACTCATTGATATCATGCTTAGGAGGAATAGATCTAAGCTTTAAAGAATCAACATCAAGAGAAATTCTATCAACGTTCCTAGCCAATTCATCAACTTTAAGCAATTTCTCTTCAAGCAAAGCATTGAAATTCTTTTGCGAATTCATAAACTCTTTAACACTAGTCTCAAATTCAGAGGGCATCTTATTAAAATTTCCATAAGAGTTGTTGTAGGAATTTCCATAATTATTAGAGGAACTACTAGGATAAGGCCTAGGATTAAAGTTTCCTCTATACGCGTTGTTACCAAAATTATTCCTACCAACAAAATTCACATCCATAGATTCATTATTATTCTCAATCAAAGTAGATAAAGGCATATCATTAGGATCAGAAGAAACACTCTTAGTAGCAAATAATTTCATAAGTTCATCCATCTTTCCACTCAAAACATTGATTTCTTCTATCGCATGTACTTTTTTATTAGTAGATCTTTCAATGTGCCATTGAGAATAATTAACCATAATATTATCTAGGAGTTTAGTAGCTTCTCCTAAAGTGATTTCCATAAAAGTGCCTCCAGCGGCCGAATCCAAAAAGATTTCTAGAAGCAAAATTCAATCCGGCATAAATTTTTGTATAATCATCCACAAATTCAAACCATGAGTAGGGCAATTACGTATCATTAATTTCATCCTCTCCCAAGCTCGTGCAACATGTTCATGATCAAGTTGCTTAAAATTCATAATATCATTTCTAAGAGAGATGATCTTAGCGGAGGAAAATATTTAGAGATAAAAGCATCTTTGCACTTGTTCCAAGAATCAATACTATTTTTAGGCAAAGACGAAAACCAAGCTTTAGCACGATCTCTAAGCAAAAAAGAAAATAGCTTCAATTTAACAATATCATTATCAACATCTTTCTTCTTTTGCATATCACACAAATCAACAAAGCTATTTAGATGAGTAGCGGCATCTTCACTAGGAAGGCCGGTGAATTGATCTTTCATGACAAGATTCAACAAAGCAGCATTGATTTCACAAGATTCAATATTGGTAAGAGGAGCAATCAGAGTGCTAAGGAAACCATTATTGTTGGTATTGGTAAAGTCACATAATTTAGTATTATCTTGAGCCATCGTGACAACAAGCAATCCAACACACGAGCAAACAAAAGACGGGCAGAAAGAGGCAAACGGAAAAGAGAGGGCGAATAAAACGGCAAGGGTGAAGTGGGGGAGAGGAAAATGAGAGGCAAATAGAAAATAATGTAATGCGGGAGATAAGGGATTGTGATGGGTACTTGGTATGTTGACTTTTGCGTAGACTCCCCGGCAACGGTGCCAGAAATTCTTCTTGCTACCTCTTGAGCACTGCGTTGGATTTCCTTGAAGAGGAAAGGTGATGCAGCACAGTAGCGTAAGTATTTCCCTTGGTTTTTGAGAATGCGATAAGGGGTTGTCAATCCCTTCACGGTCAACTACGAGAGTGAGATCTGATAGATATGATAGGATAATATTTTTGGTATTTTTATGATAAAGATGCAAAGTAAAATAAAAGCAAAGTAAAAAGCAAAGAAAATAACTAAGTGTTGGAAGATTAATATGATGAAGATAGACCCGGGGGCCATAGGTTTCACTAGTGGCTTCTCTCAAGAGCATAAGTATTTTACGATGGGTGAGCAATTCTTGTTGAGCAATTGATGTAATTGAGCATAGTTATGAGAATATCTAGGTATGATCATGTATATAGGCATCACGTCCAAGACAAGTAGACCGACTCACCTGCATCTACTACTATTACTCCACTTATCGACCGCTATCCAGCATGCATCTAGAGTATTAAGTTCAAGAAAAGCGAGTAACACCTTAAGCAAGATGACATGATGTAGAGGATAAATTCATGCAATATGATAAAAACCCCATCTTGTTATCCTCGATGGCAACAATACAATACGTGCCTTGCTGCCCCTCATCACTAGGAAAGGACACCGCAAGATTGAACCCAAAGCTAAGCACTTTTCCCATCGCAAGAAAGATCAATCTAGTAGGCCAAACCAAATTGATAATTCGAAGACACTTGCAAAGATAACCAATCATACATAAAAGAATTCAGAGAAGATTCAAATATTGTTCATAGATAATCTTGATCATAAACTCACAATTCATCGGTCTCAACAAACACACCGCAAAAAAAAGATTACATCGAATAGATCTCCACGAGAGAGGGGGAGAACATTGTATTGAGATCCAAAAGAGAGAAGAAGCCATCTAGCAACTAACTATGGACCCGAAGGTCTGAAGTAAACTACTCACACTTCATCGGAGAGGCTATGATGATGATGTAGAAGCCCTCCGTGATGGATGCCCCTCCGTGAGCTCGAACAGGCCCCAAGATGGGATCTCGTGGGTACAGAAGGTTGCAGCGGTGGAATTAGGTTTTTGGCTCCGTATCTGATCATTTGGGGGTACGTAGGTATATATAGGAGGAAGGAGTACATCGGTGGAGCAACAGGGGGCCGAGGGTGGAGGGCGCGCCCCCTACCTCGTTCCTTCCTCCTTTCTTTCTTGACGTAGGGTCCAAGTCTCCTGGATCATATTCGGTGAGAAAATCACATTCCCGAAGGTTTCATTCCGTTTGGACTCCGTTTGATATTCCTTTTCTTCGAAACTCTGAAATAGGCAAAAAAACATCAATTCTGGGCCGGGCCTCCGTTTAATAGGTTAGTCCCAAAAATAATATAAAAGTGGATAATAAAGCTCAATATTGTCCAAAACAGTAGATAATATAGCATGAGCAATCAAAAATTATAGATACGTTGGAGACGTATCACCGAGTCTACTTCGACTCTTTTTCAAGACGGTGTGGCAACGACTACGACTACGGAGCCTCTCAAGGACCAAGCTTTGGAGGCGAGCGACAAGGTGGCGAGCAAGGATGATGCTTCCATCTTAGGAGGCGAGAGTGATGATGTGCCATCTTCGGCCTTCATCCATGGCGACGATGACGAGATGATCGAGCATGGGATTTTCCCTTTGGTCATGGAGGAGAGTGATGTTGTGCCATCTTCGGCCTTCATCCACGGCGACGGCGATGAGATGGTTGAGTATTTCACCTCGACCACGGCGACGTATGATAACTTGAGTGACTTGTGCCACCATATTGAGAGTGAGAGTGACTTCACCACTAGCCCCATATATGATGACTTGCCCCAATTCCCATGTGAGGAGAGCTACAACCGCGACCACTTGAGTGAGATGAGTGACTCCACCATATGTGACATTGAGTGCACCTACCTTGAGAGTGTGAGTGAACCACCACATAGAGAGTGTGATAGTTGATAGGGCATGTGAGGCCTCTATGATTTCTAACGACTTAACCTCTACCTCTATTGTGTCTTCTCATTTGGTGCTAGGTCTCATATATGATGACGCGCCGATTCGCGATGACTACGTCCTTCCTTTGGACAAGACGGTGGCCATGGTGGAATATGATGCACCCCCCACATGGTTCCATCAAGACGAAGATGACCACCATTTGGTCTTTCCCACCTCACCTACACCACTTGAGTGGAATGAACAAGGTAACATAGGTGAAGGTGATGCTCTAGTCCCTCTAGCGGACATACTTGACATTGATTGCTTGCATGATGTTGATAAACCTATTGCCTTGCTTTATGCTAGTGAGACTTTCCCATGCAATGATTTACCCATTTATGATGAGTATGATGATTGCCATGTGGAGTCTATTCGTTGTGATGCCATGTTACATAGGATTTCTTGTGACAATTCTTTAGGTCACATCATGTTTGACAATCCGCTTGACTTGTCATATGCTATGCATGAGATCAATCATATGTCATATTTGCAATCTCTTCATAGTGACTATGCATATACCATTAAAATAAACCCAATTTGCACTTATGGCATAGATAACAAGCCCATGGTTATTGGCATTTGTTTTTCTTGTGATGATATTGATATGATCCCTTTGCATCATTTATCTCATATGCCATGCCATGACAACCTAGCTTCGGATATGCATTGTTTTGGATGTTGTCCATTTTCTCCATATGATGTTTCCAATATTGCTCATGAGGAGACCCCCATAGTTTCCTCATACATGTTAGGTGATTTTGATCCAATCCATCCATTGCATGATCCCAATAATTATGTGCACAATATGCTCCCCATGAATCATAATGATATTGTTGTGCCATATACTAGTATGCTCAATTTGCATCCCCATCGTGTTATACACAATAACTATTCTTTCATGATGAATGACATGTTCTTATACCATGCATCAAATTTCTTCGAGCATTTCTTATCTTGTGCTAAATCACACATTCACATACACATCATGATGGATGATGTGTACATTTACTACGCATACAATTTTTTCGGTTTGTGTCTCTTTTGTGTAGGTACCCATGAATACTTGTCAACCTCACAATCCCATGAGTTGACAAAACAAGCTCTAGAGAGCAATGATGACTTGGGATCCCATGGATTGTCTTTCCCACCGCTCTCTTCGCGCAAAGACTTCGCGCATTTCTTCTACATGGCTCTCACTTGGCTATGGGTTGTTGTCCATTACATATTATATGCCCATCTTGCCATGTTCAGTTTGCATTACTATGCCTTTGCCATGCATTTGTGACCATGCTTTGCATTACACATGACGATTGATTCTCATACTTGTATATGTATTTGCAAGCTTGGTGGAGATACCCCTTGTTATTGCCATGTTCCATCTATGACCCATTCCTATGATGATACTATCATCTTGCTTTGTGTTCGTGCTTGCGATATGTCTTGTGCATTGACTATGCCTATTATTTTCTCACATGACATGATTGCCATGATTTCCTATAGTGTGTTGCATCTTCGCTCCACTAGTTTGCACGACTTGATCTCTACGCTTGCTTATGTTGCATCACCCATGATTCATACTTGCCCATTTCATGCAGTTGATGACAACCATCTACATGCTTTGCACATGATTGTTATTACTCCTTGTCATATCTCTCCATATGTTGCCTTCCTCATGCTAGATGATTTGCCATGTATTGAGTGCAACTATGCCTTTAGTCTTGATAATGAGATTGCCCCATAGCATTCTCACATATATTTGGAGATTTTGACATAATCCTTGTGAAGCATGCTTGTCTTACCTCTTTGCACCATATGCATAGTGCCATGAACATAACGATTGTTGCATCATATTCTTCATGCACTTTTGCTACTAACGGTTATGTGCAAGAGAATAAAACCATCATGATGGATGATGTATTTATATACCATGCGCATACGTTCTTTATTTTGTTGTGTGCATGTGTAGGATACTTGGACTTTGTGTCAACTTCCACGTCACGTGAGTTGACAATCCGAGCTCTTGAGAGCGAACCACCTTCTACCACGACGATTCTACATCGCACTTGCTTGTGCTTCGGCATTGTGAAGAATGCACAAGGACATGCTTTCAAGGTGATATCCTTCTCTTTTGACAACCTCTGAACCATGAGCATGGATATTGTGGATCATACTACTTGTCTTGCTTGTACCATGAGACTTATTGGTCATCTTGGACCATTTGATTGCACATGTTAGAGATCTTGCTTCGACTTGTCATTTTCGCCTTTCCATGCCTCATGACATATATACCTTGTGTGTTGCATCCAAATCTTGGATTACTTGCTCCTATCACATGTTTGGTTGCAATAATGTCATTCCTTCACATATGCAATGTCTCATTGATTGCTACATGCTTGACTTGATTGCCTCGCACATGAGGAACAATTGCTCTTTCTATGGTGTTGAGTGCCACACAATATTCACCACACCCCATGCACGTTATGCTTGGATTGCCTTGCACTTGACCCATGTGTTTAGACATCTCATCTTATTTGGTGTTGTGAATGATTCATATGCCCACCATAGACCTTTCATTGAGCAACTTGTGAATGCTTGCTATGAACTTGAGGTAGATGCTTATTCTCTTGACACACATATTTGCACCTCTACCTCCCATTTACATGCTTGTCCCCATGATATCTTTGCTTGTGCTCAATTGATATGCTTACATTCCATGTCACAATCCTTTGTCAAACCATATGCTTTGCATGATGACGACACTTGTTCGGTGAATCACCTCTTGAAAGCTTGGTTTTGCACTAACACTAACCACATTTGTTTTTCCAAGTGTTTGTTGTCCTTACTCCTTTTGAAGGAATCACAAGACGGTGCGACATTGGAGAGTGCCCATTTCAAGCTTCAAGATGACAAGTACTTGGTGAACTTCCACTTCTACATGGCGAAGCCATCTCTTTCCCATGGTGATTTGGTTTTCGATCCGAGGTCGGATCTTTCCCAAGGGAGGGGAGATGATGTGGAGCATCCTATGGACACCACCATGTCAAGAGTTTGTTTGGCAAGTGACACGTGCGACATCTACTTCACATACGCAAAGGTGAATCATCTCCTTTACACGTGCTCACTTGACCCCTTCGAGGATGGTATACTACTTGACGCTTCTCCCATGTGCATGCATAGGTATTGTCGGAGCTTCACGGATGTCGAGGAGGAGTGCAAGCGCCAAGGAACAACTACACCATCCGCGAGGGAAGCATGGAAGCTACGACGGAATAAGAAGACGGAGACAGCTCCCAGGACCTGGACATCCGGCCCCTGGAACCTCACCCACAGCAGCCGCCCAGCCGCCAAGTACCCTCTGACCCCGAACATCCGGCCATAGCCCGGAAATCCGGCCCAGCCCGGACATCCGGCCTTTCCCCCGGAAATCTGGCATCAAATGACATAACGCACCAGAAGCTTGGCCACTTCAGCCCGGACATCCGGCCCGAGCCTGGACATCCGGCGACTCACGAAGCCCAGGACATCCGCCCCCAAATGACATCCGGCCGCACTGTCTTGTGACCACGGGCCAGAGGCCCATGTATCCCTTTCCCACTTACCCCTTCATGGCTTAGACTATAAATAGACCACCCCCTCATCCATTCTAGGGTTAGCAAAGGATTAGCTCATTTAGAGATAGAGCTTTGCTCATCCATTAGGATCTACTCCACGAGAGAGACCGCGGCCCCTCTACGGAGAAGACCCCCCTTGGATTCAAGACCTCCTCACGGAGAAGACCCCCCTTCAAGACCTCCTCACGGAGAAGAACCGGTTACCCTATGTATCGTCCTTTGTTGGATTTGGATCGTGTATCTCTTTGTGTTTCGAGGATCTAGCATGTGTGATCACTACTAGGAAAAAGCCTAGTAGTGGCGCGGGTTAAAAGCTAGTAGTAGCGGCGGTGCTGCGCTACTACTACGGGCGCTTCTGACTAACTAGTAGTAGTAGCGCGGTGCATCCCAATACTACTAGTAAGTGTTAGTAGTAGCGCGTGTCTGTGACCCGCGCTACTACTATTAATTTGAAAAAACAAAAAAAATCTCAACCCCATGATGCGCGCACGTTGGCCAGGAGCAGGGAGATCTCGGCCATGACGCGTGCTTCGTGAAAGCCTTCGAGGGCGGCCGCGGAGGTCGGCCCGGCGTGGGCCGGGATCTGGAGGACCTGCATCTTGGCATCGTGCACGGGAGCAAGACTCGTGGCGGCCGTCGCTGCTGAGGTCGGGCGACGAGCAGCGGCGGAGGCGGTCCACGTCTCCGGAATGAGTAGTCGCCCTCGTCTTTGTCGGAGGAGGAGGGGATGGTTCAGCTAGCGTTCGGATCGAATCGGAGGGGGAGGAGGGCTGACCTGGAGCAAGAAGAAGACGGTGAAGGCGGCGATGAGGAGGATGCCGAGGTCGCGCTTCGCATCTAGGCAGTGGCGATGAGCTCTGGCGACCGCCCACCGGAGGGATCTCAGAGAGGGAGGGGGGAAGAAAGCAGAGTGTACCAGCGGCGGCCACAGCTGGAGTATGAGGGTGAGACGAGGAAAGTGAGAGAGGGGGAAAGTTAGGGAGAGAGGAGGGATTTGGTTGAGTATACGGTGGTGGGTTGGTGCGGATTAGCAGTAGCGCGGGACGGAAAACACGCTGCTGCTAAGAAAGTAGCAGCAGCGCGCTTTCGGCACAAGCGCTACTGCTAACCGGGACCAAAAGTGTGCCCAATTTGAAAATTAGCAGCAGCGACCTCAGGAAAACCGCTTGCTACAGCTATAGCAGATGGCGGCTCATGGAACTGCTGCTGCTAAACGGAGTTTGGTGGGCACCGTCGGTCGATATTTGTAGCAGCTGGTTACACCGAGCGCTATTGCTAAACACTTGTCGATGGCGGGTTTTCCACACCGGCGCTCATAAATTAGCAGCAGCGCTCCTTTTGAGCTGCTTCTTTGCTAAGATTCTGTGTATAGGGTTTTCCCTAGTAGTGGATTGTTCTTGTCGGTTTGAGTGATTCTCTCGTGTTTCCCCTCGTTTTCCCCTCCTGTTCTTCGTGTTCTTCGCGGGATCCGCTCCTTTCGTGAAAGGTCGTCCATCTAGGGTTCCACCCTACATCAAAGCACGAGAAGAAGGTTCCTGGGGTGCCCTCTTGATGTAATTTCTCTTTTGCTTGTCATTGGGCTTATCAATATTTGCAAATGATTCTTTTTTTAATCCAAGTTATTATTTTGCAGCTCCCTAATGAATGTGACTGGGTTGTTTGGATTGACCCACCTCCGACAGATCGTGTTGCTCGTGCATTTGAGGAACTTCATGCAGGATTAGAGAAAAGTTGGCTAAAAGCTCATTATTTGGAGCGCAGGGTGATGTATCTAACAGAGAAGAACAAGAAACTGAAGTTGAAAAGATGAAGAAGAGAAATGAGCTTATGCAAACATGGGGATTTCTCATAGTTCTTTGCATTAGCATTTTTGCAACATTGTTTAAGAATCCATACTAGTTGGACGATTGTGTGTAATGTAAGGCAGTGTTTTGAGTTGTGAACTATCTCAAGTAGTTGTCAAGTGTTTGGACCAAAGTTGTACTGGTAATGTAATGTGACATGTTTCATTAGGAAAATGTTCTATCTATTTCCAGTATGTTTGCTCCAATGAGCTCCCATGAACAAATTCACAGTTATAGAGTAGATTTACCACATGAGATAGCACATAGCACATGACACATGATATAGCACAAAACACATGAGATAGAAGTTCTACATTAGTTACCAAGAGTTCACAAAATCCAAGAGCATTCTGCCACAAATCTGGTACATCACCATACAGTTTTGAATTGAAAAAGACAAGCTAATAGTTCACAAATCCAACGAATACTTGACAATTACTTCTTCTTGCTCCTGGTGTTGCAAGCTGGGTTTGAAGAGAGCCTAGAACTCCTCCTGGTGCTCGCTTTCTTGGTCAGAACTGGAGTAGAAGACCTACTCAGATTGTTGCTTCCAGTGGCAGAACCTACAGTCTCCTCTTCTTCTGCGGTTTCCATCTTCTTCTTTAGTGGTGATTGTCCTCTATCAGCTAGTCTTTTGTAGTTTTTTCTTGGGCTGCAAAGTTATAAATCAATGAAAGAAGTCAGTTATATAACACTCAAAAAATTTAGCAAACAATAACAGAAGCAAAAAAATTACCTCACTGCACTACCAACTGTTGTTGCATCCTGGCAGGGTACAGGCTCAATTGTTGGATCTGCTGCAGCAACATTTGTAGCAGCAGCTGTATTAACTGCCACAGGAGTTGGTGCGTCTCCATCTTGTACTAAATGCTCAGTTCTTCACAGCATCACCAACCCATCTGCTCTTAGCTGACTTCAGTCTTTTCCTTCTGTTGACACTTGGACAAGTATGAGCAGTCTTGTTCACTTTGACCTGCAATTATGAAAGTTGAAATACATGTTAGCACATATGTGGTGCAATAGATAATTGAAATAAAATTTCCATGTAACTATGCATGCATCCAGTAGTAGATTTGGATCTTATTCCACTGCTTTACATCTTCTTTTTCTCAGATAACATTGATCTCTAATTTGATCGGGACCCAAGCATGTGATGTAAACATTTTTCCTAGCTCATCATCACATTGGACTAGGACCAAAACATCACTATCAATGTCCTAGTACCTGAATTCTACCGCATCATGTACTCCCCAGGGGTATTTAGAAAAAATCAGAGATCTAAATTGTTCAAACTTCATTGTGCTCTCCACAACCAAAGGAATGAGAACCACTGTTTCTCTTTGCTTTTATACCAGCAGAAACTAGCAGTGTCGTTTGCATCCTACAATCCAGACAAATATGTCCCGACCTACGGATAATCATGGAAAACAGCGAAAAAACGCACCAAATGAGCACTACGAACGCAGCAACCAACAAATCTAAGTACAATAACTAAACAGAACAAAGAACATGCTTCAGATCTGAAAGAAAGGATTTACCCAAGCGTTGCATCCATCGCTCGCGTTGTGCTCCCTTGTTGGCCGCCACTTCCGCGAGCACCGTCACCCTCCATCCGCAGCATAGCAGCATAAGGAGTCAGAGCAATGGAATCTCCCTCGCGGCCGCCATTGATCTGGAGCTGTGCTTGCCAGATATCGAAAGCGCTAGGGTTAGGGTTACGCTGCGATTTAGGGGAATAGAGAGTGTGCGGTTCGAGCGAGAGAATGAAAGAGATAATGCATCGAACAGATAAGATTGGGCGAGGTGCAAATATGTCAAACTGACGGCAAGTTAGCGGTCAAACAGCCTTGACCGGACGGAAATGGCACGGATGGGCATTTCTATAAGTGGAATTGAAGGCAGAGGGGCAAATTTGAGCACCCTTCAAAATTAGGGGCAAATCTGAGTAGTGGGATCTAGTTAGGGGCATAAATGTAAATGTCCCTAAAATTAAACACTACATCTGAGATAAATTCACTCTTGCCTTCCTCATAGGGAGATTCACTGCATTACAAGTCAAACAAACAACAAAGTACTAGGGAAATATCTCATCAGGCTAAGGAAAAGCTCACAAAGCTCACGCAAAATCTTCTAGCACGATTGCCTTCTCCACCATCTCCTCCTCCTCCTTCTCCTTCCGCTGCTCCCCTTCTCTGGTTCCCTTGCCGCAACGCTTCTCTACAACCATATCTTCCTCGTCTCCGCGCCCGACGACTACCACCTCGTCGCCGCCTCCTCCGCTACCGCCGCCGACGACCACGACCTCATCGGCACCGCCCTTGCTGCCGCCCCCTGCGCCAACAAGGGCGTCGAACGGCCTCGCAGTGGGTCCTGTCCTCCACGCAGCCTCCATGAGGCGCGAGGTCATCTCCCTCGTCCTCGTCGTCGGAGAGGGAGAGGTGGGAGGCGGGAGGAGGCAGCTAAGCGCCGCAAGGAGAAAGCCTTGGCGATGGACTCTGGCGGGGCGCCCATCCTCCAGTTCGCATCCTCCAGCCGCGGCGGCCGGATGGGGTCACCGGCGGCGATAAGCCTGCCTTCCTCGGCCATTTTTGGTGCACGACACATGCGCTGGCTGGAAGACTCCAGAAGTCACTGGGCTAGGCGGCGAGGAAATCCCTATTTGCCGCTCGCTGCGGCAAGTTGTCGGGGGGACGCACAGGGAGATCGAAGATCGCTCGGGATGGGCCGGCCCGTTAAACCTATTTAAATTCTAGGAACCATCTAGGTCGTTCGCAACTGTTTTTTTCGGTTTTGGAACTTTCTAGGAGGTTCCCAAGCCTTTTTTTTTCTTTTTTTCCAAATATCTTTTTCGTTTTTTATTTTTATTTTTCCCTTTTCCTTTTCCTTTCTTTTGTCTCCTTTTCGGTTTTTTCTATCCTTTTTTAATTTTATTTCATTTCTCATTTTTTTTCGAGTTTATTTTTCCTTTTCAAGAAACATTCATAAATTTGAAAAATGTTTGCAATTTTAAAAAATTGTTTATTTTCCCAAAAAATGTTCCTGTTTTCAAATTTTGTTCAGAAATTTCAAAAGCGTTTGGTACTCCCGAATTTCTTCACCTATTTATCAAAATGTTCGAAAACTCAAAAACAATTCCAACAAAACTCAAAATTTCAAGTTTAGTTCGTAAATTAGAAAAATGTTCGTGAATTAAAGAAAATGTTCCATTTTTCAAATTTAGTTGTCAAGTTTCAGAATGTTCATGTTTTCAATATTTGTTTGCAGATCCAGAAAAACTTTGGGGAATGTCATAAAATATTCACGTTTTTTCCAGAAAATGTTCCTCTCTTTAAAATGTTCATGTTTTCAATTTTTTTCGTAAATTTAAAAATGTTTGGGCAATTTCATAAAATATTTGTGTTTTTTCACAAAATGTTCATGTTTTCAAAATTTGTTCTCAAATTAAAAAATGTTCATGTTGTCAAAATTAGTTCACAAACTAAAAAATGTTCAATTTTTTCAAAATTTGTTCTCAAACTAAAAAAAGGTTCAGGTTCTCAAATTTTGTTCTCAAATTAAAAAAAGTTCATATTTTCATAAATTTATCACAAATTTAAAAATGTTTGTAGAATTTCATAAAATGTCTGCATTTTGAAAAACTTGTTCATAATTTTCGAAATTGTTCGTTTTTTCACTTTTTGTTTCTGTTTTTTGGAAAATGTTCGCATTTTCAAAAAGTTGTTCATAGTTTCGAAAAATTTACTAGTTTTCAATTTTGTTGCTTTTTTCAAAAAAAATTAGATTCCCAAATATGTTCTAGTCTTTACAAAGTTGTTTTATTGTCAAAAGCATCGGCTTTTGTGAAAAAGAAAAATTCTGTTCAAAATTTCAAAAGTGTTTATATAATATGATTTCGACAACAAAATTTATGTACTGAAGTGTGTAGGGACGTGCTTGACTCACGTTAGCTTGAACTTGGGCTTCCAGTATTTGTGCGTGTTAAGCGAGCCAGTCTGAACGTGGGCTTCCAGTATGCTCCCTGCGTATATGCGGGAAAAAAAGAGTCAATTGTACCGGTGGTGCTTGAACTTGCCGCAAACAGTTACTTTGATGCTAGAACGTGTGGCATACATTGAACTGGTGCAGAAACTTGACTTGGACGTGTAAACACGATGAAAATCACGTTTGGATACGAAACAATGCTGACTTGGCATGCCAATGTGGCATCTGTTAGTGACGGGAAGGCAGAGCGGAGTGCGTGTGGCCTTTTTTTTTACAAACACCCCTTGAATTGGCATTTTATTTTATTTTCAGCTCTACGACAGGTGGGTGTTAGTGTGAAGTGTGAAAATTAACGAAAAATGAAGCTCCTTTGTCTTGAACCCTCGACCATTCCTTGCACAGTAGGACGTGGCCACTACAACTTCTAGTATTCATGTAACGAAATGGATAAAAAATTTACAAAATGGATAAGTACACTTAATGTAGCGGAACGAACATGCTCGCGGAGCTGAAATGGATTGTGATGAATGCGGATGCGGCTCATTTGCACCTTTTTTTTAGAAATTTGTAAAAGGTTATAATCTCAGTAATAAAAATAATGTTTAATTATTCATGTCGTATAAATATTATACATACAAACTAAATAACTTGTGTTTCATAATTGTTCACGTATTATTTTAAAAATATTTATATATTTAGTTTTTTTAGATAATACAAGTAACAATACAAGTATTTTAACATTACAATTCCAAAGTATTTTTTTAATTATAAAAACATTTCCGTAATTATATACACATTTTAATAGTTCAATGTTTGTAAAAATAAAAATTCATAATTTAAAATTTCATATGAATATTCATTCGTGGCTAATTTTTAAATTATATAATATTTTTGAATATAAATCACGAGTGAAAATTAATACCGCATGAATGTTTGTATTCATCATTTTGTATAATTCAAATATAAGTTACAAGTGTATATTTTTTGTATCCATTAAATATTTAAATGTCTGTATTCACCAAACATTTTTATGATACATGTGTGTGTATTTAAATAATTTTATTTACTAATCATTGTTTGTATATAATATAAGCACATTATTTTTATTACTTACTTTTTACAAACATATTAAAAAGTTAGTGCGTGCAAAATGTGCCGCGCTATTTGCAGCTCATAGAAGTCCTAGATGTGTTCTCCTTGTACTATATTAAGGACTGTTATCAGTATTTCTCATTGCATACGTGCATGGAGGAGTTGTTGGCCGGCTAGCTATCCAGCAGTTGGTATTGAGTTCGACGGGCCCACATGTCATAGAACAAACCTCCTCTATGCCTTCCAGTCACTGACACTGGGCCCCATGCTAGGCTAGCGCGCTAAGTCAGCATCGATTTTGTACCCAAATGTGATTAGCATCGTATTTGCACGTCCGAGCCAAGTTGCTACACCAGTTCAATGTATGCCGTAAGTTCTAGCACCAAAGTGACCGTTTGCGCCAAGTTTAAGCACCACCAGTATAATTGACTCAAAAAGAAACTACGGGCGCGCCAATTTAGATTTTCCAAAAAGCTAGATTTAGTTTTTCCTTTTTATTTAATTTTTTTCTAATTCTTGATATAAAAAGAATAAAATGCACATATTTCAAGAGATACTTCGAAAAAGTGTTTGTGCAGTGTTAAAAAAATGTTGGTGCAACTATAAAAATAGTTATACTTCCAAATATTATAAATATATAAATTGCAAAAATACTTTACATAAAAACATTCAAAAAATATGTTAGCCAAGAATTTAAAAAATGTTACATGTGTATAGAGAAAATGTTTCTCATGTATTAGAAAAATGAGTACAGAAACATAAAAATGTGTAGGAAAAAATGATTATGTATTTTAAAATGCTAATCTTTTATTTGACAAACGTTAATCAGGATTTAAAAAAAGGTAAAGGTGTATAGAAAAATATTGACCATGTATTCAAAAAATGTTATATTGTATTTGAAAAATGTTAATCAAACATTTGAAACTGTTAAATATGTATAGAAAAAATTATGGCCACGTATATCTTAATCTTGTATTTGAAAAATGTTAATCAAGGATTAGAAAAATGTATACAAAAATATTGATAATGTATTCAAAATGATAATATTTTATATGAAAAATGTTAATCAAACATTTTAAAAAACCTTACAAATGAGTATGGGAAAAGTGTAGACAATGTATTCTAAAAATGTTAATATTTTATTCCAAAAAATGTTGAACGTGTATTAAAAAAATGTGCACTGCATATAGAAAAGGTAGACATAAAATAACAAGTTTTTAAAAAATATATGAATCACGTATTTAATTTTTTTAATGTGTATAAAAAAAGATTCTCTTGTATACAAAAAATGTTGCATGTGTGAAGAAAAATTTAACATGTGTTGAATAGAAAAATAGTGAAATCGATAAAAAAAATAAAAACAGAAAGCAAAGAAAATAAATAAAATGAAGAAAACCAAAATATAGCAAAGAACAAAAGAAAAACGGAAGAAAACAAGTGAAAGCAAAATTTATAACAAAAAAAAGAAAACCTTTGAAGAAAAAATGAAACAAAGAAAACCAAAGCAAAACGAAGAAATTTGAAGAAAATAAAAGCTACAAAAACAGATATAAACAAAGAAAACTGGTGAAGAAAAAACAGAGAAAAACAGAAAACGGGAGAAAATCATTGAAGAAATAAAGAAAATCAAAAGACAAAGAAAAAAGCAAAAACCAAATCGAACAAGCAAACTGAACGGATTGAGCGTAGCGAGCAAGAGTACTAGCCCAAAAAGTGCCGGGCTTAGTGCATCCCAGTTCCTAGCCAGTGTGGGGTTCTCCATGGATATTCGGTCCACTCCAGAATTCCATTCTTTTTCAAACGTAACTCGATTGACTCAATTCACAAACGGCAAGGAAGTCAAAAGTGACGCTTACAGGTCGTACGACAATTGCTTCTCTTCCGGGACTACATATATCTTTTCTTTAACAACTACCATACAAGCTATTCGCTTAATACATGCTAGTAGGTAGGCTGGTGGTGGAGTATTTATTTTCGTTTGTCTGTATTTCGGTTTTGGGATGGTGCGAATCCATCTATCCACCATTCTTTTATCTTTCAGTAGTGTCAACCTCAGTTCTGGTTCTTTATCTTGGAATACTCTCCGTTGTCCTGGAAGCAATGCTTGAAAGAAAGCATAAGGAAGCGTCAAATCAGTATGATGTATTGGCAAAGCCAGTAAGAAGGGAATCGAAAGTAGATAGGGACTCCCACTGTAGATGTGGTTTTATACCTTGATGAATTGGTACCTTATAGCATAGCGAATTTACTTTTCTTTCAAAAGGATATATCAACCTGTAGTGAAACCGGGCCACCGAGCTTGCTTTTACCGCTCTTACAGCTCTCTCTCTTCTTTTTTATGGGTAGTTTGGCCAGAAAGAGAAAGAGGAATGTACCCATTTCTATTTATCCATTCTCATAGAAAGTACTAAAAATGTTTTTGAATGTATGGAGCAGGCGTATGAGTTGATATCTTCAAGAGTCAAATCCTTTTCTTGCCCACCCAGCCATAAAAGAAAAAAAATCGTTCTGAGCCGGTCTTAAACCCTCACCTCAATCTCAAAAATGGAATTGAAAAGCTCCAATTTAAATAATGGTACCGGGGAAATACCCAAGGAAGAATCATTCTTTGAATCATCAAGATCTATCAATTTGTGAATTCAATAAAAAACGGCCAGCCCTGTATTGTAACGAGCAGGCAAAATCGAGAGGAACTAATAAACGAGTACTCCTTCGGGAGCCCCCACAAGAGTCAACTTTTGCAGGCTAGGAGCGTGCCACTTGGCGCATTCTCAGCCGTCGCCACGTGCCCATGCTCAGGACGCTCCCTCCGGATTTTCTGTTTTTCCTATATGCGTTTTTAGCTTTTAGATGACTTTTTAAGGTTTTTTTGGCTTTCTGGTTTTCCTTCGGGTTTTCTCAAGTTTTTTCGTGAAAAAATGCATTTTCTTTTTTCTCTTCCGTGAGAGGCATAGATTTAATTCTCATGGAGGCACGGATTTGCTTCCGCAAAAGGCACATCCATGCCTCTCTGAAAAGGAAAAAATGCATTCCCTTTTTTTCTTCCACGAGAGGCACTGATTTGCTTCTCGTGGGGGCACAGATTTGCTTCCGCAAGAGGCACAGTTGTGCCTTTCGAAAAAGGAGAAAAACACATTTTTTTTTCTTTTCTGAGAGGCACAGATTTACTTCGCATGGAGGCACGGATTTGCTTCCGCGAAAGGCACAGTCATGCCTCTTCGAAAAGGGGGAAAATGCATTTTTTTTCTTCCGTGAGAGGCACTGATTTACTTCCGCGAGTGGTACGGTCGTGCTTATCGGAAAAGGGGAAAACGTGTTTTTTCCTTCTAAGAGAGGCGCGGATTTACTTCTCGTGAATGCCTCTCAAAAAAAGGGAAAACACGTAGGCATAGATTTACTTTCGTGGATGCCTCTCAAAAAAGGAGAAAACACGTAGACACAAATTTACTTATTGTGGATGCCTCTCTGAAAAGAAAAGAGAAAAGTGTTCTTCAATAAGTAAATTTGTGCCTTCAGCGAGCCGGGCGTACCTCATGCTATAAGCGAGATATAGCCCTGACAGATCACTATGGTCATTTTTTTTAGCTAAGATCACTACAGTCATTAGTTTTTTTTAGGGCTACTACGGTCATTAGTTAGCGCGCGGGTTGGGATATCCGATATAGCCTCCTATCGTGCACCTTGGGTCGGCCCATGGGCTTGCCGGGCTCTGCATTTTTTCTTTCATCTTTTATTTTTTATTTTTGCTTCATTAAAAAACATTCATTGTTCCTAAGATAGGTCACCATTCATGTCGAATGGTCTTCATTAAAAAAATTATAGGGGTTTGAAACAAAAATTGGATTTTAAAAATATTCATGAATTTGCAAAATGTTCTCCAATTTTTAGAAAAATCTCAAGTTCTAAATTTTTTCACAAATTAAAAAATGTTCAAAAATTCAAGAAAATGTGCATGTATTTTAGAAGTGTTCGCCATTTTGAAAAAATGTTCATGAATTGTAGAAAATGTCCATGAATTCAAAAAAGTCACATGCATGTTATTTCAAGATTCAGATCCCATATTCCAGAATAAGGAAGGTGTTTTCCTTGATCCTTATCGCATGCACGTTTACAACATGGAATGCAAAGAAGGCCAGGAGCAGGAAATCATCACAAAATACCTCTACTAGTGCATGCTTGCGAAACATGAGCACAAGGATAACTATGTCGTGCCATACTTCGAAACATAAGTCGTTCACTTTTTTATGCTGCCGCACATATCTGACTTCTTCGGTTTCAATCTCATGCATTTACTTTGTTCAATTGTTTTGCGCAGCAGCGAACACCTGATCGTAATCGCACCATTCTCAGAAGGTGGCCAGACTTATTTCTTTGATTCAAAGGAAGACCCTAAAAAGCCCTAGACTCAATCGAAGAAAGTTCTGAATGCTCTTGATGTATCATAAGTCCAAAAAAAGACCTAACAAGGAATTCGAACTTCAAGTTCCAAACTAGCTTCTGTTGCCATCAAGAACGGAGAGATGAAAGCTACCGCAAGTCTGATTACTATGCCTTAATCCTCATGAAAGACTATGTGCGCACAACACCACATTTGAAAAATCATGAACTCATCACCGAGTGGCCAGAAGAGAAGGAGAGGGAGAATGCTCCACTACGAGGCAGAGACGAAGAACGAACGAGCGTCAGAATGGAACACCACACATATGAAGAACGTTGTGGCTGACTTGTTTCTGTCGGCAATCGATTGCCGACGTCCCTAGTGCTAGATATATATATAGGATCCTTTCAAACACATTGTCAAACTATTAATTATGTCATGACACAATGCTTGTTTCCCTGCACTTCTATATTAATTTCTATGTGATATTTTGTTAGCTTGACTAATACCCTTAGTTACTGTGTTCTCAATGATAGATGGGATTGCGAGAACTGTGGGAGGAGGTCTCTGCGACAGACATGAAGCATATGTATCCGTATACTCGGGGCGGGCATCGGGCAGAGCAGCTCAGGGAGACGATATCCGCTTGGGTGAGAAGTGTTCGAGCGACCCGTTGTGGGCTCCCGACGATGCAGAAGATAGCAGAGAGGCGATTCAATGACCTTGCAGTGTGCATCTTGACAGAGACGGGATGAGAGGTTACTGATGTGGCCAGGTCTGAGTCCAACCACCGTTAAGGATCTTCTGTGGTCTTATTTCTTTCACTCTTGCCCGAGCTGGATGATGATAAATTCTCATGTCCGGTTTCTTTGGGGGATGGATCCTAAAGAGTTCACCTATCCCAATAACAAAGAAACCAGACTTAAATGATCCTGTATTAAGAGATAGCTAAGGCTGATCATAGTGGGGAGTAACTTATACTAGTGTCATGCATATGACACTAGTCTAAGTTACTACATTCATAGTGCAAAGTAACATAATAGTAGTGTCATAGAGGACTTCATTAATTAGCTTGTAGACTCATCTTGTCTTGGAAAGCGCTATGTTACAGTAACATATTATGTTACCACTTCTCATTAACTACATGCCACATAAGCAAAAAAAAATTCAGAATGTGCTATATTACTTGCTAAGTTACTCCCACTATGACTAGCATAAAGGGATGTGACATAATTATTACGGGGGTACCCGCACCGAGCGAGTTCGTTAAATGGTTACTCGGGATCTGCCAATGGCGGGCGTAAATAAGGCCTAGCCACTGATTGCGGCAAATGATTGTGGCGGGCTACGAGAGAAGCCCGCTAGTGATACCTATGACATGTGGCGGGTAAGAAGTAGAACCCGCCACTACTGATCTATTAGCAGTCGCAGGATGTCAATGGCGGACGCCTTCCACAGCAAAGCTCGCCACTAATCATTTTGAGCCCGTCAAGGCTAATCTGTTCTGCAGTAGTGCTGTAATACAATTTACCATGCGGAAACCGACAAAAAAACCCGAAAATAATGATAATCTCATGACACATCGCACAAGCAACAAATATCCTATCCCTTTCGATCACAACTGCATCATCAAGTCGAAGCTGAAGCCCCGCCGCCACTTTGTTAGCCTTGGCTTGGTCGTACGTTCTTCTTTCAAGGCAGAGTTGCCTCCTGCAGCACAAATGAGGAGAGGAGCAGGATCATTTTCAAAAACCACGCATACTGCTGCAATGTTTAAGCTGATAGAGCGACTGGCATGGGTGCCAGCACCTGTCGAGTACCTGAAGATGAGACGAGTGCTCAAGCGTATGATAAACAGTAGCGGCAGACAAGCATGCCGAACTGGAGCTCCCGGTGGGCAGGTCGCCATATGCCTGTTCCTCCAAGGAACGTATTTGCTCTGAGTCGGGCCAATGCATGGCCGGAAGTGGAACCGGAACCACCGGCGACTCAAAACCGTCTTTACAGCGACGCAGGGCGATCATGGCTTGCTCAATGGACGGCCGCTGGCTCTTGTGGCGATGCGCGCACCAGAGACCTGTCACAAGCATGCGCTCCATCTGGTGTCCATCGAAAACGCCACCGAGCTTTCTATCCGCGGCGTCAAGGATCGAGTTGCGATCGTACATGTCCCAGACGCGTCTCAGCAGCAGCACGGAGGGCTGCCCCGAAGCCACTGGTCGCATGCCAGAGGCGATCTCAAGAAGCACAATGCCAAAGCTGTAGACATCTGATTCTGTGCCGCGCTTCTGGCTGCTCACAAACTCAGGGTCCATGTACCCGACGGTCCCCGCGAGTACCTGCGTTGCTTGTGGTTCTGCCCCATGGTCAACAAGCCGTGCCAGCCCGAAGTCGCCCAGCTTGGCGTTGTTCGACGACCCAAGCATGATGTTGCTTGGTTTGATGTCGCCGTGCACGACACATTGGTTGCACTCCGTGTGGAGATATTGTATGGCTGAGCCTAGGCCAAGTGCGATCTTGTACCTGTGAGGAGGACGTATAAAATATCTCTGTTAAAGCCATGAAGCAGATAAACATTTGTTTCATAACTGGAAAATGTGAGGCTTGGTAGTACCTTTCTTGCCAGGTTAACAGTTTCTCAGGGTCATGGAGACGCTTGTCCAGGCTGCCTCCAGGCACAAGCTCATAGACAAGCAAGAGCCCTTTCCGGCAATCACACCAGCCCAGGAGCTGGACGACGTTCCGATGCCTGAGCTGGCTCATGATCTTCACCTCGTGCTCAAACTCCATACTCCCTTGGTCTAGCGATTCCATGGAGAACATCTTGACTGCCACATGACGGTCCTGCTCATCCAGGTAGCCACAATAGACCGACCCGAACCCCCCTCGCCCGATCCTCTTGCTCTGGGCGAAATTGCTCGTTGCGGCTGCCAGCTCGCAGTAGTTGTATCGGCCAGGGCCTGCTGCTTGCTGGAGTAGCTCAGGCCTCAGGATGGACTCCGAGTCGATAGATGCTGCTGTTGCCGAGTTGCGACACATACACCACGGCAAAAGCCCTGCAAGGACACAGAGCAAGACCGACACCACAGAACCTACAGCTATGGCGGTAACTCTCGAGCCTGTAGGCTCACTCTGTAATCTCGTCGGATGGTGATAAACACCCAGCAGTTTCCTTACTTTGATGGTGTCAACTTTCTTCTTGTGTCGACGGTGCACTCTTCGTTGCAGTCGCCGGCGGATAGAAGGAAGCCGCTCAGCTGTGCTACCATTTGAGGCAACGGGGGGAACAAAAGGAGAAGGGATGTGGTGATTCCTAGGACTCACTCTGTCCGTTTGGCTTGTGCAATTACCTCTGCAAGGGGCAGAACAGGTTACCGGATCTTCCCTAGGAGCCTTACTAGTAAGAACTCTGTAACGATGCGTGGCCGGATTCGAATCATCAACTGCCGCCCAGCCTTTGGATTTGCTCGGGGGTAACAAGAAAGGTGCCTCGTGCTCTAAGAAGTTTACGAATGGTACACCGTCAGCCATGGTCACCGTGGTGTTGGTAACGGGGCGGCCATGAACAGAAGTAACAAGCATGTCAGAAGCAGTGTAGTTGGTGGGTATTGCGGAAGCGAGGAGAGCGATGCATTGGTAGGACATGCTAATCATGAAGATCACGAGATACATACTTGAATTTGCTACAGCCAATGCCATGGTGCTGATTTTGATCAGGCGATCATAGGTGGAGCTCTGCGATAAAGTTTGATGTAAACCAACTATCGAGGGAGCTGAAGTTGGAAGCCAAGGTACAAGCAATAAGTAAATGAAAGAACCAAGATACCTACAAATAAGTACTGTAGTAGCGCAGGAAATTCAGCCTGCTTGGCTAGGCTTGGCTTTGGTCAGTCAAGACGAGGGGATCGGAGACTAAAGCGCGTGACTGAGATATCAAAGATTTTTTGCGCAGAGACAAGAAAACAATGAAACCCTGTTAGTGCAGTGCCAAGTCAAGCACATAGATGCTAGTAGTACCAGTAGCAGAACGTGTACGTTCAGCACTCGGTTGGATGGTGACAACTAACAGATTGCCCCTCACTTTCTGGGCAGTACAGATACTGTAAGTACCATGAACAACCGGTCATGACCATGTCTAACAATTTATCTTTTCAGGCACCGGCAGGTTAGTCTGAGGTTCTATTCTATGGATGGCAATGAGTCAAATGCGCGTTTCCAGGAGTTGGAAATAACTGCAGCAAAAAGATCCAAATACTCTGAATCAAATCTGCACCTCTTGCAGAGTGAAACATATTGGACAGTGCTTTTCAACTTGTTTGCATATGCCATCAGGATTTCAAGGATTTAGAACCAATTTGCTCACAGAGACAAGCAACAACAACAACAACAGAGCCTTTAGTCCCAAACAAGTTTGGGTAGGCTAGAGGTGAAACCCATAAGATCTCGCGACCAACTCATGGCTCTGATAGCAAGTTTCCACACACCCCTGTTCATAGCTAGTTCTTTGGTGATACTCCAATCCTTCAGGACTACCCCGACCTCTCTTGACATTCTCTGCACGCTTTAGCCGTCCGCTATGCACCGGAGCTTCTGGAGGCTTGCGCTGAATATGCTCAAACCTGAATATGCCCAAACCGTCTCAGACGATGTTGGACAAGCTTCTCTTCAATTGGTGCTACCCTAACTCTATCTCGTGTGTCATCATTCCGGACTCGATCCTTCCTTGTGTGGCCACACGTCCATCTCAACATACGCATCTCCGCCACACCTAACTATTGAACAAGTCGCCTTTTAGTCGACCAACACTCGGCGCCATACAACATTGCAGGTCGAACCGCCGTCCTGTAGAACTTGCCTTTTAGCTTTTGTGACACTCTCTTGTCACAGAGAATGCCAGAAGCTTGGCGCCACTTCATCCATCCGGCTTTGATTTGATGGTTCACATCTTCATCAATACCCTCATCCTCCTGCAGCATTGACCCCAAATATCGAAAGGTGTCCTTCTGAGGCACCACCTGCCCATCAAGGCTAACCTCCTCCTCGCACCTAGTAGTACTAAAACCGCACATCATGTACTCGGTTTTAGTTCACTAGCACCACATCATCCGCAAAGAGCATACACCATGGGATATCTCCTTGTATATCCCTTGTGACCTCATCCATCACCAAGGCAAAAAGATAAGGGCTCAAAGCTGACCCCTGATGCAGCCCTATCTTAATCGAGAAGTCATCAGTGTCGACATTACTTGTTCGAATACTTGTCACAACATTATCATACATGTCCTTGATGAGGGTAATGTACTTTGCTGGGACTTTGTGTTTCTTCAAGGCCCACCACATGACGTTCCGCGGTATCCTATCATAGGCCTTCTCCAAGTCAATGAACACCATATGCAGGTCCTTCTTTTGCTCCATGTATCTCTCCATAAGTTATACCAAGAAAATGGCTTCCATGGTCGACCTCCTAGGCATGAAACCAAACTGATTTTTGGTCACGCTTGTCATTCTTCTTAAGCGGTGCTCAATGACTCTCTCCCATAGCTTCATTGTATGGCTCATCAGCTTAATTCCACGGTAATTAGTACAACTCTGAACATTTCCCTTGTTCTTGAAGATTGGTACTAATATACTCCGTCTCCATTCTTCTGGCATCTTGTTTGCTCGAAAAATGAGGTTGAAAAGCTTGGTTAACCATACTATCGCTATGTCCCCGAGGCCTTTCCCCACCTCAATGGGGATACAATCAGGGCCCATCGCCTTGCCTCCTTTCATCCCTTTTAAAGCCTCCTTGACCTCAGACTCCTGGATTCGCCGCACAAAATGCATGTTGGTCTCATCAAAGGAGTCGTCTAGTTCAATGGTAAAACTCTCATTCTCCCCATTGAACACTTGTCGAAGTACTCCCGCCATCTATGCTTAATCGCCTCGTCCTTCACCAAGAGTTGGTCTGCTCCGTCCTTGATGCATTTGACTTGGCCAATATCCCTCGTCTTCCTTCTCGGATCTTGGCCATCTTATAGATGTCCCTTTCGCCTTCCTTCGTGCCTAACCGTTGGTAGAGGTCCTCATACGCCCGACCCCTTGCTTCACTGATAGCTTTCTTTGCGGCCTTCTTCGCCATCTTGTACTTCTCTATGTTGTCTGCACTCCTATCCAGGTATAGGCGTCTGAAACAATCTTTCTTCTCTTTAATCGCCTTCTGGACATCGTCATTCCACCACCAGGTATCCTTATCTTCGCTTCTCAATCCCCTGGACACTCCAAACTCCTCCGAGGCCACCTTACAAATGCAAGTCGCCATCTTCATCCACACATTGTCCGCATCCCCTCCTTCCTCCCAAGGGCCCTCCTTAATGACCCTTTCCCTGAACGCCTGAGCTACCTCCGCCTTGAGCTTCCACCACTTTGTTCTAGCGACTTTGGCACGCTTATCCCGCTGGACACGAATCCGTAAGCGGAAGTCAGCAACCACCAGCTTATGCTGAGGTACAACACTCTCTCCAGGTATCACCTCACACAAACAAGCAGTACTTAATTAACATTCTAAACAAATAGCTGCAAAAAAAGATGAAGGATATGTTATCTCATATCTTACTCTTGCTAAGTCGTTATTGGTTCTGAAATTATAAGAATTACAGAAATTTCAAACAGTAATGTTGATCAACTTAGTCAATATACAGAAACTCTAGGTGTATAAATTATGGTTAGAACTTACCAGCCAGTTTAACCTGGACCGTAGTTCTGTTAACTTGGTGTCTGTAGAAAACCTAGTTCAATGTGGGGAGAACCGGAGAAGGGAGAGGATGTATACAACCGATCAGAATTATTGAATTCATACTCGAGCCGGTTGCTCCGAAAATCTGGATGGACAATATATTTCAACACTGACCTCATGTCTAGGCTTTTTTAGTCCTTAGACATGGAATCGATGTAGGATGCAGAATCTTTTGTAGTCCTTAGATAGATGGACTATCCCCAGAACAAGGAAATCCCAATCAATCATCTCGGCTTTCCGGGAAAGGGACATACACATCATGTAGCAGCGCGTAGTATAAGGGAACACAGGCTAGGGATCTGACATTTCCATTATTAAAAGAGCAGCACAAAGCATCCTAGGTAGACATATTTACCGTACACGTATGGTCTTTGGTTTTCGTTTGGAATGAACTTAGATCTCCACGCCATGAATGATGCAACAGCATGACCAGAGTTGAACAGCACAGCATGCATAGGTATCAGCACTACAGCTTTTAAAAATTTTGAATCTGGAAGAATGAAAGATGGCATACTTTGGGAAGCCTGGTGGTGGACTGGATCCAATCTTGGGAGTGCTCCTTGCAGGGTTATTACCTTGTCGCCACCATACACAGGCATAATTATCACATGCCGTGTAGCGTGGAGATCATCTTTCCGGATGCAGAATCATTCATAAGCATGCTGTTGTCCATGGCAGTCAGAAGAATATTCTACGTATACCTTTTTCTTGTTCATCGCCAGCCTTTTGTGCTGGCCATGGCATTTGAATTCTCTTTCCAGGCTTCGAGTGTCATGGGTGGCTGCTCCCTCCCCGTCACCGTCAAGAATGGAGCACGAGAAACATGCCTGCAAGGAAAAGCTTCAGGAGATGTGTACCAAAATTTTGCACCACAGACTTTTGTTACACTTCCCTACAATATTTTCGACCCATCTATCTTGTTCACATGCCCTTGCAGATTGAGATGACAAGACCACCCCACATCAGACAAACCTTCATGATAAGGATGTCTACAACTCGCAACTGTTGCAGATGGCAATACACCGCTTTTCCTTCTCCGGTTCTCCACCACCCGCGAGTGACAATGCTATCCACACTGGCATGAACAGGCCATACTCCAGTGGATGTAAATAAACACAGCAAAATCCTCAAGAAGCACAGATTCAAATCCCTAATGCTGGTGAAAATGTCATGGGTGAATAACAGAGAGGAATCCAACAGGTACGGGCGATACAGAGAGGCCAGTACGTACCTTGTAGCAGGAGCATCAGCCAAAACTGATTGAAGTTGAGCACACACATGGAGAGCAAGGACAATAATGCAGCCTACACATCGGCACGACTTAAGCTGAGCTTCTTGGCCTCATTAGTAGGCAGTACCACCCGTGATCCCTGTGAATGATGCTCCACGCTAGGCCTGCGGTGGACATGGTGCACAGATTGATCAAAGCAGCTACAGTGATGTACTGATGTGGGCCTCATTTCTCTGCACAGTTGTATTTCGAGCTCGATCGATTTATTTTGTATCTTTGTTCTTCCCATCCCATGCGTTACTATTGTTGCATGTGCTAGTTCCACCATCTTCTGATAAGCACCTGAGAGCAATGTTTTTGGGCATTTCTGATGTAAGAAAGATCAACGAGCAACTTCTTGCGCTTGTAAGCCTGCCAACAAGGTAGAGATTCTGTTTGTAGTCTCGGTGGTTTCACAAAATCCAATTTAGGGGCGTCGGTTCTCCCCGTGACTGCAGTGGAAACTGTCCACAAGATGGTCTGTGCAATCAGGCAAAAGCTTCACTTCACATGGTCTAATTATATGTTGTCGATTAATTGGAGGCTAAGAGGTGTGAAATGTTCCCAGCAGGCCAGCACCCCCTGCATGGTGCTCTCAAAGTTTCAGTTCATGGAACGAGGAAATCCCCAGTAACCAATTAGCTCATCTTAAGCACCTTACCATATCCACAATCCACACATCAGCTCATGTTAGGCACCTAATATCCATATCCACAATCCACATATCAGCACTGCTGCTATGTGGAAGGTGGGTGGCTCTGTGAGACTGTGACAGCCACATACATTCATTTCAGGTGAGAACATATTTGATCTTGTCCAAATTTTCTTTCTTTCTTTCTTTCTTTCTTTCTTTTTATATCAGTAAGATAAGAAACACATTATAAGCACCGTATGAAGAATATCCAGTGTTTTGTACGACCAGATGAATTAATACTGTAGAAGGAAAGATCGAGCCATTAGGATACCCACAATTAAACATGCTTATACAGGGTGCTTACAGAGGGGCAGTATAACCACATCATCATGCAACCAAGTAAGAAGCATAGGTGCTTCAGTAGTTGTATTTTCTATTAGTTAGAGGTAGTTATCCACACAAATACCTGTTAAACACTAGTGCACACAAGAGTTGATGCTACAAAATTAGTAACTTAGCAGCTGTCCTAGATGGCAAGAAAAGATAGGTATCTTCTGTTAAACACCTCTCCAAACATCTGCATCACAGATGCATTAAGCACTTGAGATCACATAAATGGATCGCTTATTCCCATTTAATGCGAGTTGGTCGCCAGTAATCAGGTCAAGGACTTAACTTGGAAGTTGGAACACTCAAGCACATGGAAATGCGGAGCTGATAAACCTCATAAACAGGACTAGATGGACAAATGATATATGATTATATCTCAAACATATTAACAATTGCAAATAATGGTAGTTCTGTAAATCTCTGGCCCAATTAAAATGTATCTATCGATTTTTGAATATCATATCCTTTTTGCAGTAACCCTACCAGGAAGGGTGACTGGCCAATCAAAAGCGCTAGAAAGAAAATCTATGTTAGGCCTTGTTCGTTTAATCCTCCTTCCAAGGGGATTGGAGTGGATTGGAGAGGATTTTGACTTGTAGGAGATCTAATCCCCCTCAAACCCTGCCATTCCCCTTCAAAAACCACCTCAACCGAACAAGGCCTTAAGCAGATTGTTAGATGACTTAGCTGAAATCATCTATCATTACTTGAACCATTGAGTTCATCTTGTTGTAGAAAAGACGATTAAGCATGGAAGCTACCTGTATGGCTGCAAAGATATAGGCACAACACAACAATGAAATGAAATGACTCAATGGCTATCTTCAACCATGTTATAGGACGAAAAATCCTTCAACCTATTTAACTAATCACTCAGCTATACGTATGTACTCATACATCCTTTCAACATTTCCATTCACTTTGACATGATAATTGTCTGCTAGGCTGGATATAAGTACACTAACCAGTCTAACCTGCTATTTCCACACACCAAAAAAAGTCTAACCTGCTAGTGACCTTAGCACATCTAATTATTTTACAGAAAAGCTTTCACTAAATTCCCTCACGAGAGTAGCACTGTGTACTGCAATGGCATTAGTTTATCTGTAATCCAATTTCAGTTCCAGTTGAAAAAGTACAAATCATGTTCATAATCAATAAAAAGTCTGCTCTGTTCTATTTATTTTTACAAGTGATGCCTTGTATTATTTTCCCACTTGATAAATTTTTTGAGGAAGGTTTCTGCACCAAACATTTCTCTGTAGAAAGATTTGATGCCATGTCAGATCCAGTGGTTTCTTCTAACATTTCTCTGTTTGCAAGCCCTACAAAGACACATTATATCAGACACAATCACCTTTGCACCATTTTCCCTTACGAGAGCCAATAATGTCAGTTGCATTCGCAGCTTGTCACTAAGTTCTTTGAACAATTGAACAGGCAAACAGGAACAATCATCAGCAGTGCACTAAATCGAATACCATTGATGCTAAGTAGCTTGCCACTTAGAGACTAACATACTGTCATCTGATCTTAAAATCAAACACCACATTAGTAATGATCTTAAAATCTCTACTCCTATAAAAAACCGAGTTGGTGATGATGGTGTGCCTGCCATCTTGCAATATAGACCGTCCGATCCATATCTGACGGATAGAAAGCAAACTATGGCAATTTTGTAAAAAGATATCCGCACCTCTCTCCACATTTGCAGATAAGGCCTTCCCTCGATCATCCTTATCTCCCACAACCTCATTGTTGAGCAATTAAAAAGAAAGCCTCTGGAACAATCTGGCATGGTGGCTGCTGTCGCCGCCGTCCATCCCCAGGCCTCCACCCAGTTCGACCACCAGTCACCACCACGCCCCACTCCTCCTCACCTTATCTCTCCTCTTTCTCGAGATATCATTAGTTTTTACACATGTGATTACTCCCGCATGGGTCAATCACAACAGGTGTTTTGTAAAAAAAATGCATCTTGGTGTTCCGTGCAATGTACGGGCATCTTGCTAGTTAAACACTACATCTGAGATAAATTCACTCTTGCCTTCCATATAGGAAGATTCACTACATTACAAGTCAAACAAACAACAAAGTACTAGGGAAATATCTCATCAGGCTAAAGGAAAAGCTCACGCGAAATCTTCCAGCAAGATGGCCTTCTCCACCATCTCCTCCTCCTCCTTCCGGCGCTCTCCTTCTCTGGTTCCCTTGCCGCAACGCTTCTCCTGCCCCAGCTCTTCTCCGACCACAACAACCCTATCTTCCTCGTCTCCGCGCCCGACGACTACCACCTCGTCGCTGCCTCCTCCGCCACCGCCGCCGACGACCACGACCTCGTCGGCGCCGCCCTCGCTGCCGCCCCCTGCGCCAACAAGGGCGTCGGGAATGGCCCCGCGGGTGGATCCCGCGTCCTCCACGCAGCCTCCACGAGGAGCAAGCGGGTCATCTCCCTCGTCATCGTCCTCGTCGTCGGAGAGGGAGAGGTGGGGGAGGCGGGAGGAGACGGCTAGCGCCGCAAGGGAGAAAGCCTTGGCGATGGACTCTGGCGGGAGCGCCCAGTCCTCCAGGCCCGCATCCTCCAGCCGCGGCGGCCGGATGGGGTCACCGGCGGCGATAAGCCTGCCTTCCTTGGCCATTTTTGGTGCACGACACGTGCGCTGGCTGGAAGACTCCAGAAGTCGCTGCGCTGGGCTAGGCGGCTTAGCCAGTCTGACTGTCTGAGGCTGAATGTGGGCTTCCAGTATGCTCCCCCCGCGTGCGTCCAATAATCGCAAATGGGCCGGCCCACTCAAAGGCGTCCGATGTAAAATTTCACGAAAAATAAATCCTAAAATCTAAAAAGTGCACGCGCACCGTTTAGACGGAACGAGCGGCCGGCTCCTGGCCGCTCGATCCCGCCCTGAATCGCCGCACGCGTGGGCCAGCTATTATCTGGTCGGGCGCTCTCGGTATAAACAAATTTGGCATTTGTCGCTATCTACCTTTTCCACACCGTTCGTCCCTATCTCCTCCGTCTGCCGCCGTCACACCTCGCGGCCACCTCTCGCCCTTCCCATGCCGCCGCCTCTGCTCCTCTCGCGCCCGGCCGCCGCATGTTGGGGCGGATACCGCACCCTCGGTGGATCCGGTAGCGCCACTCCCACTTTGTGTCGAGCGGCGGAGGAAGCACCGGACGGGAGGAAAATGAGCTCGTCCTCGATCTGAAGCACGACGGCGGCGACGGCTGCTATGGAATGGAGATGCTGGTCGTGGAGCCGGCGGCAGCCTAGCATGTCCACAGGGAGACGGCGACCATAGAGCCGGGCAAAGAATACCGCCGTGTCCTCTACCGCCTTTTTCTCGGTGGAGCTGGCTCACCGCGCGGAGACACTGGACTCGGATGTGTACGCCCGGCGGTGTATTTCCTACTTTTGACGCCGGCCGTGATTTGACCCGAGTGGTCAATTACTTTCTTGCTATTGAGTTCATCTTTTTGGCAATGTAATACCCGTTCGTCCAAGTATATGTGTTAACAACAGCCGAAAGCCCCGATAATGATTCCAACAATTTGCACTAGTACAAATTACTAGAAGTAGTTTATTAGTTAGCAGGAAGACTAGTTACACACATTGATGTTTAGTTGGCTTATAATGTAGTTTAGTTGCACATACATTGATGTTCAATTGACAGGAGAACTAGTTGCACACACGATGATGTTTGTTGCCCTGTAATGTAGTCTAGTTGCACACATAATAATGTTTAGTTGGCAGGAAAACTAGTTGCACACACATATGCTCAGTTGACTTGTAATTTAGTCAGTTGCACACACATTTATGTTTAGTTGGCAGGACACTAGTTGCACACACATATGTGCAATTGACTTGGCAATGTAGTCGAGTTACACAAACATTGATATTTAGTTGGCAGGACTAGTTACACATACATATGCTCAGTTGGCGCGGCAATGTAGTCTAGTTGCACACACATTGATGTTTAGTTGGCAGGACTAGTTACACACACATATAGTCAGTTGGCGCGGCAATGTAGTCTAGTTGCACACACATTGATGTTTAGTTGGCAAGACTATTGGCACACACATATGCTCAGTTGGCGTGTCAATGTAGTCTCGTTGCACACACATTGATGCTTAGTTGGCAGGACTATTTGGCACACATATGCTCAGTTGACGCGGCAATGTAGTTTAGGTGCACACATATTGATGTTTAGTTGGCAGGAAGACTAGTTCGTCGAAACATCCCCATGCGGGATCTACTTTTAAAAAGCACGTTGCGAGAGTTTTAACAGTGAAAACGAATCTAAATTTCGACACGCGGTTTACAAGATACGCTTTTTATAATTTTGAAAATCAAAAATTAATGCATAAGGAACGAACATAAGGAATATTAATGCAGCGGCATGTAGGCATCCATCACGTGAAAAGAGATCACATAATGCGTGATTAATTAGCAGTGTCTTTTTTAGCCAGAGGAATGATTAATCACTACACGGTACGCGCCCTGTTTACAAAAAGGCATGCCGCCCAGGAGCGCTAGCGGGCGCCCAGCCGCCCGCCAGACGCGTCCAAAATAAATGTGGGCGCGTGGAGTCGAAATACATATCTCACAAAACATTGTTAAAATACTTGTATGAGAGGGTTTTATTGAAAGTGTTCGAAAACATCAGGAACGTAACAGATATTTCTTGGTTTCAACTTTGTGACAGGACGCCATTCCGGTAGTAGGATCGCCTTTAGTGGAGTTATTACACAGAAGTGTTATCTCAGGATCTATGCTTATTTTCAACTCCCCGAAGCATTTCGTCGCTTGCTACGCCCTTCCTCGTCTCTGGGTGCCAGGATGACGGCAGCCAGTCCAGCTGACAAATGTGCTTGGCTAACACGCAGAGCTAACTAGAGCATTGCGGTAGATGATGTAAATTGGGAGATGTAAAAATGGGTGTTGTATCATTTACATCATCAAAAAGTGATTTTTACATCTTCAAAAAAGAGGCCAACTCCAACACATGATGTATATTTGATGATGTAAATCTTCTACTCCAACAGATGACGTATATTTGGTGACATAAAACTTCTACTCCAACAAACAATTTATCGAAGACATTGCGTGCAAGGTGGAAGAAACAGACCGTCGGCGGGTCGGAGCGTTGATGGGCAACACAAAGCTCGTCTGGGGTGGGGGTGGCTGATTCAACAGCCTCTGGATGTTTGTGCAACTGCTGGAGGACTCCGCTTACGGTGGCGCAACTATCGAGAAACCGTCGGCTCGGGGGGGGGGGGGAGGGTTGCAATCGTTGCGCGGCTACCCTACTAGTTACAGCGGCGGGCGTCGGCTACCAGGGAAGGCGGTCGTGAGCTGCTACGTCCATTACGGGCGCAGGAGTTTCGGCGAACCTCCATATCGGTCGCGCGGTCATTAGCGGGGCGGACTCAAACCGGCGGGTCGGCGGCGGCTAGGGTGGCGCGGCTTGCGTTGGGGATAGGCCATAGAGTCACGGGTGGACGGACAGGCAGCGACGGCGTTTCCCATGATGGAGTTAGCGGTGGCTAGGGTGGCGCGACTTGCGTTGGGGGATAGGCCACAGGGTCACGGGTGGGCGGACGGGCGGCGACGACGTTTCCCACGATGGAGTTTTCGGGTACAAATCACCGGCGGAGGAGGCGGGCAGTCGGCGGCGGCTAGGGTGGTGCGGCTGGCGGTAGGGATAGGCAGCAGGGTTGCGGTGGGGTCGGGATGGCGGGTGGGGAGGGGGTGGCGAGCCGAAACGAAATGAACTAGTTAGGTGTTTGGCACGCGACTGGACTTTTACATCACTTCGGAGGAGGTAATGTAATATTTTTTTCATCTATCTGTTGGAAATATGCCCTGGAGGTAATAATAAAGTGGTTATTATTATATTTCCTTATTCCTGATAAAGGTTAATTATTCATGCTAGAATTGTATTGAGCGGAAACTTAAATACATGTGTGGCTACATAAACAAATTCCGTGTCCCTGGTGAGCCTGTATTAGACTAGCTCGTTAATCAAAACATGGTTAAGGTTTCCTAATCATAGACATGTGTTGTCACTTGATAACGGGATCACATAATTAAGAGAATGATGTGGTGGACAAGCCTCATCTGTTAGCTTAGCATATGATCATTCAGTTTATTGCTACTGCTTTCTTAATGGCAAATACATATTCCTTCGACCAGAGATCATGCAACTCCCAAATACCCTAGGAATACCTTGTGTGCTATCAAATGTCACAACGTAACTGGGTGATCACAAAGATGCTCTACAGGTATCTCCGAAGGTGTCTGTTGAGTTGGCATGGATCGAGATTGGGATTTGTCACTCTGTGTGACGGAGAGGTATCTTTGGGCCATCTTGGTAATACAGCATCACAAGAAGTGAAGGAAATATGCCCTAGAGGCAATAATAAAGTTGTTATTTTATATTTCCTTATTAATGATAAAGGTTTATTATTCATGCTATACTTGTATTGATCGGAAACCTTAATACATATGTGAATATATAAACAAACACCATGTCCCTAGTGAGCCTCTACTAGACTAGCTCGTTGATCAAAGATGGTTAAGGTTTCCCAACCATTGACATGAGTTGTCATTTGATAACGGGATCACATTATTAGGAGAATGATGTGATGGACAAGACCCATCCTTCGACTATGAAATTATGCAATTCTCAGATACCGGAGGAATGTCTTGTGTGCTATCAAACGTCATAACGTAACTGGGTGATTATAAAGATGCTCAACAGGTATCTCCGAAGGTGTTTGTTGAGTTCACTAGTACAACGAGGTGCTATAGAAACAGTTTTTAACCCCTTTCCCGACGACATTTTAAACCGTCGCCTAGTGAGTCTGGGCGATAGGGGGCTCCTTCCCACATGACCCAGAAACTGTCGGGGATAGGCTCTCCTGGAACACACGGTCGGCAAAATGAGGTCGTGTGCGACGAGCGAGCGATCAAATACGATTATACAAGCCCAATCGGTTCCGGTCGTAAGTACATCCCACACAGGCAGTCCCAAACAAAATTTATGTTTGTTATGTGCATTCCACACAGTCGATCCAGGGAATACGTTTCCGTTCTTATGTACATCCCACACAGTCAATCCAGGAAAATCGTTTTCGTTCGTATGTACATCCCACAAAGTCAATCTAGGGAAAACATTTTCGTTCGTATATACATCCCACACAGTTTTATGTATAGACTCGTGTGTGATAGGTGTAACTATCACACACGCTCTGCCTCGGTTAACCGTTTGCTTTTATTCAACTATATCATACATGATTTGATGAAGAAAACTGTGTGTCATTGGGCTATCCATCACAAGCGCTTTTACTACTAGAACCGTTTGCAAAGTTCCATGACCCATTTAGTAGGTTTATTAGTTTACAATTAATAATTCCAGTATTACGCAAATTCACATTTCATACCGAACAGTTGTTTGCCAATTTCATATCAGGTACGTAAATACATTTTAACATCACAGTACGATAGCTACCTGAAAACAGCACAGTACAATATATAGCTAGTTCAGCTTCATAAGAACAATATTAGAACAATATATTCATTTCCCTAATCGAGATCATCCAGGCTCGTCTTATCCACCTCTGCTTTCAGTTCAATAAAAACCTGTTTTGCACTGGCCAACTGGGAAAGTACCTTCTCCTTCGCCAACACCATCTTAGCAAAGTCTGATTTTAAAAATCTGAGCTCATTCTCCACCTTCCTCTTTTTATCCCGCATCTTCAAATATTCTTCAGCATTGACAACACTTTCTCTAAGCCTACCTCTGTTCTCTTTCTCATACATGCTCCAGAGCTTTGCTAGGCACATCTTCAAAGACTGTGGCCACTCTTGATCAACCCACTCCAAGTAAGAACACTTCCGTTCATCCTATAATATTTAAAACTAGATCAGTAACAATTGTAGTGGAAATGGGTTTATAGCAACATAGAAAATCACCAATACTTATTTGAAAAACTGGAGTAATAGGTTAATTATGACATATCTTCTCAAAAAGATCAATGTGCAAATTAATTAATTGCTACTGAGACAACAACCAAATTCTAAAATATCAGAAGCTATAATTAACTACAACAACGCTACATGTTCTTACTCATGTACTATAAATAACAAATTGAACATTTTATGAGGAAACTAAATATAACTGCAATAGCATAGCGATAATGTTTGGATGACAACAAATTGATACTAACAGGTGTGTACATGCACAAATTTAGTAACATAGAACTAATAGCACTAAGGCCATCCACTATGTATGCCAAAACCGGTGTAAAGACAACTGTTGCTACATTTCACACCGGTGCCCTGCACTGGCGAGCCGATGCAGCGGAAAAAAATTAGGGAGCCGGACTCCGGAGCACCTAGTTGCTCTGATGCCCAGTTCCTTCATGCCATAAAGATTTAGTATTGCTCGGATGTGTGGACAAAAGTTGGCTGCACAAACTGCTGAAGCGGTGCCAAATAATTTTCTAATGGCACCACTGATGGGATGGCAACATTTTTAGATACTAGGTACAAACTGTGACACTGTCTTAGGATGCGTTTGGTTGAAGGTGTGGTATGAATGGGTTGGGACTGTGACAGTGTTTGAATCACATCTAACAAATGATTCGTAACAACGAAAGAGGGGCTAACCTTCTCTACACATGCCAGAAACTTCCTCCCACTGTCCACAGATTCAAACGCAACTAGCTTCACGCATGGAGATTGATGGTGATAACGAGCAGACATATCTTCAGCCACCCCGCTCCATTTGTTGAAACTGATGGTCCTAGGCATCTACAAGAGGAAGAAATGACTCAAATAGATCGTCGGGTTAAAATCCTTCATTCCAAGTCATAGCCCGAGAGAGAGAAGAGAGGCATACCCGGGTGGTGAAGGAGTCGTCGTCGGAGGAGGAATCGCTGGAGAGGTCATTGAAGAAGACCATGGCGACCCCGGCGGTAGGATGCGAGACGGCGAGAACGAGGAAGCGGCTATAGCTTAGGAAGGAAGGAAGGAAGGAGAAAATAGGGGAAATGCGACTTGTGGTCGGGGAGAAAAGGGGGTGGGGAAGGGGGGGGGGTAGATATTTTGGCGGCAGGCCCAAAATTTCGAAATGTGGAGGGAAACTTTGTGCGTGGTGCCGCCGGACACCATTCACTTTGAACAATTGTGTGCATCGCAAATGATTCTTCTGCTTTACGCGCATGGGATGAGTTTGATAATTCAAATTTTGGTGGAAATTTCCCCGGGTACTGTTCTCATCCACATCATTGCATAATGTAACATCGCTTGCTAATTTGGGTACACAAAAGAGCGTACAGCACACAGACCACACTTACTGAATCGAGCAATTTTAGTAATTAAACAGAGCCAGTTGACCTAAACATTGCTCTAACAAAAGACCAGCATTAAAAACAAAGCCTAAGTACGCATAATTTTAATAAATCCGCCGCTGCGCCGGCCTATTCATCGCCGGTGTGAGATGAGACGTCGATGACTTGTCCTGGGGACATGCTGCCGTTGGTGGACTCCACGTCCCCCTGCTGAAGTCGACCGCGTCCTCATCCTCGTCCTCATCCTCGGCGCCTCAAGATTGTAGTACTTGTAGTAGTGGCTGCGCCAGAGCTCGCGTTGGTACTCCACTGCCGATTCCTCGACGGACAGACTCTTCTCTACCTCGGCCTCGGCCACGTGCAACTCCTCCTCCCGGTACTCCTCGTTCTCCGCCTCCTGCATCTCCAGCTCCCGCTCGGTGATCTCATGAGGAAGCAGGTGCTCCATGGCCACCGCCGCCATTTCGGACATGGGTTGCATGCTGTATTCCGAGGTGGCCTGGAATATCTTGGCATGTGCGTCCTCAATCTTGGCGTGGATGGCCTCGACCCAGGCCAGGGCGACATCGGCGGCACGGACGGCAGCTCGAGCGCTCTCGGCGTTTGCAGCTGCTGTCGTAGCAGTAATTGCAGTCGTCTCGGCTGTTGCAGCTGCCCTATCGGCTGCCGCAGACGCCCTCTTGGCGGATGTGGCCATGCTCAATGCAGATGCGGTGGCACTCTCGGCGTAGGCGGCCGCGCACTCGGCGCAGGCGGCGGCGCTCGGGGAGGACGCGGCCACCGTACGAACCTTCACGAAGTGTTTCCACGGTGTCATCTTTGCAAGAAGGGGTTGCGGGAATGGGGATCGGGATTCGTGGATTCGGGGGTTGCCGGCACTGGAGCAGACAAGCCGGCGAAGCTTAAGGAGGAAGACTTAAATAGACCTAGGAATTTTCATCGCAAATGGTTCCTAGAAAAAACTATGTGTGATGTTGTTGATATTTTTTATTAGCTGTGGAAGACGAATTTGGAGTAAAGTGCCAACGGATGGTATTTTAAATGTATGATAAAATGTGTAGTACTAATACAACTGTCATGTCAAATTTTGAAAAATTTCAGGGGTCATTTGACCTTTTAAGACATTTAAGTGATTTTCTAGGCATTTAATGACCGTAATTCAAATTTGAACAATATGTATATGCAACAGCTAACCATAACGGTCTGAAAAGTCATATTTTGTGTACTTGTGTGTGAGTTAATTCCATGAGCAGTAATTGGAAGGAATTTTCAAACATATTGGTCTCACGGCTATGACACAATTAAGCATGGACTGCCATGGCATTTAAATTCCAAAAAATTAAAAAAAGATAAGAAACACATGAAACCTTGCTTGATGTAATGTCATGCCACCAAGATGATGTGGTAAAAAATTTAGCATATTTGACGAAAGTTTGGACACACACCCCTCACAAACCGAAGCAACTCACTAGAAGGCTCGTGCTTCCGAGAGGGAACAATGCATTTTGGATGACGAGCGGGCGATAACTTCTTCTTAAGGGCTTCAAAAAAATTCTACAGTTAACGTGCACTAACAAAACTGTCGTGTCAAAATTTGGAAAATTTCAGGGGTCATTTGACCTTTTTGAGACATTTAAGTGATTTTCTAGCCATTTAATGACCGTAATCCAAATTTGGACTACATCTACATGCAACGGCTAACCATAACAGTTTGAAAAATCATATTTGTGTACTTGTGTGCAAGTTAATTCCATGTGCATTAAATTGGAAGGAAATTTCAAACATATTGGTCTCACGCACTGGACACATGCATGGAGTGCCATGTCATTTACATTCCAAAAAATTAAAAAAAGATCAAAAACACATGAAACCTTGCTTGATGTAATGTCATGCCACCAAGATGATGTGGTAAAAAATTGGGATATTTGATGACAGTTTGGACACACACCCCTCACAAACCAGAGCAACTCACTAAAAGGCTCGTGGTTCCGAGAGGGAACAATCCATGTTTGAGGACGAACAGGAGATAGCTTCCTCTTACAGACTTCAGTTTTTTTTCTACATTTAACATGCACTAATACAACTGACATATGAAAATTTGGAAAATTTCAGGGGTCATTTGACCTTTTAAAGACATTTAAGTGATTTTCTAGCCATTTAATGACCGTAATTCGAATTTGAACTACATCTACATGCAACAACTAACCATAACGGTTTGAAAAATCATATTTGTGTACTTGTGTACGAGTTAATTCCATGTGCAGTAAATTAGAAGGAATTTTCAAACATATTGGTGTCACGACATGGACACATACATGGAGTGCCATGGCATTTTAATTCCAAAAAATTAAAAAATGATCAGAAAACATGAAACCTTGCTTGATGTAGTCATGCCACCAAGATGATGTGGTAAAAAATTGGCCTGTTTGACGAAAGTTTGGACACACACCCCTCACAAACCGTAGCAACTCACTTGAAGGCTCGTGTTTCCGAGAGGGAACAATGTATGTTTGATGACGAACATGAGATAGCTTACTCTTATGGCCTTCAAATTTTTTCTACATTTAACATGCACTAATACAACTGTCATGTGAAAATTTGGAAAATTCTAGGGGTCATTTGACATTTTGAAGACATTTAAGTGATTTTCTAGCCAGTTAATGATCGTAATTCAATTTTGAACTACATCTACATGCAACGGCTAACCATAACGGTTTGAAAAATCATATTTGTGCACTTGTGTGCGAGTTAATTCCTTGTGCAGTAAATTAGAAGGAATTTTCAAACATATTGGTGTCATGGCATGGACACATGCAAGGAGTGCCATGGCATTTTAATTCCAAAAAATAAAAAAATGATCAGAAAACATGAAACATTGCTTGATGTAATGTCATGCCACCCAGATGATGTGGTAAATAATTGGCCTGTTCGAAGAAAGTTTGGACACACACCCTTCACAAACCATAGCAACTCACTAGAAGGCTCGTGTTTCCAAGAGGGAACAATGTATGTTTGATGATGAACATGAGATAGTTTTCTCTTATGGCCTTCAATTTTTTTCTACACTTAACGTGCACTAATACAACTGTCATGTGAAAATTTGGAAAATTTCAGGGGTCAATTGACCTTTTAAAGACATTTAAGTGATTTTCTAGCCATTTAATGACTGTAATTTAAATTTAAACTAGATCTACATGCAACGGCTAACCATAACGGTTTGAAAATCATAATTTTGTGTACTTGTGTGCGAGTTAAAAAATCATCAGACGATGTAAATAGCTGGTATTCAAAAAAGAAAATATAAAGATCTGGCAAGACAACCGCCCCCCACACGATTGGCACTCTATTTCACGCCTCGAGGTTTGGAAGGTGAGTGGCGTGGGTTATTAATCAGACAAGGTTCTGTATTGGAAACTGTCAGCTATTAAGTTTACACACGGATTTTGCTATGGGAATCGTGTGTAATTCAAACTACAGTACTCGTAAATTCCGGCGACAGGCATGTGTACTGTTCTCGTCGATCTAGATTCCGGCTGCCAATAAATACTACCTTGCTCACGTCGTCCAACGTGCATTCTCATCTACATCCTCCCCTCGCTCGCCCTCTCTCTCTCTCTCTCAAATCTCTGCCATGGCGCCACCGATCTGCCCACACGCCGACGAGGAGTCGCCGCCCCACGAGGACGCTCAGTCGAAGAGCAACGACAAGGAGGACCCCTACGTGCCGGATTGGTTTTGGGGCTAGTACAATCTTTGTCTGTGGAACTCGCTGTTGCCGGCTGAGAAAGCCAGGCAAGTGGCGTTCAAGAAGGAGATGGCGGAGGAGGAAGCCAGGTACCAGGCGGCCTGTGAAGCCTGCGATGCCGCCTGGAAAAAGGAGGCGGTGGAGCTTTGGGGGCGGGGCCATCATCATGCGGAGGAGGTGTACGAAGACGGGTACTTTGCGAGGAAGGTCAAAGGTGCTAGGCGCCTCATCGGTGCGTGGAGGTGGACCGATAAGCTCCAGCGTGCCACCGACAAGGAGCTCCGGTGGGCGCCCAATGAAATGGCAAGATCGTTCGCGCTCGTCCGCCAGCAAGAGGCAGATTGGTACGTCAAGCGCTGCGAGGCGGAGGAGGCAGAGTACTGCCTCCACGCTGGGAAGACGGCGCGCACCAGGGAGCTGCTGGCGAGGGGCTGCCGGAATACTGCTCCAGGAGGGATTATTAGTTTTAGTATTGTTCGTTTTCAATTTTATGTATTGTACCTAATAGTTAACTATCATCACGTATATGTGATGATATTATATATATTCTATGATGAACTAATGAATAATTAATATATATATTCTGTGATGAACTAATGAACAATTAATATATATACTATGTATTCCATTTTCTATCTGTTTTTGTATACTAATTTGTATCTAGCTGTTATCATCCACATATACAGAATGGAAAGCATATATACACACATTGAAACAGAACATATAAGAATGTAAAACAGAGTACACACATTAAAACAGAGCAATATTATGATTGTTGTGAATATATAGCGATCCACGTTGAAACGACTCAACAAAATAAAACGCGACCATGAGATCATGACCAACAGCCTTACCTACGGTAGCTCTAGGCTCTGCCTGAACTCGTGCAGGCGTTCGTCCAAGCGGTCGACACGCTCGTAGTACATCTGGAGCGTGATCTCGAGCTCCAAGTTGGCTATTTCATCGGAGGTCACCAGCTCGAGGATGCAACGGCCATGTTCCTCTACTGCGCCCAGGTGGACACCTGGGCCAGGGAGGCGGTCGAGCCTAGCGACCATCGCGTTGGCATCGAGCGGGCCGCGGACAAGGCGAACGACACGACCCATGCGAATGGCGCGGCGGGCGTCCGGTGCAAGTATGACTGATGTCGCTTGAAGCTATGTCGGTATTTCCCCAAAGAGGGATGATGCAGCACAGCGGTGGTAGGTATTTCCCTCAGATATGAAACCAAGGTTATCGAACCAGTAGGAGAACCAAGCAACACAATGTAAACAGCCCCTACACAGAGATAACAAATGCTCGCAACCCGACGTGTTAAAGGGGTTGTCAATCCCTTCCGGGGTACGGCGCCTCAAGATAGGCAAACGAACGTGAGGTAAATTGTAGTAGATTGATAGATCGAACGCCAAATAAAATAAATATAAATATAACGCAGCAAGGTATTTTTGTATTTTTGGTTTAATAGATCTGAAAATAAATGCAAGGAAAAAGTAGATCGCAAAGGCAAATATATGAGAAAGAGACACGGGGGCCGTAGATTTCACTAGTGGCTTCTCTCGAGAAAAAATAGCAAATGGTGGGTGAACAAATTACTGTTGGGCAATTGATAGAACTTCAAATACTCATGACGATATCCAGGAAATGATCATTATATAGGCATCACGTCCAAGATTAGTAGACCGACTCCTGCCTGCATCTACTATTGTTACTCCACACATCGACCACTATCCAGCATGCATCTAGTGTATTAAGTTCATGGAAAAACGGAGTGATGCAATAAGAACGATGACATGATGTAGACAAGATCTATCTATGTAGAGATAGACCCCATCGTTTTATCCTTAGTAGCAACGATACATACGTGTTGGTTCCCTTTCTATCACTAGGATCAAGCACCGTAAGATCGAATGCACTACAAAGCACCTCTTCCCATTGCAAGATAAATAGATCAAGTTGGCCAAACAAAATCCAAATATCAGAGAATAAATACGAGGCTATAAGAGATCATGCATAAAAGAGATCAAAGAAACTCAAATACTTTCATGGATATAAAAAGATAGATCTGGTCATAAACTAAAGTTCATTGATCCCAACAAACACACCGCAAAAGAGTTACATCATATGGATCTCCAAGAGACCATTGTATTATGAATTTAGAGAGAGAGAGATGAACCCATCTAGCTACTAACTACGGACCCGAAGGTCTACAAAGAACTACTCACGCATCATCGGAGAGGCACCAATGGAGGTGGTGAACCCCATCCGAGATGGTGTCTAGATTGGATCCGTGGTTCGGACTCAAGCGGCCGGATGAATATTTCACGACTCCCTAGGGTGTTGGAAATCGGGGTATTTATAGAGCAAAGAGGCGGTCCGGGCACCCGAGGTGGGCACAACCCACTGTATGCGCGCTGCCTCGGCGCGCCCTGGTGGGTTGTGCCTCCCTCGGGGCACCCCCAGGCGCAGCCAGGGCCCATTATGTTCCTTCTGGTCCAAAAAAAATCTCGGCGAAGTTTCGTTGCATTTGGACTCCGTCTGATATTGATTTCCTGCGATGTAAAAAACATGCAGAAAACAACAACTGATACTTGGCACTATGTCAATACGTTAGTACCAAAAAATGATATAAAATGACAATAAAATGATTATAAAACATCCAAGATTGATAATATAACAGCATGGAACAATAAAAAATTATAGATACGTTGGAGACGTATCAGCATCCCTAAGCTTAACTCCTACTCGTCCTCGAGTAGGTAAGTGATAAAAACAGAATTTTTGATGTGGAATGCTGCCTATCATGTCATATCATATTCTTTTCTTTATAGCATGGAAAATTGGACTTTTATGTGATTCAAAGCAATAGTCTAGTTTTGACATGATAATTTAAATACTCAAGCATATCAACAAGCGACCATGTCTTTCAAAATATCAATGCTAAAGTAAGTTATCCCTAGCCCATCATGCTCAAACATTGATCCATTCATGAAACACACTCGCATATTAGCTACACCCAATACTTAAATACGATCATATTGCCTCCTAGTTGGTGCTTTTGTAAGAGAAGATGGAGACTCAAACTCAAAATAAAAATTGCATAAAGTAAAAGAAAGGCCCTTTGCAGAGGGAAGTAGGGATTTGTAGAGGTGCCAGAGCTCAAAGCGAAAAATTTAGAGATAAAAACATTTTGGGAGGTGTATCCATCCCACCAACGAAAACGACTTAGAGTTCCCAACACTTTCCATTCTAGATATATCATAGGTGGTTCCCAAACAAAAAATAAAGTTTATTCCTTTTTCCACCATACTTTCACTTTCCATGGCTAGTCAGATCCACGGTTGCCCTCCATACCAACACTTTCCAAGGAATTTATTATTTGACAACATAAAGTAAATTCATTTTTTTCATTTCGGGACTGGGCATCCCTAAAACATTTGCCTTACTCTCGTGCAATGACAAGTGAATAAACACTCATCGTGAGAATAACACATCCAGCATGGAAAATATTAGCCACCTCTCACCGCTCCGCGAGCGAAACAAACACACAAAAGAGAAGTTTATTTTGAAATTAGAGACGGCACATGCAAATTTTATTAGAACGACAAAATAATACTACATATAGGTTGATATAGTGGACTCATGTGGCAAAACTGGTTTAAAGGATTTTGGATGCACAAGTAGAGATCATACTTAGTGCAAAATGAAGGATAGCAAAAGATTGAGAAGCGACCAACCAAGAAACGAATAATCTCATAAGCAAGCATTAAGCATAATTAACAATCGAATAATGCACCACAAGTAGGATATAATTTCATTGCATGAGTATTGACTTTCGTGCTTGCATAGGGAATCACAAACCTTAACACCAATATTCTTACTAAAGCATGATTACTCATCAACATAACTCACATATCACATCATCATATCTCAAAACTATTACTAAGAATCAAGTTTATTTTGTCCAATGATCTTCATGAAAGTTTTAGTTATATCCTTCTTGGATATCTATCACTTTGGGACTAATTTTCATGTGTTGCTTTTGACAAGCTCAAACAAATATAAGTACAGATCATGAGCATAATTTTTTTTGTTTCTCCCAAAATAATTTAAGTGAAGCAAGAGAGAATTTCACTAACTCTCAAATAAATCTAAGTGTAGCAAGAGATAATTTCTTCAAAAATACTAAGCACACCGTGCTAAAAAATATATAAGTGAAGCGCTAGAGCAAGTCCATAGCTCATAACAAATTAGGTGAAGCATAGAGAGCAATTCTAACAAGTCATGACATTATTTTGGCTCTCCCAAATAGGTGTGTCCAGCAAGGGATCAAGACTTAAAACAAAAAATAAAACAAGCAAAGACTCATATGATACAAGACGCTCCAAGCAAAACACATATTATGTGATGAATAAAAATATAGCTTCGAGTAAAATACCGATGGTCGTTAGAAGAAAGAGGGGATGCCACTCGGGGGCATCCCCAAGCTTAGTTGGTCGCTCATTTTTGGATAATAGCTTGGGATGCCAGGGCATCCCCAGCTTAGGCTCTTCTATCCTTTATTCCTTCATCCATCATAAGATAACCCAAAACTTGAAAACTTCAATCACACAAAACTCAACAAAACCTTCGTGAGATCCGTTAGTAAAAGAAAGCAAATTACTACTATAAGTACTGTACCAAACCAATTCATATTTTGTTTTTGCATTATATCTACTGTATTCCAACTTTTCTATGGCAAAAACTCATCAAAGAAAACCATAGAGCCATCAAAATAAGCACACAACGCAAAGAAAACAGAATCTGTCAAAATGGAACAGTCTGTAGCAATCTGACTATTTCGAAAACTTCTGGACCTCCAATTTTTTTGAAAAACTAGGACGACCTGGGTAATTTATATATTAATATTTTGCTAAAATAATCAGGCAAAAGCTCTTTCTGATAAAAAATGAGAATTGTTTTCGTGAGTGCAAAGTTTCTTTTTTTCAGCAAGATCAAACAACTATCACCCAAGAAGATCCTATTGGTTCCACTTGGCACAAACACTAATTAAAACACAAAAAACACAATCATAACAGTAGCATAATTGTGTAAACACTCAAGAACGGAAAGCAAAAAGCAAAAACAAAATCTATTCTTTGGGTTGCCTCCCAACAAGCGCTATAGTTTTACGCCCTTAGCTAGGCATAAAGTAAGGATCTAAGCTTTGTCATCTTTGTCCAACTCTTCAATCAAACACTTAGAATCCTTCAAAGATTTATCATAAAGATCTTCAATAATTGTCCATAAAAGGTTTCCCCCGAGCCCCCTTCCAAAAGGAATAGAAGGCGCAAGCTAGACCTATTCAATAGATCAAGTCTAGCTTTGCCAACTATTTGAAAAGGAAGATTCGAACAACACTCCTAGGAATAAATTCAAAATTTTCATTCGTGCAAAAAGGATCTCTTATCACTTTAACAAAACCGGGTGGATACCAATCATCTTAAGATCTTCCTTATTATTATTACTAGAAGTTGCACCCTTGTTCTTGGTAACTTTGCCAATCTTTACGGGAGTTTTTTTGATAGTTTTAGCGGAAGTGAAAGCCGTGCTTAGATTGCTACAAATTTCTTCTACTTTATCGATTTGAGACAGGCTTTTTTCTGTTCTTTCATGGATTACGGTACCCTTTTATTTTAACAACTTAAAAACATCTCCCACTTTTGACCCGATATTGGTGGCAAAATTATGCATCTTTTTATCCATAATTTCCATATGATCTTCGGTGAGCATTTTGTTTTCAATAGCGTCTAGTCTTTCCATAACATGCTCAAGAGTCAAAGTTGTTTCATTAATCATGAGAGGTGGTGAGCCCACTAAACTTCCCATAGCATTAAAAGCATCAAGAGAAGGACACATCAAGAAATTTCCACCAGTAATCGTATCAAGGATGAATCTATACCAAGTGGTGATGCCAATATAAAAACAGCGAAGAAGAACAACGGTAGATTGCTTACGGATAGATCTATTATGAGCGTTGCGAATTCTATACCAAGCATCTTTTAAACTTTCTCCTCCCCTTTGTTTAAAGTTGAGAACCTCGTTCTCGGGAGTACAAGCAATAGAGGAAGAGCTATCCATAACAATAATAATGTCAATCAAGATTGCACACAAAAACAGATCCGGCAAGAAAACAACGAATGGAAAAGAGAGGCGAATAAAACGACAATTTTTTGTAAAGCGGGGGAGAGGAAAACGAGAGGCAAATGGCAAATAATGTAAATTGCGAGGAGATGAGTTTTGTGATTAGGAACCTGGTATATGTTGAAGATCCCCCCCGGCAACGGCGCCAGAAATTCCTTTTGATGTCGCTTGAAGCTACGTCGGTATTTCCCCAAAGAGGAAGGGATGATGCAGCACAACGGCGGTAGGTATTTCCCTCAGATATGAAACCAAGGTTAGCGAACCAATAGGAGAACCAAGCAACACAACGTAAACAACCCCTACACACAGATAACAAATCCTCATAACCCGAAGTGTTAAAGGGGTTCTCAATCCCTTCCGGGGTACGACGCCTCAAGATAGGCAAACGGACATGAGGTAAATTGTAGTAGATTGATAGATCGAACGCCAAATAAAATAAATAGAAATAAAACGCATCAAGGTATTTTTGTATTTTTGGTTTAATAGATCTAAAAATAAATGCAAGGAAAAAGTAGATCGCAAAGGCAAATATATGAGAAAGAGACCCGGGGGCCGTAGATTTCACTAGTGGCTTCTCTCGAGAAAAATAGCAAACGGTGGGTGAACAAATTACTGTTGGGAAATTGATAGAACTTCAAATACTCATGACGATATCCAGGCAATGATCATTATATATGCATCATGTCCAAGATTAGTAGACCGACTCCTGCCTGCATCTACTACTATTACTCCACACATCGACCGCTATCCAGCATGCATCCAGTGTATTAAGTTCATGGAAAAACGGAGTAACGCAATAAGAACGATGACATGATGTAGACAAGTTCTATCTATGTAGAGATAGACCCCATCGTTTTATCCTTAGTAGCAACGATACATATGTGTCGGTTCCCTTTCTGTCACTGGGATCAAACACCATAAGATGGAACCCACTACAAAGCACCTCTTCCCATTGCAAGATAAATAGATCAAGTTGGCCAAACAAAACCCAAATATCAAAGAATAAATACGAGGCTATAAGTGATCATGCATAGAAGAGATCAAAGAAAATCAAATTCTTTCATGGATATAAAAAGATAGATCTGATCAGAAACTAAAGTTCATTGATCCCAACAAACACAACGCAAAAGAGTTACATCATATGGATCTCCAAGAGACCATTGTATTATGAATTCAGAGAGAGAGAGATGAACCCATCTAGCTACTAACTACGGACCCGAAGGTCTACAAAGAACTACTCACGCATCATCAGAGAGGCACCAATGGAGGTGGTGAACCGCATCCGAGATGGTGTCTAGATTGGATCAGGTGGTTCTGGACTCTGCGGCGGCTGGATGAATATTTCATCGACTCCCCTAGGTTTTTGGGAATATTGGGGTATTTATAGAGCAAAGAGGCGGTCCGGGGGGCACCCGAGGTGGGCACAACCCACGGCGCGCTGGCCTCCCGGCGCGCCTCAGTGGGTTGTGCCTCCCTCGGGGCACCCCCTAGGCGCAGCCAGGGCCCATTATGTTCCTTCTGGTCCAAAAAAATCTCCGTGAAGTTTCGTTTGATTTGGACTCCGTCTGATATTGACTTCATGCGATGTAAAAAACATGCAGAAAACAACAACTGGCACTTGGCACTATGTCAATAGGTTAGTACCAAAAATGATATTAAATGATTATAAAACATCCAAGATTGATAATATAACAACATGGAACAATAAAAAATTATAGATACGTTGGAGACGTATCAACGACGCGGCCGACCTCTAATGCAATTATGGCGTGGAGGGCCTCTACCCACTCCCGGCAAGGAATGGGGGTACTGACGGGACGTGTACCCAGCTGCAATGCCCTGTCGACAGCAGGCAAGCGCCAATGGATCCGCCCTTGCTGTGCAGCACGCCGCGCCTCTTACTCTGCGGCGTTCCAACGGTCTCGCCGTGCGGCGAGCCACATCCTATCGACGCGGATGCGCCTAGCTTGCTCTGCGGCGCGCCATCAATCATGTTGTGCAGTGAGCTGCAGCCTCTCGGCGCTGAAATGCCTATCTTGATCCGCGGCGCTGAAGCGCCATGCGCCAAGGGTCTGCTCAACCCTGGCGATGACGCGCATCACGACATCGTCCATCGCGTTGTCGGGGAGCGCCTCGGCCTCGACGGTCCGTGACGCCTTCTCGTTTCCTCGTCGACGAGGTTGATGGCAGAGGCGGCGTTTTGGTGGGTTGGCATGCTTGGAAAAGGTGGATGTGCTACAGGCTGCGCTTGTTGCCTCCATGCGTCGCGCGTCGCCTAGGTTATGCACAATATCGCACGCTGGCGAGAAATTGATACGTCTCCATCATATCAACTTTTCCAAACACTTTGGCCCTTGTTTTGGACTCTAACTTGCATGATTTGAATGGAACTAACCCGGACTAACGCTGTTTTCAGCAGAATTGCCATGGTGTTATTTTTGTGCAGAAGTAAAAGTTCTCAGAATGACCTGAAACTTCACGGAGAATATTTTTGGAATAAATAAAAAATACTGGCGAAAGAATCAACACCAGGGGGCCCACACACTGTCCACGAGGGTGGGGGGCGCGCCCCCTGCCTCGTGGGTCCCCTGGGGCTCCACTGACGTCAACTCCAACTCTATATATTCATGATCGGGGAGAAAAAAATCAGAGAGAAGGATTCATCACGTTTTACGATACGGAGCCGCCGCGAAGCCCTAACCTCTCTCGGGAGGGCTGATCCGTAGTCTGTTCGGGGCTCCGGAGAGGGGAATCCGTCGCCGTCAATATCATCAACCATCCTCCATCACCAATTTCATGATGCTCACCGCCGTGCGTGAGTAGTTCCATCGTAGGCTTGCTGGACGGTGATGGGTTGGATGAGATTTATCATGTAATCGATTTAGTTTTGTTAGGGTTTGATCCCTAGTATCCACTATGTTCTGAGATTGATGTTGCTATGACTTTGCTATGCTTAATGCTTGTCACTAGGGCCCGAAAGTGCCATGATTTCAGATCTGAACCTATTATGTTTTCATGAATATATGTGAGTTCTTGATCCTATCTTGCAAGTCAATAGTCACCCACTATGTGTTATGATCCGCAACCCAAGTGACAATAATCAGACCACTCCGGTGATGACCATAGTTTGAGGAGTTCATGTATTCACTAAGTGTTAATGCTTTGGTCCTGTACTCTATTACAAGGAGGCCTTATTATCCCTTAGTTTCAAATAGGACCCAGATGCCATGGGAGGGTAGGACAAAAGATGTCATGCAAGTTCTTTTCCATAAGCACGTATGACTATATTCGGAATACATGCCTACATTACATTGATGAACTGGAGCTAGTTCTATGTCACCCTATGTTATAACTGTTGCATGATGAATCGCATCCGACATAATTATCCATCACTGATCCATTGCCTACGAGTTTTTCACATATTGATCTTTGCTTAGTTACTTTTCCGCTGCCACTTTTACGATTACTACAAAACTGCTACTATTACTTTTGCCACCATTACCGTTACTTCCATACTACTTTGCTTCCATAATACTTTGCTGCAGATATTAAGTCTTTCAGGTGTGGTTGAATTGACAACTCAGCTGCTAATACTTGAGAACATTCTTTGGCTCCCCTTGTGTCGAATCAATAAATTTGGGTTGAATACTCTACCCTCGAAAACTGTTGCGATCCCCTATACTTGTGGGTTATCAAGACTATTTTCTGGCTCCGTTGCCGGGGAGCATAGCTCTATTCTTTGAGTCACTTGGGATTTATATCTGCTGATCACTATGAGGAACTTGAAAGACGAAAAAATCAAGATTTATCCCTCAACTACGAGGGGAGGTAAAAATCTGCCATCTAGCTCTGCACTTGATTCACCTTCTGTTATGAGTAAATTTGCGACACCTACGCCTGCTATTGATTTTGATATGTCGCATATTATTGATGATGCCACTTCTGTTTTGCATGATACTTATGATGAAACTACTTCTATGCTTGATAATACTCTGCCATTAGGTGAATTTCTTGATGAGCAACTTGCTAGGGCTAGAGAGAATGAAATTATTGAAACTGATAATATTGATGAAAGTGATGATGAAGATTCTCCCCCTAGATATGAATTGCCTGATGTGCCTGAGGGTTATGTTATGGATGAAGAAACTGCTAGAGACTTTTTTGCTTGCAAAGATAAATACGATCTTAAGAAACTGTTAGCTAAGATGAAAGAAAAGTCTTTGAATGCTAGAATGAAATATGACCTTGCTTTTGCTACTTCACCTATCTGTATTTCTGATAAGGATTATGATTTCTCTGTCGATCCTGAGTTGATTACTTTGGTTCAATCTGATCCTTTTTATGGCTATGAATCTGAAACTGTTGTGGCACATCTTACTAAATTAAATGATATAGCTACCCTATTCACTCATGAGGGAAAAACTCGTTACTATTATATCCTCAAGTTATTTCCGTTCTCATTAAAGGGTGATGCTAAAACATGGTTTAATTCTCTTACTCCTGGTTGTGTGCGTAGTCCCCAGGATATGATTTATTACTTCTCTGCTAATTATTTCCCCGCTCATAAGAAACAAGCTGCTTTAAGGGAAATATATAATTTTGTGCAAATTGAAGAAGAGAGTCTCCCACAAGCTTGGGGGAGGATTCTCCAATTACTTAATGCTTTGCCTGATCATCCTCTCAAGGAAAATGAAATACTTGATATCTTTTATAATGGACTAACTAATGCTTCCAGAGACCACCTAGATAGTTGTGTTGGTTGTGTTTTCAGGGAAAGAACTGTCGATCAAGCTGAATTGATATTGAATAATATGTTGAGTAATGATAATAGATGGACACTTCCTGAACCAACTCCTAAACCAACTCCGAGGAAAAGGGGTATTCTATTTCTCAGTCCCGAAGATATGCAAGAGGCAAAGAAATCTATGAAAGAAAAGGGTATTAAAGCTAAAGATGTTAAGAATTTACCACCTATTGAAGAAATACATGGTCTTGACAACCCGACACAGGTAGTAAAGGTAAATTCTCTCTATAGATTTGATGAAGGTGATATTCCTCGTTATAAGTCCGCTAGCCAATGCTTGGATGAGTTTGATAATTTTATTGTTAAACAAGAAAACTTCAATGCTTATGTTGGTAGACAATTGAAACGTAATGCTTATATGATTGAACACTGAGTGATTATATGTCTAGAGTTAAAGGTGAACTTAAACTTATTAGTAAACATGCTTCTATGGTTACCACCTCAAGTAGAACAAGTGCTTAAGGCTCAAAATGATTTGCTCAATGAATTATATAATAAGAAAAATGATAATGATGTTAGAGTTGTGACTAGAGGGGGTAGGATGACTCAGGAACCTTTGTATCCTGAGGGCCGCCCTAACAGAATTGAGCAAGATTCTCAGAGAACTAATGTTGATGCACCTAGTTCTTCTAAGAAGAAGAAAAAGAAAAATGATAGGACTTTGCATGCTTCTAGTGAACCTGTTGTTGACACACCTGAGAATCCCAATGATATTTCTATTTCTGATGCTGAAACACAATCTGGTAATGAACATGAACCTAGTGATAACATTAATGATGATTTTCATGTTAATGCTCAACCTAGCAATAACAATGATGTAGAGTTTGAGCCTGCTGTTGATCTTGATAACCCACAATCAAAGAATCAACGTTATGATAAGAGAGACTTTGTTGCTAGGAAGCACGGTAAAGAAAGAGAACCATGGGTTCAGAAACCCATGCCTTTTTCCTCCTAAACCATCCAAGAAAAAGGATGATGAGGATTTTAAGCGCTTTGGTCAAATGATTAGACCTATCTTTTATGTATGCGTTTGGTGATATGCTTAAAATGAATCCTTGTGCTAAGTATATGAAAGATATTGTTACAAATAAAAAAGATACCGAAGCTGAAATTTCCACCATGCTTGCTAATTATACTTTTAAGGGTGGAATACCAAAGAAACTTGGAGATCCAGGAGTACCAACTATACCATGCTCCATTAAAAGAAACTATGTTAAAACTGCTTTATGTGATCTTGGAGTCGGTGTTAGTGTTATGCCTCTCTCTTTATATCGTAGACTTGATTTGAATAAGTTAACACCTGCTGAAATATCTTTGCAAATGGCCGACAAATCAACTGCTATCCCTGTCGGTATTTGTGAGGATGTGCCTGTTGTGGTTGCAAACGTTACTATCTTAACAGACTTTGTTATTCTTGATATTCCCGAGGACGATAGTATGTCTATTATTCTTGGTAGACCCTTTTTGAATACTGCAGGGGCTGTTATTGATTGCAACAAAGGCAATGTCACTTTTCATGTTAATGGTAATGAGCATACGGTACACTTTTCGAGGAAACAACCTCAAGTCCACGGTATCAATTCTATTGGAAAAATTCCAACGATCACTATTGGAGGTTTTGTATTACCTCTTCCTACTGTCAAGAAGAAATATGATATTCTTATTGTTGGGGATGTGCATATCCCCGTTGAGGTAACTTAGTGTTATTCGAAAATTCTTTGGATTCATGCAATTCGGAAAGAGTTTGTTAACAAGACTTGATCAACCTTGTTAGTTGATTCCTTTTGATGAGCATGAGATGGATGAGGTTAGAAAGCACAACTCTCTGTACCCTCCTTTTACTTTCTGTTATTTATATTAAATAAAGCAAAGATAGTATTTTTTTGTCTATTTTCAGAATTACCCTTGCAATAAATAAATACCCCAAAAATAAAAGTTCTCCAAATGTCCCGAAATTGAAATATGATTTTTTGTAGAATTTTTAAGAATATCGTAATCGAGAACACACCAGGGGGCCACCACCGCCACGAGGGCCTGTGGCGCCCACACCCTTGGGGCGCGCCCCCTGCCTCGTGGGCCCCACGTGGACCCCCTCCACTTATTCCAGCACCCACTCACTTCGCCTTCCTCCAGAAAAAAAATCCTCCCATAGCTCAAACCTGTGTTCTAGCTCATCTTGCTGCCATTTTCGATCTCCTTGCTCAAAGATCCATTTACAAAACTTTTTTTGGGGATTGTTCTTCGGTATGTGACTCCTCCAATGGTCCAATTAGTTTTTGCTCTAGTACTTTATTTATTGCAAATTTTTGCTGCATAGGTGCCCTATTTTTGAGCTTGCATGTCAAATTTATACGGTCCCAAGTAGTTCTAATGCATGATATAGTCTCTAGGCACTTGTGGGAGTAGTTGCTATCAATCTTGTTGAGTTTGGTTCACTTTTATTTTGAGTCACTAAAATTTTCAGAAATTTTCCAGAGAAAAGAAAATGTTCAGGAAAATGTACCAAGGTGGTTCCTCAAGGAAGCAAGGACCAAGGCTCGTGATACGTGAGCCGGATGATGAACCACCGAGGGAAGCTCAGGTGCGGCCTTGTGAATGGCCGCTAGAGGAGTTTATGGTCCAGGCAGGAATCAAGGATGAATATGACGCGTATGTGCGTAACGCTGATCTTGAGGGCCTCGTGTCAGATAAGCGCCCACAGTACTACTACCTAACTGATTCCTTTGTGTGAAGGTTTAAATTCACATTCTCGCGCAATTCTCACACTGTTTTATTTGATCTTTATGATAAATCATATACCATGGATTTAGAAGATTCTAATATTGCTTGTAAACTCCCGCAGTGGGGCAATGTTAGCGAACCTCGCAAATCTGAATATAAAGACTTTCTTGCTAGTATCACTGTGGGGGAATCTAGAGAAATCACACAAGCTACCATAGGGAGCATTCATTTTCCTTCCATACACTATTTTGCTCTCTTTATAGGTACATGCATTAACGGTAAAGATGAAGCTTTTCACATGTGCATTCCAGATCTTTGTGTCCTCAAAAGTGTGGTATTAGGTGATAAACAATATAACTTGGGGGCTATTGTCGCACGAAGGTTGCATCATAACGGTACAAGTGGAGATTTGTTTGGTGGAATTTATGCAATTCGTGTAGCTAATTATTTTGATGTACCCATACATAGAAATGATTTGGTGTTACCTCCTGCTTATCTAGATTATAACGCTATGGTCCGCCATCAGTTTGTTGAGAGGAATGAACGGTTCCTTCAGTACCGACTAATCTTCAACAGACGTCGCACTTTCCATGTTGCTCTCCCTGTTCCTACTTTCTTTGACTTTCAGGCAAAAAGGAGATATGTTATAATCAGGGAGGAGGCGAACGAGTATGAGAGAAGGACGGAGGCAGCTCGCCTCCAAGCTGCAGCTCGTCAGGCAGTAGCCGCTACATCTCAGTATGACCCTAGCTACAACTTTGGATATCCGCCATGCCAGCAGTGGCCCTAGACCAACTTAGGCCAAAAGCCTAAGCTTAGGGGAGTACATATTTCTCATTGACATTACATTCATGTTCACGCACTCATTCTAGTTATCTGTGCCCATACTTTTTCATTGTACTATCCATGCTAGTTTATTTTCTTTTCTAAGCCTTCTTCTTGTGTGTTTGAAAAACCTTAAGAAAAAACCAAAAAAAAATAGTTGTAGTTTTTAGCTAGTTTACTTTCCATGCCTGTAGTAGTAGTAATTAAAATAAAACCCAAAAAGATTTCTCGTTCTTCTTTTGCTTGTTGGGAGCTCTCCCATGTAAATAGTTTTATTTCCTTTCTTTTCTTTGGGGGTCGAGAGGAGAAGACCATGATGAAAATGTTGAGTGGCTCTTATATGCATTATTGTTGATTTAACCAAGAGCCCATATACCTTGTCTTCTCCCTTGTATTGGATGCTTGCAGATTCCAGCTTAGTACAATGCACGTGCACTATTATTATTATCCACACTGTTCGGTCGTGCAAGTGAAAGGCAATAATGATGATATATGACGGACTGATTGAGATGAGAGAAGCTGGTATGAACTCGACCTATCTTGTTTTTGTAAATATGATTAGTTCATTGTTCCTGATTCAGCCTATTATGAATGAAACATATTTGCAATGACAATTAGAGATTATAGTTGCTCATGCCATGCTTAATTAGCTAGGAGTTTGTAATGGTTTACCTTGCGTGCCAACATGCTATTAAAATGGTTGTGATGTGGTATGATGGGGTGGTATCCTCCTTTGAACAATTCGAGTGGCTTGACTTGGCACATGTTCACACATGTAATTGAAACAAAATCAACATAGCCTCCACGATATTTATGTTCATGGTGAATTATATCCTACTCATGCTTGCACTCAATGTTGATTAATTTTAATGCATGTTCATGACTGTTGTCGCTCTCTTGTTGGTCGCTTCCCAGTCTTTTTCTAGCCTTCACTTGTACTAAGCGGGAATACTGCTTGTGCATCCACTTCCATAAACCCCAAAGTATTCCATATGAGTCCACCATACCTTCCTATATGCGGTCTCTACCGCTGCCCAAGTAAATTTATATGTGCCAAACTCTAAACCTTCAAATGAAATTCTGTTTTGTATGCCCGAATAGCTCATGTATCAACTAGGGTTGTCTGTATCTTCCATGCTAGGTGGGTTATTCTCATTAGGAGTGGGCTCCGCTCCTCACTCACGAGAAAATGGCCGGTAACCGGGATGCCCAGTCCCATGCTCAAACCAAATCAAAATAATTGCAAACAAAACTCCCCCAGGACTGTTGTTAGTTGGAGGCACCCGTTGTTTCGGGCAAGCCATGGATTGATGCTTGTTGGTGGTGGGGGAGTATAAACTTCACCATTCTGTTTGGGAACCGCCTATAATGTGTGTAGCATGGAAGATATCGAGATCTCTCTGTTGTTATGTTGACAATGAAAGTATGCCACTCAAAATATTATTTATCTCTATTTCAAAAATTGAGCTCTGGCACCTCTACAAATCCTCGCTCTCCTCAAGGAAGGGCATATCTATTTACTTTTATGTTGAGTCATCATCCTCTAATTAAAAAGCACCAGTTGGAGAGCACCGCTGTCATTTGCATGCATTACTATTAGTTTACATTGAGTATGGCTGATCTCTTTTACCATGAATTACAATGTCTAGTCTGTCCTTGATCTTCAGAGGTGCTCTGCATTTTTGTTTTGCGGTCTCAGAAAGGGCTAGCGAGATACCATCTTGTTATATCATGTTATGATTGTTTTGAGAAAGTGTTGTCATCCGAGATTTATTATTATTGCTCGCTAGGTGATTATGCCATTGATACGAGTAAACATGAGACCTAAGTGTTATTGTGAATATGGTTAGTTCATAATCTTTGCTGAAAAATTTGCTGGCTTTACATATTTACAACAACAAGAGCAAACAGAGTTTGTAAAAGTTTTTCTTTATCACTTTTAGTTTGTCAACTGAATTGCTTGAGGGCAATCAAAGGTTTAAGCTTGGGGGAGTTGATACGTCTCCATCGTATCTACTTTTCCAAACACTTTTGCCCTTGTTTTGGACTCTAACTTGCATGATTTGAATGGAACTAAGCCGGACTGACGCTGTTTTCGGCAGAATTGCCATATGGCGTTATTTTGTGCAGAAATAAAAGTTCTCGGAATGACCTGAAACTTCATGGAGAATATTTTTGGAATAAATAAAAAATACTGGCGAAAGAATCAACACCAGGGGGCCCACACCCTGTCCACAAGGGTGGGGGGAGCCCCCTGCCTCGTGGGCCCCCTGAGGCTCCACCGATCTCAACTCCAACTCTATATATTCACGATCGAGGAGAAAAAAATTAGAGAGAAGGATTCATCGCGTTTTACGATATGGAGCCGCCGCCAAGCCCCTATCTCTCTGGGGAGGGCTGATCTGGAGTCCGTTCGGGGCACCAGAGAGGGGAATCCATCACCGTCGTCATCATCAACCATCCTCCATCACCAATTTCATGATGCTCACCGCCGTGCATGATTAATTCCATCATAGGCTTGCTGGACAGTGATGGGTTGGATGAGATTTATCATGTAATTGAGTTAGTTTTCTTAGGGTTTGATCCCTAGTATCCACTATGTTCTGAGATTGACGTTGCTATGACTTTGCTATGCTTAATGCTTGTCACTAGGGCCCGAGTGCCATGATTTCAGATTTGAACCTATTATGTTTTCATGAATATGTGAGTTCTTGATCCTATCTTGCAAGTCAATAGTCACCTATTATGTGTTATGATCCGGCAACCCCAAAGTGACAATAATCGGGACCACTCCCGGTGATGACCATAGTTTGAGGAGTTCATGTATTCACTAAGTGTTAATGCTTTGGTCCGGTACTCTATTAAAAGGAGGCCTTAATATCCCTTAGTTTCCAATAGGACCCCGCTGCCACGGGAGGGTAGGACAAAAGATGTCATGCAGGTTCTTTTCCATAAGCATGTATGACTATATTCGAATACATGCCTACATTACATTGATGAACCGGAGCTAGTTCTGTGTCACCCTATGTTATAATCTGTTGCATGATGAACCGCATCCGACGTAATTATCCATCATCGATCCATTGCCTACGAGCTTTTCACATATTGATCTTTGCTTAGTTACTTTTCCACCGCCATCGCTATTTATTACTACAAACTGCTCATCACATTTTTGCCACCGTTATCAAGCATTTCCATACAACTTTGCTTCCATAATACTTTGCTGCAGATATTAAGTCTTTCAGGTGTGGTTGAATTGACAACTCAGCTGCTAATACTTGAGAATATTCTTTGGCTCCCCTTGTGTTGAATCAATAAATTTGGGTTGAATACTCTACCCTCGAAAGCTGTTGTGATCCCCTATACTTGTGGGTTATCATAAACCAGTGAGGAAATGGCGGGAAAAGGTGGCGTGTTCATAAAGCACCATCAATTAATGGAAACTTAGCATAGAAGGATCATCGAGCTAGCACAAGAAGTAGATGATGATCAGATGATCGTTTATCCTAGTTGATTATGCATGTCATAGTTTACTTTGGTGTGTGGAAATGTCATGTGTGTACTAGCCACCTATGTAATTGGATGTTTGCCGCGTATTACACACATCTTGTTTATGTGAAACATTTATGTTCTGTTGGCCCAACACAAACAGTTTATCGCAATGGACCGTATGTCGTATATCGCACACACCTTGATCTGGCTGACCGCTTCTTTTGTGTTGCCTAATCACAAACAGTTCATCCGAGTGAACTATATGCCATATATCACACAGACCTTCATCTGGCTGCCTGTTTCTGTTGTTCCGCCTCATCACAAACAGTTCATCCGAGTGAACTGTATGCCGTATATCGCACACGCCTTCATCTGGCTGCCCGTTTATTTTGTTCTAGCTCAGCGCAAACAGTTAACTGAACTGAACCGTATGCCCCACATCGCACACGCAACTAAAATCTGAACCATGTTTGATGTATCCTTCATCGCAAATGTTTTGCATCCTTTTTAACGTTTTTTTACATCACCGTTTGCGATTAATGCATCGCACACAGTTTCGTCAAAGGGTCTCTGATCATAGTGTCGCATTAGCACCATCCTGCAGTAGTGGTTGGCATAGATCGAGATTAGGATTTGTCACTCCGAGTATCGAAGAGGTATCTCTGGGCCCTCTTGGTATTACACATCATAAGCTTGTAAGCAAACGACTAAGGAGTTAGTCACGAGGTGATGTATTACGGAACGAGTAAAGAGACTTGCCGGTAACGAGATTGAACTAGGTATGAAGATACCGACAATCGAATCACGGTCAAAGTAACATACCGATGGACAAAGGGAATTGCGTATGTTGTCATAACGGTTCGAACGATAAAGATCTTCGTAGAATATGTAGGAGCCAATATGGGCATCCAGGTTCCGCTATTGGTTATTGACCGGAGAGATGTCTCGGTCATTTCTACATAGTTCTCGAACCCGTAGGGTCCGCACGCTTAACGTTCGATGACGATATAGTATTATATGAGTTATGTGATTTGGTGACCGAATATTGTTCGAAGTCCCATATGAGATCACGAACATGACGAAGAGTCTCGAAATGTCCGAGAGTTAAAGATTGATATATAGGACGATAGTATTTGGACACTGGAAGTGTTTCGGGGGGTACCGGGTACTTATCGGGTCACCGGAAGGGGTTCCGGGCACCCCCGGCAAAAGATATGGGCCTTATGGGCCAAGAGGGGAAACGCACCAGCCACAAGGGGCTGGTGCGCCCCCATTATGGTCCGGCCTAAGAAGGAGGAGGAAAGGGGAGAAGGGAAAGGAAAGTGTGAATTAGGATTCCCACTTCATTCCCTCTCCCCCCATCTTTCCTTCCCCCTCGGTTATATATGGCAGGGGGCACGGCTTGGGAGGGACTCCAAGTAGGATTCCTCCTACTTGAGCGCCTCCTATGGCTGCTCCTCCCTCCCTCCCACCTATATACATGTAGGAGGGGGGCGCCTAGCACACCCCAGACAATTGCCTAGCCGTGTGCGGCGCCCCCCTCCACCATTTACACCCCCGGTCATATTTTCGTAGTGCTTAAGCGAAGCCCCACGGAGATCACTTCACCATCACCGTCACCATGCCGTCGTGCTGACGGAACTCATCTACTACCTCGACATCTTGCTGGATCAAGAAGGCGAGGTACGTCATCGAGCTAAACTTGTGCAGAACACGGAGGTGTCGTGCGTTCGGTACTTGATCGGTTGAAGCGCGAAGAAGTTCGATTACACCAACCGCGTTGTGAAATGCTTCCGCTTACGGTATACGAGGGTACATAGACACACTCTCCCTCTCATTGCTATGCATTTCCATGGATAGATCATTGCGTGTGCGTAGAATTTTTTTTGTTTTCCATGCTGTCGGTGTCAAAACTGGCGGATCTCGGGTAGGGGGTCCCGAACTGTGCGTCTAAGGCGGATGGTAACAGGAGGCGGGGGACACGATGTTTACCCAGGTTTGGTCCCTCTCGATGGAGGTAATACCCTACTTCCTGCTTGATTGATCTTGATGATATGAGTATTACAAGAGTTGATCTACCACGAGATCGTAGAGGCTAAACCCTAGAAACTAGCCTATGATATGATTGTTGTTGTCCTACGGACTAAACCCTCCGGTTTATATAGACACCGGAGGGGGCTAGGGTTACACAGAGACGGTTACAAGGGAGGAGATCTCCATATCCAAATTGCCAAGCTTGCCTTCCACGCCAAGGAGAGTCCCATCCGGACACGGGACGAAGTCTTCAATCTTGTATCTTCATAGTCCAACAGTCCGGCCAAAGGATATAGTCCGGCTGTCTGAGGACCCCCTAATCTGGGACTCCCTCAGTAGCCCCTGAACCTGGCTTCAATGACGATGAGTCCGGCGCGCAGATTGTCTTCGACATTGCAAGGCGGGTTCCTCCTCCGAATACTCCATAGAAGATTTTGAACACAAGGACGGTGTCCGGCTCTGCAAAACAAATTCCACATACCACCGTAGAGAGAATAATATTTCCACAAGTCTAATCTGCTGACAGCCTTTCATAACGTGACGTAATGCCGTGGTCTGGTCATGATGAACCATTTTTCCGAGCCTGCCACTGCACGTGTCGCGAGGCGGTTTTATTGGCACGTCCTGTCGAAGCAGAGATTGTGTCCCTCTTATCACGGGATTCTCATCAATACGGGTGCGGGTAACCCAATCGCGCCATCAATTATGGCGCTTGGGGGATAAGCTGTTTTATCGGGCAAGTGGGGAGGCGCAGAATACCTGCTGCCTTTATAAGGGGATAAGAACACCCATTCGCAACCACGCCTTCTTCTTCCCGATCCACTTTCCTTCGCCCGAGCTCTAGCGCCCAAGCGATCATCTCCTCTGCCCACAAAGGCCTTCCAAAAATGTCCGGATCCGGAGCAAGAGGCAAGTGGATGGCCTCTACCATCCGGGAGAAGGATATCAAAAAGCTTCGGGAGGCCGGGTATCTGGCCAAGAAAATCAGCCACCGTCTCCCGACGGCGGGACAGATCGTCCCTACTACGGAACCCCATGAGAGGGTTGTATTCCTCCCTCACTTCGTCCGCGGGCTAGGGTTTCCCCTTCACCCGTTTGTTTGCGGCATCATGTATTACTATGGGATTGATCTTCATGATCTGTCCCCTAATTCCTTCCTCAACATCTCGACATTCATTGTCGTGCGAGGCTTTTCTCCGCATCTCGCCACACTTCGGCTTATGGCTGAAGATTTTTAATGTGAAGCCCAAGGTAGTGGGCGGTGAGCACGCCGAGTGCGGGGGCGCTATGGTGAGCAAGATGCCCAATGTCATATGGCCAACAGGCACCTTTAACGATTCTGTCAAGGAGTGGCAACAACAGTGGTTTTACATCACTGAGCCGCGTGGCACGGAATCGGCCGCTACACCCGAATTTCGATCCGGTGCCCCCCTGCGGCTTACATCCTGGGTCAAGAAGGGCATGAACTGGTCCTCGTCCGACGAGCTGACGGTGCTCCAAACGCGCGTTAAAGATATGGGAGACAAGACATTGAACTTGTCAATGTAGTCCAGGTGATGTTAGTTCACCGGATCCTGCCTTGTCAACACCAGACTTGCAATCTATGGGAATTCGACCCGGCCAGGCACCAAACCCTATGAGAGCTTTTTGGCTCCTCGCACAAGGACATCTAGAAGGTGCTTTTCTAGTCCAGCAAATCATGGCCGGACTCCGCCAAAGACCGCGGGTACCAACTGTCCAGCCCTGCAAGTTTGGTGAGTCATCATACTTTTCATCCGCATAACCCAAAGGAAGCGCTTAACGTGTTTTCTACAACTCTCCCATGGCTGGACGAAGAAGGCGGAGCGGATCCATTATCCGGCCCCGCTGCCTGAAGAACCGGCCATCCCACTTCTGACGAAGATGTCGGGTCCCGGCGCCTACAAGGTGCCAAGAAGATGGCCGAGAAGGGGCCAAAAGACCCGGGAGGTCTTCGCCGCCACGGCACTTCGGACACAATATCCAAGGCTCGATGCCTGCCGCCTCCGAAGAGGACGAGGAGGAGGAAGATGAATCCCCTACGGGAGGAAAGAAGAAGAGGACGACCTCCGTACACTTGGAGGCCGAGCCGCCCAAAAGGGGAAAGGCTCCTCTTCCGGAGGAGTCCACTGCCGCCGCCAACAGCGGCCCGGCGTGGGATCCCAGGGCCCAGCCCCTGGTGACCTCGTGAGTATACAAAATCCAACTACGTCTATGCGTCCGGATTTGTCATGGAATGGTATTTTAACCTGAGCCATATTTTTTGTAGTCTGGCGAGGTCCCGTACCAAACGATCCTCATCAGAGGATTCGCTGAACTCGGATGCTATGGAGAGCGGGACGCCCCCAAAGGCCCCTTCCTCCGAACAGGTGGATAACATCGAGGCTTCGTCCCGTAAGGACCCTGGCCAAGGAGGAGAGGGGAAGACCGCGAAGGTGGTGCCGGGAAGTCAAACTTCAGGGGCCGGACACATGGGGGAGAAAATTCCCATGGGAGCTGATGGCAGGGACCATCTGGAATTCGGCTCCGAGCCGCATATAGCTCCGGAGACCAATACGGCTCCAGAGTCAGCAGTAACCTCTCTCGACCGGAGGGACATGCCTGTTCACTGGCAACCTCTGTCCAACCAAAGGTGTCGGATGCTTTGTTGGTGGCATCAAGAGCGCCTCCATCGTCGATGAACACCGTGCCCTTATGGGTGCGGTGATTGAGAAGATTCTACCGCTAAGAGTGGACTGAATGGAGCCTCAGACGGCCTTGTAAAAAGTTTTGAGGTATGTTTTATGAGGTTTCAAGAGTGTCATGGTATGGATAGTAGCCCCTGATACACTGTTCGGTGAAAGAAAGAACCAGACAGAGGATCAAATTCATGTTCGCAGGAAGACTCATTGAATGACATTTATTTATCTTCTGTTATAAGCAGGCGTCTGTAGCGGCTGCTGCCTCTCATACTGCGGAGATCTCTGGATTGAATCAAAGTCTCGAGCGGGCCAAAGAAGAACTTGGCCAATTGAAAATGTGGTTGGAAGATAAACAAGGTATGCACAAATCTTGTTCGCGTTTATTGCGAATAAATTTGCAGTATGGGAAAATAAGCTTCATGATTTGTGCTAGGGATGGTGACCGAAGTCGAGGCTCTTAAAAGGGCTGTGGCCAAGGCCGAGAAAAAGGCAGCCACAGAGCAAGCTCTTCACGAGAAGCACGAGGCCATGGTTATTAAAGCTGAGCAGGAACTGCAAGAGGCCGTGAAGAAATGCGAGACCTTGGAGCAGAGTTTAATGGAGAAAGAATCCGAACTTGCGCAAGCGTATCAGGCCACGAGCGATGCCCGGGGGAAACCCAAAGCGCCCTGCAGGGGATCCAGGAGGCGAGGAAGATCGCGGTGGGTAAGGCTTTTTCCCTGTAAAGCAAGTTTTTGAGGAGAAGATTATATTTCTAATTTTGAAATCGGATTTCTCCAGGGGTGTTTGCGGAGCTGCCCCGCAGTATATCGGATGCTGCCCAATTCTACCGGGCCGAAGAAAGGAACACTCCAGATAAGCTTTTCTGGTCGCAGTATTCGGCGCTGAATTATCCGATGCCTTTTGCCGATCAACTGAAACAGCTGGTCGAACTGCATAATGCGGCCGAGTTAGCCATGAAGGACTTGATTATCCGACTATGGCCCGCCGAGCCGATTCCAAGCAGCTACTTCGGGCTCGTGAGGCGGCTTGTAAGCGCTTGCCCTCGACTTGACGTCATCAAGCGGTCGGTCTGCATAGAAGGTGCACGAATGGCCTTCTCCGCACAAAGGTGCACCGGGGAAGATGGATGCTGAGAAGCTGATGACCGAAGGGCCGCCCGAGGGGAAGGAGCACCGCAAGCCCGAATTATATTATGAAAGTGTCCTTAAAGGATCCTCCCTTGCAGCGGAGCTATGCACAAAGGACATTATATTTCCATAAATGCAAATCATGTTGTCCTTTGGAATGATTAAACAAGGTCATTTATATTATTTGTTTCTTTGTTATATAAAAGTTTATTAATCCTGAGAGTTGGCCAGTCGTCGGCTTCTGCCCCCACGTAAGAAGTACGGGGGTGTTCGGGATAAACCTGATCACTCTTTATCCCAGTTTTGGGTCCTTCGAAGGAGGTGTTTAGCACAGCGAACAAGGCAATCGGACTATAAGGCTTTATCACTCTCACTTAGCCACAAGAGCTTTAGGAAGGTAGGCACAACCCACGGTGTTCTAAGACCGCATCGGGGCTCTATAAGCACCTGATCGGAAGAAAAACTGATCCATCGCACACTGCATTGGTTATGGCATTATGCAGAAGAAATCCTTAAAGATTTTGTAACCTCTTGAACAGCTGACCAGCTCTCGCTGTATCATTAAAGTCGGTTTTCGGCTTTCTCTACTGAGCTGCTCGTCCGGAAGAACCGGGACACAATCGCAGTAGTTCTCCCAGTGCTACCTTAGCCAATATAGCGGAACGTAAGGTACCAAAACATGGGAGCCGGGCAAACCCAACTATTGACCCAAGACATGATTCGGAGCTGATGCATATAATGCTATAGGTTCGGGGTGCCAAACTTCCGCGAAGGTGTTCGGACTTTATTGCTGTGTTATGGGTAATGCGAAGCCCCTGGCATATTTTTAAGGCATATCGCTGTATACGGATGCCACTTGACAAAAGAATTTCAATAAGAAATAATAGCAGGTAAGCGTCATGTAAATCCACATGTTGTATTTAAATAGTACGTCTATGCGTATGAGTACAGGTAATGTGATAAAAAAGGAATATGACCGTGGAACCTTCTGAGACCGGGGGGGGGGGGGGGAAGAAGCTGAGTCCGGATTCAAAGTATAGCCGGATGGTCATTGCGGGGAATGTCTAAGGATTCCCCTGTGCTTTCAAGCCGCCTTCGTATCACCCGTCCTGGTCTGCGCAAAGGTGAACCTGTGAAGGAAATGTAGAAATTTTTGCGTGCCGGAGAGCGGTTGAGCCGCCGAGTGCGGCATGTCTTGGCCTTCGCCGGAGCGTTTAATCGAGCTCTGGACGAGTCGGGCTATCCTTCCGTGAAGTAGTTCGGAGTCCCTTGACGGTGTCCGAGAGCCTGGACGTCGACTCGAGGTTCGGCTGCAAGGTGCGGCTCGTTGCTTCTGCTGTGAAGGCGGTGGCGCCATTAACCATGATGATGCCGCGTGGACCAGGTATCTTGAGCATACGGTAGGCATAATGTGGCACCGCATTGAATCGAAAGCAAACGCTTCGTCTCGGCAAAGGCTCGATAATCACCGCGAAAGGGACGATTTCAAAGATTAACTCTTCGGTACGGTAATTTTCTGGTGATCCGAAGACTACCTCAAGGGTAATGGAGCTTGTACAACTGACTTCCACACCTGGTATAATGCCTCTGAAAGTGGCTTTAGTGGGTTTGATTGACGAATGATCGATGCCCATTTTGCGCACTGTGTCCTGGTAAAGCAGATTTAGACTGCTGCCTCCGTCCATAAGGACTCGTGTGAGGCGGAACCCGTCAATTATTGGGTCAAGGACTAGTGCGGCTAGATTGCCCTGATTGGCGTTAACCGGACGATCCGTGCGGTTGAAGGTGACCGGCCCTAGTTTATATTGTGGGACGACTAGTTCCGTTAAGTCGGCCCCCTAAGGGTGCGTATCCGGTCCGAGTTGGGATTTTGAGTGGTGTTTACAACATTCATCGATTGAATATGCGGGGGAAATTTCTTTTGCCCTCCTGTGTTCGGTGATCTGGGCTCTTCGCCGCCATCATTGCTTTGAAACCCCCCTTCTTCATGTTTGACGCCTGCCCTTCTGGCTTGTTTGAAGACCCAGCATTCTCTGTTGGTATGGGTGGCTGGTGTTCCTGGGGTGCCATGAATTTGGCATTGGCGATCGAGTATACGATCCAGACTGGATGGACCCGGATTGTTATTTTTGAGTGGCCCTTCACGACCGGTCTTTGAGCCCCTAAACTCGGCATTGACTGCCGTCTCTTCGGCGTTTTCACCATATTTGCGGCGCTTGTGTTTGTTGCGTCGTGGTTTGCCGTTGCTATCCCTGGCTTTTGGTGTGCCTGGTTTGCTTGGTGTATTGTTACTACAAGCCAACCAGCTATCTTCGCCCGCGCAAAAGCGGGTCATAAGTGTCGTGAGGGCTGCCATGAATTTTGGCTTCTCTTGACCGAGGTGCCGAGCGAGCCATTCGTCACGGATGTTATGCTTAAATGCCTCTAAGGCCTCTGCATCCAAACAGTTGACAATTTGGTTCTTCTTAGTTAGGAACCGGGTCCAGAATTTCCTGGCCGATTCCCCTGGCTACTGAGTTATATGACTTAAATCGTCGGCATCCGTCGGTCGCACATAAGTGCCTTGGAAATTATCCAGGAATGCATCCGCTGTGCTCTCCCAATTTCCGATGGAGTTTGCCGGCAAGCTATTGAGCCAATGCCGAGCCGGCCCTTTGAGCTTTAGCGGGAGGTACTTGATGGCATGTAAATCATCCCCGCGGGCCATGTGAATGTGGAGGAAGAAATCTTCTATCCATACCGCAGGGTCTGTGGTGCCATCATATGATTCAATGTTTACGGGTTAAAACCCTTCTGGGAATTCGTGATCCATTACTTCATCGGTGAAGCATAGGGAGTGTGCGGCGCCTCTGTGCCGGGCTATATCACGACGCAGTTCATACAAGTCTTGTCTGCTGTATTCTGCTCGGCCGGATTTGCTTTTAGTATATCCGGCGTGACGGTCATCGTCCCGCGTTGGGGTGTGCCCCCCGTGATCCATAGATCGATCTCGCATGTCCTGCTTTGTTTTCCAATACGTCTCGCAGGTCCCGCGTGTTGTCCCGGGCCTGGGGATTTTTGTTTGAATGGCGGAGGGGTGCGGGCTGGACTTCGGGCTGGTATGCCCCTCTGTCTCGGCCATGAGTTGGCTGATCAGCCGCATCATACGCTTGTGATGTAGGTTTCAATGCTTCCTCCTCGAGTTGGGGTAGCAACCTGCGCTTTGGGTAACTCTTGGTTGGGCGCTCGAGTTCGTATTCCTCGGCCGCTAGGACTTCAGTCCATCTGTCCGCTAGCAAATCTTGATCAGCTCAAAGCTGTTGTTGCTTTTTCTTCAGGTTGTTTGCTGTGGCCATAAGTCGGCGCTTGAAGCGCTCCTGCTCAACGGGATCCTCTGGCACAATAAATTATTCGTCACCGAGGCTCACTTCGTCTTCGGACAAAGGCATGTAATTTTCATCCTCTGATTCTCCGTCTGCTGCCTGTTCTAGAGGGCTAGCTTGTTCGTCCTCCCGCTCGAGATCTGGCTGGAGGGGATTGTCATTGTCTTTGGCACTATCCGGAGTGTTATTGTCTCCTGGGCCGGTATCACTGTTATGGCGGGACTTAGAGTGGCGCCGCTGATGTCGGTGCTTGGATTGCTGCTTGGAGGGATTATCCTCCGTTGTCTTATCTCCATCCCCCCTTTGGGGGTGTCCACCATGTATATATTGTATGATGAGGTGGCAGTCCAGCGCCCTGTGGGCGGTGGTTCCTATTCGTCTCCAGCATCGTCCCATACCGTCGATGTCTTCGGAGCCGAAATCGAGCATGTCGGTTAGATCGTCGACAGTGGCTACTAAGTGGGTGGTGGGTGGGGAGCGAATTTCTTCGTTGTCCGCATCCCATTCTAGCCGGACATAGTTCGGCCAAGATTCACCCGATAAGGAGAGAGACTTTAATGAATTTAGCACGTCGCCAAAAGGCGAGTGCTGAAAGATATCCGTGGAGGTGAACTGCATGATCGGCGCCCAATCAGATTCGATAGGCATGGACGCAGGCGGTTCGAGACCTGTGGCCGGGGATGAATCCGAGGATCCGGCGGCACAGGTCCCGTGGGGGTGAAGTCAGTATTCAGCTCTATCGCCACTGAGTGTGTGACCTCCGAGGCGGGGTCCATCCACCCGTCCTCGGATGGCATAATCGACTCCAGATCTAGGGCCGGAGTAGGCACATGTGTGATCTCCCGGACACCGTCCGGCGGCAGAGCTAAGTCGTGCTCGTCGTGACTGTGCGGCACACCTGACACGTGCTCAAATCCGTAAAAGATCAAGTCTCCGTGGATATCAGCAGTATAGTTCAAGTTTCCAAACCTGACCTGATGGCCAGGGCGTAGCTCTCGATCTACTCCAGATGGCCAAGCGAGTTGGCCCGCAGTGCGAAGCCGCCGAACACGAAGATCTGTCCGGGGAGGAAAACCTCACCCTGGATCGCATCATTGCTGATGATCGAAGGAGCCATCTAGCCTTACTGTAACAGCACAGTGGAACTCTCAATGAAAGCACCAATGTCGGTGTCAAAACCGGCGGATCTCGGGTAGGGGGTCCCGAACTGTGCGTCTAAGGCGGATGGTAACAGGAGGCGGGGGACACGATGTTTACCTAGGTTCGGGCCCTCTCGATGAAGGTAATACCCTACTTCCTGCTTGATTGATCTTGATGATATGAGTATTACAAGAGTTGATCTACCACGAGATCGTAGAGGCTAAACCCTAGAAGCTAGCCTATGGTATGATTGTTGTTGTCCTACGGACTAAACCCTCCGCTTTATAGACACTGGAGGGGGCTAGGGTTACACAGAGTCGGTTACAAGGGAGTAGATCTACATATCCGTATTGCCAAGCTTGCCTTCCACGCCAAGGAGAGTCCCATCCGGACACGGGACGAAGTCTTCAATCTTGTATCTTCATAGTCCAACAGTCCGGCCAAAGGATATAGTCCGGCTATCCGAGGACCCCCTAATCCGGGACTCCCTCACATGCAACGATTCCCAACAGTGGTATCACAGCCAGGTCTATGCGTAGATGATATGCACGAGTAGAACACAAAGAGTTGTGGGTGGTGATAGTCATACTGCTTACCACCAACATCTTATTTTGATTCGGCGGTATTGTGGGATGAAGCGGCCTGGACCAACCTTACATGTCCACGTACATGAGACCGGTTCCACCGACAGAGATGCAACTTGTTTTGCATAAAGGTGGCTGGCAGGTGTCTGTTTCTCCTACTTTAGTTGAATCAAATTTGACTGTGGCCCCTTGAAGAAGGTTAAAACAACAAACTTGATGAATCACCGTTGTGGTTTTGTTGTAGGTTAGAACGGTTCTTGCTAGCAGCCCGTAGCAGCCACGTAAAACTTTGATACGTCTCCAATGTATCTATAATTTTTTATTGTTCCATGCTATTATATTATTTGTCTTGGATGTTTTATATGCATTAATATGCTATTTTATATTATTCTTGGGACTAACCTATTAACCTAGAGCCCAGTGCTAGTTTCTGTTTTTTCCTTGTTTTTGAGCTTCGCAAAAAAAGGAATACCAAACGGATTAAAACCTTCGCGATGATTTTTCTTGGACCAGAAGACACACAGGAGACTTGGAGTGCAAGTCAGAAGAGCCACGAGGCGGCCACAAGGGTGGATGGCGCGCACCCTACCTTGTGGGCCCCTCGGTGACCCCCTGGCCTAGATCTTCCTCCTATATATTCACATATATTCCCAAACCACCAGAAGTATCCACGAAAACACTTTTCCACCGCCGCAACCTTATATTCCCGTGAGATCCCATCTAGGGACCTTTTCCAGCACCCTTCCGGAGGGGGATCGATCACGGAGGGCATCTACATCAACCCTATTGCCCTTCCGATGAAGCGTGAGTAGTTTACCTCAGACCTACGGGTCCATATCTAGTAGCTAGATGTCTTTTTCTCTCTCTTTGATTCACAATACCATGTTCTCCTTGATGTTCTTGTAGATCTATCCGATGTAATCTTCTTTTGCGGTGTGTTTATCGAGATCCGATGAATTGTGGACTTATGATCAGCTTATCTATGAATATTATTTGAATCTTCTCTGTATTCTTATATGCATGATTTGGTATCTTTGTAATTCTCTTTGAACTATCGTTTTGGTTTGGGCAACTAGATTGGTTTTTCTTGCAATGGGAGAAGTGCTTAGCTTTGGGTTCAATCTTGCGGTGTCCTTTCCCAGTGACAGTAGGGGCAGCAAGGCATGTATTGTATTGTTGCCATCGAGGATAAAAAGACGGGGCTTACATCATATTGCTTGAGTTTATTACTCTACATCATGTCATCCTACTTAATGCGTTACTCTGTTCTTCATGAACTTAATACTCTAGATGCAGGCAGGAGTCGGTCGATGTGTGGAGTAATAGTAGTAGATGCAGACAGGAGTCGGTCTACTTGACATGGACGTGATGCCTATATTTCATAATCATTGCCTTGTATATCGTCATAACTTTGTGCTTTTCTATCAGTTGCTCGACGGTAATTAGTTCACCCACCGTATTATTTGCTTCTTGAGATAAGCCACTAGTGAAACCTATGGCCCCCGGGTCTATTTTCCATCATATTAGTTTCCGATCTACTATTTTGCAATCTTTTATTTTTCAGATTTATAAACAAAAAACCCAAAAATATTTACTTTATCTTTGTTTAGTTTCATCTATCTCTACCAGATCTCAATTTTGCAAGTGATTGTGAAGGGATTGACAAACCCTTTATCGCGTTGGGTGCAAGTTGTTTGATTGTTTGTGCAGGTATTGGTGATTTGTGCGTTGTCTCCTACTGGATTGATATGGTTCTCTAACCGAGGGAAAAACTTATCTCTACTTTGCTGCATCACCCTTTCCTCTTCAAGGCAAAAAACAACGGAAGCTCAAGAAGTAGCAGGAAGAATTTCTGGCGCCGTTGCCGGGGAGATCTACACCAAGTCAAGACATACCAAGTACCCATCATAAAAATCTCATCTCTTGCATTACATTATTCGCCATTCGCCTCTCGTTTTTGAAGGAAATATGCCCTAGTAGCAATAATAAAGTTGTTACTTATATTTCCTTATATCATGATAAATGTTTATTATTCATGCTAGAATTGTATTAACCGGGAACTTAGTACATGTGTGGATACATAGACAAATAGAGTGTCACTAGCATGCCTCTACTTGACTAGCTCGTTGAATCAAAGATGGTTAAGTCTCCTAGCCATAGACATGAGTTGTCATTTGATTAACAGGATCACATCATTGAAGAATGATGTGATTGACTTGACCCATTCCGTTAGCCCAGCACTTGATCGTTTAGTTTATTTGCTATTGCTTTCTTCATGACTTATACATGTTCCTATGACTATGAGATTATGCAACTCCCGAATACCGTAGGAACACTTAGTGTGCTACCAAACGTCACAACGTAACTAGGTGATTATAAAGGTGCTCTACAGGTGTCCCAATGGTGTTTGTAGAGTTGGCATAGATCGAGATAAGGATTTGTCACTCCGATTGTCGGAGAGGTATCTCTGGGCCCTCTCGGTAATGCACATCACTATAAGCCTTGCAAGCAATATGACTAATGAGTTAGTTACGGAATGATGCATTACGGAATGAGTAAAGAGACTTGCCGGTAACGAGATCGAACTAGGTATTGAGATACCGACGATCGAATCTCGAGCAAGTAATATACCGATGACAAAGGGAACACGTATGTTGTTATGCAGTTTGACCGATAAAGATCTTCGTAGAATATGTAGGAACCAATATGAGCATCCAGGTTCCGCTATTGGTTATTGACCGGAGATGAGTCTCGGTCATGTCTACGTAGTTCTCGAACTCGTAGGGTCCGCACGCTTAACGTTCTGTGACGATCGGTATTATGAGTTTATGTGTTTAATGTACCGAAGGTTGTTCGGAGTCCCGGATGTGATCACGGACATGACGAGGAGTTTCGAAATGGTCGAGACATAAAGATTGATATATTGGATGGCTATGTTTGGACATCGGAATGGTTCCGGGTGAGTTCGGGCATTTACCTGAGTACCGGGAAGTTACCGGAACCCCCCGGGGAGTGTATGGGCCTTATTGAGCCTCAGTGGGAGAGAGGAGGAGGAGGCCTAGGAGGCCCCCCCCAAGCCCAATCCGAATTGGGAGGGGGGGTCGGCCCCCCTTTCCTTCCTCCCTCTCTCCTCCTTCCTTCCTCTCCTACTCCTACTTGGAAGGGGGAATCCTACTCCCCTAGGGCGCGCCATAGAGAAGGGCCGGCCCTCCCCTCCTCCACTCCTTTATATACGGGGGAGAGGGGCACCCCATAGACACACAAGTTGATCATTGTGTTAGCCGTGTGCGTTGCCCCCCTCCACCATAATCCACCTTGGTCATATCGTCATAGTGCTTAGGCGAAGCCCTGCGCTGGTAGCTTCGTCATCAGCATCATCACACCATCGTGCTGACGAAGCTCTCCCTCGACACTCAGATGGATCAAGAGTTCATGGGACGTCACCGAGCTGAACGTGTGCAGATCGCGGAGGTGCCGTACTTTCGGTACTAGGATCGGTCGGATCGTGAGGGCGTATGACTACATCAACCGCGTTGTAATAACGCTTCCACTTACGGTCTACGAGGGTACGTGGACTACACTCTCCCCTCTCGTTGCTATGCATCACCATGATAGATCTTGCGTGTGCGTAGGAATTTTTTTGAAATTACTGCATTCCCCAACAGTGGTATCCGAGCCAGGTTTATGCGTAGATGTTATATGCACGAGTAGAACACAAAGAGTTGTGGGCGATAATAGTCATACTGCTTACCAGCATGTCATACTTTGATTCGGCGGTATTGTTGGATGAAGCGGCCCAGACCGACATTACGTGTACGCTTACGCGAGACTGGTTTACCGACGTGCTTCGCACACAGGTGGCTGGCGGGTGTCAGTTTTGCCATTTTTTTGTTGAATCGAGTGTGACTACGCCCGGTCCTTGTTGAAGGTTAAAACAACACACTTGACGAAATATCATTGTGGTTTTGATCCGTAGGTAAGAATGATTCTTGCTCAGGCCGTAGCAGCCACGTAAAACTTGCAACAACAAAGTAGAGGACGTCTAACTTGTTAAAGCAGGGCATGTTGTGATGTGACATGGTCAAGACATGATGCTAAATTTTATTGTATGAGATGATCATGTTTTGTAACAAGAGTTATTGGCAATTGGCAGGAGCCATATGGTTGTCGCTTTATTGTATGCAATGCAATCGCCCTGTAATTGTTTTTACTTTATCACTAAGCGGTAGCGATAGTTGTAGAAGCAATAGTTGGCGAGCGACAACGATGCTAGATGGAGATCAAGGTGTCGCACTGGTGACGATGGTGATCATGACGGTGCTTTGGAGACGGAGATCAAAGGCACAAGATGATGATGGCCATATCATATCACTTATATTGATTGCATGTGATGTTTATCCTTTATGCATCTTATTTTGCTTAGTTCGGCGGTAGCATTATAAGATGATCTCTCACTAAATTTCAAGGTACAAGTGTTCTCCCTGAGTATGCACCGTTGCAAAAGTTCGTCCTGCCGAGACACCACGTGATGATCGGGTGTGATAAGCTCTACGTTCACATACAATGGTTGCAAGCCAGTTTTGCACACGCAAAATACTCGGGTTAAACTTGACGAGCCTAGCATATGCAGATATGGCCTCGGAACACTGAGACTGAAAGGTCGAGCGTGAATCATATAGTAGATATGATCAAGATAGTGAAGTTCATCATTGAAAACTACTCCATCTCACGTGATGATGTGACATGGTTTAGTTGATTCGGATCACGTGATCACTTAGATGATTAGAGGGATGTCTATCTAAGTGGGAGTTCTTGAGCAATATGATTAAATTGAACTTTAATTTATCATGAACTTAGTCCTGATAGTATTTGCATAACTATGTTGTAGATCAATAGCTCGCGATGTAGCTCCCCGTTTATTTTTGATATGTTCCTAGAGAAAAATAAGTTGAAAGATGATAGTAGCAATGATGCGGACTTGGTCCGTGATCAGAGGATTATCCTCATTGTTGCATAGAAGAATTATGTCCTTGATGCACCGCTAGGTGACAGACCTATTGCAGGAGCAGATACAGATGTTATGAACGTTTGACAAAGCTCAGTATGATGACTACTTGATAGTTTAGTGCACCATGCTTTACGGCTTAGAACCGGGATTTCAAAAACGTTTTGAACACCATGGAGCATATGATATGTTCCAAGAGCTGGAATTGGTATTTCAGACTCATGCCCAAGTCGAGAGGTATGAGACCTCTGACAAAGTACTTAGCCTACACGATGGAGGAGAATAGCTCATCCAGTGAGCATGTGCTCAGATTGTCTGGGTACTACAATTTCTTGAATCAACTGGGACTTAATCTTCCAGATAAGATAGTAATTGACAAAGTTGCTAAGAGTAGTAGCTCGAAACGGGAGTTGCAAAATAAACAGACTAGTTAAGGGCGAGGTGATGATGTGAGTTGGAAGTGATTCCAAGGTTGATAAGTGGAGAAGCCTGTATTTACAAGAAAGTGAGTGGGAGCTCTGTAGCATTTCTAATATTATATGTGGATGACATATTGCTAGTTGGTAATGATATAGAATTTCTGGATAGTAGAAAAGGATACTTGAATAAGAGTTTTTCAATGAAAGACCTCGGTGAAGCTGCTTACATATTGGCACCAAGATCTATCAAGATAGATCAAGACGCTTAATTGGACTTTCACAAAGCACATACCTTGACAAAGTTTTGAAAAAATTCAAAATGGATCAAGCAAAGAAAGGGTTCTTGCCTGTGTTACAAGGTGTGAAGTTGAGTCAGACTCAATGCCCGACCACTTCAGAAGATAGAGAGAAAATGAAAAGTGTTCCCTATGCTTTAGCCATAGGCTCTATCATGTATGCAATGTCGTGTACTGCACTGATGTGTGCCTTGCTATTAGCTTAGCAGGGAGGTACCAAAGTAATCCAAGAATGGATCACTGGACAGTGGTCAAGAACATCCTGAAATACTTGAAAAGGACTAAGGATATGTTTCTCATTTATGGAGGTGACAAAGAGCTTGTCATAAATGGTTACGTCGATGCAAGTTTTGACACTGATTCAGACGATTCTAAATCGCAAACCGGATACGTGTTTACATTGAACGGTGGAGCTGTCAATTGGTGTAGTTCTAAACAAAGCGTCGTGGTAGGATCTACGTCGGAAGTAGAGTACATAGCTGCTTCGGAAGCAACAAATGAAGGAGTCTGGATGAAGGAGTTCATATCTGATCTAGGTGTCATACCTAGTGCATCGGGTCCAATGAAAATCTTTTGTGACAATACTGGTGCGATTGCCTTGGCAAAGGAATCTAGATTTCACAAGAGGACCAAGCACATCAAGACACGCTTCAATTCCATCTGGGATCAAGTCCAGGTGGGAGACATAGAGTTTTGCAAGATACATATGGATCTGAATGTTGCAGATCCATTGACTAAGCCTCTTCCACGAGCAAAACATGATCAGCACCAAGACTCCATGGGTGTTAGAATCATTACTGTGTAATCTAGGTTATTGACTCTAGTGCAAGTGGGAGACTGAAGAAAATATGCCCTAGAGGCAATAATAAAGTTATTATTTATTTCCTCATATCATGATAAATGTTTATTATTCATGCTATAATTGTATTAACCGGAAACATAATACATGTGTTAATAGATAGACAAACATAGTGTCACTAGTATGCCTCTACTTGACTAGCTCGTTGATCAAAGATGGTTGAGTTTCCTAGCCATAGACATGAGTTATCATTTGATTAACGGGATCACATCATTAGGAGAATGATGTGATTGACTTGACCCATTCCGTTAGCTTAGCACTTGATCGTTTAGTTTACTGCTATTGCTTTCTTCATGACTTATACATGTTCCTATGACTATGAGATTATGCAATTCCCGATTACAGGAGGAACACTTTGTGTGCTACCAAATATCACAACGTAACTGGGTGATTATAAAGGAGCTCTACAGGTGTCTCCGATGGTACTTGTTGAGTTGGCATAGATCGAGATTAGGATTTGTCACTCCTATTTTCGGAGAGGTATCTCTGGGCCCTCTCGGTAATGCACATCACTATAAGCCTTGCAAGCAATGTGACTAATGAGTTAGTTGCGGGATGATGCATTAGGAACGAGTAAAGAGACTTGCCGATAACGATATTGAGCTAGGTATTGAGATACCGATGATCGAATCTCGGGCAAGTAACATACCGATGACAAAGGGAATAACTTATGTTGTTATGCGGTTTGACCGATAAAGATCTTCATAGAATATGTAGGAACCAATATGAGCATCCAGGTTCCGCTATTGGTTATTCACCGGAGACATGTCTCGGTCATGTCTACATAGTTCTCGAACCCGTAGGGTCCGCACGCTTAAAGTTCTGTGACGATCGGTATTATGAGTTTATATGTTTTGATGCACCGAAGGTAGTTCGGAGTCCCGAATATGATCATGGACATGACGAGGAGTCTCGAAATGGTCGAGATGTAAAGATCGATATATTGGACAACTATGTTTGGACATCGGAAGTTTTTCGGGAGGTTTCAGACATTTACCGGAGTACTGGGGGGTTACCGGAACCCCCCGGGGAGTATATTGGCCTAATGGGCCTTAGTGGAGAAGAGGAGGGGCGGCCAGGATAGGCCGCGCACCCCCACCCCCTCTAGTCCGAATTGGACAAGGAGGGGGGAGCGGCGCCCCCCTTTCCTTCCCCTCTCTCTCCTCCTTCCCCCTTCTCCTACTCCTACTAGGAAAAGTGGGACTCCACCCTTGGCGCGCCCTCCTCCTTGGTCGGCCACCTCCCCCCTAGCTCCTTTATTACGGGGGCAGGGGGCACCCAATAACACATAAGTTGATCATTGATCTCTCCCAGCCGTGTGCGGTGCCCCCCTCCACCATAATCCACCTCGGTCATATCATAGCGGTGCTTAGGCAAACCCCTGCAACGGTAGCTTCATCAACATTGTCACCACGCCGTCGTGCTGACGAAACTCTCCCTCGAGCTCTACTGGATCGTGAGTTCACGGGACGTCACCGAGCTGAAAGTGTGCTGAACGCGGAGGTGTCGTACGTTCGGTACTGAGGATCGGTCGATCGTGAAGACGTACGACTACATCAACCGCGTTGTCATAACGCTTCCGCTTAACGGTCTACGAGGGTACATGGACGACACTCTCCCCTCTTGTTGCTATGCATCACCATGATCTTGTGTGTGCGTAGGAAATTTTTGAAATTACTACGTTCCCCAACAGCGGCATCCGAGCCAGGTTTATGCGTTGATGTTATATGCACGAGTAGAACACAAGTGAGTTGTGGGCGATACAAGTCATACTGCTTACCAGCATGTCATACTTTGGTTCGGCGGTATTGTTGGATGAAGCGGTATGGACCGACATTACGCCAGACGCTTACGCGAGACTGGTTCTACCGACGTGCTTTGCACAATTGGCTGGCGGTGTCAGCTTTCTCCAACTTTAGTTGAACCGAGTGGCTACGCCCGGTCCTTGATAAGGTTAAAACAACACTAACTTGACGAACTATCGTTATGGTTTTGATGCGTAGGTAAGAACGGTTCTTGCTCAGCCCGTAGCAGCCACGTAAAACTTGCAACAACAAAGTAGAGGACGCCTAACTTGTTTTTGCAGGGCATGTTGTGATGTGATATGGTCAAGACATGATGCTATATTTTATTGTATGAGATGATCATGTTTTGTAACGGAGTTATCGGCAACTGGCAGGAGCCATATGGTTATCGCTTTATTGTATGCAATGCAATCGCCATGTAATTGCTTTACTTTATCACTAAGCGGTAGCGATAGTCGTAGAAGCAATAGTTGGCGAGACGACAACGATGCTACGATGGAGATCAAGGTGTCGTGCGGGTGATGATGGTGATCATGACGGTGCTTTGGAGATGGAGATCAAAGGCATAAGATGATGATGGCCATATCATATCACTTATATTGATTGCATGTGATGTTTATCCTTTATGCATCTTATTCTGCTTTGATTGACGGTAGCATTATAAGATGATCTCTCACTAAAGTTCAAGGTATAAGTGTTCTCCCTGAGTATGCACCGTTGCGAAAGTTAAATGCGTCTTAGAGACACCACGTGATGATCGGGTGTGATAAGCTCTGCATTCAAATACAACGGGTGTAAGCCAGTTTTGCACACACAGAATACTCGGGTTAAACTTGACGAGCCTAGCATATGCAGATATGGCCTCGGAACACTAGAGACCGAAAGGTCGAACGTGAATCATATAGTAGATATGATCAACGTAGTGATGTTCACCATTGAAAACTACTCCATCTCACCTGATGATCGGACATGGTTTAGTTGATTTGGATCACGTGATCATTTAGATGACTCGAGGGATGTCTATCTAAGTGGGAGTTCTTAAGTAATATGATTAATTGAACTTTAATTTATCATGAACTTAGTACCTGTTAGTATTTTGCTTGTCTATGTTGTTGTAGATAGATGGCTCGTGCTATTGTTCCGTTGAATTTTAATGCGTTCCTTGAGAAAGCAAAGTTGAAAGATGATGGTAGCAATTACACGGACTGGGTCCATAACTTGAGGATTATCCTCATTGCTGCATAGAAGAATTACGTCCTGGAAGCACCGCTGGGTGCCAGGCCTGCTGCAGATGCAACTTATGACGTTAAGAATGTCTGGCAGAGCAAAGCTGATGACTACTCGATAGTTGAGTGTGCCATGCTTTACGGCTTAGAACCGGGACTTCAACGACGTTTTGAACGTCATGGAGCATATGAGATGTTCCAGGAGTTGAAGTTAATATTTCAAGCAAATGCCCGGATTGAGAGATATGAAGTCTCCAATAAGTTCTACAGCTGCAAGATGGAGGAGAATAGTTCTGCAAGGAACATATACTCAAAATGTGCTGGGTATAATAATCACTTGATTCAACCGGGAGTTAATCACGGATGATAGTGTCATTGATGTAATTCTTCAATCACTGCCACCAAGCTACAAGAGCTTTGTGATGAACTATAATATGCAAGGGATGGATAAGATAATTCCCGAGCTCTTCGCAATGCTAAAAGCTACGGAGGTAGAAATCAAGAAGGAGCATCAAGTGTTAATGGTCAACAAGACCACCAGTTTCAAGAAAAAGGGTAAAGGGAAGAAGAAGGGGAACTTCAAGAAGAACAGCAAACAAGTTGCTGCTCAGGAGAAGAAACCCAAGTCTGGACCTAAGCCTGAGACTGAGTGCTTCTACTACAAACAGACTGGTCACTGGAAGCGGAATTGCCCCAAGTATTTGGCGGATAAGAAGGATGGCAAGGTGAACAAAGGTATATGTGATATACATGTTATTGATGTGTACCTTACTAATGCTCGCAGTAGTACCTGGGTATTTGATAGTGGTTATGTTGCTAATATTTAACTCGAAATAGGGACTACGGATTAAGCGAAGATTTGCTAAGGACGAGGTGACGATGCGCGTGGGAAATGGTTCCAAAGTCGATGTGATCGCGGTCGCCACGCTACCTCTACATCTACCTTCGGGATTAGTTTTAGACCTGAATAACTGTTATTTGGTGCCGCCATACATGAACATTATATCTGGATCTTGTTTGATGTGAGACGGTTATTCATTTAAATCAGAGAATAATGGTTGTTCTATTTATATGAGTAATATCTTTTATGGTCATGCACCCTTCAAGAGTGGTCTATTTTTATTAAATCTCGATAGTAGTGATACACATATTCAAAATATTGAAGCCAAAAGATGTAGAGTTGATAATGATAGTGCAACTTATTTGTGGCACTTCTGTTTAGGTCATATTGGTGTAAAGCGCATGAAGAAACTCCATACCGATGGACTTTTGGAATCACTTGATTATGAATCACTGGGTACTTGCGAACCATGCATCATGGGCAAGATGACTAAAACGCCGTTCTCCGGAACAATGAAGCGAGCAAAAGATTTGTTGGAGATCATACATACTGATGTATGTGGTCCAATGAATATTGAGGCTCGCGGCGGGTATCATTATTTTCTCACCTTCACAGATGATTTGAGCAGATATGGGTATATCTACTTAATGAAACATAAGTCTGAAACATTTGAAAAGTTCAAAGAATTTCAGAGTGAAGTGGAAAATCATCGTAACAAGAAAATAAAGTTTCTTTGATCTGATCGTGGAGGAGAATATTTGAGTTACGAGTTTGGTCTACATTTGAAACAATATGGAATAGTTTCGCAACTCACGCCACCCGGAACACCACAGTGAAATGGTGTGTCCGAATGTCGTAATCGTACTTTACTAGATATGGTGCGATCTATGATGTCTGTTATTGATTTACCGCTATCGTTTTGGGGTTATGCTTTAGAGACGACTGCATTCACGTTAAATATGGCACCATCGAAATCCATTGAGACGACGCCTTATGAAATGTGGTTTGGCAAGAAACCAAAGTTGTCGTTTCTTAAAGTTTGGGGCTGCAATGCTTATGTGAAAAAGCTTCAACCTGATAAGCTCAAACCCAACTTGGAGAAATGTGTCTTCATAGGATACCCAAAGGAAACTGTTGGGTACACCTTCTATCACAGATCCAAAAGCAAGATAATTGTTGCTAAGAATGGATCCTTTCTAGAGAAGGAGTTTCTCTCAAAAGAAGTGAGTGGGAGGAAAGTAGAACTTGATGAGGTAACTGTACCTGCTCCCTTATTGGAAAGTAGTTCATCACGGAAACCGATTTCTTTGACACCTACACCAATCAGTGAAGAGGCTAATGATATTGATCATGAGACTTCAGATCAAGTTACTACCGAACCTTGTAGGTCAACCAGAGTAAGATCCGCACCAGAGTGGTACGGTAATCCTATTCTGGAGGTCATGTTACTTGACCAAGGCGAACCTACGAACTATGAAGAAGCAATGGTGAGCCCAGATTCCGCAAAATGGCTTGAGGCCATGAAATCTGAGATGGGATCCATGTATGATAACAAAGTGTGGACTTTGGTTGACTTTCCCGATGATCGGCAAGCCATAGAGAATAAATGGATCTTCAAGAAGAAGACTGACGCTGACGGTAATGTTACTGTCTACAAAGCTTGACTTCTTGCAAAAGGTTTTCGACGAGTTCAAGGAGTTGACTACGATGAGACTTTCTCACCTGTAGCGATGCTTAAGTCTGTCCAAATCATGTTAGTAATTGCCGCATTTTATGATTATGAAATTTGGCAAATGGATGTCAAAACTGCATTCCTGAATGGATTTCTGGAAGAAGAGTTGTATATGATGCAACCGGAAGGTTTTGTCGATCCAAAGGGAGCTAACAAAGTGTGCAATCTCCAGCGATCCATTTATGGACTGGTGCAAGCCTCTTGGAGTTGGAATAAACTTTTTGATAGTGTGATCAAAGCATATGGTTTTATACAGACTTTTGGAGAAGCCTGTATTTACAAGAAAGTGAGTGGGAGCTCTATAGCATTTCTAATATTATATGTGGATGACATATTGCTAATTGGAAATGATATAGAATTTCTGGATATCATAAAAGGATACTTGAATAAGAGTTTTTCAATGAAAGACCTCGGTGAAGCTACTTACATATTGGGCATCAAGATCTATCGAGATAGATCAAGACGCTTAATTTGACTTTCACAAAGCACATACCTTGACAAAGTTTTGAAAAAATTCAAAACGGATCAAGCAAAGAAAGGGTTCTTGCCTATGTTACATGGTGTGAAGTTGAGTCAGACTCAATGCCCGACCACTGCAGAAGATAGAGAGAAAATGAAAAGTGTTCGCTATGCTTCAGCCATAGGCTCTATCATGTATGCAATGTTGTGTACCAGAACTGATGTGTGCCTTGCTATTAGCTTAGCAGGGAGGTACCAAAGTAATCCAGGAATGGATCACTGGACAGCGGTCAAGAACATCCTGAAATACCTGAAAAGGACTAAGGATATGTTTCTCTTTTATGGAGGTGACAAAGAGCTCATCGTAAATGGTTACGTCGATGCAAGCTTTGACACTGATCCGGATGATTATAAATCGCAAACCAGATACGTGTTTACATTGAACGGTGGAACTGTCAGTTGGTGCAGTTCTAAACAAAGCGTCGTGGCAGGATCTACATGTGAAGCAGAGTACATAGCTACTTCGGAAGCAGCAAATGAAGGAGTCTGGATGAAGGAGTTCATATCCGATCTAGATGTCATACCTAGTGCATCGGGTCCAATGAAAATCTTTTGTGACAATACTGGTGCGATTGCCTTGGCAAAGGAATCCAGATTTCACAAGAGGACCAAGCACATCAAGAGACGCTTCAATTCCATCCGGGATCAAGTCCATGTGGGAGACATAGAGATTTGCAAGATACATACGGATCTGAATGTTGCGGAACCCGCTGACTAAGCCTCTTCCACGAGCAAAACATGATCAGCACCAAGACTCCATGGGTGTTAGAATCATTACTGTGTAATCTAGATTATTGACTCTAGTGCAAGTGGGAGACTGAAGGAAATATGCCCTAGAGGCAATAATAAAGTTATTATTTTTCCTCATATCATGATAAATGTTTATTATTCATGCTAGAATTGTATTAATCGGAAACATAATACATGTGTGAATACATAGACAAACATAGTGTCACTAGTATGCCTCTACTTGACTAGCTCATTGATCAAAGATGGTTGAGTTTCCTAGCCATAGACATGAGTTGTCATTTGATTAACGGGGTCACATCATTAGGAGAATGATGTGATTGACTTGACCCATTCCGTTAGCTTAGCACTTGATCGTTTAGTTTACTGCTATTGCTTTCTTCATTACTTATACATGTTCCTCTGACTATGAGATTATGCAATTCCCGATTACAGGAGGAACACTTTGTGTGCTACCAAATGTCACAACGTAACTGGGTGATTATAAAGGTGCTCTACGGGTGTCTCCGATGGTACTTGTAGAGTTGGCATAGATCGAGATTAGGATTGTCACTCCGATTGCCTGGAGAGGTATCTTCGGGCCCTCTCGGTAATGCACATCACTATAAGCCTTGCAAGCAATGTGACTAATGAGTTAGTTATGGATGATGCATTACGGAACGAGTAAAGAGACTTGTCGGTAATGAGATTGAGCTAGATATTGAGATACCGACGATCGAATCTCGGGCAAGTAACATACCGATGACAAAGGGAATAACGTATGTTTTTATGCGGTTTGACCGATAAAGATCTTCGTAGAATATGTAGGAACCAATATGAGCATCCAGGTTCCGTTATTGGTTATTGACTAGAGACGTGTCTCGGTCATGTCTACATAGTTCTCTTACCCGTAGGGTTTGCACACTTAAAGTTTTGTGACGATCGGTATTATGAGTTTATATGTTTTGATGTACCGAAGGTAGTTTGGAGTCCTGAATATGATCATGGACATGACGAGGAGTCTCGAAATGGTCGAGACGTAAAGATCGATATATTGGACGACTATGTTTGGACACCGGAAGTGTTTCGGGAGGTTTTGGACATTTACCGGAGTACCGGGGGTTATCGGAACCCCCCGAGGAGTATATTCTTTGACGAAACTCTCCCTCGAGCTCTACTGGATCATGAGTTCGTGGGACGTCGCCGAGCTGAACGTGTGCTAAACGCTTAGGTGCCGTACATTCGGTACTGAGGATCGGTCGATCGTGAAGACACACAACTACATCAACCGCGTTGTCATAACGTTTCCGCTTAACGGTCTACGAGGGTACGTGGACGACACTCTCCCCTCTCGTTGCTATGCATCACCATGATCTTGCGTGTGCGTAGGAAATTTTTGAAATTACTACGTTCCCCAACAATAAGATCACCATCGCGCACTCCCTTTACCTTCGGGATTAGTGTTGAACCTAAATAAATGTTATTTGGTGTTTCGTTGAGCATGAATAAGATTGGATCATGTTTATTGCAATACGATTATTCATTTAAGTCAAAGAATAATTTTTGTTCTATTTACTTGAATAAAACCTTCTATGGTCATACACTCAATATAAATGGTTTATTGAATCTCGATCATAGTAATACACATATTCATAATATTGAAGCCAAAAGATACAAAGTTAATAATGATAGTGCAACTTATTTGTGGCACTGTCGTTTAGGTCATATTGGTGTAAAGCGCATGAAGAAACTCCATGCTGATGGACTTTTGGAATCACTTGGTGCTTGCGAACCATGCCTCATTGGCAAGATGACTAAGACTTTGTTCTCCGGAACAATGGAGCAAGCAACAGACTTGTTGGAAATAATACATACTGATGTATGCGGTTCGATGAGTGTTGAGGCTCGCGGTGGGTATCGTTATTTTCTGACTTCACAGATGATTTGAGCAGATATGGGTATATCTACTTGATGAAACATAAGTCTGAAACATTTGAAAATTCAAAGAATTTCAGAGTGAAGTGGAAAATCATCGCAACAAGAAAATAAAGTTTCTATGATCTGATCGCAGAGGCGAATATTTGAGTTACGAGTTTGGCCTTCAATTAAAACAATGTGGAATAGTTTCACAAACTCATGCCGCTTGGAACACCACAGCATAATGGTGTGTCCGAACGTCGTAACCGCACTTTATTAGATATGGTGTGATCCATGATATCTCTTACCGATTTACCACTATCGTTTTGGGGTTATGCATTAGAGACAGCTACATTCATGTTAAATAGGGCACCATCTAAATCCGTTGAGACGACACCGTATGAACTATGGTTTGGCAAGAAACCAAAGCTGTCGTTTCTTAAAGTTTGGGGTTGCGATGCTTATGTGAAAAAGTTTGAAACTGATAAGCTTGAACCCAAATTGGAAAAGTGTGTCTTCATAGGATACCCAAAATAAATTGTTGGGTACACCTTCTATCACAGATTCGAAGGCAAGATATTCGTTGCTAAGAATGGATCCTTTCTAGAGAAGGAGTTTCTCTCGAAAGAAGTGAGAGGGAGGAAAGTAGAACTTGATGAGGTAATTGTACCTTCTCCCGAATTGGAAAGTAGTTCATCACAGAAATCAGTTCCAGTGATACCTACACCAATTAGTGAGGAAGTCAATGATGATGATCATGAAACTTCAGATCAAGTTACTGCCGAACCTCGTAGGTCAACAAGAGTACATTTCATATGATAGTAGTACGGAAATCCTGTTCTGGAAGTCATGTTACTAGACCATGATAAACCTACAAACTATGAGGAAGCGATGATGAGCCCAGATTCCGCAAAATGGCTTGAGGCCATGAAATCTGAGATAGGACCCATGTATGAGAACAAAGTATGGGCTTTGGTTGACTTGCTCGATGATCGGCAAGCCATAGAGAATAAAATGGATCTTCAAGAGGAAGACAGACGCTGATAGTAGTGTTACTATCTACAAAGCTCGAATTGTTGCAAAAATGTTTTCGACAAGTTCAAGGTGTTGACTACAATGAGATTTTCTCACTTGTATTGATGCTTAAAAGTCTGTCTGAATCATGTTAGCAAGTGCCGCATTTTATGAAACTTGGCAAATGGATGTCAAACCTGCATTCCTTAATGGATTTCTTAAAGAAGTGTTGTATATGATGCAACCAGAAGGTTTTGTTGATCCTAAAGGTGCTAACAAAGTGTGCAAAGCTCCAACGATCCATCTATGTACTGGTGCAAGCATCTCGGAGTTGGAATATACGCTTTGATGAGTTGATCAAAGCATATAGTTTTATACAGACTTGCGGTGAAGCCTGTATTTACAAGAAAGTGAGTGGGAGCACTACAACCTTTTTGATAAGTATATGTGAATGACATATTGTTGATCGGAAATGATGTAGAATTTTCTGGAAAGCATAAAGGAGTGTTTGAAAGGAGTTTTCAAAGAAATACCTCAGTGAAGCTGCTTACACATTGAGCATCAAGATCTATAGAGATATATCAAGACGCTTGATAAGATTTTTCAATGAGTACATACCTTGACAAGATTTCGAAGTAGTTCAAAATGGAACAGTCAAAGAAGGAGTTCTTGCCTGTGTTGCAAGGTGTGAAGTTGAGTAAAGACTCAAAACCCGACCACGGCAGAAAATAGAAAAAGAGAATGAAAAGTCATTCCCTATGCCTCAATCATAGGTTTTATAAGGTATGCTATGCTGTGTACCAGACCTATTGTGTACCTCCCCCTGAGTTTGGCAAGGGAGTACAATAGTGATCTAGGAGTAGATCATTGGACAACGGTCAAAATTATCCTTAGAGGACTAAGGAAATATTTCTCGGGTATGGAGGTGATAAAGAGTTCGTCGTAAAGAGTTACGTTGATGCAAGCTTTTACACTGATATGGATGACTCTAAGTCACAATTCGGATACATATTGAAAGTGGGAGCAATTAGCTAGAGTAGCTCCGTGCAGAGCATTGTAGACATAGAAATTTGCAAAATACACACAGATCTGAATGTGGCAGACCCGTTGACTAAACTTCTCTCACAAGCAAAACATGATCACACCTTACTACTCTTTGGGGTTAATCACATGGCGATGTGAACTAGATTACTTACTCTAGTAATCCCTTTGGGTGTTGGTCACATAGCGATGTGAACTATGGGTGTCAATCACATGGCGATGTGAACTATTGATGTTAAATCACATGGCGATGTGAACTAGATTATGGACTCTAGTGCAAGTGGGAGACTGAAGGAAATATTCCCTAGAGGCAATAATAAAGTTGTTATTTATATTTCCTTATATCATGATAAATGTTAATTATTCATGCTATAATTGTATTAACCGGAAACTTAGTACATGTGTGAATACATAGACAAACAGAGTGTCACTAGTATGCCTCTAATTGACTAGCTCGTTGAATCAAAGATGGTTAAGTTTCCTAGCCGTAGACATGAGTTGTCATTTGATTAACGGGATCACATCATTGGAGAATGATGTGATTGACTTGACCCATTCCGTTAGCCTAGCACTTGATCGTTTAGTTTATTTGCTATTGCTTTCTTCATGACTTATACATGTTCCTATGACTATGACATTATGCAACTCCCGAATACCGGAGGAACACTTAGTGTGCTACCAAACGTCACAACGTAACTGGGTGATTATAAAGGTGCTCTACAGGTGTCTCCGATGGTGTTTGTTGAGTTGGCATAGACCGAGATTAGGATTTGTCACTCTGATTGGCGAAGAGGTATCTCTGGGCCCTCTCGGTAATGCACGTCATTATAAGCCTTGCAAGCAATGTGATTAATGAGTTAGTAATGGAATGATGCATTACCGAACGAGTAAAGAGACTTGCCAGTAACGAGATTGAACTAGGTATTGAGATACCGACGATCGAATCTCGGGCAAGTAACATACCGATGACAAAGGGAACAACGTATGTTGTTATGCGGGTTGACCGCGAAAGATCTTCAGAGAATATGTAGGAACCAATATGAGCATCCAGGTTCCGCTATTGGTTATTGACCGGAGATGAGTCTCGGTCATGTCTACATAGTTCTCGAACCCGTAGGGTCCACACGCTTAACGTTCTGTGACGATTGGTATTTTGAGTTTATGTGTTTAGATGTACCGAAGGTTGTCCGGAGTCCCGGATGTGATCACGGACATGACGAGGAGTCTCGAAATGGTCGAGACATAAAGATTGATATATTGGATGGCTATGTTTGGACATCGGAATGGTTCCGGGTGAGTTCGGGCATTTACCGGAGTACCGGGAGATTACCGGAACCCCCGGGGAGTGTATGGGCCTTATTGGGCCTTAGTGGGAGAGAGGAGGAGGCGGCCTAGACCCCCTCCCCAAGCCCAATCCGAATTGGGAGGGGGGCTGACCCCCTTTCTTTCCTCCCTCTCTCCTCCTTCCTTCCTCTCCTACTCCTACTTGGAAGGGGGGAATCCTACTCCCGGCGGGAGTAGGACTCCCCTAGGGCGCGCCATAGAGAAGGGTCGGCCCTCCCCCTCCTCCACTCCTTTATATACGGGGGAGAGGGGCACCCCATAGACACACAAGTTGATCATTGTCTTAGCGGTGTGCGGTGGCCCCCTCCACCATAATCCACCTCGGTCATATTGTCGTAGTGCTTAGGCGAAGCCCTGCGCCGGTAGCTTCATCATCACGCCGTCGTGCCGACGACGCTCTCCCTCGACACTAAGCTGGACCGAGAGTTCGTGGGACGTCACCGAGCTGAACATGTGCAGATCGTGGAGGTGCCATACTTTCGGCACTAGGATCGGTCAGATCGTGAAGAGGTACGACTACATCAACCACGCTGTCATAACGCTTCCGCTTACGGTCTACGAGGGTACATGGACTACACTCTCCCCTCTCGTTGCTATGCATCACCATGATAGATCTTGCGTGTGTGTAGGATTTTTCTTTGAAATTACTGCGTTCCCCAACAGTTTTCCTCTCCCCCACTTCTAAAACGATTTTCGAAAAGATTCGCCCTTTTCTTCGCCCGTTTATTCGCCCTTTCATTTGCCTCTATGTCTTACTTGGTTTGTTTGCTTGTTTGCTTGGCATAATTGTGTGTTTATTGAAAATCAGAAGCAAAGAGTTTATGGATCCTCATCCACTTGCTAAACTTTTTAAAAGATCCAACTATGATGAGCCAATTGCTAGTGAGTTGAGTGCACTAGATTATCTCTATGAGGTTTTGCTTGAAATTCGTGAATCTAAAGAGTGTGATGAAGTGTTGAAAGAAGAAAATTTTAAAGTGATTCATGATAGTACCTTGAATGAAAAGCATGATTGCAATGATGTTATTATAAATTCCATTAATTTTAATTGTGTTAATGGTATGCAAAACCCTAAGCTTGGGGATGCTAATTTTGTTACGTCTACTACTTGTTGCAATGATCATGATTGGGGTGATTCTTCTTATGATCTTAAAAATTTTGTTTAAGCCCCATGATGAATATACGATTGATAATAATGGTTGCAATAATATTGAAAGTGGGTTTGGAAGAGTGTCAAGTTTAGATCCAACGTATTTGGAGAATGTTCAATCTTATGATTTTTTTTGTAAAAGTGGGTTTGGAGAGGTCATGACTTTAGTTAATGTTAATCCCACTATTTTGGAAGAGTGTCAACTTCGCATGCATGTGGATCATGTTGAGAATATGTTATGTGATAGCTATATTGTTGAATTTGCTTATGATCCTACATGTAACTATTATGGGAGAGGAAAATATGGTTGTATAAATTTTCATGTTACTAAATTACCTCTCTTCATGTTGAGATTACTATCGTCTCTTTCTTCTTCCTTGCATATGCTAGTTTTTGCTTGACTTGATAATTTGTTTGCTTTTAATATACCTATGCATAGTAAGTATGTTAGACTTAAGTGTGTTTGTCACATGTTTTATGATGCTCTTTTTGTACATCAATTCTTGTCTTTCATGTGAGCATCATTGGAATCTCAATGCCTAGCTGAAAAGGTTCTAAAGAAAAGCGCTTGTTGGGAGACAACCCAATATTTTTCCTTGCTGTTTTGCAATAAATAATTCATCTAGCCTCTGGTTAGATGTGTTCTTGTGTTTTAATTAGTGTTTGTGCCAAGTAAGACCTTTGGGATGGCTTACGGTGATAGTTGTTTTGATCTTGCTGAAAAATAGAAACTTTTGCGCCCAGGAATTTTTTTATTACAGAAGCATGCTTTTGATCTGATTCTTTTTGCACAAGATTGGTACACAAATTGCCTAGGTCTTCCTAAGTTTTCAGAATTTTTGGAGTTACAGAAGTATACGAAGTTCTCTGATTACTACAGACTGTTCTGTTTTTGACAGATTTTGTTTTCTATGTGTTGTTTACTTATTTTGATGAATCTATGGGTAGTATCGGGGGGTATGAACCATGGAAAAGTTGGAATATAGTAGATATTACAACAATATAAATAAAGAATGAGTTCACAACAGTACCATAAAGTGGTGATTTGCTTTCTTATACTAACGGATCTCATGAGATTTTCTGCTGAGTTTTGTGTTGTGAAGTTTTCAAGTTTTGGGTAAGGATTTGATGGACTATGGAATAAGGAGTGGCAAGAGCCTAAGCTTGGGGATGCCCAAGGCACCCCAAGGTAATATTCAAGGACAACCAAGAGCCTAAGCTTGGGGATGCCCCAGAAGGCATCCCCTCTTTCGTCTTCGTCTATCGGTAACTTTACCTGAGGCTATATTTTTATTCACCACATGATATGTGTTTTGCTCGGAGCGTCTTGTATGATACGAGTCTTTGCTTTTTAGTTTGCCACAATAATCCTTGATGTACACACCTTTTGAGAGGGACACACATGAATCGTGATTTATTAGAATACTCTATGTGCTTCACTTATATCTTTTGAACTAGGCAATTTTGCTCTAGTGCTTCACTTATATCTTTTTAGTATAGAAATTATTGAACTCTCTTGCTTCACTTATATTATTTTGAGAGTCCCTAAACAGCATGGTAGTTTGCTTGGGTTATGAATTTAGTCCTAATATGGTGGGCATCCAAGGGAGATATAATAAAAACTTTCATATATAGAGCATTGAATACTATGAGAAGTTTGATTCCTTATGATTGTTTTGAGATATGAAGATTGTGATATTAGAGTCATGCTAGTAGTAAATTGTGGAGTCAAATAAATAATTGCGTTAAGGTTTGTGATTCCCGTAGCATGCACGTATGGTCTCCTATCTATGTAACCAAATTGAAGCGCATTGTGTTTTGATTGTTCATCTTTACGTGAAGGTCGGGGGCACGCGATGGTTAAATCCTACCAACCTCCCCCCTAGGATCATGCGTAGTAGTACTTTGCTTCGAGGGCTAATAGATTTTTTGCAATAAGTATGTTAGTTCTTTATGACTAATGTTGAGTCCATGGATTATACGCACTCTCATCCTTCCACCATTGCTAGCCTCTCTAGTACCGCGTAACTTTTGCCGGTGCACTAAACCCACCATTTACATTTCCTCAAAACAGCCACCATACCTACCTATTATGGCATTTTCATAGCCATTCCGTGATATATTGCCATGTAACTCCACCGTTCCGTTTATTATGACACATACCATCATTGTCATATTGCTTTGCATGATCATGTAGTTGGCATAGTATTTGTGATTAGGCCACCGTTCTATTTTTATACATGTCACTCTTGATCATTGCACATCCCCGTACACCGCTGATGACCCACAAATATAGGGGATCAATTGTAGCTTTTTTTGATAAGTAAGAGTGTCGAATCCAACGAGGAGCAGAAGGAAATGACAAGTAGTTTTCAGTAAGGTAATGTCTGCAAGTGCAGAAATTGTAAGTAGCAGAGTAGTTTGATAGCAAGATAATTTGTAACGAGCAAGTAACGATAGTACTAGCAAAAGTGCATCAAGGTAGCCCAATCCTTTTGAGGCAAAGGACAGGCCAAAACGGTCTCTTATGATAAGCAAAGTTTTCTTGAGGGTACACGGGAATTTCATCTAGTCACTTTCATCATGTTGGTTCGATTTGTGTTCGCTACTTTGATAATTTGATATGTGGGTGGACCGGTGCTTAGGTGTTGTTCTTACTTGAACAAACCTCCTACTTATGATTAACACTCCCGCAAGGATCCGCAACTACGAGAAAAGTATTAAGAATAAATTCTAACCATAGCATTAAACTTTTGGATCCAATCGGTCCCTTGCGGAATAGCGCATAAACTGGGGTTTAAGCTTCTGACACTCTCGCAACCCATCATCTAATTGCTACTCCACAATGCATTCCCTTTGGCCCAAATATGGTGAAGTGTCATGTAGTCGACGTTCACATGACACCACTAAGGGAATCACAACATACATACTATCAAAATATCGAACACATATCAAGTTTACATGATTACTTGCAACATGATTTCTCCTGTGACCTCAAGAACAAAAGTAACTACTCACAAATGATAAACATGCTCATGATAAGAGGAGTATTAAATAGCATAATGGATCTGAACATGTAATCTTCCACCAAATAAACCATATAGTAATCAACTACAAGATGTAATCAACACTACTAGTCACCCACAAGCACCAATCTATAGTTCCAGTAACAAGATTGAACACAAGAGATGAACTAGGGTTTGACATGAGATGGTGCTGTTGAAGATGTTGATGGAGATTGCCCTCCCCAATATGGGAGAGTTGTTGGTGGTGATGATGATGATTTCCCCCTCCGGGAGGGAAGTTCCCCCGGCGGAATCGCTCCGCCGGAGGGCAAAAGTGCTCCTGCCCAAGTTCCGCCTCGAGACGGCGGTGCTCCGCCCCGAAAGTCCTCTACTTATTTTTTCTAGGTCAAAATGACTTATGTACCAGAAGATGGGCACCAGAGGTGGGCATGGGTGAGCACAACCCACCAGCGCGCGCCTGGGCTCCCTGGAGCGCCCAGGTGGGTTGTGCCCACCTGGTGGGTCCCCTCTGGTAGTTATTTGCTCCGATAATTCTTAAATATTCCATAAAAAATCTCCGTGAAGTTTCAGCTTGTTTGGAGTTGTGCAGAATAGGTGGCCTGACGTAGCTTTTCCAGGTCCAGATTTCCAGCTGCCGGAATTCTCCCCCTTGGTGTGTACCTTGCAAATTATGAGAGAAAAGGCATTAGAATTACTCCAAAAAGCATTATTATGGATAAAAAAATTATAAATAACAGTAAGAAAACATGATGCAAAATGGACGTATCAAATCCCCCAAGCTTAGACCTCGCTTGTCCTCAAGCGAAAACCGAAATCAAAAAACATGTCCACATGCTTTGAGAGAGAGGTGTCAATAAAAACAAAATACGGACATAAAAGCATCATGTTGATTATTATAACAGCAACAAATTTAGACATAATACTTTTATCATAGAACTTTGATCATATACTTCTCATGAATAAGTAACAGTTCATCACACAATCGAAGTACAAAGCAAAAACTCTATTAGAAGCCAACAAACTATGTTCTCAGTCAACTTTGCAACTACAATTCATCACATTTTCAGGAAGGGTCACGTGTCGGAGCCTTTAGGCAAGTGCACATACTCAGCCATCATATAGTCTTCTATGATTGCTAACACTCACCGTGTACACATGAGCAAAATGTTTCAACCGGACACATAGAAAGATAGGGGCTTATAGTTTCGCCTCCCAACATATTCACCTCAAGGGTGATGTCAACAATAATAACTCATGTTATCTATATTCAACTGGACATATGTGCCTAGATCTTTCCTCACCACATGATGCTTGCCAAAGGAGAAAAACAAAAGGGAATAGAAGAAAAACTTTGACTCTTTGCATAAAAGTAAATACATAAAAGTAAAAGATAGGCCTTCGCAAAGGGAAGCAGAGGTTGCCATGCACTTATTTGTTTGTATGCTCAATCCCTTAGTGCAAAAGAATGTCACATTGTATTGCCCCTTAAGATGACAACCTTTATTATGCAGTCTGTCCCTTTTATTCATTGTCATCCAAGTTCCTACAATGCTCAATTTTCTCTTACACTAAATGATCTCATACTTTTAGAAGCAATTTTTATTGCCTTTTTGCACCGATCACAACTTACTTGAGGGATCTTGCTCAATCCCTAGGTAGGTATTATGGACACTTGAAAATAAGATTTGGGTTTAAGGGTTTTGGATGCACAAGTAGTATCTCTACTTAGTGCGGAATTTTTGGCTAGCAAACATAGGGGGAAAGCATCACATTGATGACCCACAAGTGTAGGGGATCTATCGTAGTCCTTTCGATAAGTAAGAGTGTCGAACCCAATGAGGAGAAGAAGGAAATGATAAGCGGTTTTCAGTAAGGTATTCTCTGCAAGCACTGAAATTATCAGTAACAGATAGTTTTGTGATAAGGTAATTTGTAATGGGTAACAAGTAATGAAAGTAACTAAGGTGCAGCAAGATGGCCCAATCCTTTTTGTAGCAAAGGACAAGCCTGGACAAACTCTTATATGAAGGAAAACGCTCCTGAGGACACATGGGAATTATTGTCAAGCTAGTTTTCATCACGCTCATATGATTCACGTTCACTACTTTGATAATTTGGTATGTGGGTGGACCGGTGCTTGGGTACTGCCCTTTCTTGGACAAGAATCCCACTTATGATTAACCCCTATTGCAAGCATCCGCAACTACAAGAGAAGTATTAAGGTAAACCTAACCATAGCATGAAACATATGGATCCAAATCAGCCCCTTACGAAGCAACTCATAAACTAGGGTTTAAGCTTCTGTCACTCTAGCAACCCATCATCTACTTATTAATTACCAATGCCTTCCTCTAGGCCCAAACAATGGTGAAGTGTCATGTAGTCAATGTTCACATAACACCACTAGAGGAAAGACAACATACATCTCATCAAAATATCGAACGAATACCAAATTCACATGACTACTTATAGTAAGACTTCTCCCATGTCCTCAGGAACAAACGTAACTACTCACAAATCATAGTCATGTTCATAATAATAGGAGTATTAATATGCATAAAGGATCTGAACATATAATCTTCCACCAAATAAACCAACTAGCATAAACTACAAGGAGTAATCAACACTACTAGCAACCCAAGGTACCAATCTGAGGCTTTGGGACGGAGATTGGATACAAGAGATGAACTAGGGTTTTAGAGGAGATGGTGCTGGTGAAGATGTTGATGGAGATTGACCCCCTCCCGATGAGAGGATCGTTGGTGATGACGATGGCAATGATTTCCCCCTCCCGAAAGGAAGTTTCTCCGGCAGAACAGCTCTGCCGGAGCCCTAGATTGGTTTCGCCTCGTGGCGGTGGAGTTTCTTCCCGAAAGCTTGCTTATGATTTTTTCTCGGACAAAAGACTTCATATAGCAGAAGATGGGCACCGGAGGCCTGCCAGGCGGCCCACAAGGCAGGGGGAGCCCCCACCCTCATGGCCAGGGTGTGGGCCCCCTTTGGTACTTTCTTTCACCAATATTTTTTATTAATTCAAAAAATAACTTTCGTGAAGTTTCAGGACTTTTGGAGCTGTGCAGGATAGGTCTCTAATATTTGCTCCTTTTCTAGCCCAGAATTCCAGCTGCCGGCATTCTCCCTCTTCATGTAAACCTTGTAAAATAAGAGAGAATAGGCATAAGTATGGTGACATAACGTGTAATAACAGCCCATAATGCAATAAATATCGATATAAAAGCATTATGCAAAATGGACGTATCAAATCCCCCAAGCTTAGACCTTGCTTGTCCTCAAGCGAAAGCCGATAACGATAAATATGTCCACATGTTTAGAGATAGAGGTGTCGATAAAATAGAATACGGACATGAGGGCATCATGATCATTCTTATAACAGCAACATATTTGGATATTGTCATATGATCTCTTATGCTCAAGTAATAATCTATTCACAATGTCAAGTATGAATCAGAAACTTCATTGAGAACTAACAAACTATGATCTCGGTCATTGAAGCAATTGCAATTTATCATAACATCGGAAAGAGTCAATATAAGAGATTTTCAGCAAGTCCACATACTCAACTATCATATAGTCTTTCACAATTTCTAACACTCACGCAATACTTATGGGTATGAAGTTTTAATTGGACACAGAGAAAGATAGGGGCTTATAGTGTTGCCTCCCAACCTTTTACCTCAAGGGTAATGTCAACAATAATAGTTCATGCTAACTTACATTCAATTGGGGTAGGCGCACTTCACCCTCGCGGGCTGTGGTGTGGGCCCCTCCGTACTTTCTTTCGCCAAAGATTTTTTATTAATTCCAAAATAACTTTCGTGAAGTTTCAGGACTTTTGAGCCGTGCGTAATAGGTCTCTAATATTTGCTCCTTTTCCAAATTTCGTAATTCCAGCTGCCGGCATTCTCCCTCTTCATGTAAACCTTGTAAAATAAGAGAGAATAGGCATAAGTATGGTGACATAACGTGTAATAACAGCCCATAATGCAATAAATTTTCATGTAAAAGCATGATGCAAAATGGACGTACCACACGTGTTAAAGGATCTATGACAATATGACTTCGATGTGAATATAAACAAACATAAATCATTAAGTTGTCTTCCTTGTCCAACGTCAACAATTTTGGCACATAATATTTTGATGAGGGCTCACAATCACAAAATATTTCTAGGATAGTATGTTTGTATGTGAATCTTCTCTTCCCTTTTTAATTCTTTCATGAGTAGCATCCTTGACTAATGCTATGTTTGTCAATATCTAATAAAATTTTCTACTTATACTTTTCGTTATATGGTGCCATCACCTACCATAGGATTAGTATATGATCTTATTGATTTATTTCCTTCATTTTATTTATTTCCTTTCCCTTTTCCTTTCTTTCTTATTTCTTTTCTTTATTTGCAACATGAAAGTACAGAAAGCAAAAACTCAAACTAAACTTTATTATATAACTTGCACACAATTATAAGGATAGATCACTAAACAAACTCTCGAAGAAGAAATGATCGAACTAAACTTTTATTCATCTAAAGCAAAAAGATCGAACTAAAATAAGTAAAAGCAAAAGATAGTGGGATGATACGATACCGGGGCATCTCCCCCAAGCTTGGCGGAAGCAAAGGGGAGTGCCCATACCGGATACTTAGTTCTCTTTTGGTAGTGAAGAAGAAGGTAGTGGTGGTGGTGAGAAAGTAGAGGGTTTGCCGTTCGCTTCCTCCAGCTTCTGACGGAGAATAAAATTTTCTATCATCAACTCGCAATTATCTACTCTCGAGTTTTATTATCCTCTTGCATAACGCCTCCATGCTTTCGTTTTTGAACCGGGGAGGGACTGATTCATCTTCGTCTTCTTTGGAGGTCCAGCTATAGTGCTTCTCATCCCCATAGGACTTGGGGTTTGCAATGAGGTCAGCAACATAGCTCTCACCCTCAGAGTCTTGAGATGACATAATTTCAGATCTAACAGGAAAACATCAAGAAAAGAGAACAGAGGATTTCTCCGTGATACGGTGGTTAACAGGTTCGGGAAGTATATATAGATTTTTTATCTTGGAGGACAAGCATACGTGAGAATAACGGAGTACGGAAGGTGTCCCAGGTGGGCACAACCCACCTGGGCGCTCCAGGCAAGCCTGGCACGCCCTGGTGTCTTGTGCCCACCAGGGGACGCTTCCTGGAAGTTTCTTTATTCCCAAAATTCTTAAATATTCCAAAACTGCTAAAAAATATTTTTGCGGATTTTTTGGAGTCCATTTACTTACCGTATCATGTACCTCCTTATTTTCACGATTCTGGAGTGTTCCGGAAGGACTCTTTTATGTGTTCTTCCGGTGTCAAAGTTTGGATAATATTACTTTCAACATTAATGGGCGTACCTGAGACATAATGCTTTATTCGTTGTCCATTGACAACCTTCGGGTTAGTGCCTTCGGAATTATTTATTTTGATGGCTCTAGACCGGTAAACCTCCTCGATGACATATGGGCCTTTCCATTTTGAGAGGAGTTTTCCTGCAAAGAATCTGAAACGAGAGTGTACAAAAGAACATATTCTACGACTTCAAACTCACGCTTTTGAATTCTTTTGTCATGCCATCTTTTAACCTTTTCTTTGAATAATTTTGCATTTTCATAAGCTTGGGTTCTCCATTCATCCAATGAGCTTATATCAAATAACCTCTTTTCACCAGCAAGTTTGAAATCATAATTTAGTTCTTTAACTGCCCAATATGCTTTATGTTCTAACTCAAGAGGCAAATGACAAGCTTTTCCATAAACCATTTTATAAGGAGACATACCCATAGGATTTTTATATGCTGTTCTATAAGCCCAAAGTGCATCATCTAATCTCTTAGACCAATTCTTCCTGGACCTATTGACAGTCTTTTGCAAAATTAACTTTATTTCGCTATTGCTAAGTTCAACTTGACCACTAGACTGAGGATGATAGGGTGATGCAATTCTATGGTTAACATCATACTTGGCAAGCATTTTACGAAAAGCACCATGAATAAAGTGTGAACCACCATCAGTCATTAAATATCTAGGGACTCCAAACCTTGGGAAAATAACTTCCTCAAGCATTTTAATAGAGGTGTTGTGATCAACACTACTAGTTGGAATAGCTTCTACCCACTTAGTAACATAATCATCATCAACCAAAATATGTGTATACCCATTAGAGGAAGGAAAAGGTCCCATGTAATCAAATCCCCAAACATCAAATGGTTCAACAACAAGTGAATAATTCATAGGCATTTCTTGATGCTTACTGATATTACCTATTCTTTGAAATTAATCACAAGATGAGACAAACTTACGGGCATCCTTGAAGAGAGTAGGCCAATAAAATCCAGACTGCAATACCTTATGAACAGTTCTATCTCCAACATGATGCCCTCCATAAGCTTCGGAGTGACATTTCCGTTATTTGTCCATGTTCATGCTCAGGTACACAACATCTAATAATACCATCTACTCCTTCTTTATAAAGATGTGGGTCATCCCAAAAGTAATGTCTTAAATCATAGAAGAATTTTTTCTTTTGTTGGTATGTAAAGCTAGGTGGTAAATATTTAGCAACAATGTAATTAGCGTAATCAACATACCAAGGAGTACTATGAGAAACATTTATTGCAGCTAACTGCTCATCAGGAAAACTATTATCAATAGGTAGTGGGTCATCAAGCACATTTTCATGCCTAGGTAAATAACCAGCTACTGGGTTCTCAGCTCCTTTTCTATCAATGATATGTAAATCAAATTCTTGTAACAAGAGAACCCATCGAATAAGTCTAGGATTAGCATCTTTATTTTCCATAAGATATTTAATAGCAGCATGGTCTGTGTGAACAATTACTTTGGAATCAATAATATAAGGTCTAAATTTATCACAAGCAAACACCACTGCTAAGAATTCTTTTTCAGTAGTAGCATAATTTCTTTGAGAATTGTCTAGAGTTTTACTATCATAGTGAATAACATTCAATTCTTTATCAACTCTTTGTCCTAGAACAACACCAATAGCAAAATCACTAGCATCACACATAATTTCAAAAGGCAAGTTCCAATCAGGTGGTTGAACAATAGGTGCAGAAATTAAGGCTTTGTTGAGTGTTTCAAAGGCTTCTAAACAATCATCATCAAAAACAAGAGGAATATCCTTCTGCAAAAGATTAGTGAGAGGCCTAGAAATTTTAGAGAAGTCCTTAATAAATCTCCTATAGAAACCAGCATGACCTAGGAAACTACGAATACCTTTTATATCTTTAGGACATGCCATTTTCTCAATTGCATCAACCTTAGCTTTTTCCACTTCAATACATCTTTCAGAAACTTTATGACCATAAAGTGGCACTTCTCGCAATTCAAGGCAAGATTTGTTTGTTCACATCTCTGCAAAACTCGCTCAAGATTGCTTAAACAATCATCAAAAGACTTCCCATAAACAGAAAAGTCATCCATGAAAACCTCAACAATCTTTTCACAGAAGTCAGAGAATATAGCAGTCATGCATTTTTGAAAGGTAGCAGGTGCATTACATAAACCAAAAGGCATACGTCTATAAGCATAGGTTCCAAAGGGACAAGTAAAAGTGGTCTTTTCTTGATCAGGTTGAGAAACAGGTATTTGTGAAAAGCCAGAATATCCATCAAGGAAGCAAAAGTGTGTGTGCTTGGATAATATGTCAAGCATTTGATCAATACTAGTAAGCATGCACTTGCAATGCACGTCTCATACTTAATAATTCTGTCATAACATAAATCTACTTTTAGAACAGCTGAAATCTCACGCAAAAAGCATATAATTCGTAACTCGTACAAATGACTGTAAATATTGTGCTTTATAAATCAACGGGCCCATGTCCACTGCTTAGCAAATACCATTGATCATTAACTAATTGACATAAAATCAGTCCATCAAGAAAATTTGATTGTGGCCTATGGCCATGCATGCACCCCTAGCTAGTGCATCTCGACAACCAAGGTCATCACCAACATCTCGCCAGCATCCACAGTGCCAAATAGATATTCATGTACACGAACAAAATTGTTTCTCATATATCACATCCATGACCTCTTAAACTGTATAACTGACATAATTCACCAGTTATTTCGATCTTAGAGTCATCATTGTATCCAAACTGAAGATAATTTGAGGTGTAACATTTCCAACCAAGAAAAATATATCTTCAATCTTATTTTCTTCTAGGTCGTGCCTATGAGTGGGCCATTGCCAATAAGCAACGGGAAAAGGATATGCAAGTATGTGTACAGAGGCAATGAAAATTAGTAGTTTTTTTCACATAAGCTGATCAAATGAAATAATTCATCAAGGTTGTGAGATACAGGTTTGCCCATCTAAGAAATAAAACATTGCTAGTTAGCAAACCAAGCTGCAGCACCTGTGGCTGTTCCAAGCAAAATCAGGTACCCATGAAACCAGCCTGAGAGACAAAGCAGATGCACAAACCACTGAAGGTAGAACCACACTTACTCATAATCTAGAGGCATTTATGGTCATTTAGTGTTCATCCTTCCATGGAAATGTCCAAAGCAATGAAGGTATTTGCAACCTGATATTTGTAAAATCTCGCCATGTATCTGACCCCCTTATTTTGCGAAAGCAAAGAAATCAATCTCTAGGAGAGTATTAACACGTATTACTGGTGATGGACATAACTCTGCAAAGAAAAAGGAAAAAGTGTGAAGGAGATTAACAAACGTAGCTCTACATATGCTACATAAATTTCCATCTAATCTTCTCACCATGTTCCTGGTCTGCAGTATGTTGTCTTGCTCGTCCAGCCTGAACTGATAGAGAAAGTTCCCTGTGGCACTTTTTTTGTGAGGATATAACATGAGTCAACAACAAATTTATCATTGTTATTCATGGAAAGATAATAGATCATTCATAAATATATATTTTGTTGGATGTTGATTACTGGAAAGTAATACCAATATGGGCTTACAAATTTGGGCATGTTTATTTGCAACAACGACTTCTATTAGCAGAGGTAAATCTTAATATTATAAACATATGTTACTAATAGAAAATATTGAGAAAATATTACTTTTCTTTTTATATTACTTAAATTAGAAAGTCAATTTCTTCCATGTCCGGAAACTACTCATAGAGCCTCTCCGGCTTTAACTCAGCAATTTTGGGTTAGGGTAAAACCATGGTTCCCCTCCCCCCCCCCCCCCCCCCGGAAAAACAAGAACAATAAGAAAGAAACCCTAAGAATTCAAGTCTATTAAACAATCATGCACTTTCGATGGCATGTCAACAATCAGACATACGGAAACCTTTAGTCATCAATTTTTTCCCACTACAAAATTAACGGTGGAACACATGTGTGTGTGAGAGAGAGAAACAACAAACATAACTTTATACCAGCAATGCATATTATTATTAGAATATCAAAATGTGTTTCGCTGTATAACATTTCCATTGCATGTACATAACATGATATGCATCACACCCACCCCCCCCCCCCCCCCGCATGAGCCTCCTCTGTCGTGGCCACACTCGTATCTGGTGGTGGTGGAGTAGCCTAGGCCGTGGAGCAGGGAAAGGGGCACAACATACCAGTGCAGCCGGCGATGATGGAGACACCATGGACTGCTCGGCCTCCTCGTCCCCATGATGCTTTAACTATCTTGGATATCTTTCAAAAAGAATGCCAATGAGGGCGTCACTTGCTACAAATTCATGACTTCAAAGAAACACAATAATCCATTAGATGGTTTAGTACAAATCATTTCTTCACTTGCAGTACCATGTAAAACATTGAACATGTATGCATCACCCATCATTTCAGAAAAACTCCGAACAAAAGCATTCAATACTTCTGACTCCACAAAGCTTAAGAAATTAGGGTGCCTAAGTCTTTATGCATAACTCGGGACATCTTACTTATTAGTTAGCCAACCAACATAATCAAGTGGCCCATTTACGTGAATACAATCAGTATCAATCATAAGTATGAAACATGAAACTTTCTGAAATGACCAGTCCTTATTAGGTCGCAGACTATACATATAGAAATTTGGGACTGCAAACATGGACGGTCGACTCCGAAACTCCACTCAAATCACCCCATTATCTAAGCATGCTATTAGCAATAGTAAAACAAATTACAGAATCTGAAACCTCACACATTATTTAGAGAGTACCTAATTTTATGTTCTTGTTACACTGGAAGCAATGTACACTCTGAATGAAAAAGAATCAAACACTTGATTGATATGGTCAACATATATGAAATAAGACAGTATGTGACAAAGTATATAAAGCCGTAGGTTTTGATACTCAGTCATCCAAACTCATATAATAGTTGATCACATGCAAATCCTCCAGTAATTGTGCTAACATATGAAACATCTTGATCTCCCTAACCTGAATTCTATGATAACACGGAGTTGAAACCAAAAAATAAAATCACACCGCAGGACATCTACAGGCTAGTTTTGCACAAAAAGAGACTCGAAAACACATACAAGGGAAAAGGTGACACTTATTTAAATAAGCCATTGAAACCAGGCTACGCAGAGCTCGACATATCTCCTTGTGGACCTAGGTCAATATCAGCATTTCTTCGGGCCCAGTCCTCTTTGCTGGTCTCAAATTAGTCATGTTAAATTTCAAAAAATAAATGTCCTTACAAGATTCACAATTCAAATCATTTGTGTATTCTAACCAAGAACATGGAATTCAATCTCCGGTGAGGATTGAATCCTAGTGTCATAAGTAACACATATATAAACTTCAGTAGCATCAGAGATTGCTCACAAGGGCACGGCTGCACACCATGCTATTTCCATACTCCAACAGTCACATGATATCATATAGAGAATACAGATAAAACCACATACAGGGAGCAAATCATCATCTAGTCTGTCATAGAAATTAGTCTGCTACTTCTCTTTGTCGGCTCAGCATTACCAATGTTCTTTCGTGCTATCAGCAGAAAAAAGAACAGAGAGACAGAGATGAAATTCAGTTTGCATCCAAAGCCCTCTCCATTTGACAGTGTCCTGGACTAGGGGGGACTCACCACGTTGTCTCCCGATCAGTTGGATTGGGCCGAAGACCCCCATGGCCGTTTGCTCATGGGCCAGTTCGGACAGCCGATGTATACACGAGGAAGATTCCACAAGACTTGGTGATCAATACAAGGACTCCTCTCCACTGGCGTATTCGACTAGGACTCTTGTTATCCTAGGCCTATGGTATGTTATATAAGCCGAGGCTAGGCTAGTCGATAGATGATTATGACATTACTCATCATACCCTTAGGTCTTAGACCACAACATATGATCTCGAGGTAGATCAACTCTTGTAACCCTATATTCATCAAGATCAATCAAGCAGGAAGTAGGGTATTACCTCAACAGAGAGGGCCCGAACCTGGGTAAAACATCATGTTCCCTGTTTCCTGTTACCCATCGATCCACGACACACAGCTTGGGACCCCTGATACGTCTCCAACGTATCTACTTTTCCAAACACTTTTGCCCTTGTTTTGGACTCTAACTTGCATGATTTGAATGGAACTAACCCGGACTGACGCTATTTTCAGCAGAATTGCCATGGTGTTTGTTGGATGTGGGGTTCCGGCAAAACCCTTAAGGTTCGAACTCTGGGTGCGCGCGGAGTTCTTTCCCCCCTACCAATCTATGCCCTAGCTCGCTAAGATCTCGCGGACGAACTCGACGAACTCACAACACAGAAAGACACGAGATTTATACTAGTTCGGGCCACCGTTGTGGTGTAATACCCTACTCCAGTGTGGTGGTGGTGGATTGCCACTTGGGCTGATGAAGAACAGTACAAGGGGAAGAACAGCCTCTTGAGGTTGACGTGCTCTTGTGTTTGGTGTGTGGCTTTGGGCCGGCTCTCGATGAGTTCTAGATCAGATCCAGTTGCCCCCTTTGGTGGTGGATAGTTGTACTTATATAGGCCCTGGTCCTCTCCCCAAATATCGAGCGGGAAGGGAGCCAACAACGGCGGGCAATTTGAAAGGGGACAGCTAGTACAAGTTATCCTGACAAAAGTGGTCTTCGCCTGCAAAAGGCTCTGGTGGTGATGCCGTCTTTGGTTCCATGGTGACCTCCATCTTGCCGTCCTGCTAGTCTTGGTCTCGTTGCACCGATATGGAAACCTTTGCTTGATGCCTCGGTACTCCGCGCATGTGCCTGCCTCCTTAGCACCAAAGAGGAAACAAGGACGCTGCGCGCGCTGGCGCCCGCTTGGTGTCGATCGTCATGGCTCACGTCACGAGTGCCTCGCGAGGTTTGTCCCGCCTTGATATCTCCGCTCCTCGCGAGGCAGCCTGGTGAGGCCGCTCCTGAGGAGGTCTTGCGTCATCCGCCTCGCGAGGCTTGGCCCCTCGCGAGGGTCTTGAATGCCTTGTTGATGAAGATGGGACGTACGGCCTGCTAGCATGGCCACGCCGTGGGCTGCAGGCAAGCAAGTCTGGGGACCCCCATTCCCAGAACATCGATAGTAGCCCCCGGGCCCAAGGCGCGCTCGGGCTTGGCTTCGAGGTAAAGCCAAAGGTCAAGCGTGGAGCGCCGCGGGCCCCAAAAGCCTGCGGCCTCGGTTGACGCGTGGTGGTCGATTGGACATGGGCGTATCCGCTTCCCCACGCTGCCTCGGCAACTGTTCGACTTGACAAGTCCCTGCGACATGCAAGGAAAACCATTATTACCTGTGATCGTGGGAGGCGCCGGTTGGCCTTCTTTCGCTATAAATGGGGAGGGGGCCGGAGCCCCCGTCACCCATCTCTTCTTGGCTCGTTGGCTTCTTCCTCCTTGCTCCACCGCTAGCAGCAATGGCGTTGTCGAAGAGGTTTTCTGGCGGAGAAAGGCAAGGGCCCTCAGGAGGGACCCGGCTCCCCGGCACCGAAGCGAGGACGTGGCCGTCCCTGCAAGCATGCCACGACCCCTGCCGTGGCCCCCTCTCGGGGTGGCGCCGCAATGTGTGGCAGGAGTCGCTCCGGTCACGGCAGTCCTCTCAACGAGAGGAGACGCGCAGTGGTTGCGCGGCCACCCCGGCCGCGGTTCCATGCGTCAGAGGTGCTGCCGGAGTTCGTTGTCTGGTCGGAGGATCCGGCCGAAAGCTGGCTCCAGCTTCCCCGCTTCTTTTCTGACGAGCTGCCGGACTCCTGGCCAGGCGAGCTCTGGCTGCAGGCAGACGGTAGCTGCAGCCGGGCTTCCTGGGTTGCGGTCGAGGTCTCCATCACGGGCAATGTACCTCTGGCCCGTGGTTGGCAGACATTCGCCCGCACACACGGCCTGGTCAAGCGGTGCACCCTCCACTTCAAGTTCGACGATGACGCGACCCTCTATGTGAGGGTGTTCGGGGAAGATGGTCGTCGCGCCGGATGCTGCCCCAAGGTGAATGACGGCGAGGAGGTGCATCGGTGTCAAAACCGACGGATCTCGGGTAGGGGGTCCCGAACTGTGCGTCTAGGCGGATGGTAACAGGAGACAAGGGACACGATGTTTTACCCAGGTTCGGGCCCTCTTGATGGAGGTAAAACCTCACGCCCTGCTTGATTAATATAGATGATGTGTGTTACAAGAGTGGATCTACCACGAGATCAAGGAGGCTAAACCCTAGAAGCTAGCCTATGGTATGATTGTTGTTCGTCCTACGGACTAAAGCCCTCCGGTTTATATAGACACCGGATAGGGTTAGGGTTACACAGAGTCGGTTACAATGGTAGGAGATCTACATATCCAGACGCCAAGCTTGCCTTCCACGCCAAGGAAAGTCCCATCCGGACACGGGACGAAGTCTTCAATCTTCTATCTTCATAGTCTTGGAGTCCGGCCGGTGATGATAGTTCGGCTATCCGGACACCCCCTAGTCCGGAACTCCCTCAATAGCCCCTGAACTAGGCTTCAATGACGACGAGTCCGGCGCGCATGTTGTCTTCGGCATTGCAAGGCGGGTTCTTCCTCCGAATAATTTATAGAAGATTGTGAACACCAGGATAGTGTCCGCTCGCAAAAATAAATTCCACATACCACCATAGAGAGAATAATATTACACAAGATCAATCATTGGCGACGATTTTGTGGTGTGACGTCGTACCACTACCAAGCCTTTACTCAAATCGTTTTATTGTTCCACCTCGGTAGCGTTTAGCGAAGCGGTTTCCTTGGCACGCCTTGTCGGGCGTAGATCGTGTTCCCCTTATTCCGGGATTCCCATCAATACGGACGTGGGTAACCCAACCGCGCCGTTGATTGTGACGCTTGAGGAATAAGCGAGTTTTACCAGGCCGGTGGGGACACATGTTTTTGTCCGCCCATATAAGGGGATAAAGATCCAACCTTTTTACCTGCGCCTTCTTCCTCCTTGGCTTATCCATCTCCGCGAACTAGAGCTCCAGCGCCCAAGTCCGCGCTTCTCACCTCAACCCTCTCCAACTATGTCCGGAGCAGGAGGCAAGTGGATGGCCTCCTCCGGCACGGAGGGGCAGATCCAGAAGCTGCGCGACGCCGGATATTTGTCCAAAGCAACATCGCGCATCGGCTCCCCGACGAGGGAGAGCTCGTCCCCAACCCTGTGCCCCATGAGAGGGTAGTATTTCTTCCCCATTTCCTCCGCGGACTGGGCTTCCCGCTTCATCCCTTTGTCCGGGGGCTCATGTTCTACTACGGCCTAGATTTCCATGATCTGGCCCCGAATTTTATCCTCAACATCTCGGCGTTTATCGTCAGGTGCGAGGCATTCCTTCCAGATCCAGCCCCACTTGCCGTGGCTCAAGACCTTCAAAGTGTCAAGCCAAGGTTGTGAAGGGCAACCAAGCGGAGTGCGGAGGCGCCATGGTGGGCAGGATGTCTCACGTTACGTGGTCGGAGGGCACTTTCGTGGAAACCATCAAGGGGTGGCAATCGGGTGGTTCTACATCACCGAGCTGCGTGACTGATTGGGCAGCCGCCCCAATTCAGATCTGGCATCCTACACAGCTCACCTCCCGGAAAGAGAGTGGCTGGATTTGGGGATGCGGAGGAGCTGACCGGACTCCAAGCCTCAGATCCGTAAGCTGGTGGACAAGAAGCTCAAGCTTGTCAACATAGTCCAGTCATGCTCATCCGCCGGATTCTCCGATGCGCCGACGGGCTTCAACATGTGGGAGTTCTGACCGGCGCAGCACTGCACTGAGCGGGCTCTTCGACACTACGTACGAAGATGTCCGGAAGGTGCTTTGTTCAAGGGTGCCGAAGCTCCGCATCCGCCATCAAGATCGCGGATTCCGCTCGCAGCGTCCAGCTGACGAGGTAAGTGATTTCACCACTTGTTTTCCATAGTTTGGCTCTATGCGGGATCTAAACTCCCTTTACCTTTGACAGGACTGGCTGGCAAAGGCCGAACGGATTACCTGTCCGGCCCCATTGCCAGAGGACCCAGCGGACGCCCGCCATTTGGGAGAGTTGGCTCCGGCACCCACGTGGTGCCGAGAAGAAGGCCAAGAAGACGCCACGGGACTCGGAAGAGTTCCCGCTTTCAGGTGCTATCGGATGATGAATCCAGGCCGACTCCTCCCACCAAGGCGAGGAGGAGAAGAAGAAAGCCTCTCCCCGGGGGAGGGAAGAAAGGAAGGCCTCCCCAACAAGGGAGGCCAAGGGTCCAAGAAGGAAAAACTCTTCCCCGGATCGCTCCGCCAACGCCAAATGACGCATTTACGAGGATCGGCCTCCAAGGGCCAAGCCTCGGCAAGATCGTAAGTATCCGGATTCCCGAATAACTTCAAGGTTTTTTCTTTTCGCCACATAATGTCTTTCTAATGCCGCATACAACCCCGCAGTCCGCCCAAGGATGATCTTCCCGTTTGCCGAGAGGGTCCTTGGGTGCGCCGGATATGGATTCCTTCCAACTTCCTCCACTTCGCAGCCGGATTTGACGCCGAGGTGGGATCCCAGAAAGGACCCACCAGAGGGGAGCCCGGAGGTGTCACAGACACCCTCCCGGACTGCACTGGACTCAGCCCCGGAGGCCACAAAGTGGCTCGAGTCCGTGGGCGACCCTTTGTAAGAAGGGCAAGACCACGACGCCGGCTGCCTCCGGCCCAACCGGAGGTGCCGGATATTTGCCGGAGGCGCTCAACGGCGCCTCCATCGAAGAGGAACACAGCACCTATGAGTGCGGTGATTCAAGGTTCAGCTCGCCAAGAGCGGGCCGACCGAAGCTTCGCAGCAGCCTTCTAACAAGGCTTTGAGATAAGAATTTCAATATATGTAAAAATGGTACCGCATAGACAGTAGCCCTCGATGCTCGGTTCGGTGTTCGTAAAGAAAAGCCGGACCGAGGATCTTTAGAAAGATAGATGCAGGAGTCATAAAAATATGTCAATATGGGATTGCAGGTTGTCACTGACCTCCGCCAGACCGATCATGGAGGTCAATACTTTGAAGAAAAACCTCGAGCGGTCCGAGAACGAGCTCGGTCATGCCAAGAAGCAGCTCGAGGAAAAAGAAGGTGAGTAATACCTTATGAAAATTGTACCTTATAGAAAAGGATTTGGTTGCAAGAAAAATGACAAGGATAACGTGGGTATTGTAGGGGCCACTAACGAGGTGGCGACCCTGAAGGAGGTGGTGGCCGCGGCCGAACGCAATGCGGCCGCGGAGCGCACCGAGCGAGAGAAGCAGGAGGCGCGGGTGGCGGAGGTACAGCAAGAGCTCCAGGATCTCGTGAAAAAACATGAGAGCTTGGAGCGTGACTCAAGACTCGAGAGTCTCGAGCTTGCAACGGCTCTTGAGAGTGCCAAAGCCGCTAAGGCGAAGCCTACAAGGCCCTCCAGAAGGTTGAGGCGGTGAAGAAAATAGCAGCGGGTAAGGCATTTTTCATGCAAAGTAAGCATGTGAGTGTTAATTACCTGTTGCTTACCCGAATTCGGAGCTCTCCAGGAGCGTTCGCAGATCTTCCTCGCAGCGTGTCCGATGCTGCCGCATTCTACCGGGACGAGGAGGGAGCTCGACGGAGAAGGTCTTCTGTCTCGATGTCGAGGCCGGACATCCGTGCCCCTTAGCGACCAGTCAAGGCAGCTGGTCGAGCTCCACAAGGCGGCCGAACAGGCCATGAAGGGCCTCATAGTTCGGCTGTGGCCTAAGGAGGCCATGCCTGGGAGCTACTTCAGCCTGGTGCGGCGGCTGATGGATGCGTGCCCGTGGGTTGAAGTGATCAAGCATTCCTCTTGTATTGAGGGTGCCCGTCGGGCCCTTGCCCGCGCAAAGGTGCACTGGGGCAAGATGGATGCCCAGAAGCTTGTGACGGACTCGCCACCAGAGGGCAAGGAGCATCGCACGCCCGAGATGTATTATAAGAGTGTGTCAAGGGCGCCTGCACTATTGCGGTGAGTGCTCCAAAGATGTAATATTTGAGTAGACTCACATTTTGTTATCCTGCGCTGAAAACTTAGTTCATATGCGCTAAGCAACGCTTGTTAATTTAAAATATTACCTTACGTAAGGCTGTTTATCAAATCTGAGAGATGGCAAGTCGTCAGCTTCAGCCCCCATGCCACGAGTGCTGGGGTGTTCGAGATAAACTTGAGTGCTCTTGTTCCCATTTTTGGGTCCATCTAGGGAGGCGCTCAACACAGCGAACAAGGCAGCAACCGGACTTATAATGCTTGAACACTCTCACTTAGCCATAGAATTATATAATTTTAAATTTCGGCGAAGCCCCTAGTCTTCGGAAGGTCAATTTGGGGCGCTTATCCACGCCTTGGCCGGACAAGATCCGGCTCCTCGCTCTAAGCGGCATAAGTCTTTAAGGACTCGCAAAAAACCTCTCGAACAGCGACGGTCTCTCACCTCATCATGACGGCCGTTTTAGCTTTCTCCATCGAGGCGTTAACCCAGCTCAACTGGGGCGGAATCGCAGTGGTTCTCCCAGTGCTACCTTAGCCGATATAACGGAACGTAAGGTACCAAAACATGGGGTCGGGCAAACCCAACTATTGACCCAAGACATGATTCGGAGCCGATGCATATAGTGCTATAAGTTCGGGGTGCCGCACTTGTGAAAGTGTTCGGACTCATTATACCATAATGCGGGAAACATAAGCCCCTGGTGTATATTAGCCGTACCAAAGTGTACGGATGCAACATGCCGTGAATGAACATATGTATGAAAAGAAATGCAATTATAAGCAAAAAGGTGCTTCATTGTTTTATTCAATAAGAGCTGCTACGAATGCAAAACGATACAAATAGTGCGATAAGCAAGGTATGGGACTGTTAAGCATGTCCCCCTCCAGGGGTAGGCTGCCGATTGGTGTATAAAAATGCTCGTAATGGAGACCACCTGTATATTTGTTGTAGCCTTTATCCTTCCCCGGCTGTTGCATCGTGAGTTCGGCAGTGTCTGCCGGGACAGGCTTCGACAAAGCGGAGTCGTGTGGGTAAAAATTAAAAGTTAAAAACAAAATAAAATGGAACGACACACTTGAGAGCCCCTGGTGTGGTTGAGCCACAGTCTGGGTTTATCGTGGTCGTGGCCCTCTCCCCATGCCCATGGTATCTTCGTGAGCGTAATGGTGTACGCGAAGGACCTGCTGACGCTTCGCAGAGCCGGGTTGGGGCCGCATCGCTACGCGTGCTCGGAACGTGCTGTGGTCTTGTTGTAAGTTACTCCGGCGCCGCTTATCATGTCCGCCGCTTAACGGCCGGACTCGAGAATTGCCTTAAGAGGCTGCATTGCACTTCGCCATGAGAGTTGCCAGATGTTCCTCCGCGCGAGAGAACGTTTAGTGTTTCCGCTGACCGTGATGACTCCTCGAGGGCCTGGCATCTTAAGCTTGAGGTATGCGAGTGCGGCACCGCGTTGAACTTTGCAACGCTGCACGTCCGAGCAAGGCATGATAGCCGCCATGAACGGGACTATGTCGAAGATTAACTCCTCGCCGGAAGTTATCCGGATCCGAAGACCACTTCCAGCAGTAATTGAGCCTGTACAATTGGCTTCTACACCGGTATGGCGCCTTTAAAGGTCGTTTTGGTAGGTTTAATCCTTGAGGGGTCTATGCCCATTTTGCACATCGTATCCCGGTAAAGCAGGTTCAGGCCGCCGCCGTCCATCGTGACTCGTTAGGTGAAATCCATCGACGATTGGGTCTAAGACCGGTCTGGCGAATCCACCGTGGCGGATGTTGGTGGGGTGGTCCTTCGGTCAAAAGTGATCGGGCAGAGGACCATGGATTGAAATTGAGGCAACCGGCTCCATCGCGTAGACATCCTCGAGTGCACGCTTCCGCTCCCTTTTGGGTATGTGCGTTATGTATATCATGTTCACCGTCCGCACTGTGGGGAAACCCTTCGCCCTCTATTGTTCGGCGGTTGGGTCTGCCCTCGCCATCGCTATGCAGCCCCTTGTCATTGTTTTCGCAATTAACTTGCCTGCTCGCTGAATACCCAACAGTCCCTGTTGGTGTGGTTAATGGCTTTTCGGGGTGCCGTATCCGCACAAGCGGTCGAGTATTCGGTCCAAATTGGACGGACCCGGAGTAGTTCTTTTGAACGGCTTTTTCCGTGACCGGGTTTAGAGCCTCAATCCGCATTGACCGTCAGATCCTCAATATTGTCGCCGTTAATGCGGCATTTGTTTTTGTTACGACGCTGCCTGCCATTTCGGTCCTTGAAGTCCGGACCGCCGTAATTTTCTTTGAGGTTGTTGCTGCGTGCTAGCTACCGTCTCGCCTCAGCAAGCGGGTCATGAGTGATGTGAGGGCTGCCATGGATTTCGGCTTTTCCTGTCCTAGGTGCCGCAAGCCACTCGTCATGATGTTATGCTTGAAGGCGCGAGAGCCTCCAGATCCGGACATCGGCGATTCGGTTTTTCTTGGTTAAGAACCGTGTCCGTAATTGTCCGCCGATTCGTCTGGCCGCTGAATTATGTGGCTTAGGTCATCGCGTCTGGTGGTCGCACATAAGTGCCCCGGAAGTTATCGAGGAATGCGGCTTCGTGTCCTACCAGCTCCCAATTGACTCTGCTGGCAAGCTGTTGAGCCAATGTCGGGCTGGTCCTTTAAGCTTGAGGGGGAGGTATTTGATGGCGTGAAGATCGTCACCGCGGGCCATGTGGATGTGAAGGAGATAGTCTTCGATCCAAACTGCGGGGTCTGTTGTGCCATCATAGGATTCGATATTGACGGGTTTAAACCCTTCGGGGATTTGATGATCCATTACTTCGTCTGTGAAGCATAGTGGGTGTGCGGCGCCTCTGTAGTGGGCGATATCACGACGGAGCTCAAAAGAGCTTTGTTTGTTTTGTTCGGCCCGGCCAGACTTACTGTGTCCGGCACGACGGTTGTCGTCACGTACCGTGGGGCGCCCATGCGATCCATAGATCGATCTTGATTGTCTTGCCTTGTCCTCCAATATATCTCGCAGGTCCGGAGCGTTCCCCTTTGGCCGTGTGCTTTTTGAGCGATGCCGGGGTACGGTTCTAGTGAAGGGCCTAGAGGCCTCTGTCCGCGACCACGGGGTGGTGGTCGGTCACCGTATTGTCTCCTGGTGATGCAGGTTCGTAAGCCTCCTCCTCTAATCGGGGAGCAGCTTGCGTTTAGGGTAGCTTTGGAGGGCGTTCGATCTCATGCTCTTCGCCACGAGGACTTCAAATCCATCTATCGGCTAGCGTATCCCGATCAGCTCTAAGCTATTGCTGCTTTTCTTGAGGCTGTTCGCCGTGGCCATCGTACCGCGCCTAAACGCTCTTGTTCGACGGGATCCTCGTGCACGACGAATTCATCGTCGTCGAGGCTTGCTTCGTCTCCGGAGGGAGGCATATAATCCTCTACCTCTTCTTCGCCGCTCTCTCGCGAGGGTCTGGCGTCTCCATCCTCCCCGCTACCGATCTTGCTTTGGAGTGGATTGTCTTCGCACCGTCCGGTGTATTGTTATCTCCGTGCCGGAATCTTCATTCTTCTTTGTGGCGGTATTTAGAGCGGCGCGCCGACGCCGGGCGCTTCGTTGCTTCTTGGAGGGTCATCCTCCGTTGTTCCATCGTTGTTCCCATCTTTTGGGATGTCCACCATGTATATGTCGTATGACGAGGTGGCCTTCCAGCCCCTCAGAGGCGCTGGGTCTTGGTCGCCTCCGCATCGTCGTCCATACCGTCGATGTCTTCGGAGTCGTAGTCTAGCATGTCGGTTAGATCGTCGACAACGGCTGCCAAGTGGGTGGTGGGTTGGCGTTGAATTTCTTCGTCGTCCGCATCCCAATCTTCCTGACCGTAATCCGGCCAGGGCTCTCCGGATAAAGAGAGAGACTTTAGTGAATTCAGGATGTCGCCAAAGGGCGAGTGCTGAAAGAAGTCCGCGCATGAACTCCATGACGGGCGCCCAATCGGATTCGATTGGCGGGCGCTGGGGTTCGGAGTCCGGAGAGGAGTCCGCACCCGAGTCGAGGTCTTCGCAGCGACAGGGATGGAGTTCGGCTCGATCGCCGTAGAGATTAAAGCCCCGAGGCGGTGTCCAACCACTGCCCTCGATCGGGGAATCCGGCTCCGGATTAAGGGTCGGAGCGGATGCGTGCGGCCTCGAGGCAATCGCTCGGCCGCGAGCTAGATCATGCCCATCGAGACAGTGCGGCGCGCTTGGCTGCAGCTCGAATCCGTCGAAGATCAAGTCTCTGCGGATATCGGCCGTATAGTTTAAACTTCCAAATCTGACCTAACGGCCAGGGGCGTAGCTTTCGATCTGCTTCCGGATGGCTGCTTAATTGGCCCAGCAAAGCCGCCGAATCTGAAGATCTGTCCGGGAGAAAGGTCTCACCGGATCTGCGTCGTTGTTGATGATCGAAGGAGCCATCAAGCCTCATCGGTGACGCATACGGAGGAACTCTCAATGAAAGCACCAATGCGGTGTCAAAACCGGCGGATCTCGGTAGGGGGTCCCGAATCGGCGCGTCTAGGCGGATGGTAACAGGAGACAAGGGACATGATGTTTTACCCAGGTTCGGGCCCTCTTGATGGAGGTAAAACCCTACGTCCTGCTTGATTAATATTGATGATGTGTGTTACAAGAGTGGATCTACCACGAGATCAAGGAGGCTAAACCCTAGTAGGGTTACACAGAGTCGGTTACAATGGTAGGAGATCTACATATCCGTATCGCCAAGCTTGCCTTCCACGCCAAGGAAAGTCCCATCCGGACACGGGATGAAGGCTTCAATCTTCTATCTTCATAGTCTTGGAGTCCGGCCGATGATGATAGTTCGGCTATCCGGACGCCCCCTAGTCCGGAACTCCCTCAAGGTGCTTGGCCTTGGCGATGGCCGGGACGAGGTGGGGGGCGAGCCCGCCGGCCGCTCCTCATCTGGCTACAGTGGCTCCTCCCTTGGCGACAGTTCCAGCAGCGGCGGCTTTGACTAGCCGCCACGCCCGCTTCGAAGGCGGTAGCGGGTCGTCTCGTCGCCGCGCATCGGTGAAGCACGAGGAGGGGTCCGACTAGACCCAGGACGTCGCTAAGGCCCTACCTCTGTCGGCTGCTGCAGGAGCGTGCGCCGCTTTTGTTATGTTCCTCTTTTTCTTCCTGCATCGAAATGAAACCAGCATGGGCCCGGAGGGGCATGTATCGAACTATAGCTTATTAACCATTATGCTACGCTTGTTGTTTTAGTGCCGTGTTGCTATTCTGCGCAAAGATACTTAGCTTGGTGCATTCGGGGCGCCCTCCTCATTACGAGGCGTTTATTCCCTTGTGTCCATCTTGACCGAGTGGTCCGCGATTGCTCATGAACTGCAAGAAATTTGTTAGGGAGTTCGCTAGGGGATTTGTCATTCACCCAAGCCTTGGCTTGGCGCTTTGCATCGCGGTACCCGAGGGGTACGGACTAGGAGAGATGCACCAGCTTCCGGGCTCGAACGAGGGTAGCTCGCGAGTAAGCAGAGAGAAGAAAAACGCTCGCGAGGGCACCTGCCTAGACCCCTCGCGAGATATGCGAGAGAGAGAGAGAGAGAGAGAGAGAGAGAGAGAGAGAACACGAGCGAACCAGAGTAGGAAAATGCGGTAAGAGGCGAGGGAGTCAAATCAGCAAGGAACACCAAAAGGAAACTTTGATTAAGGAAAAACGAGCCAACTACGGGAAGCAAATGAAAAGCCGCATCGGGCACCTAGTCTAGTGTTCAAGTCTTCTCACCAGCACGGAGCTAAGTGCTGCACTAGGCGTGGGAGGGAGCCCAGGGCCTGAGGCCGGCGCTCGTGAGACTCCGGGGCGTGTACAGCCCCACTCATTATTACGTGAGAGCGTCACGGGCGGCGATTCTTCACAGGCACCGGGCCTTCTTCACAGGTTCTGGGCCTTGCTTCATGGGTATAACTTCCGGAGGTGCTGGATGTTCCAGGCATTCTGGATGGGTATCCTTTCCTGTGTCTCCAGGCGCACGGCGCCAGGCCTGGAGATGTGGACGACCTTGAACGGGCCCTCCCACATGGGAGAAAGCTTATGCAGCCCTTCCCTGGAGAGGACCCGCCTCGGGGCGAGGTCACCCGTCTCGGCGTCTGGAGCGGATGTTGCGGCAGTGGGTATCGCGCGGCGCTTGCCGGGTACCTTGCCGCCCTCGGCAGCCTTCACGGCGACGCCTCCCCAAAGACGAGGTCCATCCTCGTGTGGCGTTACATTGCGTTTCATCGAACGCTGAACCCGTAAGTGAGCGATGCTTGACCTCGTGAGGAAGGACCGCTTCAGCCCGTAGACAAGGAAGAATGGGGTCTCGCCTGCTGGCTTGGTGGCGGTGGTGCGGATGGACCACGGACGGATCGGAGCTCATCGTACCAGCCACAGCATGTGCCTCGAGCTTCTTCTTGAAGGTCCTGGTCTTGAGGCCCCTCAGGACCTCCGCGTTGGCGCGCTCGGCCTGGCCATTGCTCCTGGGGTGCGCCACCAAAGCGTAGCAAATCTGCGTTCCAAGGTTAGCACAGTAGGTTGTAACAGCCCCAAAATTGGGTTATCAATTTTTGAGCTGTTATTTCTTCCTGGCACTCATTTTCAAAATCTTTCTCCTGAGTTTGTTGGATGACCCTGAGATTTCTTGTCATTTCCAACATTTCAAGACTTGCTCATGTCTTTTTTTAGTGGGCAAGACCTCAGTTGCATCATCTGAAACCCTCTCAAACCCTAATTCCAAATTTTTGGAATTTAAATGTGGCCTTTGTGATTACAAAGGAGCCATCATTTTCCTTGATATGTTGATCATCCCATCTATTCGTAGAGACCCTTCTATCCTTCTAAACCTTGGATATGCAAAAATATTGCCAAGTCCCATGCAATATTTTTGAATTATGATTTATTCCTTTTCTTGCCTTTCTGAGGAATAAAATCCAAAGGCATAGCTAGCCATCTCCTAAATTCATGTGAATTGGTGGAGTTGATAATTATGCCTAATCCAAGCTCTGGCAATTATATTGGCCATAATCAAATAAGGAAAATTGCCGTTTTCTATTTAATACCAATATTGCATTTCTGCCATTTTCTAAAGGAACTACTATTTTTATAGCTGGGAAAATTCTCACGTAAATTTTGGAGCTTGTCCTTGTTATATAATCACTAGTTCCATCATTATCTCATGTTCATCAGTTCAAAAAGTGGGCACATGATCCAATGCAAGTTTCTGCCTTCTCTGAAATTTTGCAAAGGAAGTGCTTTATTACTAATTCCATTTGAGCTGCAATTTGGGAGGGTGATTAATATTGATAAGTAAACCATGTATACCAAAGATGAGATCAATCCAATCATCCTAGCTCCCTGTGCAATATTTCAAAGTTTCTGACCAGATTGTCACTTTGTGAAGGGAGTACCTTCATAGAGTTTCCAAATATGATGAAACTTTTCCATCATCTCAATTATCCTAAATAATTAGCCTTCACTCAAATTCAGCTCATTTCATTGAGCTATGTGAGCACAGGAGCAATTCTTGTTCTCTATGCAAATTTTCAGTTTGTGAAGCAAGTATATTTTATCTCGCTCCATTAAGGCTGAAAATAATTCCAAGACATATCCTATCCATATAACCCATCTACCCAAGAGTTTGGCTAATTTAATTTAGCCAATATTTTCCTAGGAGTTTCTCAAGTTTCTGGTCCAAAGTGATGCTTGTGAAGAAAGTACCAATTTGGCAAGTCCATTTGGGATGATCTTTTTAAAGCATCTACTTATGACCAAATTATTAGGATTTGCCAAGTTATAGCTCAATCCAACCCTCCTAGTGAGTGCCTCATCATCATTTGATTTCTGGACACATGTTAGTAGTTGTTAAGCAACTATGCTAAATAATTGTCCTAATGCCCTCAAAACTCCCAGGACCTTAGTCCTTGATGCCCTAAGCCTCCTAGACATCAATGCTACCATTTACCCTCTCTGGTTTTATCTCCAGCATGTTGCCAAGTTTGCAACAGCAAACTTGTGGAGCTTGTTTTACTCAGCTCACTTAGTCTCTGCCTGTCCATTTACCGTAGTAACAATCTATCTTCGAAGGACTACGCGGTAGACATGGTTTAACCTCAGTAAAAAAAAAAACCAGAGTGCGCTATGCCAGTGGTGACCACGAGTGCAGCCAGCCAAAACTGTGGTCTAGCCACTGTTCTCGTCGGCAGCGCTGCTCCGACCGTCCCATCAGCTCCGCATCGTCGTCGCCGTTCGCCTGGACCCCGCTCCCCCTCCGTTTTCCTCTCCGGCGAGCCGAGCCAAAGCTCGAGCAGTACGTGCCCGTGAGCCCGTCGTCTTCCTCCTCTGTCTTCTTCCTCCCTGAGCCCCCTTGGCGTTGCGTTGCTCCGTGACCTCTGCGGCTCGTCCGCTCTCTCGCTCGTCGCCTTCCCACTGCCTCCCGTGAGCCCTGGCCGCGACTGCCGACGACTGCGCCGTCGCCGACGCGCGGACACGTCGCCCGCCGCGTGCCACCTCGCCCCTCCCCCTTGAGCTCCCCCGCGGCTATAAGTAGCAAGCCCCGAGCCCCCTCGCAGCCAGCAAACCCTCCCGCAGCTCTTCCCCCTCGCCCGGAGCTTCTCCATCTCTTCCCCATCGCCATGGCCGCCGCCTCGGCTTTCTCTGGTTCCGGCGACCAGGGCATCCCCTCGCCGTTCCTCCTCCACCATCGCATCCCCCATACTCCTTCGAGTCTCCCCGTGGCCTCAGCCTCTCCGTTCCCCCACCATAGCTCCATCCTCGCCGGAGGCCGAAGCCCTCTCCGCCATGGGCCGTGCAGCTCCCTCCCTGGTGTTCCTCGGCGGAAGCTAGCACCACCCCGAGGTGCCCCTCGCCGTCCCGAGCATTTCGGTAGGTCGCCCGTCCGCTTCCGTGGCCGGACGCGCCGGCGAGCGCCGTCGGGGCGGGCGCCGTCCCTCGGTCAGGCGCGCGTCGGGAGAAGAAGGAACCGGCCAGGAGGAGGCGTTGACCTGGCCAGGCGGGCCCCACGGCCCCACCTGTCAGCGACCCAGGAGCCCGGCCCCGCCTCTGCCCTTTGACCCGGTCGTCGCCACGTCAGATTAGTGGAGGCGCCCGACGCGAAGCCGTTTCTCTGGATCGAAGACGTATTTTGCTAAATACGCTTTCAGCTCAGCCCCAGCCGGCCGAAGTGTTTAAATTGTGAACGTTTGCTGCTTAGTGCATTTTCTGCCTAAAAAGTGAATGGCCACAACTTTGCCCTCGTAACTCCGATTGAGGTAAATCCAACGCCCACGTCTTCCTATCGTTGAGCCCGTTCCGTTTACATCATTTTCACTATGGTTTGACACTGTTAAAATTACCATTTTGCCCTTGTCCGTAAACAGCCCCCTCCGAGAGAGAACTGTTTCCGGCAAATTTTTCCGCGGTTGTTTCTCACTTCTTCCCGGAGTATTTGTCGACCCCGTGCAAGCCAACCTCTTATCATGAGCCCCGAACTTGCATGTTGACTTTGCTTGCACCTTGTGTGTGTAGTTGCGCTTGTTTCTTATCGTTTTTAAATAGCGGTTATTTCATTATGCTTATCATGCTTGTGTGTTCATGATATATTTTGCCATGATAATTAGAATGTTGCTATTGATGGTGCCATGTCACTACTCTAATTTATTTCATGTCATCGTTATAAAATGCTATGATGATGGTAATGCACCGTGGATATGTTAGTACTTGGTATTGTCATGTTCTTTATGCTGTAAGAGTTCTCTTGAGAAGTTCGATATGTTATTAAAGCATTTGTATGACGTATGCTCATTGTTGCATTCATGTTAAAATGCTGGTATGATGATTGATGATGGAGAAGATAATAATATGAATTAATAACAAAACCCCTCCGTCATCGATGGGATCGAGTCATGGTGCCGCCAAATCGAAATTTTTCCAGTGCAACCACATTTGCCGGTATGGGACGACCCTAATGCGGTCTATTGTCGTGCCTCTCGCCGGTGCCTCTAACGAGGGAAGGTTATGGGCGCGCGCTACCCTGATCAGGTAGGCGGACATAAGCCTTGTGTGCCCGGTTTTGATTTGATTTTTGCGCGAGGATCCCAGAGTGGATCGGGCCACGACAGTGGTCGTTGTGTCTGGAGGTAGACACGGGGCCACCCAGGACTAGCCCAGTGGGGAGTGAGTCGGAGTGGCCGGGAGAGTGTCATGACAGTAGATCGGTTTCGTCGGAATGTCGTTGGTCCACCCGAATGGGAGTGCGAGGCCATGGGTTCCGTGGTGTGGGTACAGTGCGCTACCTCTGCAGAGTGTATTTAAACTATCGATAGCCGCGTCCTCGGTCATGGGCATAAGTTCGTAGTAGGGTACACTATCGGGTCTTGGTCGAAATGGAGGATAAACCTGAAATAATTAAGCTGATTAATGTGGTTGTGATCGCCGTAAGGATCACGGGCCAGTTGTTGGTCGGGTTGTGATCGCCGTAAGGATCACGGGCCAGATGTGGTCGGGTTGTGATCGCCGTAAGGATCATGGGCCAGTTGTTGGTCGGGTTGTGATCGCCGTAAGGATCACAAGTTTGTCTCTGTTGGTGATCAGGAAATGAGGTGATCACCGTTGGTAAGAGAGTCCGAGGGACTCAGTGCACAAGTTTGGTGGCATTGCATGAGTAACATGTTTGCATTTAAAGAACCATGGTAGAACATGAGATGGTTGCATACAATTAACATGCTATGTCTGCATTTGATATGATTGGTAGTTTATTTTTAGCATAGTTTCATGATGCCATGCCATGCTTTGATGGATATGATTGAGATGATATGCTATGCTTTGCTATTGCCATGTTAGAAGTAAATTTGATATACCATGTTGTTGCCATGCTAGTGGATGCCATGATGTTAGTTTGATTTATGTCTTCGGTTGATATTATGCCATGCTTAGTTTCTGATATGAGATAGTTGTTGTAGACGCTTGGTTCTTGCGTTGTCTTCTGCTTGTTTGGATGCTATGTATTTGGTTGTCTTGCAAGTACATTCAATGTACTGACCTGGCGTGTCATGCTAGTTTTGTAGGTCGTTCACTTGTTCCGTCGTGCTAGGCCGTAATCTTGCTAGTCCTGTGAGTTGTGGAGCCCAGCCAGAGTGATATGCTGCCAAGACTTCCGCCGCCATTTAAATAGACATCCGCTGTCATGTAAATAGCCTTAGGGCTATCCCTCAAGATTATATTCATCACTGATGTAATTATATACACATGTATTTGATGAATATTCTTGTACCTGGAATGTTGTATCATGGACCTGTCGTGCGTCAGGTGTTATCCTGGGCTGACGTGCAAAGGCCCCCTGCTCCATGCGGATCGGGGTGCCACATAGGTTTTGAAGAGGTTACTGGTGAACTGTGAACCGTTATTGGTGATGATGCGGCTGGGGACTCCGAAACGGCTCACGAGGCCCTTGATGAACTTGACCGCGGATCCGGTTGGGATGGTGCGAACAGCTTCCACTTACGCCCACTTGGTGAACTTGTAGATGGCGACGTACAGGTAGCGGTAGCCCCCTGGCGCCCGAGGGAAAGGGCCCAAGATATCCAGCCCCCAGACTGCGAACGGACATGTGAGTGGTATGGTCTGGAGGCCCTGAGCTGGCTGATGTATCTGCTTGGCGTGCCCGAAACCAAATTGGAAGAAATTTACAGGGATCTTAGCCTGGAAAATGCGAGCGAGGAAAAACGGGTAAAAAAAACAGGTCCTCGAGGGCATTTCAATGCGACACCTTTATTTTTTAAATAACATGAAGGATAAACCCCATATCGACTTAATTGTGAAAGTCCATGATTGGGATCGCGCATGAAATAGAAATTTACTTGTGTAGGTTTCTCATAGCAAATAGAGAAACCAACGCCCCTACTTACCTACCGGGTAGGTGGGGGGGGGCGGGAAGAAGAGTGGGAACGAGAGCAGTGGCTCATCAAACCTTTCTGTTTCAGTTACGCTCAAGCGGTTTGTTTTCAAGTAAGGTACTCAAGCAAGCTTTCCTCCTGAAGACAGAGTTTGTGGAACTTGCAAGCTTCGCAGGACTTCACCAACTCGGTCGCGTCGTTGAGCGCCGTGGGCCAGTAAAATCCATTGCAGAACACCTTGCCGACGAGAGTCCGCGACGACGACTGGTGTCTGCAGTCCCCTCCGTGAATGTCAGTTAGCAGCTCCTTCCCCTGGTCCCTGGAAATGCAGCGTAGAGCAACGTCGTTTGGTCGCCTCCTGTACAACTCCTCGTCCTGGATACAGTATGTCGTGGCCTGCCAGGCCACACACTCTGTGTCCTCTTCCTTCTCTGGCAACGTCCCTTGCATCAGGTACACCTTGAATTCCTTGGTCCGGCCTCCTCCCAGGCTCGGCGCCAAGAGCGGCGAAGCTCGAGGTCGGGCCACAGGCTGGGGCTCCTGTGGCAGGTGGTTGTGGGAGCTCCTCCCGAGGCTGAACTATGCTTGAAAGCGCTGACGTCACCGACGGCTTGAAGTTCCGCTCCTCGAAGACGCCAGGCTCTTGGGGCTGCCGCTTGGATGCCCTTCTGGCGATGTCATCGGCTTCCTTGTTAGTGCCCCGGGGCACATGCTGCACCTCCAACCCCATGAACTGTTTTTCCATCTTACGCACTTCTGCGAGGTAAGCCTCCATGTGCTCGTCCTTCGGCTCGTACACTTTGTTGGAGAAGTTGACGAGGAGCTGCGAGTCGCCCCTAACAACAAGGCGCTTCACCCCAGAGCTGATGCGGCCTTCAGGCCAGCTATGAGGCCCTCGTATTCTGCGATGTTGTTGGAGACCTTCTCGCCTGCCGAAAAGCAGAGCCGCATGTAGTAGAGCTTGTCCTGAGTGGGCGAGATGAGTACTTCCCCAGCCCCCGCGCCTTGGTGCGCGAAGGCGCCATCGAAGTACATGACCCAACTGTCTGGTGCCTCACTCCCAGGTGAGGTGGACCGGTCTTCGCCTTCTTCAAGTGTCGGTGCATCTGTCCATTCCGCCACAAAATCAGCGAGCGCGGCCCCCTTGATGACCACCCGGTAGTCTTGAACTCCAAGCCGGAATGCTTGCAGCTTGATGTTCCACTCAGCGACCCTTCCAGCTGAGTTGGGGCTCCTGAGCACCCTCTCCATGGGTAGGCTGAGACGACCTTGATGGGGTGGCCCTGGAAGTAGTGCCGCAGCTTGCGTGAGGCCACCAAGAGTGCAAGTAGGAGCTTCTGAGGCATCGGATATCGTGCCCTTGCGTCCCGCGACACGATGCTGACAAAGTACACCGGGTGTTCGACAAGGGCTGGCACGCTGTCGGGGCTAAGGTCTTGCGCAGGTTGGGATGCCTCCTGAGGTGGAAGGACTCCTGAGGCCTGACTGCTTTCGGGAATTTCGGCGATGTTTTCCTGCCGAGCTTGGTCTTCTGCTGCTGAGACTTTCACGACACCTCCATGACCCTGCATTACTTCAACTGTAGCTTGGCGCCGCGCACCCTTGGCTTGACGCTCCTCTCGAACCGCCACCGGCGCTGCGCTGGTGGAGTACGGGGTGGCGGCAAGGTAGAGCACCAGGGGCTCGAGAGGTCGTGGTGCCAGCATCACCGGAGGGCTGGTCAGGTATTTCTTCAGGTCTTCGAAGGCTCGGTCGGCCTCCGGGGTCCACACGAACGGGCCCTTCTTCTTCATGAGCTTGAAGAAGGGTAAGGCGTGCTCTCCCAGCTTGGAGATGAATCGCGCCAATGCGGTCACCCGTCCCGCCAGCTTCTGCATCTCTTTGAGGGTCTGTGGTGGGCTCATGTCTTTGATGGCCTTGATCTTCTCCGGGTTCGCCTCGATCCCTTTGTGGGACACGAGGAAAACCAGCAACTTGCCGGAAGGAACACCGAATACACACTTCTCCGGGTTAAGCCGCAAGTTCACCTGGCGCAGGCTCTCGAAGGTCTCTTCCAGGTCTTGGATCAGGGTCCTCGCCTCCCGAGATTTCACCACGATGTCATCGACGTAGGCCTCTGTGTTTCTCCCGAGCTGTCGCCCTAAGGCGATGTGCATCAACCACTGGAAGATCGCGCCCGCGTTGCGCAGCCCGAAGGGCATGCAGGTGTAGCAGTACACCCCACACGGGGTCAGGAAGGCTGTCTTCTCTACATCTTCCACCGCCATCTTGATCTGGTGATACCCCGAGAACGCATCAAGGAAGCACATCAAGTCGCACTCAGCGGTGGAGTCGATGATCTGATCAATGCGTGGGTGCGGGAACGGATCTTGGGGGCAGGCTTTGTTAAGTTTGGTGAAGTCGACACACATCCGTTCCTTCCCGCCTTTCTTTGGCACTACGACGGGGTTCGCCAGCCATGTGGGATACCAAACTTCGCGAATGGCACCCGCCGCCTCCAGCTTGTGGGTCTCCTGGACGATGAAGGCTTGCTTCTCCATGGATTGTCGCCTCGCTCGTTGCTTGACAGGGCGCATGTCGGGGCACAGCCTTAAGTGATGCTGAATCACCTCTATCGGAACTCCCACCAGCTGATTGGGCTCCCACACGAATATATCCTTGTTTGCGCGCAAGAACTTCACCAACACCTCTTCTTGGACGAAATCGAGGCCGGCACATATGGTGAAGGTGGCTCCTGAGGACCCGTCCTCGTCGACCGACACCTACTTGGTTTCTGCCTTGTCTTGGGTGAACAACTGCTTCTTCTTGGTAGGCGCGGCCTCCTTGGCCTCGGGGGTATCGGCATCAGCAGGCTACGCTGCCGCTGTAGTCTTGAAGGCAAGCTTGAGTGCCGTCACGGCCTCCTTGGTATCCCCCTTGATGGTGAGGACACCTTTGCTTCCAGGCATCTTCATGAGGTTATAAGCCGGATGAGTCGCCACCATGAACTGGGCGAGAGCTGGGTACCTGAGGATGGCGTTGTACGGGAGGCCGATGCGGGCGATGTCGAAGTCGGCCAGCTCAGTGCGGTAGTTGTAGCGCGTGCCGCAAGGTGACGGGGAGGCGGATCTGTCCCAGAGAGTGGGCAGTGCCGCCACCAACTCCTGAGAAAGGCTTGCTGAGACTGAGCCGCTCGAGTGGCACATGAAGAAGGCTGAAGGCCTCTACGGAGAGCAAGTTGAGGCCTGCACCGCCGTTGATAAGGGTCTTGGTAACAGCCACGTTGCAGATGGTGGGCGTGTAGAGCATTGGGAGCTTGCCCGAGCCGGCGGTATAGTTGTGGTGGTATTCTGAGCCGAAGGTGAGGTCGGTCTCAGGCGCAGCCCAGCCGGGCAGAGCCCCCGAGTGCTTGGAAGCGGCACCGATCTGACGGAGGAACGACTTGATGTGGCGATCTGAAGGCGACGCTTGAGAGCCGCCCAGCAGGGCTGCGACTGCGTGGTGTGCCGGTACCGCGTAGCATGCAGTGAAGAGGTCGCGGAGTTCTCCCTAGGACGCCACCGTGGATCCAGGGAGGTTGAGCAGCCAGGCGCGCGGCTCGCCAGCGAGGGCCATGGGGAGCCAGTTGGCCATGACGTTGTCGTCACCCCCGGCCTTGAGGACGGCCTCCTCGTATGCCAGCAGGAACGCCGACGGGTCCGCCGCGCCGTTGTAGCGCGGCGGCATCTTCGGCCTGAACTTGGGTGGCCATCGCACCTGCCAAAGGGTGGGGGCCAGGCTCGAGCCCTCGGCTCATTGCCAAGACCGGCCGGAGCCGGTGGCGGGGCGCCTGCCATGAGGGCGAAGCGCAGATCGACGGAGGAGAAGCTACGGCGCACCCCTACGTGGCGCGCCAAATGTCGGGTGTGGGGTTCCAGCAAAACCCTAAAGGTTCGAACTCTAGGGTGCGCACGGAGTTCTTTCCCCCTACCGATCTACACCCTAGCTCGCTAAGATCTTGTGGACGAACTCGACGAACTCGCAACACAGAAAGACACGAGATTTATACTGGTTCGGGCCACCATTGTGGTGTAATACCCTACTCCAGTGTGGTGGCGGTGGATTGCCACTTGGGCTGATGAAGAATAGTACAAGGGGAAGAACAGCCTCCTGAGGTTGAGGTTCTCTTGTGTTTGGTGTGTGGCTCTGGGCCGGCTCTCGATGAGTTCTAGATCAGATCCACTTACCCCCTTTGCTGGTGGCTAGTTCTACTTATATAGGCCCTGGTCCTCTCCCCAAATATCGAGCGGGAAGGGAGCCAACAACGGCGGGCAATTTGAAAGGGGACAACTAGTACAAGCTATCCTGACAAAAGTGGTCTTCTCCTGCAAAAGGCTCTGGTGGTGACGCCGTCTTGGGCTCCATGGTGACCTCTGTCTTGCCATCCTGCTGGTCTTGGTCTCGTTGCACCGATATGGAAACCTTTGCTTGATGCCTCGGTACTCCACGCCTGTGCCTGCCTCCTTAGCACGAAAGAGGAAACGAGGACGCTGCATGCGCTGGCGCCCGCCTAGCGCCTCTTGGGGAACGTAGTAATTTCAAAAAAAATCCTACACACACGCAAGATCATGGTGATGGCATAGCAACGAGAGGGGAGAGTATTGTCCACATACCCTCGTAGACCGTAAGCGGAAGCGTTATGACAACGCGGTTGATGTAGTCGTACGTCTTCACGATCCGACCGATCCAAGTACCGAACGACGGCACCTCCGAGTTCGGACACGTTCAGCTCGATGACGATCCCCGGGCTCCGATCCGGCAAAGTGTCGGGATGAGTTCCACAAGACGACGGCGTGGCAGGACGATGATGATGCTCTACCGGCACAGGGCTTCGCCTAAACTCCGCGACGATATGACCGAGGTGGAATATGGTGGAGGGGGGCACCGCACACGGCTAAGGAACGATCCGTAGATCAACTTGTGTGTTCTGGGGTGCTCCCCTGCCTCCGTATATAAAGGAGGGAGGGGGAGGTGCGGCCGGCCCCCAAGGGGTGCGCCTGGAGGAGTCCTACTCCCACCGGGAGTAGGACTCCCCCCTCTTGCCTTGTTGGAGAAGGAAAGGGGGGAGGGGAAAGAGGAAGGGGGCGCCGCCCCCCCTCTCCTTGTCCTATTCGGACTAGGAGGGGCGCGCCTGCCCCCGGCCGCCCACCTCTTTCTCCCACATGGCCCACTAAGGCCCATTATCCCCGGGAGGGTTCCAGAATCCCCGGTGTTCCTAAAATCTCGATTTCACCCAAACCATTCCGATATCCAAATATAGGCTTCCAATATATCAATCTTTATGTCTCGACCATTTCGAGACTCCTCGTCATGTCCGTGATCACATCCAGACTCAACAAACTTCAGACATCAAAACTTGTAAACTCATAATAAAACTGTCATCGTAACGTTAAGCGTGCGGACCCTACGGGTTCGAGAACTATGTAGACATGACCTAGAACTATTCTCGGTCAATAACCAATAGCGGAACCTGGATGCCCATATTGGAGACACCTGTAGTACTCCTTTATAATCACCCAGTAACGTTGTGACGTTTGGTAGCACCCAAAGTGTTCCTCTGGTAAACGGGAGTTGCATAATCTCATAGTTACCGGAACATGTATAAGTCATGAAGAAAGCAATAGCAATATACTAAACGATCAAGTGCTAGGCTAACGGAATGGGTCATGTCAATCACATCATTCTCCTAATGATGTGATCCCATTAATCAAATAACAACACATGTCTATGGTTAGGAAACATAACCATCTTTGATTAATGAGCTAGTCAAGTAGAGGCATACTAGTGACTTATATGTTTTTCTATGTATTCACACATGTATCATGTTTCCGGTTAATACAATTCTAGCATGAATAATAAACATTTATCATGATATGAGGAAATAAATAATAACTTTATTATTGCCTCTAGGGCATATTTCCTTCAGTCTCCCACTTGCACTAGAGTCAATAATCTAGATTACACAAGAATGATTCTAACACCCATGGAGTCTTGGTGCTGATCATGTTTTGCTCGTGGAAGAGGCTTAGTCAACGGGTCCGCAACATTCAGATCCGTATGTATCTTGCAAATCTCTATGTCTCCCACCGGACTTGGTCTCGGATGGAATTGAAGCGTCTCTTGATATGCTTAGTCCTCTTGTGAAATCTGGATTCCTTTGCCAAGGCAATTGCACCAAGATTGTCACGTAAGATCTTCATTGGTCCCGATGCACTAGGTGTGACACCTAGATCGGAAATGAACTCTTTCATCCGCACTCCTTCATTTGCTGCTTCCAAGCAGCTATGTACTCCGCTTCACATGTAGATCCCGCCACGACGCTTTGTTTAGAACTGCACTAACCGACAGCTCCACCGCTTAATAAAAACACGTATCCGGTTTGCGATTTAGAATCGTCCGGATCGGTGTCAAAGCTTACATCGACGTAACCATTTACGACTAGCTCTTTGTCACCTCCATATACGAGAAACATATCCTTAGTCCTTTTCGTATTTCAGATGTTCTTGACCGCTGTCCAAAGGATCCACTCTGGATTACTTTGGTACCTTCCCGCCAAGCTTATTGCTAAGCATACGTCAGTGTCTGGTACACAGCATTGCATACATGATAGAGCCTATGGCTGAAGCATAGGAAACATCTTTCATTTTCTCTCTATCTTCTGCAGTGGTCGGGCATTGAGTCTCGACTCAATTTCACACCTTGTAATACTGAGTAAAAATCCTTTCTTTGCTCGATCCATTTTGAACTTTTTCAAAACTTTATCAAGGTATGTGCTTTGTGAAAGTCTAATTAAGCGTCTTGATCTATCTCTATAGATCTTGATGCCCAATATGTAAGCAGCTTCATCGAGGTCTTTCATTGAAAAACTTTTATTTAAGTATCCTTTTATGCTATCCAGAAATTCTATATCATTTCCAATTAATAATATGTCGTCCACATATAATATCGTAAATGCTACTGAGCTCCCACTCACTTTCTTGTAAATACAGGCTTCTCCAAAAGTCTCAGATAAAACCATATGCTTTGATCACACTATCAAAGCGTTTATTCCAACTCCGAGAAGCTTGCACTGCACCATAAATTGATCGCCGGAGCTTGCACACTTTGTTGGCACCTTTTGGATCAACAAAACCTTCCGGTTGCATCATATACAACTCTTCTTCTAGAAATCCATTCAAGAATGCAGTTTTGACATCCATTTGCCAAATTTCATAATCATAAAATGCAGCAATTGCTAACATGATTCGAACAGACTTTAGCATCGCTACGGGTGAGAAAGTCTCATCGTAGTCAACCCCTTGAACTTGTCGAAAACCTTTCGCAACAAGTCGAGATTTATAGACAGTTACATTACCATCAGCGTCAGTCTTCTTCTTAAAGATCTATTTATTCTAAATGGCTTGCCGATCATCTGCAAGTCAACCAAAGTCCATACTTTGTTTTCATACATGGATCCCATCTGCATTTCATGGCTTCCACCATTTTGCGAATCTGGGCTCACCATCGCTTCTTCATAGTTTGTAGGTTCACCATGGTCAAGTAACATGACTTCCGTAATAGGATTACCGTACCACTCAGTGCGGATCTTACTCTAGTCGACCTCGTAGTTCAAGAGAAACTTGATCTCAAGTTTCATGATCATCATCATTAACTTCCTCACTAATTGGTGTAGGTGTCACAGAACCGATTTCGTGATGAACCATTTTCCAATAAGGGAGCTGGTATCAATTACCTCATCAAGTTCTATTTTTCTCCCACTCACTTCTTTCGAGAGAAACTCCTTCTCTAGAAAGGATCCATTCTTAGCAACGAATGTCTTGCCTTCGGATCTGTGATAGAAGGTGTACCCAACTGTTTCCTTTGGGTATCCTATGAAGACACATTTTTCCGATTTGGGTTCAAGCTTTGAAGTTTTTTCACATAAGCATCGCAGCCCCAAACTTTCAGAAACGACAACTTTGGTTTCTTGCCAAACCATAGTTCATAAGGAGTCGTCTCAACGGATTTTGATGGTGCCCTATTTTAACGTGAATGCGGCCGTCTCTAAAGCATAACCCCAAAACGATAGCGGTAAATCGGTAAGAGACATCATAGACCGCACCATATCTAGTAAAGTACGATTATGATGTTCGGACACACCATTACGCTGTGGTGTTCCAGGTGGCGTTAGTTGCGAAACTATTCCGCAATTTTTCAAATGTAGACCAAACTCGTAACTCAAATATTCTCCTCCACGATCAGATCGTAGAAACTTTATTTTCTTGTTACGATGATTTTCAACTTCACTCTGAAATTCTTTGAACTTTTCAAATGTTTCAGATTTATGTTTCATTAAGAAGATATACCCATATCTGCTTAAATCATCTGTGAAGGTGAGAAAATAACAATATCCGCCACGAGCTTCAACATTCATCGGACCACATACATCAGTATGTATGATTTCCAACAAATCTGTTGCTCTCTCCATAGAACCGGAGAACGGTGTTTTAGTCATCTTGCCTATGAGGCACGGTTCATAAGTACCAAGTGATTCATAATCAAGTGATTCCAAAAGTCCATCAAGATGGAGTTTCTTCATGCGCTTTACACCGATATGACCTAAACGGCAAGTACACAAATAATTTGCACTATCATTATTAACTCTGCATCTTTTGGCTTCGACATTATGAATATGTGTATTACTACTATCGAGATTTAATAAAAATAGACCACTCTTCAAGGGTGCATGACCATAAAAGATATTACTCATATAAATAGAACAACCATTATTTTCTGATTTAAATGAATAACCGTCTCGCATCAAACAAGATCCAGATATAATGTTCATGCTCAACGCGGCACCAAATAACAATTATTTAGGTCTAAAACTAATCCCGAAGGTAGATGTAGAGGTAGCGTGCCGACCGCGATCACATCGACTTTGGAACCGTTCCCACGCCAGATCGTCACCTCGTCCTTGGCGATGCTTGCTTATTCCGTAGTCCCTATTTTGAGTTGCAAATATTAGCAATGTAACCAGTATCAAATACCCGAGGTGCTACTACGAGCTCTAGTAAGGTACACATCAATAACATGTATATCACATATACCTTTGTTCACCTTGCCATCCTTCTTATCCGCCAAATACTTGGGGCAGTTCCGCTTCCAAAGGTGACCAGTTTGCTTGCGGTAGAAACACTCGGTTTCAGGCTTAGGTCCAGACTTGGGTTTCTTCTCTTGAGCAGCAACTTTCTTGCTGTTCTTTTGAAGTTCCCCTTCTTCTTCCCTTTGCCCTTTTTCTTGAAACTAGTGGTCTTGTTGACCATCAACACTTGATGCTCTTTCTTGATTTCTACCTCCGCAGCTTTTAGCATTGCGAAGAGATCGGGAATTGTTTTGGTCATCCCTTGCATATTATAGTTCATCACAAAGCTCTTGTAGCTTGGTGGCGATGATTGGAGAATTTCATCAATGACACTATCATCCTAAGATTAACTCCCGGTTGAATCAAGTGATTATTATACCCAGACATTTTGAGTATATGCTCACTGACAGAACTATTCTCCTCCATCTTGCAGCTATAGAACTTATTGGAGACTTCATATCTCTCAATCCGGGCATTTGCTTGAAATATTAACTTCAACTCTTGGAACATCTCATATGCTCCATGACGTTCAAAACGTCGTTGAAGACCCGGTTCTAAGCCGTAAAGCATGGCACAATGAACTATTGAGTAGTCATAAGCTTTGCTCTGCCAGACGTTCACAACTTCTCGCGTTGTTCTCGCAGGCCTGGCACCCAAGTGGTGCTTCCAGACGTAATTCTTCCGTGCAGCAATGAGGATAATCCTCAAGTTACGGACCCAGTCCGTGTAATTGCTACCATCATCTTTCAACTTTGCTTTCTCAAGGAACGCATTAAAATTCAACGGAACAACAAAGACGAGCCATCTATCTACAAACATAGATAATCAAAATACTATCAGTACTAAGTTCATGATAAATTTAAGTTCAATTAATCATATTACTCAAGAACTCCCACTTAGACAGACATCTCTCTAGTCATCTAAGTGATCACGTGATCCAAATCAACTAAACCATAACCGATCATCACGTGAGATGGAGTAGTTTTCAATGGTGAACATCACTATGTTGATCATATCTACTATATGATTCACGCCCGACCTTTCGGTCTCCGTGTTCCGAGGCCATATCTGCATATGCTAGGCTCGTCAAGTTTAACCTGAGTATTCTGCGTGTGCAAAACTGGCTTGCACCCGTTGTAGATGGACGTAGAGCTTATCACACCCGATCATCACGTGGTGTCAGGGCACGACGAACTTTGGCAACGGTGCATACTCAGGGAGAACACGTCTTGATAATTTTTAGTGAGAGATCATCTTAAAATGCTACCGTCAATCAAAGCAAGATAAGATGCATAAAGGATAAACATCACATGCAATCAATATAAGTGATATGATATGGCCATCATCATCTTGTGCTTGTGATCTCCATCTCCAAGCACCGTCGTGATCACCATCGTCACCGGGCGCGACACCTTGATCTCCATCGTAGCATCGTTGTCGCCTCGCCAACTATTGCTTCTCGACTATCGCTACCGCTTAGTGATAAAGTAAAGCAATTACATGGCGTTGCATTTCATACAATAAGCGACAACCATATGGCTCTCGCCAATTGCCGATAACTCGGTTACAAAACATGATCATCTCATACAATAAAATATAGCATCACGTCTTGACCATATCACATCACAACATGCCCTGCAAAAACAAGTTAGACGTCCTCTACTTTGTTGTTGCAAGTTTTACGTGGCTGCTACGGGCTGAGCAAGAACCGTTCTTACCTACGCATCAAAACCACAACGATAGTTTGTCAAGTTGGTGCTGTTTTAACCTTCGCAAGGACCGGGCGTAGCCACACTCAGTTCAACTAAAGTGAGAGACAGACACCCGCCACCACCTTTAAGCAAAGAGTGCTCGCAGCGGTGAAACCAGTCTCGCGTAAGCGACGCTGCGTAATGTCGGTCCGGCCACTTCATCTCACAATACCGCCGAACCAAAGTATGACATGCTGGTAAGCAGTATGACTTGTATCGCCCACAACTCACTTGTGTTCTACTCGTGCATATAACATCAACGCATAAAACCTGGCTCTGATACCACTGTTGGGGAACGTAGTAATTTAAAAAAAAATCCTACGCACACGCAAGATCATTGTGATGGCATAGAAACTAGAGGGGAGAGTATTGTCCACGTACCCTCGTAGACCGTAAGTGGAAGCGTTATGACAACGCGGTTGATGTAGTCGTACGTCTTCACGATCCGACCGATCCAAGCACCGAACGTACGGCACCTCCAAGTTCAGCACACGTTCAGCTCGATGACGATCCCCGGGCTCCGATCCAGCAAAGTGTCGGGGATGAGTTCCGTCAACACGACGGCGTGGTGACGATGATGATGCTCTACCGGCGCAGGGCTTCGCCTAAACTCCGCGACGATATGACCGAGGTGGAATATGGTGGAGGGGGGCACCGCACACGGCTAAGGAACGATCCGTAGATCAACTTGTGTGTTCTGGGGTGCTCCCTGCCTCCGTGATATAAAGGAGGGAGGGAGGTGCGGCCGCCCCTGGGTGCGCCGAGGAGTCCTACTCCCACCGGGAGTAGGACTCCCCCTCTTGCCTTGTTGGAGAAGGAAAGGGGAAGGAAAGAGGAAGGGGGCGCCGCCTCTCCTTGTCCTATTCGGACTAGGGGGAGGGGCGCCTGCCCCGGCCGGCCCTCCACATCTCCCACATGGCCCACTAAGGGCCATTATACCCCCGGAGGGTTACGGTAACCCCGGTGTTCCAGAAAATCCTGATTTCACCCGAACCATTCCGATATCCAAATATAGGCTTCCAATATATCAATCTTTATGTCTCGACCATTTCGAGACTCCTCGTCATGTCCGTGATCACATCCGGACTCGAACAAACTTCGCACATCAAAACTTGTAAACTCATAATAAAACTGTCATCGTAACGTTAAGCGTGCGGACCCTACGGGTTCGAGAACTACGTAGACATGACCTAGAACTATTCTCGGTCAATAACCAATAGCGGAACCTGGATGCCCATATTGGTTCCTACATATTCTACGAATATCTTTATCGGTCAAACCGCATAACGACATACGTTGTTCCCTTTGTCATCGGTATGTTACTTGCCTGAGATTCGATTGTCGGTATCCAATACCTAGTTCAATCTCGTTACCGGCAAGTCTCTTTACTCGTTCCGTAATACATCATCTCGCAACTAACTTATTATTTGGAATGCTTGCAAGGCTTATGTGATGTGTATTACCGAGAAGGCCCAGAGATACCTCTCCGACAATCGGAGTGACAAAACCTAATCTCGAAATACGCCAACCCAACATGTACCTTTGGAGACACCTGTAGTACTCCTTTATAATCACCCAGATTCGTTGTGACTTTTGGTAGCACCAAAGTGTTCCTCCGTAAACGGAGTTGCATAATCTCATAGTTACCGAACATGTATAAGTCATGAAGAAAGCAATAGCAATATACTAAACGATCAAGTGCTAGTATAACGGAATGGGTCATGTCAATCACATCATTCTCCTAATGATGTGATCCCATTAATCAAATAACAACACATGTCTATGGTTAGGAAACATAACCATCTTTGATTAATGAGCTAGTCAAGTAGAGGCATACTAGTGACTTATATGTTTGTCTATGTATTCACACATGTATCATGTTTCCGGTTAATACAATTCTAGCATGAATAATAAACATTTATCATGATATAAGGAAATAAATAATAACTTTATTATTTCCTCTAGGGCATATTTCCTTCAGCGCCCGCTTGGTGTCGATCGTCATGGCTCACGTCACGAGTGCCTCGCGAGGTTTGTCCCGCCTTGATATCTGCGCTCCTCGCGAGGCAGCCTGGTGAGGTTGCTCCTGAGGAGGTCTTGCGTCGTCCGCCTCGCAAGGCTTGGCCCCTCGCGAGGGTCTTGAATGCCTTGTTGATGAAGATGGGTCGTACGGCCTGCTAGCATAGCCACGCCGTGGGCCGCAGGCAGGCAAGTCTGGGGACCCCCGTTCCTAGAACGCCGATAGTGTTATTTTTGTGCAGAAATAAAAGTTCTCGGAATGACCTGAAACTTCACGGAGAATATTTTTCTGAATTTATAAAAAATATTGGTGAAAGAATCAAGGCCAGGGGCCCACACCCTGTCCACGAGGGTGGGGGCGCGCCTGCCCCCCTGGGAGCGCCACCCTGTCTCGTGGGCCCCCTGAGGCTCCACCGACCTCAACTCCAACTCTATATATTCACGTTCGGGGAGAAAGAGAGAAGGATTCTTCGCGTTTTATGTACGGAGCCGCCGCCAAGCCCTAATCTCTTTCGGGAGGGCTGATCTGGAGTCCGTTCGGGGCTCCGGAGAGGGGAATCTGTCACCGTCGTCATCATCAACCTTCCTCCATCACCAATTTCATGATGCTCACAGTCGTGCGTGAGTAATTCCATCGTAGGCTCGCTGGACGGTGATGGGTTGGATGAGATTTACCATGTAATCGAGCTAGTTTTGTTAGGGTTTGATCCCTAGTATCCACTATGTTTTGAGATTGATGTTGCTATGACTTTGCTATGCTTAATGCTTGTCACTAGGGCCCGAGTGCCATGATTTCAGATCTGAACCTATTATGTTTTCATGAATATATGTGAGTTCTTGATCCTATCTTGCAAGTCAATAGTCACCTACTATGTGTTATGATCCGGTAACCCCGAAGTGACAATAATCGGGACCACTCCCGGTAATGACCATAGTTTGAGGGGTTCATGTATTCACTAAGTGTTAATGCTTTGGTCCGGTACTCTATTAAAAGGAGGCCATAATATCCCTTAGTTTCCAATAGGACCCCGCTGCCACGGGAGGGTAGGACAAAAGATCTCATGCAAGTTATTTTCCATAAGCATGTATGACTATATTCGGAATACATGCCTACATTACATTGATGAATTGGAGCTAGTTCTGTGTCACCCTATGTTATAACTGTTGCATGAGGAATCGCATCCGACATAATTATCCATCACTGATCCAATGCCTATGAGCTTTTCACATATTGATCTTTGCTTAGTTACTTTAACGTTGCCACTGTTACAATTACTACAAAGTTGCTACTATTACTTTTGCCACCGTTAGCGTTACTTCCATACTACTTTGCTACTAAATACTTTGCTGCAGATATTTAGTTTTCTAGGTGTGGTTGAATTAACAACTCAATTGCTAATACTTGAGAATATTCTTTGGCTCCCCTTGTGTCGAATCAATAAATTTGGGTTGAATACTCTACCCTCGGAAACTGTTGTGATCCCCTATACTTGTGGGTTATCAAGACTATTTTCTGGCGCCGTTGTCGGGGAGCATTGCTCTATTCTTTAAGTCACTTGGGATTTATATATGTTGATCACTATGAGGAACTTGAAAGAAGAAAAAACCAATATTTATCCCTCAACTACGAGGGGAGGTAAGGAACTGCCATCTAGCTCTGCACTTGATTCACCTTATGTTTTGAGTAAGCTGCGACACCTAAACCTACTTCTGCTATTAATTCTGATATGTCGCATGTTATTGATGATGCCACTTCTGCTATGCATGATGCTTATGATGAAACTACTTCTATGCTTGATACTACTGTGCCACTAGGTGAATTTCTTGATGAACAACTTGCTAGGGTTAGAGAGAATGAAATTATTGAAACTGATAATATTGATGAAAGTGATGATGAAGATTCCCCCCTAGATATGAATTACTGTTGTGCCTGAGGGTTATGTTATGGATGAAGAAACTGCTAGAGACTTTCTTACTTGCAATGATAGATATGATCTTAAGAAATTATTAGCTAAGCTGAAAGAAAAATCTTTGAATGGTAGAATGAAATATGACCCTACTTTTGCTACTTCACCTATCTGTATTTCTGATAAGGATTATTATTTCTGTGTTGATCCTGAGATAATTACTTTGGTTGAATATGATCCTTTCTATGGCTATGAATCTGAAACTGTTGTGGCACATCTTACTAAATTAAATGATATAGCCACCCTATTCACTCATGAGGAAAAAAATCGTTACTATTATATCCTTAAGTTATTTCTGTTCTCATTAAAGGGTGATGTTAAAACATGGTTTAATTCCCTTGATCCTGGTTGTGTGTGTAGTCCCCGGGATATGATTTATTACTTCTCTGCTAAATATTTCCCCGCTCATAAGAAACAAGCTGCCTTAAGGGAAATATACAATTTTGTGCAAATTGAAGAAGAGAGTCTCCCACAAGCCTGGGGGAGGCTTCTCCAATTACTTAATGGTTTGCCTGATCATCCTCTTAAGAAAAATGAAATACTTGATATCTTTTGTAATGGACTAACCGATGCCTCCAGAGACCACCTGGATAGTTGTGCTGGTTGTGTTTTCGTTGAAAGAACTGTTGATCAAGTTGAATTGCTATTGAATAATATGTTGAGTAATGAAAATGATTGGACACTTCCTGAACCAACTCCTAAGCCAACTCCGAAGAAAAGGGGTATTCTATTTCTCAGTCCTGAAGATATGCAAGAGTCAAAGAAATATATGAAAGAAAAAGGTATTAAAGCTGAAGATGTTAAGAATTTAGCACCTATTTAAGAAATACATGGTCTTGATAACCTGACACAGGTAGTAAAGGTAAATTCTCTCTATAGATTTGATGAAGGTGACATTCCTTGTTATAAGTCTGCTAGCCAATGCTTAGATGGGTTTGATAATTTTATTGTTAAACAAGAAAACTTCAATGCTTATGTTGGTAGACAATTGAAACGTAATGCTTATATGATTGAACACTTGAGTGATTATATGTCTAGAGTTAAAGGTGAACTTAAACTCATTAGTAAACATGCTTCTATGGTTACCACTCAAGTAGAACAAGTGCTTAAAGCTGAAAATGATTTTCTCAATGATTTAAATAATAATAAAAATGATAATGTTGTTGGAGGTATGACTAGAGGAGGTAAAATGACTCAGGAGCCCTTATATCTTGAAGGCCACCCTAAGAGAATTGAGCAAGATTCTCAGAGAACTAATGTTGATGCACCTAGTCCTTCTAAAAAGAAGAAAAAGAAAAATGATAGGACTTTGCATGCTTCTAGTGAACCTGTTGTAGACACACCTGAGAATCCCAATGATATTTCTATTTCTGATGCAGAAACACAATCTGGTAATGAACATGAACCGAGTGATAATGTTAATAATGATGTTCATGTTGATGCTCAACCTAGCAATGACAATGAGGTAGAGATTGAACCTACTGTTGATATTGATAACCCACAATCAAAGAATCAACATTATGATAAGAGAGACTTCGTTGCTAGGAAGCACGATAAAGAAAGAGAACCATGGGTTCAGAAACCCATGCCTTTTCCTCCTAAACCATCCAAGAAAAAGGATGATGAGGATTTTGAGCGCTTTGCTGAAATGATTAGACCTAACTTTTTGCGTATGCGTTTGATTGATATGCTTAAAATGATTCCTTATGCTAAGTATATCAAAGATATTGTTACAAATAAAAGAAAGATACCGGAAGCTAAAATTTCCACCATGCTTGCCAATTACACTTTTAAAGGTGGAATACCAAAGAAACTGGCAGATCCCGGAGTACCAACTATACCATGCTCCATTAAAAGAAACTATGTTAAAACTGCTTTATGTGATCTTGGAGCCGGTGTTAGTGTTATGCCTCTCTCTTTATATCATAGACTTGATTTGAATAAGTTGACACCTACTGAAATATCTTTGCAAATGGCCGATAAATCAACAGCTATACCTATCAGTATTTGTGAGGATGTGCCTGTTATGGTTGCAAACGTTACTATTTTAACGTACTTTGTTATTCTTGATTTTCCCGAGGACGATAGTATGTCGATTATCCTTGGTAGACCCTTTTTGAATACTGCAGGGGCTGTTATTGATTGCAACAAAGGCAAAGTCACTTTTCATGTTACACTTTCCGAGGAAACAACCTCAAGTCCAAAGTATCAACTCTATTGAAAAAATTCTCCGGTTTCATGCAATTCGGAATGAGTTTGTTAACGACTTGATCCACCTTGTTTGTGGATTCCTTTTCATGAGCATGAGATGGATGAAGTTAGAAAGCACAACTCTCTGTTTACTTTCTGTTATTTAGATTAAATAAAGCAAAAATAGTATTTTCTGAATTATCCTTGCAATATAAAAGTACTCCAAAAATAAAAGTTCTCCAAATGCCCGGAAAATGAAATATGATTTTTTGTAGAATATTTAAGAATATCTGGAACTGAGAACACACTAGAGGGGGCAACCACCTGGCCACGAGGGTCCAGGGCGCGCCCTACCCCCTAGGCGTGCCCCCTGCCTCATGGGCCCCACGTGGCCCCCCTCCACTTATTCCTATACCCACACACTTCGTCTTCCTACAGAAAAAATTCCCACACAGCTCAAACTCGTGTTCTAGCTCGTTTTGCTGCGATTCTCGATCTCCTTGCTCAAAGCTCCACTCACAAAACTGCTTTGGGGGATTGTTCTTCGGTATGTGACTCCTCCAATGGTCCAATTAGTTTTTGTTCTAGTGCTTTATTGCTACCTCTTGAGCACTGCGTTGGTTTTCCCTTGAAGAGGAAAGGGTGATACAGTAAAGTAGCGTAAGTATTTCCCTCAGTTTTTGAGAACCAATGTATCAATCCAGTAGGAGACCACGCTCGAGTCCCACGCACCTACACAAACAAATAAGAACCTCACAACCAACGTGATAAAGGGGTTGTCAATCCCTTCACGGTCACTTATGAGAGTGAGATTTGATAGATATGATAAGATAATATTTTTGGTATTTTTATGATAAAGAGAAATAAAGATGCAAAGTAAAATAAATGGTAATAAAAATAGCTAAGTGTTGGAAGATTAATATGATGGAAATAGACCCGGGGGCCATAGGTTTCACTAGTGGCTTCTCTCAAGAGCATAAGTATTACGGTGGGTAAACGAATTACTGTCGAGCAATTGATAGAGTTGAGCATAGTTATGAGAATACCTAGGTATGATCATGTATATAGGCATCACGTCCGTGACAAGTAGACCGACTCACCAGCATCTACTACTATTACTCCACACATCGACCGCTATCCAGCATGCATCTAGAGTATTAAGTTCATAAGAAGAGAGTAACACTTTAAGTAAGATACATGATGTAGAGGGATAAACTCATGCAATATGATATAAACCCCATCTTTTTATCCTTGATGGCAACAATACAATACGTGTCGTTTCCCCATCACATCGGGATCGAGCAATCGCAAGATTGAACCCAAAGCTAATCACTTCTCCCATTGCAAGAAAGATCAATCTAGTAGGCCAAACCAAACTGATAATTCGAAGAGACTTGCAAAGATAACCAATCATACATAAAAGAATTCAGAGGAGATTCAAATATTGTTCATAGATAAACTTGATCATAAACCGACAATTCATCGGATCTCGACAAACACACCGCGAAAAGAAGAGTTACATCAAATAGATCTCTAAGAGAATCGAGGAGAACTTTATATTGAGATCCAAAGAGAGAGAAGAAGCCATCTAGCTAATAACTATGGACCCGAAGGTCTGAGGTAAAGTACTCACACATCATCGGAGAGGCTATGGTGTTGATGTAGAAGCCCTCTGTGATCAATGCCCCCTCCGGCAGGATGCCGGAAAAGGCCCCAAGATGGGATCTCACGGGTGCAGAAGTTTGCGGTGGTGGAATTAGGTTTTCGTGGGCGCTTCTGATGGTTTGGGGGTACGTAGGTATATATGGGAGGAAGAAGTAGGTCATGGAGCCACGAGGGGCCCACGAGGGTGGAGGGCGCGCCCAGGAGGGTAGGCACGCCCAGGGGGGTAGGCGCGCCCCCCTACCTCGTGGTTTCCTCGCCTGTTGCTTGACGTCCACTCCAAGTCCTCTGGATCACGTTTTTTCCGAAAATCACGTTCCCGAAGGTTTCATTCCGTTTGGACTCCATTTGATATTCTTTTTTTGCGGAACACTGAAATAGGCAAAAAAACAGCAATTTGGGCTGGGCCTCCGGTTAATAGGTTAGGCCCAAAAATAATATAAAAGTGTATAACAAAGCCCATTAATCATCCAAAACAGAATATAATATAGCATGGAACAATAAAAAATTATAGATACGTTGGAGACGTATCAAGCATCCCCAAGCTTAATTCCTCATTCCTTGAGTAGGTAAATGATAAAATAGAATTTTGATGTGGAATGCTACTTAGCATAATTTTCAATGTAATTCTCTTATTTGTGGTATGAATATTCAGATCCGAAAGATTCAAGATAAAAGTTTAATATTGACATAAAAGTAATAATACTTCAAGCATACTAACTAAGCAATTATGTCTTCTCAAAATAACATGGCCAAAGAAAGTTCATCCCTACAAAATCGTATAGTTTGGTCATGCTCCATTTTTGCCACACAAGAATGTTCTCATCATGCACAACCCCGATGACAAGCCAAGAAATTGTTTCATACTTTAGTAATTTCAAACTGTTTCAACTTTCACGCAATATATGAGTGTGAGCCATGGATATAGCACTATGGGTGGAATAGAATATAATGATGGGGGTTATGTGGAGAAGACAAAAAAGGAGAAAGTCTCACATCAACGCGGCTAATCAATGGGCTATGGAGATGCCCATCAATTGATGTTAATGTGAGGAGTAGGGATTGCCATGCAACGGATGCACTAGAGCTATAAATGTATGAAAGCTCAACAAAAGAAACTAAGTGGGTGTGCATCCAACTTGCTTGATCACGAAGTCCTAGGGCATTTGAGGAAGCCCATTGTTGGAATATACAAGCCAAGTTCTATAACGAAAAATTCCCACTAGTATATGAAAGTGACAAAACAAGAGACTCTCCATAAAAAATATCATGGTGCTACTTTGAAGCACAAGTATGGAAAAAGATAGTAGCATTGCCCCTTTTTCTTTTCTTTTCTTTTTTTGGGCCTTTCTTTTTTTTGGCGTTTTTTGGGGACAATGCTCTGTGAATGATGGTCATCACACTTCTATTTATTTACAACTCAATGATTACAACTCGATACTAGAACAAAGTATGACTCTATATGAATGCCTCCGGCGGTGTACCGGGAAGGGCAATGAATCAAGAGTGACATGTATGAAATAATATGCATGGTGGCTTTGCCACAAATACGATGTCAACTACATGATCATGCAAGGAAATATGACAATGATGAACGTGTCATGATAAACCGAACGGTGGAAAGTTGCATGGCAATATATCTCAGAATGGCTATGGAAATGCAATAATAGGTAGGTATGGTGGCTGTTTTGAGGAAGATATAAGGAGGCTTATGTGTGATAGAGCGTATCGTATCACGGGGTTTGGATGCACCGACGAAGTTTGCACCAACTCTCAAGGTGAGAAAGGGCAATGCCCGATACCGGAGAGGCTAGCAATGATGGAAGGGTAAGAGTGTGTATAATCCATGGACTTAACATTAGTCATAAAGAACTCGCATACTTATTGCAAAAATCTACAAGTAATAAAAAACCAAGCACTACGCGCATGCTCCTAGGGGGATAGATTGGTAGGAAAAGACCATCGCTCCTCCCCGACCGCCACTCATAAGGAGGACAATCAAAGAACACCTCATGTTTCAAATTTTATTACACAACGTTTACCATACGTATTTGTCAAATTCACAACTACTCAACTAGAACAACTTTAATGTCACTACCTCCATATCTCAAAACAATCATCAAGCATCAAACTTCTCTTAGTATTCAACGCACTCATAAGAAAGTTTTTACTAATCTTGAATACCTAGCATATTAGGACTAATTTCCCAATTAAAGCAAATTACCATGCTGTTTTGTAGGACTCACAAAATAATATAAGTGAAGCATGAGAGAACAATAATTTCTATAAAACAAATCCACAACCGTGCTCTAAAAGATATAAGTGAAGCACTAGAGCAAAAACTATATAGCTCAAAAGATATAAGTGAAGCACATAGAGTATTCTAATAAATTACGAATCATGTGTGTCTCTCTCAAAAGGTGTGTACAGCAAGGATGATTGTGGTAAACTAAAAATCAAAGACTCAAATCATACAAGACGCTCCAAGCAAAACACATATCATGTGGTGAATAAAAATATAGCTCCAAGTAAAGTTACCGATGGATTTAAGATTTAAAGAGGGGATGCCTTCCGGGGCATCCCCAAGCTTTGGCTTTTTGGTGTCCTTAGATTACCTTGGGGTGCCATGGGAATCCCCAAGCTTAGGCTCTTTCCACTCCTTGTTCCATAATCCATCAAATCTTTACCCAAAACTTGAAAACTTCACAGCACAAAACTCAACAGAAAATCTCGTGAGCTCCGTTAGCGAAAGAAAACAAAACACCACTTCAAGGTACTGTATTGAACTCATTATTTATTTATATTGGTGTTAAACTTAATGTATTCCAACTTCTCTTTGGTTTATAAACTATTTTACTAGTCATAGATTCACCAAAATAAGCAAACAACACACGAGAAACAGAATCTGTCAAAAACAGAACAGTCTGTAATAATATGTAACTAACGCTAACTTCTGTAACTCTAAAAATTCTACCAAAATAGGAAGACCTAAATAATTTGTTTATTGATCTGATGCAATTGGAATCTGTATTTTATCGCGTCCTGGTAATTTTTAAAAATTGTTGTTGTGAACAGAATGTTTCTGGAATTTTCAGCAAGATCAAATAACTATCATCCAAGAAGATCCTATAGGTTTTACTTGGCGCAAACACTAATTAAAACACAAAAACAAATACAACCAGAGGCTAGATAAAAGATTTATTCCTAAACATAAGCAAGAAGTAAAAAACTAAAATAAAATTGGGTTGCCTCCCAACAAGCGCTATCGTTTAACGCCCCTAGCTGGGCATAAAAGCAAGGATAGATCTAAGTATTGCCATCGTTGGTAGGCAATCCGTAAGTGGCTCTCATAATAGATTCATAATGTAATTTAATTTTCTTTCCAGGGAAGTGTTCCATGCCTTTCCTTAACGGAAATTGTAATCTAATATTCCCTTCCTTCATATCAATAATTGCACCAATCGTTCTAAGGAAAGGTCTACCAAGAATAATAAGACATGAAGGATTGCACTCTATATCAAGAACAATAAAATCTACGGGCACATAGTTCCTATTTGCAACAACAAGAACATCATTAATTCTTCCCATAGGTTTCTTAATAGTGGAATCTGCAAGGTGTAAGTTTAAAGAGCAATCATCAAATTTGCGGAAACCTAACAAATCACACAAAGTTTTTGGAATCGTGGAAACACTAGCACCCAAATCACACAAAGCATATCATTAATGATATTTAATTTTAATTTTAATAGTAGGTTCCCACTCATCATAAAGTTTTATAGGGATAGAAACTTCCAACTCAAGTTTTTCTTCATAAGATTGTATTAAAGCATCAACGATATGTTTAGTAAAAGCTTTATTTTGACTATAAGCATGAGGAGAATTTAGCACGGATTGCAACAAGGAAATACAATCTATCAAAGATCAATTATCATAATTAAATTTCTTGAAATCCAAAATAGTGGGTTCATTGATATCTAAAGTTTTGACCTCTTCAATCCCACTTTTACCAAATTTTGCATCAAGATCTAAAAACTCCGAATTTTTGGGGCGCCTTCTAACTAAAGTTGACTCATCTCCAGTCCCATAATTATCAAGATTCATATTGCAAAAAAAAGATTTAATAGGGGATACATCAATAACTTTTAGATCTTCATCTTTATTCTCATAGAAACTAGAAGAACAAGCTTTCACAAAGCAATCTTTCTTAGCATGCATCCTAGCGGTTCTTTATTTGCACTCATCAATGGAAATTCTCATTGATTTGAGAGACTCATTGATATCATGCTTAGGTGGAATAGATCTAAGTTTCAAAGAATCAACATCAAGAGAAATTATATCCACGTTCCAAGCCAATTTGTCAACTTTAAGCATTTTTCTTCAAGCAAAGAATTGAAGCTCTTTTGAGAAATCATAAATTCTTTAACACTAGTCTCAAATTCAGAGGGCATCTTATTAAAATTTCCATACGAGTTGTTGTAGGAATTACCATAATTATTAGAGGAATTACTAGGGAACGACCTAGGATTAAAGTTTCCTCTATACGCGTTGTTACCAAAATTATTCCTACCAACAAAATTCACATCCATAGATTCATTATTATTCTCAATCAAGGTAGACAAGGGAATATCATTAGGATCAGAAGAAACACTCTTATTAGCAAATAATTTCATAAGTTCATCCATCTTTCCACTCAAAACATTAATTTCTTCTATCACATGCACCTTTTTACTAGTAGATCTTTTGGTGTGCCATTGAGAATAATTAACCATAATATTATCTAGGAGTTTAGTAGCTTCTCCTAAAGTGGTTTCCATAAAAGTGCCTCCCGAGGCTGAATCTAAAAGATTTCTAGAAGCAAAATTCAATCCGGCATAATTTTTTTGTATAATCATCCAAAGATTCAAGCCATGTGTAGGGCAATTACGTATCATTAATTTCATTCTCTCCCAAGCTTGTGCAACATGTTCATGATCAAGTTGATTAAAATTCATAATATCGTTTCTAAGAGAGATGATCTTAGCGGGAGGAAAATACTTAGAGATAAAAGCATCTTTGCACTTATTCCAAGAATCAATACTATTTTTAGGCAAAGACGAAAACCAAGTTTTAGCACGATCTCTAAGAGAAAACGGAAATAGCTTCAATTTAACAATATCATTGTCCACATATTTCTTGTTTTGCATGTCATACAAATCAACAAAGCTATTTACATGGATAGCGGCATCTTCACTAGGAAGGCCGTCGAATTGATCTTTCATGACAAGATTCAGCAAAGCAGCATTAATTTCACAAGATTCAGCATCGGTAAGAGGAGCAATCGGAGTGCTAAGAAAATCATTATTGTTGGTATTGGCAAAGTCACACAATTTAGTATTATCTTGAGCCATCGTGACAAATAAGCAATCCAACACACAAGCAAACAAGAGGCAAACTAAAAAGAGGCAAACGAAAAAAAGAGGGCGAATAAAATGGCAAGGGTGAAGTGGGGGAGAGGAAAACGAGAGGCAAATAGCAAATAATGTAATGCGAGGGATAAGAGTTTGTGGTGGGTACTTGGTATGTCTTGACTTGTGTGTAGACTCCCCGGCAACAGCGCTAGAAATCCTTCTTGCTACCTCTTGAGCACTGCGTTGGTTTTCCCTTGAAGAGGAAAGGGTGATGCAGTAAAGTAGCGTAAGTATTTCCCTCAGTTTTTGATAACCAAGGTATCAATCCAGTAGGAGACCATGCTCGAGTCCCACGCACCTACACAAACAAATAAGAACCTCGCAACTAACGCGATAAAGGGGTTCTCAATCCCTTCACGGTCACTTACGAGAGTGAGATCTGATAGATATGATAAGATAATATTTTTGGTATTTTTATGATAAAGAGAAATAAAGATGCAAAGTAAAATAAATGGTAATAAAAATAGCTAAGTGTTGGAAGATTAATATGATGGAAAATATACCCGGGGGCCATAGGTTTCACTAGTGGCTTCTCTCAAGAGCATAAGTATTACGGTGGGTAAACGAATTCATCACGAGCAATTGATAGAATTGAGCATAGTTATGAGAATATCTAGGTATGATCATGTATATAGGCATCAGTCCGTGACAAGTAGACCGACTCACCTCGCATCTACTACTATTACTCCACACATCGACCGCTATCCAGCATGCATCTAGAGTATTAAGTTCATAAGAAGAGAGTAACGCTTTAAGCAAGATGACATGATGTAGAGGGATAAACTCATGCAATATGATATAAACCCCATCTTTTTATCCTCGATGGCAACAATACAATACGTGTCGTTTCCCCTACTGTCACTGGGATCAAGCACCGCAAGATTGAACCCAAAGCTAAGCACTTCTCCCATTGCAAGAAAGATCAATCTAGTAGGCCAAACCAAACTGATAATTCGAAGAGACTTGCAAAGATAACCAATCATACATAAAAGAATTCAGAGGAGATTCAAATATTGTTCATAGATAAACTTGATCATAAACCGACAATTCATCGGATCTCGACAAACACACCGCAAAAAGAAGAGTTACATCAAATAGATCTCCAAGAGAATCGAGGAGAACTTTGTATTGAGATCCAAAGAGAGAGAAGAAGCCATCTAGCTAATAACTATGGACCCGAAGGTCCGAGGTAAAGTACTCACACATCATCGGAGAGGCTATGGTGTTGATGTAGAAGCCTCTCGTGATCAATGCCCCCCTCCGTGGGATGCCTAAAAGGCCCCAAGATGGGATCTCACGGGTACAGAAGGTTGCGGTGGTGGAATTAGGTTTTCGTGGGCGCTTCTGATGGTTTGGGGGTACGTAGATATATATAGGAGGAAGAAGTAGGTCGTGGAGCCACGAGGGGCCCACGAGGGTGGAGGGCGCGCCCAGGGGGGTAGGCGCGCCCCCTACCTCGTGGTTTCCTCGGCTGTTGCTTGACGTCCACTCCAAGTCCTCTGGATCACGTTTTTTTCCGAAAATCACGTTCCCGAAGGTTTCATTCCGTTTGGACTCCGTTTGATATTCTTTTTCTGCGAAACACTGAAATAGGCAAAAAACAACAATTTGGGCTGGGCCTCCGGTTAATAGGTTAGGCCCAAAAATAATATAGAAGTGTATAACAAAGCCCATTAGTGGCAGTATGTTAACAAAAATAATACATTAACGGTAAAGATGAAGCCTGTCACATGTGCGTTCCAGACCTTAGTGTCCTCAAGAGTGCAGTATTAGGAGATAAACAATATAACTTGGGGGCTATCGTTGCACGAAGGTTGCATCATAACAGTATAAGTGGAGATTTGTTTGGTGGCATTTATGCAACTCGTTTAGCTAATTATCTTGAGGTACCCATACATGAAAATGATATGGAATTGCCTCCTGCTTATTTAGATTATAATGCTATGGTTCGTCATCAGTTTGTTGAGAGGAATGAACAGTTCCTCCAATACCGACTAATCTTTGACAGATGCCGCACTGTCCATGTTGCTCTCCCTGCTCCTGCCTTCTTTGACTTTCAGGCAAAAGGGAGATATGTTATAACCAGGGAGGAGGCAAACGAGTATGCGAGGAGTGCGGAAGCAGCTCGCCTCCAAGCTGCAGCCCATGAGGCAGTAGCGGCTGCATCTCAGTATGACCCCAGTTGCAACTTGATATCCGCCAGGCCATCCATGGCTATAGACCAACTTAGGCCAAAAGCCTAAGCTTGGGGGAGTACGTATTTCTCACCGACATTACATTCAGGTTCACACACTCATTCTAGTTGTCGGTGCTCATACTTTTTCGTTGTAATATCCATGCTAGTTTGTTTTCCTTTTCTAAGCTTCTTCTTGTGTGTTTGAATAACCTTAAGAAAAACCCAAAAAATTAGTTGTAGTTTTTAGCTAGTTTACCTTCCATGCATGTAGTAGTAGTAATTAAAAGAAAATCCAAAAAGATTTCTCTTTCTTCTTTTGTTTGTTGAGAGCTTTCCCGTGTAAATAGTTTTATTTATTTTCTTTTCTTTGGGGGTCGAGAGGAGAAGACCATAATGAAAATGTTGAAGTGGCTCTTATATGCATTATTGTTGATTTAACAAAGAGCCTATGTTACTTTGTCTTCTCCTTTGTATTAAATGCTTGCAGATTCCAGCTTAGTCCAATGCACTGCACTATTATCATTATCCAGACCGTTCGGTCATGCAAGTGAAAGGCAATAATGACAATATATGATGGACTGATTGAGATGAGAAAAGCTGGTATGAACTCGACCTCTCTTGTTTTTGTAAATATGATTAGTTCATCGTTCCTGATTCAGCCTATTATGAATGAAACATGTTTCCAATGACAATTAGAGATTATAGTTGCTTATGCCATGCTTAATTTGCTAGGACTTAATAATGGTTTACCTTGCGTGCCAACATGCTATTAAAATGGTTGTGATGTGGTATGATAGGGTGGTATCCTCCTTTGAATGATTCGAGTGGCTTGACTTGGCACATGTTCACTCATGTAGTTGAAACAAAATCAACATAGCCTCCACGATATTTATGTCCATGGTGGATTATATCCTACTCATGCTTGCACTCAATGTTTATTAATTTTAATGCATGTCCACGACTGTTGTCGCTCTCTAGTTGGTCGCTTCCCAGTCTTTTTCTAGCCTTCACTTGTACTAAGTGGGAATACTGCTTGTGCATCCACTTCCATAAACCCCAAAGTTATTCCACATGAGTCCACTATACCTTCCTATATGCGGTATCTACCTGCCGTTCCAAGTAAATTTGTATGTGCCAACCCTTCAAATGAAATTTTGTTTTGTATGCTCGAATAGCTCATGTATCAACTAGGGTTGTCTGTGTCTTCCATGCTAGGCGGGTTATTCTCAAGAGGAGTGGACTCCGCTCCTTACTCACGAGAAAATGGCTGGTCACCGGGATGCCCAGTCCCATGCTCAAACCAAATCAAAATAATTGCAAACAAAACTCCCCCAGGACTGTTGTTAGTTGGAGGCACTCGTTGTTTCGGGCAAGCAATGGATTGATGCTTGTTGGTGGTGGGGGAGTATAAACTTTACCATTCTGCTTGGGAACCGCCTATAATGTGTGTAGCATGGAAGATATCAAGATCTCTCGGTTGTTATGTTGACAATGAAAGTATGCCGCTCAAAATATTATTTATCTCTATTTCAAAATCGAGCTCTGGCACCTCTACAAATCCCTGCTTCCCTCTGCGAAGGGCCTATCTATTTACTTTTATGTTGAGTCATCATCCTCTTATTAAAAAGCACCAGCTGGAGATCACCGCTGTCATTTGCATCCATTACTATTAAGTTATGTTGAGTATGACCATGACTGGATCTCTTTTACCATGAATTACAATGTTTAGTCAGTCCTTGATCTTCAGAGGTGCTCTGCATTTATGTTTTGCGGTCTCAGAAAGGGCTAGCGAGATACCATCTTGTTATATCATATTATGATTGTTTTGAGAAAGTGCTGTCATCCGAGATCTATTATTATTGCTCGCTAGTTGATTATGCCATTGATACGAGTAAACATGAGACCCAAGTGTTATTGTGAATATGGTTAGTTCATAATCTTTGCTGAAAACTTGAATGCTGGCTTTACATATTTACAACAACAAGAGTAAACAGAGTTTGTAAGAGTTTACCCCCTACCCGAGATCTGCCGGTTTTGACACTGATAATGGTGCTTTCATTGAGAGTTCTGTTGTGTGGTCGGCAAAAGGATCAATGGCTCTGAGGGAGTCCTGGACTAAGGGGTCCTCAGGCGTCCGGCCTATTATCCGTGTGCCGGACTGATGGGCTGTGAAGACGTGAAGACCCAAGATTGTACCCGTGTCCGAATTGAACTCTACTTGGCGTGGAAGTCAAGATTGGCAACCGACTATGTAGATTCCCGCTGATGTAACAAACTCCATGTAACCCTATATCTCTTCGGTGTCTATATAAACCGGAGAGCATGGTCCAGATAGGGGACATTCATTACCATATTCACATAGGCTAGACTTCTAGGGTTTATCCATTATGATCTCGTGGTAGATCAACTCTTGTAACACTCATATTCATCAAGATCAATCAAGCAGGAAGTAGGGTATTACCTCCATAGAGAGGACCCAAACATGGGTAAACAACGTGTCCCCCGTCTCCTGTTACCATTGATCCTAAACGCACAGTTCAGGACCCCCTACCCGAGATCCGCCGGTTTTGACACCAACATTGGTGCTTTCATTGAGAGTTCCACTGTGCCGTTGCCAAGAGGACTGATGGCTCGCCTTGTTCTCAAGGATAATATCATCTCCGGAGGAACTCTGGCTCCAGGACAAACCCTCCGGCTCGGCGGCTTCTTCATGACCGCCGGGTCAGCCCTTAAGCCGATGATGACCTCTCAAGTCATCGAAAATCGCCTCCGCGTCGACCCCGAATATTCTGCCCGGATGGACCCAACGGAGTTATCGTCGTTGAACGAACTCCTGGATCGCATGGCCACCTTGGGGGTCGCTACAGACTACGATCGGGTTGGGCTTAAACCCGACCAAAGAGAAATTAAAACTCCGTCGATCACCCACCAGATAGCAGTAATCAAGGAGCGGAGCAACTCTTCTACTATATTGAAGACGAACTATGTTCTGATCTCCAATCTTGAAGGGCTGGATATTCTCCGGCAGAGAGGCATGTTCCATCCCCCGAACGGAGCCCGAACTGCCAGGGCCGGTAGATCTTCAAACTCCAGATCCAAAATCGGGTCAGGGTTCGGATTTCGTTCCACCCACCCACCCGGAGAAAGAATCTCTCATGAGCATCAAACAACAGCCTCAGGAAACGGTCCACCACTTCCGGGCCAGATTCCTCCTTGTCAAAGATAAGGTAAAAGATTGCCGGGACGAAGACGTGATAGCAGCATTCTGCAACAACTGCGTGGACAAAGGCATCCTAAATGCCATCAATCGCCGCCGCATACTAAAGTTCACTGACTTGGCAACTATCGTACAAAAGTATAGCGCGATGGAAAGCACCTGGAAAATTCAGGCAGCTCGCTGGGAACCGTCGCCGCCAACCCAACTCATCCTACATGCGAAAAGGACGCAACCCCGCGGTACGCTTAGCCGAACAGTTAAAAAACATAAACCCATCACGCTGCACGTCATCATTCTAGAGGGACGGCTCAATGGCCCGTGCAAAATACACACGACACCGGATACCACGGCTACCCACAACCTTAGAGCATGTTGGATACTTCGGCGGGTAGCCAAGAGCGGCGAGGACATCCTTATCAAGGACACCCCAGAACAGCACCCTCCAGCAAACAACGACACTAGAGTATTGACAGTCTTCGAGACATTCGCTTCAAACAATAAGTGTAAAAGGGCACTGCGTGATCTCGCCGAAGTTTGCCAGGTCGCCGCAGTTCACCTCTGGAACGACACGACCATAACCTTTAACGCCAGTGACGAACCCAAATACAGAACAGTCCGAGCGCCAGCCGCATTAGTCCTTAGTCCCATCGTGGACGGTTTTTGACTCACAAAGGTCCTCATGGACGGCGGCAGCGGACTAAACCTCATCTACGAGGACACGCTCCACAAGATGGAAATAGACAGGAGCCACATCGAGAAAAGCAGCACGACCTTTCGAGGTATCATTCCCAGTCGGGAAGCACGGTGTGCGGGAAAAATTACACTCGAGGTGGTATTCGGCACGCCGGAGAATTATCGATCCGAAGAAATAGCTTTCCAGGTGGCCCCTTTCAACAACGGATACCACGCCCTGTTAGGGCGAGAGGCCTTCATGCGCTTCCAAGCCATACCCCATTATGGGTATATGAAGCTAAAAATGCCAGGGCCTAATGGAATAATCACCCTCATCAGCGATCCGGACATACCACTCTGCGCCGAGAATAAACTACATCCTTGGCCCTCGAGGCATTATCTGAGGCCCTTGCGGCTGAAGAACTAACCACACTACACTCCACTGTGGACAGAGACTATGTTATCCTGGACAAACGACCCAAATCTACCTCCTTCAAGCCAGCAAAAGAAACGGTCAAATTTCAGGTCCATCCAACAGACCCGAAGAAGACAGCCTCTATCAGAGCGCAACTCAGCCCCCCAGTCGACGCAGCAGTGCGAACCTTCTTGCGTGAAAACTGGGATATATTCGCCTGGCACCCATCAGATATGCCAGTAATCCCACGCGAGTTGGCCGAACACAGCCTCAGCATACTAAAGGGATATACGCCGATCAAACAAACCCTGCGGCGCTTTTCCAAACCCAAACGACAAGCTATGGGGGAGGAGCTAGCCAAACTCATCAAGGCCGGATTCATCAAAGATATTAAACATCCGGACTGACTGGCAAACTTGGTAATGGTACCAAAGAAGGATAAATCCTGGCGCCTATGCGTCGATTTCAAAGACCTTAACAAGGCTTGCCCTAAAGATCCCTTCCCCATTCCTCGCATTGATCAAATCATTGATGCTACCATAGGACACGACTCACTATGCTTCCTCGATGCATATTCCAGATACCATCAAATCAAAATGAAGGAGTCCGATCAAGCTGCAATAGCATTCATTACACCATACGGGCCATTTTGCTTCAACACCATGCCTTCCGGGCTCAAGAACGCCGGCGCCACCTACCAGTGCATGATCCAAACATGCCTCGAGAAACAGATCGGCAAGACAGTGGAGGCCTACGTGGACGACGTCGTCATCAAACTAGACACGTCGAAACACTAATAGACGACTCGCGTCTCACATTCGACAACCTCCGCGCATACGACATCAAGCTTAACCCAAAAAAATGCGTCTTCGGCGTCCCCAGCAGTAAACTACTGGGCTTCATCATTTCCAATAGAGGAATTGAGGCAAATCCAGCCAAAATCCGAGTTGTGTCACAATTGGCCACGCCAACCGAACTCAAACAGGTCCAAAAACTCGCTGGTGCGTGGCAGCTTTAAGCCGCTTTATCTCCAGGTTGGGGGAAAAGGCGCTGCCCCTTTATCGCCTTCTACGACGCACCGATAACTTTGAGTGGACAGACGCGGCGACAACTGGACTGGAAGAAATAAAAGCCCTTTTGGCAAGCAACCCAATCCTTGCCACGCCAAACGTCGGCGAACCAATGCTCCTATATATATATCGGCAACACACCAGGTGGTGAGCGCCATGCTCGTCGTCGAGCGAGAACAGGACAGACACACATTTCCGCTCCAAAAGCCGGCATACTACATATCCACCGTCCTCACACCAAGCAAATCCCGGTACCCTCACTATCAAAAGATAGCATATGCAGTCTTCATGGTATCTCGAAAATTGCGACACTACTTTCAGGAGTGCTCGATCACGGTGGCTTCCGAAGTGCCCCTCAATGATATAATGAACAACCGGGATGCAACGGGCCGGATTGCCAAATGGGCCATTGAGCTCCTGCCATTCGACATGACGTACAAACCACGTCGAGCCATCAAATCCCAGGTACTGGCTGACTTCGTCGCTGAATGGACAGAGGCCGAACTCCCTAAAGAGTACGGCGCATATTCCAACTGGATTATGCACTTCGACGGCTCCAAAATGTTGGCAGGGCTAGGGGCGGGCGTCGTATTAACGTCCCCCACAAGAGATATCGTCCAGTACGTACTCCAAATATTATACACAGACTCAAACAACGCAGCCAAATACGAGGCCTTGCTACATGGCCTTCGGATGGCCGTATCAATGGGCATACAACGCCTGGAGGTGCGCGGGGACTCAAACCTCGCAATATCCCAAATTAATGGAGACTTTGACGCCAAAGATACAAAGATGGCAGCTTATCACAATGTCGTCTTAAAGATGTCAGCTTGGTTCGAGGGGCTCGAATTTCATCACGTCGCCCGCGAAAGTAATCCGGCGACAGACGTCCTTACTTGCATCGGTGCTAAGAGCGACCCCGTCCCACCTAACATCTTCCTCCAAAGGCTCTTTAAGCCATCCGTGGTGTGGTAGGGGGGGGGGATAGCAACGACAGTCCCGTTCCGAACACAAACATAGATAGCAAACACGCCGATATCATCGGAGGCTCAGCCACCGAAGTAACACCCTCGACCCACCTCATCATGGCAGTAATTGCCCCATGGACCGAACCATTCTTGGCCTACCTTCATAGGAAGGAGCTCCTAGAAAATCAGAATGAGGCTCGCCGCGTTGTCCGGTGTTCGAAGGCCTACAAAGTTCATGAAGGAGAGCTCTACAAGAAAAGCACTACCAGAGTCCTTAAAAGGTGCATCTCCGAGGAGGAGGGGCGGCAACTCTTGGTAGAAATTCAAGCCGGTCTCGGTGGGAACCACGCCGCAGCCCGGGCACTTGTCACCAAGGCCTTCCGAACATGATTTTATTGGCCTACGGCTCAAGCAGACGCACAGGACCTCGTCCAGCGCTGTGTTGGATGCCAACTCTTCGCCAACCAAAGCCACATGCCCCCAACCGCCCTACAAACAATCCCCATTACATGGCCCTTTGCGGTTTGGGGCTTGGACATGGTCAGACCCATTAAAGGGGGAAGCCATAAGAAAAAATATCTGCCGGTCATGGTGGACAAATTCACCAAGTGGATAGAGGCTAAACCAGTTAAAACGGTCGAGTCCAGACCGGTGATTGCATTTATATCCGATGTGGTGCACCGTTATGGTGTCCCGCACAGCATCATCACTGATAACGATTCCAATTTCACAGCCGATGAGGTGAAAACCTGGTGTGCTAATCTGGGCATTAAGCTCGATTACGCCTCTGTCTACCACCCACAAACAAATGGTCAAGTTGAGCGAGCCAATGGTCTTATTATGAGCGGCATCAAACCCAGGCTAGTGCGTACTTTGAAAGAATCAGACAAGCACTGGGTCGAGGAGCTCGACTCCGTACTCTGGGGGCTGCAGACCACACCCAGCCGTACTACCGGATACACACCTTTCTTCATGGTGCACAGTGCAGAGGTCGTATTGCCCTGCGATATTATAAATGACTCACCTCGAGTGCGTATGTACGAAGAGAAAGAGGCCGAGTTGGATCGGCAGGACAGCCTAGACGCATACGGAGGAGCGCGACGTCGCCAAAGCCCGTTCAGCATTTTATCAACAGCAGGCTCGAAGATATCAAAGCAGAGAAGTACGGGCCAAGACTTACAACATTGGCGAACTTGTTCTACGCTTTCCGGAGAAGAAAAAGGACAAACTCAAGCCCAAATGGGAGGGTCCCTTCATAATCGACGAAGTCCTTACTGGCGGAGTGTACCGTCTACGTGATGCATCATACAATCGCCTAGAGCCGAACCACTGGAATGCAGCCAGACTCTGAAGGTTTTATGCCTAGCACCGAATTGTTTGTTCGTCCCCTTCTCCCCTGTAGTTTCCATTACTTTTTCTCTCTCTTCCACCTTTATTTTTTCGCTTTAAAGCTCTCATACGGCTTGATACGTCTCCAACGTATCTATAATTTTTGATTGCTCCATGCTACTTTATCTACTGTTTTGGACTATATTGGGCTTTATTTTCCACTTTTATATTATTTTTGGGACTAACCTATTAACCGGAGGCCCAACCTGTAATTGCTGTTTTTTTGCCTATTTCGGTGTTTCAAAGAAACGGAATATCAAAGCGAGTCCAAACGGAATGAAACCTTCGAACGTGATTTTCTCACCGAGCGTGATCCAGAGACTTGGACCCTACTCCAAGGAACAAAGCAGTGATCACGAGGGTGAGGCGCGCCCCTGCCTCGTGGGCCTCCTGTTGCTCCACCGACGCATTTCTTCCTCCTATATATACCTCATTGCCCCAAGCGACTGCAGCAGGAGCCAAAAACCTAATTCCACCACCGCAACTTCCTGTATCCACGAGATCCCACCTTGGGGCCTGTTCCGGAGCTCCGCCGGAGGGGGCATCCACCATGGAGGGCTTCTACATCACCACCATAGCCCCTCCGATGAAGTGTGAGTAGTTTACTTGACACCTTCGGGTCCATAGCTAGTAGCTAGATGGCTTCTTCTCTCTTTTTGTATCCCAATACAATGTTCTCCCCCTCTCTCGTGGAGATCTATTCGATGTAATCTTCTTTTTGCGATGTGTTTGTTGAGACTGATGAATTGTGAGTTTATGATCCAGTTTATCTATGAACAATATTGGAATCTTCTCTGAATTCTTTTATGTATGATTGGTTATCTTTGCAAGTGTCTTCGAATTATCCGTTTGGTTTGGCCAACTAGATTGGTAGTTTTCGCAATGGGGGAAGTGCTTAGCTTTGGGTTCAATCTTGCAGTGTCCTTTCCCAGTGACAGAAGGGGCAGCAAGGCACGTATTGTATTGTTGCCATCGAGGATAACAAGATGGGGTTTTTATCATATTGCATGAATTTATCCCTCTACATCATGTCATCTTGCTTAAGGCGTTACTCTATTTTAACTTAATACTCTAGATGCATGCTGGATAGCGGTCCATGAGTGGAGTAATAGTAGTAGATGCAGGCAGGAGTCGGTCTACTTGTCTCGGACGTGATGCCTATATACATGATCATACCTAGATATTCTCATAACTATGCTCAATTCTGTCAATTGCTCAATAGGAATTTGTTCACCCACCGTAGAATACTTATGCTCTTGAGAGAAGACACTAGTGAAACCTATGGCCCCCGGGTCTATTCTCATCATATCAATCTCCATCACTTTAATACTTGCTTTGTTTTTACTTTGCCTTTTACTTTTTACTTTGCATCTCTATATCAAAATTACCAAAAATATTATTTATCATCTCTATCAGATCTCACTCTCGTAAGTGACCGTGAAGGGATTGACAACCCCATATCGCGTTGGTTGCGAGGAGCTATTGTTTGTGCAGTGCGAGGGACTTGTGCGTGGCCTCCTACTGGATTGATACCTTGGTTCTCAAAAACTGAGGGAAATACTTATGCTACTTTGCTGCATCATCCTCTCCTCTTCAGGGAAATCCAACGCAGTGCTCAAGAGGTAGCACGGCTCGACCGAACACCGCTGACGTACAGATCTTTACATATGTACGTCCACTATACCTGGGGGCTTCTTGAACAGAAGCTTGTTAACATTATTTGCCGAGCGTCAAGCTCATCATACATATGTGTTTTTCCCGTGTGTCTTTTCTTCACCATTATATGCATCGATATGACTTAAGTTTTGGCCAAGCTGGGTTGCCTAGCTCCTGTGCTTACCCCTACATTCCCGATTGTTCGGCTAGGCGGTAAAGGGAGCACCTCTGCGATTGTTACTGCCGGGTCATCCGAATGTGTACCTCAGACTGGGTGAAGCCGAAAGCTAGCGTTCTTAAGGGAATATTCGGTCGGTGGATGAAATTTTTTATTTGTACTCACTCTATTGTGAACCCCCAGAAGCTATACACACTGTGATTTTTACATCACAATCCGGACATGTATACTAATGCATGCACACCAAGGGAAAGGAACCCTTAATGGAACTATTCTCCCTGGAAGATGTTTCTTACAATCTCAATGTAATATAACATAACTAGCCGGATACAACTTGTCTGTTCAAGCAACTATGCCCCTACGCTTAGTTTTCCACGCATACCCCGGCCTGTTCGGCTGTGACGGTATTCGGAAACACTCCGCACCTTCGGGTCCGGAGGTTGAAGCGAAAAGGACTGCCATGACAAATGATATACAATTCAGCTAGAATTCTACACGGTGAGGAAAGTACATAGTCACTTGGACTCAAACACCTCCTCCTCTATACCATCTAACAGGCAGTCTAACTTACAATCCTGTTGGGAATATTTGGCGGCCACCTCTACTTGGTCATATACTAAACTAACGGGAATTTCTTCCCCATTTGGCCCTAACGGTCCAACCCAGGCCATGTGATTAGGATTCAGCTTGGTATATCGCATTTTCACCATGGCACAGGCCTCTCGCGCACCCTCTCGGCATGCCGATATCTTCATAATCGGATACACCACCGCGCTCCCTTGAACAACTCTACAAGCTCCTCCATACTTCCTGGAGGGGAGGCGGATGGCCATAAGGCCTTGGCAACGCTCCGCATGGCCAGCCGAGCATGCTCAGACACTGCGGCAGTCTTTGCACGATCACTGGCGATCCGGACACCTCCTCTTCAGGACGGCCCGTCAATATACCTGCAAACATAGCTATATCAGTTCCATTTATCTATGAACTACTTAAAACAAAAAAATAAGTTCGGAAACATACTGAATATGCCACCCCACAGCTTCTTGTTCTCCTTCACGGAGTCGGCTAGCTGGGCCCGCACATCTTTCAACTCTTCACCCAACTTAGTGTTGGAATCCTCATGATTATTTTTCTCGTCCCCGATGCGGGTCGGACATGCTACGCTGCGGCGTGTTGCCTCTTTTCCTCTCTTTCTCCCTCTTGGGCGATCTTCAACTTCTTCTCAAGTTGATCAGGCGACCCTAGTATGCGATCAGTGGCAGTATTAGCACAGTTGGTATACAATTATTGTTCCTCGATGGAGGGGAACGTTACCAGTGGAGAGCTTCTTAAAGCCTTCCAGTTTGGCGGTAGCAGCATTTAGCTGCGCCCGACACCGTTCTAGTTCTTGGGTTAGCAGGTTGTTCTTCCTTGTAAGAACCTGGTGATACAACGGTCCTTAAATCAGTTGTACCAACTGCTCTCGATCCGAGGCTACTGGCATACGGCTACCCTATTCGGACAAAGAAAACTTACCCGCACGTCTGTTAAATGCTGCTTGGTGGCTCTACTAAGCTTGTTTCGAGCAGCCCGGATGTACGCATCAGTCGAGCTGAAGGCATTGAATGCCTCTTCTGAGAATTCAGGGTCTCGTAAAATAGCCCTACAGCGCCGATGATTCATGGCGCTCTCCACTTCCGAGTTGGTAACAGACATATTCTTCGAACCCCCGGCCGAAGGGCAGTCCGGCACCGTGCCTGTATCGGCTTCCGCCTCTCCGATAGGGTCTAAATCCCGGGCGCTGGGAGTACGGCCGGCTGGACCCCCGGACTTAGTCCGGTGAACCTTTTTCCTGATACCAAACAGACATACAAGTTACAGTTGGATGTGACTACTAAAGTGTACCTTCAAACCCTTACCTCTTTGACGGGGGACCGGTCGTGTCTTCGCCGACCTTCCTTTTGGAAGCCTTGCTCGGCGCTGGAGCCACTCTCTTTGGAGCTATCCGCGGAGTAGCGTGACACGCTGAATGCCTCCCCTATGGAGCACGAGACAGTGCGATGGGTGATGCAGCGCGAGGAAGCTCTTGCGAGTGAGATCTACTCTTAATGACTTACGTGGGAAGCTGGAAGAAGACCAGGGTAATCGGCGATAATGGCCACTTTCGTGCCATTGTAGCTTGCCTGGTAAAACACCCCTCCGGCGAGTACCATGGATATATCCGGATCTTCTTCGAACCCAGGATCCAGCTCCCGGTTGTGGTTCTCAGGCTGTGGGGCGGGGCTGTGAAACCCCTCGGTGATTTTTCACCAATGCTGTTATAAGCGGATTAGAAATTTATCAAAGGTAATCCGGGAGGCAGAATGAGTAGAGCAGAAGGACTGGGGCTTACCCAACTGGGAATACTATACATAGAATATCCATCTCTGCGACTGATGCAAAGAAATTCCTCTTCCTCCCCTTTGAACAGCTCAGCCAGTATCTTGGCTAGAGCGGCAGGGGAGTCCGGACATTTCCGACCACAACGGGAGGCGTCGTCCTCCCCGCTGTAGTGCCACATCGGGAGCCCTCTATATTGAAGCAGCTGAACCCCTCACACTAGGGAGACCGCCACTACCTCGACCATTGTTAATCCGGACTGGGCGATCGTCTTTATCTTGCCCAGGAGCTGATGAACCTCCGCACTGTCATCCTCTTCAAGGCTCCGGGGACGCCAACTATGGCATTTCTTTAGCGAGACACTTGCAAATTCAGGGAGACCCTTTCGAACTGGGTCGGGAGCGCAACGTCCTCAATATAGAACCATTCGGAAGGCCATTCCTTTGCTGCCCTCCTTGGTGTGCCGGATAGGTATCCGGTATCGACGATGCGCCACACTTCGGCTCCGCCCACTTCAAATATTGACCCCTCATGGTTGCGTGGGACAAGATAGAACAATTTTCTCCATAGTTGGAAATGGGCTTCAACACCCAGAAATAACTCGCATAGAGCGACGTAGCCTGCAGGATAGAGGCGGGAGTGAAGTTGTGGAGCTGGAGGCCATAATATTCCAAAAGCCCCCGGAGGAACGGATGGACGAGAAATACGATGCCTCTTAGCAGGTAGGGGATGAAGCACACTCGCCCCCCCTCGGATGGATTAGGGAAGTCCTCCGCCTGAGTCAAGCCATTGAAGAAGGCCAACCCTGCTCGGACAGGGACCAGATCCGCGGGTGGAAGAAATCCCTGCGTTTGCAACTTTGCTAGTTGACTATGAGTCACAGAGCACTTCTCCCACTCGATTCTCTTTGGGCTGGAGCGGGAGGAGGAGCTAGGAACGCTAGCCATGATGGAATGGTTTCTCCTGGCAGTTCCGGAGATTTTCTCGGCGCAGTGCCGCCTGGATCTAAGATCCAATATCTTTAAATAGGCGCTCTGCCTTGAGTGGGCGGGGTGTTATTTGCAAAAATACCCTGGCTCTCCGCATTCGCTCGGCATGTGGAAGACGAAGTTATTAGCGCACAGAAGCCGAGGGGAGTGATATTGGATCAACGGCCGAATATATTGCTTGGAGAAGGAACCCGCCTTGCAACGCCGAATGCAATTTGCGCGCCGAACACCTCCTCGTTGAAGCCTGGTTCGGGGGCTACTGAGGGAGTCCTGGACTAAGGGGTCCTTGGGCGTCCGGCCTGTTATCCGTGGGCCGGACTGATGGGCTGTGAAGACCCAAGATTGTACCCGTGTCCGGATTGGACTCTACTTGGCGTGGAAGGCAAGCTTGGCAACCGACTATGTTGATTCCCTCTGATGTAGCCGACTCCATGTAACCCTAGATCTCTCCTGTGTCTATATAAACCGGAGAGCATAGTCCGGATAGGGGACATTCATTACCATATTCACATAGGATAGACTTCTAGGGTTTAGCCATTACGATCTCGTGGTAGATAAACTCTTGTAACACTCATATTCATCAAGATTAATCAAGCAGGAAGTAGGGTATTACCTCCATAGAGAGGGCCCGAACCTGGGTAAACATCGTGTCCCCCATCTCCTGTTACCATCGATCCTAGACGCACAGTTCGGGACCCCCCCCTACCCGAGATCCGCCGGTTTTGACACTGACAGGCTCGCCTGCAGATCAACTGCGATGTCGGTGTCTTCTTCACCGCCCCGACTGGTCACCTTGGCTTAATCGAGGACTGTACCCTACCTCCAATCATCATGTTCGGACGAGGGCCTTCATCAACATCAACTCCGATCTCTATCAAGATCATGGAGTAATCATCCATGGAGCTCGGGGGCTCAACATCAACATTGCCCTCGGGCGACCGTGCTCTTTTTCGGGGCAGCGAACTTGTATCCGCCGCCACCGCCTCCTCGAGTGTCATTTTAAAGTTTTCTTCGTTGGAATTGTGCGGAATTAAGTCTACAACAACCATGCAAAATTTCGTCGAGTTCTGATGGAGGAATCTCCGACAATCTACGATATACCGGAGCCCTATCAAATCTAGACGGGAATCTGGACGAGTTTAGGGCGTGGTCTCCAGAGCCAAGCTCGAAGGTCCTTTGGAAGATCCAACCGTTCATCTACTGCGGAATCCCCATATCTACCACCCCTCAAAATTTCATCTCGATCTGACGGTTCAAACTCCGGGAACCTTCCGATGAGTGGACCAATTTTCTGATCTGTTTTCTGCGCGAATACAGATCCGACCCGAATTCATGTTTCTTTGAACGTGATATTGGACAACCTTTTTAAAGGAATTTTCTTCTAGGGTATTGTGAGTTGTTCTTAACACGTGCCCATAAAATTTTAAGCCTTCTCTGAGGTACTCTTCATCATCACGTTGGTGTCAAACTAGTCCGGTAACATTGCTCCACGGCTGCCGACCTGCGCTAGACACGTCGTCGCTTTGTTGTGTCGAGCTCATCTTCTTTGGATCATCATCTCGGCGAGCCGAAAAAGAGTTCAGCATCGTGAAGGATAAATCATCACCAACAACTCTGCCCCACGGATTACATGGAACGGTCACACCGGCGTCGCCGTTCGGTCACTTCATCAATCCGGCTTTGACCGCGTCACAAGTCATGACCAGCGTCGACATGACTACACTGTTGCTTCTTCAAGCCGATGTCCATCACACTGAACTGCTTCAACACCTCGGCTGACATGGCAGCTGCAACATCTCCTTACCTACCCGCTCCGTTACCTCGGCTAGACTGGGGGCTTCACCATCTCTTCATCAACCTACTCTGGAGACTTCGACGTCACTCGCCGACCAGCTTCATCACATTAGCTGGACTGGGGGCTTTGCCTCAGCAAGGCAACCTTTTCCAGCATCGCCATGCCGCCGCTCCATCGCTCATCAGGCAATGGATGTGCGGATCAAGTCCCAATTTTGGGAGTAACCTTTTTGCAGATTGCTAGAACAGATAAACCAGGTGCTATTAATCCTAGTAATTTTTCTTGCTTGGGTTTATTTTTCTGAAAAATTATTACTCTAGTTTGTTCCATCATCTGTACACAGGTCTGTCAAATGATGGCCGCATTAACGATGGTTGCGCGATGGTTCGGTCTGTTTCCCGTCGCATGATTCGTGACGCCGCATCTAGAGCCCGGACCGCCCTGCAAATCCAGGCTTTGTCATGCCTTCACCGCGTCACGCCGATGCCCTGCTTCGAAATTGGCTTCGGCGCCAGGCCACATCTCTTTAAATAAATTATTTTTGCGTAAAGCAATTATGCAAGGATTATATATATATATTATTATTTTTTGTACCGCACTGTTTTATGTGTGCAGGTAATCGATTTTGACTGTGTTACGTGGTCACTTCGGCATCACCAGCCGACCTACATTAGACTTCGGCATCCGGCGATCACAGCTTCACCATGTTAACTGGACCGAGAACTTCCTCTCGCCACATCGGCCGCGCAACGTCGTCGCTTCGTCAAACTGACGTCCACCATGCCGAACAGGTCGACTGGCGTGGGGGCTTCATTGTCACCTTGCTGACCAACTCCGCCAGCTCGGCTAGGGGCTTCACCTTACCACATTGCCCAAGCCGTGTCACTACTCCGGAGTGCCGAACTCCTTCCTCGGACACCTCGGGCTTGGGGGCTGGGACCTCGGCCATGCCGAGGACCGCGAACCTTGTCGGATCTGTCACAGATCAATGGGCGTCTTCGTCCCTCCACAAGCCCGAATCGCGTCATCAACACCGAGCACATTAACCAGCTAAGTCGCTTTCATGCTCAAAGACTTTCAGTTTTAAATTTTGTTCGGTTCGACCAAGCATTATACTTTTTTGGCAAAAGTTGTTTGTGAAAAACTTCCTTGTCAAAATTTTGTTTGTGAGACACAAATTCAGATACCATGTTTACTTGGGGGCTTCCTTTATGAAGCCTTTCCTCTTGCATATGATTATACTTGTATGGCTTCGTTCCTTGTTCATGTATTACGCCACAATATGCACCATGTTGACTTCAGTGTTCCGCAAGCTGGGTTGCCTTGCTCCTGTGTTTACCCATACGTTCCCAATTGTTCGGCTAGGGAGTAAAGGGAGCACCTCTCCGATTGTCACGATCGGGTCATCCGAGCTCGGACCTCAGACTGGGTGAAGCCAAAAGCTAAGCGCTTCATCGCTTTTCAATCATGGTCGGCACACAACAGAATTCATGAGTACAAAAAAATCTATTGCACAAGTCTCATAGTATCAATGAGCAACCGAAGAAAGGTATCGGTGGGGTACTATTTTCTTTGAAGATGCTTCTTACACTTCGTCAGTAATATAGCATAAGTTCCCTGAGCGCGCTTTGTCTGTTATGGCCTTATCGCCTGATTGCATGGTTATCGGAAACACCGTCAATATTATCGACAGGTGGAGTACATACCACTTTTCGGCCGTTGACCGAAGAGGGAGAAGTCGACGGTCGGTTAAGACGCATTTAAAGTTCGAGTGAACACAGATATGATATAAGTACTTCGGTACATACAATCATTGTACATAAAATTCTTTTACCCAAGTCACTTGGGGGCTCTTAAATTAGTATGAGCCGTTTTATAGTAAATGTGTTTTCTTCTTGGTCGTTGCAAGGTCTTTTTCTACCGCTCCTTTTTCGACTCGAGTGTATGGTCAATAGCCGGATAGCCTGTCTTCTCTCTAAAAGCCGCTCGAGTTTAGTTTGCTAAACTGGCCTTGGAGAAGTACTCCGCCTTCGGGATAAGGAGCTTGAAGCTGTAGGCTGACCCGCTTGAAAGTCTTGAGATCGGATGTGTCATGTTAAAGCACGACAGAAGCAACTTTTTTTTCTTTTTCTTTTCCTTTTTCTCCAATTTTCAGATTGGCACCAAAATCTCGGTTTAGTCCGGACGTCAAGCTTTTACATAAGTTTTTGGCTTTTCGAGCCTATGGCAGTTTTAAACTATTTGTGTGTTTCCAGCATAAGTCTCGTAGTTCAACGGCGGACACCTTTAGAGATTCTGCAAAAACATTCTCGGATATTGCTATATATGCATCGGTTTCGAATTGTGTCTTTGGTCAATAGTTATGTTGCCCGGCTCCTGTGCTTGCCTCCTACGTTCCGCTTTGTTCGGATAGGTGTGAAAAGGGAGAACCATCACATTGTGCTTCCAGCTCGCATGGTTAAGCACCTCAGTGGAGAAAGCCGAAAACTGACTGTCACAATAAGCATAAACTGGTCAGCGATCCGATGACTGTGTTAAATGATGGGTCGTTCATAACATTGGCCGAAGTGTTTATGGCTTGACCTCGGCTGTCGCCAAACACTAACCAGTGGCTAGTAGCTGGCTTTCCAACTTTAAGCTCCTATGACTAAGTGAAAGTTCTAAAGCCCGCATATCTGATTGCCTCGTTTTCGCTAACGCAAGCGCCTCCGGGCATCGAGACGTCGGCTAAGGGTTGTCTTGTTATTGTAGAAACACCCTGCATAGTATCTACAAAAGGGTAGAAGCCGACGATGGGCCACTTTCAACTGATAAACGGTCGCAACAGTCAAAATAAGCATATTATCAGCATTTGTATTCTGTATACAAGCGTTGCCTTCCGTAATCATCGTTATAAAGCCATAAATATGCATCAATTTGACTTAAGATTTCGGCCAAGCTGGGTTGCCTGCCTCCTGTGATTACCCCTACGTTCCCGATTGTTCGGCTAGGAGGTAAAGGGAGCACCTCTGTGATTGTTACTTCCGGGTCATCCGTGTTAGTACCTCAGACTGGGAGAAGCCGAAAGCTAGCCATCTTAAAGAATATAATTGGTCGGCAACGACGGAAGCGAAAATTTTGGTTCATTAAAAACCACAGAGTTCGGGAACTTTCCCCACAACTAAATTCTCAATATTTTCCTCCCACATTGGTCAGAGTTGAGGTTTCATGATCATAATCAACATGAAAGCCTGGGAAAACAAACCTATAATGGAACTATTTTTCCCAGAAGACGTCTTATAACATATCTCTCTGTGTACCTTTATTTATAAAACCATATGGCCGGATTGCCTTGTTTGTCGTAAAACTTTGCCCTTGTAAAGGCTTTATAAAGTAGGACAAACACTCCCCAGCTACTGGCCGAGGAGATTGAAGCCGATGGTCGGACAACAAAGTTTTGTACAATGCGGATACGAGCATTAATGATGTAAAGTACTTGGATACATATAATCATTACACATAAAAATTGCGAGTGAAATCTATTTACTGCAACCTATCTATTAAGCCCCTTAAGGCCGACCTTGGCGAGCTCAGCTTTCATTAGCTCTAACTCCTTTATGAGATCCTTATTCTCTTTCCGAGAAGTTTGTGTTAAACACAACAATTTTTTTTGTCAAACGGATATCGATCCTTAATTCGGCCACCCATGCCCACATTAAGGCTCGGGGGCTACTAGGCTTGGCGCTCATTATTTATAAATATTAAAGGGGCACATCGATCCCCTAATCTGGTGTTGTCACCCGACCAGTGTCTCAGGGGCTACTGCATTTCTTATTCAATGCAGAGATTTCAAAGTGGTCAGTGTTCGGCATGACCGAACTATGGGCAAGCGTGTCTTCGGACGACAGTAAGTACCATCTGGGACTTATCCGGCATCAAGCTTATATATCACGGCGACTTATCACAATCCTCTCTCAGGGGCCTGTCCGCCAATCATTATTTCTAATATATTACACTGCGTTTCTATTCCTACGTATGCTGCCTAGCTAGGAGTTGATCCTCACGCCAATTTTGCAAATCGACCTGAGTCTCAGGGGCTACTAGGATCAGCAGTTTTATGTTTTCCTTCTAGTGCATCTCGAGTTTTAGACACACACACCTTGAGGGCTACTGGATATACATATACTCGCTATATATCTCGGCAGAGAATAAATTGCACCAATAAAAAATATTCACAAAAAAATCAGCCCGCGGTCGGGGTAGTGCACCAATTCGGAAGCAGTCTAGCATAAAGCCCGGGCGCCAGTGGCTGGCTCCATAGAGGGCATTTCCGGCATAAAGCTCGGATTTGAATGGCTCGTTCCATAGAGAACTTTTCAGCATTAAACTCGGATAACCTCCTTCAAACTTTTTCAAGCCAAGGTGATTTATGATACCTTGGATATAGTCCGGCGTTGGAGCTCGGATATAGTCCGGCGTTGGAGCTCGGCTGCAAAAGATATCTCGAATGCAGTCCGGCGTTGGAGCTCGGATGCAAAAGGACACTGCTGCACGGGAACAACTTCAAACCCGAGGTGTGGCGTAAAAAAAATAACAAGGCATTGATAAAGGCCGAGAACTTAAAGGGTTCCTCGGATACCTCACGTTTAAACTCTTCGGATTCACTTTGGCGATCCTCAATATCGAAGATGAGATGATTTGTTGAACCAGTTTTCAAGACCGACGACCGAAATGATGAATAATTCAGAAGAATCAAGGAGTGCCCCCTAGTTGAAGACCGGTTCAGGGGGCTACTGACGGTGTCCTGGACTAGGGGGGACTCACCATGTCGTCTCCTGATCAGTTGGATTGGGCCGAGAACCCCCATGGCTGTTTGCTCATGGGACAGTTCGGACAGCTGATGTATACACAAGGAAGATTCCACAAGACTTGGTGATCAAGACAAGGACTCCTCTCCACCGGCGTATCCGACTAGGACTCTTGTTATCCTAGGCCTCCGGTATGTTATATAAGCCGAGGCTAGGCTAGTCGATAGATGATTATGACATTACTCATCATACCCTTAGGTCTTAGACCACAACATATGATCTCGAGGTAGATCAACTCTTGTAACCCTATATTCATCAAGACCAATCAAGCAGGAAGTAGGGTATTACCTCGATAGAGAGGGCCCGAACCTGGGTAAAACATCGTGTCCCCTGTTTCCTGTTACCCATCGATCCACGACACACAGCTTGGAACCCCCTACCTAAGATCTGCCGGTTTTGACACCGACACCATTCCCCACAGCCAGAGGTCTCCCTTTTCACAAAACATGACTCTGCCAACAGACCACCCGTGCCCGCTGTTCCTCGCTGTCGAAGCTCCCTGTTCCCCGCCACTGGAGTTCCCTGCCAGTCCACGGTATGGGCTCACGGCGACCCCGACGGGACAGAGAGATGGAGGGAGGCAGGGAGAGAGAGGGAAGAGATGTACCTAGACAGCACCCGTGCCCTTGCTCAGCCACCGCCGCCCAGATCCAGGACAGTAGGCCGAGCTTAGAGTCATGGTAGCAACGACTGCCATGGCCGAAGTGCAGCAGACGCGCCGGAGTGGGGCTCAATGGTGGTGGCCTCGTGTCAAGGAGGCGGCGAAGATGGTGGCGGCACGGGAGATCGGCGACGCTGGGCTTGCTTGGAGGCGATATGGTGGAGGGGACTACGGGGGCGACGCGATTTGGGAAGATGGAAAGGACTGGAGCAGAGGAATTATCAGAATTCAGGTGGATTTGATCCGCGTTCGTGGGTGGGGCCGCGTGGAGGGAGCGTGGAGCGCTACCACGATTGGCGGACCACGGGCGTCTGCTGGCAGAACATTTGATCCCAGTTGTCGATCTGGCTAACTGATTATTGGCGTAATATGGACAGTAGGATATGTGTAAGTTGATTTGATCCGAGGGTTCTAGTTATCTTGTGTATTGTTTGTTGTGTGGTTTTAGGAGAACTTATGTTTGCTTGTTTAATAGTATAATAGAAAAGGCAAAGGGTAATAATATTTTCTAGTTGCTTTATTTAATTTTCTAAAATTAGTTACCATTCTATAGCCTATAACAATTCTTTGTGGAATTACTTCATTACTATCATTAGGAACAACAGTTATACCTCCTTTCTTAGGGACACAATGAACAGGACTTACCCATCTACTATCATCTATAGAATAGATTGTACCTGCTTCCAGAAGTTTTAATATTTTCGTCCTTACCACCTCTTTCATCTTCGGATTTAACCGACGTTGGTGATCAACAACGGGTTTAGCATCAGGTTCCATATTAATTTTGTGCTTACAAAGAGTGGGACTAATGCCCTTTAAATCATCAAGAGTATATCCAATAGCAACTCGGTGCTTCCTTGGAACTTTCAATAATCTTTCTTCTTCATGTTCTGAAAGGTTAGCACTAATAATAATAGGATATTTTCTTTTCATCAAGATAAGCATATTTCAAAGTGTCTAGCAATTGTTTTAATTCAAACACCGGATCACCTTTAGGTGGAGGAGGACCTGCCAGAGTTTCAATAGGCAAATTGTGTTTAAGTAGAGGACATTGTTCAAAGAAAATCTTGTCTATTTCATTTCTTTCATGCATATCTAAATCATTTTCATGGTCTAGCAAATATTGTTCTAAAGGACCAGTAGATGGCACAACAATAGAAGCAAGACCAATTAATTCATCCTTACTAGGCAATTATTTTTCATGAAGATTTCTACTAAACTTGGAAAAATTAAATTCATGAGACTCATCACCAAAGCTAACACTGACAGTTTGTTTGTTACAATCTATCTTAGCATTAACTGTGTTCAAGAAAGGTCTACCAAAGATAATGGGGCAGAAGTCATCTTGTGGGGAGCCAAGAACAAGAAAATCAGTAGGGTATTTTATTTTCCCACACAAGACTTCAGCATCTCTAATGATCCCAAATGGTGATATGGTGTCTCTATTAGCAAGTTTAATAGTAACATCTATTTCTTCTAACTCTGCAGGTGCTATGTCTTTCACAATTTCTTGATATAAGGTGTAAGGAATAACACTCACACTAGCACCCATGTCACATAAACCATGATAACACTAATCTCCTATTTTGACTAAGATGACATGCATGCCCACAATGGGTCTATGTTTATCCTTTTTATCAGGTTTGGCAATTCTAGCAGCTTCTTCACAGAAGTAAATAACATGCCCATCTATATCTTCTTCCAAGAGATCTTTAACCATAGCAATGCTTGATACATCTCCAACGTATCTATAACTTTTGATTGTTCCATGCTATTATATTATCTGTTTTGGATGTTTTATATGCATTAATATGCTATTTTATATTATTTTTGGGACTAACCTATTAACCTAGAACCCAGTGCCAGTTCCTGTTTTTTCCCTGTTTTTGAGTTTCACAGAAAATGAATACCAAACGGAGTCCAAACGGAATAAAACCTTCGCGATGATTTTTCTTGGACCAGAAGCAAACCAGGAGACTTGAAGATGAAGTTGGAGGAGCCACGAGGCGGCCACGAGGATGGAGGGCGCGCCTAGGGGGTAGGGCGCTCCCCCACCCTTGTGGGCCCCTACACACCTCCTGACCTAATTCTTTCACCTATATATACCTATATACCCATATATCTCCAAACCACCAGAGGCATCCACGAAAACACTTCTCCACCGCTGCAACCTTTTGTACCCGTGAGATCCCATTTAGGGACCTTTTTCGGCACCCTGCCAGAGGGGGATTCGATCATGGAGTGCTTCTACATCAACACCATTGCCCTTTCGATGAAGCGTGAGTAGTTTACCACATACCTATGGGTCCATAGCTAGTAGCTAGATGGCTTCTTCTCTCTCTTTGACTCTCAATACCATGTTCTCCTCGATGTTCTTGGAGATCTATTCGCTGTAATAATTTTTTGCGGTGTGTTTGCCGAGATCCGATGAATTGTGGATTTATGATCAGCTTATCTATGAATATTATTTGAATCTTCTCTGAATTCTTATATGCATGATTTGATATCTTTGTAATTCTCTTCGAACTATCGGTTTGGTTTGGCCAACTAGATTGGTTTTTCTTGTAATGGGAGAAGTGCTTAGCTTTGGGTTCAATCTTGCGGTGCCCTTTATCGTGTTGGGTGCAAGTTGTTTGATTGTTTGTGTAGGTATTCGGTGATTTATGCGTTGTCTCCTATTGGATTGATACCTTGGTTCTCAAACTGAGAGAAATACTTATCTCTACTTTTCTGCATCACCATTTCCTCTTCAAGGGAAAAACCAACGCAAGTTCGAGAAGTAGCAGCAAGGCACGTATTGTATTATTGCCATCGAGGATAAAAAGATGGGGTTTACATCATATTGCTTGAGTTTATTCATCATGTCATCTTACTTAATGCTTTACTCTGTTCTTCATGAACTTAATACTCTAGATGCAGGCAGGAGTTGGTCGATGTGTGGAGTAATAGTAGTAGATACAGGCATGAGTCGGTCTACTTGACGCAGACGTGATGCCTATATTTCATAATCATTGCCTTGGATATTGTCATAACTTTGCGCTTTTCTATCAATTGCTGGACAGTAATTTGTTCACCCACTGCATTATTTGCTATCTTGAGAGAAGCCACTAGTGAAACCTATGGCCCCCGGGTCTATTTTCCATCATATTAGTTTTCGATCTACTATTTTGCAATCTTTTATTTTCAGATCTATAAACCAAAAAACCCAAAAATATTTACTTTACCTTTTGTTTAGTTTCATCTATCTCTATCAGATCTCACTTTTGCAAGTGACCGTGAAGGGATTGACAACCCCTTTATCGCGTTGGGTGCAAGTTGTTTGATTGTTTGTGCATGTATTGGTGATTTGTGCGTTATCTCCTACTGGATTGATACCTTGGTTCTCGAACTGAGGGAAATACTTATCTCTACTTTGCTGCATCACCCTTTCCTCTTCTAGGGAAAAACCAATGCAAGCTCAACAAGTAGCAAACTTGCAACAACAAAGTAGAGAATGTCTAACTTGTTTTTGCAGGGCATGTTGGGATGTGATATGGTCAAGACATGATGTGATAAACGTTATTGTATGAGATGACAACCGGCAGGAGCCTTATGGTTGTCCTTTTATTGTATGAAATGCAGGTGCCATGAATTGCTTTACTTTATCACTATGTGTTAGCGATAGTTGTAGAAGCAATAGTTGGCGAGACGACCACGACGCAACAATGGTGATCAAGGTGTCGAGCCGCTGACGATGCTTTGGAGATGGAGACCAAAAGCACGAGATGATGATGACCATATCATGTCACATATTTTGATTGCATGTGATGTTTATCTTTTATGCATCTTATTTTGCTTAGAACGATGGTAGCATTATAAGATGATCCCTTCACTTAATTTCAAGATAAAAGTGTTCTCACTAAGTATGCACCGTTGCTACAGTTTGTCGTTTCGAGACACCACATGATGATTTGGTGTGATAGACTCTACGTTCACATACATTGGGTGTAAGATAGTTTTACACATGCAGAATACTTGGGTTAAACTTGACGAGCCTAGCATGTACAGACATGGTCTAGGAACACTGGAGACTAAAAGGTCAAACATGAGTCATATAGTAGATATGATCAACATAGAGATGTTCACCATTGATGACTACCCCATCTCACATGACGATCGGACATGGGTTAGTTGATTTGGATCATGTATCACTTAGACAACTTGAGGGATGTTGACTTAAGTGGGAGTTCATTAGTAATTTAATTAATTGAACTTAATTTATCATGAACTTGGTCCTGATAGTATTTGCATATCTATGTTGTAGATCAATGGCCCGTGCTACCGTTCCCCTGAATTTTAATGCGTTCCTAGAGAAAGCTTAAGTTGAAAGATGATGGTAGCAACTACACAGACTGGGTCCGTAACTTGAGGATTATCCTCATTGCTGCAAAGAAGAATTATGTCCTTGATGCACCGCTAGGTGACAAGCCCCATCCCGCTAATCTAGACGCTGTGAACATCTGGCAAACACGGTCTGATGACTACTCTACAGTTCAGTGCGCCATGTTTTACGGCTTAGAACCGGGACTTCAAAGACGTTCTGAACATCATGGAGCATATGAGATGTTCCAAGAGTTGAAGTTAATATTTCAAGCAAATGCCTGGGTTAAGAGATATGAAGTATCCAACAAGTTCTATAGCTACAAGATGGAGGAGAACAGTTCTGTCAGTGAACACATACTCAAAATGTGTGGGTATTATAATCACTTGACTCAGCTGGGAGTTGATCTTCTGGTTGATTGTGTCATTGATAGAGTTCTTCAATCACTGCCACCAAGCTACAAAGGCTTCGTGATGAATATAATATGCCAGGGATGAACAAAACAATTCCCGAGCTCTCGCAATGCTTAAGGCCACAGAGGTAGAAATCAAGAAGCAGCATCAAGTGATGATAGTTAACAAGACCACTAGTTTCAAGAAAAAGGGCAAGGGAAAGAAAGGGAACTTCAAGAAGAATGGCAAGCAAGTTGCCACTCCCGGGAAGAAGCCCAAAGCTGGACCCAAGCCTGAAACTGAGTGCTTCTACTTCAAAGGGATTGGTCACTGGAAGCGGAACTTCCCCAAATACTTGGCGGATAAGAAGGATGGCAAAGTGAACAAAGGTATATTTGATATACATGTTATTGATGTGTACCTTACTAATGCTCGTAGTAGTGCCTGGGCATTTCATACTGGTTCGGTTGCTCATATTTGTAACTCAAAACAAGAGCTAGGGTTTAAACGAAGATTGGCTAAGGACGAGGTGATGATGCGCGTCAGGAATGGTTCCAAGGTCGATGTGATCGCCGTTGGCACGATACCTCTACATCTACCTTCGGGATTAGTTTTAGACCTGAATAATTGTTAGTTGGTGCCAGCGTTGAGCATGAACATTATCTAGATCTTGTTTAGTGCGAGACGGTTATTCATTTAAATCAGAGAATAATGATTGTTCTATTTATATGAGTATTATCTTTTATGGTCATGCACCCTTGAAGAGTGGTCTATTCTTGTTGAATCTCCATTGTAGTGGTACACATATTCATAATATTGATGCCAAAAGATGCAAAGTTGATAATGATAGTGCAACATATTTGTGGCACTATCGTTTAGGTCATATTGGTGTAAAACGCATGAAGAAACTCCATAAAGATGGACTTTTGGAATCACTTGATTATGAATCATTTGATACTTGCAAACCATGCCTCATGGGCAAGCTGACTAAAACTCCGTTCTCCGGAACAATGGAGCGAGCTAATGACTTATTGGAAATAATAAATACCAATGTATGCGGTCCGATGAGTGTTGAGGCACGCGGTGGCTATCATTATTTTCTGACCTTCACAGATGATTTGAGTAGGTATGGGTATATCTTGTTAATGAAACACAAGTCTGAAACATTTGAAAAGTTCAAAGAATTTCAGAGTGAAGTGGAGAATCATCATAACAAGAAAACAAAGTTCTTACGATCTGACCGCGGAGGCAAATATTTGAGTTACGAGTTTGGCCTTCATTTAAAACAATGTGGAATAGTTTCACAACTCACGCCACCTGGAACACCACAGCGTAATGGTGTGTCCGAATGTTGTGACCGTACTTTATTGGATATGGTGCGTTCTATGATGTCTCTTACCGATTTACCACTATCGTTTTGGGGTTATGCATTAGACACAACTGCATTCACATTAAATAGGGCACCATCTAAATCCGTTGAGACGACACCGTTTGAACTATGGTTTGGCAAGAAACCTAAGCTGTCATTTCTTAAAGTTTGGGGTTGTGACACTTATGTCAAAAGGCTTCAGCCTGATAAGCTCGAACCCAAATCGGAGAAGTGCGTCTTCATAGGATACCCTAAGGAAACAATTGGGTACACCTTCTACCACAAATCCAAAGGCAAGATCTTTGTTGCCAAGAATGGAACTTTTCTAGAGAAGGAGTTTCTCTCAAAAGAAGTGAGTGGGAGGAAAGTAGAACTTGATGAGGTAATCGTACCTTCTCTCAAATGGGAAAGAATCACATCAAAGAAATCCATTCTCGTGATGCTTACACCAACTAGAGAGGAAGCAAATGATAGTGATCATAAAACTTCAGAGCAAGTTGCTACTGAACCTCGTAGGTTAACTAGAGCACGATCCGCACCAGAGTGGTATGGTAATCCTATCTTAGAAGTCATGTTATTAGACCAAGGCGAACCTACGAACTATGAAGAAGCTATGATGAGCCCAAATTCTGACAGATGGCTTGAGGCCATGAAATCTAAGATAAGATCCATGTATGAGAACAAAGTGTGGACTTTGGTGGACTTGGCTGATGATCGGCAAGCCATAGAGAATAAATGGATCTTCAATAAGAAGACTAACGCTGATGGTAATGTTACTGTCTACAAAGCTCGACTTGTCGCAAAAGATTTTTGACAAGTTCAAGGGGTTGACTACGATGAGACTTTCTCACCCGTGGTGATGCTTAAGTCCGTCTAAATCATGTTAGCAATTGCCACATTTTATGATTATGAAATCTGGCATATGGACGTCAAAACTACATTCCTTAATGGATTTCTTAAAGAAGAGTTGTATATGATGCAACCATAAGGTTTTGTCGATCCTAAAGGTGCTAACATAGTGTGCAAGCTCCAGTGATCCATCTATGGACTGGTGTAAGCATCTCAGAGTTGGAATATACGCTTTGATGAGGTGATCAAAGCATATGGTTTTATAGAGACTTTCGGTGAAGCATGTATTTACAAGAAAGTGAGTGGGAGCTCAGTAGCATTTCTAATATTATATGTAGATGACATATTGTTGACTGGAAATGATATAGAATTTCTGGATAGCATAAAAGGAAACTTGAATAAGAGTTTTTCAATGAAAGACTCGGTGAAGCTGCTTATATATTGGGCATCAAGATCTATAGATATAGATCGAGATGCTTAATAGGACTTTCACAAAGCACATACCTTGACAAAGTTTTGAAGAAGTTCAAAATGGATCGGTCAAAGAAAGGGTTCTTGCCTGTGTTACAAGGTGTGAAGTTGAGTCAGACTCAAAGCCCGACCACTGTAGAAGATAGAGAGAAAATTAAAGTCATTCCCTATGCCTCGGCCATAGGTTCTATTATGTATGATATGCTGTGTACCAGACCTGATGTGTGCCTTGCCATAAGTCTGGCAGGGAGGTACCAAAGTAATCCAGGAGTGGATCATTGGACAGCGGTCAAGAACATCCTGAAGTACCTAAAAAGGACCAAGGATATGTTTCTCATTTATGGAGGTGACAAAGAGCTCGTCGTAAATGGTTACGTCGATGCTAGCTTTGACACTGATCCAGATGACTCTAAGTCACAAACAAGATACGTATTTATATTGAATGGTGGAGCTGTCAGTTGGTGCAGTTCCAAGCAGAGCGTCGTGACAGGATCTACGTGTGAAGCGGAGTACATAGCTGCTTCAGAAGCAGCAAATGAAGTAGTCTGGATGAAGGAGTTCATATCCAATCTGGGTGTAATACCTAGTGCATCAGATCAAATGAAAATCTTTTGTGACAACACTGGAGCAATTGCCTTGGCGAACGAATAATCCAGGTTTCACAGGAGAACCAAACACATCAAGAGACGCTTCAACTCCATTCGTGAACAAGTCAAGGATGGAGATATAGAAATTTGCAAGATACATACAGATCTGAATGTGGCAGACCCGTTGACTAAGCATCTTCCGCGAGCAAAACATGATCAACGCCAAGACTCCATGGGTGTTAGATTCATTACAATGTAATCTAATTACTGACTCTAGTGCAAGTGGGAGACTGAAGGAAATATGCCCTAGAGGCAATAATAAAGTTGTTATTTTATATTTCCTTATTCATGATAAAGGTTTATTATTGATGCTAGAATTGTATTGGTCAAAAACCTTAATACATGTGTGAATACATAAACAAACACCATGTCCCTAGTGATCCTCTACTAGACTAGCTCGTTGATCAAATATGGTTAAGGTTTCCTAACCATTGACATGAGTTGTCATTTGATAACGGGATCACATCATTAGGAGAATGATGTGATGGACAAGACCCATCCATTAGCTTAGCATAATGATCGTTCAGTTTTATTGCTATTGCTTTCTTCATGTCAAATACATATTCCCTGGACTATGAGATTATGCAACTCCCAGATACCAAAGGAATGTCTTGTGTGCTATCAAACGTCACAATGTAACTGGGTGATTATATAGATGCTCTACAGGTATCTCCGAAGGTGTTTGTTAACTTGGCATAGATCGAGATTAGGATTTGTCACTCCGAGTATCGGAGAGGTATCTCTTGGCCCTCTCGGTAATACACATCATAATCTTGCAAGCAAATGACTAAGCAGTTAGTCACGAGGTGATGTATTACGGAACGAGTAAAGAGACTTGCTGGTAACGAGATTGAACTAGGTATGAAGATATCAACGATCGAATCTCAGGCAAAGTAACATACCGATGGACAAAGGGAATTATGTATGTTGTCATAACGATTCGACCGATAAAGATCTTCGTAGAATATGTAGGAGCCAATATGGGCATCCAGGTTCCACTATTGGTTATTGACCGGAGAGGTGTCTCGGTCATGTCTACATAGTTCTCGAACCCGTAGGGTCCGCACGCTTAACGTTCGATGACGATATAGTATTATATGAGTTATGTGATTTGGTGACCTAATGTTGTTCATAGTCCCGGATGAGATCACGAACATGACGAGGAGTCTCAAAATGGTCGAGAGGTAAAGATTTATATATAGGACGATGACATTCGGACACCGGAAGTGTTTCGGGGGTACCGGATACTTATCGGGTCACCGGAAGGGGTTCCGGGCACCCCCGACAAAAGATATGGGCCTTATGGGCCAAGAGGGGAAACGCACCAGCCACAAGGGCTGGTGCGCCCCCAATATGTGCCGACCTAAGGAAAAGAAGGAAAGGGGAGAAGGGAAAGGAAAGTGTGAATTAGGATTCCCACTTCCTTCCCTCTCCCCCTCTTTCCTTCCCCCTCGGTTATATATGGCAGGGGGCGCGGCTTGGGAGGGACTCCAAGTAGGATTCCTCCTACTTGGGCGCCTCCTATGGCTTCTCCTCCCTCCCTCCCACCTATATATATGTGGGAGGGGGCGCCTAGCACACCCCAGACAATTGCCTAGCCGTGTGCAGCGCCCCCCCCCCCTCCACCCTCTACACCACCGGTCATATTTTCGTAGTGCTTAGGCGAAGCCCTGCGGAGATCACTTCACCATCACCGTCACCACGCCGTCGTGCTGACGGAACTCGTCTACTACCTCGACATCTTGCTGGATCAAGAAGGCGAGGGACGTCATCAAGCTGAACGTGTGCAGAACACGGAGGTGTCGTGTGTTCGGTACTTGATCGGTTAAAGCACGAAGAATTTCGACTACATCAACCGTGCTGTGAAACGCTTCCACTTACGGTCTACGAGGGTACGTAGACACACTCCCCCTCTCGTTGCTATGCATCCCCATGGATAGATCATTGCGTGTGTGTAGAATTTTTTTTGTCTTCCATGCATGCGACGATTCCTAACAAGAAGCTTGCAAGCAAATTGACTAAGGAGTTGGTTACGAGATGATGTATTACGGAACAAGTAAAGAGACTTGCCGATAACGAGATTGAACTAGGTATGGAGATACCGACGATCGAATCTCGGGCAAGTAATATACTGATAGACAAAGGGAACTACATATGTTATCATAAAGGTTCGACCGATAAAGATCTTCGTAGAATATGTAGGAACCAATATGGGCATCTAGGTCCCGCTATTGGTTATTGACCGGAGAAGCGTCTCGGTCATGTCTACATCATTCTCGAACTCGTAGGGTCCGCACGCTTAATGTTCGTTGATGATATAGTATTATATGAGTTATGTATGTTGGTGACTGAATGTTGTTCGAAGTCTCGGATGAGATCACGGACATGACGAGGAGCTCTGGAATGGTCCAGAAGTAAAGATTGATATAAGGGATAATAGTGTTTACTCTCCAGAAGGGTTCCGGAATTCACGGAAAGGGGGTTCGAATGTTTCCCAAAATTTTCTGGTGCGAGAACACTTTATTTGGGCGAAGGGGTAAAGCCCACGGGGCTTTGGGAAGGTGCAAAAGGAAGTTTTGCGGAGGCCAGGGGCCAGACGCCAGGGACCCTAGTGTCTGGTCCTGGAGTCCGAGAAGGACTCTTGCCTTGTGGGCTAAACTGACTTTGAGGACGCTCTTTCTCCAAGAAATGACCCCATGGCTCAACATATAGATAGAGGGGCAGGGCTAGCACCCGGAACACATCAAGATTAACCAAGCCGTGTGCCGGCAACCCCACCCCTCTAGTTTATCCTCTGTCATATTTTACATTGTGCTTGGCGAATCCCTGGGGAGATTTTTCTTCACCACCATCGTCACCACGCTGTCGTGCTGCCGGAACTCATCTATTACTTCGTCTCTCTTGCTGGATCGAGAAGGTGAGGACGTCATCGAGATGAACGTGTGCTGAACACGGAGGTGCCGTACGTTCGGTACTTGATCAGGACGAATCGTGAAGGTGTACGACTACATCAACTGCGTTGATAAACGCTTCCGCTTAGCGGTCTACAAGGGTATGTAGATGCTCTCCCCCTCTCATAGCTATACATCTCCATGGATAGATCTTGCGTGTGCGTAGAATTTTTTTGCTTTTCCATGCAACATTCCCCAACAGTGGCATCATGAGCCAGGTCTATGCATAGATGATATGCACATGTGGGCGGTGATGTTCATACTGCTTACCACCAACGTCTTATTTTGATTCGGCGGTATTGTGGGATGAAGCAGACCGGACCAGCCTTACATCTCCACGTACATCAGACCAGTTCCACCGACTGACATGCAACTTATTTTGCATAAAGGTGGGTGGCGGGTTGCATAGATGATATGCACGTGTGGGCGGTGATGTTCATACTGCTTACCACCAACGTCTTATTTTGATTTGGCGGTATTGTGGGATGAATCAGACTGGACCAACCTTACATGTCCACGCACATCAGACCAGTTCCACCGACTGACATGCAACTTGTTTTGCATAAAGGTGGGTGGCGGGTGTCTGTTTCTCCTACTTTAGTTGAATCGAATTTGACTACGGCCGGTCCTTGCAGAAGGTTAAAACAGCAAACTTGATAATCACCGTTGTGGTTTTGCGTAGGTAAGAATGGTTCTTGCTAGTTGCACGTAGCAGCCATGTAAAACTTGTAACAACAAAGTTGATGACGTCTAACTTGTTTTTGCAGGGCATGTTGTGATGTGATATGGTCAAGATATGATGTGATATGTGTTGACGTATGAAATGATCATGTTTTGTAATAAGTTCACGACTTGCATGTCGATGAGTACGACAACCGGCAGGAGCCTCAGGGTTGTCTTTAATTATGTTATGACCTGCGTGTCAATCACTTAAGCGCCATGTAATTGCTTTACTTTATCGCTATGCGTTAGCAATAGTTGTAGAAGCAATAGTTGGTGAGATGACCCCGACGCTACGATGGAGATCAAGGTGTCGTGCCGGTGACGATGGAGATCATGCCGATGCTTTGGAGATGGAGATCAAAAGCATAAGATGATGACGGCCATATCATGTCAGATATTTTTGATTGCATGTGATGTTTATCCTTTATGCATCTTATTTTGCTTAGAACAACGGTAGCATATAAGATGATCCCTTCACTTAATTTCAAGATAAAAAGTGTTCTCCCTGAGTATGCACCGTTGCCAAAGTTCGTCGTTTCGAAGCACCTCGTGATGATCGGGTGTGGTAGACTCTACGTTCACATACAACGGGTGTAAGCCAGATTTTACACATGCAGAATACTTGGGTTAAACTTGACGAGCCTAGCATGTACATACATGATCTCAGAACATTGGAGACCGAAAGGTCGAATGTGAGGCATATAGTAGATATGATCAACATAGAGATGTTCACCATTAAAGACTACCCCATCTCACGTGATGATTGGACATGGGTTAGTTGATTTGGATCATGTATCACTTAGACAACTTGAGGGATGTTGATTTAAGTGGGAGTTCATTAGTAATTTGATTACTTGAACTAAAATGTATCATGAAGTTAGTGTTAATAGTTTTTGCATATCTATGTTGTAGATCAATGACCCGTGCTACCGTAAACTTGAATTTTAATGCGTTCCTAGAGAAAGCTAAGTTGAAAGATGATGGTAGAAATTACACGGACTAGGTCTGTAACTTGAGGATTATCCTCATTGCTGCATAGAAGAATTATGTCCTTGATGCATCATTAGGTGACAGACCTGCTGCAGGAGCTGCTGCAGATGTTATGAACGTCTGGCAGGCTCGATCTGATGACTACTCAATAGTTCAGTGTGCCATGCTTTACGGCCTGGAACTGGGACTTCAAAGACATTGTGAAGGTCATGAAGCATGTGAGATGTTCCAAGAACTGAAGTTGATATTTCAAGCAAATGCGCGGGTTGGGAGATATGAAGTCTCCAACAAGTTCTATAGCTGTAAGATGGAGGAGAACAGTTCTGCCGGTGAACACATACTCAAAATGTTTGGGTATCATAACCACTTGACTCAGCTAGGAATTGATCTTCCAGTTGAGAGTGTTATTGATAGAGTTCTTCTGTCAGTGCCACCAAGCTACAAAGACTTTGTGATGAACTATATAATATGCAAGGGATGACAAAAATGGTTCCTGAGCCCTTCGCGATGTTGAAATTGGCGGAGGTAGAAGTCAAGAAGGAGCATCAAGTGTTGATGGTTAACAAGAACACTAGTTTCAAGAAAAAGGGCAAGGGAAAGAAAGGGAACTTCAAGAAGAATGGCAAGCAAGTTGTCGTTCCTGTGAAGAAGCTCAAAGCTGGACCCAAGCCTGAAACTGAGTGCTTCTACTACAAAGTAAATGGTCACTGGAAGCAGAACTGCCCCAAATACTTGGCGGATAAGAAGGATGGCAAAGTGAACAAAGGTATATTGGACATACATGTTATCGATGTATACCTTACTAATGGTTGTAGTAGCACCTGGGTATTTGATATGGTTCGGTTGCTTGTACTTATAACTCGAAACAGGAGCTACGGAATAAATGAAGATTGGCTAAGGACGAGGTGACGATGCGCGTCGGAAATGGTTCCAAGGTCGATATGATCGCCGTCGGCATGCTACATCTACATCTACCTTCAGGGTTAGTTTTATACCTCAACAATTGCTATTTGCTGCCAGCTTTGAGCATGAACATTATATCTGGATCATGTTTAATGCGAGATGGTTATTCATTTAAATCAGAGAATAATGGTTGTTCTATTTATACGAGTAATATCTTTTATGGTCATGCACCTTTGATGAATGGTCTATTCTTGTTGAATCTCGATTGTAGTGATACACATATTCATAATATTGATGCCAAAAGATGTAAAGTTGATAATGATAGTGCAACATACTTGTGGCACTGCCGTTTAGGTCATATACGTGTAAAGCGCATGAAGAAACTCCATACAGATGGAATTACGGATTCACTTGATTATGAATCATTTGATACTTGCGAACCATGCCTCATGGGTAACATAACTAAAACACCGCTCTCCGGAGCAATGGAGCGGGCTAATGACTTATTGGAAATAATACATACCGATGTATGTGGTCCAATGAGTGTTGAGGCACGCGGTGGGTATCGTTATTTTCTAACCTTCACAGATGATTTGAGTAGGTATGGGTATATCTAGTTAATGAAACACAAGTCTGAAACATTTGAAAAGTTAAAAGAATTTCAGAGTGAAGTGGAGAATCATCGTAATAAGAAAATAAAGTTTCTATGATGTGATCGCAGAGGCGAATATTTGAGTTACGAGTTTGGCCTTCATTTAAGACAATGTGGAATTGTTTCACAACTCACGCCACCTGGAACACCACAGCATAATGGTGTGCGAACGTCGTAACCGTACTTTATTAGATGTGGTGTGTTCTATGATGTCTCATACCGATTTGCCTTTATCATTTTGGGGTTATGCATTAGATACAGCCGCATTCACGTTAAAATAGGGCACCATCTAAATCCGTTGAGACAACACCGTATGAACTATGGTTTGGCAAGTAACCAAAGCTGTCGTTTCTTAAAGTTTGGGGATGCGACACTTATGTTAAAAGGCTACAACTTGATAAGCTCGAACCCAAATCAAAGAAGTGCGTCTTCATAGGATAACCTAAAGAAACTATTGGGTATACCTTCTACCACAGATCCGAAGGCAAGATCTTTGTTGCTAAGAATGGGTCCTTTCTAGAGAAGGAGTTTCTCTCGAAAGAAGTGAGTGGGAGGAAAGTAGAACTTGATGAGGTAGTTGTACCTTCTAATTGGAAAGTAGGACATTAGAGAAACCGTTCCCCCGATGTATACACCAACCAGAGAGGAAGCAAATGATAATGATCATGAAATTTCAGATCAAGTTAATACTGAATTTCGTAGGTTGACCAGAACACGTTCCTCACCAGAGTGGTACGGTAATCCTGTCCTGGAAGTCATGTTGTTAGACAACGGTGAACCTACGAACTATGAAGAAGCTATAATAAGCCCAGATTCTAACAAATGGCTTGAGGCCATGAAATCTAAGATAGGATCCATGTATGAGAACAAAGTATGGACTTTGATGGACTTGCCCGATGATCGGCAAGCAATTGAGAATAAATGGATCTTCAAGAAGAAGACGGACGCTGATGGTAATATCATTGTCTACAAAGATCGACTTGTCACAAAAGGTTTTTGACAAGTTCAAGGGGTTGACTACGATGAGACTTTCTCACCCGTAGCGATGCTCAAGTCTGTCCGAATCATGTTAGCAATTGCTGCATTTTATGATTATGAAATCTGGCAAATGGACGTTAAAACTGCATTCCTTAACGGGTTTCTTAAAGAAGAGTTGTATATGATGCAAACAGAAGATTTTGTCAATCCTAAAGGTGCTAACATAGTAAGCAAGCTCCAGCGATCCATTTAGGGACTGGTGCAAACATCTCGGAGTTGGAATATACGCTTTGATGATGTGACTAAACCATATGGTTTTATGCAGACTTACGGAGAAGCCTGTATTTATAAGAAAGTTAGTGGGAGCTCTATAGCATTTCTAGTGTTATATGTGGATAACATATTACTGATTGGAAATGATATAGAATTTCTGGATAGCATAGAAGGATACTTAAATAAGATTTTTTTCAATGAAAGACCTCGGTGAAGCTACTTATATATTGGGCATCAAGATCAACAGGGATAGATCAAGACGCTTAATAGGACTTTCACAAAGCACATACCTTGACAAAGTTCTAAAGAAGTTCAAAATGGACCAGTCAAAGAAAGGGTTCTTGCCTTTGTTGCAAGGTGAGAAATTGAGTCAGACTCAAAGTCTGACCACAGTAGAAGATAGAGAGAAAATGAAAATCATTCTCTATGCCTCAACCATAGGTTCTATTATGTATGCCATGCTGTATACCAGACCTGATTTGTGCCTTGCCATAAGTTTGGAAGGGAGGTAGCAAAGTAATCCAGGAGTGGATCACTGGACAGCTGTCAAGAATATCCTGAAGTACCTGAAAAGGACCAAGGATATGTTTCTCGTTTATGGAGGTGACGAAGAGCTCGTCGTAAAGGGTTACATCGATGCTAGCTTCGACACAGATCCGGATGACTCTAAGTCACAAACCTGATACGTATTTATATTGAATGGTAGAGCTGTCAGTTGGTGCAGTTTCAAGCAGAGCATCCTGGCGGGATCTATGTGTGAAGCGGAGTACATAGCTACTTCAGAAGCGGCGCATGAAGGAGTTTTATGAAGGAGTTCATATCCGATCTGGGTGTAATACCCAGTGCATCGGGTCCAATGACAATCTTTTGTGACAACACTCGAGCAATTGCCTTAGTGAAGGAATCCGGGTTTCACAAGAGAACCAAACACATCAAGAGACGCTTCATCCCCATTCGTGAAAAGGTCAAGGATGGAGACAAAGAAATTTGCAAAATACATACGGATTTGAATTTGGCAGACCCTTTAACTAAACCTCTTCCGCGGGCAAAACTGTTGGAAATATGCCCTAGAGGCAATAATAAAATGGCTATTATTATATTTCCTTGTTCATGATAATTGTCTATTGTTCATGCTATAAATTTATTAACTGGAAACCATAATACATGTGTGAATACATAGACCACAACATGTCCCTAGTAAGCCTCTAGTTGACTAGCTCGTTGATCAATAGATGGTCATGGTTTCCTGACCATGGACATTGGATGTCATTGATAATGGGATCACATCATTAGGAGAATGATGTGATGGACAAGACCCAATCCTAAGCATAGCACAAGATCATGTAGTTTGTTTGCTAGAGCTTTTCTAATGTCAAGTATCATTTCCTTAGACCATGAGATTGTGCAACTCCCGGATACCGTAGGAGTGCTTTGGGTGTATCAAATGTCACAACGTAACTGGGTGACTATAAAGGTGCACTACAGGTATCTCCAAAAGTGTCTGTTGGGTTGGCACGAATCGAGACTGGGATTTGTCACTCCGTATGATGGAGAAGTATCTCTGGACCCACTCGATAATGCATCATCGTAATGATCTCAACATGACTAAGGAGTTAGCCACGAGATCATGCGTTACGGAACGAGTAAAGAGACTTGCCGGTAACAAGATTGAACGAGGTATGGGGATACCGACGATCGAATCTCGGGCAAGTAACATACCGATAGACAAAGGGAATTGAATACGGGATTGATTGAATCCCCGACATCGTGGTTCATCCGATGAGATCATCGTGGAACATGTGGGAGCCAACATGGGTATCCAGATCCCGCTGTTGGTTATTGGCCAGAGAATGTCTCGGTCATGTCTGCATGGTTCCCGAACCCGTAGGGTTTACATACTTAAGGTTCGGTGACGCTAGAGTTGTTATGGGAAATAGTATGTGGTTACCGAAGGTTGTTCAGAGCCGGACGTGACGAGGAACTCCGGAATGGTCAGGAGGTGAAGATCAATATATTGGATGAAGGGTATTGGAGTTCGGAATTGTTCTGGGAGTACCGGGTGACGACCAGCGTGACCGAAAGGTGTTTCGGAGGCCCCGACAAGCGTTGGGGGGCCTTATGGGGCAAGGGGAGGGGGCACATAAGCCTACTAAGGGGCTGTGCGCCCATCCCACCCCATCTCACATAACGTGGAGAGGTGGGGGCGCCTCCCCTAGGGCAACCACCCCTCCCGGCTTGGGGGGCAAGTTTCCTAGGGGTGGGGGCGCCCAAACCCATCTAGAGTTTCCCCTGTGGCCGCTACCCCTCCCCTAGGGAACCCTAGGGCGCCTCCTCCACCCCCTTCCCCCTATATATAGTGAGGGAGAGAGAGGGCAGCCGCACCCCTGGCCTGGCGCAGCCCCTTCCTCCTCCAACTCTTCCTCCTCCTCCGTAGTGCTTGGCGAAGCCCTGCAAAAATACCACAAGCTCCACCACCACGCTATCATGTTGCCGGAGCTCTCCCTCAACTTCTCCTCTCCCCTTGCTGGAGCAAGAAGGAGACGTCCCAGGGTTGTACGTGTGTTGAACGCGGAGGCGCCGTCCGTTCAGCGCTAGATCGGATCTTCCGTGATTTGAATCGCCGCGAGTACGACTCCATCAACCGCGTTCTTGTAACGCTTCCGCTTAGTGATCTTCAAGGGTATGAAGATGCACTCCCTCTCTCTCGTTGCTAGCATCTCCTAGATTGATCTTGGTGACACGTAGGAATTTTTTGAATTATTACTACGTTCCCCAACAGTGGCATCATGAGCTAGGTCTGTCGTAGATTCTATCTTGTGAGTAGAACACAAAGTAGTTGTGGGCGATGATTTGTTCAATTTTCTTGCCATTACTAGTCTTATCTTGATTCGGCGGCATTGTGGGATGAAGCGGCCCGGACCGACCTTACACGTACACTTACGTGAGACATGTTCCACCGACTGACATGCACTTGATGCATAAGGTGGCTAGAGGGTGTCTGTCCCTCCCACTTTAGTCGGATCGGATTCGATGAAGAGGGTCCTTATGAAGGGTAAATAGCAATTGGCATATCACCGTTGTGGATTTTGCATAGGTAAGAAACGTTCTTGCTAGAAACCCATAGCAGCCACGTAAAACATGCAACAACAATTAGAGGACGTCTAACTTGTTTTTGCAGGGTATGCTATGTGATGTGATATGGCCAAAAGGATGCGATGAATTACATATATGTGATGTATGAGATTGATCATGTTCTTGTAATAGGAATCACGACTTGCACTTGCATGTCGATGAGTATGACAACCGGCAGGAGCCATAGGAGTTGTCTTAATTTATTGTATGACCTGCGTGTCAATGAAAAACGCCATGTAATTACTTTACTTTATTGCTAACCGTTAGCCATAGTAGTAGAAGTAATAGTTGGCGAGACAACTTCATGAAGACACGATGATGGAGATCATGGTGTCATGCCGGTGACGAAGGTGATCATGTCGCGCCTCGAAGATGGAGATCAAAAGGCGCAAGATGATATTGGCCATATCATGTCACTTTATGATTTGCATGTGATGTTTGTCATGTTTACATCTTATTTGCTTAGAAGACGGTAGCACAAATAATATGACCCCTCGCTAAAATTTCAGGAAAGTGTTCCCCCTAACTGTGCACCATTGCGAAGGTTCATTGTTTCGAAGGACCACGTGATGATCGGGTGTGATAGATTCTAACATTCGCATACAACGGGTGTAAGCCAGATTTACACATGTGAAACACTTAGGTTGACTTGACGAGCCTAGCATGTACATACATGGCCTCGGAACACAAGAGACCGAAAGGTCGAATATGAGTCGTATAGTAGATGCGATCAACATGAAGATGTTCACCGATGATGACTAGTCCGTCTCACGTGATGATCGGACATGGCCTAGTTGACTCGGATCATGTATCACTTAGATAACTAGAGGGATGTCTATCTAAGTGAGAGTTCATTAAATAATTTGATTAGATGAACTTAATTATCATGAACATATTCAAAAGGTATTTGCAAATTATGTCGTAGCTTATGCTTTAGTTCTACTGTTTAAGATATGTTCCTAGAGAAAATTTAGTTGAAAGTTGATAGTAGAAATTATGCGGACTGGGTCCGTAAACTGAGGATTATCCTCATTGTTGCGCAGAAGGCTTATGTCCTTAATGCACCGCTCGGTGTCTTTGAACCTCGGCGTCAAATGCATAGATGTTGCGAAACATCTGACATACACGTTTTGATGACTACGTGATAGTTCAGTGCCTAAAGCTAACGGTTTAGAATTGTGGCACCAAAGACGTTTTTGAAACGTCGCAGAACATATGAGATGTTCCAAAGACTGAAATTGGGATTTCAGACTAGTGCCCACGTCAAGAGGTATGAGACCTCTGACAAGTTTCTTAAGCCTGCAAACTAAGGGAGAAAAGCTCAATCGTTGAACATGTGCTCAGATTGTCTGAGTACTACAATCGCTTGAATCAAGTTGGAGTTAATCTTCTAGATGAGATAGTGATGGTTCTCCATAGTCACTGCCACCAAGCTATTAAAGCTTCATGATGAACTATAACATACCAGGGATAGACATGATGATCCTTGAGCAACTCGCAATGTTTTACACCGCGAAAGTAGAAATCATGTAGGAGCATCAATTGTTGATGGTTAGTAAAACAACTAGTTTCAAGAAGGGCAAGGGAAAGAAGGGATACTTCATGAAACGGCAAATCAGTTGCTGCGCTAGTGAAGAAACCCAAGGTTGAACCAAACCCGAGACTAAGTGCTTCGTAATGAGGAACAGTCCTTTGAAGCGAGAACTACCCTAGATACTTGGTAGATGAGAAGGTGGCGAGGTCGGTAAGTATTTTGAATATATGTTATATTATTGTGTACTTTACTAGTACTCCTAGTAGCACCAGGGTAATAAATATCGGTTCGGTTGCTAAGTGTTAGTAACGCGAAATAAAAGGCTGTGGAGACTAGCTAAAGGTGAGATGACGATATGTGTTGGAAGTGTTTCCAAGGTTGATGTGATCAAACATCGCACGCTCCCTCTACCATCGGGATTGGTGTTAAACCTAAATAATTGTTATTTGGTGTTTGCGTTGAGCATAGACATGATTGGATTATGTTTATCGCAATACTGTTATACATTTAAGGAGAATAATGGTTAGTTTGTTTATTTGAATAATACCTTCAATGGTCTTGCACCTAAAATGAATGGTTTATTGAATCTCGATCGTAGTGATACACATGTTCATGCCAAAAGATATAACATAGTAATGATAGTACCACATACTTGTGTACTTTGCCATTTGAGTCATATTGGTATAAACGCATGAAGAAGCTCCATGGTGATGGATCTTTGGACTCACTCGTTTACGAAAGATTGAGACATGTGAACCATGTCTATTGGTAGATATGCATGAAGAAACTCCATACAGATGGATCATTTGGACTCACTTGATTTTGAATCACTTGAGACATGCAAATCATACCACATGGGCAAGATGACTGAAAGGCCTCGTTTTCAGTAAGATGGAACAAGAAAACAATTCGTTGGAAGTAATACATTTTGATGTGTGCAGTCCAATGAGTGCTGAGGCACGCAGTGGATATCGTTGTGTTCTTACTTCACAGATGATTTGAGTAGATGCTAAGTATATTTACTTGATGAAACACAAGTCTGAATTATTGAAAGGTTCGAGTAATTTCAGAGTGAAGTTGAAGATCGTCGTGACAAGAGGATAAAATGTCTATGATATGATCATAGAGATGAATATCTGAGTTACGAGTTTGGCGCACAATTAAGACATTGTGGAAATTGCTTCACAACTAATACTGCCTGGAACACCGTAGTTTGATGGTGTGTCTGAACATCATAACTGCACCCTATTGGATATGGTGCATACCATGATGTCTCTTATCGAATTACCACCATCGTTTATGGGTTAGGCATTAGAGACAACCGCACTCACTTTAAATAGGGCAACACGCAATTCCGTTGAGACGACACCGTATGAACTATGGTTTAGAGAAACCTAAGCTGTCATTTCTTAAAAGTTTGGGGCTGCGAAGCTTATGTGAAAAAGTTTCAGGCTGATAAGCTCGAACCGAAAACGGATAAATGCATCTTCATAGGACACCTAAAAACAGTTGGGTATACCTCCTGTCTCAGATCCGGAAGCAAAATGGATTGTTTCTAGAATCGGGTCCTTTCTCGAGGAAAAGTTTCTCTCGAAAGAATTGAGTGGGAGGATGGTGGAGACTTAATGAGGTTATTGAACCATCACTTCAACCAGTGTAGCAGGCACGAGGAAGTTGTTCTGTGGCACCTACACCAATTGAAGTGGAAGCTAATGATAGTGATCATGAAACTTCAGATCAAGTCACTACCAAACCTCGTAGGACGACAAGGATGCGTACTACTTCAGAGTGGTACGGTAATCCTGTCTTGGAAGCCATGTTGCTAGACAACAATGAACCTGCGAGCTATGCAGAAGCGATGGTGGGCCCGGATTCCGACAAATGGCTCGAGGACATAAAATCCGAGAGAGGATCCATGTATGAAAACAAAGTGCAGACTTTGGAAGAACTACTTGATGGTCGTAAGGCTGTTGGGTGCAGATGGATTTTAAAAGGAAGACGGATAATGATGGTAAGTGTCACCATTAAGAAAGCTCGAATTGTCGTTAAGATGTTTTCTGACAAGTTCAAGGAGTTGACTACGATGAGACTTTCTCACTCGTAGCGATGTTAAGAGCCTGTTGGAATTATATTAGCAGTTACTGCATTATTTATGAAATCTTGCAGATAGGATGTCAGAAACATTGTTTCCTCGACGATTTTCTTGAGGAAAGGTTGTATACAACCAGAAGGTTTTGTCAATCCTGAAAGATGCTAACAAGTATGCAAACCACCAGCAATCCTCCTAAGGACTGGAGTAAGCATCTCGGAGTTGGAATGTACGCTTTGATGAGATGATCAAAGATTTTGGGTTTATACAAAGTTTATGAGAAACTTGTATTTCCAAAAGTGAGTGGGAGCACTATAGAATTTTTTATGAGTATATGTTGTTAACATATTGTTGATCGTAAATGATGTAGAATTTCTGGAAAGCATACGAGCTTATTTGAAAAGTGTTTTTCAATGGAAAACCTGGATTAAGCTACTTGAACATTAAGCATCAAGATCTATAAGGATAGATCAAAAACGCTTAATAGTACTTTCAAATGAATACATACTGGTGACAAGATTTTGAAGGAGTTCAAAATAGATCAGCAAAGAAGGAGTTCTTGGCTGTGTTACAAGGTGTGAGTATTGAGTAAGACTCAAGACCTGACCACGGCAGAAGAGAGAGAAAGGACGAAGGTCTGCCCCTATGCATTAGACGTAGGCTCTACAGTATGTTGTGCTGTGTACCGCACCTGAAGTGTGCCTTGCCATGAGTCAGTGGGTACAAGAGTGATCCAGGAATGGATCACTGGACAACGGTCAAATTTATCCTTAGTAAGTAGTGGACTAAGGAATTTTCTTGATTATGGAGGTGTTAAAAGAGTTCGTCGTAAAGGGTTACGTCGATGCAAACTTTGATACTAATCTGGATGACTATGAGTAGTAACCGGATTCATATAGTAGAACAGTTATTTGGAACAGCTCCAAATAGCGCGTGGTAGCTGCATCTACAAGATGACAAAGAGATTTGTAAAGCACACACGAATCTGAAAGGTTCAGACCCGTTGACTAATAACCTCTCTCACAAGCGAGATATGATCAAACCCCATGAGTGTTGGATTCATTACAATCACATAGTGATGTGAACTAGATTATTGACTCTAGTGCAAGTGGGAGACTGTTGGAGATATGCCCTAGAGGCAATAATAAAATGGTTATTATTATATTTCCTTGTTCATGATAATTGTCTATTGTTCATGCTATAATTGTATTAACTGGAAACCGTAATACATGTGAGAATACATAGACTACAACATATCCCTAGTAAGCCTCTAGTTGACTAGCTCGTTGATCAATAGATGGTTATGGTTTCCTGACCATGGACATTGGATGTCATTGATAATGGGATCACATCATTAGGAGAATGATGTGATGGACAAGACCCAATCCTAAGCATAGCACAAGATCGTGTAGTTCGTTTGCTAGAGCTTTTCTAATGTCAAGTATCATTTCCTTAGACCATGAGATTGTGCAACTCCGGATACCGTAGGAGTGCTTTGGGTGTATCAAATGTCACAACGTAATCGGGTGACTATAAAGGTGCACTACATGTATCTCTGAAAGTGTCATTGGGTTGGCACGAATCGAGACTGGATTTGTCACTCCATATGACGGAGAGGTATCTCTGGGCCCACTCGATACGCATCATCATAATGAGCTCAACGTGACTAAGGAGTTAGCCACGGGATCATGCGTTACGGAACGAGTAAAGAGACTTGCCGGTAACAAGATTGAACGAGGTATGGGGATACCGACGATCGGGTCTCGGGCAAGTAACATACCGATAGACAAAGGGAATTGAATACGGGATTGATTGAATCCCCGACATCGTGGTTCATCCGATGAGATCATCGTGGAACATGTGGGAGCCAACATGGGTATCCAGATCCCGTTGTTGGTTATTGGCAGGAGAACGTCTCGGTCATGTCTGCATGGTTCCCGAACCCGTAGGGTCTACACTTAAGGTTCGGTGGCGCTAGAGTTGTTATGGGAAATAGTATGTGGTTACCGAAGGTTGTTGAAGTCCCGGATGAGATCCCGGACGTGACGAGAAACTCCGGAATGGTCCGGAGGTGAAGATCGATATATTGGACGAAGGGTATTGGAGTCCGAATTGTTCTGGGAGTACTTGGGTGACGACAGTGGCCGAAAAGGTGTTTGGAGGCCCGACAAGCGTTGGGGGCCTTATGGGCCAAGGGAGGGCACATCAGCCCACTAAGGGGCTATGCGCCCCTCCACCCCATCTCACGTAACCTGGAGAGGTGGGGGCGCCTCCCCTAGGGCAGCCACCCCTCCCGGCTTGGGGGGCAAGTTTCCTAGGGGTGGGGGCGCCCAAACCCATCTAGGGTTTCCCCTTTGGCCGCCACCCCTCCCCTAGGGAAACCTAGGGCGCCTCCTCCAGCCCCTTCCCCCTATATATAGTGAGGGAGAGAGAGGGCAGCCGCACCCCTGGCCTGGCGCAGCCCCTTCCTCCTTCAACTCTTCCTCCTCCTCCGTAGTGCTTGGCGAAGCCCTGCAGAAATACCACAAGCTCCACCACCACGCCGCCGTGCTGCCAGAGCTCTCCATCAACTTCTCCTCTCCCCTTGCTGGATCAAGAAGGAGGAGACGTCCCCGGGCTGTACATGTGTTGAGCAGCGAGGCGCCCGTGCATTGGCGCTAGATCGGATCTTCCGCGATTTGAATCGCTTGTGATCTGACTCCATCAACCGCGTTCTTGTAACGCTTCCGCTTAGCGATCTTCAAGGGTATGAAGATGCACTCCCTCTCTCTCGTTGCTAGCATCTCCTAGATTGATCTTGGTGACACGTAGCATTTTATTATTATTATTACTAAGTTCCCCAGCAAAAACATGACCAGCACCAAGACTCCATGGGTGGTAGATTCATTACTATGTAATCTAGATTATTGACTCGAGTGCAAGTGGGAGACTGTTGCAAATATGCGCTAGAGGCAATAATAAAGTGATTATTATTATATTTCCTTATTCATGATAAAGGTTTATTATTCATGCTAGAATTATATTGACTAGAAACTTAAATACATGTGTTAATACATAAACAAATACCGTGTCCCTAGCGAGCCTCTACTAGATTAGCTCGTTGATCAAAAGATGGTTAAGGTTTCCTAACCATAGACATGTGTTGTCACTTGATAAGGGGATCACATCATTAGGAGAATGGTGTGATGGACAAAACCCATGCGTTAGCTTCGCATATGCTCGTCCAGTTTATTTCTACTACTTTCTTAATGTCAAATACATATTCCTTCGACCATGAGATCATGCAACTCCCGTATACCGGAGGAATACCATCTGTGCTATCAAACATCACAAGTAACTGGGTGATCTTAAAGATGCTCTATAGGTATCTCCGAAGGTGTTTGTTGAGTTGGCATGGATTGAGATTGGGATTTGTCACTCCGTGTGACGGAGAGTTATCTCTGGGCCCTCTCGGCAATACAACAACACAAGAAGCTTGCAAGCAAAGGGACTAAGGAGTTAGTTACGAGATGATGTATTACGGAACAAGTAAAGAGACTTGTCGGTTATGAGATTGAACTAGGTATGGAGATACCGACGATGAAATCTCGGGCAAGTAACATACCGACAGACAAAGGGAACTACGTATGTTGTCATAAAGGTTCGACCGATAAAGATCATCGTAGAATATGTAGGAACCAATATGGGCATCCAGGTCCCGCTATTGGTTATTGACCGGAGAAGCATCTTGGTCATGTCTACATCATTCTTGAACCTATAGGGTCCGCACGCTTAATGTTTGTTGACGATATAGTATTATATGAGTTATGTATGTTGGTGACTGAATGTTGTTCGGAGTTCCGGATGAGATCACGGACATGACGAGGAGCTCCGGAATGGTCTGGAACTAAAGATTGGTATATGGGATAATAGTGTTTGGTCTGCGGGAGGGTTCCGGAATTCTCCGGAAGGGGTTTTGGATGTTTCCCGAAAGGTTCTGGCGTGAGAACACTTTATTTGGACAAGGGGTAAAGCATACGGGGCTTTAGGAAGGTGCAAAAGAAAGTTTTGCGGAGGCCAGGGCCAGACGCCAGGGACCCTAGCGTCTGGGGCCAGACGCCGAGGACCCTGGAGTCTGATCCTTGAGTCTGAGAAGGACTCTTGCCTTGCGGGCTAAACCAACTTTGAGGCGGCTCTTTCTCCAAGAAACGACCCCACGACTCAACATATAAATAGAGGGGCAGGGCTAGCACCCGGAACACATCAAGATTCACCAAGCCGTGTGTCGGCAACCCCGCCCCCTCTAGTTTATCCCCGTCATAGTTTTCGTTGTGTTCGGCGAAGCCCTGCGGAGATTGTTCTTCACCACCACCGTCACCACGACGTCGTGCTGCCGAAACTCATCTACTACTTCGCCTCTCTTGCTGGATCGAGAAGGCAAGGACGTCATCGAGCTGAAGGTGTGCTGAACGCGGAGGTGCCGTACGTTCGGTACTTGATCGAGACGGATCGTGAAGGTGTACGACTACATCAATCGCGTTGATAAACGCTTCCGCTTAACGATCTAATAGGGTATGTAGATACTCTCCGCCTCTCGTAGCTATACATCTCCATGGACAGATTTTGCGTATGCGTATAATTTTTTTGTTTGTCCATGCAACGTTCCCCAACATTATCATCTATTGGATCAGCGTTATGGGGCCTCTAAGATGTATAATTTTTTTTCATCTACACTTTCTATCGGAGATGTTCTAAGTAATAGCAACAACGACCGATTCATTTTTATTTTGAAATTTTTCGACATTCTTGGGGAAAATGTAAACATTTTTTAAATCAAATAATGTTTGAAAATGAGACCTCTTTAAAAAAATTGAATTAAAACTTTAAAACACGTACCTTTTTTGAAAAGCTGAACTAAAATTGAAAAACGTTAAATTTTTTAATATGCGATGTTTCTTTTAAATATACATTGGAGCTTTTTTAACTATTTTAAATACAAATTGAACATTTTTATGATATATTATAAACAAAATTTAAATACACATTGAACATTTTGTGATACATGTTGAACATTTTTTCATGGCACATTGAACATTTATAGAAAAATGTTGATCATCAGAAGAAGAATTAGGCCAAAATGTAGGATACATTCTGAGAAAAAAATGAAACTTCCATTGAATAGAAGCAAATGAAACGTGTTCATAAAAATTCTCATAGAATCGAGAATGAAGTTTTAATTCCGTACATGCCAGATCATGATTTAGTAACTGTATGCAATCTCCTAAAAGTCCCAAATATTTTGATTTTTGAAATGGGATATTTACGAAATTCCCATGAACACGACCAAATCTTATTCCATGCTATTCTTGTAAGATTCTTCTTTCTTGTCTTAAGCATGCCCTCCATTTTATTGATATAAAGTGAACATTTCCTTAAATATACAACGAACACTTATAGTATGTATAAACAAGCAATGAACATTTTGTAATACAGGCAAAGAAAAAAAGAAAAACAAAAAAAGAAAAAGAAAAAGAATAGAATAGAAAAGAAATAGAAACAGAAACAGAAACAGAAAAAACAAGAAAATAGAAGAAGAAGCTGAGCGACCGTGGGCCGGCCCAAACTTGGGCCTCGGGAGCCGAGCTTCAGTGAAGCCTCATCGTTTTGACGCCTACAGGTTATAGGATCTGCCCTGTTTTAGTGACTTCTGTTATAGTGTTTTATTTTTATTTTTTTAGGATAGTATTTTTTTTTCTTACGGTGCATTTGTCAAACCTCTACATGTTGGGCCCAGCCCATTTATTTACATTCTCTCTTTCGCGACAGAAATTTGCTTCACTCCCGCAACGGAGACCTCGTGTCTGTTACGGGGTGCTACTGACTGATTGCACCGCGAAGAAAATTAAAGACAACTGCAGCCGCGTGTGCTTAGATCGTTGAATTATTTCAAAATATTTTGGAGAACATCATCAAAAAATGTGAAACAAATTTGAAAGTTCACTGATTAAAAAAAAAACCGACGAACATGCATGAAAAGTTCGTGTAATAAAACAGTGCACTAATTTCAAAACAATTCGTGTATACTCCTAAGATTTCACGAATTGTAAAAGAAAGTTAATGAACTAAAAACAAATATTTTCTGGAAAAGTTATATATATATATAAATATATATATATACATATATATATATATATATATATATATGGAAAAATCTATTCTACCATCTGGGGGTAGTTACCCCATATGTCTCATATACTACCATGTGGTAGTATATATTCTACTTTAACATTTTAAGTATATTCGTATATATATATAAGGTTCATGAATTTGGAACAAGTTCAAGACTTAGAAAGTTCGTAATGCGAAATAAATCACAAAAAAGAATAAATGTTCACGAATTTGAACAGTAAAGTTCACAAAATATTTTTTTAAAAAGTTGTAACTTGAAAAGGTACAAAAATTGAAAAAAACACGAATTTGAGAAAAATATGACGAATTCAGTAAATAAAAAATCCAGAAAAAGTGAAAAAGTTTGGAAATTTGAGAAAATAGAAAAGGGAAGAGAAAATTTTGAAAATAATTAAAATTAAAAAGTGAAAGGAAAAGAAAAAGCAAACGAACAATGAAACAAAATGAGAAACCGGTGGGAAAATGGATCGACCCAGTTAGCTACCAGTTTGGAACTGGAAGGGGGTGTGCACCGCTCTGTTAAAATGTATTTAAGTATCGCATCAGGTGGCACATAGGATTCTGCCACGCAATGCACGGTAGCTCATGAACGGGCCAGCCCATGTAATGTGGCCGCTGAGTCTTTTTTCTGAATTGTTCCCAGCCGATTTTGTGAAGCTTCTAGAAGCTGCCAGACAATTTCAAAAGTTTTTACAAGCCGCCGACCTTTTTTTGGTCTACTATCCCTTTTTCATTTTTTATTTTTTGTTACGCAACATTTTGAAAATGTGTGATTTTTTTCAAATTTATGAAGTTTGTTCAAATCCATGAACTTTTTCATATACATGATTTCTTTGAATGCGTTAACTTTTTTTACGAACTAAAAAAAATATGTGAACCTTTTTTTTAACTCATGAACTTTTTGTGGTTCATGATTTTTTTTCAAATACCAATAAAATTTTGCAAATCCGCAAAAAAATTCTGAATACCATAAAATAATCAAATGTAAGAATACATCTATAATCCATGATTTTTTTCCAACTGTACGAACATTTTTTTTATCAAATCTGTGTTTTTTCCAAGTCATGAACTTTTTCTCAAAATCGAAGAACTGTTTTCAAATTTGCATTTTTTTCAAAATCCGTGTTTGATGCCACAAGAAAAACAAAAAAATTGTAAAAAGTGGTCGAAGTGAATGTTAGATTTCCCATAAAATGTAGTACAAAAGATTTAACAGAAAAATCCTATGAAATCCAATTCTATGAATAGGACAAACGTAGGAAAATACCTAAGAACTTTAATCCCGAAATTCTATAGAACTCCTTTTGAATCAAAGTAGCCCTAAGTTGGCACGGAGGTGGCGCGTCATGGCCTCGGTGCGATGAAGTTAGCCCACAGTGCTGAGCACGCCTTGCGACGTCAGGTTATTAGCGAGTCTCACTGACAACGAAGCTGAGCAGCAAATGTCATGATTGATCATTTTGGTGTCGTGTACAGGAGGTCGATAGCGAGGGACGCAGATGGTAGGCTTAGAATTGTATCCCCCCGCGTCGTCTCTATGGCGATGCGGTCGGGACCCCAAAAAGCACTGTCGACCGTCCTCTCTTTCTCCACATCCCTCTCATCGCCGTCGTCGGGCTAAGCCCGAGGCGGACGGTGACGGTGGGGTTCCAGTCCCTTCCTCGCGGTGTGAGCATCCGGCGGGGGAGGCTCGGCCCCTTTGCTACGTTGCGTGGCGGCCGGCGTCGTCGTCGACGGTTCTTCTCCAGCGACAGGTCAAGGCGGGGTGGCAGCCCCCTTCTCCTTCCCGTGCGGGCTCTCCTGGGTGGGGGCTCGACTCGGAGATCGCGGCTCTCCAGATTGCCGACGCTGGCCAGATCGGGTTCGTGCGCGTTCGTTGGACGGCTGGCTTGGCGGGGGCGGTGTTCTCTGACGAGGGTGCTGCGCGGAGCCCTGTGGCGATGATGTGCGGCGGCTCCATGGCAGTGCGGCAGGGCGGGCGCCAGATCTGGCCGGTTGATTAGTTTTGGCTCGCCTTTGCAGACGTTGAGGTTGTAGGTGGCTCGGCATGGTTTGTGTGCTTGCTGCGCTGGGGGTGTGCGGGCCAATGGCGGCGCCTACGTGGGGTTGGTGGTCGCGCTGCTCAGGGCGAAGGCCTGGTCGGTGACGTCCGGCAGCGGCGGCGCCCGTGGGGGTCGCTATACTTCTTGGAGGCATTGGCTGGGAGTTGAACGCTTCCTCAACTCCTGGGCAAGATCTTCAGGCAAAAGTCTAGATCCGTTGGATCGAGCGACTGCGTCGTCTCCATCGTCGCGATCCCTCTTTGGGGCGTCGTCTTGAAGATCATGGTCCAATTGGTGCTGCTTGTAGGCTGGATGTGCACGACGTCGTGAGCGGTCGGCAGGTGTCCGACCAGCGGCGTGGGAGGTTGGCGTTGCGAATTGTGTGGCGGCGATGATGATGGAAAGATGTGCAGGGTTGTGGCACGCCTTCGTCGTCAACAGTCGGCTGGTTCATGAACGTGAAGTCGGAGCTGCTGTGTTACGGGGCTACGTGGCAACAATGATGCCAGGTGATTGGCAGTCCGGACTCTGTTGGTGCCAGGCGTGCTCCTTTTCTCCTGTGAGGCTGCCAGGCGTGCTCCTTTTCTCCTGTGAGGCTCGTCATCAAAGTCAGAATTGTCTGGTCCTTTTCATCGCCGACCGATTGTTTGGCTTTGGCCGACAGGGTTCCGTGCTTCGTTCGTTCGGAGGGTCTTGAAGGGTCGTCGGCATCGAAGTCAGAGTCGGTTTCTTGTGGAGCGGTGATGACTATGACATTGTGGGCAATCTCGACGGTGTCTTTTCCTCGGAGGTGTGTTTGGGTCCTGTGGGTGCCATGTCGGTCGAAGTGCCCTCTTTTTGTGGGTGTGTTATAACAGTTTTCGTTCGGTTTTCCGCTAATTAATCGGGCAAATCTATTATTCTTTTTTCAAAAATCGAGATTCTCAGGGGCCGAGTTAAAAAAAAAGAGGCGGAGATGGTCGGTCAGATGAAGACTCGCCGGGGAAGCTGTCTTCAGATGGAGGCATGTGCCATGCAGCATCCACAAGAAGTATATTAAAATGTTCGTTCGGCGGGTCTTGAAGGGTCGTCGGCGTCGAAGTCGGAGTCGCTTGCTTGAGAAGAGGTGATGACGATGACATTGTGGGCAATCTTGACGGTGTCTTTTCCTCGGCGGTGTGTTTGGGTCCTGTGGGTGCCATGCCGGTCGGAGTGTCCTCTTTTGTGGGTGTGTTGTAACAGTTTTCGCTCGATTTTCCGCTAATTAATCGGGCAACTCTATTATTCTTTTTTCAAAAATCAAGATTCTCAAGGACCGAGTTAAAAAAAAGAGGCGGAGATGGTCGATCAGATGAAGACTCGCCGGGGAAGCTGTCTTCAGATGGAGGCATGTGCCATGCAGCATCCGCGAGAAGTATATTAATTTTTTTTGGAGCACGCACGATACGAGTCAGTGACGGAAAAAACACCATTGCCGGGGATCGAGATTCTCAAGGACCGAGTTAAAAAAAGAAAAGAGGCGGAGATGGTCGATCAGATGAAGACTCGCCGGGGAAGCTGTCTCCAGATGGAGGCATGTGCCATGCAGCATCCGTGAGAAGTATATTAAGTATATTAAAAAAAATTGGAGCACGCACGATACGAGTCAGTGACGGAAAAGACGCCGTTGCCGGGGATCGAACCCGGGTCACCCGCGTGACAGGCGGGAATACTTACCACTATACTACAACGACATCGTTGCTGGATTTAATTTTACAACTTATATAACTCTTGACTCCTCCCATCTATCTTGACGCGCCAGCACGATATCTGGTCGCACACAGTCGGGAGCACATCGATATCGATCGGCAAGGCCTCATATAACGTGTGCCCCTCAAGCATCATCGATTTGTATGTACATGTTTGGTGCTGATTGCGCTCAAATCAAGTAGCAGTCATTGGGGTCCACCACGGGGGTAACTCTTCGGGGCAGGAGGCGATTGCGAGGCGATCGCGCGACTATGCTAGGGTTAGGGTTTTCCTGCTGGGGGTGGTGAGTATACGGCGGCGGCTCCGGCTTGCGACGGCGCACCCGGGCTGCAGGTCGGAAGGGGTTCTCCCTGCTGGAAGCGGAGACGATGGCGGAGAAGGCTGGAAGCATGGCGGCTGGCTCGATGAAAACCAATACGACCCCAAAGCCGGCGGCGGTGGCGTCTACGCCCCAACCGCAGAGGACGGGGGATTCGGCTAGCCGGGGAGCGTCGGTATCTCCGGTGGAGAGCAAAACGCCAGACCCGGCAGCTAGCCTTTCAGCACGGCTGGGAGGGATGGTCCTAATGGACAAGGAGGCGGATGGACTCGTCTTTGAAGATCATGAGATCCCGATCCCGAAGGCATCTAGATGGTCTCTGGTTTGCAAGGTCTGCTCTCAAAAACCAATGAAGATGTCGGCGGTGGAGAAGACGATGCAGAGAGCGTGGGGTTTACACAAGGAAGCAAAATTCAAAGACATGGGGTCTAATATTTTCGTTGTCCACTTGGGCTGCGAGGGCGACTGGAGGCATGTGATGAACAATGGGCCATGGCAATTTGATTTTAGTGTACTCATTGTGAAGGAATATGAAGGTAAAATCCGACCCTCAGAGATGGTGTTCGAGAATATCGATGTTTGGGTTAGGGTTATTGACCTACCTCCGGATAAGAGGTGCGAAGCCTTCGGGACTGCCCTGGGCAACTGGATTGGAAGAACGGTTAGAGTTGATGCTGATGGGGATGGGATGGCACGTGGTCAGCAACTAAGAATTCACATCACCATCTCCGTTTATGATCCGTTGATTCGTGGTTTCAATCTGAAGAAGTCCAAGGATGACAAGGACGGGACCTGGTTTGACTTCTTCTACGAAAAGATCCCACATTTTTGTTTTGAATGCGGAAGGCTCGTTCATATGGGAGGACAGTGTGACCCTCCGTTGAACTCCTCGGACCAGTGGGGGTGCTGGTTACGATCATCCCCGGGAAGGAACAACTCGATGAAAGAGAGTTCATTTACTGCAGGTGCGGCTAGCAGCAGTAACAGTTTTGTTAGCTCGCAAGGAAACGATGGGGGCCTGCACCGGCAGGAACGCCCACGTGTTCGGGATCTACCTACAAAGAGGAACCTAGGGACACAATTTGCTGGCTCAGCAGAGTACCGCACTGGCGGGAGCTCGGCTCATGGCAGGGGTGAGGTAAACAGTCCCATTAGACGAGCAGATGAACACGGAGATCGCCATGCTGGAGACCTGAGGGATAGTCTGGAACAGCGTAGGGAGGCCGACCTACGGGATAAGCTAACTAAACAAAGCCAGCAGCGACGTCATGAACACTCTGAGAAGGAAAAGGCCAACGTCAAGGGGAAAGATAATGTCAATGTGCATGATGAAGACCGGGCTAGGGGAAAATATAAACAGAAGGACAAAAGGGAGGAATTTTACAGTGAGTCTGGCAACTATGTAAGACCGGGGAGGGGGGAAGATCAGGGTAGGAGGAAAGGGTACTACGTCAGAAAACCCAGGAAGGATTTTGATCAGCATCACCAATCACCGACGTACCCCAGGAGGGAGTATGTGGGTAGGAAGAGAAGTCCAAGGCAGATATGGAGGATCAAGGAAGGTCATGGCAGGCAAGAAGCAGATGACGGTTTCATTCGCGATACGAGGCGTAAAACGTCGACAGTGTTTGACCGCATCACAGAACCAAAAATAGTATCGGCGAGCCCTGGAGCCCAGGGCCGCCGGGAGCAATGAATATATTGGCCTGGAACTGTCGAGGCTTGGGGTTGGACTCGACAGTGGGCGAATTGCGGGACCTGATCAGGTCATACAACCCAGCGGTGGTGTTCTTATGTGAGACTAAGAAAAAAAACTCGGGCGATGGAGAGGCTCAAATGGAGTTTGGGGTTCAAGTGTGGTGTGGCTGTGGACTGTCGTGGAAGGAGTGGAGGGCTGGCTCTTTGGTGGAGGGAACACGTCCAGATTTCGGTTAGGCCATGGTCTCAGTACTACATTGATGCCCAAGTGGTCTGTGAGGGTAAGACTTCGAGAATCACTGGATTCTACGGGGAACCCAATCCTGAGCTGAGGAAGAAATCTTGGGATGTTATACGTTATCTTCGAGGACAAGACAATCTACCGTGGATTTGTGTAGGGGATTATAATGAGGCCTTGTTCCAAACCGACCAGCAAGGGGGTAATGTGAGGAGTTTTTCGCGCATGGAGGATTTCCGTGACTGCCTGGCCGATTGCGGCCTAGCGGACTTGGGATTCTCAGGATACCCGTACACGTGGGACAATAGACGAGACGGAGCTGATAATATCCAAGTAAGATTGGATCGTGCTACATGCAATGATGATTTTCTGCAGTTATATCCGGAGACGAGTGTTGAGCATATAATGACGGAGGAGTCGGACCATCAAGCGCTTATTGTTAGAGCCACGGAGACAGCTCCATCGACATCTAGAGGGGGTGACCGACCCTTCCGCTATGAAGAAGCATGGACGAGACATGCAGACTATGAAATGATGGTGAAGGAGGCGTGGGAAGCTGCTGCCACTGGGCAGCGGAATCTAGAGGCAACATGGGACAAGCTGGGAAGTGTTTCGGGCTGCATGCAAAGGTGGGCTAGAGAGGTTTTTGGCTCCGTGAGGCGCAGGATAGCAAAGCTCAAAACTCAGCTTACGGATGCAAAAACACGGGCTCTCTCATCTGGATATTTCCACATGGTCCGTGATATAGAGGAGCAGCTACGTGAAATGTACGAGCAGGAGGAGATTCTTTACAGGCAACGGTCACGAGTGGACTGGCTTATGGCAGGGGACCAAAATACAAAATATTTTCAGAACAGGGCGTCTCATAGGAAAAGGAAGAACACTATACGGGCTCTGAAGAGGGATGATGGCACTAGGGTGACTGTGGACGAGGATATAAGGGCTCTGGCTGCATCTTTTTATGAAGAGCTGTTCACATCTGAAGGTTCGGCGGGTGTAGACGTGCTTCTTCAAAACATAGAGCAGGTCATATCGGGAGAGTTGAACGAAAAGCTCACGGCGCCCTTCACGGATGAAGAAATTCAGGGGGCACTCTTTCAGATGGGACCAACCAAGTCGCCGGGCCCCGACGGTTTACCAGCACTCTTCTACCAAAGGCACTGGCCGTTGGTACGGGAGGACGTTTGTGCTGCGGTGAGGGGCTTTTTGAGTGGTGCTGCTAATCCGGAGGCCTTCAACGATACTGTCATTGTTATGATACCCAAGGTGCATGCCCCAGAATTGCTCTCACAGTTTCGTCCAATAAGCCTTTGCAATGTGCTCTACAAGATAGCTACGAAGGTCCTGGCAAATAGACTCAAGGTGATCCTACCAATTCTTATATCGGAGGAGCAAAGTGCGTTCGTCCCGGGGCGGCTCATCACGGACAATGTATTAGCAGCATATGAGTGTGTGCACGCTATTCGGACAAGGAAGCGAAAGAAGTGTCTTTGTGCGGTGAAGCTAGATATGATGAAAGCTTACGATAGGGTGGAGTGGGATTTTTTGGAGAGGATGATGGCTCGGTTTGGCTTTGATCCACAATGGATTACAATGGTAATGCGGTGTGTCACCTCGGCGAGGTTTTCTGTTAAGATTAATGGGGCATGTTCCAGGATGTTTTTCCCATCCCGAGGGCTCAGACAGGGCGACCCATTATCACCGTACTTATTTCTCTTTTGTGTGGAGGGATTTTCGGCACTGTTAAAAAAAGCTCAGCAGGATAAGAGCCTCAAGGGTGTTTCTTTTGGAGGCACTGGCCCCCACATTACACACCTTCTGTTCGCGGATGACAGCATCATTTTCTTGGAGGGGTCTAACGAGAGCATGGCTACTCTGAAGGATATATTGCTACTATATGAGGAGGCTTCGGGCCAAAGAGTGAATTTGCAAAATTCATCTATTTTCTTCGGAAGAGGATGCAACGACAATGTCAAAGCCGAGCTGAAGGTGTGGTGGGTATTGAGTCGGAAGCTCTGGCGAAGCGGTATCTTGGTCTTCCCACACCGGGTGGGTAGGTCTAAATATGGCACCTTCAAATATGTGGTTGAAAGCTCAAAGGGCAAGGTGACAGGGTGGAAAGGGCTAGGAATGTCCAAGGCAGGGAGAGAGGTACTCGTCAAATCGGGATTACAAGCGACACCGACTTTTACCATGAGTTGTTTTCATCTCACAAAGAAGATATGCCGGAACCTGACTTCGATCTCTTCGAAATTCTGGTGGGGTGCGATGAATGGTGAAAGAAAGGTGCACTGGATATCATGGGAGAAGATGTGTGCGGCGAAGCGAGAGGGAGGTATGGGGTTCAGGAACCTAGAGGGGTTTAACCAAGCACTATTGGCCAAGCAAGCTTGGAGGGTTCTTGCCACCCCATCCTCCCTCTGTGCTCGAGTTCTCAAAGCTCTCTATTTCAAGGATGGGTCGATTCTGAGTGCTACGTGCCTGTCCAACTCTTCCTTCACGTACAGGAGCCTGCTGCACGGACGAGATCTTCTTCGGGAAGGGCTGGTATGGCGGGTGGGAGATGGTACGAACATCAATATACATCATGATAATTGGGTTCCTAGGCAAGGATCGTTGAGGCCACTGGGTCAAATATATGTTCCAGGTATTACTAAGGTTGCCCATCTTCTGGACAGCACGGGGAAGAGCTGGGACCGGAGTAAGCTTGCCACCATGTTTACTGAATCGGATGCACGTGATATAGCACAGATTGCTATTGGTGGCCCGGGGTCTGAAGATTATCCGGCTTGGAACTTCACGAAGAACGGCACCTTCAGCGTGAAATCTGCTTACCATCTCTGGATGTCAAGGAGGCGAGCGCGGTCGGGTCAGCAGGAGTCCTCCAGTTCTGTCCAGAAACACAAGGGATATTTGGCGATGTGGGATACTAGTGCGCCACCAAAGGCAAAGATTCATATGTGGTGTATGATTCGAAATGGACTGGCTGTGGGATCAGAACTTCATCGGCGGCGAATCAAACCGGGAGTTTTTTGTGTTGCATGCGGCATAGAAGAAACTATCATTCATCGCTTTTGGGCATGTCAACATTCCACTCAGTTTTGGCAGCTATTGCGTTCAGAAAAAGGTATTGCGGTGCCAACCCCACCGTGTCAGATCGATACCCAGGGCGCTCTAGCTTGATGGTTACTGAGTTGGTTCTCCGGGGTGGCCGACGACGAGAAAGAAGCAATGATCCAGGCAACTTATGCCTTATGGCTCGCTAGAAATGAGGCGAGGGACGGCGTTAGAATTCAGACTCCACATGCAATAATGGAGTCTGTTTGTGCACACATGACAGAATGGTCAATATCTCACCAGCAACAGCCACGGGAAAGGGAGCCGAGAGATAACCAGAGATGGGATGTGCCGGAGGAGGGATGGCTTAAGCTTAACTGTGATGGAGCAGTGTCGAAGGTAGGTCACAAGGCGGGCGGGGGAGCTGTCCTCAGAGATCACAATGGAGCGTTTTTGGCGGGGGCCTGCTATCATTTCCCGGGTATTGCTGATCCGGAAGCAGCAGAAGTTCTTGCGTGCAGGCGAGGATTACAGGTAGCTGAGGAGCTAGGCATCCAAAACATCCACGTCGAGCTGGACAGTACACAGGTCGTTCACATGATCAACAACAAGGGCAGGAACTTCTCGACAGTTGGACCTTGGATCCATGACATTAGACAAATGCTGGAATCTAAGCAAAATGTGAAGGTTACGTGGGCTCGAAGATCTGCAAATGTCGCGGCGCATAAGTTGGCTAGAGTAGGAGTAGGAGACGAACTCTGTAGGGTTTGGTTGGGGGTCCCCCCAGACTGTATTTTGAGTGTTATCTCGGATGACATTCCGGGTTTTGGGTCCTAAATAAATAAAGCGGCGACATTTACCCTCAAAAAAAAAGTAGCAGTCATTGGTCCACCATGTGATGATCTTTGCACCCCTGCACAACTACATGCATCGTGCTGCCTGCCTGACCGCCCATCTACAAAACCTGGAACTCCGGGTACGACTTTTGTCCTATCATTTTGAACACATATTTCATCCTTGTCTACAGCTGGTTTAAGAGCTTCTCTAGTAGACCCGCATCCCGCCGACCCGCAAAACGTGTTTGCAGCCGGCACGGACGGCCGCAGATGCAGGCCCCACATAACGAACCCGTGTCTTCTTCTTCCTCTCGCCTGTGTTCATAATCAGCTCCCGTCGTCCATGGTAGTCGCCGAATCGATCCAGGAGGCAGCTCCTCCGTTGCCGGATGGATCTTGGAGGTAGCTAGCTATTCTTGCTAGCTACTTCCTCAACGTTCGTGGCCGGATGGATCGAGGACCTTGCTAGCTAGCTAGCTAGCTCGTTCGTGGCCGGATGGATGAGCTTGCTAGCTAGCTCGTTCGTGGCCGGGTAGCTACTCGAGTCTTCAGCCACTGCTTCTGCGATCTACTCCGCAAGCCGACGCCGCAACAGCGGTAAACGGTGAGTTTCCGGCGAGTTCCGTGGCGGAAGGTCGCCGGAGCACGTGTGCGCACGACGGAATTTCCTTGTCGTGTAGCGTTGACCGGTTTGCAGTTCTCCTTATATTTTGCCTCCAAATCTGCAAAACTAAGGGTCGTGGGGATGGATTCTCAGGGGCCTGCAAAATTTTTAGGGGTTTGACCGCTTTTGCAGGGTCTATTCGGGACGTTTTTTTGACACCACGAAATGGCAAACCCGGATTTTTGCGGGTTTGACCGCTTTTGCGGGGTCTGCTAGAGGTGCTCTAAACAGTAGCCAACATCATAACACCTTGAAACCGGTACTAATCAAAAGCCCGGCCTGATTTGCACTGCAGAATACAGTCTTTTTTCCTATCAAAAAGCTCGTAGCCCTGGTGAAAGTCAAAAACTAGCTCGAGCTGGAGATACCGGAAAAAAGAAAAGCAGTTACGGGAAGAAAAGAGGACCCCTTGGCTAGGGTTTCTTGTACCTCTCGCCGGTGCAGCCGCCGGTCTACCTCGTCTTCTATGGTCTTAAGGCCATGGAGGCATGGTGGATCCCGGCCCTTGCCGGCAGGAGGGCTCCGTTTTTTCATACTCTTTTGAGATTTATTAGGGTTTGTGTCCTGCTCAGAGAGGCGAGGCGGCGGCGACTCTCTGCTGATGGAATAAGGTTCTCCCCGTCTTGTCCTCGTTCCGGTGGTGTTTCTAGCATCGTTGGATGGCGTGTGGAGGTTTGTCTCCGGCGGATCTCATGGGATTCGGTCGGTGTTTGTCTTCGGTGGATCCATGTGGATCTTGTCTTCGTTCATCTGTGTTCGTGTGTTTATAGATTGAATCCTTATGATCTACGCTTCTCTTCATCGGTGGCGGATGCTGTTCTGGTGCGCTGGTCTTATGGGGCCTTAGCACGACGACTTCCCGACTGTCTACTACAACAAGGTTTGCCCGGCTCCGATGAAGGAGGGGCGAAGATGGCGGCGCGCCTTCGGCTCGCTCTAGTGCAAGTAGTCGTTGCTAGGTGGTCTACGGATCTAGATGTATTTTTTACTTCTTGTGTTCTTTGTACTACCTTGACAGTTGATACCACAGTTGGGGAGCGTACATTGCAATTTCAAAAAATTTCCTATGATCACGCGCAACGAGAGAGGGAGAGTGTGTCAACGTACCCTCGTAGAACGAAAGCAGAAGCGTTAGCTTAACGCGGTTGATGTAGTCGAACGTCTTCACGATCCAACCAATCAAGTACCGAACGTACGGCACGTCCGAGTTCAGTACACGTTCAGCTCGATGACGTCCCTCGAACTCTTGATCCAGCCGAGGGTCGAGGGAGAGTTCCGTCAGCACGACGACGTGGTGACAGTGATGGTGATGTGATCCGCGCAGGGCTTCTACTAACTACTACGACGCTATGATCGGAGGAGTAAATTGTGGAGGGGGGCACCGCACACGGCTAAGAGAACAATTGATCTGCTATGGGGTGCCCTGCCCCCGTATATTAAGGAGGGGAGGAGGAGGTGGACGGCCAGGAGGGGCGCGCCATGGGGGGGAGTCCTACTAGGACTCCACTCCTAGTAGGATTCTCCCCCCCTAACGGTGTCCTGGACTAGGGGGTACTCACCACGTCATCTTCCGATCTATTAGATTGGGCCGAGGACCCCCAGGGCCGTATACTCATGGTCCAGTTCCGACACCTGCCACATACAAGGAAGATTCCACAAGACTTGGCGATCAAGACAAAGACTCCTCCCCCACCGGCGCATTCGGCTAGGGCTCTTGTTATCCTAGGCCTCTGGTGCATTATATAAACCGAGGCCAGGCTAGTCGATAGAAGATAGAGAACAATCATAATCATAGGCTAGCTTCTAGGGTTTAGCCTCTACGATCTCGTGGTAGATCAACTCTTGTAATACTCATATCATCAAGATCAATCAAGCAGGAAGTAGGGTATTACCCCCATAGAGAGGGCCCGATCCTGGGTAAACATCGTGTCCCCAGCCTCCTGTTACCATCGATCCTTAGACGCACAGTTCGGGACTCCCTTCCCGAGATCCGCCGGTTTTGACACCGACATTGGTGCTTTCATTGAGAGTTCCGCTGTGTGTTCACCAAAAGGTCGATGACTCGCCTGCAGATCAACTGCGACTTCGGCATCTTCGTCACCAGCTCGACTGGTCACCTTGGTTCGACCAAGGACTGCGCCCTACCTCCGATCGTCATGTTCGGATGAGGGTCTTCATCAACATCAACTCCGATCCCTATCAAGATCATGGAGAAATCATCCATGGCGCTCAGGGGCTCAACGTCAACATTGCCCTCGGGCGACCGTGCTGTTTTTCTGGACAGCGAACTTGTATCCGCCACCTCCGCCTCCTCGAGTGTCGCTTTAACGATTGGTTCGGTGGAATTGTGCGGAATTGAGTCTACAATGACCCTGGAAAATTTCGTCGAGTTCCGATGGAGGAATCTCCGGCAATCTCCGATATACCGGAGCCGCATTGAATCTAGACGAGAATTCGGACGAGTTTGGAGTGTGGTGTCCAGCATCTAGCTTGGACGTCCTTTGGAAGATCCAACCGTTGATCTGCTGTGAAATTCCTATATCTACCACCTGTCAAAAATTCAGCTCGATCCGACCGTCCAAACTCTGGGAACCTCCCGATTAGTGCATCACTTTTCAGATATGTTTCCTACGCGAATACGGATCCGACCCGAATTCAAGTTTCTTTGTGAACGTGATATTTGACAACCTTTTTAAAAAGGAATTTTCTTCTAAGGTATTGGGCATTGTTTTTAACATGCGCCCATAAAATTTTAATCCTCCTCCGAGGTAATCTTCGTCATCACGCTGGTGTCAAACCAGTCCGGCAATATAGCTCCACGGCTGCCGACCTGTGCTAGACATGTCGTCGCTTTTTGAGCCGAGCTCAACTTCTTCGGATACTCACCTCAGCGAGCCGAACAAGAGTTCGGAATCACCAAAGATAAAACATCACCGACCCACGGATTACACGGAGCGGGCACACCGGCATCGCCGCACGACCATTTCAGCAAGCCAGTATTGACCACGTCAGAAGTTACGACCTGCATCGGCATGGCCGAACTGTTGCTTCATCGAGCCAATGTCCACCAACGCCAAACTAATTCAACAACTCGGCTGACATGGCAGATGCAACATCTCCTCATCGATCTGCTCCGTCTCCTCAGCCGGACCGGGGGCTTCGTCTTGATCAGCACACTCTGGTAATTTCGGCGACACCAGCCGACCAGCTTCATCACGTCAGCTGGACCGGGGGCTTTGCCTCGGTGAGTCAACCTTTACCAGCGTCGCCATGCCACCGCTTCATCGCCCATCAGGCAATGGTTATGCGGATCGAGTCCCAATTTTGGGAGTCGCTTTTCTTCGGACTACTACAACAAATAAACCAGGTGCTATTAATCCTAACAATTTTTGCTTGTTGGGTTTATTTTTTTAAGGAATTATTACTCTGGTTTGTTCCACCATCTGTACACAGGTCTACAAAATGGCGGCCACATAAAAAACGGTCGAGTGGTGGCTCGGTCAGTTTCCGTACATAGTTTGGCGAATGCCGCATCCGGAGCCCGGACTGCCCTGCAAATTCAGGCTTTGTCACTGCGTCACGCTGACGCCCTGCATCAACATTGGCTTCAGCACCAGGCCACATCTCTTTAAATAAACTATTTTTGCGCAAAGCAATTATGCAAGGATTATATATATTATTATTTCCTGGACCGCACTATTTTACATGTGCAGGTAATGGACTTTGACTGCGTCGCGTGGTATCTTTGGCGTCTCTCTGCCGGCCTACATTGGTCGTGCTACGTCGCCACTTCGGATTGCCGAGCTCTTCACTCCGCCACCTGGAGACCGGCTTGGGGACCGGGACCTTGTCCCGCATCAAGCTAGGACCGCGTCATCAACACCGAGCACATTAACCAGCTAAGTCGCTTTCATGCTCAAAAACTTTCAGTTTTAAATTTTGTTCGGTCCGACCAAGCATTATACCTTTTTTGACAAAAGGTTGTTTGCGAAAAACTTCCTTGTCCAAACTTTGTTTGTGACACGCAAATTCAAATACCCCGTTTACTTGGGGGCTCCCTTGCTGGAGCTTTTCCTCTTGCATATGATTATACTTGTACGGCTTCGTTCCTTGTTTGTGTATTATGCCACAATATGCACTATATTGACCTAAGTGATTTTCAAGCTGGGTTGCCTTGCTCCTGTGTTTACCCCTACGTTCCCGATTGTTCGGCTAGGGAGTAAAGGGAGCACCTCTGCGATTGTCACGATCGGGTCACCCGAGCCGGACCTCGACCGGGTGAAGCCGAAAGCTAAGCGCTCTTACTGTTTTCAATAATGGTCGGCACAACGGAACTCATGAGTACAAAAATCTATTGCACAAGTCTCATAGTAACAATGAGCACCGAAGAAAGGTATCGGTGGGGGTACTATTTTCTTTCAAGATGCTTCTTACACTTTGTTAGTAATATAGCATAAGTTCCCTGAGCGCGCTTTGTCTGTTACAGCCTTATGGCCTGATTGCTTGGTTATCGGAAACACCCTCGATATTCTCGACAGGTGGAGTACATAAAACTTTTCGGTCCTTGACTGAAAAGGGAGAAGCCGACGGTCGGTTAAGACGCGTTTAAAGTCCAGGTGAACATAGATATGATATAAGTACTTCGGTACATACAATCATTCTTTTTCCCAAGTCACTTGGGGGCTCTTAAAGTTTATTTGAGCCGTTTTATGATAAGTGTTTTTTCTTCTTAGCCGTTGCAAAGCTTTTATTATTATTATTTATCACTCCTTTTTTCCACGCGAGTGTGCGGTCAATAGCCGGGGAGCCTAATTTCTCTCTCAAAGTCGCTCGAACTTAGTTTGCTAAACTAGCCTCGGAGAAGCACTCCGCCTTTGGGATAAGGAGGTTGAAGCCGTAGGCTGACCCGCTTGAAGTCTTGAGATAGGATGTGTCATTATAAAGCACGGCAGGAAACACAATTTTCTAAGTCCAATTTTTGGTTTTTGGTTTTACTGAAGTTTTTGGTTTTTCAAGCCTATGGCACTTTTAAACTATTTGTGTGTTTTCAGCATTAGTCTCGCAGTGCAACGCCGGACACCTTTAGGGATTCGGCAAAAATATTCTCGGATATTGCTTTATATGCATCGGTTTCGAATTGTGTCTTCGGTCAATAGTTGGGTTGCCCGGCTCCTGTGCTTACCTCCTACGTTCCACTTTGTTCGGCTAGGTGTGCAAAAAGAGAACCACTGCGATTGTGCTTCTAGCTCGCATGGTTAAGCACCTCAGTGGAGAAAGCTGAAAACTGACTATCACAATTGGCGTAAACTGGTCAGCGATCCGATGACTATGACGGGCCGTTCATAACATTGGCCGAAGTGTTTACGACTTGACCTTCACTGTCGCCGAACACTAACCGGAGGCTAGTAACTGGCCTTCCAACTTTAAGCTCCTATGACTAAGTGAAAGTTATAAAGCCCGCATATCTTATTGATTTGTTTCTGCTAAAACAACCGCCTCCGGGCACCGAGACGTCGGCTAAGGGTTGTTTTGTTAGTGCGGAAACACCCTGTGTAGTATCTACCAAGGGGTAGAAGCCGACGATGGGCCACTTTCAACTAATAAATGGTCGCAATGGAGTCAAAATAATGATGTAAAGTACTTGGATACATAGAATCATTACACATAATCTGTGATTTTACTGTAGATATCGATCCTTAATTCAGCCACCCGTGCCCACATTAAGGCTCGGGGGCTACTGGGTTTTGCACTCATTATTTACAAACATTAAAGGGGCACATCGATCCCCTGATCTGGTGTTGCCACCCGACCAATGTCTCGGGGGCTACTGCATTGCCTATTCAATGCAGAAAATTCAAAGGGCTCAGTGTTCGGCTTGATCAAACTATGTGAAGCGCGTCTTCGGACAACAATAAGTACCATCTGGACCTATCTGGCATCAAGCTATATAACACAGCGACTTCTCACAACCCTCTCTCAGGGGCCCGTTCGTCGATCACTATTATCTCTAATATATTACACTGCATTTTTATGTATGCTGCCGAGCTAGGAATCGATCCTCAGGCTGATTTCGTGCATCGACCTGAGTCTCGAGACTCTTTGGGAACAGCGGTTTTTATGCTTGCCTTCAGGTGCATCTCGGGTTTTAGACTGATACACACCTTGAGGGCTACTGGATATACATCGGCAAAGAATAAATTGCACCAGTTAAAAATATTCACAAAAAATCAGCCCGCGGTCGGGGTGGTGCACCACCTTTGGAAGCGGTCCGGCATAAAACTCGGGCGCTCGCTGCTAGCTCCGTAGAGGGCATTTCCGGCATTAAGCTCGGCTACACTCCTTCAACCTTTTTGTACCAAGACGATCTATGACATCTTGGATATAGTCCGGCATTGGAGCTTGGACACAATCCGGCGTTGGAGCTTGGATACATTTCGGCGTTGGAGCTCGGAAGCAGTCCGACATTGGTGCTCGGCTGCAAAGGATACCTCAAAGGCAGTCCGACGTTGGAGCTCGGACGCAAGAGGGCACTGCCTCCCGGGAACAACTTCAAACCCGAGGCGTGGCATAAAAATAACAAGGCATTGATAAAGGCCGGAAACTTAAAGGGGCTCCTCGGATACCCAACGTGTAAACTCTTCGGATGCACTTCGGTGATCCTCAAGATCGAAGATGAGAAGATTTGTTGAACCAGTTTTCAAGACCGACGACCGAAGATGAAGAACAATTCGGAAGAATCGAGGAGCGTTCCTAACTTGAAGACCGGTTAAGGGGGCTACTGACGGTGTCCTGGACTAGGGGGTACTCACCACGTCATCTTCCGATCTATTAGATTGGACCGAGGACCCCCAGGGCCGTATACTCATGGGCCAGTTCAGACAGCTGCCGCATACAAGGAAGATTCCACAAGACTTGGCGATCAAGACAAGGACTCCTCCCCCACCGGCGCATTCGGCTAGGACTCTTGTTATCCTAGGCCTCTGGTGCATTATATAAACCGAGGCCAGGCTAGTCGATAGAAGAGAGAGAACAATCATAATCATAGGCTAGCTTCTAGGGTTTAGCCTCTACGATCTCGTGGTAGATCAACTCTTGTAATACTCATATCATCAAGATCGATCAAGCAGGAAGTAGGGTACTACCTCCATAGAGAGGGCCCGAACCTGGGTAAACATCGTGTCCCCAGCCTCCTGTTACCATCGATCCTTAGACGCACAGTTCGGGACCCCCTACCCGAGATCCGCCAGTTTTGACACCGACACCCCCCCTCTTTTCCTTTCTTACCGGAGGGGAAAAGGAAGGAGAAGGAGAAGGAGAGGGTCGCGCCCCCTCCTCCTTGTCCTATTCGGACTCCCTTGGAGGAGGCACGCGCCACCCCTCGCGGGCTTCCCTCTCTCTCCCCTAAGGCCCATGTAGGCCCAATACTCCCCCCCCCGGGGGGGGGGGGGGGTTCTGGTAACCCCTCGGTACTCCGGTAAAATACGCGAATCACTCGAAACCATTCCGATGTCCGAATACTACCTTCCAATATATGAATCTTTACCTGTCGACCATTTCGAGACTCCTCGTCATATCCATGATCTCATCCGGGACTCGGAACAAACTTCGGTCACCAAACACATAACTCATAATACAAATCGTCATCGAACATTAAGCGTGCGGACCCTACGGGTTCGAGAACTATGTAGACATGATCGAGACACATCTCCGGTCAATAACCAATCGCGGAACCTAGATGCTCATATTGGTTCCTACATATTCTACGAAGATCTTTATCGGTCAAACCGCAATAACAACATAGGTTATTCCCTTTCTCATTGGTATGTTACTTGCCCGAGATTCGATCGTCGGTATCATCATACCTAGTTCAATCTCGTTACCGGCAAGTCTCTTTTACTCGCTCCGTAATACATCATCCCACAACTAACTCATTAGTCACATTGCTTGCAAGGCTTATTATGATGTGCATTACCGAGAGGGCCCGGAGATACCTCTCCGATACTCGGAGTGACAAATCCTACTCTCGATCTGTGCCAACCCAACAAACACCTTCGGAGATACCTGTAGAGCATGTTTATAATCATCCAGTTACGTTGTGACGTTTGATAGCACACAAGGTATTCCTACAGTGTCCGGGAGTTGCATAATCTCATAGTCAAAGGAATATGTATATGCCATGAAGAAAGCAATAGCAATAAAACTTAATGATCATTATGCTAAGCTAACGGATGGGTCTTGTCCATCACATCATTCTCCTAATGATGTGATCCCGTTCATCAAATGACAACACATGTCTATGGTTAGGAAACTTAACCATCTTTGATTAACGAGCTAGTCTAGTAGAGGCTTACTAGGGACACGGTGTTTTGTCTATGTATCCACACATGTATTAAGTTTCCGGTTAATACAATTCTAGCATGAATAATAAACATTTATCATGATATAAGTAAAAATAAAATAATAACTTTATTATTGCCTCTAGGGCATATTTCCTTCAGTCTCCCACTTGCACTAGAGTCAATAATCTAGTTCACATCGTCATGTGATTTAACACCAATAGTTCACATCTTTATGTGATTAGTTCACATCGCCATGTGACTAACACCCAAAGGGTTTACCAGAGTCAATAATCTAGTTCACATAGCTATGTGATTAACACCCAAAGAGTACTAAGGTTTGATCATGTTTTGCTTGTGAGAGAAGTTTAGTCAATGGGTCTGCCACATTCAGAGCCGTATGTATTTTGCAAATTTTCTATGTCTACAGTGCTCTGCATGGAGCTACTCTAGCGAATTGCTCCCATTTTCGATATGTATCCAGATTGAGACTCAGAGTCATCCGGATCGGTGTAAAAGCTTGCATCGACGTAACTCTTTACGACGAACTCTTTATCACCTCCATAAGCGAGAAAAATTTCCTTAGTCCTCTTAGGTAACTAAGGATAACTTTGACCGTTGTCCAGTGATCCACTCCCGGATCACTATCGTACCCCCTTGCCAAACTCATGGCAAGGTACAGAATAGGTCTAGTACACAACATAGCATACTTTATAGAACCTATGGCTGAGGCATAGGGAATGACTTTCATTACATTTACATTTTTCTGCCGTGGTCGGGTTTTGAGTCTTACTCAACTTTATACCTTGCAATACAGGCAAGAACTCCTTCTTTGACTGTTCCATTTTGAACTACTTCAAAATCTTGTCAAGGTATGCACTCATTGAAAAATCTTATCAAGCGTCTTGATCTATCTCTATAGATCTTGATGCCCAATATGTAAGCAGCTTCACCGAGGTCTTTATTTGAAACACTTCTTTCAAACACTCCTTTATGCTTTCCAGAAAATTCTACATCATTTCCAATCAACAATATGTCATTCATAAAAGTCCATAGTCACGATCTACAAGCCTAGCCGCCGCCACCTCCTCCTCCACAAAAGCTAGAGTTTCTGCCTCCTGCCGCCGGCGCCACAGGTCCGCCTCCTCTCTGGTGGCCCTAGGGCCATGGGGGCGCGGTGGATCTCGGCAAGGGCCGGCGGGAGGGCTTCGTTTTTAGTCTTTTCTTTCAGTTTTGCTACGGTTTGTGTCCTGCTCAGGAAGGCGAGACGGCGGCGGCTCCCTGAAGATGGAATAAAGGTCTCCCCGCCTAGCCCCTGTTCCGGCGGTGCGTCTAGTACCGTTTGTGGGCGTGTGGAGGTGTGTCTCCGGCGGATCTATCTTTGGTGGATTTGCTCGGACCTTGTCGTTGTTCGTCTACGTTCGTGTGTCTTCCGATTGGATCCCTCCGATCTACGTTATTCTTCATCTGCGGCGGTTCTTTGTTGCAGTGCTTGGTCCCCTCTGAGCCTTAGCACGATGACTCCCCGACTGTCTACTACAACAAGTTGTGCTCGACTCCGGCGATGGAGGGGCAATGATGGTGGCGCGCCTTCGGCTTGCTTCAGTGCTTGTAGTCGTCGCTAGGTGGTCTACGTATCTGGTGGTAATTTCTATTATTTCTGGTATTCGTTGTACTGCCATGTTTGAAGATGAATAGATTAGAATTTTTTTCACAAAAAACAATATGTCATTCACATATACTTATCAGAAAGGCTGCAGTGCTCCCACTCACTTTCTTGTAAATACAGGCTTCACCGCAAGTCTCTATAAAACTATATGCTTTGATCAACTCATCAATGGGTATATTCCAACTCCGAGATGCTTGCACCAGTCCATAGATGGATCGCTGGAGCTTGCACACCTTTTTAGCACCTTTAGGATCGACAAAACCTTCTGGTTGCATCATATACAACTCTTCTTTAATAAATCCATTAAGGAATGCAGTTTTGACATACATTTACCAGATTTCATAAAATGTGAAGGAAATATGCCCTAGAGGCAATAACAAAGTTATTATTTATTTCCTTATTTCATGATAAATGTTTATTATTCATGCTAGAATTGTATTAACCGGAAACATAATACATGTGTGAATACATAGACAAACATAGTGTCACTAGTATGCCTCTACTTGACTAGCTCGTTGAATCAAAGATGGTTAAGTTTCCTAGCCATAGACATGAGTTGTCATTTGATTAACGGGATCACATCATTAGGAGAATGATGTGATTGACTTGACCCATTCCGTTAGCCTAGCACTTGATCGTTTAGTATGTTGTTATTGCTTTCTTCATGACTTATACATGTTGCTGTAACTATGAGATTATGCAACTCCCGTTTACCGGAGGAACACTTTGGGTGCTACCAAACGTCACAACGTAACTGGGTGATTATAAAGGAGTACTACAGGTGTCTCCGAAGGTACATGTTGGGTTGGCGTATTTCGAGATTAGGTTTTGTCACTCTGATTGTCGGAGAGGTATCTCTGGGCCCTCTCGGTAATGCACATCACTATAAGACTTGCAAGCAATGTAACTAATGAGTTAGTTACGGAATGATGCATTACGTAACGAGTAAAGAGACTTGCCGATGAATTTAGATTGAACTAGGTATTGGATACCGACGATCAAATCTCGGGCAAGTAACATACCGATGACAAAGGGAACAACGTATGTTGTTATGCGGTTTGACCGATAAAGATCTTCGTAGAATATGTAGGAGCCAATATGGGCATCCAGGTTCCGCTATTGGTTATTGACTAAGAATAGTTCTAGGTCATGTCTACATAGTTCTTGAACCCGTAGGGTCCGCACGCTTAACGTTATGATGACAGTTTTATTATGAGTTTATGAGTTTTGATGTACCGAAGGAGTTCAAAGTCCCGGATGAGATCGGGGACATGACGAGGAGTCTCAAAATGGTCGAGACGTAAAGATCGATATATTGGACGACTATATTCGGAGTTCGGAAAGGTTCCGAGTGATTCGGGTATTTTTGGGAGTACCGGAGAGTTACGGAATTCGTATTGGGCCACCCCTCCCCTTGGACTAGTCCGAATTGGACTAGGGAAGGCGCACCCTTCCTTCCTTCTCCTTCTCTCTTCCCTTTCCTTCTCTCCTACTCCTACTACATGGAAGGGTTCCTAGTTGGACTAGGAAAAGGGGAATCCTACTCCCGGTGGGAGTAGGACTCCCCTAGGGCGCGCCATAGAGAGGGCCGGCCCTCCCCTCCTCCACTCCTTTATATACGGGGGCAGGGGGCACCCCATGGACACACAAGTTGATATACGGATCGTTCCTTAGCCGTGTGCGGTGCCCCCCTCCACTATATTCCACCTCGGTCATATTGTCGCGGAGTTTAGGCGAAGCCTGCTACCGATAGAGCATCATCATCGCCACCACGCCGTCGTCTTGTGGAACTCATCCCCGACGCTTTGCTGGATCGGAGCCCGGGATGCGTCATCGAGCTGAGCGTGTGCTGAACTCGGAGGTGCCGTGCGTTCGGTACTTGGATCGGTCGGATCGTGAAGGCGTGCTGACTACATCAACCGCGTTGTCATAACGCTTCCGCCACGGGTTCACGAGGGTACTTAGACAATACTCTCCCCTCTCGTTGCTATGCCATCACCATGATCTTGCGTGTGCGTAGGAAATTTTTTGAAATTATTACGTTCCCCAACAGTGGCATCCGAGCCTGGTTTTATGCTTTGATGTTATATGCACGAGTAGAACACAAGTGAGTTGTGGGCGATACAAGTCATACTGCTTACCAGCATGTCATACTTTGGTTCGGCGGTATTGTGAGATGAAGCGGCCCGGACCGACATTACGCCAGACGCTTCACGAGACTGGTTTCACCGTTGCGAGCACTCGTTGCTTAAAGGTGACTGGCGGGTGTCTGTCTCTCTCACTTTAGTTGAACCGAGTGTGACTACGCCCGGTCCTTGCGAAGGTTAAAACAGCACTAACTTGACGAACTATCGTTGTGGTTTTAATGCGTAGGTAAGAACGGTTCTTGCTCAGCCCGTAGCAGCCACGTAAAATTTGCAACAACAATGTAGGAGCATGTTGTGATGTGATATGGTCAAGACGTGATGCTATATTTTATTGTATGAGATGATCATGTTTTGTAACCGAAGTTATCGGCAACTGGCAGGAGCCATATGGTTGTCGCTTTATTGTATGAAATGCAACGCATACATAATTGCTTTACTTTATCACTAAGCGGTAGCGATAATCGTAGAAGCAATAGTTGGCGAGACGACAACGATGCTACGATGGAGATCAAGGTGTCGCGCCGGTGATGATGGTGATCACAACGGTGCTTCAGAGATGGAGATCACAAGCACAAGATGATGATGGCCATATCATATCACTTATATTGATTGCATGTAATGTTTATCCTTTATGCATATTATCTTGCTTTGATTGACGGTAGCATTTTAAGATGATCTCTCACTAAAAATATCAAGAAGTGTTCTCCCGGAGTATGCACCGCTATGCGAAAGTTCTTCGTCTTTGAGACACCACGTGATGCTCGGGTGTGATAGGCTCTACGTTCAAATACAACGGGTGCAAAAAAGTTGCACACGCCGAATACTCAGGTTAAACTTGACGAGCCTAGCATATACAGATATGGCCTCGGAACACGGAGACCGAAAGGTCGAACGTGAATCATATAGTAGATATGATCAACATAGTGATGTTCACCATTGACACTACTCCATCTCACGTGATGATCGGACATGGTTTAGTTGATTTGGATCACGTAATCACTTAGATGACTAGAGAGATGTTTGTCTAAGTGGGAGTTCTTAAGTAATATGATTAATTGAACTTTAATTTATCATGAACTTAGTCCTGGTAGTATTTTGCAAATTATGTTGTAGATCAATAGCTCGCGTTGTTGCTTCCCTATGCTTTTATATGTTTGTTTTGATATATTCCTAGAGAAAAATTATGTTGAAAAATGTTAGTAGCAATGATGCGGATTGGATCCGTGATCTGAGGTTTATCCTCATTGCTTTGCCTGGAAGAATTATGTCCTTGATGCACCGCTAGGTGACAGACCTAATTGCGAGGAGCGGATGCGAGGCGTTATGAGCGTTTAGCTAGCTCAATATGATGACTACTTGATATTTTAGTGCACCATGCTTAATGACTTAGAATCGGGACTTCAAAGACGTTTTGAACGTCATGGACCATATGAGATGTTCCAGGAATTGAAGTTAATATTTCAAGCAAATACCCGAGTTGAGAGATATGAAGTCTCCAACAAGTTCTATAGCTAAAAGATGGAGGAGAATCGCTCAACTAGTGAGCATGTGCTCAGATTGTCTGGGTACTTCAATCTCTTGAATCAAGTGGGAGTTAATCTTACAGATAAGATAGTGATTGACAGAATTCTCTAGTCACCATCACCAAGTTAATAGAACTTCGTGATGAACTATAGTATGCAAGGGATAACGGAAACGATTCCCAAGCTCTTCGTGATGCTGAAATCGACGAAGGTAGAAATCAAGAAAAACATCAAGTGTTGATGGTTGACAAGATCACTAGTTTCAAGAAAAGGGCAAAGGGAAGAAGGGGAACTTCAAGAAGAACAACAAGCAAGTTGCTGCTCAGGAGAAGAAACCCAAGTCTGGACCTAAGCACCGCCCAGTGCTTCTATCGCAAAGCGGTAGTCCTTTGGAAGCGGAACTGCCCCAAATATTTGGTGGATAAGAAGGATGGCAAAGTGAACAAGGGTATATTTGATATACAGGTTATTGATGTGTGCTTTACTAGTGTTTATAGTAGCCCCTGAGTATTTGATACTTGTTCGGTTGCTAAGATTAGTAACTCGAACCGGGAGTTCTGAGAATAAACAAAGACTAGTTGAAGGGGAAGTGACGATGAGTGTTGGAAGTAGTTCCAAGATTGATATGATCATCATCGCACACTCCCTATACTTTCGGGATTAGTGTTAAACCTAAATAAATGTTATTTGGCGTTTTGCGTTGAGCATGAATATGATTTGATCATGTTTATTGCAATACGATTATTCATTTAAAATCAGAGAATAATTGTTGTTCTATTTAAATGAATAAAACCTTCAAGGGTCATACACCCAATGAAAATAGTTTGTTGGATCTCGATCGTAGTGATACACATATTCATAATATTGATGCCAAAAGATGCAAAGTTAATAATGATAGTGCAACTTATTTGTGGCTCTGCCGTTTGGGTCATATCGGTGTAAAGCGCATGAAGAAACTCCGTGTTGATGGGTTTTTGGAATCACTTGATTATGAATCATTTGATGCTTGCGAACCGTGCCTTTTTGGCAAGATTACTGAAACTCCGTTCTCCGGAACAATGGAACGAGCTACTGACTTGTTGGAAATAATACATACCAATGTATGCGATCCAATGAGTGTTGATGCTCGTAGCAAGTATCATTATTTTCTGACCTTCACAGATGATTTGAGCAGATATGCGTATATCTTCTTGATGAAACATAAGTCTGAAATAGTTGAAAAGTTCAAAGAAATTCAGAGTGAAGTGGAAAATCATCGTAACAAGAGAATAAAGTTTCTGCGATCTGATCATGGAGATGAATATTTGAGTTACGAGTTTGGTCTTCAATTAAAACAAAGTGGAATAGTTTCACAGCTCACGCCACCTGCAACACCACAATGTTATGGTGTGTCCGAACGTCGTAATCGCACTTTATTGGATATGGTGCGATCTATGATGTCTCTTAACGGTTTACCACTATTGTTTTGGGGTTATGCATTAGAGACAGCTGCATTCACGTTTAATAGGGCACCATCTAAATCCGTTGAGACGACACCATATGAACTATGGTTTAACAGTAAACCTAAGTCGTCGTTTCTTAAAAGTTTGGAGTTGTGATGCTTATGTGAAAAAGTTTTCACCTGATAAGCTTGAACCCAATTTGGAGAAGTGCGTCTTCATAGAATACCCAAAGGTAACTATTGGGTACACCTTCTATCACAGATCCGAAGGCAAGTTTTTCGTTGCTAAGATGGATCCTTTCTAGAGAAGAAGTTTCTCTCGAAAGAAGTGAGTGGGAGGAAAGTAGAACTTGATGAGGTAATTGTACCTTCTCCCTTATTGGAAAGTAGTTCATCACGTAAATCAGTTCTGTGATTCTTACACCAATCAGTGAGGAAGCTAATGATGATGATCATGAAGCCTTAGATCAAGTTACTACCGAACCTCGTAGGTCTTCTAGAATAAGATCCGCACCAAAGTGGTACGGTAATCCTATTCTAGAAGTCATGTTACTAGACCATGATGAACCTACGAACTATGAGGAAGCGATGATAAGCCCAGATTCCGCGAAATGGCTTGAGGCCATGAAATCTGAGATAGGATCCATGTATGAGAACAAAGTATGGACTTTGATTGACTTGCTCGATGATCGACAAGCCATGTTAAATAAATGGATCTTCAAGAGGAAGACGGACGTTGATAGTAGTGTTACTATCTACAAAGCTCGACTTGTTGCAAAAGGTTTTCGACAAGTTCAAGGTGTTGAATACGATGAGATTTTCTCACTCGTAATGATGCTTAAGTTTGTCTGAATCATGTTAGCAATTGCCACATTTTATGAAATCTGGCAAATGGATGTCAAAAACTGCATTCCTTAATGGATTTATTAAAGAAGAGTTGCATATGATGCAACCGTAAGGTTTTGTCAATCCTAAAGATGCTATCAAAATGTGCAAGCTCCAAATGATCCATCTATGGACCGGTGCAAGCATCTCGGAGTTGGAATATATGCTTGATGATTTGATCAAAGCATATGGTTTTATACTGAACTTTTGGAGAAGCCCGTATTTACAAGAAAGTGAGTGGGAGCACTACAACATTTCCGATAAGTATATGTGAATGACATATTGTTGATCGTAAATGATGTAGAATTTTTCGGAAAGCATAAAGGAGTATTTGAAAGGAGTTCTTTAAAAGAAAGACCTCAAGAAAGCTACTTACGTATTGAGCATCAAGATCTATTGAGATAGATCAAGACGCTTGATAAGTTTTTCAATAAGTACATACCTTGTCAAGATTTTGAAGTAATTCAAAATGGAACAGTCAAAGAAAAGTTCTTGCCTGTATTGCAAAGGTGTGAAATTGAGTAAGACTCAAATCCCGACCACAATAGAAAATAGAAAAGAGAATGAAAGTCATTCCCTATGCCTCGACCATAGGTTCTATAAAATATGCTATGCTATGTACCAGACCTATTGTATACCTTGCTGCGAATTTGGCAAGGGAGTACAATAGTGATCTAGGAGTAGATCACTGGACATTGGTCAAGAACATCCTTAATGAGGACTAAGGAAATATTTCTCGATTATGGAGGTGATAAAAGAGCTCGTCGTAAAGAGTTGCATCGATGCAAGCTTTTTACACTGATCCAAATGACTCTAAGTCTCAATCTGGATACATATTGAAAGTGGGAGCAATTAGCTAGAGTAGCTCCGTGCAGAGCATTGTAGACATAAAATATTTGCAAAATACATACGGCTCTGAATGTGACAGACCCGTTGACTAAGCTTCTCTCACGAGCAAAACATGATCATACCTTAGTACTCTTTGGGTGTTAATCACATAGCGATGTGAACTAGATTATTGACTCTAGTAAACCCTTTGGGTGTTGGTCACATGACGATGTGAACTATGGGTGTTAATCACATATAGATGTGAATATTAGTGTTGAATCACATGATGATGTGAACTAGATTATTGACTCTAGTGCAAGTGGGAGACTGAAGGAAATATGCCCTAGAGGCAATAATAAAGTTATTATTTATTTCCTTATTTCATGATAAATGTTTATTATTCATGCTAGAATTGTATTAACGGAAACATAATACATGTGTGAATACATAGACAAACATAGTGTCACTAGTATGCCTCTACTTGACTAGCTCGTTGAATCAAAGATGGTTAAGTTTCCTAGCCATAGACATGAGTTGTCATTTGATTAGCGGGATCACATCATTAGGAGAATGATGTGATTGACTTGACCCATTCCGTTAGCCTAGCACTTGATCATTTAGTATGTTGCTATTGCTTTCTTCATGACTTATACATGTTCCTGTAACTATGAGATTATGCAACTCCCGTTTACGGAGGAACACTTTGGTGCTACCAAACGTCACAACGTAATCGGGTGATTATACAGGAGTACTACAGGTGTCTCCAAAGGTACATGTTGGGTTGGCGTATTTCGAGATTAGGTTTTGTCACTCCGATTGTCGGAGAGGTATCTCTCGGCCCTCACGGTAATGCACATCACTATAAGCCTTGCAAGCAATGTAACTAATGAGTTAGTTACGGAATGATGCATTACGTAACGAGTAAAGAGACTTGCCAGTAACGAGATTGAACTAGGTATTGGATACCGACGATCAAATCTCGGGCAAGTAACATACCGATGACAAAGGGAACAACGTATGTTGTTATGCGGTTTGACCGATAAAGATCTTCGTAGAATATGTAGGAGCCAATATGGGCATCCAGGTTCCGCTATTGGTTATTGACTAAGAATAGTTCTACGTCATGTCTACATAGTTCTCGAACCCGTAGGGTCCGCACGCTTAACGTTACGATGACAGTTTTATTATGAGTTTATGAGTTTTGATGTACCGAAGGAGTTCGGAGTCCTGGATGAGATCGGGGACATGACGAGGAGTCTCAAAATGGTCGAGACATAAAGATCGATATATTGGATGACTATATTAGGAGTTCGGAAAGGTTCCGAGTGATTCGGGTATTTTTGGGAGTACCGGAGAGTTACGGGAATTCGTATTGGGCCTCTTTGGGCCATACGGGAAAGGAGAGAAAGGGCCAAAAGGGTGGCCGCACCCCTCCCCTTGGACTAGTCCGAATTAGACTAGGGAAGGGGGGCGCACCCTTCCTTCCTTCTCCTTCTCTCTTCCCTTTCCTTCTCTCCTACTCCTACTACATGGAAGGGTTCCTAGTTGGACTAGGAAAAGGGGAATCCTACTCCCGGTGGGAGTAGGACTCCCCTAGGGCGCGCCATAGAGAGGGCCGCCCTCCCTCCTCCACTCCTTTATATCACAGGGGCAGGGGCACCCCATGGACACACAAGTTGATCTACGGATCGTTCCTTAGCTGCAGTGCGGTGCCCCTCCACTATATTCCACCTCGGTCATATCGTCGCGGAGTTTAGGCGAAGCCCTCGCTACCGATAGAGCATCATCATCGTCACCACACCGTCGTCTTGTGGAACTCATCCCCGACGCTTTGCTGGATCGGAGCCCGGGATCGCCATCGAGCTGAACGTGTGCTGAACTCGGAGGTGCCGTGCGTTCGGTACTTGGATCGGTCGGATCGTGAAGACGTCTTGACTACATCAACCGCGTTGTCATAACGCTTCCGCTTACGGTCTACGAGGGTACGTAGACAATACTCTCCCCTCTCATTGCTATGCCATCACCATGATCTTGCGTGTGCGTAGGAATTTTTTTGAAATTACTACGTTCCCCAACAAAATGCGCAATTGCTACATGATTCGGACAGACTTAAGCATCGATACGAGTGAGAAAATCTCATTGTAGTCAACACCTTGAACTTGTCAAAAAACTTTTTGCGACAATTCGAGCTTTGTAGATAGTAACACTACCATCAACATCGTCTTCCTCTTGAAAATCCATTTATTCTCAATGGCTTGCCGATCATCGAGCAAGTCAACCAAAGTCCATACTTTGTTCTCATACATGGATCCTATCTCAGATTTCATGGCCTCAAGCCATTTTGCGGAATCTGGGCTCATCATCGCTTCCTCAATGTTCGTAGGTTCGTCATGGTCTAGTAACATGACTTCCAGAACAGGATTACCGTACCATTCTGTCGCGACCAGACCCGAATGGATCTAGCGCTCTGTGCTCAGTGTCATCCCTGGATCGATAATCTTGACACAACACAAGATTTCAAGGATTTATAACAGAGTAGCAATCCCACACTTATTACATCGTTGTCCACAAGGGAACTTAATACAATAATATGGCTTAAGGCCATCTAATAATAACAGCGGAAGGCTTGGAAAACGAGTGAGTCCATCAACTCCAACGGCATCACTGAGTATAGAACCACGGCCTAACACCTTACTGCGTCGTCAGAAAAGTCTGCAACATGAAAAGTTGCAGCCAAAACGGGTCAAGACATGGAATATCTTTGGCAATGTAACACATAGAGAACAATGAAGCAACAAGCCTATACTATATGCATATTTGGCTGGTGGTAAGGCTCTACGGTTACATTTTGCATAAAGCTGATTTTTCCCTACATCAAAGGAATAATTTTATTTAACTATCATGGTGGTTGTTAAACATTGAGAATGGTTGACAGCATCCTCAATCCCAATTAAAAAGTACTCATTAAAAACCCAATAACTTTATTATTAGAGTAACATGTTGAGATTCACATGATATTCAAGTACTAGATACTCAAAACTCGTCCATAACCGGGGACACGGCTAATCATGATTAGTTTATACACTCTGCAGAGGTTTGCGCACTTTTCCCCACAAGACTCGATCGCCTCCGCTTGGTTCTCGCACTACATGGTGTTTGAGAAACGGATGACCGAGACATAGTCTTTCAGGAGCGCTAGCACCTTACATGTGGGTAGACCGTACCAACCTACATCCCCTACATCAGCTAGCCTACCCGTAAGAGTTCGCACAACTTAGTCAACTACGCCAGAGCCCATAATTGGCTTGTGGCTGCACACGTAAGCTTCTAGTTTGAAAAATCTTATGATCCCTTAGAGCACGGGTGGCGGTCCAAGAAATACAGGCAAGTCACGATAGAAACCAGTGCCTCAATCCACCCAGATGTGTGTTTAGGTTGCCACCTTAGATAAACCATTAATTAACAATCTCACATCTGTCATGGATATTCACTCACCCAATCCACGTCTACTAGCATAGCATGGCATAATCAAGCAAACGTAGAAGTAACTCCCAAGGTTTCATAAGTAAAACAGTAATAGGTACTACCTCAATCTACTTCCCATCCCACAATTTGATTAGATCCTAATCATGCAAGTGTTTGAGGTTTGATCTAATGCAATAAAACTGGGTAGTATAAAAGGTATGATCAAAGTGTTACTTGCCTTGCCGATGATCCATGAGTCCTAGAGATTCAAATAACAAGCGGCGCACTCCGGGTGATCTAACGCACAAACAACAAGCATACAATAAGTACTCCTCTAATGCACAGGGAAATCTCGAATAAAATATCTAACCAGATAGTTCAACTTAAGAACCCTGGTTGCAAAAGAATCGAATCAAATAAAGCATCGAAAGTCGGAACTCGAGAGAGAACGACTCGGTTTAGCAATCTGAAATTAGGTCAAAATTTCATAGTAGCAAAACTCTGTGAAAATAGGTTAGTCGGAACGGCGGTTTCGTTACGAAACTCCAGGCGCTTGAATCACCTGATTCCGATAAACGAGCAAGAAATAAAACAGATTTGAAAATCGGATCAGAAATCGAATCTAAAAAATAACGGATTAAATCGGATTTAAAAGAAAACGACGAACGAACTAAATAACGGACGTTCGTTAACAGAACTAATCCAACGAACGCGTTCATTGAAACGAACAGGTCGGTGAACGTTCACTAAATAAGAAAACCGAAAAAAAGTAAAACCAATCTAGGTTTTTTAAAAAAAACCGAACATCTTTTTTAAAAAAAAAAACCGGATCGGTTTTTAGGGGAAAACCGGATCGGTTTGGATCGGATCGGATCGGCGCGAGGGCTACCTCCGGCGATCGCCGGCGGGCTCCGGCGGGTCGGCGAGGGGCGGCGGGGTCGGCGAGGGCTCCGGCGGCGGCGGCAAGGCAGCGGCGACGGCGGCAAGGCTGCCACTCGGCTTATGGGCGGTGGCGATGGGGCGAGGTGAGGAGAGAGGGGGGCGGCGGTTAAATAGGAGGGGGCTCGGTTTCGTGGGGAGGGCAGTGGCGGGGCCAGTGTCCGAGCCGAGTCGAGTGGCGGGACTCCTCCAGGCGTCTGTGAGGGAAGGGAGATGGGCGGGAAGTGCTGGGCTGGGCTGGCTGGTGGGCAGTGGGCCTTGGCCTGTGGGGGCGCTGCTTTTTTTAAAAATTAAAACTAAACGAATTAAATAAAATATCAAACGAACTCCGATTTAAATAAAACAAATTTTCCCCGACTCCTAAAAATGAGTCGAACAAAATGAACTTTTAAAAACTGCAACATGCATAAAAATTTTAAATGCTCATTTTTGCCTAAGCAAAATAAATCTTCCAAAACCAAATTTGATTTATTTATAATATCTTCGTTTTTCCTAAATGTTGGGAAAGTCATATTATTCCCTCTCTTGAGATTTTTATAGGAAAAACTTTATGAAGATAATTTTAAATAAATCCAAATGATCCTATTTCCAAAATTTGAGAAATCCCAAATATGAAAATAATGAAACTTCCAACTCTCTCCGAGGGTCCTTGAGTTGCGTGAAATTTCCTAGGATCGGAAAATGCGAGAAAATATGATATGCATGATGACCTAATGTATAACATTCCAAATTGAAAATTTGGGATGTTACAAGCCTACCCCCTTAAGATGAATCTCGCCCTCGAGATTCGGGTTGGCTAGAAAATAGGTGAGGGTGGTCCTTGAGCAAAACTTCCTCTCTTTCCTGTGTGGCTTCATCCTCGGTGTGGTGGCTCCAATTGAACTTTGCAAAACTTGATAACCTTGCTGCGGGTAACTCTGCTGGCATAATCGAGAATCTTAACCAGTTTCTCCTCATATGTCAAGTCATCCTTCAACTGAATTGCTTCCAATGGTACAAAGATCTCTTAACGGTACCTCTGCTATCTCGGGGTGACATTTCTTCAATCGAGAAACATGGAATACATCATGAACTCCTGACAGTCCTTCTGGTAATTCCAACTTATACGCAACTTCTCCCATGCGTTGCAAAATCTTATACGGTCCAACGAAACGGGGTGCTAACTTTCCTTTAACTCCAAAACGCTTAGCTCCTCGAAGCGGGATACTCGAGATATACTGCATGCGCAACTTCATACTCAATTGCTTTGGCGCTTTGAATCGACATAGCTCTTTTGTCCGGACTGGGCTACCTTGAGCCTGTCTCGAATCAACTTAACTTTCGCTCGGACTCCTTAATTAAATCTGGTCCAAACAAGCGGCGATCTCGGTTTAGTCCCATAACAACGGTGTCCTGCACCTTCTTCCATACAAAGCCTCGAAGGTGCCATCTTCAAACTGGTTTGGTAACTGTTGTTGTAGGAAAATTCTGCATACGGCAAATTATCGCCCCAGCTAGATCCATAATCTAGGGCACAAGCTCTCAAAGATGTCCTCCAAAATCTGATTGACTCTCTCATCATCCATCGGTCTGTGGGTGGAAAGCTGTATCAATTCAATCGGGTTCCCAATGTTTCGTGCAACCGTTCCAAAATTTCAAGGTAAACTGGGTTCCTCTATCTCGATACGATGCTCCTCGGAACTCCGTGTAAGCACACAATTCTGGTCATGTATATCTTTGCCAACTTAGCACCTTTGCTATAGGTAGTCTTGACCGAATAAAATGAGCTACCTTGGTCAAACGGTCGACTATAACCCAAATCGAGTCATATCCTGAACGAGTCTTTGGCAATCTGTGATAAAATCCATGCCTAGTTTATCCCACTTCCATTCGGGTATCGGCAATGGTTGTAACAACTCCTGGCTTCGATGTTCTCGCCTTTACTTTCTCGACATACATCGCAAACTGCTACGTATTCCGCAATATCCTTCTTCATTCCGGTCCACCGTAAAGTATTCTTCAATTCCAAATACATCTTGGTATTTCTGGGTGAATCGAATAGGGTGAATCATGGGCTTCTTGTAAAATCAACTTCACGATCTACGGGTCATTGGGCACATAAACACGGTCTTCAAACCATAGGGTATCGTGCTCATCCTCCACGAAATCCTTTAGCTTTTCCTTTGCTCATTTTCTCCTTTATAGAGGCAACTTCCTTATCTGCCTTTTGGGCTTCTCTGATTTTGTCCATTAGTGTTGACTGAATTTCCAATGCTGCTACATAGCCTCTCGGAACTATTTCCAAACATAGCTCTCGAAGGTCCTTGGCTAACTCATTGGGTATTCCTCCCATCATTAGGGTATTGACGTGGCTCTTACGGCTTAATGCGTCTGCTACGACATTAGCCTTCCCGGGGTGATAATGCAATCTCATGTCATAATCCTTGATAAGCTCTAACCATCTCCTTTGTCTGAGGTTCAATTCATACGTGTGAAAATGTACTTCAAACTCTTGTGATCCGTATATACTTCACAATGATTTCCAATGAGAAAATGTCTCCACGTCTTCAGGGCATGCACAACGGCTGCTAGCTCCAAATCATGAGTGGCATAATTTAACTCATGGGGCTTAAGTTGTCGTGGGGCATACGAAACAACTCTTCCTTCCTGCATAAGCACCGCTCCAAGTCCTCGGCGTGAAGCGTCACAATACACCTCATAATCCTTAGTCCGATCTCGCAATATCAAAACTGGTGAGGTAACCAATCTTTTCTTCAACTCCACGAAAACTTGCCTCCACAGTCCTCGGTCCATATGAATTTGTTTTCCTTCTTCAACAATTACATCATAGGCTTGGCAATCCTTGAGAAATTCTCAATGAACCTTCGTAGTATCCTGCGAGTCCAAGGAAACTCCGAATCTCTCCAACTGTCGTTGGTGCTTCCCATTTGGTTACGGTCTCAACTTTTGTGGGGTCAACTGCTATCCCTTCTCCGGATATAACATGTCCGAGAAATCCAACTTCCTTTAACCAAAACTCACATTTGCTGAACTTGGCATACAACTGGTGTTCCCTCAGTTTCTCCAAAACCAATCATAAATGTTCCTTGTGTTCCTCTTCATTCTTCGAGAAAATCAAAATGTCATCGATGAACACCACGACGAACTTATCCAAAAACTCCATAAACACTTTGTTCATCGTGTTCATGAAATAGGCTGGTGCGTTAGTCGATCCAAATGACATAACGGTATACTCGTATAGTCCATATCTCGTGGTAAATGCTGTCTTGGGTATGTCCTGCTCCCGAATCTTCAACTGATGGTACCCTGATTGCAAGTCGATCTTGGAAAACACCTTGGCTCCTTGCAAGCGATCAAACAGATCATTTATCATAGGTAGTGGGTACTTGTTCTTGATTGTTACTTCATTCAATCCACGATAATCAACAACCATTCTTAACGATCCATCCTTCTTCTCCACAAGCAAAGCGGGTGATCCCCAAGGTGAAGAACTTGGGCGTATAAAACCTTTATCCAAAAGCTCCTTAATCGCTTCTTGATTTCCGCCAAATCCTGTCTTTGGCATCCTATACGGTCGCTTCGATATCGGGCCTGTTCTCGCAAAAGCTCGATCAAAAACTCAATGTCTCTATCCGGAGGCAATCATTGCAACTCTTCCGGAAATACATCAGGAAAATCCTTCACCACTGGTACTTCTTCCTGTACCACTCCTGATAAGCAATTAATTTGTGCTCTCCTCGGCTGATGCCGTGATACATACTTAATCCTTCTTCCTTCTGGTGTGGTGAGCAAAATTGACTTTGTGGAGCAATCTATGTTTCCTCCATACCTTGATAACCAATCCATACCTAATATCACATCCAATCCTTGGGATTCCAGAACTATTAGGTCTGAGGGGAAAACATAGTGTCCAATCCTTAATGGCAATCGATCACACCATTTACTAGCCATGTACTCTGCTCGGGTGACGTTACTAGCATGGGTGACCTAAGGGCTTGGGTTGGTAACTTGTACTTATCCACAAATCCCCTTGATATGTATGAATGCGATGCACCAGTATCGAAAAGAACAACTGCGGTAAATGACTTAACCAAAAACTTACCGATTACTGCATCAGGCTGATCTTCAACCTCCTCCACTTCAATGTGGTTCACCTGTCCTCTATTGAAAGGGTTGGGCTTCTTTCCAGAGCTTCCATTGCCATTTCCATTCGCCTTACGGATCATTGGCATAATGCCCAGTCTTGCGGCACTTAAAGCAAGTAATATGACTCAGTCTACTTTGGATGGTGTTGACGGGTTGGTGCGATTCTGTCCATTACTTCCTCCATTCCCGTTCCCATTCTTGGTGCCATTATGGTTATGCGAATTACCTCCTCCATGGGTATGCTGAAACTGAATTCCTGATTTAGGGGTATAACGAGGCTTCAGAGCTCGAGTTATACTTCCCTTGTCCATACTTCCGCTTGCAGTTCTCAATTCTTCTTTGCTTTCCTTCAATCATGAGGGCTCGGTCTACTAACTCCTGGTAGTTATTGAAACTGGCTACCATCAACGGCATCTTGAACTCATCATTCGGTCCTTCTAGAAACTTCTCCGTTTAGTCGCATCGAGTAACGTCATCTGGGGCATAACGTGCTAATTTGCTAAAGTCATCCACGTATTGGCCAACAGTCCTTCCTCCTTGGCGTAAGTTGCGAAACTCACGCTTCTTCATGGCCATAGCTCCTGCTGAAACATGGGCAGTGCGGAAAGCTTGCTGAAATTGATCCCATGTGACAGTGTCTACAGGGTAAGTGGTTGTGAAATTTTCCCACCATGCGGCTGCGGGTCCTTCAAGTTGATGGGCTGCAAACTTCACTCTTTCTCCATCCGTGCATCCTGTAGTGGTCAGCTCCCTTCCTATCTTGCGGAGCCAGTCATCTGCTACAATTGGCTCGGTGCTCTTTGGAATACACGGCGGAGTTCGGTCTAAGGAAGCGAGTCGAGATGATCCGCAGTGGTGGTGGCGGTGGGTTGTTGTTGTTGTTGTTGCCACAGTTACGCACCAATGTTTGAATCGTGGTATTCTCTGCTGGATCGGTTGGGTGATCTCTGGCGGGAAAAGCGAATCCGGGTCGCGTCTCGGAGGCATCCGATGGGTTTAGAAAAGATGAGAATTTAGAATAGAATGAGGTCTAAGGGGAATCACTACCCAAATGCACATGAGCAAATACACACAAAATCACTTCATTCAATCAAACAAAGGCTTACAACGATCTAACTATCGTAAAAGGTGCGGGTACTATAATGTTTACATGGAGGGAATACTACTAATATGTGGGGGACTTCTACTAATTTGAACCGGTGGAAGACTCCATAATATACGCCTCTGCTTCGTCTTCAAAGTCGGGTTCACTTGGATCCGAATCGGTGTCGTCGATGTTGATGTAGTCGCTTGGGCAATTGACATACTTGGTCTTCATTCCTGGCGCCAACTTCTTCTTCAGTTCTTCAATCTCGTACTTAAGATCGTTAGTGTGTCTTGCTAGAGCTACGATCACGTCCATATAGTCCTTGCGAGTTGTCGTTAGGTCTTCTTCAAGTTCGATGATCCTTCCCTTTGCATACTGCAACTCCAACATATCAGTGCACATCTGGTTCTCCTGGCGTCGAATGTGCTGGTTTAACTCTGGATGAATGCTGCAATGGATCTATCCTTCTTGAGTCTTGTGGCGTCCCTTTTGTCATCTCGGCGTCCGCAAAGCTGGCAGATTGTGTCTTTGAGGTCTTCTTGATAAACTTCTCCAATGCGTCCCATGGTGATGTGAGCTGCCATGCTCTTTCCCAGTCTCCAAGTTGGTGCACCGAAAACACTATCTATTGGCTTGGTGATTGGGGCGAATGTCCTTCTGGAATGTGAGCGTGAATCTTCCGGTAGCTCCTCTTGAGCGAGTGGTGTTGAAAGTCCGGTGAAGCTTGGTAATCCAATGTTCGGTATTTGGTAACTTCCTTCAAGTGAAATCCAAAAGGTGTGCCTTCATCGGGTTGGGTGTACTTGATCTTGGCGTCCGTCATCCTAAAGAGAGTAGAAAAGATGAGGAGTTAGAAAATGAGAAGAGAGTAGTGATCTATGGCTTTAGCTTAGTGGTCGTGTCCTATAGTCGGCGTGTGCTCGATACCATTCTCTGTCAGCGACCGCACCGAATGGATCTAGCGCTCTGTGCTCGATGTCATCCCTGGATCGAATGTCTTGACACAACACAAGATTTGAAGGATTTATAACAGAGTAGCAATCCCACACTTATTACATCGTTGTCCACAAGGGAACTTAATACAATAATATGGCTTAAGGCCATCTAATAATAACAGCGGAAGGCTTGGAAAAGCGAGTGAGTCCATCAACTCCAACGGCATCACCGAAAGTATAAAACCACGGCCTAACACCTTACTGTCAAATGCGAAAAGTCTCGCAACATGAAAAGTTGCAGCCCGAAAACGGGTCGAGACATGGAATATCTTTGGCAATGTAACACATAGAGAACAATGAAGCAATAAGCCTATACTACATGCATATTTGGCTGGTGGTAAGGCTCTCTGATTTACATTTTTGCATAAAGCTGATTTTTCCCTACATCAAAGGAATAATTTTATTTAACTATCATGGTGGTTGTTAAACATTGAGAATGGTTGACAGATCCTCAATCCCAATTAAAAAGTACTCATTAAAACCCAATAACTTTATTATTAGAGTAACATGTTGAGATTCACATGATATTCAAGTACTAGATACTCAAAACTCGTCCATAACCGGGGACACGGCTAATCATGATTAGTTTATACACTCTGCAGAGGTTTATGACTTTTCCCCACAAGACTCGATCGCCTCCGCTTGGTTCTCGCACTACATGGTGTTTGAGAAAGCGGATGACCGAGACATAGTCTTTCGTAGCGCTTAGCACCTTACATGTGGGTAGACCGTACCAACCTACATCCCCTACATCAGCTAGCCTACCCGTAAGAGTTCGCACAACTTAGTCAACTACGCCAGAGCCCATAATTGGCTTGTGGCTGCACACGTAAGCTTCTAGTTTGAAAAATCTTATGATCCCTTAGAGCCTGGGTGGCGGTCCGAAGAAATACAGGCAAGTCCTGATAGAAACCAGGTGCCTCAATCCACCCAGATGTGTGTTTAGGTTGCCACCTTAGATAAACCATTAATTAACAATCTCACATCTGTCATGGATATTCACTCACCCAATCCACGCCTACTAGCATAGCATGGCATAATCAAGCAAACGTAGAAGTAACTCCCAAGGTTTCATAAGTAAAACAGTAATAGGTACTACCTCAATCTACTTCCCATCCCACAATTTGATTAGATCCTAATCATGCAAGTGTTTGAGGGTTTGATCTAATGCAATAAAACTGGGTAGTAGAAAAGGTATGATCAAAGTGTTACTTGCCTTGCCGATGATCCATGAGTCCTAGAGATTCAAATAAAAAGCGGCGCACTCACGGTGATCTAACGCAGACAAACAACAAGCATACAATAAGTACTCCTCTAATGCACAGGAAATCTCGAATAAAATATCTAACCAGATAGTTCAACTTAAGAACCCTGTTTGCAAAATAATCTAATCAAATAAAGCATCGAAATTCGGAACTCGAGAGAGAACGACTCGGTTTAGCAATCTGAAATTAGGTCAAAATTTCATAGTAGCAAAACTCTGTGAAAATAGGTTAGTCGGAACGGCGGTTTCGTGACGAAACTCCAGGCGCTTGAATCACCTGATTCCGATAAACGAGCAAGAAATAAAACAGATTTGAAAATCGGATAAGAAATCGAATCTGAAAAATAACGGATTAAATTGGATTTAAAAGAAAACGACGAACGAACTAAATAACGGACGTTCGTTAACAGAACTAATCCAACGAACGCGTTCATTGAAACGAACGGGTCGGTGAACGTTCACTAAATAAGAAAACCGAAAAAAAATAAAACCAATCTAGGTTTTAAAAAAAACCGAACATCTTTTTAAAAAAAAAACCGGATCGGTTTTTAGGGGAAACCCGGATCGGTTTGGATCGGATCGGATCGGCGCGAGGGCTACCTCCGGCGATCGCCCGGCTCCGGTCGGCCCGGCGGCGGGTCGGCGAGGCTCGGCGGCTCGGCGCGGCGTCGGCGACGGCGGCGTCGACGGCGGCGGCTCGGCTTATGGGCGGCGGCGGTTAAATAGGAGGGGCTCGGTTGCGTGGGGAGGGCACGGCGGGGCAGGCGTGTCCGAGCCGGAGTCGAGGCGTGGCGGGACTCCTCCACAGGCGTCTTGTGAGGAAGGGAGATGGGCCGGGGGGCGCTGGTCAGCTGGCTGGTTGGGCCGGGCTCGCCTGTGGGGGGCGCTCGTTTTTTTAAAATTAAAACTAAACGAATTAAATAAAATATCAAACGAACTCCGATTTAAATAAAACAAATTTTCCCCGACTCCTAAAAATGAGTCGAACAAAATGAACTTTTAAAAACTGCAACATGCATAAAAATTTTGAATGCTCATTTTTGCCTAAGCAAAATAAATCTGCCAAAACCAAATTTGATTTATTTATAATATCTTCGCTTTTCCTAAATGTTGGGAAAGTCATATTATTCCTCTCTTGAGATTTTTATAGGAAAAACTTTATGAAGATAATTTTAAATAAATCCAAATGATCCTATTTCCAAAATTTGAGAAATCCCAAATATGAAAATAATGAAACTTCCAACTCTCTCCGAGGGTCCTTGAGTTGCGTGAAATTTCCTAGGATCGGAAAATGCGAGAAAATATGATATGCATGATGACCTAATGTATAACATTCCAAATTGAAAATTTGGGATGTTACACATTCTAGTGCGGAACGTGCTCTGGTTGACCTACGAGATTCGGTAGTAACTTGATCTGAAGTTTCATGATCATTATCATTAGCTTCCTCTCTAGTTGGTGTAGGCATCACGAGAATGGATTTCTCTGATGAATGTGTGGGCATTAGTATTTTCGTAAAATAAAGCGCACGTTTCAATCGTTTTAGACCGGCTTGAGAAAAACTAATAAGATCAATTTTCTTCTTTGGAGTGGATGCAGAACGAATCTTGAGAATTCCATTGCCAGGACAGCTGCCGCAGGACTTTGTGGCGTGGCATGCTACAAAACGCTACAGTTTCACCGTGAGGCCGGCATGCTACATAGAATGGGAGCACCAGTTCAGAGCTAGGCCGAGGAAAAATCCGAGTGAAACCTCAAGTGAGAATCCGGTTTGGGATATACTATGAAAGCTGCACATTTCGAGTAAGATCAAAAAATTTGTATGGCGAGCTCTACACGACATAATTCCAGGAGTGGGAATTCTGAGGAATAGACAATTCAAGGTCTCGCCTGCATGTCCTATTTGCCACCAGGGGCAGAAGACATTCGACATCTAGCCTTTACAAAGGGTCCACAAGAACGGCCTAGAAAACCATGCTCGTGCCATTTAGTAAATTCTCATGCCTTTTACAAGGAATGGACAGATATTTCAATGAAATGTGTGGCAATAGTCAACCACAAATGTTTGTTTGTTGGGTTTTCAACTATAGAAAAAAATGAAATAAATGCTTAAAAAACATGATGCCTGGCATGGTGCCATGGTATGACCTCACTATGCCCTGGTAAAAGTTTGAGAAGGTTTGGCTTATGTCGTCATGCACGCCCTTCATAAATCGAACCATCACCGAGGAAGTTCCATGCTTTTGAGAGGGAAAATCCCCAAGATTGAAGGGGAATCCTAATTTCTGTCCTAGTATGTCATTCAGTTTTTTTCCAACGATCAACATACCGCCTCAAATGCAACGTGTTCAAATTTGACATTTTCCCGGGCTCATTTACCATATTTAGGGGATTATGTCCATTTTCTAGGCATTAATGGACATAATTCAAATTCGAACAATCGGTGCATGAAAAGGTGCACAAGAACGGTCTGGAAACCATGATCGTATTATTTAGCACATTCTCATGCCTTTTACAAGGAATGGGCAGATATTTCAAGGAAATGTGTGGCAATAGTCAACTATAAATGTGTCGTTTACTCGGTTAACAACTATACAAAAAATGAAACATATGGTTGGAAAACATGACGCCTGGCGTGGTGCCATGGTATGGCCTCACCATGCCCTGGTAAAAATTGGAGAACGTTTTCCTTATGTCATGATGCGCGCCTTTCATAAATCGAACCATCACCGAGGAAGTTTCATGGTTTCAAGGGGGAAATCACCAAGATTGAAGGGGGTCCAAATTTCCTTTGTCCTTTGTCCATGAGTTTTTTTTCTATGATGAACATACAACCTGCAAATCACTGTGTTCAAATTTGGCACTTTTCCGGGTTCATTTGCCATATTTAGGGGATTATGTGCATTTCCTAGGCATTAATGCGCATAATTCAAGTTCAAACAATCGATGCATGAAATGGTCCACAAGAACGGCCTAGAAAACCATGCTCGTACTATTTAGTAAATTCTCATGCCTTTTACAAGGAATGGACAGATATTTCGATGAAATGTGTGGCAATAGTCAACCACAAATGTCTGTTTGTTGGGTTTTCAACTATAGAAAAAATGAAATAAATGCTTAAAAAACATGACGCCTGACATGGTGCCATGGTATGACCTCACCATGCCTTGGTAAAAATTTGAGAAGGTTTGGCTTATGTTGTCATGCACGCCCTTCAGAATCGAACCATCACCGAGGAAGTTCCATGCTTTCGAAGGAAATCCTCAAGATTGAAGGGAATCCAAATTTTCTTCGTTCTTTGCCCTGGAGTTTTTTTCTACGACGAACATACACCCTGCAAATCACCGTGTTCAAATTTGGCATTTTTCTGGGCTCATTTACCATATTTAGGGGATTATGTGCATTTTCTAGGCATTTAGCACATATAAATCCAATCCAGCTACAGGTGCACGGGTGTGATGTGAGGGACGTGGATTGCTGTTCGATCGTGGTGCATCCAATGGTGCACACGCGCGATCCACGTGGCTGGGGTTCCGGCCAATCATAATGCAACATACAATACGCTCAGCGCATACTGTTTCCGAAAGCGACGGAGATGAACCATGTGCGATAATGAACGAGAAAAATTGTAAGGGAAGCCAAATTTCTGTTGTCCTTTGTGGTTGAGCTCTTGAATACCACCGCCTTTGTCTGGCTGCCCAGCCCCTCCGTCCCAGAGCTCTCTCCAGGCATCGTCCATGGCACCGCGACACACAGTAACTGGTAAGGAAGCGATGGCATCCCGCCGCGCCGTGTTCCTCGCCGCCCGCGACCGCACACATGGTAAGAAAGCGATGGCATCTCGCCGCACCGAGTTCATCGCCGCCGGCGGCCAGATAGTTACATGGGCGGACTTTGAGGCTGCCATGGCCGAATGGATGGTGGATCTAGAGGCGGCCAAAGCCGCCTGTATGAGCGGAAAAGGCAGAAAGCAGTCAAGAAAAGAGAGTCCCGCCGCCGCAAGAAAAAAGAGGCCGCACGCCGTGGTGAGGAGAGCTTGGCGGAGATCGAAGCATGGTGGGCTGCCATCTACAAGGCCGGGAAGGAGAACGTCGGTGTCTGGCCAGCATGCCCTGATGGCAGCATGTGAGAAGTAGTTTAAGTTTGTATTATTAGAGCAAATTACCAGTAGTACTTTAAGTTTGTAGTATTAATGTACAATGTCGGTAAGAGCATCCTTTGAGGGCTTTGAGCATTGATTAGCATGTGTGCTCGTGTGCGTTTTTTGCGTTAATCATTAGAAGCTCACAAAACACACGGTTTCTATGGCGTACCCGTCTGCATTTTCTGCGTTAATGACCCATAAGTCAGTTACCTGTGCGATATTTCCTAATAAACCAGGCGTACCATTGACCGAAAAAAATCAAGTACACATGTACATTTTTTTGGAGACGGGATCTGCCAACTTTCTTTTTTCTCGCACATGAGTATTTTATGCGCTTCGTCTGTGTTGTGTGTTTTCCCCGCCCAAGTTTCAAATTTCGCACCGAAATTTTCATTAAGCGCGCGATTTCAGAATTTATTCCTCCAACCACATCCCCTTCCCCTCAGTATCCCCCTCCCTTGCGCCTGCCCCTACCGGCATCTCAAACCGCCGCCGCCGCAACCGCAGCTTCAACCACATCTATGTTCTGCTCGGATCCAGTCAGGTAACCCACCGATCTCTATCACGTCCCCGACCTGATTGCTTAAATGGCGCCTGTGAAACATCCTCATGCCTCCAACCCCCCCCCCCCCGCTAGGAGCTAATGGCAGTCCATGGCGCGATGGCCGCTGTGCGTGTTGACCCGGAGGAACACCTCGCCTCCTCCGCCGCCGCCGACATTGTGCAGGCTCTGGCCCAGATGAAGTCTCCCAGCGACTACCCCCCAGGACTTAACAGGTAAGATGTGACCAGCTAAATCTTACCAATACCACTTGCAATGGCTATGATTTGTACGGTTGATGTATTAAGCATGTTCGTGCCTTGTTTATTTCAAGATTACACACTATGTGATGTTCGAATATTACCGTGTCCAAATTTCAATTTCACCAATACCAGCAACAAACTTACAATACATGGCTCAGGATATCACTAGAGATGCTGCCCATTTGCTATTTTTAGTGGATGCTAACCCTGTTGCACTTACATGCATGTCCATGTACTTACGCAGGGTCATAACGGCCGATGCTTTTGTTTGCCGTCGAGGTGAGATGCATCTCATGTCTTACAGTATTTCACATAATTTGTGCAATTGCAGTTTAACTTCTACCCATTTACTTGTTGCCTGTTGTCCGTGGCACTGATCCACGCTTTGACCCAGAGGAACAGCTCGCCTCCGCCGTCGCTGACTTTGGGCGAGCTCTGGCCAAGATGAAGTGCCCCAGCAACTACCTCTCAGGACTTACCAAGTATGTACTCACCAGTTCAATCTTACCAATACTAGTTGCAATTAATGGCTATGTTACATGCGATTCGATGTATTAAGCATGTTCTAGCAAACATGCCTAACACGTTTTGCTACTTTCCCTACCTTTTATAGACATCTGGGCCATTCTCGCTCTGGCAAAGACCTGCCTTGTGATGTTTAACTATGCCAATTGCATTTTTATCGATGCGGTTTCAATGTCTATTAAGCCTGTTGCAATTAACAGTTGAATCCATTTTTAAACAGTTGCATTTCAATGGCTACAAACTTACAAAACATGACTTAGGATGTTGTTAAGCCTGTTGCAATTAACAGTTGTATCCATTTTTTAATCTGTCCATTTGCTACCATGCTACTCTCCGCAATGAAGATATACTAGAGATGCTGCCCCATTTGCTATTTTTGGTGGATGCTAACCCTGTTGTACTTAACATGCTTGTCCATGTACTTACGCAGGGTCATAATGGCCGATGCTGTTGTTTGCCATCAAGGTTAGCTGCATCCCATGTCTTATAGTATTTCACATCATTTGTGCAATTGCAGTTTAACTTCTACCATTTATTGGTTGCCTGTAGGTACACATGTCAGTGGCACTGATCCACGCTTCGACCCGGAGGAACAACTCGCCTCCTCTGCTGCTGACTTTGGGCGGGCTCTGGCCAAGATGAAGTGCCCCAGCAACTACCTCTCAGGACTTACCAAGTATGTACCCACCAGTTCAATCTTACCAATACCAGTTTCAATTAATGGCTATGTGTTGTACTGTCGATGTATTAAGCATGTTGTAGTAAACATGCCTAACACATTTGAGCTATTTTCCCTACCTCTTTATAGACAACTGGGCCATTATCTGCTCTGGCGGCACCTGCCCTGTGATGTTTAACTCTGCCAATTACATTTTTATCAGTACCAGTTTCAATGGCCATTAAGCCTGTTGCAATTAATAGTTGTATCCATTTTTAAAGAGTTGTATTTCAATGGCTACAAACTTACAAAACATGAATTAGGATGTTGTTAAGCCTATTGCAATTAACATTTGTATCCATTTTTAATCCGTCCCTTTGCTACCGTGCTACTCTTTCGAAATGAAGATATCACTACAGATCTTTGCCGTTTTATTACCATTTGCTATTTTTGGTGGATGTTAACCCTGTTGTAGTTAACATTGGCTTTCCATGTACTTACACAGGGCTACAATGGGCGATGCTGTTGTTTGCCGTCGAGGTTAGCTGCATCCCATGTCTTATACACCATCTATTCCTAAATGTAAGCATTTTTAGAGATTCCAATATAGACTACATAAGGAGCAAAATGAGTGAATCTAGATTCTAATCGAAACTATATCTATAATTCTATATACATCCGTATGTAGTTCATATTGAAATCTAAAAAAAATACTTGTACTTAGGAACATAGGTAGTTGTATTCTACATCATTTGTGCAATCTCAGTTTAGCTTCTAATATTTACTGGTTGCTTGTAGGTACATATATGAGGGGTACTGATCCACACTTAGATCCCTTTTGCGTGTGGGGCAATGAGATATTCATGAACAAGCGCCAAGTGAGGAAACTAAGAAAGATTGTTAGGCGAAAGAAACAGGTGATTGGAATTAAGCTCTTTATTTACACTTTGTCGAAGACAACAGTGAACTTTCGGATGGTAAGTAATGTGTTGCCTTTTCCCCCTGCCCACAACAAGTTACTCTATTAGACCTTAGTATCTGATATTTTTCTCTTTTCAGTGGTTTCCGAAGCTATTTATTGATGATTACCTTGCAAACTACATGACCGGAGTGGAGGCAACTAAGGTTAAAGTATATAATTCATGCTACCATGATAATGCTCTAGAAGTCTTCCTGAAGGCGGTGAAGGATGGGCGGGCGATCATCACAAGGGGTTGGACAAAAGTGGTTCCTGCTTATGGCATGCAGGAAGGCACATTATGGGCATTCCGCTTCTTCAACACCGTCGGCAGTCAAAACGATTTACACTTGTATCTTCACCTTTACCGCCTTTAAATACCGCGGTTCATCATAGTTAATTGCGCCTAATCCTGTAATTACTGAACATATTGTATTGGCAATTTTATTTATGGATTCGTTGTTGAACCATTGTGCTGAGAATTTGAATTGCACGTTTCGTATTTCAAAATTTCTAATTAGAATAATAAATTACAGGCAAAAATAAAAATAGAACAGACGGTCATTGACCTTTGCAAACGGTTCTAGCAGTAAAAGCGCTTGCGATGGATAGCCCAATGCCACACAGTTTTCTACATCAAATCGTGTGTGATGTAGTTAATGAAAGCAAACAGTTAACCAAGGCAGAGCGTGTGTGATAGTTACACCTTTCACACACGAGCGTATACATAAAACCGTGTGGGATGTACCGACCAGAAACGTTTTCCCTAGATTGACTGTGTGGGATGTACATATGAACGGAAACGTATTCCTTGGATTGACTATGTGTGATATACATAAGAACTGAAATGTTTTTCTGGGATTCACCGTGTGGGATGTACATACCTACGGAAATGATTTTCTCGGATTACCGCGTGGGATGTACATACCTACGGAAATGATTTTCTCGGATTACCGTGTGGGATGTAGATACCTACGGAAATGATTGGGTTTCGATGCCTCGCCCGATTGCACACGGCCCCAACCTGGGTCTCAAAAGGACCTATCCCCGATGATTTCTGGGTCGTATGGGAAGGACACCCTATCGCACACACTCACTTGGCGACGGTTCCAAATGCCGTCGCAGAAAGGGGTAAAAAACCGTTTGTTTAGGACCGATGCGCACCAATGATGAACACTATATCTGGATCTTGTTTAATGCGAGACGGTTATTCTTTTAAATCAGAGAATAATGGTTGTTCTATTTATATGAGTACTATCTTTTATGGTCATGCAACTTTGATGAATGGTCTATTCTTGTTGAATCTCGATCGTAGTGATACACATATTCATAATATTAATGCCAAAATATGCAAAGTTGATATAGTGCAACATACTTGTGGCACTGCCGTTTAGGTCATATTGGTGTAAAGCGCATGAAGAAACTCCATGCAGATGGACTTTTGGAATCACTTGATTATGAATCATTTGATACTTGCGAACCATGCCTCATGGGTAAGATGATTAAAACCCCATTCTCTGGAACAATGGAGTGAGCTAATGACTTATTGGAAAATAATATATACTGATGTATGCGGTCCGATGAGTGTTGAAGCACGCGGCGGGTATCATTATTTTATAACCTTCATAGATGATTTCAGTAGGTATGTGATTCCTTTCAAAAAAAGTAGGTATGTGATACGTCTCCATCGTATCTACTTTTCCAAACTCTTTTGCCCTTGTTTTGGACTCTAACTTGCATGATTTGAACAGAACTAACCCAGACTGACGCTATTTTCAGCAGAATTGCCATGGTGTTATTTTTGTGCAGCAATAAAAGTTCTCAGATTGACCTGGAAATTTCCGAAGAATATTTTAGGAATATATAAAAAATATTGGTGCAAGAATCAACTAGAGGGGGCCACCCAGAGGCTACAAGCCCTGGGGGCACGCCCACCCCCCTGGGGCGCGCCCTGCAGGCTTGTGGCCCCCCTGAGCACCTCCGACCCTAATTCCAACACTATAAGTACCTATTCATGGAGAAAAAAATCAGAGAGATGGATTCATCGCGTTTTACGATACAGAGCCGCTGCCGCCTCCTATTCTTCATCGGGAGGGCTGATCTGGAGTCTGTTCGGGGCTCCGAAGAGGGGGATTCGTCGCCATCATCATCACCAACCTCCCTCCACCATCAATTTCATGATGCTCACCATCGTGCGTGAGTAATTCCATCATAGGCTTGCTGGACGGTGATGGGATGGATGAGATTTATCATGTAATCGAGTTAGTTTTGTTAGGGTTTGATCCCTACTATCCACTATGTTCTGAGATTGATGTTCCTACGACTTTGCTATGCTTAATGCTTGTCACTATGGCCCGAGTGCCATGATTTCAGATTTGAACCTATTATGTTTTCATGAATATATTTGTGTTCTTGATCCTATCTTGAAAGTTGTAGACACCTATTACGAGTTATGATCTGCATACTCCAAGGTGACAATAATTAGGATTCTTTTCAGTGATTACCGTAGTTTGAGGAGTTCATGTATTCACTAAGTGCTAATGCTTTGGTCCGGTTCTCTAATAAAATGAGGCCTTAATATCCCTTAGTTTACACTAGGACCCCGCTGCCACGGGAGGGTAGGACAAAAGATGTCATGCAAGTTCTTATCCATAGGCACGTATGACCATATACGGAATACATGCCTACATTATATTGATGAATTGGAGCTAGTTCTATGTCACCCTAAGTTATGACTGCTACATGATGAATATCATCCGACACAATTATCATTACCGATCCATTGCCTACGAGCTTTTCACATATTGATCTTTGCTAAGTTACTCTCGTTGCTACTACTGTTACAATCACTACAAAACTGCTACTGTTACTTTTGCCACCGTTACCATTACTTCCAAACCACTTTGCTACTAAGAACTTTGCTGCAGATACTAAGTCTTTCAGGTGTGGTTGAATTGACAACTCAGCTGCTAATACTAGTGAATATTCTTGGCTCCCCTTGTGTCGAATCAATAAATTTGGGTTGAATACTCTACCCTCGAAAACCGTTGCGATCCCCGATACTTGTGGATTATCAAGACCTTTTTCTGGCGCCGTTGTCGGGGAGCATAACTCTATTCTCTGAGTCACTCGGGATTTATATCCGTTGATCTCTATGAAGAATTTGAAAGATACCAAAACCAAGATTTTTCCCTCTAGAACGAGGGGAGGTAAGGAACTGCCATCTAGCTCTGCACTTGATTCACCTTCTGTTTTGAGTAAGCTTGTGACACCTACACCTGCTATTGATTTTGATATGTCGCAAGTAATTGATGATGCTACTTCTGCTATGCATGATGCTTATGATGATACTACTACTTTGCTTGATAATGTTGTGCCGCTGGGTGAATTTCTTGATGAACAAATTGCTAGAGTTAATGATATTGAGAATGCTGAAAGTGATGACATTTTTGAAACTGATGAAATTGTTGAAACTGAAAACTTTGAAACACCTGATAAGACTAGATCTCCTATATATAAACTTCCTGTTATACCTGAGGGTTATGTTATGGATGGAGAGGTAGCTAGGGACGTTCTTGCTTGTAAAGATAGAAATGATCTTAAGAAATTATTATGCAAGTGGAAAGAAAAATCTTTGAATGCTAGAATGCAATATGATCCTAAGTTTGCTACTTCACCTATCTTTGTTACTGATAAGGATTATGAATTCTCTGTCGATGCTGAGTTAATCACTTTGGTTGAATCTGATCCTTTCCATGGTTATGAATCTGAAACTGTTGTGGCACATCTTAGTAAACTGAATGATATAGCCACCCCTATTTGCTCATGAGGAAAAAATTCGCTATTACTATATTCTTAAGTTGTTTCCTTTCTCATTATAGGGTGATGCTAAGATATGGTTTAATTCTCTTGCTCCTGGTTGTGTGCGTAGTCCCCAGGATATGATTTACTACTTCTCTAAAAAATATTTTCCTGCTCATAAGAAACAAGCTGCCTTACAGGAAATATTTAACTTTGTGCAAATTGAAGAAGAGAGTCTCCCACAAGCTTGGGGGAGGCTTCTCCAATTACTTAATGCTTTGTAGATCATCCTCTCAAGAAAAATGAAATACTTGATATCTTTTATAACGGACTAATCGATGCTTCTGGGGACCACCTAGATAGTTGTGCTGGTTGTGTTTTCAGGGAAGGAACTGTTGAGCAAGCTGAAGTGCTATTGAATAATACATTGAGTAATGATAATGATTGGACTCTTCCTCAACCACCTCCTAAGCCAACTCCGAAGAAAAGAGGTATTCTATTTCTCAGTCCTGAAGATATGCAAGAGGCAAAGAAATCTATGAAAGAAAAGGCTATAAAAGCTGAAGAAGTTTAGAATTTACCACCTATTGAAGAAATACATGGTCTTGGTAACCCGACACGGGTAGTAGAGGTAAATTTTTTCTATAGATTTGAAGAAGGTGATATTCCTCATAATAAGCCAGCTAGTCAATGCTTGGATGAATTTGATAACTTTATTGTTAAACAGGAAAACTTCAATGCATATGTTAGTAGACAATTGAAACGTAATTCTTATATGCTTGACTGCTTGGGTGACTACATGTGTAGAACTGTTAATGATCTCAAAATTATTAGTAAACATGCTTCCATGGTAAAAACTCAAGTAGAACACGTTCTCAAAGCACAAAATGATTTGCTCAATGAGATGAATAATAAGACGAATGATCCTGCTGTTAGAGTTATGACTAGAGGAGGTAAAATGACTCAGGAACCTTTGTATCCTGAGGGTCATCTTAAGAGAGTAGAACAAGATTCTCAGAGAATTAATACTGATTCACCTAGTCCTTCAAAGAGGAAAAAGAAAACCGATAGGACTTTGCATGCTTCTAGTGAACCTGTTATAGACACACCTGAGAATCCAAATGATATTTCTGTTTCTAATGCTGAAACACAATCTGGTGATGAACATGAACCTAGTGATAATGTTAATGATGTTCATGTTGATGCTCAACCTAGTAATGATAATGATGTGGAGATTGAACCTGATGTTGATCTTGATAACCCACAACCTAAACATAAGAGATATGATAAGAGGGACTTCATTTCTAGGAAACATGGTAAAGAAAGAGAACCATGGGTTCAGAAACCCATGCCCTTTCCTCCAAAACCATCCAAGAAAAAGTATGATGAGAATTTTGAGTGCTTTGTTGAAATGCTTAGACCTGTCTTTTTGCGCTTGCATTTGACTTTCTGAAAATGTCTCCTTATGCTAAATATATGAAAGATATTGTTACAAATAAAAAAAAGATATCGAAAGCTGAAATTTCCACCATGCTTGCTAATTATACATTTAAGGGTGGAATACCAAAGAAACTAGGACATCTAGGAATACCAACTATACTATGCTCCATTAAAAGAAACTATGTTAAAACTACTTTATGTGATTTGGGAGCCGGTGTTGGTGTCATGACTTTCTCTTTGTATCGTATAATTGATTTGAATAAGTTGACACCCACTGAAATCTCTTTGCAAATGGCTGATAAATCAACTGCTATACACATCGGTATTTGTGAGGATATGCCTATTGTTGTTGCAAACGTTACTATTTTAACAAACTTTGTTATTCTTGATATACCCGAGGATGACAGTATGTCGATCATCCTTGGTAGACCCTTTTTGAACACTGCAGGGGCTGTTATTGATTGCAACAAGGGCAATGTCACTTTTCATGTTAACGGTAATGAGCGTACGATACACTTTCCGAAGAAACAACCTCAAGTTGATAGCATTAATTCTATTGGAAAAATTTCAACTATTGCTATTGGAGGTTTCTAATTCCCTATTCCTACTGTTAAAAATAAATATGATGTTCTTATTGTTGGGGACATGCATATCCCCATTGAGGTAACCTAGTGTTATACGAAAATTCTCTAGTTTCATGTCATTCGGAAGAAGTTTGTTAATAAGACTTGATCAACCTTGTTAATGGATTCCTTTTGATGGGCATGAGATGGATGAATTTAGTAAACACAAACTTTCTGTGCCCACTTTTTACTTTCTGTCATTTAGGGTAATTAAAGCAAAAATACTATTATTCCCTATTTTCTGAATTATCCGTCCAATAAAAAAGACCAGAAAATAAAAGTTCTCCAAATGCCCTGGAAATTTAGTATGTTTTTTTCTAGAATATTTGAGAATTTTTGGCACTGAAAACACAACAGGGGGTGCGCCAGTGGGCCACAAGCCCACAGGACGCCCCCACCCCCTTGGTCGCGCCTACAGGGCTTATGGGTCCCACGTGGGTCCCCCTCACTTATTCCAGCACCCATCCACTTTGTCTTCCTCCAAAAAAATCCCACCATTGCTCAAACCCGGTTCTAGCTCATTTTGCTGCCATTTTCGATCTCCTAGCTCAAAGCTCCATTCGCAAAACTGTTTTGGGGGATTGTTCTTCGGTATGTGACTCCTCCAATGGTCCAATTAGTTTTTGTTCTATTGCTTTATATATTGCAAATTTTTTCTGCTGTGGTGACCTTGTTCTTGAGCTTGCATGTCAAATTTATATGGTCCAAAGTAGTTTCGATGCATGATATAGCCTCTAGGCACTTTTGGGAGTAGTTGCTATCAGTCTTATTGAGTTTTGATTCACTTTTATTTTGAGTCACTAAAAATTTCAAAGAAATTCAGAGGAAGAAAAAATGTTTAGGAAGATATACTAAGGGGATTCCTCGATGAAGAATGCCCAAAGGCTCGCAATACGTGAGCCAGACCTTGAACCACCGAGGGAAGCTCTAGTTTAGCCTTGTGAATGGCCATCGGATCATTTCATGGTTCATGCTGGTTTTAAGGAGGAATTTGACGCATACGCGCAGAATGCTGGCCTTGAAGACTTTGTGTCAGATAAGTGCCCGCAGTACTATCACCTCACTAATTCATTTGTGTGAAGATTTAAGTTTACATCCCAGCGCAATACTCATTATGTTCTATTTGATCTTTATGATAAATCATTTACCATGGACCTAGAAGATTTTAATGATGCATGCAAAATTCCACTATGGGGCATTCATAGCGAGCCTCGTAAAATTGCTTGTTCTGAGTTCCTTGCTAGCATCACCAGGGGAGAAACTAGAAATGTAACACAAGCTACTATAGGGAGAATTCACTTTCCTGCTATACATTATTTGGCTCTCTTTATAGGTAGATGCATTAATGGTAAACATGATCATAGCCACCTTTGTGCACCGGACCTTAGTGTCCTCAAGAGTGCAGTAGTTGGTAATAAACGATTTAATTTGGGGGCCATTGTTGCAAGGCGGTCATATAATAATGCTAAAGATGGAGATTTCTTTGGTGGGATTTATGCCACCCGGTTAGCTAATTATCTCGGGGTACCCATAAGAGAAAATGACGTTGAGTTACCACCCGCTTACCTTGATAATGATGCTATGGTTCATTACCAGTTTCTTGAGAGGAGCGAACAAACCCTCTTGTACAGACTAATCTTTGATAGGGAGCGCGTTTTCCATATTACGCTTCCTGCTCCTGCCTTCTTTAAATTTTAGGTAAAATGGAGATACTTCATAACCAGAGAGGAGGCAGACGAGTATGAGAGAGAGGGGGAGGCACTCGCCTCCATGCTGCAGCCCTTCAAGCAGTGGCGGACGCAGCTCAGTACAACCCCAACTATGATTTTGGATACTATCCAGGCTAGCCGTGGCCCTAGACCTACTTAGGCCAAAAGCCTAAGCTTGGGGGAGTACGTATCTCTCACCAACATTACATTCATGTTCACACACTCATTTCAGTTGTCGGTGTTCATACTTTTTCATTGTATTATCCATGCTAGTTTATTTTTCTTGCTTTCTTCTTGTGTGTTTGAATTTTTTTGAGAAAATCTAGAAAAAATTAGTTCTCGCTTCTTTTCAGTTTTTCTTTCTAGTTCATTTAGTTGTAGTATTAAAAGAAAACCCAAAAAGATTTCTCGTTCTTCTTTTGCTTGTTGGGAGCTTTCCCATGTAAATAGTTTTTCTCGTTCTTGTTTTTGCTTTCTTCAGAAAAACAAAAACTCCAAAAATATTTCAGTGTGTTTCTTGAAATTCTTTTTCTTTTCTTTGGGTCGTAAGGAGAAGACCACAATGAAAATGTTGAGTGACTCTCATATGCATTATTGTTAATCTAACAGAGAGCCCATATTACCTTGTCTTCTCCTTTGAATAAATGTTTGCAGATTCCAGTTTAGTCCAATACACATGCACTCTTATTATTATTCACACCGTTTGGTCGTGCAAGTGAAAGGCAATAATGACGATATTTGATGAAATGATTGAGATGAAGAAAAGTTGGTACGGACTCGACCTATTTCGTTTTTGTAAATATGATTAGCTAATCGTTCGTGATTCAGCCCTTTATGACTGAAACATGTTTGCGATGACAATTCACTACTGCAGGATGCCGCTAACGCGACACTACGATCAGAGACCCTTCGACAAAACTGTGTGTGATGCAATAATCGCAAATGGTGGTGTAAAATAACCGTCAAAAAGGTGCAAAACATTTGCGATGGAGGATGCATCAAACACGGTTCAAATTTTAGTTGCATGTGTGATGCAGGGCACACGGTTCAGTTCAGTTAACTGTTTGCGATGAGGAGGAACAAAAGAAACAGGCAGCCAGATGAAGGTGTTTGCGATATAAAGCATACGGTTCACTCGAATGAACTATTTGTGATTAGGCAACACAAAAGAAACGGTCATCCAGATCAAGGTGCGTGCGATATACGGCTTGCAGTTCACTCGGATGAACTGTTTGTGTTGAGACAAGAGAACATAAACAATATAACAAGATGTGTGTGATACGCGGCAAACATGTATGTAATCAGAAATGTGCGCGAAGACCGATAATAACACAGATGGTTGCTGCTAATAAGACGTATGTGATATGCTCTGTCTACACAACATCTATTGGCCATAAGGATGCGAAGAGGCATCCTATATCAGCAAGGACTAGCTGTTCCACCAATAGATCATCTAAGAGAACTCTCAAGTTAACTGTGCTCAGGCTGGAGCAGCCATCAGATGGGTGACTGGATGGGAAGTTGTCTTGATGTTAAATTAACTGATGGGATGGGTCATCCCGGTCAAATTGAACTACCTTTGACCCGGATGATCCATCCCATCAGTTAAATTAACCTCGAGGTCCTTCTTTTTTTAACACATGTTTAAGAAGGTCTACCACGTTACTTTTTAACAATGTGCGATACGTGGCATACAGTTGATCCATCCGACTTGTTTATGATGGAATAAGCCATGTGTGTTGTGGGTAAACGCTTGCTAGTATTCAACCGTTTGTGATTGATGAATTAATCACCGACTAGTTCCCTAGTGTGGTCCATGTTCATCTGATCATCATATACTTCTTGTGCTAGCTCGATGTTCCTTCTATGCTAAGTTTCCACTAATTGATGGCGTTTTATGAACACACCACCATTTCCTGCCATTTCCTCACCTATTTCCCGCCACCCAGTGATATTGTGCATAAACCTATGCGGCACGACGCACGGAGGCGACAAGCGCAGCCTGTAGCACATCCACCTTTTCCAAGCATGCCAACCCACCAAAGTGTCGCCTCTGCCATCAACCTCGTCGACGAGGAAAACGAGCAGGAGCCACGGCCCGTCGAGGCCGACGCGCTCCCCGGCAACGCGATGGACGATGCCATGATGCGCATCATCGCCAAGGTTGAGCAGACCCTTTGGCGCATGGCGCTTGAGCGCCATGGATCAAGATAGGCATGTCAGCGCCGACAGGCTGCAGCTCGCCGCACAACATGATCGATGGCGCGACGGAGAGCACGGAGAGCAAGCTAGGCGCGTTCGCGCCTATAGGCTGCGGCTTGCCACACGGCGAGACCGTTGGAGCTCCACAGAGCGAGAGGCATGGCGCGTCGCACAGCAAGAGCGGATCCATCGGCGCTTGCCTGCTCTCGACACGGCGTCGCAGCTGGGTACATGTCCCGTCAGTACCCCCATTCCTCGCCAGGAGTGGGCAGAGGCCCTCTGCGTCATACTTGCACCAGAGGCCGTCCGCGCTGTACTTGCACCGGACGCCCGCCGCGCTGTTCGCATGGCTCGTGCCGTTCGCCTTGTCCGCGGCCCACTCGATACCAATGCACTGGTCGGTAGGCTCGACCGCCTCCATGTCCCAGGTGTCCACCTAGGCGCAGTAGAGGAACATGGCCGTCGTATCCTCGAGCTGGTGATCTCCGATGAAATAGCCAACTTGGAGCTCGAGATCGCGCTCTAGATGTACCACGAGCGTGTCGACCGCTTGGACGAACGCCTGCATGAGTTCAGGAAGAGCCAAGAGCTGCTGGTCATGGTCTCATGGACGCGTTTTATTTTGTTGAGTCGTTTTGACGTGGATAGCTATGTATTCACAGGCACAACAATCATAATATTGCTCTGTTTATTGGTCTGTTTCAATGTGTGTACTGTGTTTTCCGTTCTTATATGTTCTGTTTCAATGTGTGTATATACGCTTTCTATTCTGTATATGTGGATGATAACAGCTAGATTCAAATTAGTATACAAAAACAGATAGAAAATGGAATTCATAATATATATATATTAACTGTTCATTAGTTCATCACAGAATATATATATATATACACATATAATATCATCACATATACATGATGATACTTAACTACTAGGTACAATGCATAAAATTGAAAACGAACAATACTAAAACTAATAATCCATCCTGGGCCCAGTATTCCGGCAGCCCCTCGCCAGCAGCTCCCTGGTGCGAGACGTCTTCCCACTGCGGATGCAGTACTCCACCTCCTCCGCCTCGCAGCACTTGACGTACCGATCTACCTCTTGCTGGCAGATGAGCGCGAACGATCTTCCCATTTTGTTGGGCGCCCACCGGAGCTCCTCGTCGGTGGCACGCTGGAGCTTATCGGCCCACCTCCATGCAGCGACGAGGCGCCCAGCGCCTTTGACCTTCCTCACGAAGTACCCATCTTTGTACACCTCTTCCGCATGATGACGCGCCCGCCCCCAAAGCTCCGCCACCTCCTTTTTCCAGGCGGCATCATGGGCTTCATAGGCCGCCCGGTACCTGGCTTCCTCCTCCGCCATCTCCTTCTTGAATGCCACTTGCCCGACTTTCTCAGCCGGCGGCAGCGACTTCCACAGACAAAGATTCTACTGGCCCCAAAACCAGTCCAAAGTTAGGGGGTCCGACGCAACCTCGTCCGGTGGTGCGTAGGGGTCCTCGTCGCTGCTATTCGAGTGAGCGCCCTCGGGGGGCGGCGACTCCTCGTCGGCGTGTGGGCAGACTGGCAGCACCATGACAGAGATTAGAGAGAGAGAGAGATGGAGAGCGAGGGGAGTATGTAGATGAGAATGCAGGTGGGACGACATGAGTAAGGTAGTATTTACTGGCAGCCCGAATCTAGATCGACGGGAACAATACACACGCCGGTCGCCGGAATTTACGAGTACTGTAGTTTGAATTACACACGATTCCTGCAGCAAAATCCGTGTGTGAACATAATAGCTGACGGTTTCCAATACAGAACCGTGTCTGATTAATGATCCCCGCCGCTCACCTACCAAACCTTGAGCCGCGAGATAGAGTGCCAATCGTGTGGGGGGCGGTTGTCTTGCCAGATCTTTACATTTTCTTTTATGAACACTAGATATTTACGTCGTCTGATGATTCTTTAACTCGCACACAAGTACACAAAAATATGATTTTTCAAACCGTTATGGTTACCCGTTGCATGTAGATGTAGTTCGAATTTGAATTACGGTCATTAAATGGCTAGAAAATCATTTAAATTTCTTTAAAAGGTCAAATGACCCCTGAAATTTTCCAAATTTTCACATGACAGTTGTATGAGTGCACGTTAAACGTAGAAAAAAAATTAAGGCCGTAAGAGGAAGCTATCTCCCGTTCGTCATCAAACATGCATTGTTCCCTCTCGGAACCACGAACCTTCTAGTGAGTTGCTCCGATTTGTGAGGGGTGTGTGTCCAAACTTTTGTCAAACAGGCCAATTTTTTACCACATCATCTTGGTGGCATGACATTACATCAAGCAAGGTTTCATGTTTTTTATCATTCTTTAATTTTTTGGAATTAAAATGCCATGGCACTCCATGCATACATATGCATGTGTCCATGTTGTGAGACCAATATGTTCGAAAATTCCTTCTAATTTACTGCACATGGAATTAACTCGCACACAATTACACAAATATGATTTTTCAAACCGTTATGGTTGGCTGTTGCATGTAGATGTAGTTCAAATTTGAATTACGGTCATTAAATGGCTAGAAAATCATCTAAATGTCTTTAAAAGGTCAAATGACCCCTAGGATTTTCCTAATTTTCACATTACAGTTGTAGTAGTGCACACTAAACGTAGAAAATTTTTGCAGGCTGTAAGAGGAAGCTATCTCCCGTTCGTCATCAAACATGCATTGTTCCCTCTCGGAACCACGAGTCTTCTAGTGAGTTGCTCTAGTTTGTGAGGGGGTGTGTCCAAACTTTCGTCAAATAGGCCAATTTTTTACCACATCATCTAGGTGGCATGACATTACATCAAGCAAGGTTTCATGTTTTTCTGATCATTTTTTATTTTTTTGGAATTAAAATGTGAAAGTGCTAGTTATCGACTAGAGGGGGGGGGGGGGTGAATAGGCGATTTTTAGGAAAGTCTTCAAAACATGGATGTTTCGAAGATAAACAATAGAAATGACCTAATTGATATGCAGCGGAAGATAAACTACAACAAGCAAACCATAGTCTAGTATGCAATAACGTGAAAGTACAAGACTAATAGCAGCTTGGTAGTAGGATCAAGATGGAAGATAGTGAGAAGCCAATCAACAAAAGTAGTCAAGCAATGAAGTCAAACAGGTATGACAAATAGGCAATGACTTCACGAACACAAACTCTAAGTAAGGTGAGGGAGAAGATAGAACCGATCACTTGTTGAAGACACAGATTTGTTGGACCAGTTCGATTCTTTGTGACAACTGTACATCTGGTTAGGGAGGCTGAGATTCAACTCAGAAGACCGCGTCTCCACCGTATTCCCCTTGAGCTAAGGACACACAGTCCTCGCCCAATCACTCTGGTAGGTCTTGAAGGTAGACTTCCGAACCTTCACAGACTGCGTTCATCGGCAATCCACAATGACTCTTGGATGCTCGAGCGCGACGCCTAACCGGCCGGAGGATTCCACAGTCCTCAAGTGTAATAAGTCTTGAGTCACACAGACGGAAAGACTTGATGATGCCTAACACTCTTTGGCTCTGGGTGTTTGGGCTTTGTCCTCGCAAGGATTTCTCTCTCTCAAAGGCTTCGAGGTGGGTTGCTCTCAAATGACAAAAAGCCGTGCACTAACTCTGAGCAGCCGCCAATTTATGGTGTAGGGGTGGGCTATTTATAGCCACTAGGCAACCCAACCTGATATGTCCGAAATGACCTGGGTCACTAAGGAACCGACACGTGTTCCAACGGTCGATTTCAAACACACACGGCAACTTCACTTGGGCTACAAGCAAAGCTGACTCATCTAGCTCGATAAGTTTTGCTCTCATTGTCTTCGCTCGAAGACATAGGATTTGGGTTGAGCATCACTTGATCATTCTCGACTATGATCACTTGGACCCCCTTAACGATGCGGTGGTCCCTATGACTCAACAAAGAAGAAAAGGAAACAGCGAAACGACACAGTCTTCGCGCTCCATAGTCTTCACTCAATGTCTTCTCATGTCATAGTCTTCAATGTGAATATCTTCACATACCACCATTGTCGTCAATGTCTTCATACATTTTTAGGGGTCATCTACGGTAGGTAAACCGAATCAATGAGGGACACTACCTGCGTTATCCTGCAATTCTCACAAACGCATTAGTCCCTCAACCACATTTGTCGTCAATACTCCAAAACCAACTAGGGGTGGCACTAGATGCACTTACAATCTCCCCCTTTTTGGTGATTGATGACAAACTGGTTGAAGTTTTCAACGGGATAAAATATGTGAAATTGTAAAGGATAGGGAATTGTCTTCATAAGTGGCAAAGGCTCCCCCTGAAGATGTGCATATAAGTAGTTTTATTTTGGAATGCAAATGCACATGGCAGGTTGTACTTGTGGAGATCCTCTTCAACTTATGAAGATAATTCATCATGCATGAAATGATATAGCTAAGAGAATGACATGCATAATGAAAAATGGACGTCTGCAAAATGATCTAAGTGCGGAAGTTATCATCGCACATGCGGAATTTATCATCGCACCAGAGTAAAGCAAATAAGTAGCAGACAACCACCGAGTTTAAGTGTTACAACTCAAAGAACCAAATGTATCAAAAGCGAGAGTTGTAAACACTTAGGAAAAATATTATGCAACCGCCCTTATGAACCCGCTTGAAGACTATCAAACTCATATGCTTCTCCCCCTTTTGTCAGTAAGGACCAAAAAGGTTTGAAGACATAGAGCATCTACTCATCCTCTTCAAGTAGATGATGCAAGAGGGTTGTCGTTGTTGGTTGGTGGTGCGTACGAGCTTGGTGCGATGTCGAGGCGTGCAGTAGGGGCGGTGAAGTAGCATCATCTTCATCATTGATCACTCTGGCATTGTGATTGCAGCGGAGGAAGAATAGTCAGAGTCTTCAAGTGATGGAGTTCGTCGTAGGACTGCATTCCATGGAGGAGTGGAGTCAAACTTGAAGCATTCCGTGAAGCCATCGTCTTGAAGATCTGCTTCAGCACTGAGCAGGGTCAAACTCTTCCATGATCGCCGACAGGTCTCGTGAGTGGCAAAAGCATTCTTGGTGGCAAGGTTTCGGATGCGATTGACGTCCACCAAGAGGGTTTGCATTTGTCTCTTGAGCCAGGAGTGATTCTTATCTTGTTTTTGATGCAGTGCGACAAGAAGTTCTCGATCATTGAGGACTCGAGAGCGCTTCCGAGGCCTTTGGCCAATTGTGCTCTCAGTGGCTTCAGTCCGCCGCGGTGAAAGCGACGTGTGTTCCCAGCCAAAGGATAGACACGAGATACTGCTGGGACGCCTTCCATGGGTTGAGAGAAGCTATGGTGATCGGCATTCTGAAGACAAAGTGGCGTTTTGGCAGGCTCAGGGTATATGGCTTCAACTGACATATCAACCTCTGGTAGAAAGATCGGATGATTGCGGCGGAGGGCTGATAGTTGATAGCAGAGTGCATCTTGATGAGGCGCATGACCCATGGAGCATAAAATTTCAGACCAAGCAGATCGAGATCCAGACGCAGCCAATTGTCGGATGAAGAATTCTTGCGTATTGAAGCTGATGCCATTGAGGATGTAAAACACCAATGTCTTCATTGCTCCTTCAAGTTTTGCAGATGATGAATGCCCTTTGATAGGCCATAGAGTTCGCCTGATGATGTGATATATTGTTTGAGGCAGATACTCAAGGTCATCAACAAAGAAGTCCTGAGGGTATTTAGCGTCATGTGGCAGTGGCTTCATCATACTCAACATCTGACTCATGTTGGGTTCTGGCTTATGAAATATGCTCTCTAGTGCATCGCGGTGGAGTTGACAACCAGGTTCAAACAGCTCTCTGGGAGTGGGTAGGCCTGTGAGCTCAATGACGTCAAGAGCTTTGGCTTCATGATGAACATTTCCTGTCATCCACTCGAGAACCCATGTCTTCGTATCTCTGTAGTAGCCGCGGATGTGGAGGGTAGCATAGAATTGAAGCACAAGTTCTTCATTCCAGTGTTCTTTGTCTGTAACGAAGCCGAGCAGATCTGCATCACAAAAGCAATCAAGTGCTTCTTCTAAGCACGGCAGTCCGCAATGGCTTCTGTCGAGGCGCATATGGGGAAAATGCCCTTGATCATACATAACGCATGAGTAATAGCTTCGTTCTTGATAGCTCGAAACGGTCGGATGATATCCTTGGCCTTGTGTAGGGGTTCTTTGCTCTGTCAAAGAAAGTGTTGTGGGCTTTGAAGCTATTTGCATTGAAAGAACTCAGAGAGGTGGCGGTGCACGGAAACACAGGCGATCTTGGCTTTGCTTCTAGACACGAGGCCTATGCGCAATATGATATTCAAACCGAGGACTAGAGGCATGAGGCGGAGGGACCGAGCAGGCCATCTTACTGTGATTAGCTGACCATAGTTGTATGCTTGCTCAATTGTGTAGGGCCTTGGTGGCAGAACTGGAGCAGTGGCAACAACTGAGGCTTCAGGCTGCTCAGCAGATGCTTCGGGAGCAGTTTCCTCATTGGCTTCCGACACATTTCCTTGATTGGCTTCAGGAGCGGTTGGTGTAGGCTCCACATTTGCTTCAGCCATGACCACTTTATTGGCTTCATTGGTGTTGGAGGTGGCAGCCTCAATGTTTTCAACCTGCACTTGAGGAGCTGGAGGGTCGGGCACTGGCATGTTGATATCAGGAATAACTTCTTCAATTCTGAGGGGTGTAGGGACACGTTCTTCTTCTTCTTGGGTGTCTTCTGATGCAATGGATTGTCTTCAGCAGCTTTGGCTTCGGACTCGGAGACATTCACAATTGGAGTGGCTTCTGAAAACACTTGACGTGCAACATGTTGGTGGTGCACTTCTCCTTCTGGAACGCTCGAGAGAGGTACTTGAGGCCTTTGACCTTTGCGAAGCCTGCGAAATGCTGGCGACGCCTTTGGAGATGGGGTTGTCTGGGCCTCAAAGTCTTCCTCTTGTTGTTGTTGTTGTTGTTGTTGTTGGGGAGTGACTTGTTGTTGGGGAGTACTAGGGGAGTCTTCCTGTTGCGGGCGATCAGCCCATGAAGCATCCTGAGCAATTGGTGTCAGAGGACGACCAATGCTGATGATTTCGATGTTAAATGCGAGCAGCGATGATACCACATTGTACTCGATTTGAGGAAGAACTTCATCATCTTCAACATTGTCATGGTGACCAATGTCTTCAGCAGTGATGGGATCAAGCTGCTGGAATCTCTTCACTTGTGAGCCTCTGTGGAAGCAGGCTCATGAACAGTCATGCGTAGTTCTTGGGTTGCAGATGCAGGACGAACGATAGAAATTGGTTCAACAACCAAGGGCTCTGTGGGAGCAGCCCGATTCTTCTTGGTCTTAAGCTTCTTCTTGGAGGGAGCAGCATCGAGGCTTCAGAAGTTTCCTTTTTCGCTTCAGCCTCGGCAGCCCTCGTCTTCTTCATTGAAGCGGTTGACCGGACTTTTGGCTTCGAGCCAGTCATGCTGCTTGGGAAGACTATGCGGGGTTCTCCCTGCCTTGAAGGTGCAGCTTGGTCAGTTGAAGACTTCTTCCTCTTTGCAGCCATTCTGGGGTCAATGCCAGGACGGCCAAGAGCCTTGCGCTTCTCAGCCTCATTATAGGCAAGCACACACTTGTCAGCCAGACTCTTCATGCGCTCACGAGAGCCTCTGGCTTCTTCACGCTTCTTGAGAAAGGCTTCTTTGAGGTCATGCAGCATGACCTTGAAGTTTTTGACATCTTGCACGCTGAGTGCAGTCATATGCTTCTTGAACTGAGCTTTTTCATAGTCGATTTTGTTCTTCAGTTTAACGATGCGCTGAGCAAGAGCTAGCTCAGAAGCAATGGCGCCATTGAAGGAGACGCTGAGGCCAATAGGAAGTTGCAGATCTTCAAAGCTGATGTTTGGGGTGTCAAACCACTCATCAATGAAGTGATGGATGATTGCCACATCAAAGGGAGGCAAATTGTTGAATATTCATGCTTCTTCTTTGCTCTTGATAAGTTGCTCAAGAGCATCATCTGCAAGATCTTCATCCTTTGGGATGTATCAATGTGCTCTTCACGCAGAATGGCAGCAGGAGTCGATGTCGATTCGAGATTCTTGACAATTTTCTTTTCTTCTCCGTCTTCTTGGAGATACGGGATTGATCTTCGCACTGCATAATCGGCTTCGTGAAGTGCAAGAGCTGCTGGCTTCACACGTGAAGCTTTTGGAGGAGCGGTGACTTTGAAGCCTTGACTTTCTTTTGCTTCTCTGGCTTTGGAGCAGAGCAGGAGGCTGGGCTGGGGCTTCATCGTAATCAAGATCGTCATCAGAGTGATCCACTTTGGCACCTTGGACCAAGATGTAAGTGATGAGGCCATCAAAGTTTGAAAACGGACCGATGACATTGGGTTCAGCATCACGTGAGCCGTCAGCACGGGGAGCAAAGGGACCAGGGTTGAAGTCTAATCCTAATGACTTCTTGTTTTCCTTGGCCGAAGCCTTTGCGTCTTTGGAAGTTGCGCTTGAAGAGATTATCGTCACGACACCAGAGCAATGACGTTGGGTCGGCATTTTCAGGCTGAGGTCCACGGACCATACAAGGACATAAACCTTGTGCAATAGCTTCAGCCATGTTCTTGGGTGGAAGGCCTCAAAAAATAATATCACCCCAAGGGCTTCTGATAGCATTCTTCTCGGCATATTCCTGGGTCACGAAATTGTACTTGAACCATTGTTCAGCCCAATATCGACGAATCCATTGGATTCGCGTCTTGCGCTGATTGTAAGTCTCTTCGGGATCTGTCTTGTAAAGCTCTGCGAGGTCATCAGGCAGATCTTTTGAGGTTCCCCCACGATGCTGTCTGCCGCCCTTCCTGACAGATTTATCTGCAGCCATGAGCTTCAAACTGAATGGCTTCAATACGTTCAACGGCTTCAAAGGCCTGCGTTTGCTGGACAAATAGGAACTGGCTTCGGGAGAGTTAATTTGATGCTGTAAGAATTCTGCAAAGCGAATGCGGACTATGAGAACCAAGGGATTCTCCCACGGACATGTACCGTGATAAAGCATTAGAGATGCGAGGGAAGGGAAGAGGTCATATGCATTCTCGTAAGATTTTGAAGATAAATCAGTTTGAAGACATTGACCTCATGATGCGAAGACATTCACTTATACGCCGAGAGTTGGTTCCATTTATGCGAATCCGTGAATAAGTACAAGTGAGGAATCTAACTAGTTGTGAAGCTTAAGTAAATATACTAGGCAAAGATGAGATGTAGACAATAGATCTAACATTGTATGGGCGTAAACCAATTTTGGTAAGTAGGATGAATCTTGAAGATCAAAAAGATGGTAAAAATAGAGTTATATTTACCACTCGAAGAACTGCTAGACGGAAAGAAAAGGAAGCCGAGCAGTTCAATCCACCGTGCCCTAACTTGGCGACGGAGGACACCTACGGCGGCGGCGGAGATGACGATGTTCGCGTCTGGCGTGAGGACGGCGTCGGAGAAGTCGCGACAGCTAAGCGCTTCGTCGCTGGCGTCGTCGAGAGCTAGCGGTGGCGCTAGGGTTTTGACGAGGTGGAGAGGTGGAAGAAGGTCTTCTTTACCGCAGGGGACATGTATTTATAAGGAGGTGTGCGGCACAGCGCAATTATGCAGGTGCCCCTGGCGGTTCACATCTGAGGGGCACGTGGCAATCATGCAACATACTCTGAGTTGTCCCACGTTCCCACGTCCGCCAGGTTTGTCGGATGGTCGTTCCGGCTTCTACGGATTTCAACAGTAAGGATGAATCATTTAAAACAGACTTAAAGTTTGTCTCTGTGTCTTCTGCTGACAAGGACGCAGAGAAGACATTCGGCGATTTCAATAGAATGCATATGATTTGGATAGATAGAGTTTGAGATAGAAAGCATAGAGAGATTAGGGTCCGATCACATTCACTTAGTTCAAAAGATTCAACTTGGAAGACATAGCTATAAGTGAATGTCAGAGAGGATGTAACAATATATATCTATATATATTAGAAAGCAACCAAATCAACATAGTGAAGAAAATCATGAAGATAGGTTGAAGTTGAAGACAAATCAAATGCGAAGATATTGCGTAAATAACGCCATGAGTGAAACACTTCAAACAAAGAAATTTGGTGGTGGCGTTACCCACCGTGATAGGAAGTATTAGACCCGGACACGGCGCACAATTATCGTGGCGCTCAAGTCAAATTCCACGTTAATGTATTCACACTCAGAATGTAAGTCTTCATTGATTGAAGATATATGTTACTTCGTGTGTTGCACATCTAAGTCATCAACATGCATAAGTGTTAGGATGTGTGCTTGATCACATGACATTTGAGGATTCCAAGCTATTTAGCTCACACCGTAACTTACAAAACCTTTTCTCATCCAAGGGCCTTGTGAAGATATCTGCCAGTTGCTCTTCAGTGTTGACGTGAATGATGTCAATATCTTTCTTCATGACATGATCCCTGAGAAAATGATGACGAATTTCAATGTGCTTTGTCTTCGAAAGTGCTGGATCGATTGTTGGCAATCTTGATTGCGCTTTCGTTGTCGCAGAAGAGAGGTACTTGTTTCAGATTGATGCCATAGTCCTTGAGAGTTTGCTTCATCCATAGAAGCTAAGCACAGCAAGATCCAGCAGCAATGTATTCAGATTCAGCAGTTGAGAGTGATACAGTTCTGCTTCTTTGAAGACCAATAGACAAGTGATCGTCCCAGAAAGTGACATGTGCCTGATATAGACTTGCGATCCACCTTGTCACCAGCATAATCAGCATCCGAAAACCCAACCAAATCAAATTTTGAGCCCTTTGGATACCATAATCCGAGTGTTGGGGTGTGAGCCAAATATCGAAGAATTCGTTTCACAGCTAAGTGATGTGATTCCTTTGGTGCCCCTTGGAATCGAGCACACATGCAAACACTAAGCATAATATCTGGCCTAGATGCACATAGGTAAAGTAAGGAACCAATCATGGAGCGGTATACCATTTGATCGAACTCTTTACCATTGTCGTCGGGACCCAGATGGTGTTTGGCTGGCATTGGCGTCGTGTATCCTTTGCACTCTTGCATTCCAAACTTCTTCGCATAATCTTGGAGGTATTTTTCTTGAGATATAAAGATGCCATTCCTTTCTTGTTAATTTGAAGACCAAGGAAGAACTTGAGCTCTCCCATCATGGACATCTGATATTGTTCTTGCATCATGTATCCAAATTCATCACTATACTTCGGTTGGTGCGGTAGAAGATAATGTCATCCACATATATTTGGCATACAAACAGTTCACCGTCATATGTCTTCGTGAAGAGTGTGGGATCAAAGGGATCCAGGTTTGAAGCCTTTGCTCTTCAGGAAGTCTTTGATCGTATCATACCAGGCGCGAGGAGCTTGTTTGAGGCCATACAGTGCTTTATTTAGCTTGTACACCATATCAGGATGTTTTGGATCTTCAAAGCCAGGGGGTTGAGCGACATATACTTCTTCTTCAATCTTGCCTTTGAGAAATGCACTCTTCACATCCATTTGATAGAGCAAGATGTTGTGGTGATTAGCATAGGCTAGTAGTATGCGAATAGCTTCAAGCCTAGCTACAGGAGCAAATGTTTCATCGAAGTCAATTCCTTCAACTTGAGTATATCCTTGAGCCACAAGCCGTGCTTTGTTTTACGGCGACTTGACCATGCTCATATTGCTTGTTTCGATATATCCATTTGGTGCCAATAATGTTATGCTTGCGAGGGTCGTATGCTTGACAAGTTCCCAAACATTGTTTAGCTTGAACTGTTGAAGTTCTTCTTGCATAGCTTGTATCCATTCTGGTTCCATAAAGGCTTCAAGCAACTTTCTTGGGTTCGACATTGACACAAAAGAAAAGTGCCCATGAAATTTGCTAGTCGTGTGTTGCTCTTGAGCGAGTAAGTGGACCAGGTGCATTGATGCTATCGATTATCTTCTCAATCTGTACTTCATTTGCAACTCGAGGATGAACTAGACGATGCCTTTGCTCTTGCTGATCACTGTCATCATTGGGAGGATTGTCTTCAGGCTGAGCATTGTCTTCGATTTGGTTAAGTGCGAAATGATAAGTTCTTCTTCAGTCAGTGCTTGAAGGCATAATTTCACCAGTTCCCATTAGCTTGATAGATTCATTTGGGCGGAGCTTCGTCTAGTGTACTTGGCGGGAACTCTCTTTGTGAACCATTGGTTTCATCAAATCGCACGTCTCTGATTTCGACGATTTTGTAGAGATAAAGGTTGAAGACTCTGTAGGAGTGCGAGTCCTTTCCGTAACCGAGCATGAAGCCTTCATGAGCTTTAGGTTCAAATTTTGACTTGTGATGGGGATCCTTGATCCAGCACTTAGCCCCAAATACTCTGAAGTAGCTGACATTTGGCTTCTTGCCAGTAAGGAGCTCATAGGATATTTTGTTCAGGAGCTTATGGATATAAACACGGTTGATGACGTGACAAGCTGTATCAATAGCTTCAGGCCAGAACTTTCTTGGTGTCTTGTACTCGTCGAGCATTGTTCGAGCCATCTCAATGAGGGTTCTGTTCTTGCGCTCCATGATGCCATTTTGCTGAGGTGTGTATGGAGCAGAGAACTCATGAGTGATTCCCATGGTATCCAGATAAAGATCAAGTCCGTTGTTCTTGAATTGATTGCGTTATCACTTCTGATATGCTTGATCTTGACGCCATAATTGTTCATTGCTCGATTGGCGAAGCGTCTGAAGACATCTTGCACTTCAGTCTTGTAGAGAATTATGTGCACCCATGTGTATCTTGACTAGTCATCAACAATGACGAAGCCATGGAGACAAGCAGTTGTTGTGAGGGTAGAGTAATGAGTAGGGCCAAACAAATCCATGTGTAACAGCTCGAAGGGTTGAGATGTCGTGATGATTGTCTTCGAGGGGTGCTTTGCCCTAGTCATCTTTCCAAATTCGCAGCACCACACAAATGATCCTTCTTGAACTTGACACCTTCGATGCCTATGACATGCTTCTTCTTGGCGAGTGTGTGTAAGTTCCTCATGCCAAGATGCCCCAAACCTCCGATGCCGAGCCCGTGATTCAAGCTTTTGCAAGAAGACATACGGCAAGTCGTGGACCTGAGAAATCTACCATGTATAGATCATCTTTCCTATACCCTTCAAAGACTAGAGACTTGTCGATTCCATTAGTACAAGGCAACGATATTTTCTGAATATCACAATCATGTTCAAGTCACAAAGCATTGAGACAGACATCAAGTTGAAACCAAGGGATTCAACAAGCATCACTTTATCCATGTGTTGATCCTTTGAGATTGCAACTCTACCTAGACCCAATACCTTCCTTTTACCAATGTCGGAAATGTGATGTGACTCTTGTCCGATGGACGTAAGGTTGAGTCCATGAGAAGACTTCAATCACCGATCATATGATTAGTGCATCCACCGTCCATAATCCATTACGAAGCATGAGGTGTCATACCCTATAAATGCAGTTAGGGGATAGGCTTCACCAAGAGCATTGTGAAGCATAAACATTTGACGGGCAAGTGGATTATTGAAGCTTAAATCAAGATTAGGACCGATAGGATGAATGGCAAACGATTCAGGAACAAAATACATAGTGAGACCATTTGGGCATTTGATCTTGTGCCCTACAAGATATTTTAGGTCCCCAGCTATAGCATCAGACGCCTTTGATTTTCGGCTGGAGACCCTTTCCTGCAAAAGAAAGTTAATTCTTCTTAACCACCCACATCTTCAGGGGTGGCTTAGAAGCAATGAGTCTAAGTGCAGCATCTGAGAACTTGGAGCCCTAGCAAATAGCCTTGCAGGAGATGAATGATACTCATATGAATAAGCAGAAAAGTTCTTAGTTCTATGAACATAGCGGTTTGAAGACACACGCTCATATTCATAAATTTGAGTATGGTTTCAATGCAAAACATTGGCGTTAGGGTGACTCTGTGAGTCCTCTCATGCATGTATGAAGCCTTTGGACCATATGACACCTTAGGTCTGGGGTTTGTCTTCTTCCCAGGTGGTGTCATGATGACATTCATTGGAAGATTCTCAACACATCTTTTGGGAACCCAGATCTTCTTCATAGGCGGTCCATTCCTGCAGTTAGTACCAATATACCTGGCAAACACTTCAACATTCTGATTCTTGAACAGCTTATAGTTTGCATCAAAGGATTCATCAATGATAATAGGGTTAGCACAGGTAAAGCCAGATAAGGTGGATGGATCCTTTGAAGGTCCCTTTGCGAACCCATGTGGTTTTGGGATACCGCTCGGGCTTCCAGAGGAACCATCAACATTCATTTTCCTCTCGAACCCAACACCCTCTTTCCTAGGGTTTGGTTCGTAATCTGCTTTTGAGGACATTGCAAAGTGTCGATGCCCTTTCAGACTTTTATACATCCCTGTTTCAAGCAATGTCTTCAACCTAGCATTTTCATCAGCAATAGCAGTGGTCTCCTCCGCAGAGGGGTTAGTTACCACATTAGTAGTTGAAGACAATGCAACAGTAGCAGCAATTGAACATTCAGCAACAGAGGTAGCGATATCATGCTCAAGACATTTTAGACATGGTGGTTCAAATCCATCCTGAGCGGAACTGATCTGTTGAGCGCGAAGTGACTCATTCTCTTTTTGAAGATCTTCATGAGCTGTCGTGGTTCTAAGTCTGACAGTAGAATGGGGGGTAGGTGTGGATAGGCAAGATCCTAGCTATGGAGTAGTTGTATACGCAAGGGATTTACGAGTTCAGGCCCTTCTCAGAGGAAGTAACAGCCCTACATCTCGGAGCCCGGAGGCGGTCGACTGGATTATCTGCGTATGTGTTACAGGGGTGCGAACCCTTCTACCGTGGAGGGGTGGCTTATATAGAGTGCGCCAGACCCCGCCAGCCCACGTAGTAGAGGGTTTAAGGTGCGTTAAAGCTAGGCGTTCGGTAACGCCTTACATAAATTGTCATTAAGGTCATAAAGACTATTTAACTACTGCACCGTTTGGATACCGAGTGGCTCTTGGACTCTGGTGGTCGAAAGTGGATCTTCGTAGTCGAGTGTCTTTGAATCATCGAGTGGATACCTACACGGTCATTTGGAAGGTTGCTTCTCTTGTGAGTCTCCTTGTGGAGGGTACCTTTGGGCATGTCTATGACCCTACCCCAGTACATGACTTCATCATTAGCCCCGAATGGATCGAGGTTTGAGTGAGGAAGGAGTTGATAATCTTTCCGACCTGTTCTTCGTGTTGTGAGTGCGTCTCACCTGTGGATCAACGACCTTTAGTGATGGCATCAACTTCTCTTTCGGTCGCCTTGATCCATTCTCCACGCTTTGTCGAGTGAACTTTGTGAACACGAGGATTTCGGCGACGGATCGGAGGAAATCTGTTGTCCGACGAAGTTGTTCTACGGTTAGCGGATTTCGCGGGATCCGAATTTTGGGAAGCGCTTGAAGCCGGATAAAACCGCGGCTTTTCGGATGGGATAAGACGACGACGCCGATCTTTCGCCTTTTTTCGCCCACGTATCGCGCGCTATTCTTGGATTGCGGCCGGGATTGCTTGGGCCTACCGTCAGCCACTGAAGCGGCCCCATATAAAGTGCTGGTCGGGTATTTTGAACAGTGCGACCTCGCACTTCCTTCTCTCCGCCTCCAAACCTTCTCGCCGCGCTCTTCGTCCGTCAGCTGAAGCTCGATACTTTTCGCCGCGACCATGGTGAAGGACAAGACCGCCGCCTGGAACGGGTGAAGAAGGCGGCGGCGAAGGCCAAGGGAGAGCGCCAGCCGGGCGGTTCCTCTTCAGCGGTCCAAGCTGCCGCAGGCTGGGTCCAAGGAGACTGGATCCGGTCGACCATCACCGAGAAAGATCTCACCGATCGTAGCGAAGGACTGATCCCCCATGGGTCGGCGAGGCTTCCGGGCACGGAGTGGCAACCGCAGCCTGAAGAGGGTGAGTGCGTCCTTCTGGCCACCCACGTAGATAGGGGGTTTTCTCTGCTGCCAAATCCTTTTTTCCGGGGGTTTCTGAACTTTTTTGGAGCGCAACTCCACCATTTCACTCCAAACTCCATTGTGTATCTTGTTGCTTTTCGTTTAGCTCATGCGAAATTTCTTGGGTTGTCGACCGCATTGGGGTCTCTTCAAGCACATATTCACCGTCGCTCTCAGACGGTGAAGAAAACGAGCCCGAATGACGAGAGGACCCAAGTAATCCAGATGTGTGGGGACTCGGGGTCCGGATGAGGGGAAGAGCGCCTTTCCATTATGACTCTTCCCGACTCGGTTAGAGGGTGGCAATCGACCTGGTTTTATTGCCAAGACCAGCCGACGCCGGGCGATCGACCGGGCTCCCTCCTTTCTCCATGAGTCGAGTGAACAAGCCATCTTCCACGAAGGTGTTACCAGAGGAGAAGGCCCAAGTAAAGCTGCTGATGGAGCGTGTAGTCCAGCTTATTCGTGATGGGGTGACCAGCATGGATCTCCTGGAGGTTTTTCTCCGACGGCGTATTCAGCCACTCCAATACCGAGGACATCCGATGTGGATGTACTCTGGTACGGATGATACCACTCGGGTCCATCCAGAGGAGGTCGATGGTGCCACGCTGGAGAAGTGGATGACTGCTATCACAGGAAACAAGGACAATCCTCGCGGAGCTAGGAGGATTCCACCACTCGACCAGAGTTACCAACCAGACAAGGTATAGCCGCTTATCTCCGACTGTGATTCTGCTGCATTTATTCTGTTTTGATGCCAATTCGTCGATTGACTTTCACCTTGTTTTGTTGTCTTCTAGGTCACCACTGAGATGTACTCGATGCCCAACGGGGCGCAGGAAACAACAAGAAGAAGAAGGAAGTGGAGGTGAGAGTCCGGAGGAATGGGAGTCCAACGGCAAGGAGGATGAGGAGGATGATGGCTCTGATGATGAAGAGGAGGAGGAAGAGGAGGAAGACGTCGATCCTCCTCGCTCAGAGGGAAGGTCCAAGTTGACGCACGACCCGGCGGCCGGGCGTGGTAAAGCTGTTGTGCCCACCGGTCAGTCGACGAAGCGACCTAGGACAACTTCTCCCGCGCCGACTGAGAAACCGCCAAAGCAACCTCGAGCGACGTCGTCAAAGCCGGCGAAGGCCCTGCCCAAGATGCGAATGGTCATCCCCACCATCTCCGGGTAACTATCATAACATTTTATTTACTTATTCAACATTAGTGAACTTTTTGTCGACTTGATGACTGATCAGCCGATTCTTGAAATCTACAGGTACCGCTACCTCTGAGACTTCAGCCAAGCGGAAGATCAGAATGGAGGATGCGGTCACCTCCAACCTTGGTAAGATCTTTGAGGTTTCGCTTTTAGTCGACTGGAGCTTTTAGTTGATTGGACTTCCATGTTTACTTCTGAATCTTTCTTGTAGTTCCGCCTCACGTCATTGATCTCCCCGATGATGACGAGGAAGCGCCATTAAGGAAGAGGAAGGACAAGAAAGCGCTTGCTGGCAAGGCTGCTCAAGTCGCGGCGATTCCTGAGACGCTGATTTCCGAGGGAGGCAACCCCACTCGGACTTCTGTGTCTATCATTGTATCACGACAAGTCGCAAGCCACTTCGTCGACCGCTGATCCACCATCTCTCTTTGCTACCCACCACGTCCCGAAGACCAAGTAAGTGCTGCTAAGGAGGCCATACGCCAGTGTGGATCATGATGGAGCAGGTGAAAGCGGCTCGAGAGGCTAGTCAGCGGCCTATGATGCCGATTCAGCTCTCGCAGCAATGTCCAAGTAAGTCGATCGTCGCTTGCTTTGTTAGGATATACTATCTGAAACTGCTTTCTTGGAGATTTCCATATCTGTACACCCACCGGGTGTGTGTGTCGTTGAACTTTTGTGGGGCATCGCTGAGTGCACCCACCGGTGTAGTCCCGAGACTATGGTCGATTGCGTGCAATCGGCTATAGTCTTTATGCTGTGATCTTCTTCACCGACCGGACGGACCAAGTCGAATGGAATCAGAAACCGGTGGGGCACGCTAAGTGCACCCACCGGGTGTAGTCCCGAGACTATGGTCGATCGCGTCTTGATCGACTATAGTCTAAAGAACTGTTTTTTACTGCGGTGACCGTGACAATTAGCCATGTTTTTAGAATCATAACCTTTTTGCCTCTTTTGGTCGATCGATCGAACCAAATTGGTAAACCAGTGGGGCATCGCTGAGTGCACCCGCTGGTGTAGTCCCGAGACTACCGTCGAATGTTTTTATTCGACCATAGTCTTAGAAATGCTACTATTTTTCCTTAGTCACTCCGGAAGTGATCTGTCTTTGATGTCTTTCGTTGGTTGACTCTTTGTAGAAATCTTGCGAGCTTGTGGCTCGCTATACCTTGAAAGTTAGAGAAAAGCAGATTCAGCTCAACCTCGATTTGAAGCTTGCTCGTGAGAATTTGCGTAAGGCAAAGGATGAAGCAAAAGGTATGGCTGGTGAGAAATTTTGACGATCGCCTCTGCTTTTTCTGCTCATTCTCAACTCTGTTCTCATTGTTGCTTTGCAGATAAACTGGAAGAGACTTTGAAGAAGAAGGACCTTGACCTTGCAGAGGCCTGTATATGGCTTTGGAGAAAACAAAGCTCATTGAAGAGAAGCTTGCCTCGGTCGACAAACTCAAGATGAAAATGCCAAGCTGAAAGCCTCTCTTGACGCTGACTAACAAGGAAGTCGATCAATCAAGAACGACAAGAATGTTCTGTCGACAAGGTTTGGCTAATCGCGGGAAGCGAAACGACACGGAGATTTATCTTGGAGGGTTCGCCAAGAAGCTGTTTCTCATGCTTGAAGGTAATCTCTTTTATCCGATTGTCTTGCTCTCACCGGCTCATCACATGATCTTTATTTTGAGTGTGAGTTGTGTTTTCGAATTCTGCCAAAACTTTGAAGAAGAAGAAACCGGTCAGTGGAAACCAGCTTGGACCCCATCAACTCTCCCGTGAAGGATGAAGCTGCTATGAATGTGCTCCGACCGAGTCTCGTGTTGCTAGCGTGGTGGATTATCTTGCTCGACCGAAAGTTGCGATGTCGCGGATCGACTCGACTCTCTGGCGTAACAGACTCTCCGTAATGATCTTGAATCACGATGACTCGGTGAATGAGATTCCAAGTCGAGTGCAAGAATGGAAAAGTCATCTGCCGGTGTGGTGCCGATGTTGCTCTATCTCTGGTTCGTGTCCACCGCAAAGAAGCGCAAGAGGACAAGCTGGTGTCTCTCAAGGTTGCCAATACCGTGAAGCACGACTTCAGATCTTTCATGGAGACTTTCATCGCTGCTGCTACCTGTATTCTTGTGAAATCGACCTCGACCAGTTTGTTGCACCTTCCATCCTCCGGAGGAGTAAAAACTTCGAGTCCCACTTTAAATTTGCCTCGAATGCCGAGTGGTTTCCGTAATCGATAAACTTTAATGTGCTTAACGCTTTGGCGCCTTTGGATCCGTGGGACATTTATCCGAACTTGATTTTTCCTTTAACATGCTTTGCTTGCCTTCGAGAGAACTTTATTCCTCATTCGGAAGATATTCCGTTGAAATTCCAATCGACTTGTGCTTCATCTATCCTGCAGTAGAGGTGGAACACAGATCGCGATCGCCCTTTGTCGGCCTTACGGATCGGGACGAACCCCACGTTGTGCTTGTGGCGAAGCTCCAAAGGAGGAGGTTGCAATGACCTGCACCTCGTCAGTCCTTGTGGATTGGGATGGACCGCACGTTGTACTTGTGGCGAAGCTCAAGGAGGAGGTAGCAATCGACCTGCACCTCGTCAGTCCTTGCGGATTGGGATGGACCGCACGTTGTACTTGTGGCGAAGCTCGAAGGAGGAGGTTGCAATGACCTGCATCTCGTCGTCCTTGTGGATTGGGATGGACCGCACGTTGTACTTGTGGCGAAGCTCAAGGAGGAGGTAGCGATCGACCTGCACCTCGTCAGTCCTTGCGGATTGGGATGGACCGCACGTTGTACTTGTGGCGAAGCTCAAGGAGGAGGTAGCAATCGACCTGCACCTCGTCGTCCTTATGGATTGGGATGGACCGCACGTTGTACTTGTGGCGAAGCTCAAGGAGGAGGTAGCAATCGACCTGCACCTCATCGCCCTTATGGATTGGGATGAATTCCTTACTTAGGCGAGCACTGGCTGCACTAAGCCCCCGAGTGGGAGGTTTGCTCTCCACTCGGTAGGATTTCTATTACTTAGGCGAGCACTGAGCTGCAGCTAAGCCCCCGAGTGGGAGGTTTGCTCTCCACTCGGTAGGATTTTTATTACTTAGGCGAGTACTTGGGCTGCAAGAAGCCCCCGAGTGGGAGGTTTGCTCTCCACTCGGTAGGATTTTTATGACTTAGGCGAGCACTGGGCTGCAGCTAAGCCCCCGAGTGGGAGGTTTGCTCACCACTCGGTAGGATTTTTATCACTTAGGCGAGCACTGGCTGCAGCTAAGCCCCGAGTGGGAGGTTTGCTCTCCACTCGGTAGGATTTCTATTACTTAGGCGAGCACTGCTGCAGCTAAGCCCCGAGTGGGAGGTTTGCCTCCACTCGGTAGGATTTATCACTTTGGATGTTTTAAGGCGAATCCTTGGGCTGTTATAAGTCCCCGAGTGGGAGGCTGGCTCACCACTTGGTAGGATTTGAATACTTAGGCGAGTACTTCGACTGCAGCTAAGCCTCCGAGTGGGAGGCTGGCTCGCCACTCGGTAGGATTTTGTATACTTAGGCGAGTACTTGGACTGCAGCTAAGCCTCTGAGTGGGAGGCTGGCTCGCCACTCGGTAGGATTTTGTATACTTAGGCGAGTACTTGGACTGCAGCTAAGCCTCCGAGTGGGAGGCAGGTTCGCCACTCAAGAGGATTTTGTATACTTAGGCGGCGGATTCGTTAGCTAAGCCCCCGAGTGAGAGACTGGCTCGCACTCGGAAAGGATTTTTTACAAGCTTAGGCGAATCGGATTCGCGACTTAGCCACCCACTGGGGGAAATTTCAACAAAAAGCAATAACAATCACTGGGAACATTATAACATTCTTGTCTTGGATAAACAAACTTCAAAAGCACTTTTATTACATCTCAACCGAGTGAGTTTTTAAGTGTAAAAGGGGCGGAGCAGCACCGCGTTCCAAGCTCGAGGCTCGTCGATCTGGCGATCAACGTTGTAGAGATGATATGCTCCGTTATGGAGGACTCTCGTGATGATAAAGGGACCTTCCCAAGTGGGAGCAAGCTTGTGTGGTTTCTGTTGATCCACTCGGAGGACCAAATCTCCATCTTGGAAGGCTCGACTCTTCACATTTCTGGCATGGAATCGACGCAAGTCTTGCTGATAGATAGTCGAGCGGATCAAGGCCATCTCTCTCCTCTTCCAAGAGGTCGATTGCATCTTGCCGGGCTTGTTCCGCTTCTTCTTCGTGAGTATAGCTCGACTCGAGGCGCATTGTGAAGCAGTGTCACTCGGCAGAACTGCTTCAGCTCCATAGACCGGGAAGAATGGAGTTCTCCCACGACCGATTAGGAGTGGTCCTCAATCCCCGAGAACTGATGGAAGTTCGTCGACCCAAGCTCTGCTGCGTGTTTGAGATCACGCATCAGCCGAGGTTTTAGCCCTTTGAGAATGAGGCCGTTTGCACGCTCGCTTGTCCATTCGACCGAGGATGAGCCATCAAGCATAGTCGACCAGCGTGCCTTGAGAGGTGCGTAAGGCTTTGAACTTGTCATTATCAAGTTTGACCCATTGTCGGTGCCGATGCTATGCGGAACTCCATATCTAAATATCAACTCTCCGATGAAACCGATAGCGATTGCATGCATCGAGGTTCTTGATGGGCTTGGCTTCGATCCACTTGGTGAACTTGTCGATCGCTACTAGCAAATGGGCTAAACCGCTCGCCAGTTCTCAATGGTCCAATCATGTCCAATCCCCAAACAGCGAAGGGCCAAACGAGTGGAATGGTCTTCAAGGCTGAGGCTGGCTTGTGCGACATGTTGGAATAGAGCTGACATCCTTCACACTTGTTGACTATTTCTTTTGCCATTTCATTTTCTTTTTCGCCAAGAAAATCCCGCCGGTATGCTTTAGCCACAATGGTCCGAGAGGACGCATGATGGCCACAGGTCCCCGAGTGGATATCCTCAAGAATTATCTCGACCTTCTTCCGGCGTGATACACTTCGCCGACTCGATCGCTTTCTGTACAACTGTCCATTGATCACTGTAAAGGCCTTGTTTTGACGGACGATCTGTCTAGCCTATTCTTAATTCTCTTGGAGCTCTTTCCTTAGGATATATGCGATGTACAGCCTTTGTCCGGTCGGGAGTGATGACCACAACTTCCATAATCAGGTCGACCACTACCGGGACCTCAACTTCAGTCGGATCATTGGCACTCTTTTGCTGCGGGCTTCTTCCGTGAAAGGATCCTCCTGACCGATGGAACATGAATGTGTTCCAAAATACATCACTGGAATGGCTTCCCTCTTGGACCCTATCTTTGCCAAATCATCCGCATGACTTGATTTTTCGGTCGAGGTATATGATGAAGCTCTAACCCTCGAATTTCTTCTCCAGCTTTCTCCTTTGACATTACAATAACCTGTCATAGCTGGGCTTCTGACATCCCACTCCTTCATCACTTGATTAACAACCAGATCCGAGTCGCCATAGACCATAAGGCGACGGACGCCGAGTGAAATGGCCATGCGCAATCCATACAGGAGTGCTTCATATTCTGCTTCGTTGTTGGAAGAATCAAAGTGAATCTGGAGAACATACTTGAGCCTATCTCCTCGGGGAGAAACCAATACAACCCCTGCACCAGAACCGTTCAGCATCTTGGAACCATCAAAAAACATAGTCCAGTGTTCCGAGTGAACTTGGGTCACAAGTTGTCGTTCACCCACTCGGCGAGGAAATCTGCTATTGCTTGGGACTTGATGGCTTTCTTTGCCTCGAATTTGATATCAAGGGAAGGAGTTCAATCGCCCATTTTGCCACTCGACCAGTTGCATCTCTGTTATGAAGAATTTCCGACAAAGGGCGTCCTCACGATCGTAATGGAATGATCAGAGAAATAATGAGCAACCTTCTTCGTGGTCATATAGATCCCATAAACAAGCTTCTGATAGTGAGGGTATCTTTGCTTTGATGGGGTCAGTACTTCATAAAGATAATAAACTGGGCGTTGAACTTTGAAGGTTTTTCCTTCTTCTTCCCGCTCGACCGTAAGTACGGTACTGACGACTTGTCCAGTGGCTGCAATGTAAAGCAAGAAAGGCTCCTTGCTGATTGGAGCAGCAAGCACCGATCGGTGGAGAGCAGAGCTTTGAGCTCGCAAACGCTGCATCCGCTTCTAGAGTCCACTCAAACTTGTCTGACTTCTTCATCAGTCGGTAAAGAGGCAAGGCCTTTTCACCGAGGCGAGAGATGAATCGATTTAAAGCGGCCCAGCATCCAAAGAAGTTTCGGACATCGTATGCGCCGACAGGCACTTCATTCGAGTATGGTGCCAACCTTTCGGGTTAGCATCGATTCCTCGCCGTAAACGAGAAAACCGAGTAACTTTCCACCGGGAACTCCAAATGTACACTTTGATGGATTAAGCTTCATATCATACCTCCGAGATTAGCAAATGTTTCAAAGCAAGGTCGGCCAACAGGTCGGAACCCTTTCGTGACTTGACCACTATATCATCCATGTATGCTTCCACATTCCGACTGATTTGAGTGAGCAAACACTTCGAATCATCCTCATGAATGTGGCTCCGCATTCTTGAGACGGAATGGCATGGTGACATAACAAAAGCACCGAATGGAGTGATGAACGCTGTTTTAATCTCATCGGGTCCATACAGACGGATCTCGATGGTACCCGAAATAGGCGTCTAAAAAGACAACCTCTCGCATCCCGCAGCTTGAGTCGACTATTTGGTCGATGCGAGGAAGAGGAATGATCTTTCGGGCAGGCCCGATTGATATGCTTGAAATCGATGCACATGCTAACGACTTGTCCTTCTTGGGGACCATGACAACGTTGGCGAGCCACTCGGAGTGGTAGATCTCTCGGATGAACTCTACTGCTAAGAGCCGAGCCACCTCCTCGCCAATGGCCTTTCTCTTCTGGACGGCGGACCGCCGAAGATACTCTTTAACTGGTTTGAATTTTGGGTCGACTCGTAGGCGATGCTCAGCCAGCCCCTTGGGAACACCCGGCATGTCAGCAGGCTTCCATGCAAAGATGTCCCAGTTCTCACGGAGGAACTGGATGAGCGCTTCTTCCTATTTTGAGTTGAGTGTTGTTGAGATGTTGGTCGGAGCAGCATCGGGATCACCGGGTGAATGTGAACCTGTTTCGTCTCGCCAAATGATCGAATGTCGACTCAGAAGCGGGCTTCTTAGCTCACAACAAATCACTCGGATCTGCAGTTTTCGATACTCTTGTAGCTCTACCATCGCCAACCGAGCATCGGCGATCTTAGAGCCTTCGAAGCACTCTTCCGCCTTCTTCCGATTGCCCGTGATAGCGATCACGCCCTTGGGACCAGGCATCTTCGCTTAAGATACACGTAACATGGTCGGGCCATGAAGCGTGCATAAGCTGGTCTCCCTGCATAGCGTGATAAGCGCCTGAAATCCACGACCTCAAAGGTCAACTTTTCTTTCCGGAAATGCTTTGAATCACCAAAAACTACATCAAGAGCAATTTGGCCGAGTGACTCAGCCTTCTTTCCGTGAATGACTCCGTGGAAGCTCATGTTACCGGGTACCGAAGTCCGACATCGGAATGCCAATCCCTTTCAACGTCTCCGCGTATAATATGTTCAAACCACTACCACCATCCATCGTGACTTTGGTCACCGAGTGCCTTCGACAACCGGGTCGACCACCAATGCTTGCCTCCTGTGGGTGGCAATGTGCGTCGGGTGATCGACCGGTCGAATGTGATGGCGGTCCGGGACCATTTCAGATAATTGGGAGTCGCCGAGCAACCAAGTTTACTTCTCGATTGATAACCTTCAATCGACTTTTGCTTTCGACGTCGAAGAAAATCATCAGGGTGGAATTGACCTGGGGATATCCACCATCACTGTCATCTCTGTCCTCAACTTTGTATCTCTCCTTATCCTTATCCTTGGGTTGTTTCCCTTGGAACTGCTGAATCAAGAGCCGACACTGTCGAGTGGTATGTTTCGGGTAAATGAGTTTACCCTCTTCATCTTTCTTTGTATGAATATGACATGGTAAATCCAACACGCCGCTCCCATCCTGGTCTTTCACCTTCTTAGGGTTCCAAGGACCCTTGGGTTTCCCTTGAACTTTCCCTGGGGTCATCGCCAAGGCCTCTCCGGAGTCACTGGCTCGCTTTTGCGCTCGCTTCCGGCTGGAATTTCCTCCGCCGGTCTCATTGGCGGCCGATTTATATTTACCACTCCGAGCCGATCCTCTTCTTCACCATTTGCATATTTGGTGGCAATCTCCATCATCCGACTCGTGGTCATATCTCCGGTTCGACCAAATTTCAAACTCAATTCTCTATTCTTGACACCTTCCTTGAAGGCACAGATCGCGGTGATCGACATACATTCTCGATCGTGTGGTGCAAAGTGATCCACCTCTGGATATAATCTCTCAAAGTTTCACTCGACTTTTGCACGCATCGATCGCAACTCTGCCAAACCTGCTGGTCGCTTGCAAGTTCCTTCAAATGTCTGACAAACACTCGGGCAAGATCTTCCCAAGTGTAAATCATGTTGGGTGCTAACTGATTCAACCACACCGGCTGAACCCTCCAACATAAGAGGTAAATGCTTCATGGCTACCTCATCGCTGCCACCGCCGATCTGAACCGCCACTCGGTAATCTTCAAGCCAAGTGTCGTGCTTGGATTCTCCGATGAACTTGTCGACTCCAGTCACCAACCGGAAGTTGGGAGGAATCACTGCGCCCACGATGGCTCTCTTTGAAACACTCGTCCCGAGACATGAACTCTACTCTTTGGAAGGAACATCTCTATCATGGCCGTCTCGGTGAGCTCTGTTCTGTCGACCAAACCTTGAACGATAATAGATCTCACATCAAATCCTGGTTCCTCGATTGACCGACTCTTCGCCCAAAGACTGTTTTGGCGTCGTCTCCTGCTTGCCGAGGAGCGTATGCTCCAACCCTTGGGGGAGGAGTGGGCACTCGACGTCGATCGTTGCGATCGAATCGGTGCTCATACTGCTCGTGGCCCTTGTATTGATCATCACGCCGGCCCCCACGTTCCTCACGCCTCGGGGGCGATCTTGGACTATGGGCCGACTGGAATGAAATCGCAGCGACGGATCGGCTGTGAATCCTGTTCGCGATCGATACAACTGAAGTTTTGATCTCCTCGCCGGAGCAAATCCTCGATTTGCTGCAAACCTCTACCGCCTCCGATCGAAGGATGAATTGACTCGCTACACGGGCGGCAGCTGCTAAATTCTAAATCGGAGTTCGATATACCTGGGTTGGCGGTTGAAAGAGTCGGCGAGATTGGATTCTGAACCCTCGGTCACAGACGTCGCGAATACTCGCTGAAGATTCTCCAGCCGAGTGCGCTCAGCCAGTTGGCTGTGCGCGCATCCTCCAAGGCGCGAGCCTCGGGGGTTTCTCCAACGATAGGAGTGTGAAGTGCATCCATGTTCCGACGACGAAGCTCCTCCCTCTGGAGCGAAGTGAGGGGCTCGGGCAAGTACTCTTCATGGGCTTGCACCGGATCGCCTCCACCGCCACCTTCGTTGGTGCGGGTGAATCCAGGGGGACTACATGGTCCATCGACCATCAAAACCTCTGCCGCCGGGTCACTGCTATCGCATTCGGACGCAGTCTCTATGGAGCCAGTCGAACAGGCCGTAGAGAGATTCGTCAGGCTCGATCGCCGCGACTTGGGGGATGGCCGACTGGCGGGCCACCGCATGCCTCACCCACCGCTGAAGCCTCGATCGACCGGAACGCTTGCGCCGGTGGGAGACTGGGAGTGAAGACAGCGCAGGAGCCGACCCATACTGGGTCGACGGTATGGGGAGCGCGTCCACGTCGAGTGGAGCCTCTTGAAGCCAAGCGGAGTCGTCGGCGACGAACGTGAGCGCACCGAGACGGATTTCGTGGCCGTCGACCAGAACTCCACCTAAAACCATGATGCCGGAGATCGAAAGAATCCCAACTTATCCAACAATTCGCTAGAACACCGGCCCCACGGTGGGCGCCAACTGTCGTGGTGCTAAGTCTGACAGTAGAATGGGGGGTAGGTGTGGAGAGGCAAGATCCTAGCTATGGAGTAGTTGTATACGCAAGGGATTTACGAGTTCAGGCCCTTCTCAGAGGAAGTAACAGCCCTATGTCTCGGAGCCCGGAGGCGGTCGACTGGATTATCTCACAGATGTGTTACAGGGTGCGAACCCTTCTACATGTGGAGGGGGTGGCTTATATAGAGTGCGCCAGACCCCAGCCAGCCCACATAGTAGAGGGTTTAAGGTGCGTTAAAGCTAGGCGTTCATCGTAACGCCTTACATAAAGTGTCATTAAGGCCATAAAGACTATTTAACTACAGGCCGTTTGGATACCGAGTGGCTCTTGGACTCCTGGTGGTCGAGTGGATCTTCGTAGTCGAGTGTCTTTGAATCTGTCGAGTGGATACCTACACGGTCGACTGGAAGGTTGCTTCTCTTGTGAGTCTCCTTGTGGAGGGTACCTTTGGGCAGGTCTATGACCCTACCCCAGGTACATGACTTCATCATGAGCCGCTCTCAATTTCTCAAGCTCTTGCTTCCTTTGAAGATAATCATAGGAGAGCTTTTCATGAGTAGTTGGTACTTAGCATGAAGATTTTTAATGTCTTCAACTAAGGACTGTGAACGTGTCATTTCCGCGTCCAACAGGTCATCGCTTTTGTCTAACAGTTTTTGAGTATGTTCCATAGCTCTTTGTTGTTCGGTTGCAATTTTAGCAAGTGTTTTGTAGCTGGGTTTAGATTCACAATCAGAGTCATCTTCACTTGATGTTTGAAAGTAAGCATCACGTCATTTTACCTTGGCACCGCGTGCCATGAAGCACTAGGTGGGAGCAGGGTCGTCCTTGTCATCAGCTTCAGCGTTGGTGTAGAAGTCATTGTTTTCAGTGTTGAAGATGGACTTGGCAACATAGGCTGTGGCTAAAGCCAGACTTGCAACGCCAGGGTCGGACTCCTCTTCAGACTCCACCTCCACCTCCTCGTATGCAGACTTCTCCTCCTAATCCATTTCCTTGCCAACAAAAGCACGAGCCTTGCCGGATGAGCTCTTCTTATGAGATGAAGACTTTGATGAGGACTTGGAAGAAGACTTTGAAGATTTCTTCTTCTTCTTGTCATCGTAATCATATTCCTTGCTCTTCTTCTTCTTCTTCTTATTGTCCCACCGTGGACACTCATAGATATAGTGTCCAGCTTTTCTTGCACTTGTGATGTGTTCTCTTCTTGTAGTCATGAGTGGAAGCTTCATCATTTCTTGAGCTGGATCGTGAAGACTTTCAAGCCTTTCTTCCTAGTGAACTTCGGAACTTCTTCACAAGCATAGCAAGTTCCTTTCCAATGTCTTCGTGGATCATCGTAATCGCAGCTAGATTCTTCTTCAGATGAGGAAACAACTTTTGCCTTCAAAGCGAAGTTCGCCATAGTTGGGACCATAGATATCTCTTTTCTCGTAAAGTCGGAACTCATGTGTGTTGAGCCTCTCAAGTATATCGACGGATCGAGTGTCTTGAAGTCGACGTTCTTGTATCATGAGGGCAAGGGTGTCAAAAGAGCTGTCAAGTGATCTTAGTAGTGTCTTGACGATTTCATGCTTGGTGATCTCAGTGGCGCCGAGAGCATGAAGCTCATTTGTGATGTCAGTGAGGCAATCAAACGTGAGCTGGACATTTTCATTGTCGTTTCTCTTGAAGCGGTTGAAGAGGTTGCGAAGAACACTGATCCTTTGATCTCTGTGGGGTGAGACGCCTTCGTTGACCTTGGATAGCCAGTCCCAGACTAGCTTTGACGTTTCCAGAGCACTCACACGGCCATACTGTCCTTTGGTCAGGTCACCACAGATGATGTTCTTTGCAGTAGAGTCCAGTTGGATGAACTTCTTGACATCGCTAGGGTGACACCTTCACCAGCTTTTGGGAACGCCGTTCTTGACGACATACCGTAGGTCGACATCAATGGCTTCAAGATGCATGCGCATCTTATTCTTCCAAAGAGGGATACAGTTCCATCGAACACGGGCAAGCAGCGGAGACCTTGATTATCCCTCGCAATCGACATAGCTAAAACTCCGTGGTTAAACCGAATCACACGTAACAAGGGAGTACCTTGCTCGATACCAATTGAAAGTGCTAGTTATCGACTAGAGGGGGTGAATAGGCGATTTTTAGGAAAGTCTTCAAAATACGGATGTTTCGAAGACAAACAATAGAAATGACCTAATTGATATGCAGCGGAAGATAAACTACAACAAGCAAACCATAGTCTAGTATGCAATAACGCGAAAGTACAAGACTAATAGCAGCTTGGTAGTAGGATCAAGATGGAAGATAGTGAGAAGCCAATCAACAAAAGTAGTCAAGCAATAAAGTCAAACAGGTATGACAAATAGGCAATGACTTCACAAAGACAAACTCTAAGTAAGGTGAGGGAGAAGATAGAACAGTCACTTGTTGAAGACACATGATTTGTTGGACCAGTTCCAGTTGCTGTGACAACTGTACATCTGGTTAGGGAGGCTGAGATTCAACTCAGAAGACCGCGTCTTCACCTTATTCCCCTTGAGCGAAGATCAGACAGTCCTCACCCAATCACTCTGGTAAGTCTTCAAGGTAGACTTCTGAACCTTCATAGATCTGCGTTCACCGCAATCCACAATGACTATTGGATTCTCGAACGCGACGCCTAACCGGGCCGGAGGATTCACAGTCCTCAAGTGTAATAAGTCTTTAGGTCACACGCATGTAAAGACTTCTCTGATGCCAAACACTCTTTGGCTCTGGGTGTTTGGGCTTTGTCCTCGCAAGGATTTCTCTCTCTCAAAGGCTTCGAGGTGGGTTGCTCTCAAACGACAAAAGCCGTGCACTAACTCTGAGCAGCCGCCAATTTATGGTGTAGGGGGTGGGCTATTTATAGCCACTAGGCAACCCGACCTGATATGTCCGAAATGACCCTGGGTCACTAAGGAACTAACACGTGTTCCAACGGTCAGATTTCAAACACACACGACAACTTTACTTGGGCTACAAGCAAAGCTGACTCATCCAGCTCTGGATAAGTTTTGCTCTCATTGTCTTCGCTCGAAGACATAGGATTTGGGTTGAGCATCACTTCACCATTCGACTATGATCACTTGGACCCCACTTAACAAGACGGTGGTTCCTATGACTCAACAAAGAAGAAAAGGAAACAATAAACGACACGCCTCTTCGCGCTCCATAGTCTTCACTCAATGTCTTCTCATGTCATAGTCTTCAATGTGAATATCTTCACATACCACCATTGTCGCCAATGTCTTCATACATTTTTAGGGTCGTCTCCGGTAGGTAAACCGAATCAATGAGGGACACTACCAAGTATCCTGCAATTCTCACAAACGCATTAGTCCCTCAACCACATTTGTCGTCAATACTCCAAAACCAACTAGGGGTGGCACTAGATGCACTTACAAAATGCCATGGCACTCCATGCATACGTATGCATGTGTCCATGTCGTGAGACCAATATGTTTGAAAATTCCTTCTAATTTACTGCACATGGAATTAACTCGCACACAAGTACACAAAAATATGATTTTTCAAACCGTTATGGTTAGCCGTTGCATGTAGATTTAGTTCAAATTTGAATTACGGTCATTAAATGGCTAGAAAATCACTTAAATGTCTTTAAAAGGTCAAATGACCCCTGAAATTTTCTAAATTTTCACATGATAGTTGTATTAGTGCATGTTGAACATAGAAAAAAAATTGAAGGCCGTAAGAGGAAGCTATCTCACATTCTTCATCAACACATGCATTGTTCCCTCTCGGAACCACGAGCCTTCTAGTGTGTTGCTCCGGTTTGTGAGGGGGGTGTGTCCAAACTTTCGTCAAACATGCCAATTTTTTAGCACATCATCTTGGTGGCATGACATTACATCAAGCAAGGTTTCATGTGTTTCTGATATTTTTTAAATTTTTTGAAATTAAAATGCCATGGCACTCCATGCATACATATGCATGTGACCATGTCATGATACCAATATGTTTGAAAATTCCTTCTAATTTACTACACATGGAATTAAATCGCACACAAGTACACAAAAATATGATTTTTCAAACCGTTATGGTTAGCCGTTGCATGTAGATGTAGTTCAAATTTGAATTACGGTCATTAAATGGCTAGAAAATCACTTAAATGTCTTCAAAAGGTCAAATGACCCCTGAAATTTTCCAAATTTTCACATGACAGTTGTATTAGTGCATGTTACATGTAGAAAAAATTTGAAGGCTGTAAGAGGAAGCTATCTCCCATTCATCATCAAACATGCATTGTTCCCTCTCGGAACCACGAGCCTTCTAGTGAGTTGCTCCGGTTTGTGAGGGGTGTGTGTCCAAACTTTCGTCACACATGCCAAATGTTTACCACATCATCTTGGTGGCATGACATTACATCAAACAAGGTTTCATGCGTTTCTGATTTTTTTTGGAATTTACATGCCATGGCACTCCATGCTTAATTGTGTCATAGCCGTTAGACCAATATGATTGAAAATTCCTTCCAATTTACTGCACACGGAATTAAATCACACACAAGTACAAAAAATATGACTTTTCAAACCGTTATGGTTAGCTGTTGCATGTACATGTAGTTCATATTTGAATTGCGGTCATTAAATGGCTAGAAAATCACTTAAATGTCTTAAAAGGTCAAATGACCGCTAAATTTTTTCAAAATTTGACATGACAGTTAAATTAGTACTACAAAATTTCTCGTACATTTAAAACACCATCCGTTGCCACTTTACTCCAAATTCATCTTTCACTGCTAATAAAAAATATCTACAACATCACACACAGTTGTTTTCTAGGAACCGCTTATGGCGAAAATATTTGGGTCTATTTAAGTCTCCCTCCTTAAGCTTCGCCGGCTCGTCTGCTCCAGTGCCGGCAACCCCCGAATCTACGAATCCCGATCCCCATTCCCGCACCCCCTTCTTGCAAAGATGACACCGTGGAAACACTTCGTGAAGGCCCGTACGATGGTCACATCCCCCGCGAGTGCCGCCGCCTGCCCCGAGAGCGCGGCGCCTAGGCCAAGAGTGCCGCCGCATCCGCATTGAGCGCGGAAGCTTCCGCCGAGAGGGCATCTACGGCAGCCGACAGGGCAGCTGCAGCAGCCGAGACGGCTACAACTGCTGCTGTGACGGCGGCTGCAAAGGCTGAGAGCGCTCGAGCTACCGTTCGTGCCGCCGATGTCGCCCTGGCCCGGGTCGAGGCCATCCACACCAAGATCGATGATGCACACGCCAAGATATTCCATGCCACCTCGGACTCCAGCATGCAAGCCATGTCCGAAAAGGCGGCGGTGGCCATGGAGCACCTGCTTCCTCATGAGGTCGCCGATCGGGGGCTGGGGATGCAGGAGGCGGCGGAGATCGAGGAGCGCCGGGAGGAGGAGATTCGCGTGGCCAAGGTCGAGGTAGAGAAGAGTCTGTCCGTCGAGGAATCGGCGGTGGATTACAACGCGAGATCTGGAGCATCCACTACTACGAGTACTACAACCTTGAGGGCGGCACCGAGGATGAGGACGAGGACGAGGACGCGGCCGACTTCAGTAGGGGGGACTTGGAGTCCACCAACGACGGCATGTCACCAGGACAAGTCATCGACGTCTCATCTCACACCGGTGATGCATAGTCCGGCGCGGCGGTGGATTTGTTAAAATTATGCGTACTTAGGCTTTGTTTTTAATGCTGGCCTTTGTTAGAGCAATGGTTAGGTCAACTGGCTCTGTTTAATTACTAAAATTGCTCAATTCAGTAAGTGTGGTTTGTCTGTTGTATGCTCTTTTGTGTGCCCAAATTAGCAAGCGATGTTAAATTATGCAGTGACGTACCCGAGGAAATTTCCACCAAAATTTGAATTATCTCATCCCATGCGCGTAAAGAAGAAGAATTGTTTGCGATGCACACAATCGTTCAAAGCGAATGGTCCGGCGGCACTGCACACAAAGTTTCCCTCCACATTTCCAAAATTTTGGCCTACTGCCAAAATATCTACCCCCGCCCCTCCCCCCTTCCCCACCCCCTTTTCTCCCCAACCACAAGTCACATTTCCCCTGTTTCCTCCTTCCTTCCTTCCTCTCTCTCGCCGCTTCCTCGCTCTCGCCATCTCGCATCCTACCGTCGGGGTCGCCATAGTCTTCTTCAAAGACCTCTCCAGCGGTTCTTCCTCCGGCGACGACTCCTTCACCACTCGGGTATGCCTCTCTTCTCACTCTCGAGCTATGTCTTGGATGAAGGATTTTTACCCGGCGGTGGATTTGAGTCATTTCTTCCTCTTGTAGCTCCCTAGGACCATCAATGGCAACGAATGGAGCGGAGAGGCTGAAGATCTATCTGCTCGTTGTCACCATCAATCTCCATGCGTGAAGCTAGTTGCGTTTGAATTTGTGGACAGTGGGAGGAAGTTTCTGGCATGTGCAGAGAAGGTGAGACCCTCTTTCGTTGTTACAAATCGTTTGTTAGATGTGATTCAGACACTGTCACGGTCCCAAACCATTCATACCACACCTTCAACCAAATGCATCCTAAGACAATGTCACAATTTGTACCTAGTATCTAAAATTGTTGCCATCTCATCAGCGGTGCCATTAGAAAATTATTTGGCACCACTTCAGCAGTTTGTGCAGCCAACTTTGGTCCACACATCCGAGCAACCAAGCAGTAAAATACTAAATCTTTATGGCACGAAGGAACTGGGCATCGGAGCAACTAGGTGCTCCGGGTCCGGGTCCCAATTTTTTTCCGCTGCAGGGCACCGGTGCGAGATGTAGCAACAGTTGTCTTCACACCAGTTTTGTCAGACATAGTGGACGGCCTTAGCGCTATTAGTTCTATGTTACTAAATTTGTGCATGTACACACATGTTAGTATCATTTTGTTGTCATCCAAACACTTTCGCTATGCTGTTGCAGTTATATTTACCTTCCTCATAAAATGTTCAATTTGTTATTTATTGTACATGAGTAAGAACTTGTAGCGTTGTTGTAGTTAATTATAGCTTCTGATGTTGCAGAATTTGGTTGTAGTCTCATTAGCAATTAATTCATTTGCACATTGATATTTTTGAGAAGTTATGTCATAATTAACATGTTTCTTCAGTTTTTCAAAATAAGCATTGGTGATTTTCTATGTTGCTATAAACCCAATTCCCCTACAATTGTTACAGATCTAGTTTTAAATATTATAGGATGAATGGATGTAGGGGAACATAGTAATTTCAAAAGTTTCCTACGAACAAGCAAGATCATGGTGATGCATAGCAACGAGAGGGGAGAGTGTTGTCCACGCACTCGTGAGACCGTGTGAGCGTTATGACAACGCGGTTGATGTAGTCGTACGTCTTCACGATCGACCGATCCTAGCACCAAAAGTATGGCACCTCCGCGATCTGCACACGTTCGGCTCGGTGACGTCCCATGAACTCACGATCCAGCAGAGTGTCGAGGGAGAGCTTCGTCAGCACGACGGCGTGATGACGGTGATGATGAAGCTACCGGCGCAGGGCTTCGCCTAAGCACTACAACGATATGACCGAGGTGGATTATGGTGGAGGGGGGCACCGCACACGGCTAAGAGATAATTGATCAACTTGTGTGTCTATGGGGTGCCCCCCGGCCACGTATACAAAGGATGGAGGGAGGAGGAGGCTGGCTCTCATAGGGCGTGCCCAAAGTGTGGAGTCCTACTAGGACTCCCTAGTCCTAGTAGGATTCCACCTCCCACATGGAATAGGAAAAAGGGAATGGAGAAGGAGAAGGAAGGAAGGGGGCGTCCCCTTTCCCTAGTCCAATTCGGACCAGTCCATGGGGAAGGGGCGCGGCCACCCTTGAGGCCTTTCTCTCCTTTCCTGTATGGCCCATTAAGGCCCAATACGAATTCCCGTAACTCTCCGGTACTCCGAAAAATAGCCGAATCACTTGGAACCTTTCCGATGTCCGAACATAGCCTTCCAATTTATCAATCTTTACGTCTCGACCATTTCGAGACTCCTCGTCATGTCCCCGATATCATCCGGGACACTGAACAAACTGCGGTCATCAAATCACATAATTCATAACACAAATCGTCACCTAACGTTAAGCGTGCAGACCCTACATGTTTGAGAACTATGTAGACATGACCGAGACTCATCTCCGGTCAATAACCAATAGCGGAACCTGGATGCTCATATTGGTTCCTACATATTCTACGAAGATCTTTATCGGTCAAACCGCATAACAACATACGTTGTTCCCTTTGTCATCGGTATGTTACTTGCCCGAGATTCGATCATTGGTATCTCAATACCTAGTTCAATCTCGTTACCGGCAAGTCTCTTTACTCGTTTTGTAATGCATCATCCCGCAACTAACTTATTAGTCACAATGCTTGCAAGACTTATAGTGATGTGCATTACCGAGAGGGCCCAGAGATACCTCTCCGATACACGGAGTGACAAATCCTAATCTCGATCTATGCCAACTCAACAAACACCATCGGAGACAGCTGTAGAGCATCTTTATAATCACCCAGTTACGTTGTGACGTTTGATAGCACACAAGGTGTTCCTCCGGTATTCGGGAGTTGCATAATCTCATAGTCATAGGAACATGTATGAGTCATGAAGAAAGCAGTAGCAATGAAACTGTAACGATCATAATGCTAAGCTAACGAATGGGTCTTGTCCATCACATCATTCTCCTAATGATTTTGAAAGTGCAACTATCCCTAGGTGGTTTTGGTAATTCATAACAACATATAGCTCATTGAGCTAATGCTATTCCAAGACGATTATTTCAGGAAAGCTCATTGAATGGCATGGCATGGATGATGAAAGTGGATCCCTCAAAATACTAAGGACAAAGGATTGGCTCAAGCTCAAAAGCTCAAGACTCTTCATTTTACATTTTAGTGATCCAAGATCACATTGAGTCTACAGGAAAAGCCAATACTATCAAGAAGGGATGAGGTGTTGCTTAATGAGCCTTTTGCTTCATGTGCTTAGTGATATGCTCCAAAACCCTCAACTACTTTCCCACATCCACAAATGACCTAAACCTAAAGCCAAAATCGGTCACACCGATTCTGTCTATCCGGCGCCACCGATTCCACAAGTCCTAGCCACAGCCACCACCCCTAAGCAAATCGGTCTGACCGATAGGGATCTCGGTCTCACCGAGATGGGGTTGCAATCTCTCTGTTTCCCTTCGTACCGCTGCGGTCTAACCGAAGTGAGCGATCGGTCCCACCGAGATTGCAATGTAAACTCTCTGTTTCCTTTTTGTAACATTTCGGTCTCACCGAAAAGAGCAAATCGGTCCCACCGAGTTTGCCTGACCAACTCTCTGGAAAGCTTATTACCAAATCGGTCTCACCGAGTTTGTGTAATCAGTCTTACCGAGATTACATTATGCCCTAACCCTAACCATATCGGTCTCACCGAGATGCATGTCAGTCCCACCGAAAATCACTAACGGTCACTAGGTTTACTAAATCGGTCCGACCGAGTTTAACTATTCGGTCCCACCGAGTTTGGTAAATTGTGTGTAACGGTTAGATTTTGTGTGGAGGCTATATATACCCCTCCACCTCCTCTTCATTCGTGGAGAGAGCCATCAGAGTGAACCTACACTTCCAACTTACCATTTCTGAGAGAGAACCACCTACTCATGTGTTGAGGCCAAGATATTCCATTCCTATCATATGAATCTTGATCTCTAGCCTTCCCCAAGTTGCTTTCCACTCAAACCCTCTTTCCTCCAGATCCAAATCCTATGAGAGAGAGTTGAGTGTTGGGGAGACTATCATTTGAAGCACAAGAGCAAGGAGTTCATCATCAACACACCATTTGTTACTTCTTGGAGAGTGGTGTCTCCTAGATTGGCTAGGTGTCACTTGGGAGCCTCCGACAAGATTGTGGAGTTGAACCAAGGAGTTTGTAAGGGCAAGGATATCGCCTACTTCGTGAAGATCTACCGCTAGTGAGGCAAGTCCTTCATGGGCGACGACCATGGTGGGATAGACAAGGTTGCTTCTTCGTGGACCCTTCGTGGGTGGAGCCCTCCGTGGACTCGCGCAGCCGTTACCCTTCGTGGGTTGAAGTCTCCATCAACGTGGATGTACGATAGCATCACCTATCGGAACCACGACAAAAACATCCGTGTCTCCAATTGCGTTTGGATCCTCCAAACCCTTCCCCTTATATTCTTGCAAGTTGCATGCTTTATTTTCGGCTGCCTATATACTCTTTGCATGCTTGCTTGAATTGTGTGATGATAGCTTGACTTGTCCTAAAATAGCTAAAATCTGCCAAACTATAAAATTGGGAAAAGGTTTAGTTTTTATTGGTCAAGTAGTCTAATCACCCCCTCTAGACATACTTCAAGGTCCTACAAGTGGTATCGTAGCGTTGGTCTCCATTTGCTTTGATTTCCATAGCTTTTGGTGGTCATAGCCTTGGTTTCACAACCTAGGAGAGTATGGCGTCTAGCGAGGGAAATTATCAACGTAGAGGTCCTTACTTTGATGGTACTAATTTTGCTAGTTGGAAGCATAAGATGAAAATGCATATTCTTGGACATAACCCCGCCGTTTGGGCAATTATTTGTATTGGCCTGCAAGGTGAATTCTTTGATGGGAGAGAACCGAACCGTGAAGCTAATGCGGAAGAATTGAATATGCTACAATACAACGATCAAGCATGTGACATCATCTTCAACGGATTGTGCCCCGAAGAATTCAACAAAATCAGCCGTCTTGAGAATGCAAAGGAAATTTGGGATACTTTGATTGATATGCATGAAGGTACCGAGTCCTTCAAGGAATCCAAGTTGGATGTGCTCCAAAGTCAGCTTGACAAGTTCAAAATGAAGGATGGTGAAGGTGTCGCTGAAATGTACTCTAGGCTTGCTGTTATCACAAATGAGATTGCCGGCTTAGGGAGTGAAGAGATGACCGACAAATTCATCATCAAGAAAATCCTAAGAGCATTGGATGGAAAGTATGATACCGTGTGCACATTGATCCAAATGATGCCAAACTACAAAGATCTCAAGCCAACGGAAGTCATTGGAAGGATTGTTGCTCATGAGATGTCACTCAAGGATAAGGAGGAACTTCACAACAAGTCAAGTGGTGCTTACAAAGCCTCAAGTGAAGCCCCCACATCATCAAATGAGAAACCAACCTTCAATGAAGAATTGAGCTTAATGGTGAAGAACTTTAACAAATTCTACAAAAGTAGAAGCAAGGAAAGAAGCTCCAAGTCAAGGTCTTACAATGACAAGAGATCTTCTAGTCGAGAGCGCAATTGCTACAATTGTGGGAGACCCGGACACTACTCCAATGAGTGTACGGCACCCCACAAAAGAAGAGAAGATTCTCCAAGAAGAAGGAGCAAAAGAGAAGAATCACCACCAAGAGAGAGGAGTAGTAGAGATGATCGTTATGAACGAAGACCCTCACGGAGAAGTAAGGATTCGCAAAGGAAGGACAAGTCATCAAGGAGCTACACAAAACGAAGACATCAAGCTCATGTTGGTGAATGGGTTTCCGGCTCCGACTCCGACAATCACTCCGAGAGAAGCTATCACTCCGACTCCGAATATACTCAAGATGAAGGTGTTGCCGGTCTAGCACTTGTGTCAACCAACTCCTACGACATATTTGAATCACCAAATGAAGGAACTGGTAGATGCTTCATGGCCAAAGGTCCTAAGGTAACACACCCCGAGTATATTGATTTTAATAGTGATGAAGATGACTTGCTAGGTGATGATGATTTACTTGTTGACAACTCTAGTGATGAATACTATGATGAAACGTCAATTAATCATGCTAATCAAACGAATGCCAATGATAAGGAGAAAATTGAGCTTCTAACTAAAGAACTAAACACTCTTAAGTTGGCTCATGAAACTATCTTCAAGATCATCGAGAACTTTTAAGGGCTCATGAGAAGTTACGCTTTGAAAAGCTCAATCTTGAGCAAGAGCATGAGTTCTTAAAGGCAATCAATTATGATCTCCGCAAGAAAAGTTCTTCTTACATTGCCAAGCGTTTACTCTTATCTACTTACATGCCTCAAGTCAAGTCTAGTAACAAGTACAAGAAAGATACTTCCTCTAGTAGTAACAATAATAATGTCAAATCCAATGTTGTTGCTTCTAGTAGTTCTCTTGATTCCACTAATGATTCTCTTAGCCAAGTTACACTTGAGCAAGAAAATAGTTTATTGAAGGGAATTATAGAGAAAGGTGTTTACAAGAGCCTTGCACGGAGTAAGCAATTCGAGGAAATTGTACGCAAGCAAGGAAGGAACCGAAGAATCAGGTGTTGGTTTTGAGCGAAAGTTCAACGCCAATGGAGTTGAGTGGGAAGAAGATCAATACCCCAAGACAAAGTTTGTTCCTCAACAAGAGAAGTATGATCCTACTTCCTTCAAGGGGACACAAGCTCAAGATGATCTTCCACCACAAGACCACAAGAACAAAGGCAAGGACAAGCTTCAAGAAGAGATTGATGCATTTGAAGAAGCACCTAAAGCCCTCGCTCGAAAGTGGGTCCCCAAGACTACGCCAAGTTCTACTTCATCAAGTACAACTACAACTCCAAGGATTCCCATCAAGATGATGTGGATCCCGAAGAAGAAGAACTAGAGAGTTCTTGAGGGTGACTCCGCCAACATTCATCACTCATATCATTTTGGCAAGAACAAGTGCAATCAACTTTCACATCTTGCACTAGTTCAAGGAGTCACAAACCCTCATGTTGGTAAGGCAAGGGACAAGGTAACCTAATGTTTTCATGGACATCATCTTGTGTGTGCATCACTCTATGTCTATGGATATTCTTGTTTGTTCCTTGTGGGACTAACCCATGTAGGCAAGTTGAAAGTGCAACTCACTCCAAAGGACTGCTCCAAATGATCTACATCAACATTGAGCATCTACATCTTCAACACCTACATGAAGTCATCATCGACAAAACCCAAGGTTAGTTCATCCCTCTAAGGGGGAATCTCACATCTAGGGGGAGCTTAACTCTAAGAATTGAGTCAAAGCAACTCTAATGGTGTGAACACATTAATGCATTATGTAAAAGTGGTAACCCCACTTGAGCTTAAACAATGAGTATGACCTATGATCAAATGTTCTCATTTGACTCCTAAGTCAATATACTCATATATAGATGACCTAGTCATCGCCAATTGCTTGATAGTTGCTAAAATTGGTTGTGCATGCTTTGCCACATATTTCATTGCCATCTTATTGTGTGAGCATGTTGGTGCATATTTTACTCATTCAAGGACATCCACTTGTTGTTTTGTTTGATTGGATTCTTTTCTTTGTGCCAAGTGGATGGACAAGAATGCCTAAGAACCTTCTTTAGCTATCTATGCTTTTCTCGTCTCAAACTCTATTCATGCTACATCACAAAATTTGATCAAGTCAGATTCGAACCACTCTGTGTGAGGAGCACTCGGAGTCCCCGATTCGTCATAGACTTAAACTTCAAAAACCTCTTAGTGATTCTCGGTCTGACCGGTCCTTCCATTTCATTCCTACCGGGATCATCAAGTTGATCTGAGTTTTCAATCTCGGTGCAACCGATTTGAACTTTCCGGTCTCACCGATTTGTCAGAATCGAACACGCTTATGCATCTCGGTGCCACCGAGTTGTTCCACTCGGTCACACCAACAGGGTCGAGCTATATATAGCCACGGGCAAAATTTTGGAAATTTCTCCGAAACCCTTCGCCCGCGCAATAGCTCGCTCTGCCATCGTGGTATCCGAATCGTCTCCCCGTCGCCACCAGCCTCCTGTCGCTGGTCTTCCCCGCCGTCAACGGATTTCGACCCCGTCGTTGCCGCCTTAGCAAGTCCACCGCCAAGTTAGGGTATGGACTTGAACTTTGTGCTATCCATGTCTGATTCCTGGCACATTGTTTTCATATTGATTCTTGCCATGATTGAAACTCATCTATCCAGCCAAAGTAGTTCATAGATTAGATGTGATTCAAATTTTTAGGTTCAGGTTTCATGAAACCATCTCGGACCCACCGAGTTGAAAAACTCGGTCTCACCGATTTGGCTTATGCCATTGCACTAGTGACTCTCGTACTGACCGAGAATTACTAATCGGTGCAACCGATTTGAGAATTCTGTGAAACCCTAGCAGTCTCGGTACCACCGAATCAAACTCAGTCCAACCGATATCATCGATTTAGGTTCCAAAACTGCTTGGTATCACCGAGTTTGAAAATCGGTGGATCCGAAATGCTTTATGGAAAACTAAGACTGAACTTTTGAGTCATTCTTTTGCAAAAACCTCTGCATTTTGTGATGCTCATCTTTTCTATCTCATCTATAACTCTTCACGAGGTCGATCGACTTTTGCGGTATGTCCGATCAAAGTGACAGCAGTCGTCAAGAGCAGATGGACTTGAGTGAGGGCACTAGTCCCTCAACTTCAGATGAAGGGAGTAGAAGTACTCCTAGCAATTTGCCTAAGGCTGCAACTAGGCAAAGGAGGAAAAGAACTTCAGATTCAGAGGATGAAGATTACAAAGTCGAGGAAGATGAGGCAACTTCCAAGAAAGTGGTGCTCAAGAAGGAATATGGCTCAAAGAAAGAATGCAAAGCCAGGCATGAAGACCAAAAGGCCTGCAGGAAGACAACCAATGTCCAAAGCCAGTGTGTCTACACAAGCTTCTTTGGAAACCCAACCCAAAGAACCAGCTGCTGATGAAGGGAAGAAAAGAAAGGAAAGGGTCAAGAAGACCACAACCAGAGTTATTGGGAAGGCTTCCATGATGGAAGAGGAAGATGAACTTGCTGCACCAGCTCCAAAGGCACCTAAGCTTATGGGTGATGCTTTTAGATCAGGGCCTGCCACATCTAAGCCCAAGGAAGCACCCAAAGCTTCCCCCAAGGCCAAGTCTGCACCAAAGAGGAATACCATGAGTATTCCAGCTGCTGAGAAGAACAAGGCCCTAGTGCCTGAGGATGCTGATGAGGAAGATGAAGAAGGACAGGTTCTGAGGAAGCTCAAGCCCAAGATACCAGACCACAATGATGCCCATCCTGTGGCTGAGGACATGAGAATCAGGAAGGACTCAGGATTGAGGATATGGAGGATGGAAGATCCATATGCCACAAGGAGAAGAACTGTTGTTGACTACAGGTTCCACACAAAGGAACAGCAGGACTTTTATGAAACAATTCTGTTAGACAAGAAGCCCATAGTATGTGATATGAGGTGGGTCGACTGGAATTTCATCAAGGAAAATGAACAGCACTATCCTGGAGTGCAGGACAGCTTTATTGCTTGTGGAGTTTGCAGATTTTGTTGGGCAAAAGCTCACAAATTGGAATGATGAACTTATCATGCAGTTCTACTCCACAACACATTTTTACCCAGATGGAAGAATAGTTTGGATGTCTGAAGGTACAAGGTACCCGATCAACTGTTGAATAATGGGCAAAGCTGATAAATGCCCCAAAGGAAAATGAGGATGACCTAGACATTTATGCAAAGAAGAAGATGGGTCACAATTCAATGGCTCACATGTACAAGGAGATTCCACACAAGGCATTAGGAACTCACAAGTTTGGATCAGTTCACTTTCTCATCGGGGTTGCCAACCATAAATTGGATTACGAGGCACACTTTGTTTCCCAAGTCTGGTGACCATAACATGATCAGAGGGCATGCCATCAACATGTTGCATGTGTTTGATGTGCCACAGAAGTTCAAAGTCATGAGCCTGATCATTGAAACAATCAAGAGGACTGCAGCAGATCATAAGAGGAGTTGTGGATATGCACCTCAGATTCAAGAATTGATAAACTCAAAGTTGGGCACAGGAAAATATCAGTTGGATAAGGAACACTTTCCACTTTATCCAGACTTTGAGGACAATGAGGTTGTCATGAATGAAGATGATCCACAATCAGTTCAAGCTTAGGAGAAGAAGGAGAAGGAAAAGAGGGAGAAGGCTGCCAAGATGCCAACTCAAGAGGAGGCATCTGAGTATTTCTTGAAGAACAAGCAGGAGCAGCTCGGATACTTAATAGCATCAACCCTGAGGATTGAGAAGGGATTGGCCACCCTCACTCAAAATAGGGAGAGCTTGGAGAGAATCATAGAACAAAAGTTCTATAACTTAGATGTGAAAGTAACTGAGATTCAGTCTGCATTAGAGGAACTACAAGATGACATGCAGGAGAGGAAGGGCAAAACAACAACTGATGCATTTGCCAGAGTGCCTAGAGCCCAGAGGTCATCTGTTGTGCCAGTTCCTGACACAAGAGCAACTTCATCTGCACCAGCTACAGCCTCAGTGCCACCAGCTCCAGCATCTACATCAACTCCAGCTCCATCTACTTCAACTGAAGCTTTCGTCCTCGGCGTTATCCGGACTCCACCACCAGAAGATCAAGCCTGAGAGTCGATCTAGCACTATGCATTTTCTATGAACTTTTTGGTAACTTGTTGCCAAAGGGGAGAAAAATGTATAGATCATAGGCTTCGAGAGAGAGAGAGAGTGTTGCTTTTGTTCTCTCTTGCTTTATATGATGGTTTTTCAATCTTTGTTTGCTTTTGGTTGAGATACTATGTTTGTGAGACATTGATGATCATGTGTTTGATCATAAGCTACACTTATGCATACTTGATATTATCCTATCTATCTTATGTGATCACTCACTATGCTTGGTGATGAGTGCATGTATTCATTGTTTATTATTTTGAGCGCTCCACCAAGATGTATGTGACATGGAAGAGTAACCCATGAGCCTAATTCATTGTGCATGTGCAGTCCAAAGCAAATCTAAAACTATGCACAAATTTAGGGGGAGCTCTTGCTTATCACATAACTCTCAAAGCGACGATGTTATTTAAATTTTATTATCATTTGTCGAAGCTTTGATCTATATGTTGTCATCAATTACCAAAAAGGGGCAGATTGAAAGTGCAACTATCCCTAGGTGGGTTTTGGTAATTCATAACAACATATAGCTCATTGAGCTAATGCTATTCCAAGACAATTATTTCAGGAAAGCTCAATGAATGGCATGGCATGGATGACGAAAGTGGATCCCTCAAAATACTAAGGACAAAGGATTGGCTCAAGCTCAAAAGCTCAAGACTCTTCATTTTACATTTTAGTGATCCAAGATCACATTGAGTCTATAGGAAAAAGCAATACTATCAAGAAGGGATGAGGTGTTGCTTAATGAGCCTTTTGCTTCATGTGCTTAGTGATATGCTCCAAAACCCTCAACTACTTTCCCACATCCACAAATGACCTAAACCTAAAGCCAAAATCGGTCACACCGATTCTTTCTATCCGCGCCACCGATTCCAAAAGTCATAGCCATCGCCACAAACCCTAAGCAAATCGGTCTTACCGATAGGGATCTCAGTCTCACCAAGATGGGGTTGCAATCTTTCATTTCCCTTTGTAACGCTTCGGTCTAACCGAAGTGAGCGATCGGTCCCACCGAGATTGCAATGTAAACTCTGTTTCCTTTTTGTAACATTTCGGTCTCACCGAAAAGAGCAAATCGGTCCCACCGAGTTTACGACCAACTCTCGAAAGCTTATTACCAAATCGGTCTCACCGAGTTTGTGTAATCGGTCTTACCGAGATTACGTTATGCCCTAACCCTAACCATATCGGTCTCACCGAGATGCATGTCGATCCACCGAAAATCACTAACGGTCACTAGGTTTACTAAATCGGTCCGACCGAGTTTAACTATTCGGTCCCACCGATGTTGGTAAATTGTGTGTAACGGTTAGATTTTGTGTGGAGGCTATATATACCCCTCCACCTCCTCTTCATTCGTGGAGAGAGCCATCGAATCTAACCTACACTTCCAACTTACCATTTCGAGAGAGAACCACCTACTCATGTGTTGAGGCCAAGATATTCCATTCCTATCATATGAATCTTGATCTCTAGCCTTCCCCAAGTTGCTTTCCACTCAAACCCTCTTTCCTCCAGATCCAAATCCTATGAGAGAGAGTTGAGTGTTGGGGAGACTATCATTTGAAGCACAAGAGCAAGGAGTTCATCATCAACACACCATTTGTTACTTCTTGGAGAGTGGTGTCTCCTAGATTGGCTAGGTGTCACTTGGGAGCCTCCGACAAGATTGTGGAGTTGAACCAAGGAGTTTGTAAGGGCAAGGAGATCGCCTACTTCGTGAAGATCTACCGCTAGTGAGGCAAGTCCTTCGTGGGCGGCGGCCATGGTGGGATAGACAAGGTTGCTTCTTCGTGGACCCTTCGTGGGTGGAGCCCTCCATGGACTCGCGCAGCCGTTACCCTTCATGGGTTGAAGTCTCCATCAACGTGGATGTACGATAGCACCACCTATCGGAACCACGACAAAAACATCCGTGTCTCCAATTGCGTTTGAATCCTCCAAACCCTTCCCCTTATATTCTTGCAAGTTGCATGCTTTATTTTCCGTTGCCTATATACTCTTTGCATGCTTGCTTGAATTGTGTGATGATTGCTTGACTTGTCCTAAAATAGCTAAAATCTGCCAAACTATAAAATTGGTAAAAGGTTAAGTTTTTATTGGTCAAGTAGTCTAATCACCCCCCCTCTAGACATACTTCAAGGTCCTACAGATTTGATCCCGTTCATCAAATGACAACACATGTCTATGGTTAGGAAACATAACCATCTTTGATAAACGAGCTTGTCAAGTAGAGGCATACCAGGGACACTTTGTTTTTTGTCTATGTATTCCCACATGTACTAAGTTTCCGGTTAATACAATTCTAGCATGAATAATAAACATTTTTCATGAAATAAGGTAATAAATAATAACTTTAGTATTGCCTCTAGGGCATATTTCCTTCAGTCTCCCACTTGCACTAGAGTCAATAATCTAGTTCACATCGCCATGTGATTTAACACCAATAGTTCACATCACCCGTGGTTGAGCCGCTGCCTCACCCCCGCCTCTGCTGCAGGCTGGCACCTCTGAGCCGCCACGGCTGCACTCCGTTGCTACCCATGGTCAAACCGGACCCAAATTAGTCACCTATTAAGCCGCCCCTCGCTAGCGTGCCGAGCTACTGACGCGGCCACGTCGTCAAATCCGAATAGATGATCAATTTTTACTGCAGCCATTTTGTCACCAAGGCCGACAGGAATTGTGCTACAACCACTATGCACTGCGTCAGATATATCAACAAGCGCGTATAGGCAAGGGTCAAATCCCGAGGTGGTTTCGTAAAGTGATCTGCTACTGCCACTGCTGAGCCACCGGACGTTATCGTCGCCGCAGCCTTGCCACCTTGGCCAAGCTGCCGTGCTGGGGGCTTCCCTGTGCCGCCTCGTTTCTGCCGCGATGAGCGGATCATCGGTCGACCGAGTAAATCAGGTTGTCAGATTAAATCTGTTTTATTAACACATATTGTTTTTTCATCAAAGAACAGTTTATCTTGCCTTGGTTTGCAATATTGTTTATGCAGGACAATTATTCACTTCAAGAATGATCGTTATGTCACGGATATAAAGCTAGAGCCAATATTATCAAGCACCAGCATCCAGCCATACCGTATTGTTCAGTAAATGTGTGTGCAACCGCCGCCTCTGTGGCTCAGCCTACAACAACAAACACTGCGCAGGCTCTCTCGTCTGTGCCGGTTTACAACACCAAAGATAACTCACCCGCCCGCCTCCGCAACCGACTCTCCCATCTGCACCAGCTTACAACACCACGGCTCATTCATCTGTCTGAGCCGCCTCTGATGCTGCGGTCGTCTTTTCCATCCATCTCTCGCGGCCTGGTCTACATCAACACACTAGGCCGCACCTGTCTGCATGAGTTGTTTATTGAGTATGAGCAAGTCACTGCTTGGGAAGCCCGGTTTTCTTCCAACAAATTGGAGGAAAAATTATCATGTATTATCAGCCGCCGTCTGCACTGGATGGCTCAATGGGCATGCGCACAAGTCGCCACCACTACAGTTTGGTTAACTTCAAACAGCCAGTTGGAAGGAACCATTGGGCGAGTTGATGACATGGCTCATACTGGTTCATTTATAACCCGCCGCAGTCATTTCAACATTCAGTGGATTCACATCGCACTATCAACGCCAATGATATACACCTCCTGCTATGGTCAAATATGGAGAATCTCAAGCCAACTCCTCGAGTCGTCTTGAGACTCGGGGGCTACAATGGCATGATTCGGCAGAATTGGCCGGTTTCAATGCATTCAAGAACTCCGGGTCATTGGAGGGAAAAATAACCCGGCCCCGGAGATTACTGCTCTATCGATGACAATTTAAAAGGCCGTCAGAAAAATTTCGGCTCATAATAATGCGTCCGGCTCAAAATTCGGTTTAAGAGGGAACTGTCTCCCACAAAGCTCTGAAGCTTTCAAATCCGGTTTAAAAATTCCGGTTCAAGAAGAAATTATCTCTCACAAAGCTCGAGTTCTCAGGAAAAATTAAAGGGACCAAAGAGGGTCTGTTGCAAGGCACAACTCAAACATAGGTACCATGCTTCAAAAGACCATTGGGGACTGATTGTATTTGAATCTAGCTTAACCCCTTTTGGGTCCGACTTTGATCGTATTCGAATCAGAGTCGTTAAAAAAGTCTCAAGGTCATTTGGGGGCTTCCTGTCCAAACATAGGTCGTATTCAAACCAAAGAGAACATAGATGTCGATACCCTCTTGATCGGCACATGCCAAACCCACTAGGGGGCTTCTTGATCATATTCGAATCATAGCTTAACCCCTTTTGGGTTCTACTTTGATCGTATTCGAATCATAGTCATTAAAAAACTCTCAAGGTCATTTGGGGGCTTCCTGTTCAAACATAGGTCGTATTCGAACCAAAGGGAACATAGCTGTCGGTACCCTCTTGATCGGCGCAACGCCAAAACCACTAGGGGGCTTCATGATCGTATTCGAATCCTAGCTTAACCCCTTTTGGTCCAGTTTACTGATCGTATTTGAATCAGAAGCCTCATTTTTTCTCTATTTGGCTTAAGTTTTTTTGAAAACAATCTTTGGTTTTGTCTTGAGACCTTTTTGTTCATATCTGAAGCATATATGTGGTTTCAATTAACCCGACTTGACTTTGGATGATAAGTCCATCATATGACAATCATAAACATTTGGAAGTTTTGGCTTCTAAAGATTGGGTCATCACCTTTACTGCACAAGTATCCTAAACCGGCAGTACGATTCAATATCACAGGAACCGGTTTTCCAAACTGGATTATATTATTCAAATCTTTAATAGCCAACATGGCTGGATTTTTATTATGGTTATCAATAGCCAATATTATGATGGAAGTCTTCAAAGTCGCTTCAGCGCAAGGGTTATTATTTTATTAATGGACATGATTTATTTTTACAATGGAGGGAATAGTCCTGAGTCGCTGCAGGCTTACGACCCGACACTTGGGGGCTACATTATTCAAATTGAGATTACATCAAATATGCAAGTCCCATGTCACTGCTAGCATGCATCATGGAACTTGGGGCCTAATGTAAAGTCGTTTTTTTATCAACTTATTGAAGACCCGACTCATCCCATTGTAATGAGCCGGCCCTTGGGGGCTAAAATTTTCTCCTGTCAAAAATTCAGGGTACACAAGCCGCAGCCCATTATATTGAAAGATCCACTACTCAGTTGGTAGAGTACAAAGCTCTTAACCTTGTGGACGTGGGTTCATCATATGATGTTCTTGTCAAAGAGGTATATATATAAAGTCCCAGCTCAATATTATCTTACTGAGCCGGCCCTGGGGGGCTACACGTTGCTGTTCAAGATCATATTTATAAAGTTCCTGCTCATTATTGCATAATGACCCGGCCCTTGGGGGCTACACTGGTGGAAGTTTTTATGAACGTAAGGCAATTACAAATTCCCAGGTTGCTGCAAGCATGACAACCCGGCACTTGGGGGCTACATATGTGGAGTACTCAGTTCTGACTAGTGATTGAGATGAACAACATGGATTTCTTCAAGGTTGCAACACTTATATTGAAGCAAGTCTTAAGCTATCACTATGTTCTCCTCTTAAGACTTGGGGGCTACAGGTATTATGCATATAAAGGAGGAATGTCTTCAAATTCTCAGTTTTGAGCAAATCAGGAAGATCAATTACATGACCCGGTGTCAACAACAAGTATGACTCGGCATCATCAGTGTTTTATAACCCGAAGATTTTGGAAATTATAACTCGGAAAGATCTACATCTTTAAGCCGGTTGAAAATCAGATGAGTATTTCAAGACCTATATTTTTAAGCTGGCGCTTTGGAAGCCGACTCAAGTGGATTATTTCTTACAATATTTCTCTACAAGAGACCAATGTTAGCAAATTGATTCTGAAGCTGGCCTGTTGACCCGGATTTTTTAAAAGAAGTATCTAGATTTTTTGCATTGAAAAAGTTGAAACACATCTGCTAAGGAGATTTGCTATGAGTTCATGGGCATGTATCAAGAAGGAAATGACAAGGACTTAAAGATGATCAGGTGCCGGCTGACAAGAATTTTTAACCCGGAGCACAACCTGTCAAAGTTGTTCTGGTGTTTATTTTGCAGGATCAGTTTAACATGGATAAATCCAAATTAAACTGGGGGCTAATGTCGAGGATATACCCCGCGGTATGACCCGGCCGGAATTATGACCCGGCCGGACTTAGCGACTCACCAGAGACCCGGCTGGAGCTAGGCGACTCACTGGCGATCCGCCTGGACATGGCGGTTTACATGTAACCTGCTTGGACATTGTGACTCACTGGAGACCCAGCGGGCGGATCAGACGGATGACAAGGCCCAAGGCCCAGCAGGCCGGCTTACACTCTGGTGAGCCGGCTTAAGAGGAAAGCGTAAGGAATATTCCCTTACAAAGGAAGCAAGACAAGGACTCCACTTGTAATTGAGTAATCCTAATCCTACTAGGACTAGTCATGTAACCCGCCCCTTCAACTTATATAAGGAGGGGCAGGGCACCCCAAAGAGGGACAAGCAAGAAGAAACAATCTCTAGGGCTAGACACAAAGGGGGAGCCGGCTTATGCGGCGACTCTATCATGATCATAATGAGACCTAGCCACAAACAACATGTAGGGTTATTACCGGATGAAGTTTCCCGGGGCCTGAAGCTGTCTAAATCCTTGTCTTATGTTGCGTCTCTCGATTCCGCCCAACCCCTCTCAAGCTACTTCATAGATGCGTTGGCCTCGCGACTAAGTCCTCACACTAAGGACATATGTTGTGACAAAACCATGACAGATCTGGTGGTTCTGGACTCTGCGACAACTAGATGAATATTTCGTCGACTGCCCTAGGGTTTCTGGAATATTGGGGTATTTATAGAGCAAAGAGGAGGTCTGGGGGCACCCAAGGTGGGCACAACCCACCAGGGCGCGCCTGGGCCTCCTGGCGCGCCCTGGTGGCTTGTGCCCTCCCCGGGGCACCCCCCAGGCGTAGCCAGGGCCCATTACGTTCCTTCTGGTCCATAAAAATTCTCCGTGAAGTTTCTTTGCATTTGAACTCCGTCTGATATTGATTTCCTGCGATGTAAAAAACATGCAGAAAACAACAACTGGCACTTGGCACTATGTCAATAGGTTAGTGCCAAAAAATGATATAAATGATTATAAAACATCCAAGATTGACAACATAACATCATGTAACAATCAAAATATATAGATACGTTGGAGACCTATCAGCCGCTACCCGAAAGGGATTGACAACCCCTTTTACACGTCGGGTTGCGAGTAGTTGTTATTTGTGTGCAGGTGTTGTTTATGCTGTGTTGGTTGCTTCACCTACTGGTTCGATAACCTTGGTTTCAGCACTGAGTGAAATACCTACCGCGTTTGTGATGCATCATCCCTTCCTCTTTGGGGAAATACCGACGTAGTCCTAGCAGACATCATTCCTGAGGCCACTTTTGCTTCTTTCTCTTTTTTTTCTTTCCCTGCATCAAGAGGTAGAAAGCCCTACCGGGGCATGTAATGAATCATGGCGCTCGCGCCATTATATTAATGTTTTTATATTGCATCCTGGCATTCATGTTGCTGCTAATTGACGGGTTCTTTCCCATCGTGATTGGGATAACTTAGCTTGGTGTGCTTCCGGTAGACTCCCATGCCGCGAAGGCGTGCTTCTCTGGATCTTGGACCTCTTGCGCGCCCCTCCTTCCAGAGAACGACCAGGGGTTTCCTTCTTGAGGATTCGAAGGTTATCAGGCCTCGGGAGGCACCCGGTGGCTGCAAGGTTTTTATGAACCATAGGGCCTCCAGAGGCGTTCCACAGGGTGCCGCGCCCACGTGAGCCCTCGAGAGAGGGCCCATCACCACTGGTACACGGGGTCACGATGCCCAGCGAGGCAAGGAGGTGCGGACTCAGGAGGACGTTCATGCCCGTTGACTCGTTTAAGAGCGTCGCGCGATGATTAGGACGCCAAATGTTAGGACACCAAGGCTTTGGCGAAATGTGTTCGCGGGCAGGCCTAGGCGTACACACGGTACCCAGCTGCCGCGCGTGAGACGCGTGAGTAAGAGTGACGGGCAACTGCCACTCTCCATAAAGCGAGACTTGGAAGAGCGAACACCGCAAGAGGAAATATTCCCAGCCCTTTCAAAAAAAGACGCGGCAACTTCAAATTTCATTCCAAGAAGTGGCAAACCAGCTACAGAAAGCAAGCAAAAGAATAGCCACGTCCAACACCTACACTAGTCTTCTGGTCTTCCCGCCAGCGCCGAGCATGGGGCATCCACTAAGACGTGGGTGAGATCCCCAGTGAGGCTCAAGGGTAGCACTCAAAAGACTCTGGGACATGTACAACCCCACACATTATTATGTGAGAGTGTCACGAGCAGAGACTTGAGAGCCGCATGGCGCTTGCCAGACACAGATAGAACTTCCGGAGGTGCTGGATGTTCCAGGCATTCTAGATGGGGACCCCGTCTAGCGTCTCCAGGCGCGCGGCGCCAGGCCTGGAGACACGGGCGATCCTGAACGGGCCCTCCCACATAGGCGAGAGCTTGTGAAGCCCCTTCCTGGAGAGCACCCGTCTCAGGACGAGGTCACCCACCTCAAGGGTCCTGGAGCAAATGTTGCGGCAGTGATACCGCCACATCGCCTGCTTGTACCTCATGGCATGGAGCGAGGCTTGGCGGCGGCCCTCCTCCCCAAGCACGAGGTCCATCCCCCGTGAGCTGTCCTGGCGTGCCTCGTCAAATGCCAAGACCCGCGGGGAGCGATGTTTGACCTCGTGATGGAGGACCGCCTCAGCCCCGTAGACGAGGAAGAACGGGGTCTCGCCAGTGGGCTTAGTCACGATGGTGTGGATGGACCACAGCACGGACTGAAGCTCATCGAGCCAACCCCTGCCGCAGGCCTCAAGTTTCTTCTTGAAGCTCCTCGTCTTGAGGCCCCTTAGGACCTCTGTGTTGGCGCATTCGGCTTGGCCGTTACTCCATGGATGCGCCACTGAAGCGTAGCATATCTGCGTTCCAGGGTTAGCACAATATGTTTTGAAGAGGTTGCTGTCGGTGTCAAAACCGGCGGATCTCGGGTAGGGGGTCCCGAACTGTGCGTCTAGGCGGATGGTAACAGGAGACAAGGGACACGATGTTTTTACCCAGGTTCGGGCCCTCTCGATGGAGGTAATACCCTACTCCTGCTTGATTAATATTGATGATATGGGTAGTAGAAGAGTAGATCTACCACGAGATCAGAGAGGCTAAACCCTAAAAGCTAGCCTATGGTATGATTGTTGTTTGTCCTACGGACTAAAACCCTCCGGTTTATATAGACACCGGATAGGGTTAGGGTTACATGAGTCGGTTACAATGGTAGGAGATCTACATATCCGTATCGCCAAGCTTGCCTTCCACGCCAAGGAAAGTCCCATCCGGACACGGGACGAAGTCTTCAATCTTGTATCTTCATATTCTAGGAGTCCGCCAAAGATGATAGTTCGCTATCCGGACACCCCCTAGTCCAGGACTCCTCGGTAGCCCCTAAACCAGGCTTCAATGACGACGAGTCCGGGCGCCGCATATTGTCTTCGCTATTGCAAGGCGGGTTCCTCCTCCGAATACTTCATAGAAGGTTTTGAACACAAGGATAGTGTCCGGCTCTGCAAAACAAGTTCCACATACTACCGTAGAGAGAATAATTTTTGCACAGATCTGCTGACGTATTCCGCAGCGTGACATCACACCATGGCCAGGCCTTTATATGAATCGTTTTTTACCGTTCCACCTTAGCGCATTTAGCGAGGCGGTTTGCTTGGCACGTCTTATCAAAGCATAAATCATGCCCCCTTATTCCGGGATTCCCATCAATACGGACGTGGGTAACCCATTCGCGCCATTGATTATGGCGCTTGGGAGATAAGCGAGTTTTACCAGGCTGGCGGGGGACGCATAGCTTCGTCCGTCCATATAAGGGGATAAGGATCCACCTTTTCACCTACGCCTTCTTCCTCCTTTGCTCATCCATTTCTGCGCACTCGAGCTCTAGCGCCCAAGTCCGCACATCCCACCTCAACCTTATCCAACTATGTCCGGAGCGGGAGGCAGGTGGATGGCCTCCTCCATCACGGAGGGGCACATCAAAAAGCTGCGGAAGGCCGGATACTTGTCCAGCGACATCGCGTACCGGCTACCCGACGAGGGGCAGCTCATTCCAACCCCCAGGCCCCATGAGAGGGTGGTGTTTCTCACCCACTTCCTCCGCGGACTAGGTTTTCCACTTCACCCATTTTTCCGGGGGCTCATGTTCTACTACGGCCTGGATTTCCACGATCTGGCCCCGAACTTCATCCTCAACATCTCGGCGTTTATCGTCGTGTGCGAGGCCTTCCTCTGCATCCAGCCCCAGTTCGGCTTTTGGCTTAAGATATTCAATGTCAAGCCCAAGGTAGTGGGCGGCCGCCAAGCGGAGTGCCGAGGCGCCATGGTTGGCAAGATGGCCAAAGTCCTATGGCTCGAGGGCTCCTTTGTGGATACCATAAAGGGGTGGCAATCGGGTGGTTCTACATCACCGAGCCGCTGACTCTAAATGGGCGGCGGCCCCGAATTCGATCTGGCTTCCCCACACGGCTCACATCATGGAAAGAGACGGCCTGACGTGGGGGATTCGGATGAGCTGTCCGGACTCCAAACCTGCGTCCAAAACCTGGTGGACAAGAATCTCGGGCTTGTCAACGTAATCCAGGTGATGCTCATCCGCGGATTCTCCCATGCCAACAACGGGCCTTCAATTTGTGGGAGTTCGATCCGCACGGCACCTAACTCTCAAGAGGCTCTTCGACACTACGTCCAAGATGCCCGGAAGGTGTTGTTCATAGGCGCCGAGGCTCCCACATCCGCCATCAAGATCGCGGATTCAGCTCACAGCGTCAAGCCAGCGAGGTAAGTTATTTTAACCTTTACGGGACTCTTTTTCTATAGATTGACTCTATGTGGGATCTAAAACTCCCTAACCTTTGACAGGACTGGCTGAAGACGTCCGGACAGATTAACTGTCCGGCTCCTTTGCCAGAAGACCCAGCGGACGCCCGATTAACGGGGCTGCTAGCTCCGGCACCCCACGTGGTACCGGAGAAGAAGGCCAAGAAGGAGGCCACGGGAACTCGAAGGAGCTCCCGGCTCCAGGGGCTGTCGGACTCGTCGCCCGACAACCCGGAGGCGGAATCCTCCTCTAAGGAAGAGGAGGAGGAAAAAGAAGCCTCTCCCCCAGCGGGGAGAGAGAAGAAAAGGAAGGCCGGCCCAACTGGGGAGGCGGGAGGGTCCAAGAAGGGAAGGACCCTTCCTCTGGACTTCTCCACCAATGTCGACAATGACGAGGAGGAGTGGCCAACAAGGGCCAAGCCTCTGGCGAGATCGGAAGTGTCCGGATACCCATGGATTTTTTCATTGCATAATGTTCTCTAATGCCGAACAATCGTGCAGCCCACCCAAGGACGAGCCCGCCGCTTCATCGAGCGGGTCCCTGAGTTCATCAGAAATGGAGAGTACTTCACTTCCGGCCGCCTCCTCGCCTCACGCTGCGGACGACACCGAGGTGGGGCCCCAAGGGGGGCCTGGTCAAGAGGAGGTGGCGCAGGAGGCGCCGCAAGGCAACCTCCCGGACTCCAGGCGCGAGGGGAGCGAGACCCCCAGGGGCTCTAAGCTCGACCCTCGTCCGGACTCCATACCGGAACCTTCAGCGGTTCCGAAGTGCGGCAAGCGGCCCCTTCGTAGGAAGGGCAAGACGCCGGTGTCCTCCGTCCAACCGGAGGCACCGGATAGCTTACTGGAGGTGCTTAACGGCGCCTCCATCAACGAGGAGCACCGCACTGTTATGAATGTGGTGATCCAGAAAGTTCAGTCCGCCAAGCGGGCTGACGAAGCTCGTACCAGCCTTCTAACAAAGCTTTGAGGTAAGTTTAGAATATGTAAAAATATTACCGCATAGACAGTAGCCCCTGATGCTTAGTTTGGTTTTCGGAAAGAAAAGCCGGACTAAGGATCTAGAAAGATATACGCAGGAGTCTAACATAAGTATGTCAATATGGGAATGCAGGTTGCGCCTGGCGACCTCTGCCAAGACCGATCATGGAGGTCAATGCATTGAAGCAGAGCCTCGAGCGATCCGAGAACGAGCTCGGCCAAGCCAAGAAGCAGCTCGAGGACAAGGAAGGTAAGTAATACCTTATCAAAGTAATACCTTATAAAAAGGATTTGGTTGCAAAAAATGACAGGAATAACGTGGGTATTGTAGGGGCCACGAACGAGGTGGCGACCCTAAAGGAAGCGGTGGCCGTGGCCGAAAACAAAGCGGCCGCGGAGTGCACCGAGCGAGAGAAGCAGGAGGCGCGGGTGGCGGAGGTGCGGCAAGAGCTCCAGGCTCTCGTGGAAAAACACGAGAGTTTGGAGCGTGACTCGAAGACTCGAGAGTCCGAGCTCGCCTCGGCTCTTGAGAGTGCCAAAGCCGCTAAGGCCGAAGCCCATAAAGCCCTCCAGGAGATTGAGGCAATAAAGAAGATCGCGGCGGGTAAGGCATTCTTTATGCAGAGCAAGAATGTAAAAGTGAATTACCTATTACTTACCCAGATTCGGAGCTCTCCAGGAGCATTCGCAGATCTGCCCAGAGTGTGTCTCGATGTTGCCGCTGCTCTACCGCTGCGAAGGAGGGGAGCTCGACGGAGAAGGTGTTTTGGTCTCGATATCTTTGAGGCCGAACGTCCAGTGCCCCTAAGCGACCAGCTGAAGCAGCTGGTCGAGGTCCACAAGGTCGCCGAACAGGCCATGAAGGGCCTCATAGTTCGGTCCGTGGACATTGGAGGCCATGCACAGGAGCTACTTCCGGGCTAGTGCAGCGGCTGGTGGACGCCTTGTCCATGGATTGAAGTCATCAAAGCGCTCCGTCTGCATTGAAGGTGCCTGTCGGGCCCTTGCCCGTGCTAAAGTGCACCGGGCAAGCTGGATGCGGAGAAGCTTGTGACGGACGGGCCACCGAAGGGCAAGGATCATCGCAAGCCGAAATGTACTATGAGGGCGTCTGAAGGGTGCCCGCCAGATAGCGTATGAGTGCTCCAAAGATGTAATTTTTGAATAGACTCGCATTTGTTATCCTGTATGCTGAAAACTTGTTCAGATGCGCTAAGCAACGCTTGTTAATTTAAAATATTACCTTATGTGCGGCCGTTTATCAAATTTGAGAGATGACAAGTCGTTGGCTTCAGCCCCCATGCCAAGAGTGCTGGGGTGTTCGGGATAAACTTGAGCGCTCTTGTTCCCATTCTGGGTCCGTCGAGGGAGGCGCTCAACGCAACGAACAAGGCAACCGGACTTATAATGCTTGAGCACTCTCACTTAGCCATAGAATTCTATAATTTTAAATTTCGGCGAAGCCATTATATTCGGAAGACCGAGTTCGGGACGCTATCCACGCCTTGGCCGGATAAAGCCGGTTCCTCACTCGAAGCGGCGTAAGTCTTTAGGGACTCGAAGAAACCTCTCGAACAGCGACCGACTCTCGCCTTATCATGACGGTTAGTTTTAGCTTTCTCCACTGAGGTGCTCAACCCAGCTCAACCGGGGCACAATCGCGGTGGTTCTCCCAAAGTGCTACCTTAGCCGATATAACGGAACGTAAGGTACCAAAACATGGGAGCGGGCAAACCCAACTATTGACCCAAGACATGATTCGGAGCCGATGCATATAATGCTATAAGTTCGGGTGCCGCACTTGTGGAAGTGTTCGGACTTATCACACCATACTTTTGGGGTACTTAAGCCCTGGTGTATTGGCCGTACTAAATTGTACGGTTGCGCAATGTCATAAATGAACATATATAATGGGAAAGAATGCAATAATAGGCAAGAGCTATATATTGGTTATTAAAAAGAAACTGCAAATAAAAGCAGAACGATACAAATTGTGCAATAAGCAAGGGATGGGACTTTTTAACATATCCCCCTCCAGGGGTAAGCTGCGGGATGGTAAGTAAAACAGGTATACTGCTCGTAATAGAGACCACCTGGACACTTGACGCAGTTTTCTGCTTCCCTGGCTGTTGCATCGTGTATTCGGCGCGAATGCCAGACAGGGCTTCTAGAGAACAGAGTCCTGAAAGTAAGAAAAAAGAAAAAAGAAAAAGAATGACACAATCGGGAGCCCCTGGTGCGGTTGAGCCGCATTCTGGGCGTGCCGTGGTCGCATTCTCCCCGATGCCCATGGTATCTCCAGAGCGTGAGTTACGTATGCGTAGTAATCGCTTCGCAATTTTGCGAGGGCTGGGGTTAGCCGGATTGCTACGCGTGCTTGAATCGTGCCAGGCGGTCTTGTTGTAGGTTACTCCGGGCGCGCTTGACAGTGTCCGGACGTTTAGTGGCCGGACTCGAGAATTGCCGTGAGAGGCTGCTTTGCGCCTCCGTCGCGAGGGTCCGCTGTGCTCCTCCGCTCGGAGAGAGTGTTCGTGTTTCCGCTGACCGTGATTACTCCCGAGGGCCTGGCATCTTGAGCTTGAGGTATGCGTAGTGCGGCACCGCATTGAACTTTGCAAATGCGGTTTGTCGGAGCAAAGGCGTGATAGCCTCATGAACGGGACTATGTCGAAGATTAACTCTTAAACCCGGAAGTTATCCGGGATCCAAAGACCACTTCGAGCGTAATCGAGCACTGCATAATTGGCCTCTACACCTGGTATGACGCCTTTAAAGGTCGTCTTTGTGGGTTTAATCCTTGAGGGGTCTATGCCCATTTGTGCACTGTGTCCTGATAAAGCAGGTTCACGCTGCTACCGCCATCCATCAGGACTCTAGTGAGGTGAAATCCGTCGATAATTGGGTCAAGAACCAATGCGGTGAATCCGCCATGACGGATGCTAGTGGGGTGGTCCCTTCGATCAAAGGTGATCGGGCAGGAAGACCATGGGTTGAACTTCGGGCGTGGCTCCATCGCCAGATACGTCTCTTAGTGCACGCTTCCGCTCCCTTTTGGGTATGTGGGTTGCATATATCATGTTCACCGTCCGCACTTGTGTGGGAAGGCCCTTCTGTCCTCTATTGTTCGGCGGCCGGGGCTCTTCCTCGTCATCGCTATGCAGCCCCTTGTCGTTGTTTTCGGCGCTTAGCTTGCCTGCTTGCTTGAATACCCAACAATTCCTGTTGGTGTGGTTGGCTGGTTTTTCGGGGGTGCCATGTATCTGGCACAAGTGATCGAGTATTCAGTCCAAGTTGGAAGGGCCCTGGGTATTTCTTTTGAATGGCTTCTTCCACTGACCGGCTTAGAGCCTCTCAATCTGGCATTTACTGTCGTATCTTCAGCATTATCACCGTTAATGCGGCGTTTATGCTTGTTGCGACGCGACCTGCCATTGCTGTCCTTGGTATCCGAACTATCAGGGTGTTTGGCCAAGTTCTTGCTTTGAGCTAGCCAGCTGTCCTCTCCCGTACAAAAGCGGGTCATGAGTGTGGTGAGGGATTCCATGGATTTCGGCTTTTCCTGTCCTAGGTGCCGGGCTAGCCACTCGTCGCGGATGTTGTGTTTGAAGGCTGCAAGGGCCTCTGCATCCGGACAGTCAACAATTTGATTTTTCTTGGTTAGGAACCGTGTCCAGAATTGTCTAGCCGATTCTTCTGGCTGCTGAACTATATGGCTAAGGTCATCGGCGTCTGGTGGTCGCACATATGTGCCCGGAAGTTATCAAGGAATGCGGCTTCGTGTCTTCCCAACAACCAATTGATTCTGGCGGCAAGCTGTTAAGCCAATGCCGAGCTGGTCCTTTAAGCTTGAGTGGGAGGTATTTGATGGCGTGTAGATCATCACCGCGGGCCATGTGGATATGGAGGAGGTAGTCCTCGATCCAAACCGTAGGATCTGTTGTGCCATCGTATGATTCGATGTTCACGGGTTTGAAACCTTCAGGGACTTGATGATCCATTACTTCATCTGTGAAGCATAGTGGGTGTGCGGCGCCTCTGTATTGGGCTATATCACGACGTAGCTCATATGAGCTTTGTCTATTGTGTTCGGCCCGACCGGGTTTCTTTGTATCCGCGTGGCGGTTATCATCACGCGGTCGTGGGGCGCCACGCCGATCCGTAGATCAATCTTGTTTGTCTTGCCTTGTCCTCCAATATGTCTCGCAGTGTCCGGGCGCGTTTCCCGTGCCTTGGTCGAGCGACGCCGGGTGCGGCTTGAATGGAGGGTCTAGAGGCCTCTCTGTCATGACCACGGGTGGCTACCGGGCCGCATCATGCGCCGTGATGTAGGTTTGGGTGCTGTTTCCTCTAATTGGGGTAGCAGCCTGCGTTTTGGGTATCTCTTGAGGGGCGTTCGAGTTCAAACTCTTCGACCGCAAGGACTTCATCCATCCGCTGCCTAGCAAGTCTTGGTCGACTTTAAGCTGCTGCTGCTTTCTTGAGGCTGCTTGCCGTGGCCATAAGCCTGCGTTTGAAACGCTCGATTCGGCGGGATCCTCGTGCCACGAATTAGTAAATCGTCGAGGCTTGCCTGCGTCTTCGAGGGGCGATAATTATCATCCTCTACCTCTCTTTTCTGCCACACCGTCAGGCGGACTTGCTTCTCCCTCCTCCTGTCTTGAATCCTGCTTTGGAGGGTTGTCTTCAACCTTGTCCCGGTGTTATTATCTCCGTGCGGAATCACCGCTTTACTATGGCGGGATTTAGAGCGGCGCCACCGGACGTCGGCGCTTGGGTTGTTTCTTTGAGGGGTCATCCTCCGCCGTTCCATCGCCATTCCCATCTTTTGGGATGTCCACCATGTATATGTCATAAGACGAGGTGGCCTTCCAGTGCCCTGTAGGCGCTGGTTCTTGGTCGTCTCCCGCATCGTCGTCCATACCGTCGATGTCTACGGAGTCGAAGTCGAGCATGTCGGTTAAATCATCGACAGTGGCTACAAAGTGGGTGGTGGGTGGGTGTTGAATTTCTTCGTCGTCCGCATCCCAACCTTCCCGACCGTAGTTCGCCAGGCTCCCGACAAAGAGAGAGACTTTAATGAGTTCAGGATATCGCCAAAGGGCGAGTGCTGAAAGATGTCCGCGACGGTGAACTCCATAACCGGCGCCCAGTCGGATTCGATGGGCAGGGGCGCGGAGGGTTCGGAGTCCGGAGAGGAGTCCGGCACCCTGGAGTCACGGTGTTCGCAAAGGACAGGGATGGAGTTCGGCTCAATCACCGTAGAGATTTTAGCCCCCGAGGCGGTGTCCAACCAACCGTCCTCGATCAGCGAATCCGGCTCCGGATTAAGGGTCGGAGCGGATGCTGGTGCGGCCTCCAGGGTACTGTTCGGCGGCAGAGCTAGATCATACCCATCGAGACAGTGCGACACGCTCGGCTGTGGCTCGAAACCGTCGAAGATCAAGTCTCCGCGGACACCGGCCGTATAGTTAAAGCTTCCAAATCTGACCTGATGGCCAGGGGCGTAGCTTTCGATCTGCTCCAGATGGCCAAGTGAATTGGCCCGCAGTGCAAAGCCGCCGAATACGAAGATCTGTCCGGGGAGAAAAGTCTCACCCTGGACCGCGTCGTTGTTGATGATCGAAGGAGCCATCGGGCCTATAGGTGACGACAAAGAGGAACTCTCAATGAAAGCACCAAAGTCGGTGTCAAAACCGGCGGATCTCGGGTAAGGGGTCCCGAACTGTGCGTCTAGGCGGATGGTAACACGAGACAATGGACACGATGTTTTTACCCAGGTTCGGGCCCTCTCGATGGAGGTAATACCCTACTCCTGCTTGATTAATATTGATGATATGGGTAGTACAAGAGTAGATCTACCACGAGATCAGAGAGGCTAAACCCAAGAAGCTAGCCTATGGTATGATTGTTGTTCGTCCTAAGGACTAAAACCCTCCGGTTTATATAGACACCGGATAGCGTTAGGGTTACACAGAGTCGGTTACAATGGTAGGAGATCTACATATCCGTATCGCCAAGCTTGCCTTCCATGCCAAGGAAAGTCCCATCCGAGGCAGGGACGAAGTCTTCAATCTTGTATCTTCATAGTCTAGGAGTCCGGCCAAAGATGATAGTTCGGCTATCTGGACACCCCCTAGTCCAGGACTCCCTCAGTTGCTCTTGAACTGAGAGCCATTGCCAGTGATGATATGGTTGGGGACACCAAAGCGGCTCACGAGGCCCTTGATGAACTTGATGGTCAAGCCAGCTGGGATGGTGCACACGGGCTCCACCTCCGCCCATTTGGTGAATTTGACGATGGCGATATAGAGGTAGCGGTAGCCCCCGGCTGCTTGGGGGAGCGGGCCCAGGATATCCAGCCCCCGGGCCGCGAATGGCCATGAGAGCGGGATGGTATGGTGGCCATAAGCGAGCAAGTGGATCTGTTTGGCATGGAACTGACAGGCCTTACAGGATCGCACCAGCTCGGTGGCATCGTTGAGCGCCGTGGGCCAGTAGAAACCGCTGCGGAATGTCTTGCCCATGAGGGTGCGCGATGAAGAATGGTGCTCGCAATTCCTGCCATGAATGTCAACCAGCAACTCGTGCCCTTGCTCCTTGGAGATGCATCGCAGCGAGACATCGTTTGGGCGCCTTCGGTAGAGATCGCCGTCCTGCAAGCAGTAAGCAATGGCCTGACGGGCCAGGCTTTCTGCATCTTCCTCCTTCTTTGGCAGGGTGCCTCGGAGCAGGTACGCCTTGAACTCTTTGGTCCAACACCCCTCCAGAGGCTCGAGTGCCAGGAGCAGGTGGGCTCATGAGGTCGGACCACAGGCCGGGGCGCCTGTGGAGGGGGCCAGGGGCGGCTCCTCCCGGAGCAGCGCACGGCCTGCAGCAGGGGGGGGGGGGGAAGCTGCCAATGGCTTGAAGAGCCGTTCCTCGTAGATGCCAGACTTCTGGGGCTCATGTCGGGACACCCTCTTGGCGATGTCGTCCGCCTACTTGTTTGTGCCACGCAGGACGTGCTGCAATTCTGAACCCAAGAATCGTTTTTTCAATTTGCATACCTCTTCTAGGTATGCCTCCATGTTCTCGTCCTTAGGTTTGCATTCCTTGTTGGAGAAGTTGACGAGGAGATGAGAATCGCCCTTGATGGTGAGACGCTTGACCCCCAGGGCCACCACGGCCCTGAGGCCAGTGATCAGGCCTCGTATTCCGTGATATTGTTGGAGACCTTCTCACCATGCTGAAAGCAGAGCTGCACGGCGTAGTATAGCTTGTACTGGGTCGGCGAGATGAGCACGGCCCCAGCCCCTGTGCCCTGGCGCGCGAACGCGCCGTCGAAGTACATGACCCAGCCATCGGGCGACTCGTCTCCGGGCATGAGGGAGCGATCCTCACCCATCCCCCGGTCAGGGGTGTCAATCCATTCCGCCACAAAGTCAGCGAGGGTCATGCCCTTGATGACCCTGGTGGTGTTGAACTCCAGCTGGAACACCTGTAGCCCGATGTTCCACTCGGCAACCCTTCCCGCGGCATTGGGGCTACGGAGCACCTTCTCCAGGGGATACGCGGAGATGACCTTGATGGGATGGCCTTGGAAATAGTGTCGCAGTTTCCTGGAGGCGACGAGGAGCACGAGGAGGAGCTTCTGTGGCATGGGGTAGCGCGTGCGAGCGTCACGCAATACCGTGCTGACAAAGTACACGGGGTGCTCGACGAGGGAAGGGGTGTCGATGATGTCCAGCCCCGCTTGAGACGAGGGGGCCTCGGGAGCGTTGCCGTCCGATGGGGTAGTCGAGCCCTCAGGAGCGCCATCCCGAGGTGGCAATGGCGCGGCTGCACGCGGGGAACTACGCCACGCAACCGCACCCGCGCTCTTCCCGGACCACCACAAGCACTGTGCTAGCCGAGTGGGGTGTGGTGGCCAGGTAAAGCACCAGGGGCTCAAGAGGACGAGGCACCACCATCACCGGCGGGCTAGTGAGATACCTCTTGAGGTCTTGAAAGGCCGCCTCGGCCTCCGGAGGTCATTCAAACGGGCCCTTCTTTTTCATCAGCTTGAAGAACGGGAAGACGCGCTCGCCGAGCTTGGAGATGAAACGCCCCAACGAAGTCATGTAGCCCGCGAGCTTCTGCATCTCCTTGAGGGTTTGTGGCGAGCTCATCCTTTCTATTTCCTTGACCTTCTCTGGGTTAGCCACAATCCCTTTGTGCAACACCAGGAAACCTAACAACTTGCTGGATGGGACACCGAACACGCACTTCTCCGGATTGAGACACAGGTTCACCTTGTGCCGGTTGGCGAACGTTTCTTCCAGGTCCTCGACAAGGGTTCTTGCTTCCCGCGACTTGAAAAATATGTTGTCCACTTATGCCTCAGCGTTCCTCCCGAGTTGCTGACCCAGAGCGATGTGCATCAATCACTATAAGGTCACGCCAGCATTCTGCAGCCCAAAGGTCATGCAGGTGTAGCAGTACACCCCGCATGGGGAAAGGAAGGTGGTGTCTACTACGCAACCTTCTTCTTGTAGACTCATGTTGGGCCTCCAAGCGCAGAGTTTTGTAGGACAGTAGCAATTTTCCCTCAAGTGGATGACCTAAGGTTTATCAATCCGTGGGAGGCGTAGGATGAAAATGGTCTCTCTCAAACAACCCTGCAACCAAATAACAAAGAGTCTCTTGTGTCCCCAACACACCAAATACAATGGTAAATTGTATCGGTGCACTAGTTCAGCGAAGAGATGGTGATACAAGTGTAATATGGATGGTCGAAATATATTTTTATAATCTGAATAAATAAAAACAGCAAGGTAGCAAGTAGTAAAAGTGAGCAAAAACGGTATTGCAGTGCTTGAAAACAAGGCCTAGGGTTCATAATTTCACTAGTGCAAGTTCTCCCAACAATGATAACATAATTAAATCATATGGCAATCCCTCAACGTACGACAAAAGTCACTCCAAAGTTCCTATCGCGGAGAACATAAGATGAAATTGCTTGTAGGGTACGAAACCACCTCAAAGTTATTCTTTCCGAACAATCCATTGAGCTATTCCTATAAGTGTCACAAACAGCCTTAGAGTTCGTAGTTAAATAACACCATATGATACATATCAATCAACCATATGTCACCTAGATACTCCAATGTCACCACATGTATCCGTGGGTCAATTATACGATATGCATCAAACAACTTCAGATTCATAATATTCAATCCAACACAAAGAACCTCAAAGAGTGGCCCAAGATTCCTACCGAAGAAACAAGGACAAAAACATGGATCAACCCCTATGCATAGATTACCCCAATGTCACCTCGGGAATCCGCGAGTTGAGTGCCAAAACATACATCAAGTGAATCTATAGAACACCCCATTGTCACCACAGGTATCCCAAGCAAGACATACATTAAGTGTTCTCAAATCTATAATAGTATTCAATTCGATAATAATGAAACCTCAAAGGTAAAACTCAATTCATCACAAGAAGATAGAGGGGGAGAAACACCATATGATTCAACTATAGTACCAAAGCTCGCGGTACATCCAAATCAAGAACACAAGAGAGAGAGAGAGAGAGAGAGAGAGAGAGAGAGAGAGAGATCAAACACATAACTACTGGTACAAACCCTCGGCCCCGAGGGTGAACTACTCCCTCCTCGTCATGGAGACTGCCAGGATGATGAAGATGGCCACCGGTGATGGTTTCCCCCTCCGGTAGGGTGCCAGAACAGGCTCCCGATTGATTTTAGTGGCTACAGAGGCTTGCGGCAACGGAACTCCCGATCTAGGTTTATTTCTGGAGGTTTCGAGATTTATAGGAATTTTTGGCATCGGTTTCACATCAGGGGGGTCCACGAGGCAGCGACAAGGCAGGGGGCGCGCCCTCCACCCTTGCCGTCACCTCGGGACTCTTCTGGCCCAACTCCGATGCTCTGTGGGCTTCTTTTGGTCCATAAAAAATCACCGTAAATTTTTAGCTCTTCGGACTCCGTTTGATATTCCTTTTCTGTAAAACTCAAAAACAAGGAAAAAAACAGAAATTGGCACTGGGTTGTAGGTTAATAGGTTAGTCTCAAAAATAATATAAAATAGCATATAAAACATCCAAGATGGATAATATAATAGCTTGGAACAATAAAAAATTATAGATACGTTGGAGATGTATCAAGCATCCCCAAGCTTAATTCCTGCTCGTCCTCCAGTAGGTAAATGATAAAAATGGAATTTTTGATGTGGAATGCTACCTAACATATTTATCAATGCAATCTTCTATATTGTGGCATGAATATTCAGATCCATAAGATTCAAAACAAAAGTTTAATATTGACATAAAAACAATAATACTTTAAGCATACCAATAAAGCAATCATGTCTTCTGAAAATATCATGGCCAAAGAAAGTTATCCCTACAAAATCATATAGTCTGGCTATGCTCCATCTTCATCACAGAAAATATTAAATCATGCACAACCCCGATGACAAGCGAAGCAATTGTTTCATACTTTTGATGTTCTCAAACATTTTCAACTTTCACGCAATACATGAGCGTGAGCCATGGATATAGCACTATAGGTGGAATAGACTATGGTGGTTGTGGAGAAGACATAAAGAACACTAGTACGCGTCAGTGCTATACAAACGGTATTTAACCCCTTTCGGCGACGGCATTTGGAACCGTCGCCTAGTGAGTGACGGCGATAGGGGGTCCTTCCCACACGACCCAGAAACCGTCGGAGATAGGGACCCTACAGTACCCCTACTCATTTCTGCTCGCATTGCCATCGCAGTCGGTATTCTGTGGTGCTACGTTTACGATGTGCGGCCCATCACAAACGGTCCACTATTATAGAACATGTATGATGCGTGGCCCATCACAAACGGTTCACTATTAAGAAGATTAGCTAATCATCATACGACTGTCGGACAGGATTACGAAATGTTGGACCGTCGTAACATCGTCGTACACGACAAATATCACACACGCTATTCTGTGGTGCAATGTTTACGATGCATACTTCATCAGAAACAGTTCATGGTTGCGAATCGTGTACGATAAGGCAACTAACACAAACGTTTAGTTTGTCCGCACCGTTTGTGATATTGTTAGACATCGCACACGCTTTGCAAACGGCAACTGTGTGCATGCTTGCACATGTTTCCTCTCTGTGAACCGTCTCGGATTATGGTGCATATCGCAAATGTTTGTGTTTTACCAACCATGTGTGCCGTAACGACCTGGAGGGCATAATTTCTCCATAATTTAATTGCTGCTATTTGAAATTGTACCGGATTTGAATTTGAATTTGAATGTATGCTACAGCTTTATTCATATCCATCAGGTTCAAACAACCAATGCATTATTCGATTCATAGGTACATATGTTAAAGAATTACATAAGAACCAATTAAAGAATGATGAACCACAGTTGTATAGTTGAACTATTAAAGACGGTAAAGAAAGAGGCGAAATACATTCTGGTTGCTGAACAAGGTGAAGCGGAATGCCCATATTGTGCCCTCCTCCATGAAGAAGGCACACACAACTCTAGTCCAACCCCTTGTGATGGCCGACCGCCCATCCTTCATGGTCTTCATGAAAACATCTAGATAATCATCGTGTTCTGGTAGAAATACTTTAACCTTTGCATGCCTACCAATCATGTAGTTTGAGAGGTAGTCTTGAGTAAACTGCGTTGGCAACTACTGCAAAGGAAAAAGATTCACACATTGTCATCTAACACAACTCATTATGGGCAGTAAAAAGAAGGCTGCAGAGTTCTTACTTACCATCCTGCAGTTCGTTGTTGTCTTGGATAAAGTGTAAACAAATAGTTTAATTGCCATCTTTGGACCCATTTTACTAACAATCTTTATCAGCTTCCTCACTTGATGTTGGTTCATCGATATCTCATTGCCCCGTACCCAGAAAGGGTCGAAGCGCGGATCTTTACCAATGACATATGTACCTAAAAGCTCCAAGTTAATATTAGAATCTAAACAACAATTGCACAATGATGTAGTACAACACTCTCTTATAATATCTTATATCATCCAATATACTCACATATGACATGAATTAACATCTTATATTATGGGCCGGAAGGAGTTTAGTGCATTCTTACAAATTATCGGCTGATTAACTGCTGATGTATCCATGGGTTACAGTTAGTTTGAGCTAGTTCGGGCTCAAATGGCCCTAAAGTATATCTAAACATGAGGGCTAGTTTGAGCTAGTTGCATCTATAACCCACCCAAAAAAACTATCCAACCCAAGAGGTGCTAATTGGAGCTAGTTCTCCTAGTGCATTTATTGTCAATCTAACCATGCTATCCAAACAACTCTTTGGATGGAGTAATTAGTTCAGGGTTAGTCATGAGCTAGAAACTAACTCTAACCTCTAGCTAAGTTGAGTATCCAAATAGGGCTATGTTGTTGTTGTTGTTGCTGCTGCTCTTCTACGTATATCTAGACATCATCAGAACATTAATGTAACACTCTTCCTTGTTGCTATGTAGCCTAGGATTGCATATTTAGACATTAAGTACAGTGCATGTTGCTATGTAGCCTCAAATATATTACATATGGCCCTAGTTAACCTAACAATAAATGGGTTGCAGATATATGCAGTTAAAAGTCCAATTCACCGATTAGTGCCTTATTAGCCCCCGGCCTATATGGTACCAGCTACCGATATCCTGAATAGTGAGCATATATAAGCCATGGGATGAAACTAACCTCGATGGAAAACAACAGTTGTTCCCAAAATTGTCCTGCGTAGGTACATCAAGAAGCATGTTAAGCACAACAGGCTAAACATCAACCAAAATTATCCATGGCGCATGTAATAATCTCCAAAAGATAGCTTCAATGCAGGTTTAAGCACGCTAGTAAAGCAAAAGAAGTGGAAAGGTGTGTTAACTGCAACAGGCCTAACATTTAACAACAAGCAAACATAGTCATTCAAACTGGTATTGTGCCGGTCTAAGTACACTGGTTATTGTTAAATAAAAATGGAAAGGCGTGTTAACTACAAGATGCAGCAACCAAATGTTGTCATTCATAGTGGTATTGTTGAAACTGGTACTGATGAAATTGAATTGCATAGTTCATACTTGCACACATAGAACATCACGTTTTGAATAACTGGAATAAACAAGGCATACTATGAACAACCAAAGATAGCATTTGAAACTGTACATATGCTAACTACAAACAACCGAACAATCAAAAAACTTTAAAAGAGGCATATGCTAGCTATAACAGGCTTAACAGCAAGCAAATATATGCATTCCTATCGGTATGTTTAAAACTGGATTGATGAAATGTACAGCACAGTAAATAATTGCACATATAGAGCATCACATCGTGAACAATTGAAATAAACAAGGCATACTGCAAACAACCAGATATAGCAATTAAAACCGAACATATTCTCACTACACTACAAAAGGGACTCGACAAAACAAATCATGGGTTTCCCCGTGTGAAGAGGCATGGCAAAACAAATCATGGGTTTCCTCACTTGTCACAGATGGGCTCGTTCCTGTGGGAAGAGCAAGGACCCTAGATGCACTCCATGTTGTCGCAGATGGGTTCCTTCCCCTTGGTAGAGCACGGCTGTAGGGTGCCCTCCCTGATGTCGCAGACGGGCGCTTTCCCCTTGCAAGAGCAGATGGGCTCTTTCCCCTAGGAAGAGCCGGAGAGGGTGCCCTCCTCGTGATCACCGTCGATGAGGTCTGACTTGGAAGCTGTGGATCCGAAGCCAGCGTCGCAGAACGTGTTCTTCAGAAATGACAAAAGGGGCTCGATGGCGATGTAGGATGGCAAACTATTGATAGCGAGCTAGAGGAGATCAGCGGCGGGGCCATGGATGAGATCGACGGTGGTTGAACCTGAGGGGTTGGGGGTGGGCCACTTAACCTGTGACATAGCCCGCCTCAGGCCATCGCTGTCGATGACCTCGATGTCGTAGCCGGCGGACGAGACATGCCCGCATACTCTAGCCCGTTGCTTCAGTGCCTGCCGCCATTAATGGTCGTCAGCTTCCTCGGCGACATCAGGCAAAGAGACCACGATACATGATACGTCTCCAATGTATCTATAATTTTTGATTGTTCCATGCTATTATATATTCTATTTTGGATGTTTAATGGGCTTTATTACACACTTTTATATTATTTTTGGGACTAACGTACTAACCCAAGGCCCAGTGCAAATTGTTGTTTTTTTTGCCTATTTCAGTGTTTCGCAGAAAAGGAAAATCAAACGGAATCCAAACGAAATGAACCTTCGGGAACGTGATTTTTGGAACAAACGTGATCCAGAGGACTTGGAGTAGACGTCAAGAAACAACCGAGGAGGCCACGAGGCAGGAAGGCGCGCCTGCCCCCCTGGGCGCGCCCCCACTCTTGTGGGCCCCTCGTGGCTCCACCGACCTACTTCTTCCTCCTATATATACCTACGTACCCTGAAGCCATCCAGGAACACCACGAAACCCTATTTCCACCACCGCAACCTTCTGTGCCCGTGAGATCCCATCTTGGGGCCTTTTCCGGTGCAGGCAGGAGTCGGTCTACTTGTTGCAGACGTGATGCCTATATACATGGTCATGCCTAGATATTCTCATAACTATGCTCAATTCTATCAATTGCTCGACAGTAATTTGTTCACCCATCGTAATACTTATGCTATCTTGAGAGAAGCCACTAGTGAAACCTATGGCCCCCGGGTCTATTTTCCATCATATAAGTTTCCAATCTATTTTTACTTTGCAATCTTTACTTTCAATCTATACCATAAAAATACCAAAAATATTATCATCTCTATCAGATCTCACTTTTGCAAGTGGCCGTGAAGGGATTGACAACCCCTTTATCGCATTGGTTGCAAGGTTCTTATTTGTTTGTGTAGGTACGAGGGACTTGCGTGTGGCCTCCTACTGGATTGATACCTTGGTTCTCGAAAACTGAGGGAAATACTTACGCTAATTTGCTGCATCACCCTTTCCTCTTCAAGGGAAAACCAACGCATGCTCAAGAGGTAGCAATACACCTCCTTTGGGCCAGTGCTCCTCGAGCTGCACGGGATGCGTAGCCAGGCTTAGGTTGCGATGCTCTAGAGTGGGGGATGGGATCTGTGGGAAAGGGGGCGTTTGGCAGGCGTCATCTAAGAAACTCAGGGCGGCCTGGGTATGGAGATCGGTGGCTAAGCTGCACGGGCAAATCGATAGATGTTAACAAGGGAGGCCTTGCGGTGGCAGCGGGGACCTTGCTAGGGTTTCGACTGAGGGAGGGGTGTGTGTGTGCGCACGCCCGAGGAGGTTTTGGTGTGTGTGTGTGTGTGTGTGTGTGTGTGTGTGGAGGGGGTGGGGGTTGTTTGAGGAAATGACGCGGGTACTGAAAATTTTACTACACGGGAGTGAAATTGAAAATTTTGATGATGGTGCATCGCACATGGTCCGGAGATAACAACCGTGTGTTATGAAACATAAAAACCCTCGAGCCGGGCTGATATTTTCGAGGGATGCACGCGGGATAGGGAACAAGAAACATCGCACACGGTCCGGAGATAACAACCGTGTGTTATGAAACAGTAAAACTCTTGAGGCGGGCAGATAGTTTCTAGGGATGCAGGCGGGATTGGTCACAAGAAACATCCCACACAGTCGAAACACAATAACCGTGTGTTATCAAATAGAAAAAGCTGCAGGAGGGTAGATATTTTTGAGAGGGGAAGCCTCGTGGAGCCCAATGTACTGTGCGGATGTGTACGTGACAGGGGCACCGGTGTGGCACACATTTGGTTTGAGTGAAACCGTGTCTGTTGCGTCATCCGACTTGTCTAATGTTCATAAATTTGGCGAAAAATGACGCGGGAGAGGGTCAGAACACGAACACACTTGCATGTGAACCAAATTTATGTATGAAAATGGTGGTTTGATTTTCAAATACTAAATGCAACTTCGATGTGGCACCTATCTCGCAAAGCGCATGGTATTGCTTGCCCCCCTCATGTCGGCAAGAAGGGGCTCCTAAGCTATTAATGCATGCCCCCTCCCCCCCCCCCCCAACCGAGGTTCACCTAGCAAAGTGCAAAGTAGCTAGCACCCCCTCGTGTCGGCATGAAGGGAATCCTAAGCTATGAATGCATGCCCCCCCTCAACCGAGGTTCGCCTAGCAAAGTGCGAAGTAGCTAGCAGCCCCCCCTCCCCAACCAAGGTTCACCTAGCGAAGTGCGAAGTAGCTAGCAGCCCCACTCCTCCCTCGTGTTGGCACGAAGGGAATCCTAAGCTATGAATGCATGCCCCCCCAACCGAGGTTCACCTACCAAAGTCCGAAGTAGCTAGCAGCCCCCCTCCCTCATGTCGACATGAAGGGAATCCTATGCTATGAATGCATGCCCCCCCAACCGAGGTTCACCTAGCAAAGTGCGAAGTAGCAGCTAGCAGCACCCCCCCCTCATGGCGCCACGAAGGGAATCCTAAGCTATGAATGCATGCCCCCCAACCGAGGTTCACCTAGAAAAGTGCGAGCAGCGCCCCCCCACACACACACACACTTTCACCGGTGGGCCAGAGAGGCATCTCTCACCAAGATGGGTTGTAAAACAGACCAAGAATAATCCACCTTGGTCGTACGACCTCTCTCTTGTTGTTGGTCAAAGTGATGGCCGTCCATGCGACCCCGGAGATGGGCTAGCTTGCAAATAATCACGCAAGTAGCCAGACACCGAAGACAACCACTGCATGCGTGTGGCCCAGAGATATGTATGGAGAGGTGTGTTTTTGAGTAACAATGGAACAACTTTGATGTGGCACCGTGATATCTAACTAGAAATCCCCACACTGAGTGAGGGTTAGGTTGACGATGCATATGTATGTTACACCACACTTCAAGCCAACGACGGGGATTCATGCATGCATGCGTGCATAGTATATGCGCTCAAACTTAATTAGGTCTGAATATCACCATGACCTATACTACGATAACACGAACCAAATGAAGAATCCGCCATGGTAACCTATCTTGTTGTCGGTCAATGTGATCATGGATGTCCCCGCGGGCCCACGAATATATAGGCTTGTCGCCGATAACCACGCGAGGGAGTGTACCGTTCGAAGGCAACCACTACATGCATATGTATGGAGGTGATGCGTGCATGCATGTTTGAATACCATTTCACAACATTGATGTGGCGTGTGCGTCAAAATCGTACACTAGATCCCCACACAGAGCAAGATCGGTTCATGACGTGTCGTTGTACTAGCCACTTCGACTCGATGGAGGGATTCATGCGTACACATGCATGTGTGTGTGCTCAAACTGTATCATGCGTGTCATTCCAGAGCATGACCTATATATATACCGTATTACAAGCAAAAGAAATACCCTCGTAAGTCAAATTAACCTCTCTTGTGTTGTCAGGAAAAATGTAGTGATGGACCAAGCGGGCCCATAGATGGAAAGCATCGATATCACTGATAACCGCTTAAGTGGGTGCGAGAGGACAACCACCACCGCTTTGCATGTGGGCCAAACATATATATGTTGACTACCAAAAATGCACAACTTTGATATGCCACATGCCTCAAAAACCGTAAACCATGCACCCACACAGAGCGAGGTTCATGAAGCGTACTACATATGATGGTCCCCTTCCCCCCTCTTCACCGCATACTATATGCTCCTGCCGTAATATGTACAACCCAAAAGAATCCTCATCGATGGTGAAATTAATTAACCTCTCCCGATGTAGGTCAAAGTGATGCATGCATATGCATCGACAATGGCCTTGTGGGCCCACAGATGGAACCGTCACACGTGAGTGTCCTAGCTAGGATAACCACCGTGTGCATGCATGCGGCGCAAAGAGGTGTTGTGTGATGTTTGAATAGCCAATTCAAAATTTTGATGTGGCACGTGCCTCGGAAACCTAAAAGTCACGACACTGAGTGAGGTGTACTTGTTCACGGACACGTACGTATAGTATATATGCTAGTCCCCTCCCACCTCTTCGACGCGTACTATATACCACCATAACACAAACAAAATAGATTCTACCTTGATGGTCAAATTAACCTCACTGTCGGCTGTTCGTCAAAGTGATGGACGACGACCTCGCGGACCCATAGAAAGCGTCACACGCAAGTATCGAGTGTCGTGTAGGACAACCATCGACTGCATGTGGACAAAACATGTACGTATGAAAGGGTTGTGTAATGTTTTAAATAACGAATTCACGACTCTGATGTGGCACCGGTCTGCCAAACAAAACGGCCACCCCCAGACGCACACGCCCACACACACACCGCGAATCCACCGCAACTACGATGCATGTTAAATTAATTATCCCGCGGTGAACATATGTTACCAAAGGAGGGATGTTTTAATTTTGAAAAAATCACACAGATCATTAAGACGTTTTAGTACATTAATTGATTGATTTTCTACGGGTATAATGTGCAAAAATCAAATTTGAGCTACATGCACACGTGACGGTGCACCTAAATGGATTGAAAAAACACATGTGTCTCACTGGGTGCATGTTTACTCCCCCTGCAACAAACTTCAAACATTGAGAATCTTGATTTTTAAATTCTAGTACATCCAAAATTTATTTAAAGTTCATGAAACTTATCGTGTTGTCATATGGACACCAATACAAAAGTGGCATTGTACTTTTCTTGTCAAATTTGAGACCAGTTTTGATGTAATCTAATTATAAACGGGAGATTATTAATAATTTAAAACCAATATCCCAAACGGATTATTTATTTGAACCGTGAGCATTAGACCAACAGTGGATACGTGACATGCTTCGGTTAAGCAATAAAGCGGCAACATTAATCATCCAAATAGAAAACAATATACGTGCCGCGGCGTGACCCATGTGCCGTGTGAGCAGGCGTGAGTTGATGGGACGCAAGCGAGAAGTCCGCCACGCAGGCAGACCGAGAGGCGTGCATGCAGGTGTGTGAATTGACGGAGGCGTACTCGGTGCGCAGTGTCAGCGAGAGGCGTGCGAGTAGCTGTGTGAAACTTTGGTAGGCATGCCAGCAGTCTGGTGCGCAGGCTGACCGGGAGGCGAGCCATCGGTTTGACCGCCGCCCGCCTCTCCCGTAACTCCTACTACTCCAAATTAATAGTGCGCCCGAGCGGCCGCACCCCATCCTCGCCACACACACAATCCTCTCTCCGCTTGCATCCTCGACGCCGCTCTCAGTCCTCAAAGCCGCTGCCAGTATGAGGATGTCAGCCAAGCGCCCACCGAGGGAGTGGCGATGTCGGGGCTGGTAAAGCACCGGAGCACGGCGTGGAGATGGAGACAGAGGTTGCCGTCACCGCTGGCGAGTTATCGCTGCACCCTGACATCGTCGAGCTTCCACAGCCGGAGGCAGAGTTCCACACCGACTCAGGTGACGACCCCGGCGACGACTCCGACGACCACTCCGGCTACGACTCCGACGACGACGGACAGTTGGCTAGTCATCTATACCCATTTATGTGTCAAATAGATTATAGGGTTTCTCTGGTTACTCTTGCCTCCCCCTTTTTGGAATAGAAATCCTATGGTTTTGTTCTCCCAATCCATGAAATCTGAGTAAGTTTCGTTAGATCCGTGTAGTGTATTGATTGTTTGAATGGTACAAGTGTTAAGTGATTAGTTGTTTCATCTGTGCAAATGATTTCTGCTAGTAATCCGACTAGGGTTAGTGTTCATGCTAATAATCCCTAACCAGGACTTGACAATTGATTTTGAATGACCTACATATGTTTGTGCCATTATTTTCTTCAAGATTGGTCTGTACATAGACGACTGTGCTTAAAAATCGAACCATAATCTCTGGATATATAGAAATAAATAGCCATAAATTCCTAATCCTACTTCATGGCATGCAATCATTGATTTTAAGCCAAATTTGTTTTACTATTTGTATAGGTGTTGCCTGACGATGTGGACAGCGAGGATGAATATGTCCAGAGGAGGTACAAGAGGCAATTACTGAGGGAGCTTTATGCGGGAATGCATAACAGGCGTATTTGGACCTGGAACGACGGCTATTGATGCCCATTTTGCAACCACAAGCTTCATGACGTGTATCTAAGTGTTCTGGCACATGCAAGAGGACGGGCCATTGGCTCCTTCAAGCAGAAGTATTCTCGTAGGGTGGCTCACGACGCTTATGCCGAGTACCTGGAGAAGCTTCAAGATCGTGCCGGCATGTGAGATGAGATGTGGCATCGAACTATGTACGCTTGACTATGCTTACTGACGGTTGAACTATGTACTTATGGTTGAACTATGCTTGTGTACATGTACGCTTATTATCTATGTCTGAGTATGTTTAATCTATGTTTACCTATGTCTAACCGTGGGATATGGATGCAATCAGTTCGGTTCATGGAATCTACCTCCGTCTTGGTTTATTGGTCCCCTTTGTAATTTGTGTTAAATTTTGACCAAAGGTTTACCCGACAAAATGTTAGTGCAGGTCAGCAAAAATTATATCGTTGGATGGGTATTTGAGCATAGTGTTCAATGATATAATTTTTGGCGCCATGCATAAACATTTCTTAGTTAAATATTTGGTCAAAATTTCAAAGGGGACCAATAAACAAGGACGGAGGTAGTACGTCAATCACACATGGTTCCAAAAATTGGAACCGTGTGCAATGACTTTCATTTTGCCTGTTGGGTCAATCACACACGATTGGCTCTAGCAAACCGTCGCCTCCAAAATTCTTTGTGGGACAGAAAACCCTCACCACCTAATTCAAAAAAGAAAAAAAGAAAACCCTCACCATCCCCACGTCACAAAAACCCTCACCCCGCCCGCCACCCCCCTCCGGTCCCCATTCGCACCTGCACAAGCTCCTCCACGTCTATGCATGGCACCGCCTATCATGGCGGTAAACACTTAGCTCGACGCCTACCGCCGCCGCCAGGTTGCCGGCAAAGCCCACTGCATTTCGCCACTTCCGCTTGGGCCACCTATCGCCATCGACTTTCTCCACGCTGCTCGCGGTTGACCCAGCTCCGCTAGGTTGGGGAATCTGCCATACTGAGGGTTCTTTCTCATGGACAACCAGGTAACTAATTTAATGAGATATTATCTAATCTCTTATCCCAGTTCATCTGCCTCCTTTAATCACCCAGCTGAAATCGACGTGAATTCATTTTTATTCGAGCTGATTTGAGGGTTTTCTTACATTCATAGAGTGTACAGTGCGCGGACACATCAGGACCTTGCGGCCGCCGCCAGACATTCCATCTCATCGTACCAGATGACTTGAGGATGTGCGCGGTATGTTCAATCTCACCCTAAATCGGCTGGCATGGCCTACTTTCCTGAACATATTCTAAATATTACTACATTTGGATAAAAGGTGCCACATGCACCATATACGTCAAAGGGGATTTTCCCCTCTTCTTTCTATATTAGGCAAACTAATGATGTATTGTTCTTTCGATTACTCTCATATTTCCATGACATCATGTTTACCCTATCTATTTAATTATAAATTTTTGTCCTTCAATTTTGACTGTTGTACAGTTCTTTCAATTTGGGCCCATATTTGCATGTTACCATATTTTCTTTAACAATTCTAGCATTTTCTGCAGCGCGTCCCTTGCTATGCAACAGAATCTGTAGTGCACAATCTTTCCCTTTACATAAATCAAGACTGCAGGGATGTCATACTGCACACAAACCATGGATTTACAATCGTTGCTACTGCATGACTTGATGAATGTGGTGGCCCCTATTTTGGCACTGGATTTTGGAGAGAAATTGCTAAGTTTTATGAACTCCAAACTGGCACGGGAATTGCACTTCACATAAAAGGGCATGGCCATGAGATATATGGTAACTTCCCCGACGATATCATCCGTCCAGACTTTGTTTGAAGTAAGTTTTCTATGCAACTATCTGCATGTTGACTTACCCAGCAATATCAAATGAATTGTGTAGTATTTAACCAACCAACTGTTATTCCCTTTTCTTACTATATTCCTACCTAATAACTTATAGTTGCCAATACACTTTTCTATTGCCCTGTTTTAACTAAATATTCCCTGTACTCCCATTTCTATCGAGCGCCACGACAAGGAGACTCTGGAGGTGGAGAACGGGGCTGCCAACAAGCGGAGGCGGGGCGAGCTAGAACCACAAGCGACTCCAGCAGGCCTGGACTTCATCAGCAGCCTCCCTGATGTTATGTTGACAGTCATCATATCCCTCCTCCCAATCAAATATGGGGTGTGGACAACCGTCCTTTCCCGGCGATGGCGCCCCCTATGGAAGTCCAGCCCTCTCGACCTCATCGACACCCACGAGTGGAAGGATCAAGAAGAGGGGTCTAGAGGGGGGTGAATAGACTCTAATCAAGAAAAGTTGCAGTTTTTTTAATCTCTTGAGTTGAAGTGGAGTATTAGCACAAGTTAAAACATTCACAATACATATCAAGCAAGCATGCAAGCATACAAAGAGTATATGAGCAGCGAAAAGTAAAGCATGCAAGTTGCAAGAATGTAAAGAGAAGGGATTGGAGTGTGCAAACGCAATTTGGAGACACGGAGATTTTTTATCCGTGGTTCCGATAGGTGGTGCTATCGTACATCCACGTTGATGGAGACTTCAACCCACGAAGGGTAACGGTTGCGCGAGTCCACGGAGGGCTCCACCCACGAAGGGTCCACGAAGAAGCAACCTTGTCTATCCCACCATGGCTGTCGCCCACGAAGGACTTGCCTCACTCGGGTAGATCTTCACGAAGTAGGCGATCTCCTTGCCCTTACAAACTCCTTGGTTCAACTCCACAATCTTGTCGGAGGCTCCCAAGTGACACCTAGCCAATCTAGGAGACACCACTCTCCAAGAAGTAACAAATGGTGTGTTGATGATGAACTCATTGCTCTTGTGCTTCAAATGATAGTCTCCCCAACACTCAACTCTCTCCCATAGGATTGGATTTGGTGGAAAGAATATTTGATGGAAAGCAACTTGGGGAAGGCTAGAGATCAAGATTTATGTGGTTGGAATGGAATGTCTTGATCTCAACACAAGTGTAGGTGGTTCTCTCTCAGAAAATATATATTGGAAGTGTAGGCATGTTCTGATGGCTCTCTCCACGAATGAAGAGTGGGTGGAGGGGTATATATAGCCTCCACACAAAATCTAACCGTTACACACAAATCACCGAACTCGGTGGGACCGATTCAGAGAACTCGGTCGGACCAATTCAGAGAACTCGGTCGGACCGATTTGGTTCATAATGTGACCGTTAGGCATCTCGGTGCGACCGACTGGATCAACTCGGTGGGACCGATGTGCTAGGGTTAGGGTAAATCCAAAACTCGGTTTGACAGATTACTCAAACTCGATGGGACCGATTTGGGTAATAAGTGAAACAGAATGTTGGCAAAGCAAACTCGGTGGGGCCGGTTGTAAATCTCGGTGGGACCGTAATTATTGCAACAGACAACAGAGAGTTTGCAAGCCCATCTCGGTGAGACCGAGATCCCATCGGTGAGACTGAACTGATTAGGGTTTCTGGTAGTGGCTATGTTGACTGAACTCGGTGGCTCCGGATATGAAATTTCGGTGGGGGCGAGTTGGACTTTTTGGTTTAGGAAATATGTGGAAGTGAGAAAGTGGTTGAGGGCTTTGGAGCATATCACTAAGCACTTTGAGCAAGCAAGCCATTAGGGAACACCTCATCCCTTCTTAATAGTATTGGCTTTTCCTATGGACTCAATGTGATCTTGGATCACTAAATAGAAAATGTAGAGTCCTGGGCTTTGAGCTTGAGCCAATTCTTTGTCTTTAGCATCTTGAAGGGGTTCCACGTCCTCTTGTCCATGCCACTCCATTGTTCAACTTATCTGAAACATACAAGGTAGAAGCATTAGTCCAACAAGAGATATGTTGACATTAATTACCAAAACCACCCAGGGAGCACTTGTGCTTTCAACGAGCTCTGCCATGGCTATCGCAAAAGCTTGGATGCGTTCTCCAAGATCCACGGCAGTCACCTTGGCCCAACCAGAGGCCTTAGAACGGGCAAGTTCCGTTCCAACGGCAAAGACCGAGCCAAGCTTAACGACTGGTTCCGATCCCCCGCCCTAGATCAGCTCGAGGAGCACACTTTTGATGATGGGCATATGCGGTCACTCCCAACGTCTGCACTCCGCCTCGCGCCCATGCTGCGTGTCGCCAAGTTCAGGAACTGCCATCCTCCCCCCCCCTTAATGACGCGTCCGCTCTTATTCTACCACGACTGAAGCACCTCGAGCTCGTCGCCGTCTGCCTCTCAAACAGTGACATGGAGCGCCTACTTCGTGGTTGTACTACACTCGAGTACCTTTGTCTTCAGGTGATCAATGGGTTGAGTACCTTCCACATCACCTCCATGACTCTCTGGACTATTTATGTGTGTTGCTGGTGCGACAGGAAGACATCACAAAATGTGTGCCATGGTATGGTCACTGTTGGGGATATTACTACTGGGCGTAAAACGGCCAGAAGAGGCCGGATTAACTTGAAGCCCATGAACACAGATGGTGACGCTGAGTAAAGGCCCAAGGCCCAGAACCGGTTTAAGGCCTGTAGCTATAAACCGACATTTATATGTAACTTGCATTGTAAGGTAGAAAGGACGGAGACCGAGCCAGACACGTTTATGAGCCGGCCTCGGGACTCTGTAAACCGACGGGCGTCAGCCCATGTATATAAGGGGACGACCTGGCGGCGGTTCAGAACAACAGACAACAACTCGAGACTCGGGCAAAGCGTATTCGCTCCCTGGTCATCGAAACCCCATCAATTCCATCACAACTAGACGTAGGCTCTTACCTTCATCGTAAGGGGCCGAACTAGTATAAAACTCTCTTGCGTCCCTTGTCCGTTTAACCCCTTTAAGCTAACCCGTAGCGATGGCTCCACGGCTAAGTCCTTTCATGTGGACATCTGCCGTGACAAAACCACGGTAGTTGGCGCCCACCGTGGGGCTATCGCACGATGGTTTCAAGTTCTTGGAGGGCAGCTTCAAAGGACTCAAGTGTTAAGCTGTGGGCCGGATGACCAAAAGTCGTCAAAGCAAGCTCTACACTGACGATGCAGGGTGGGGCCCCGTGGCCGGCTCAATCGAGTACGGGTATCGGGTTCCCTTTGGTGGCATACACATTTTCATTGGCAAGATCGGCAAGCCGGGCCCTGAGCCGGACATCTGCACCGACCTCGTCAAAACGGCTCAGCGTGCGTGGTCTGCCCGGGTCAAGCCTGCCATGAAGCATGCCTTCGTGGGAGTCATTCATGGAGGGGAATACGAGGACAGATCGGAATCTGGTGGTGAAACCGTCGTTTATTCCGGCGATGAGTCATCGACCGGAGAAACCGAGTCGTTATATCAGCTACAAGATGGCCGGATTGGAGGCTGTTCCGATGGCGACAGTATTCCGGACCCTCTGGTCTGCCAAACCGTGTTGGAATCTTCATGGCCGGTACACAACCGGCGCTCCACTCTTCGACCGCACCGGCAATGATCTCTGGATCGGTAGCAGCGATGGCAGCCGGGGCAGGAGGCCCTGTGCGGCTGCCAGCTCAAGTTTTATCTGATCTATTAGATGCGTTGGCAACACTGATGGCAGAAGCTAACCCGGCGGATCAGGATGCGCACAATACGGAAATCGCGAAAGTAAGGGATTAGATTACTCAGGCCAAGGCCGATTAGGCAGCTGAGGATGCCAGGATGACCGCGGAGCGGGCCGCTTTGGATGCGCAGGCTTACCGTCTTATGCTGGATCAGAATGCATCAGACGAAGTCCTAAAGAGAAGGCACCGGTCTCGCCTGCCTCCGATTTATGATGCTAGGAACCTCTTTAACACTCCAGGTGCGGGGACCAGTAACCTGCCGGTAGCAAACCGGGCGAAGGCACCTGGAGCGGGGGCGCCGGTTTAGCCCCGTTTAATGGATCCGCCTCGTCAGAACAACATTGTGATGCAGCCTGTCCCAACACCACCGGGTCATTACTCTACTCCGATGGACAATCTTGTTGCTGCCGCTTCACGGATGGAGGTTATCACAATTGAAAGCGATTCTCCGGCGGCGGTCGAGACGCGTCGGGTTAAAGAGCTTCTTCGGACAGCCTTGGTGCAATAGGAGGCTTATTCATACAGTCGTGATCGGATTCATTCCACCCCCCGTCCAAGCCGGAGTTACAGTAGGCGTATGGAAGAACCAGCCATGTCAAGCAATGCGCGGAACCGCGAACCGCCCCGTGGCCACAACCCGGCGGGGGGTGCTGGTGATGCTCAGGAGGTGGTGGACCGGGCTCGTGCACGCAGGGAGGCCGAGTTAGCAGCGCATGGGCTTACTCCGGTTCGTCCAACCACATCGATAGAACCAGGAGTTACCTCTAGCTCTTTGGGGGTGTCGTGTCTTGTCCCAGCATTACGCAACGTACGCCTGCCCAAGGATTTCAAGGGCCCGCGCAAGGTGCTGAATTACACCGCCGATTTATCTCCAGAGACATGGGTTGAAAGCTATGAGATGGCCATGGAGATTCTAGATGTGGATGATGCAGCTTGTGCGAAGTACTTCACCATGATGCTAGAAGGGACGGCTCGTACTTGGTTAAAGAGTCTACCGGCTAACTCTATCAGATCATGGGTCGAGTTGAGAGCCTGGTTTATCCAGAATTTCAAGGATACATGTAAGCATCCTATGTCGATTGTGGACTTAGCTGCCTGTGTCCAGGAGGAAGGAGAATCAACAACCCAGTGGGTGCACCAGGTCTCGGAAATTTTGCATTCGTCGGACCGCATCAACGCTGACACCGCAGTTCTAACTTTGGAAGGCAATTGTCGGTTTAAGCCTCTGAAGTTGAAGTTGGGATGGATGAAACGTCATTGCAATGACATGGGAACCCTCATAGCCGCTTTAGTAAAGTATGCTGACTCTGATAGTACCAAGGATCCTGAGTCTGATGATGATAAGACAGGGAAGGTAAAGAAGAGCGACAACGCCAAGGGGCAGCACCACAACCTGGCGGGTCATGGAAACAGCAGCAAACGTAAAGCGGATCACAACATGGACTTTGTGGCCAATACCAGCACACAGGACAAGGGCCAACGGTGCAAGGGTAAACCGCCCTAGCGCGGTGGAGCGTCTAACCCTAACCCGGACCGCCTGTCTTACCTATTGAACCAGCGCTGCCCGAAACATGGGACGAAGGAGATGCCGGCCACACACCTCTGGAAGGACTGATCCATCATGCAAGAGTTCAAAAATTCTAATGCTTTCCGGTATGATCACGGACCAGGTGGCGGCTCAGGCCCTGGGTCTCATGGGCTGGGTTATGGTGGAGGAAATTCCGGTTCAGGCTTCCATGGTAATCAGGGTGGACATAACAATCAAGATAATCAGGGCAACCAAGCTGGCTATAATTATCAGGGCAATCAGCAGCAGCAGCAGTCGGGTTACCAGAGCAATCTAAAGCAGTTGAATAGTGGGCAATATCATGTCTTCACCACTAGCTTGGACAAGCGTGACCAAAAGCTTCATAAGAGGGCAGTAAGCTCCGTCGGACCGGCAGTGCCCCGTTACCTACGCTGGTCGGAGCAGCCGATTGTATGGAGCAGAGAAGATCATCCACCCCGGGTTGACAATCCGGGTCATCTGGCATTGGTGGTGGCACCTTAGATAAAAATCTTAAACCGTCCAATACGGTGTTCCATGGTGTGGTGCCTGGTAAGTCGGTGTATCCTGTTGGTAAGATAGCTCTGGAGGTGGCTTTTGGGGACGAGCATGACTCGAGATCAGATACTTTGACCCTTGAAGTGGTGAAAATTAGAAGTCCGTATCACGCCCTGTTTGGACAGCCGGCTTATGCTAAGTTTATGGCACGGCCTTGCTATGTCTATCTGCAGCTCAAGATGTCGGGTCATAAGGGAACCATAATCATACATGGGAGCCGCAAGATTGCTCTGGAGTGTGAAGAAGGTGATGCGGCGTATGCTGAATCGGTTTGTGCCACAGAAGAATTAAAGTTTTACAAGGACAATGTTGATCCAGCAGATATGACTTCGTTGTAGAAGCCAACTACCGAGCATGATCTGGCCTTGAAGTTTAAATCGGCTGATGAGACTAAGCTTGTTGACTTCGTGCCTCGCGATTCGTCCAAGCAGTTCAGCATCAGCGCTAACTTGGATCCGAAATAGGAAAGCGCGATCATCGAGTTCATCCGTGAGAATCGGGACAACTTTGCGTGGAAGCCTTCTGACATGCCAGGTGTACCGAGAGAACTCGCTGAGCACACACTTAATGTTGATCCTAAGTATAAACCGGTCAAATAGTTTCTCCGCCGGTTCAATGAAGAAAGACGCAAGGCTATTGGAGAAGAAGTGGCGGACTCTGGCGGCGGTTTTATCGTTGAAGTCTTCCATCCCGAGTGGTTGGCTAATCCGGTGCTGGTCCTTAAGAAGAACGGCACTTGGTGGATGTGTGTGGATTACGACTCTCAACAAAGCTTGTCCAATGAGATCCTTTTGCCCTTCCCCGTATTGATCAAATTATTGATGCTATGGCGGGTTGCGGCGTTTGAGTTTTTGGATGCATATTCGGTTATCATCAGATCAAGATGGCGATTAAGGACCAGGAGAAGACGGCCTTCATAACCCCCTTTGGAGCCTTTTGCTATGTGTCCATGCCCTTTGGGCTCAAGAGTGCCCAGGCGACTTATCAACGGTGTGTGCAGAATTGTCTTCATACACAAATCACCGTAATGTTCATGCCTATGTAGACGATATTGTGGTCAAGTCAAGGAAGAAGGATACATTGATTGATGACTTAAAGGAAACCTTTGATAACCTGCGGGTTTACAAGATGATGCTTAATCCGGCTAAGTGCGTTTTTGGTGTGCCGGTAGGCAAGCTTTTGGGTTTTCTGGTGTCTAACAGGGGCATTGAGGCTAATCCGGAAAAGATCAAGGCCATCACCTCCTTGGCTAAACCGAAGTGTATCAATGATGTTCAACGCTCGGCAGGCCGGATTGCCGCGTTGAGCCGGTTTATCAGCCGCCTTGGCGAGAAGGCCATTCCTTTGTATCGAATCTTTGAAGAAAACGGATAACTTCATGTGGAGTGACGCTGCGAATGAAGCGTTTGAGGATTTAAAGCGGCAGCTAGCTAATCCGCCGGTTCTTGCTGCCCCGGTTGACAAGGAGCCATTGTTGCTATATGTGGCAGCTAATGCTCGGGCTGTCAGTGTGGCTATTGTGGTGGAGCGCAAGGAGGCAGGAAAGGAGTATCCGGTTCAGCGTCCGGTTTATTATATCAGCGAGGTACTTATTGAGTCCAAGCAGAGGTACCCACACTGGCAGAAGCTGGTATATGGGGTTTTCATGGCAAGCCGGAAGCTCAAGCAGTATTTCCAAGGTCATCCCATCACAGTGGTCAGCTCTGCTCCTTTGGGAGATATAATCGAGAACAAGGAAGCAACCGGCAGGATTTCCAAGTGGGCCATAGAGCTCGGGCCTCACGGGTTGAAGTATATACCCCGAACGGTGATCAAATCTCAAGCACTTGTGGATTTCATCAACGACTGGACAGAACTACAAGCGCCTGAAGAGAAGCCGGATCACACCTATTGGACTATTCACTTTGATGGGTCCAGGCAATTGGAGGGCTCGGGGGTTGGAGTCGTATTAACTTCCCCACGAGGTGATAAGTTTTGTTATGTTCTCCGTTTAATGTTCCCTTGCACTAACAATGCAGCTGAGTATGAAGCTTTACTCCATGGTCTTCGGATGGCTAAGGAGATGAACCTAAGCTGAGTTAAGTGCTTCGGTGACTCGGACCTGGTGGCTCAACAGGTGTCTGGCACTTGGGATTCCAAGGACCCACTTATGGCAGCATATCGTCGTGAGATGGACATTGTTGCAGGTCACTTTAAGAGTTATCAGGTGGATCATGTGGACCGGCGGAAGAACGAAGCGGCGGACGCTTTAAGCCGCCTGGGTTCTCAACGTAAACCGGTTCCGCCTAATGTCTTCTTGGATGTTCTGCATAATCCGTCCGTCAAGCTCCCTTGTGAAGAGGATTTGGCTATTCCCGATCCGGAAGCTTAGTTGGTGGTAGCTCTTCATGTTATACTGGATTGGATGGTTCCTTATCTCGCATATATGAACCGTGACGAGTTACCAGAGGATGAGACATTGGCCAGACAGATAATCCGTCGGTCCAAGTCTATGACTATTATCAATGGAGAGCTGCATCATTGCAGTGTGACAGGGGCGTTTCAACGCTGTGTATCTCCTGAAGAAGGCTGTGAAATTTTACACGAGATCCACGAAGGAGATTGTGGTCACCATGCTGGTTCAAAATCTTTGGTGGCTAAGGCGTTTCGTCACGGTTTCTATTGGTTAACCGCTCATGCTGATGCTGAGGATCTGGTCAAAAGATGTGATGGCTGTCAGAAGTTCTCAAGGCGCGCTCATGTGCCGGCTCAAGAATTGAGGCAGAACCAGTTATCAAGTGTGACGCGGCCACGGCGGTTCAATTCATCAAAAAGGTGATTTTCCGGTTTGGCTTTCCACATAGAATTATCACTGACAATGGTACCAATCTGTCAAAGGGTGCCATGAAGGAGTCCTGTCAGCGTGAGCACAAACGGCTTGATGTATCATCAGTGGCTCACCCACAGTCCAATGGTCAAGCGGAGAGGGCCAATCAAGAAATTTTGAGAGGCATCAAACCCCGGCATATGGTTCCCTTGCAGCGGACGCCGGGTTGTTGGGTTGAGGAGCTACCTTTAGTGTTATGGAGCATCAACACCACGCCCAACAGGTCGACAGGATATACACCGTTCTTCATGGTTTATGGAGCGGAGGCAGTTCTTCCTAGTGACATCCGTCATGACTCACATCGTGTAGCAGCATATGTTGAAGTTGACAACGAGAAGGCACGGCAAGAAGCTCTCGACCTGTTAGATGAGGAACGTGACATAGCGGCCGCCCGTTCAGCGATTTATCAGCAAGATCTGCGTCGCTATCATAGCCGTCGGGTTAGAACCAGAACCTTTCAAGAAGGAGATTTGGTGCTTCGGCTCATCCAGGATCAGATGGATATGCACAAGTTATCCCCACCTTGGGAAGGACCTTTTGTGGTCAGCAAGAATCTACACAACGGGTCATACTACCTAATCGATGTTCGAGAGTGCAAAGACTCACGTAAATCGGAGGAGGAGACCAGTCGGCCGTGGAATATTTCTCATCTTCGGCCTTACTATACTTGAGCTATAGGCTTTGCTTATGTACATATTATGATTGTGTATATATTATGATCAATATAATAAACCGGAACCTCAGCTAAAGCGGAGTATCTGTTGTTTTCTTACATCATGTGTGGTTACATGGAGCTTCTGTTTCTAAAGCGGCGTCCGGTTTACCCCTTGGTTTAGCTTCTCAAAGGCTATATATTATATCACTTGGGGGCTTTGTCGTATCCGAACCATAGCTACACCTTTTGATAGGCGCAATGGCATAGCATCACTTGGGGGCTTGGTCATATCCGAACCATAGCTACACCTCTTGATCGGCGCAATGCCACAGCATCACTTGGGGGCTTGGTCGTATCCGAACCATAGCTACACCTCTTGATCGGTGCAATGCCACAGCATCACTTGGGGGCTTGGTCGAACCCGAACCATAGCTACACCTCTTGATCGGCGTAATGCCACAACATCATTTGGGGGCCTGATCGAACCCGAACCATAGCTACACCTCTTGGGGGCTAGGTCGTGTCCGCACCATGGTCACACCTCTTGATCGGCTCAAAGCCTTGCCTACAATGGTTTTTATTTGCCTTTGTTTGAGTTCTGTTCTTTTTTTATAAAGATTTTTTGTTGCTTATTAAACCGGCGTTAAACAACCCAGTCCGACTGTCAATTACAAATTGACGGTATACGATCAAATCATAGTCCGGAGACTATTTGCCCGGTCTGATTTTCAATTGTTTTCTTTATTATGGAGTAAACCGGTGTTTATCATAACCCGGAATGGTTTACATTATAAACCGGCCTTATATCAACATGGTTGGATTTCTCCTAAAAGATTTGGGTTATAAGCCCCGTTACAAGGTTGGCCAGCCAACATCATGCATAAAGGTTGCAGGTATTATATATTTCAATTTTGGTTATATGTCACAACCTAAGTTATCATCTTCGTGATATATATATATATATATATATATATATATATATATATATATATATATATATATATATATATATATATATATATGGGTATCATGACCCGCCCAGCGGTAAATCGCCAGGGCGCTTTAAGCCTCTTGTCTGCAGAAACAGCTTGGATAAATGAATATGTAAATAATATTTTATGTATGATGAATCAAGCCAGTATCAATTGCAGATAAATATGCCCGAAGGCATATCAGAACAAGTATTTTAACTAAGCCTATTACAAGGCTTTCCAGTGCCCAACAGGATCATTGTTTTCTCAAAATACATGTCGCAGCATGTAGAAGACTAAACCGGCCTCCAGTTCATGATTGGTCACCAGCTTGGCCTGACGATTACGGATCATCTTGCGCCGGTTCAACTTCTTCTTCCCTACCCAGTGGCTGGAAATCAACAGTTACCCAGTCGATCCCAGTTAAGGCTTGGAATACAGCTTCATCACTTATCAGCGTAGACGGTTCAATATGAGGGGCATAAGTGTGCTTACGGATTGGCGGGATAAGATTCTGAGCTTCTGGAATTGGTGCAGCAATCCGTTTGTTCCTGTCATCATAGCTGGCTTGATAGTACGACAGGTCTGCTTCTTCAACTAGTTGGCAAGCCAATGGGCGCACTTCCCGGTTTATCATCCGAAGATCATCTTCGTCAAATTCTGTTCCGTCTTCCTTCAAGATGGGATAACCTTGAGCTGCTTCAACTGGATCAAAGTCAGGAACCCATGCTTTTGCACGGGTCAGTGTGGCCAAAGCGCCCGTTCTAGCAGCAGACATTTTTAGCTCGTCAACCCGGGCAGGAAGCGTAGATAACCTTTGCAAAATATCCTTGATCAAGGTGGGAGGCGGGTTATTGTGTGAAGCAGTGTAGATGATTCATTTGTCTTGTGCGGTATACAGCTGCTCTATCAAAGTATATGCTGCCTTCAATTTCTTCTGAACATCAGATCCCAAGTGGCTAATACGAGATCCTGCATCATCACAAGGATTAGTAAACCGGAAAAATATTTGCATGGATATATAGAAAGCCTAAGTCAAAGAGCTCACCGAATACAGCGACGGTCATGGCATGCACCTGCCGCTTCACGTTGGTCAGCTCATCAACCACCGGTTTAAGAGCGGTTTCTGCTTTCTCACCCCGTTCCACCAAAGCGGATTTCTCAATCTCCCAATCCGCCCGCTCTTTGTTGAAGCTCTCTTTAAGTTTCTCCATAGCACCCAAAGTGCTGGTCAACTCTTCCTTCGCCTTGGAGGTTTCAGCTTGTTGCGATTTAAGGTTCTCCTGCAGTCGTGGTTTGGCTTTCTTTCTTGCTCAACTCAGCCTGCATAGAGACAATTATATAATGAGGCGACAGTACATATTTGAAGTACCAAGCATAATACAAGTATTCAACTCAGTATTTGGGGGCTAATGCACATTTGCCCTTCATCATACATTATTTACAAAAGTCCCAAGCATAATACAAGTATTCAACTTGGCACTTGGGGGCTAATGGATGTTTGCTCAAAAAATGCTGACATGGGAGTTTCTCTTACAAAGTCCCGGTTCATCTTTATAAAGTTAAACCGGCCCTTGGGGGCTACTTCAGTGAAGTAAAGATGCATTATGGATCACATTGAGTACTTACTAAAGTCCCGGTTTACATCGGTAGCTTAAACCGTCACTTGGGGGCTATTGGAGTTGATAAGCTACAAATCAATACAGGAAGAGAAGCATATAGGAAGTTACCTCAAATTTTTTCTTCATCATATTGACCAGGCCGGCTTCATAGTCACGACTGGTGAACACATGGTTCAGATAGCCGGAATGAAGGTCTTGAGCATTAAGATGGGCATAGGTGGACAGATCGGCATTCCATTTGCCTTTGCCAATTGCAGAAAATTCTTCTTTGGCGGTATGCTTCGACAAAGCGACAGGATTCCCTGGATCCGTATAGCCAATGCCAGTAATCAGAACATCATCATCCTTCTCCTTGGCAGCTCGTACTGGAGTGGCCGGTTTGTCAGTATCCTTGGCTGGACTTGCCGGTTTGTCAGTTCGGATAGGACTGGTCGGCTGGTCAGCATGGCCTGTGATGTCAACTTCTGCCTGCTCAGTAACGAAGTCCTGATCTTGAGGCGGTGGGTCATTCAACATATCATCAATATTGGCCTCTTCAGGATCTGGAGTCTTCTCCGGATTAGCAGCCACGTCTTCATCAGCCGGGGTGTTCAACCGAGCCTTCTTGCTTGGTCGGGCTTAGCACCTGAAAAAGTAAAATATGAAGGTCAGTATAGCGTATAAAACACATATCAAGGATAAAGCAAGTACATAACTTACCCAATAACCGTCTTGAGGGGTGGAAGTTTGGTGGCTGTCGACTCGCCAGAGGAGGAATGACAAGTGCCCTGATAATTTGAATCAGACGGATTAAGAGGTTGACGAAAGCAGCCCACTTTAGGGTGTGAAGTGTCAAGGGAATAAGAGACCTCTGATCGACGTTTCCGAACCGGACTGTTCAGTAAACCGGCGTAGGTAACTACCTGGCCGCTATGCCGAGTTGAGCGGCGAGCCTCGTGCTATTGTGTCTTTACAAGAAAGTTTGGATCCAAGTAAGCAAGAGGATGAGAAAATTTAACTTTCCGGTTTGCCCGACGGGTTTTTAATGAAGGCAAAGGGTTTGAATCGGAGGAAAGAACGATTACCTCTACGGCATCGGCGTGAATGACTTCAACGTCATCCTGGCAATAATCATCATCAATAAGGCGTATGAAAAATGAACCAAGTGAGTCAAGTTCTACCTCAAAATCCAGTTTACCCACATCATCATCAGCCGGTGGATCGGAGGATGCAGTGGTTCTCTTCCGGCCGGCAGGTTTTTTCACAGCTTTGGTCTTTTGGCGGGTTGGCTTAACCGGTTTGTCTTGCGGAGGTTTCTTGTTCCAGAACGGATCATCGCCCTGCCAAAAAATCATCACATTTTCAGAGAATATTGGGATAGAAGCAGTTTCAGATAAACAGATGGTATGATTCTTACAGCTGGCGGTTTGTTGATGGTGCAGAAAGGGAGTAGTCCGGTTTGAGCACAGGTAGCCTCCGGTTCATTCAGCATCTTTTTTACAGCCTCAGTGACTTCGTCATCCGTAAGCTGAATATCAATGTGCCGCTGAGCATCATTCAATTCCCCTGTGTATTCACACATCAAACCGGGGTGTTGGCTCAAGGGCAAAACGCTCCGGCTTATCCAGCAGCGTGCAAAATCAACTTCTATCAACCTGTTTGCCATAAAGGCCCTAAGCTTGGATAGTTGAGGAGCATATTTGATTCTCTCTTTAGCAGTCAGCCTTTGAGGAAAAGGGTGTGTGTTGCTTAGACGTTCAGGACAGTAACCCGGCAGGGGGGGTTTTCATCAACCGGAGAAGTATCCTTGTAGTAAAACCAGGTCTGGTTCCACTCTTTGGGGTGACTATGGAGATTGGCGTGAGGAAAGGTGACTTCTTTTCTTTTCTGAATCACCATCCCGCCCAGTTCTGTGTTAGGTCCATCTTTGAACTCTATGCGACGGTTCAGATGAATGCAATCCCTGAATAGTTCTACTGAAGGTTCCTCTTGAAGGTAAACCTCACAAAACACTTGAAAGTGGCAGATGTTGGTTACAGAGTTAGGGTCGATGTCTTGTGGGCGCAGTTGAAAGTTGGCCAAGACATCCGGAAGAATTTTGAACCGGAGGGTTGAAACCCCGCTTAGGTGATCAGCAAAACAACAACTTCTCCGTCTTTGGGAGTAGGAGGACACTCCGTGCCGTGGACCCTCCAAAGGAATGCCATCTTTCTTACTTGAAGCGCCCGTTTTGACAAGGTTGTCTAACTGTTCCTCTGTTACTCGAGAAGGGACCCAATTGCATTCATACACTTGTTTGGCCATGGCAATGAAGATCTACAATATAATGATTTCCGGTTTAAGATTTACATTGGCCAGCTATACAGTGATACAAAGATGTAAGTATATTGCTAAACCGGAGTCAGCTATTTACAAACCGGAGTTTAACAATGAAACAATACACTAGTGAAGGTTATAAGTTGAAGTACATTGGCGGTTCAATAAGGGGACTAATGGTATATAACGGGTTGTCATTTTTCTAAAAAGTTAAACCGCCTAGTCTAAACATTGAAGAGTAAGACTGCATATGTATAAGTGAAGGAAAACATATTTCACAAGTTGGTATTACCATTTTGGATCTGCGGCATATTAGAAAAGGAAAATATATTCAGACCTAAGGGGTGGTGCCGAAACAGTGGATGAAGGTTCAGATGGGATCTTCTATCTTAGCAAGGCGCATTAGATGGGAAAAAAGAGCTACGGTTATCATTGAATAGGATAACTATCAAGGTCTGGATAAAAACCCTATTATGCAGGCAATGGACACTGACGAACACCGAAAAACACCGACGAACACCGAAACCCTAGAACAGATCTATGGCGGAAAGAGCAGGGAGCTTACCAGTGCTGATGAAGAAGCGGAGAGGCGCCGCAGTTTTCTGGTGCGTTCAGGGTGATGCAGCGGCCAGAGTCGAAGCAGAGGCAACGGTCGCCGGTGGCGACGGAGCTCCAAGGGCTGAGCGGCACAATGAAGACGATGACGTGAAGAGGCACAAGGGGGGAAGGTGAAAATGACCCCTCGGCCCTATTTATAAAGGCAAGGGATAAGTGTCAGGAACGAAAATCGAGGAGCCAGAAATTTGGAAAGCGGAGCTGTCGCCTCGATTGTTGGAGACCCATTAATGAAGATGTGTCATACACATTTTTCTATAACATATGACGTCACGATGGTTTACCACGATTTGGGAAGATGATGTCACGGCGGCTTACAAAATTATGTGAAAATGTTGAAGACAAAGATCTCTTGAGGACTGACATGAACCAGTTCAAATCAGTCTGGGGCCTAATATTGGGGATATTACTACTGGGCGTAAACCGGCCAGAAGAGGCCGGATTAAGTTGAAGCCCATGAAGACACACGGTGACACTGAGTAAAGGCCCAATGCCCAGAACCGGTTTAAGGCCTGTAGCTATAAACCGGCATTGATATGTAACTTGCATTGTAAGGTAGAAAGGACGGAGACCGAGCCGGACACGTTTATGAGCCGGCCTCGGGACTCTGTAAATCGACGGGCGTCAACCCATGTATATAAGGGGATGACCGGGCGGCGGTTCAGAACAACAGACAACAAATCGAGACTCAGGCAAAGCGTATTCGCTCCCTGGTCATCGAAACCCCATCAATTCCATCACAACTAGACGTAGGCTCTTACCTTCATCGTAAGGGGCCGAACTAGTATAAAACTCTCTTGCGTCCCTTGTCCACTTTAACCCCTTTAAGCTAACCCGTAGTGATGGCTCCATGACTAAGTCCTTTCATGAGGACTTCTGCCGTGACAAAACCACGACAGTCACTGAGGATACACCTGCACATGAGAGATTACTTGTAGTTGATCAAGAAGGTCCAACAAGAATCAATGTCATTTCTGTGTCGAAATTGACAGTGGTGGGCTACTCGTCTGACAAATACTCCAAACTTGTTATTGGATCCACACCCGTTGAGGTACAACAGTCGCCTTCTACCTCTCCTTCTACAAATTAACATTATTTCTAATTTTGAAGATGTTTGTTCGTCTGTCATACAGAAAATGATTCCGACAAACTTGACCCTGAAACTACGCACAGTGAAGGTCTTGGCACTAGAATCTATCGGCCCCGACCTGGAGCAATTTGTCAGTTTCCTGAGATGCTTTCCGTGCCTCGAGAAGCTATATATCGAGGTGATGTTCCTTTCCTGTTAAATGTTAACCGTAAGGGAGTTTAATTTGTGACACCTTTTTCCAAGTTTACAAACACAATGTACTACGATATCTGAAGGATTCTTTTGGAGGATTTCAGTACATACATGTCCCCCCCCCCCCCCACACACACACATATTGGTTGCTTGATCCATATGGTTAGAATCAATAAGCATTTCTCCTTTGGATTCATCTGTACTAGTTTTCTTAGGGAATTTTTCATCCATGCCAACCTCTTGTGAAGAAGGCTACATTTTTCTAGAATGTAATCAAATGCACATGTTAATCATGTCAGATCAAAGATGGCATGTTAGTGCATTTTACAAATGCTGCAAACCAAATAGGCCTGCAGTAATGTTCAAAATTGCATGTAGGCACTAACACGTTTTCTTCTTTTGCAACTAAGATTAGGCCCAATGGTGGATAATGTGATACAATATAACAATCACGTCAAATGCCTTGATCTGCATCTCTCAGAAATTACTTTGAACTCCTATCGAGGGACCTTACCGGATATTATATTTGCCAGGTTCTTTGTTCTCAGAGCAAGTGTGCTGAAGGAAATGAGGTTTGCCCTACATTTATTTCGCAAAAATGAATGGTTTGTTGATCAGCGCCGGCGCCTGCGGCAGAATGGAATAGGCTCTAAAAATGCTGAATTTCATTTTGGAACTTTAGATGGCAGAGTAATCGGAAGTCATTGTGTCAACCCCATACATGACTTCTCAGTGGTTGACCCCTTTGCAAAAATTGTGAGGTTTCGAAACCAGACTTAGAAGTGGTAATATTAGTTTGAACCTCTCTGATATCCATGTTCAGCGGATCAGCGCGAGCGTTTGCAGCTGATGAGCTGAATTTCATTTCTAATATCAGTTTGAACCTTGTAATCTTTGAATTTGAGCCATATAACTCTAGAACTTGAACCTTGTAATATTTCGAGTTTTTGTGGTACAATCGTTGAAATGGCATCGTATGAGACTCGTATATTGGTAGCACTATTTTGACCTTAATATGCAATGGTCTTAGATTTTATTAACCATTCTCGAATATGTTTACCTTGTCGATCTCACAACACATGATCTGTATAGCTAACTCGACTGCGATCTTCGACATCATTACACACAGTTGGTTTCTTCCACCGTGTGCCATGTAGAGTACAGAATTAATTATCGCACTCGAGTGTCCATCATCACCCTTCTGTGTAACTTTGACTTCATCACCCACATGTAAACTTATGGCCGAAGTCATTCCACACACTTCGTTTTTACAAAGCTTTTTGCCAATAAACGCCCATGATTTGTCCCTCTTCTAGCCGACACATGGCCAAACTAGCCGGGCGGGAAGCTTGCGCGGTAAACAGCGCGGGAACAGGCTCACCGACGATACATTTGGTGCCTCTTCGAGCCCACGCATGCCGTGCAGTGTTGTCAAGCATGCACTGGAATCCTCCACTATGAACGACATGACAAGACATGATGATTACAGGCCGGCCGGCCCCCATTTATTACAGTGTCCATTTAACCCTTGTGTCTCTTCAACCTTTTGATCACGCCCCACCATTGCAAGAAGCACACCCATCACGAGAAATTCTTAGAGGGTATCCTGCGCGGCTCCGATGATGCTCCGAGCGGTTGCCGACAACGAGCAGCAGTTCACCATGCATGCCATGGTGGACACCCACAGAAGGTTCATGGACCTCTCAGTGGTGTACACCAACGGCCCGGTCTGGGTGGAGCACTCCATCCACATCATGGAGCTGTTGCTTGCCGAGGAGAAGTACAAGGTGGTCGGGTTCGACCACGAGTACACCCGTGCTCGTGCCGCGTCTCGTCCCAGGGTCGCCATCGCCCAGATGTGCGTGCGCCACCATGTCCTCGTCTACCACTACTGCCTGGCCACAAGGCCTTGCGAGCGTTTTGCCAGGTTTGTCTACAGCCCCCACTATATGTTCGCTATAGTGGGCATCACCAACGATGTAAAGGCGCTCGAGAATTCGGGCATCGCTTGCCAGAATCTTGTCGACATCCAGGTCCAATACAAGATCTTGGGCGGCAAGGAGCATGAGAAGGACTCACTGGTCCACCTCGCCGAGGCCATCATCGACCCCTACTATAGAGACATGAAGGATTTGTGCAACAAGGACAAGCGTGCCTGGCACTCAGCCTGGATGGAGAAACTCGACAAAGCTCATGTCGTGTATGCGGCCAAGGAGGCGTACACGAGCTACGACATGTACAGGCGGATCGTTGACATGAGGAAGTGCCTCCTTCCCCAAAACGGCCAAGGATCCAACCGGAAGAAGAGTAATGGCAAGCGTCGTCACAACAATAAGTAGATGATTAGATCCTCGTTTCTCCTACTTTAGTATCAATGTAATTGCTTACTTTGGTGTGTGGAAATGTTATATGTGTGTAGTCACTTGTGTAATTGTATGCTTAATTTGGTTATGCAACGTTGTCTTTTTAAGTATATATGTTGATGCTCTGTAGACAGAGCGTAGATGTTGTGCGGAGAAAACATCACATCGCACATGGACTAAACAATGGAACCCGTCGGTGATGTTTTCATCAATCACTCACAATTGTATACCAGCAATCGTTTGCTCACAACACACACGACTTGTTAGCAGTAATCGTGTGTGTTGTTATCGGTCTTCGCACACGTTTCTGATTGCAGACCTGTTTGCCGCGTATCATGATACGTCTCCAACATACCTATAATTTTTGATTGTTCCATGCTATTATATTATCTGTTTTGGATGTTTAATGGCCTTTATTATACACTTCTATATTATTTTTGGGACTAACCTATTAACCGAAGCCCAGTGCAAATTGCTATTTTTTTTCCTATTTCTGTGTTTCGCAGAAAAGGAATATCAAACGGAGTCCAAACGGAATGAAACCTTCGGGAGAGTTATTTTTGGAACAAACGTGATCCAGGGGACTTGGAGTGGACGTCAAGAAAGAAGGGAGGAGGCCACAAGGCAGGGAGGTGCGCCTGCGCCCCTGCGCGCGCCCCCCACCCTCGTGGGCCCCTCGTAGCTCCACCGACCAACTTCTTCCTTCTATATATATCCACATACCCGAAAACATCCAGGAGCACCAAGAAACCCTATTTCCACCGACGCAACCTTCTGTACTCGTGAGATCCCTTCTTGGGGCCTTTTCCAGTGCTCCGCCAGAGGGGGAATTGATCATGGAGGGCTTCTACATCAACACCATGGCCTCTCCGATGATGTGTGAGTAGTTTACCAAAGACCTTCGGGTTCATAGTTATCAGCTAGATGGCTTCTTCTCTCTCTTTGGATCTCAATAAGAAGTTCTCCTCGATCTTCTTGGAGATCTATTCGATGTAATTCTTTTTGCGGTGTGTTTGTTGAGATCCGACGAATTGTGGGTTTATGATCAAGATTATCTATGAACAATATTTGGTTCTTCTCTGAATTCTTATATGTATGATTTTTTATCTTTGCAAGTCTCTTTGAATTATCAGTTTGGTTTGGCCTACTAGATTGATCTTTCTTGCAATAGGAGAAGTTCTCAATCTTGCGGTGTCCTTTCATAGTGGCAGCAGGCGCAGCAAGGCACGTATTGTATTGTTGCCATAAAGGATAAAAATATGGGGTTTTGTCTGTGTACTAAAGTAGGGGCACCCCTTTGTACCCCTTTACTTGTGCACAGACAGTCAGAGTCACGCCCACGGCCACTCTAGGCAGGGCAGAGGAGGGAAACCGGGAAGAAGCCGAAGCACAAGATGGCCAAGGCAACACCAAGACCAGGAACACAAGAGAGCGAGGAGGCGAGGTAGACTCCCTCGGCAAGGTTCTTGCCGAGGCAGCCTCTGCAGCCCCGGCAAGGGCCTTGCCGGGGCAGGCAGCCTGCCCGATGCCAATAGAGCGAGCCTCCCTTGAGCCCACGATTTCCGACCCCACCAACCACATTGGAACTAGGGCTCGGGAGGCACCTCCGTGGTGGCATGCAGATCTTTGTCAAGATCATAAACACACCAGATCAGATGAGGACCAGAAGATGGCGACCCTTGGCGGGATCCTAGCCGAGGAAACCCACAAGACCCCCGACAAGCGCCTTGCCGGGGATGACTGCGACGCCATGGCAAGACCCTTGTCGGGCCCCCGGCAAGGCCCTTACCGAGGGCGCCAGCAGGGCCACTGCTAGGCCCGCACCAGCCAAGGCTCCACCGCCATTCGCATGCAGCTGCCAGCCCAACCAGCTGGGCAGGCACCTGTGTGGCAACACGCGGCTTCCAGACCAACTCAGCAAGCACCTACGTGGTGGCATGCAGATCTTCATGAAGACCCTGCCACCGTGCCACCTCAGCAGCCTGCTTGCCTACATGGCACCGCACGCATCGCTGGCCTGGGCGCGTGTCGAAGCGAGACGGAGCGGAGACTGATGGGACGGACCTCGTTCCCGTCCCCGATAATGCTAATGGACACCTAAGTAGCGCATGTAATGCGCTTTGTCCCATAATGTCGGGCGATAAGCTCGCGCACTGTACGCCTTTCCACCTCCTGTGTGCCACTGTGGCAACCCCTTTTCGACTATAAAAGGAGGCCCGAGGCATACTGGAGAGGGATTCGGCTCTTTGGAACTACGCAGCCACCATAGCTAGTTCGAAAGCTCAAGAACACTCAATACATCCACCAAAGTAGGACTAGGGTTTTACGCATCCTCGGGGCCCAAACCTGGGTAAACAATCTTTGTGCTGGCTCCTGGACCCGCTCTTCTCACAACCCCGCGCCCGCCGACCGTAGAAGGGATTCCATTGTTACCATAGGTGTCTTTCCCACCGACATCTTTGGCGCGCCAGGTAGGGGGCGCAGTTGTAAGAATCTGGTCTAGCAGTTAGCCTAGCGGTTCTTCATCGCCATGGATCCCAAGAAGAAGACGATCACAGCGATCGGCTCGTCGGGAGCCGAGCGGCCCGCCACAGCGAAAGCAGCGGCAGGTCGCGGATGTAACCCGAGCCGCGACCGTGAGCAGCACCAAAGATCGCCCCAGCAGTCGAGCTGGCGAAGCGGCGCTGCTCAGGCACCGACGATGAACCACATGCCGCCAGATCCAAAGATGGGGCTAGGCCCCCCGCAGACGGCGCGGGGCCCTCCAGGGGTGTCGCTGTGCCCCCTACGGGCGGCGCAGCCACCTCCAAGACGCCCACCCTGGCACCCACAGTGCGCTCTTCCCATGGTGTGCGCGACGAGCAGCGTCACCATGCCGGTGACCCTGGACACTGCCGTGGGAAGAGCCATGTGCATCGTTCGCGGGACGAAGGAGCCCAGCATGCTCGCCGAAGTGCTGGCGAAAATGGCACGCAGCCGCTGGGCCGTGATTGAGCTCCTACTAACGTGGTTAGAAGTCGAAGCATGCCACAGTCCACGCAGCTGTCGCCGCCACCCACGCCAACAGAAGCTTTGGCGCGCACGCAGCTGCTCCTCGACTTCCCTCTTGCTGCGGAGAAGCTCGACGAGTGGAGAGCCACCATCCGGAGCCTCATCGCCGTCGCCAATAAAGATGATCCGTGACCGGCGGGGCCCTCGGGCCAGCGCTCCGTCGAGCCACCACATGTCAGTGGTGGGAGGACCGGGGGAGCTGCAACCACAATACACTCTCCTCCCCCGCGCCAGCTGCCGCCGGTGTCGAGCCGTCGTGACGACGCATGTGATAACATTTCCATAGCGTCCTCTGACCCACGAACCCACCGCGACCAACGCCAAGTTCTTCGACAACGAGCCCGCGAAGATGCTCGAACCACTATCAAGCGCCGACGCGATACACGCCACCAGTCGGATAAGCGGGCGGGACCCTCTATCAACCACCCAGCACCGGGGGGCTCCGGCGGCCTACCTTACGAGGTGGGTTGCCCAGCCTTTACCCGTGAGCTGCGGCAGTTCCAGTGGTCGTCCCAGCGCACGTTGGAGCCCGACATCGGTGAGAAGTACAACGGCAAGACCCATCCGTCAGAGTTCCCCAGCATCTACACCATCGCGATGCAAGCTGCCGGAGCTCGCGACGACAAGGTGCTTGCCAATTACTTCCCGTTGGCACTGAAGCCCAACGTCATGTCTTGGTTGATGCACTTGCCGGCGGATTCCATTTCTTCTTGGTCGGACTTGTGCCATTAGTTCGTTGGCGCCTTCACCGGAGGCCACCAAGCTCATGGCCAGGCCAGTGATTTGCATATCATTCCCCAGAAGGAAGGGGAAACCCTGCGCAAGTACATCCAGAGGTTCAGCCGGGTGCAGTACAACATCCCCGATTTTCATCCCGCCACCGTGATTAGCGCGTTCCATCAGAACATGCGCAACCGCAAGATGCGCGAAGAGCTGTCTATGAACCAGGTTAAGGATGTGGCCGAACTTTATGTTCTGGCCGATAGGTGCGCCCGGGCTGAAGAGGGAAGGAAGTACCCCGGCGAGGATGCTGGCATGGAAACTGACTCTACTGATGAAGACACCGCCGCCCTGACAAAGAAGGGTCGGTGTCGCAACAGGAAACGCAAGGGCAAGACCGTGCTTGCCGTCGAGGGATCTGACAGCACCGGTGCCGCCAAGAAGGCCAAGGCAGACGACCCTGGCAAAGAAATTGCCGGGTGCGCCGCTTGCCGGGCCTTGGCAGCTGCCGACAAGCCGAGGGGCTCCGATAAGCAATATTCTAAGATCCATCACACCAAGGGCCACGACCTCCAGAACTTCCGACAGGTCGAGCTACTGGCCGAAAAGCAAAAGGCCGAGTATGAGAGGCGGGACAAGGAGAAGGGTCAAGACGGTGCCGAAGGATCCGGCAAGAAGCGTGGCGGTCAAAGAGGCCGCCACGGCAAGGATAACCAGGAAGAGAGGCCCGCCCGGGGTCGTGACAAGAAGCAAGAAAACGATGATCATGACGAGGACGACGAGTCCAGCGAGCAAGAGTTTTAGAAGGCTACGGAAGCCATGTGCGTTGATGGTGGCGCCTCGCTGCATACTTCTCACTGCCAGCTCAAGCAGTGGGCGCGTGAGATCACAGCAGCGGAGCCATCATTCGACGCCCAGAAGCCGCTGAAGTGGTCCAGCACGCCCATCATATTTGACGCCGAGGACCACCCTGATCGCACCACTGTGGTCGGGTGTTTGCTGTTGTTGGTCTCACCAACGATACGCAACCTCAAGGTGAACAAGATGCTGGTTGACGGCGGGGCCGGTTTGAACTTAATCACGCCCGTTGTGGTCAAGGGGCTGCAAATTCCCAACGGAGACCTCGAGGAGACGGGCACGTTTCAAGGGGTCAACCCGGGAAGGAGCCAGCTGAAGGGGAAGATCACATTGCCTGCAACGTTTGGAGGCGAGTTGAACTACAGGACGGAGAGGATTGTCTTCTATGTAGCCGAGATCCCTTTGCCCTACAACGGGATCCTTGGCCGCCCGGCACTAGCCAAGTTCATGGCAGCCTCGCATTACGCCTACAACACGCTGAAGATGCCTGGGCCGATGACCATCATCACTGTCCCCTGCGACAAGAAGGATGCGCTGATCTGCGCCGACCTACTCTACCGGCAAGCAATTGCAGCAGCTGCCGCCAAGGCACTTGCTCCTGCCGCTGAAGCCCCGGGAGGGAAGAAGAAGCCTGGCAAGACCTCTCGCACCCACTCCGGCAAGCGCACCTCTTCGGAGTGTTGTGCTACCGTCGAGGACGTGCCAGAGATCTCCACAGGGAAGAGCAAGAAATCCAGAGCTGCGCCACCACAGACCAAGAAAGTGTCCATTAGGGAGGATGGTACGGGAGGGGCTTTCACCATAAGCTCCACCCTCGACAGCAAATAGGAAGGCGCGCTCGTCACCTTCCTGCGGGCGAATGTCGATGTGTTTGCATGGCAAGCATCCGACATCCCCGGTGTTCCCAGGGAGGTGATTGAGCACCACCTAGCTGTCTGTCCTCATGCGCGGCCCGTCAAGCAGAAGGTCAGGAAGCAGGCTCTGGAAAGGCAAGAGTTTATCACAGAAGAGATCAAGAAGTTGGAAGCAACAGGCTTGGTGAGGGGAGTGCTCCATCCAACGTGGTTGGCCAATCCGGTGGCGGTGCGCAAGGCGAACGGGAAGTGGAGAGTGTGTATTGACTACACAGATATCAATAAGGCTTGTACTAAGGACCCCTTCCTGTTGCCGCGCATCGACCAGATTGTTGACTCCACGGCCGGGTGTGATCTTTTATCATTCCTCGACGCCTACTCGGGCTACCACCATATCTTCATGACAAGAGAAGACGAAGAGAAGACAGCATTCATCACCCCATGTGGTATGTATTGCTTTTTACGGATGCCTTTCGGGTTGAAGAGTGCTGCCTCAACGTTTGCAAGAGCGGTCCAAATTGATTTTGAACCCCAGCTATATAGAAATATGGAAGCATAAATGGATGACATAGTGGTCAAAACCAAGGACAAGGCAACTCTTGTACAAGACTTAGAAGAGACTTTTGCCAACCTGCTTAAGATCAACCTCAAGCTGAACCCTGAGAAGTGTGTCTTCGGCGTTCCGTCCGGCAAACTTCTCGGGTTCTTTGTGTCACAGCATGGGATCGAGGAAAACCCGGACAAGATCAAGGCTATCGAGGAGATTGAGGCGCCCAAGCGGATCAAGGATGTGCGTCGACTCACTGGCTGCGTTGCCGCCATGAGCCGATTCATCTCCAAGTCTGCCGAGCATGCCCTTCCTTTTTTCAAGATTTTGAAAAAGGCGGGCCCAATGGAGTGGATCCGGAGGCCGACGCGGCATTACAGAACCTAAAGAAATACCTCTCCTCTACGCCAGTGCTGGTGACACCTAAACCACAAGAGTAATTGTTGTCGTAGCTGGCGGCGACGAATCAAGTAGTCAGCGCCGCGCTGGTGGCGCAGAGGGAGGTCGACGAAGAGGCAGTGGCAACGGCAGGACCAGCGGATGGCACGTTAAAAATTCCCCCTGCAGGCCCTGGTGCCGGCAAGGCAAGGCCCCCGGCAGGGTCTGCTTCCATCGGGGCAGGGCCCGCGCAGCTAAATGAAGTGGTGCAGAAGATGAAGATGATGCAGCACCCGGTTTAATTTGTCAGCTCCCTCTTGCAGGGGGCTAGGTCAAGGTACTCCGGTGTGCAGAAATAGCTCTTCGGCCTCCTTATGGCCTCGAGGAAGCTGCGTCATTACTTCCAAGCCCATGAGATCACTGTCGTCACCCGCCTCCCATTGCAACGAATACTGCACAACCCAGACGCAACCGGAAGGATTGTGGAGTGGGCCTTGGAGTTGTCAAGCTTTGGGTTGAAGTTTGAAAGTACTTCGACAATCCAGAGCAGAGTCTTGGCGGAGTTCATTGCAGAATGGACCTCAACACCTGACGAAGAAATCCAGGAGACCACTCTCCCCGGCAAGGAAGCAAGCCGCGACTGGATCATGTACTTTGATGGGGCTTTCTCGCTGAAAGGCGCCGGTGCCGGTGTGCTGCTTGTCGCACCCACCGGAGAGCACCTCAATTAAGTATGTGATCCAGATGCACTTTCCCAGGAAGATGTCCACAAACAACACTGCTAAGTACGAGGGGCTGCTTGCCGGTCTCAGGATCGCGACAGACCTTGGGGTGAAGAAGCTCATCTTCAGGGGAGATTCACAGCTTGTCGTCAGACAAGTCAACAAAGATTATCAGAGTCCGTTGATGGAGGCCTACGTAGATGAGGTGAGGAAGCTGTAGGAGAGCTTCGACGGTATACAAGCGGAGCACGTTCCCCGAGCGGAGAACGACATCGCTGACTACCTGTCAAAGCGCGCTGCATTCAAGCTACCTGTGGAACCAGGTACCTTTTTTGCTTCGGTTAACTCAACTATCCGTCGAACCATCAACGAAGCAGAACAAGCAGAGGAAATCAGGCCCCAGCAAGTACTCTCCTGCCGAGCCCCCAGGGGCCGCCAGCAAGGGTGTTGCCGCGGATTCTGAGCCTGCCAAGGGGCGCCTGGCTCCGGCAGGGTGCCAAGCCCTGGCTGTAGAGACGGCTGCCCCCATGGCGGAAGAGATTCCTTTGGTCCTTGCCGTCGAGCCCCAGGCTCCGGCATGGGCGCAGCATACCGTCCGTTTCCTCCAGACAGGGGAACTTCCTGAGGAGCAGGAAGAAGCAGAAAAAGTAGCCCGTCGGTCTGCCTTGTACCAGTTTGTCGATGACGTCCTGTACAGGAAAAGACCGAACAGTGTGAAATTGAAGTGCATCCCCTGGGAGGAAGGACTGGAGCTGTTGGCAGAGATACATGGAGGCATATGTGGCTCCCACATAGGGTAGATGACCCTTGCCGGCAAGGCATCTTCTGGCCCACCGCCCTCCAGGATGCGACGGCACTAGTAACCAGGTGTGAAGCGTGCCAGTTCCATTCGAAGAAGCTTCATCAACCAGCTCAAGCCCTTCAAACAATCCCTTTCTCCTGGCCGTTTTTGGTCTGGGTGCTCGACATACTGGGCCCTTTCCCTCGCGCTGTCGGGGGCTTTGAGTACTTGTACATCGCAATCGACAAGATCATAAAGTGGCCGGAGGTGGAGGCAGTGAGGAAGGTTACCGCACAGTCAGCCGTCAAGTTCTTCAAGGGGCTAGTTTGTCGTTTTGGTGTACCAAACAGAGTCATCGCCGACAACGACACGCAGTTCACAAGCCACACCTTCATGCAATACATCCAAGACCTTGGCAGCAAGGTCTGTTTTGCTTCCATGGCACATCCACGGAGCAACGGCCAGGTGGAGAGGGCAAATGCTGAAGTGTTGCGAGGCCTGAGGACGAAGACTTTTGACAGGTTGCACAAGAGTGGAAGGCGCTGGATTGATGAGTTGCCGGTGGTTCTTTGGTCGATCAGAACGACGCCAAATCGAGCCACCGGCTAGACACCCTTTGCTCTGGTTTACAGGGCAGAAGCAGTTCTCCCCACAGAACTCACATACGGGTCACCTCGAGTGCTCGCTTATGACGAGCGTGAGCAAGAGCAATTGCGGCAAGATGACGCAATGCTCCTTGAGGAAGACGTCTTCTGGCGGCTGTGAGAGCAGCGCTACCAGCAAGCCTTGCGCCACTATCATAGCCGCAAGGTTCATGCCCAAAGCTTTGAGGAAGGCGACCTTGTTCTTCGGCGCGTTCAGTCGGCCAAGAATTCCAACAAGTTGACGCCAAAGTGGGAAGGCCCTTATCGGGTAATACGAGTCACCAGGCCCGTCGCAGTCTGCCTGGAGACCGAAGATGCTGTCCCAGTGAGCAACTCCTGGAACATCGAGCATCTTCGCAAATTTTACCCATAAGGCGTAGCTTGCCGGGCTTCCCGGCAAGCCACCTTTTGTACAAGCTTTGCCGACAAGGCATGTAACCCTGTGTACAAAGCCAGGCGCAGACCCTGAGCATAAATAAATGAAGCGCTAGTGCCCTAAGTTTTAGCATGCATGCTAGGTTAAGTCACTCCCTCGGTTAGGGTTGATAGTGCTTAGCAGCGACTAACCCCTGGCCTAGAGGTCGAGTGTGCGTCTTTCTATTCTCTTTGGTTCACAGGGCACATGGACACCTCTGCCGAGCCGCTTGGAAGAAAGGGAACGGACCGGCGCTCCGGCCCCGGCAAGCCAAGACTGCCGGGGCTGAAGACATAAGGATCCAACCACGGCAGGCCAAAGTTGCCGGAGGCTGCGGATTCAGATAAGTCTTTTATCCCCCCTGTTATGCATTTCCATATAGAACTGGGACATGTGAAACCTCGTTTATGTTCTTAAAACCACCGTGCTCCCCCTTTCCTGTACCCAAGAGCTACCTCCTGGGTCGGAATTTGGTCGTAGTCGTGGTGGCAAGGAAACGAATGAGGGGCTAACTCTACTTCGCCCCTGCCTCCGCCAAAAGCGTGCGAATGGTCGACTGAAGTGAGGAGACGGCAAGGCCTGTTGCCGGGCGACAATGTTTATCTTAAAAATAACAAGGATTCATCCTTGGAATGGGCCTCGCTCACGCACAAAGAACCCGGCAAACACCCTTTTTCATTAAAAACATCCCATACAGGTACAGTTCATACGGAATTGAAAACATGAGCAAGGGGATTACAAGTCTTAGAATTAACAGGTGCCCGCAGGCTTACTTGCTAAAAAGAGATAAGGTGCCCATAATACCTTTCTTGTCCCTCTCCTCAGAAGGTGAAACAAGACAGCCGGAGGGCAAAAGGGGCGCCTAGGCGAGGTGCGAGGAGCAGAAGGCACCAAGAGAATGTCTTGGTGCCGGGAAAGGAGCTGGAAGATGAGGCAGCGGGCCAGCAATACGCGACGAAGGCGTCGGTGCCCGCGTACTCCAATTTGACGGCCGCCATCCGCCTTCTTCGCCTTCTCCGGCCCTCCTACAACAGCCGCCCAAGGAGACGACGGGGAGCGCCCCGATGGAGAGCTTGGCGAGGAAGACCCTCGGCAGGGCGCGTGGCCGAGGGAGGAGCGACGCGGTCAGTCGAAATCGGAGTCGGCATCCTGTCGCTCGACTCCCTCGTCGTCGCTGTCTCTGTCCTCCTCGTCACTCCCGCTCGAGGAGGAATCTCCATCGTCGAAGGAGCTCTCCACGCAGCACTTCAGACGAGTTCCAAGATCTCCAAAGACATTGACGGAGAGAAGGCCGCCCTCCATTGACTTGAAATAGAGGGCGAGCCCTACCGTCAGGCTATGGATGCAAGCAAACGTCTACCATCCACGGCAGAGGTACATGACGTGAGGAGCGGGGAAGTCGACGTCGACCCGCGTGCCGCCGTTCCCGTAGCCCCTCATGTGCAGCCTGAGGGTCTGAGGCGAATCGATCTCCATCTCCCGAGCAAAAGGGGTGGGGATGTGGAGACGACGACGCGGTGGCCGGCGCAGCCTGATGAAGAACTCGTGGGGCTGGTCCCCGACGTGGCCCTTCATCGCAGGAGGCATCGCTGGCGGAGGCACGGCCAACACGCCGCCTCGTCCCCCTCTCCCCCGACCGCCGCTATCGGTGTCAAAACCGGCGGATCTCGGGTAGGGGGTCCCGAACTGTGTGTTTAAGGCGGATGGTAACAGGAGGCGGCGGACACGATATTTACCCAAGTTCGGGCCCTCTCGATGGAGGTAATACCCTACTTACTGCTTGATTGATCTTGATGATATGAGTATTACAAGAGTTGATCTACCACGAGATCGTAGAGGCTAAACCCTAGAAGCTAGCCTATGGTATGATTGTTGTTGTCCTACGGACTAAATCCTCCGGTTTATATAAACACCGGAGGGGGCTAGGGTTACACAGAGTCGGTTACAAGGGAGGAGATCTACATATCCGTATTACCAAGCTTTCCTTCCACGCCAAGGAGAGTCCCATGCGGACACGGGACGAAGTCTTCAATCTTGTATCTTCATAGTCCAACAGTCGGCTAAAGGATATAGTCCAACTGTCCGAGGACCCCCAAATCCGGGACTCCCTCAGTAGCCCCTGAACCAGGCTTCAATGACGATGAGTCCGGCGCGCAGATTGTCTTCGGCATTGCAAGGCGGGTTCCTCCTCCGAATACTCCATAGAAGATTTTGAACACAAGGATAGTGTCCGGCTCTGCAAAACAAATTAGACATACCACCGTAGAGAGAATAATATTTCCACAAGTCTAATCTGCTGACAGCTTTTCAAAATGTGACATAATGCCGTGATCTGGTCATGACGAACCGTTTTTTCGAGCCTGCCACTGCACGTGTTGCGAGGCGGTTTTATTGGCACGTCCTGTCGAAGCAGAGATCGTGTCCCTATTATCACGGGATTCTCTTCAATACGGGTATGGATAACCCAATCGTGCCTGTTGGTATAGCTCCGCGATTTCAGGCAAGTTCCAAACGGTCACGCGGAGGACGCTTGATATTCACCGTCTTTATAAAGGGGCCAAGGCCTGTCCTTTTCTCCTCGCACTCAATCGAATCCTTCCCCCACCTCGAGTTCCAACACCCAAGGCTCAGGCTAGGCGCTTCGGACCTTCAGTCATGTCCGGATCCAACCTTCAAGGTCGGTGGATGCCCTCCTCTGTCACAGAGGAGGACATCAAGAAGCTAAGAGAAGCCAGGTATCTGACCGCCAAAATCTCGCATAGGCTGCCTGCTCGAGGGCAGGTCATTGCCACTCCCGAACCCGGCAAGAGTGTCGTATTCGTCTCCCACTTCCTCCGAGGGCTAGGCTTTAGTCTAGATCCCTTTGTTAGGGGGCTCATGTTCTAATACGGGCTTGATTTCCATGATTTGGCCCCGGATTCCATCCTTCACATCTAAATGCGTTCATCGTCGTGTGTGAGGCCTTCCTCCACGTCACCCCACACTTCGGCTTATGGCTCAAGACCTTTAATGTGAAGCCAAAGATGATTGATGGGCGACACGCAGAATGCGGAGGTGCAATAATAAGTAAAAGCGATGATGCTCCATGGCCAAAGGTTTCCTTCCCGGAGGTATCCAGCTTATGGCAACGGGAGTGGTTTTAAATCACAGCTCCCAGGGGTACTAAGTGGGTAGCCGCCCTTGCCTTTTGCTCGGGCCTCCCGCCACAATTGGCGTCATGGACCAACAAGGGGGCGGACTGGAGGCCAGCAAATGATGTGCCGACATTGCAGAGTCGCATCCGAGATCTCCTCGAGAGAGAGATGTCAGCCTTGTCAAGGTAATGCAAGTCATGCTAGTTCACCGAATCCTGCCTTGCAAACGTCGACCTCTCTGTATGTGGGAGTTCAACCCAGAAGGACCGTGAACTATTCAACACTTCTTCGGTGTGACGCTCGAAGAGATGTACAGATTGTTCTTCGGACCACAAATAGAGTGTCCGAACACCACCGAGGATGCGGGTCTGAGCTGCAATCGTCCAGACACCCAAGTGAGTAATTCCGTGGCCGAACACGTTGTCTTTTAATTTATCACAACATCATTCTGAAAAGTCGCCTTTTGACCAGGACTGGATAAAAAAGGCGAAGACGATCAGGTGTCCGGCCCCCCTTCCCGAAGGCTCACCGGATCCTGTACTAGCCAGGATGCTTGAGCTTGCGCCTTATCAAGTGCCATCAGGGGAAGATAAAGGGAGGAGCGAAGAAGCCGAAAGCGAGCCTCGCTCATTATTCATCCAAACCGGGGGGATTAGTGCCTCCGTGAAGGAGGATAACCGGGGAGAAGAATCTAAAATTCCCTCTCCCCAAGGAAGGAAGAGGGCCGCCCCTGACAACTTGGGAACAATGGTTTCCAAACAAGGGAAGAAACCTTTGCCAGGGGGCCCTACCCCAGAGAGCATCCTTACCGCACAGTACCCACAAGGGGACCAGCCCTCCACCGAACTATAAGTAAACAAAAGTACCTTATAGTAAATATACCCTGCTTCATTCCTGAAATCAATAACCGAGACGTATGTCTTGTAGTTCGGATCGTAGCCCTTCTCGACAGAGTTCGTCTTCAGGGGATCTTCTTCCGGATATGATGGAGAGCAAAACACCTCCATGTTCCTCCCTGCCTCATGAAGCGGACGACCCTGAGGTGTCGTCATGGAGGATTTCTCCTGATCCGCCAAGGCCAGAGGGTAACCCTTTGGCCACCCGAAGCCCGGGGCATTCGGCTCCTAAGGAGAGCAACAGAAAGAGTTCGGGACTATCTGATGTGCGACCAGACGTACTGATGAATCTTCTGGAGCAAGCGGCTATCTCGGAAGCGCATCGCATGCTAATGGGTACGGTGGTTGAGAAGATTTCATCCGCCGAAAGCGGGTTGCATGAAGCTTTTATGAGCCTGCTGAGAGGCTTTGAGGTATGCAAAGCAATATATAATTTTTGATGGTGCCGCACATGCTAGGTGTGCCCTATGCAGATAGTAGCCCCTGAGACTCTGGTTGCTGTCGAAAAAGGCGGCAAACAGAGGATCATAGTCCCAGGCAATGATCATGCCACTTTCATGTGCAGGCGGCTGAGGGTCCGGCGGTTAGCCAGACTGGTGAGTTTGCCGAACTGAAGCGGCAACTTGATGCGGCAGATGCCGACATTGTGCTTGTAAACAAGCGGCTTGACGAGGCACAGGGTATGTATTCTCCAGTGGTCAATCATATATTAAGAGGGGCATGATGCTAGTATCTATAATATGTTGTAATTGCAGATGGAGCTGCAGCCGTGGAGACCCTTCGGGCGGAACTTGCCCGAGCCAAGGAACAAGTCAGGAGGAGTGATGCAGTCGCCCTAAAGGCGGTTGAAGAGTTAAGAGCTGAACAGGCTGCGCATTGCCAGAGCAAAGAGAAAATAGCCAAGATGGTTGTGGAGATGAAAGATGCCGTCGACCGCTATGAGCTTCTTGAAAAAGAAAGACAAACGAAGACGATGGAGCTGGAGAAAGCCATGGTAGCAGCCAAGGAAACTCGCTCTAAAATCAGAGCGGCGAAGGAGGAGCTACGTCAAGCCGGAGATATCGCGGCTGGGAATCCTTTTTGTTGCGGACGAAATTCGGAGATCCTAAGTATGCCCTTCTGGATCAATCACGGAGTTCTGCGGACGCGTACCTGGATTTGGCGGCAAGTGCAGCTGATGCGACCAAGTTTTTCGAAGGTCAAAAAGATCACGAAGTGGAAAAGCTGTTCTGGTTGCAGTTCAATGCTCCGGCGCGTCCCCTGCTGTTAAGTGAGCAAATGAGCGAGTGGGCCGAGCTCCATAGGTTGTTCGGGCTTGCCATGAGGTCTGTCGTGGATCGTCTCTGGCCAGAAGGACCAAGGCTGGATAGTTATTTTGGTCTTGTGCAACAATTCCTTGGTGCTGTGCCGCATATCGACGCTGCGAACAGGTCAGCGTGCATAGAGGGTGCACAGATGGCTCTATCCCGTGTAAAGATATACTGGGCGGAGATGGAGGCCACCGCGATTGCAACCCAGAATCCGGTCGTAGGCCAGGTTTCGGCCGAGCACTATTTTGAATAAGTCCTAGAGGGAGCTCGTTTGATAGAGGCTCAGTGCTCGAAGAGTGTCATGTTCGAGTGACATGTATCTCGATTGTAATAACAATGCTATTTGAATTAGAAAGGTTGTGTTTATACTTTTGCCTGAAAGTACTATTATTCCTCCTGTGCGGTCGTTTATGTATATATGTATATAACCTGAAAGTTTGCGATAAGCCGGCTTCAAATTTACGCATATAGTGCGGCGGTTTTCGCAAAAGCGCATGTTCACACTTGTTCCAACGTCTTGGTCCGTTAAGGAGGTGATAGCGCGGCGAACGAGGCAATCAAACTATATTACTTTAACACTTTCACTTAACCATAGGAGTTTGATAGTGGGGCTACCATATAGCCCCTGGTACTTCCGCGCTCGTCTGAGTACGGGGCGCGTACGTACATGACAAGGAAACCGGCCCTTCGTTAATGCGGAGGAATCCCGAAGATTCCGATGAGTCATCGAGTGGTTGACCAGTCTCGCGCTTTATCATGACAGTCAGGTTTCGGCTTTCTCTATTGTGGTGCTCATCCGGATGAACCAGGGCACAATCGCAGTAGTTCTCCCGGTGCCACCTTAGCCGATAGAGTGCAACGTAAGGTAGCAAAATGCGGGAGCCGGGCAAACCCAACATTTGACTAAAGACATGATTCGGAGCTGATGCATATAAGGACAAACTCGCGACGCCGAACTCTCCCTAGGGTATTCGGTCTTTACAACAGATATCGGGCCGAGTAACACCCTTGATAATGAACCCTGAGTGTCCAGGTACGTGCATCATTCTGACGTGGCGAAATGCCAATAACGTCAGCATCCTTCTCGGTTATTGTAACATCCCAAAATTCTAAATTTTGGAATGTTATATTAAATAAATAACTATGCTTGTTGTCTGATTGTTTGTCTGATTGATTGAGTGAAATTGAGTGGAATTTGAAACTTTTGAAAGTTGAATGAGAGGGAATGAAATGACTTTCCCAAACTTTCCACTTTGCCTTTTTGGGTCCCCATGAATTCAAGTTCATTCCAACACCAAACCCTAGAGTGAAGATGACATGACTTCTTCCATTTTGAAATGAAAAGGGTTTTTGGAAAAGATTTGAATTTCATTTGGGAACATTTCAAATTCAAAGCTTTATGCAACTCAATGATTTTCATGAGGAAAGATAAAATGACTTCTTCAATTTTATGAAATATGAGGTGGAAGTTAAAAGTATCAAATTGAAAGTCAATTGAAAATGCCTTGAAACCTTTTTTTTCAAATTTGAGTTTTTTGTATGTGAATTCAACTTTGGCAAGTGGGAATCATATCAAAAATTATGCCCGATAAATACTTGAGCAAAAGTATGAGAGTAGTAAATATGACACTCCAAAAAATCTAATAGGAAAACAATGCCAAAAGTTTATAATTCAAATTTGAGTTTTAATTGTATTTGAAAAAAATGAATTTTTATAAAGTTTGGATTTTGCCATTGGAAAAATGTTCAAATGATAGGAATATTCCTGATCATTTTGGTATATATATACCCTATATAAAATATTTATAGTTATTGTTTTATTTCAGTTTTGTTTTATTAAAAAATAAAATTCTAAAAGGAAACCCCAAGGCGCCACTAGGCCACCCAGTGCCCGGCCAAGACCCACCACTGCCCAGCCAGCCCACTCGGCCAATCACAGCCTGAGCCAGCCCAGCCGCCTTGAAACCCCAGGCTTGCCACCCGCTCGCTCACCACCTCTCTCTCTCATCGACCCAGGGCCCGCCCCATCTTCTTCCTCGCCCACGCGCCGCGCACGGAGATCGCCGGATCCCGAAGGATCCGGATTCCGATCGCCCGATCGCCCCGGCCGTCCGAGGCCACAGCTATAAAGCCGACCCCCCGCACCCCTGCCCCGAGACCTCGCGGACCCCTCTCCCTCCCGCTCGACCTCACCGAGACCCGAGCTCCTCCGCCGCCAAAGTCGCCGCTGCCGCCACCCTAGCCCTCCCGACCAACCCCGACCCCACCAAACTCCTCCCGAGCTCCCCCGCACCCTTGCAGCGACTCCCGGACCTCCCCGACGCTCGAAGCCCTCGCCGCACTCTCGCCGCCGCCGCCGCCGTCGCCGGACTCCGGTAAGCCACCGGAAACCTCCTCCCCCGTCCGATCTCTAGTGAACGGCCCAGATTAGAACCCCCGAAGGGGTATTTTTTTTAAAAAAGAACCGGCCGGTTCGTCTGGTTTATTAGTTAAGGTTTTTAGTATTTAGCCGGCCCGTTTTTAGTTTTAACCCGAGGCCCTTTTAGACTAAATTACGCTCAGGGCACAGTTTAGGCCCATTAGGCTTTTTTTTCTTTTTTTTTCATTTTCTGTTTTTAACAGAATAGTTCCTGTTTTGAAAAATTCATATCTTTTATTCTGTTTAATATTTTTAGATGATTCTTTTTTTGTTGGTTTGCAAATTTTATGTAGTTTCTGTAGAATATATATTTAGCTATGTTAAAATTAATTAAAATTGCTTTAATTTAGTTTTAGTCAGAATAGTAAATCTGCTATAACTTGAGTTAGAAAAATTATTTTTGGATGATTCTTTTTGTCCCAACTTTATTTTGGCATTGCCAAACCATAAAAATTAACTTGGGTATTTTAGGATTAATAAATAAATAGTTTTAAGCAGAATCTTATTAATCCCAATTAATTAACTAGCTACTGTTTTCCTATTAATTTAATTAGTAAATAAATTTATTTTTAACATGTGATTGATTATTCTAGGATAGTTTCTGTCACTTTATAGGATGAACTTTTATTTATAATAAATAAAAGTTTTAAATTATTTTTCTTAATAGAAATTGAATTAGGCCTAATAGGAGTTTCATAATAGGTTTTAAATTAATTCTTTTGCTCCTAGTTGATTAGTGAAATCTTTTCTGTTAAGTTAACCTAAACCATGATTAGGTTATGTTAGAAATTTTTTGTTATATAAAACTATTTTTGTTGTTATTTGAAGTAGGAAAACTTTGAGTTGTTTTTCTTTAAGTTTTCCGTTTGGGTTTTGCTTTGTTGGTTTTGGTGTGTTACTTTGTTATGTTATTATGTTAAGTGATGTTATGCTATGTGCTTATTATAGTTATTGTTTGCCTCGGTAGAGTTTCCGGAGTGCGAAGATTGCTACTACGAAACCCTAGTTTTCGAAGATCGTCAACCAGGCAAGTTCACTTTGACCATGCTTTCATACCTATGTTTTATTGCATTTAGTGGCATCTTTGCAACCACCCCTCAATAGTGATATTGAAATTCTTGTAGTTGAGTAGTATGCATGAGGTAGGAACCCATCACCCTGTTACCAAGCCCGGGACGATATTTTATTTTAATGCTACGCTATAGTAGACGGGGTTTGGTATGAGTGCACGAGAGTGGTGTGAAGAAGGAGGACTCTACGTCAATGACGACAACTCCATGATGGAATCTGCAAGGACTGCACCTTCAAGACCTCAAGACTTCAAGACTCGAACAAGAATTCAATACACACTCTTTGGGTGAAGGGCGGTTGTGGGCACCTGGAGAACCCAGTGGTTGGCCGGGATGCATGGAGAAGCGCCATGACATCTTGGAAAGCTTCACCCAGACTCAAAGAGACGGAAGAATACTTCATGACCGGAAGCTTACATGCAACCGCAAGTCATTATGGGCTCTGGCTTGGTTGACCTTAGTAGTGACTCTGCTGGGACGGTACTAGCGGATGTAGAACTACGGTAGGATGGGATGAGTACCGGACGGTGGTCGAGGAACTCTTTGGAAGACCATGTTTGGTCATCTTGTTCTCAAACACTCAAGTGCGAGAGCGTAAAGAGAGGGATCGAATCTTGCGGGTAAAGTGTACAAACCTCTGCAGAGGGTTAAAACCTAATCGATTAGCCGTGTCCCGATTCACGGACAATTTGAGCATCTGGACTTGGATCTATCTCGGAACTCTCAACACCGGATTGATAACTTAATTGTGGGCAACATATGATGATTTTGGGCTATGAGACATCGGTTGGCGGAACCATGTCATGATAGAAAACTCCATAGTACAGACTTCATTTATTCCTTTGATGTAGGGAAAATAAAACCAGCTTTTACGCAAATAAAACTCGAATCTGAGCCATAAAGCCATATTGCATATAGTATAGTTTTATCATCTGCTTCTCATATTGTGATCTTGCGGTACATTCAATGTCTTGACCTACACGGCTGCAACGTATCATGTTGCGTATATTTCCTCGACGAGAAAGAGTACGGTGCAGTGGTTACGGTCTACACTCAACTCCGCCGATGGCGTTGATGGGACTCCACACCCGTTTGATTGTTTCCGCTGAGTATTATGAGGTATATATCAGTTTTACGTTATTTATGCATGTGATTGCACTTTGATATATACATTGATGTCTTGTGTGTGCCCGATATCTTGATCCGAGGATGGCACAGTAACACAGAGGCTTGACCGTCTGAGGTCGGGTCGCTACAGTTATGCTGAGTATCCGGAGGATGTGAAGCAACAAGAGACAGTAAAAAAGGTTTACACAGGGTCTTAATCTAAAAAGAAACCTTTGAGTGGGGCCCTACTGCACGTCTGCGCATGTGTGTCCGTTGTGCCATATCCTGGATGGGTGTAGCACGATTATCATCTGTAAAAGAGAAAAACTTAGGTGAAAGTTGTCGTCCAAAAAATTGGTTATTCTCAATAAACCATTAAAATTCAAGATAAGTAAGGTCGAGCTGTGGTCCTTTTTACATGCGGTAAGCCCCTGGTACCACCTGTAGGGGTATATCCATCAATCTCAGGTTTATCTAAGCTGTTACAGCTAGTGATGCACCGGACTCGTCTAGTCGTGTCCGCGGTCTTGACGACCGATCATTTATTCTGGTTGGAGAGGCCGTTTAGTGTTCAGCTGTTAAAGCCGCCACACATTCTTCCGCGCGTAAGGAACGCTCGATATTTTCGCTGACTGTGATGATGCCACATGGACCGGGCATCTTAAGCTTAAGAGAAGCGTAATGCGGTACCGCATTGAAACGAGCGAAAGTTGTTCTTCCGAGTAGTGCTTGATAGCCGCTTCGGAATGGAGCGATGTCGAAGGTTAACTTTTCACTTCGGAAGTTGTCGGGAGAACCGAATACAACCTCTAGTACGACAGAGCCCGTGCAGCAAGCCTCTGGGCCTGGTATTACCCCTTTAAAGGTAGTATTACTTTGGCTGATTCTTGTCGGGTCTATCCCCATTTTGCAGACTGTGTCCTGATATATCAGATTAAGACTACTGCCGCCATCCATGAGGACTTGGGTAAAGTGGTATCCGTCAATAATTGGGTATAGCACCAAGGCAGCGAATCCTCCGTGTCGGATTCCTGTCAGGTGATCCCTGTGATCGAAAGTAATCGGGTAGGCCGACCAAGGGTTGAATTTAGGGGTGACGTGCTCTACGGCGCATATGTCTTGGAGTGCATTCTTGCTCCTTCTTTTTGTTACGTGAATCATGTTCACTATTTTGAGCTCTGGTGGGAACTTTTTCTGCCCCCCAGTGTTTTGCTGACGAGGCTCATCCTCATCTTCACTTGGTGTCTCCCTCCCCTTGTGTTTGGTGTTTAGCTTACCGGCCTGCTTGAAGACCCAACATTCTCTGTGGGTGTGATTTCAGGTTTATCGGAGGTGCTGTGAATCTGACATAATTTGTCTAGAATCTTGTTGAGGCTGGACGGTTCATCCCTATTGCCTTTGAAGGGCTTCTTCCGTTGACCGGGTTGCGAGCCCTTGAATCCGGCGTTCACCGCCGTGTTGTCTCGGATGTCTTCGTTATTTCGACGCTTGCTTTTACTGCGTCGTGGTTTTCCATTACCATCCCTGACTTCAGATGTGCCTGGGTCGCTGGTGCTACTACGGGCCAGCCAGCTATCTTCTGAAGGAAACATGCCCTAGAGGCAATAATAAAATTATTATTTATTTCCTTATTTCATGATAAATGTTTATTATTCATGCTAGAATTGTATTAACCGGAAACATAATACATGTGTGAATACATATACAAACGCAGTGTCACTAGTATGCCTCTACTTGACTAGCTCGTTGAATCAAAGATGGTTAAGTTTCCTAGCCATAGACATGAGTTGTCATTTGATTAACGGGATCACATCATTAGGAGAATGATGTGATTGACATGACCCATTCCGTTAGCCTAGCACTTGATCGTTTAGTATGTTGCTATTGCTTTCTTCATGACTTATACATGTTCCTGTAACTATGAGATTATGCAACTCCCGTTTACGGAGGAACACTTTGGGTGCTACCAAAGCGTCACAACGTAACCGGGTGATTATAAAGGAGTACTACAGGTGTCTCCAAAGGTACATGTTGGGTTGGCGTATTTCGAGATTAGGTTTTGTCACTCCGATTGTCGGAGAGGTATCTCTGGGCCCTCTCGGTAATGCACATCACTATAAGCCTTGCAAGCAATGTAGCTAATGAGTTAGTTACGGAATGATGCATTACGTAAAGAGTAAAGAGACTTACCAGTAACGAGATTGAACTAGGTATTGGATACCGACGATCGAATCTCGGGCAAGTAACATACCGATGACAAAGGGAACAACGTATGTTGTTATGCGGTTTGACCGATAAAGATCTTCGTAGAATATGTAGGAGCCAATATGGGCATCCAGGTCCCGCTATTGGTTATTGACCGAGAATAGTTCTTGGTCATGTCTACATAGTTCTCGAACCCGTAGGGTCCGCACGCTTAAGGTTTCGATGACAATTATATTATGAGTTTATGAGTTTTGATGTACCGAAGGAGTTCGGAGTCCCAGATGAGATCGGGGACATGACGAGGAGTCTCGAAATGGTCGAGACGTAAAGATCGATATATTGGACGACTATATTCGGAGTTCGGAAAGGTTCCGAGTCATTCGGGTATTTTTTCGGAGTACCGGAGAGTTACGGGAATTCGCCGGGAGTATATGGGTCTTATTGGGCCATACGGGAATAGAAGAGAGGCCAAAGGAAAGAGGCCTCGCCCCCTTCTGGTCCGAATTGGACAAGGGAGCAGCCCCTTTTCCTTCTCCCTCTCCTCCTCTTTCCTTCTCTCCTACTCCAACAAGGAAAGGAGGAGTCCTACTCCGGTGGGAGTAGGACTCCCCCCTTGGTGCGCCTCCTCCTAGGCCGGCCACCCTCCCTTGCTCCTTTATATCACGGGGCAAGGGGCACTAAGACACAAGTTGATCTACGGATCGTTCCTTAGCCGTGTGCGGTGCCCCTTCCACCATATTCCACTTCGGTCATATCGTCGCGGAGCTTAAGGCGAAGCCTGCGCCGGAGAAGTCATATCGTCAGCGGAGCTTAGGCGAAGCCCTGCGTCGGTGGAGCATCATCATCGTCCTGCGCCGTCGTCTTGTGGAACTCATCCCGACACTTTGCTGGATCGAGTCCGGGGATCGTCATCGAGCTGAGCGTGTGCGAGAACTGGAGGTGCCGTCGTTCGGTACTTGGATCGGTCGGATCGTGAAGATGTCTGACTACATCAACCGCGTTGTTATAACGCTTCCGCTTACGGTCTACGAGGGTACGTGGACATACACTCCCCTCTCGTTGCTATGCCATCACCATGGTCCTGTGTGTGCGTAGGAATTTTTTTGAAATTACTACGTTCCCCAACAGTGGCATCCGAGCCTGGTTTTATGCGTTGATGTCATATGCACGAGTAGAACACAAGTGAGTTGTGGGCGATATAAGTCATACTGCTTACCAGCATGTCATACTTTGGTTGGCGGTATTGTGAGATGAAGCGGCCCGGACCGACATTACGCCAGACGCTTACGCGAGACTGGTTTCACCGCGCCGAGCACGCGTTGCTTAAAGGTGACCGGCGGGGGTCTGTCTCTCTCACTTTAGTTGAACCGAGTGTGGCTACGCCCGGTCCTTGCGGAGGTTAAAACAGCACCAACTTGACAAACTATCGTTGTGGTTTTGATGCGTAGGTAAGAACGGTTCTTGCTCAGCCCGTAGCAGCCACGTAAAACTTGCAACAACAAAGTAGAGGACGTCTAACTTGTTTTTGCAGGGCATGTTGTGATGTGATATGGTCAAGACGTGATGCTATATTTTATTGTATGAGATGATCATGTTTTGTAACCAAGTTATCGGCAATCGGCGAGGAGCCATATGGTTGTCGCTTTATTGTATGAAATGCAAAAGCCATGTAATTGCTTTACTTTATCACTAAGCGGTAGCGATAGTCGTAGAAGCAATAGTTGGCGAGGCGACAACGATGCTACGATAGAGATCAAGGTATCGCGCGCGGTGGCGATGGTGATCATGGCGGTGCTTGAGATGGAGATCACAAGCACAAGATGATGATGGCCATATCATATCACTTATATTGATTGCATGTGATGTTTATCCTTTATTCATCTTATCTTGCTTTGATTGACGGTAGCATTATAAGATGATCTCTCACTAAAATTATCAAGAAGTGTTCCCCCTAAGTATGCACCGTTGCGAAAGTTCTTCGTGCTGAGACACCACGTGATGATCGGGTGTGATAGGCTCTACGTTCAAATACAACGGGTGCAAAACAGTTGCACACGCGGAGTACTCAGGTTAAACTTGACGAGCCTAGCATATAACAGATATGGCCTCGGAACACAGAGACCGAAGGTCGGCGTGAATCATATAGTAGATATGATCGACATAGTGATGTTCACCATTGAAACTACTCCATCTCACGTGATGATCGGACATGGTTTAGTTGATTTGGATCACGTAATCACTTAGATGACTAGAGAGATGTCTATCTAAGTGGGAGTTCTTAAATAATATGATTAATTGAACTTTGATTTATCATGAACTTAGTCCTGGTAGTATTTTGCAAATTATGTTGTAGATCAATAGCTCGCGTTGTTGCTTCCCTATGTTTTATATGTGTTCCTAGAGAAAATTGTATTGAAAAATGTTAGTAGCAATGATGCGGATTGGATCCGTGATCTGAGGTTTATCCTCATTGCTGCACGTAAGAATTATGTCCTTAAATGCACCGCTAGGTGACAGACCTATTGCAGGAGCGGTGCACGTTATGAGCGTTTGGCTAGCTCAATATGATGACTACTTGATAGTTTAGTGAACCATACTTAACGGCTTAGAATCGGGACTTCAAAGGCGTTTTGAACGTCATGGACCATATGAGATGTTCCAGGAGTTGAAGTTAATATTTCAAGTAAATACCCGAGTTGAGAGATATGAAGTCTCCAACAAGTTCTATAGCTAAAGATGGAGGAGAATCGCTCAACTAGTGAGCATATTCTCAGATTGTGCAGGTACTTCAATCGCTTGAAATCAAGTGGGAGTTAATCTTACGAGATAAGATAGTGATTGACAGAATTCTCTAGTCACCATCACCAAGTTAGTAGAACTTCGTGATGAACTATAATATGCAAGGGATAACAAAAGTAAATCCCAAGCTCTTCGTGATGCTGAAATCGTGAAGGTAGAAATCAAGAAAAGAGCATCAAGTGTTGATGATTGACAAGACCACTAGTTTCAAGAAAAGGGCAAAGGGAAAAGAAGGGAACTTCAAGAAGAGCGGCAAGCAAGTTGCTGCTCGAGTGAAGAAGCCCAAGTCTGGACCTAAGCACGAGACTAAGTGCTTTTACGCAATGGAACTGGTCACTAGAAGCGGAACTACCCCAAGTATTTGGCGGATAAGAAGGATGGCAAAGTGAACAAAGGTATATTTGATATACAGATTATTGATGTGTATTTTACTAGTGTTCGCAGCAACCCCTCGGTATTTGATACTGGTTCAGTTGCTAAGAGTAGTAACTTGAAGCAGGAGTTGCGGAATGAATAGAAACTAGTTGAAGGAGAAGTGACGATGAGTGTTGGAAGTAGTTCCAAGATTGATATGATCATCATCGCACACTCCCTATACTTTCGGGATTAGTGTGGAACCTAAATAAGTGTTATTTGGTGTTGAGCATAAATATGATTTGATCATGTTTATTGCAATACGGTTATTCATTTAAGTAAGAGAATAAATTGTTGTTACATTTACATGAATAAAACCTTATATGGTTAAACACCCAATGAAAATGGTTCATTGGATCTCGATCATAGTGATACACATATTCATAATATTGAAACCAAAAGATGCAAAGTTAATAATGATAGTGCAACTTATTTGTGGCACTTTGCCGTTTAGGTCATATTGGTATAAAGCGCTTGAAGAAAACTCCATCTTGATGGACTTTTGGAATCACTTGATTATGAATCATTTGATGCTTGCGAACCGTGCCTTTTGGGCAAGATGACTAAAACTCCGTTCTCCGGAACAATGGAACAAGCTCTTGACTTATTGGAAATAATACATACCGATGTATGCGATTCAATGAGTGTTGATGCTCGTGGCAAGTATCGTTATTTTCTGACCTTCACAAGATGATTTGAGCAGATATGGGTATATCTACTTGATGAAACATAAGTCTGAAATAATTGAAAAGTTCAAAGAATTTCAGAGTGAAGTGGAAAATCATCGTAACAAGAAAATAAAGTTTCTGCGATATGATCGTGGAAGATAAATATTTGAGTTACGAGTTTGGTCTTCATTTGAAACAATGTGAAATAGTTTCGCAACTCACGCCATATGGAACACCACAACATAATGGTGTGTCCGAAAGTAAATAACCGCACTTTATTGGATATGGTGCGATCTATGATGTCTCTTATCAGTTTACCACTATCATTTTGGGGTTATGCATTAGAGACAGCTGCATTCACGTTTAATAGGGCACCATCTAAATCCGTTGAGGCGACACCGTATGAACTACGGTTTAACAGTAAACCTAAGCCGTCGTTTCTTAAAAGTTTGGAGTTTTGATACTTATGTGAAAAAGTTTTCACCGATAAGCTCGAACCCAAATCGGAGAAGTGCGTCTTCATAGAATACCCAAAGGTAACTATTGGGTACACCTTCTATCACAGATCCGAAGGCAAGTTTTTCGTTGCTAAGATGGATCCTTTCTAGAGAAGAAGTTTCTCTCGAAAGAAGTGAGTGGGAGGAAAGTAGAACTTGATGAGGTAATTGTACCTTCTCCCTTATTGGAAAGTAGTTCATCACAGTAAATCAGTTCCCTGATTCCTGCACCAATTAGTGAGGAAGTTAATGATGATGATCATGAAACTTCAGATCAAGTTGCTACCAAACCTCGTAGATCTTCCAGAGCAAAATCCGCACCAGTGGTATGGTAATCGTGTTCTGGAAGTCATGTTACTAGACCATGATGAACCTACGGACTATGAGGAAGCGATGATGAGCCCAGATTCCGCGAAATGGCTTGAGGCCATGAAATCTGAGATAGGATCCATGTATGAGAACAAAGTATAGACTTTGATTGACTTGCTCGATGATCAGCAAGCCATGTTAAATAAATGGATCTTCAAGAGGAAGACGGACATTGATAGTAGTGTTACTATCTACAAAGCTCGACTTGTCACAAAAAGGTTTTCGACAAGTTCAAGGTGTTGACTACAATAAGATTTTCTCAAACTATAGCGATTCTTAAGTCTGTCCGAATCATGTTAGCAATTGCCACATTTTATGAAATCTGGCAAATGGATGTCAAAACTACATTCTTTAATGGATTTATTAAAGAAGAGTTGTATATGATGCAACCGTAAGGCTTTGTCAATCCTAAAGGAGCTAACAAAATGTGCAAGCTCCAGCGATCCATCTATGGACTGGTGCAAGCATCTCGGAGTTGGAATAAACGCTTTGATAGTGTGATCAAAGCATATGGTTTTATACAGACTTTTGGAGAAGCATGTATTTACAAGAAAGTGAGTGGGAGCACTACATCATTTATGATAAGTATATGTGAATGACATATTGTTGATCGGAAATAATGTAGAATTATTCTGCAAAGCATAAAGGAGTATTTGAAAGGAGTTTTTCAAAGAAAGACCTCGGTAAAGTTGCTTACATATTGAGCATCAAGATCTATTGAGATAGATCAAGACACTTGATAAGTTTTTTCAATAAGCGCATACCTTGACAAGATTTTGAAGTAGTTCAAAATGGAACAGTCAAAGAAAGAGTTCTTGCCTGTGTTACAAGGTGTGAGATTGAGTAAGACTCAAAACCCGACCACGGCAGAAGATAGAAAGAGAATGAAAGTCATTCCCTATGCATCAGCCATAGGTTCTATAAAGTATGTCATGCTGTGTACCACATCTATTGCATACCCTACCACTAAGCTTGGCAAGGGAGTACAATAGTGATCTAGGAGTAGATCACTGGACATTGGTCAAAGACATCCTTAGTGAGGACTAAGGAAATATTTCTCGATTATGGAGGTGATAAAAGAGCCCGTCGTAAAGGGTTACGTCGATGCAAGTTTTAACACTAATCTAGATGACTCTAATCTCAATCTGGATACATATTGAAAGTGGGAGCAATTAGCTAGAGTAGCTCCGTGCGAGCATTGTAGATATAGAAATTTGCAAAATACTCACGGCTTTGAATGTAATGAGACCCGTTGACTAAAATTATCTCACAAGCAAAACATGATCACACCTTAGTACTCTTTGGGTGTTAATCACATAGCGATGTGAACTAGATTACTGACTCTAGTAAACCCTTTGGGTGTTGGTCACATGTCGATGTGAACTATGGGTGTTAACCACATATAGATGTGAACTATTGATGTTAAATCACATGGCGATGTGAACTAGATTATTGACTCTAGTGCAAGTGGGAGATCAAGGAAACATGCCCTAGAGGCAATAATAAAATTATTATTTATTTCCTTATTTCATGATAAATGTTTATTATTCATGCTAGAATTGTATTAACCGGAAACATAATACATGTGTGAATACATATACAAACGCAGTGTCACTAGTATGCCTCTACTTGACTAGCTCGTTGAATCAAAGATGGTTAAGTTTCCTAGCCATAGACATGAGTTGTCATTTGATTAACGGGATCACATCATTAGGAGAATGATGTGATTGACATGACCCATTCCGTTAGCCTAGCACTTGATCGTTTAGTATGTTGCTATTGCTTTCTTCATGACTTATACATGTTCCTGTAACTATGAGATTATGCAACTCCCGTTTACCGGAGGAACACTTTGGATGCTACCAAACGTCACAACGTAATCGGGTGATTATAAAGGAGTACTACAGGTGTCTCCAAAGGTACATGTTGGGTTGGCGTATTTCGAGATTAGGTTTTGTCACTCCGATTGTCGGAGAGGTATCTCTGGGCCCTCTCGGTAATGCACATCACTATAAGCCTTGCAAGCAATGTAGCTAATGAGTTAGTTACGGAATGATGCATTACGTAAAGAGTAAAGAGACTTGCCGGTAACGAGATTGAACTAGGTATTGGATACCGACGATCGAATCTCGGGCAAGTAACATACCGATGACAAAGGGAACAACGTATGTTGTTATGCGGTTTGACCGATAAAGATCTTCGTAGAATATGTAGGAGCCAATATGGGCATCCAGGTCCCGCTATTGGTTATTGACCGAGAATAGTTCTTGGTCATGTCTACATAGTTCTCGAACCCGTAGGGTCCGCACGCTTAAGGTTTCGATGACAATTATATTATGAGTTTATGAGTTTTGATGTACCGAAGGAGTTCGGAGTCCCAGATGAGATCGGGGACATGACGAGGAGTCTCGAAATGGTCGAGACGTAAAGATCGATATATTGGACGACTATATTCGGAGTTCGGACAGGTTCCGAGTCATTCGGGTATTTTTTGGAGTACCGGAGAGTTACGGGAATTCGCCGGGGAGTATATGGGCCTTATTGGGCCATACGGGAATAGAGAAGAGAGGCCAAAAGGAAAGAGGCCTGCGCCCCCCTTCTGGTCCGAATTGGACAAGGGGAGCAGCCCCTTTTCCTTCTCCCTCTCCTCCTCTTTCCTTCTCTCCTATTCCAACAAGGAAAGGAGGAGTCCTACTCCCGGTGGGAGTAGGACTCCCCCTGCGCGCCTCCTCCTAGGCCGGCCACCCCCTCCCTTGCTCCTTTATATACGGGGGCAAGGGGGCACCCCAAGACACAAGTTGATCTACGGATCGTTCCTTAGCCGTGTGCGGTGCCCCCTTCCACCATATTCCACTTCGGTCATATCGTCGCGGAGCTTAGGCGAAGCCCTGCGCCGGAGAAGTCATATCGTCGCGGAGCTTAGGCGAAGCCCTGCGTCGGTGGAGCATCATCATCGTCACCACGCCGTCGTCTTGTGGAACTCATCCCCGACACTTTGCTGGATCGGAGACCGGGGATCGTCATCGAGCTGAACGTGTGCAGAACTCGGAGGTGCCGTACGTTCGGTACTTGGATCGGTCGGATCGTGAAAACGTACGACTACATCAACCGCGTTGTTATAACGCTTCCGCTTACGGTCTACGAGGGTACGTGGACATACACTCTCCCCTCTCGTTGCTATGCCATCACCAAGGTCCTGTGTGTGCGTAGGAATTTTTTTTGAAATTACTACGTTCCCCAACATCTTCGCCCGCGCAAAAGCGGGTCATAAGGCTTGTTAGGGCTGCCATTGTCCTTGGTTTTTCTTGGCCGAGGTGTCTGGCGAGCCATTCGTCTCGGACGCTGTGTTTGAAAGCTGCTAAGGCTTCGGCGTCCGGACAGTCGACGATTTGGTTCTTCTTAGTGAGAAATTTGTTCCAAAGCTTTCGGGCTGACTCTCCAGGCTGTTGAATTATATGACTTAGATCGTCTGCATCCGGAGGTCGGACATAGGTCCCTTGAAAGTTGGCCTTAAAAGCGTCCTCAAGCTCCTCCCAACTTCTGATTGAATTTTTGGGGAGGCCCTTCAGCCAGTGCCGAGCTGGTCCTTTCAGCTTGAGGGGCAAGTATTTGATGGCGTGGAGATTGTCTCCGCGAGCCATATGGATGTGGAGGATGAAGTCCTCGATCCGCACCCTGTGGTCCATCGTTCCATCGTACGCCTCTATGTTTACAGGTTTGAATCCCTCTGGAAATTCGTGATCCAGCACCTCATCGGTGAAACATAGGGGGTGCGCGGCACCCTTGTATTTGGATGTGTCATTGCGTTCTGACGGTTGCAGTGTTCGGTTTTTATTATGCTCTAGAGCGCGCTTCCTAGATCCGTAGATGGATCTGGTCACGCCAGACTTTTGATGCAAGCCCTCGCGTGGATCATGTGCTGACTTATGCGCGGCCTCGTTAGCCGCCCTATCGCGGCCACGAGGTGGTCGATCCGATGGATCAGCCGTTTTATTTTTCAGCTGTGTGGGCTCTAAGGCCTCATCATCGAATTCAGGCAACAGCTTGCGCTTTGGATAGCTCTTTGTGTGGCAACTACCACCGTACTTTTCTTCAGTGTCGAGCACTTTGTTCCATTTACTGTTGAGCTTATTCTGCGCGGGCTTAAGCCTTTGCTTCTGCTTCTTCAGACTCCTCGCGGTGGCAATAAGCCTTCAACGCAGGTCCTCTTGTTCCAAGTTCCTTTCCGGGATGGTGTGTGCGTCGTCGTCCGGACTGTTTTCCTCTCCGGAGACAGCTTGGCGAGCTATATTCTTGGCGTCAACATGTTCGGACAGCGGCTCCGTACTATGTTCGCCGTTCGCTGGTTCACCCTGCTCTATGATGTCTACTATGCAACCTTCTTCTTGTAGACGTTGTTGGGCCTCCAAGTGCATAGGTTTGTAGGACAGTAGCAAATTTCCCTCAAGTGGATGACCTAAGGTTTATCAATCCGTGGGAGGCGTAGGATGAAGATGGTCTCTATCAAGCAACCCTGCAACCAAATAACAAAGAGTCTCTTGTGTCCCCAACACACCCAATACAATGGTAAGTTGTATAGGTGCACTACTTCGGCGAAGAGATGGTGAAACAAGTGCAATATGGATGGTAGATATAGGTTTTTGTAATCTGAAAATATAAAAACAGCAAGGTAACAAGTGGTAAAAGTGAGCGTAAACGGTATTGCCATGCTAGGAAACAAAGCCTAGGGTTCATACTTTCACTAGTGCAAGTTCTCTCAACAATAATAACATAGTTGGATCATATAACTATCCCTCAACATGCAACAAAGAGTCACTCCAAAGTCACCAATAGAGGATAACAAACGAAGAGATTATGGTAGGGTATGAAACCACCTCAAAGTTATTCTTTCCAATCAATCTGTTGGGCTATTCCTAGAAGTGTCACAAACAGCCCTAGAGTTGGTACTAGAATAACACCTTAAGACACAAGTCAACCAAAATCCTAATGTCACATAGATACTCCAATGTCACCTCAAGTATCCGTGGGTATGATTATATGATATGCATCACACAATCTCAGATTCATCTATTCAACCAACACATAGAACCTCAAAGAGTGCCCCAAAGTTTCTACCGGAGAATCAAGATGAAAATGTGTGCCAACCCCTATGCATAGGTTCATGGGCGGAACCCGCAAGTTGATCACCAAAACATACATCAAGTGAATCACGTGATATCCCATTGTCACCACAGATACGCACGGCAAGACATACATCAAGTGTTCTCAAGTCATTAAAGACTCAATCCGATAAGATAACCTCAAATGGAAAACTCAATCCATTACAAGAGAGAAGAGGGGGAGAAGCAACATAAGATCCAACTATAATAGCAAAGTTCGCGATACATCAAGATCGTGCCAAATCAAGAACACGAGAGAGAGAGAGAGATCAAACACATAGCTACTGGTACATACCCTCAGCCCCGAGGGTGAACTACTCCGTCCTCGTCATGGAGAGTGCCGGGATGATGAAGATGGCCACCGGTGAGGGTTCCCCCCTCCGGCAAGGTGCCGGAACAGGGTCCCGATTGACTTTTGGTGGCTACAGAGGCTTGTGGTGGCGGAACTCCCGATCTATTCCGTTCCCCGATCGTTTTAGGGTATATGGATATATATAGGCGGAAGAAGTACGTCAGGGTAGCCACGAGGGGCCCACAAGGGTGGAGGGCGCGTCCTAGGGGGGTGGGCGCGCCCCCCTACCTCGTGGCTCCCTCGTTTCTTTCCTGTCGTGCACTCCAAGTTTATACGGTAGCTTTCCTTCCAAAAATAACTTCTCTAGTTGGTTTCATTCTGTTTCGACTCCATTTGATATTCCTTTTCTTCGAAACACTGAAACAAGGGGGAAAACAGGAACTGGCACTGGGCTCTGGGTCAATAGGTTAGTCCCAAAAGTAATATAAAAGTGGATAATAAGGCCCATAAACATCCAAAACACATAATATAATAGCATGGAACAATCAGAAATTATAGATACGTTGGAGACGTATCAGCATCCCCAAGCTTAATTCCTGCTCGTCCTCGAGTAGGTAAATGATAAAAACAGAATTTTTGATGTGGAATGCTACTTGGCATAATTTCATTGTGATTCTTCTTAATTGTGGTATGAATATTCAGATCTGAAAGATTCAAGATAAAAGTTCATATTGACATAAAAATAATAATACTTCAAGCATACTAACAAAGCAATCATGTCTTCTCAAAATAACATGGCCAAAGAAAGCTATCCCTACAAAATCATATAGTGCTGCTATGCTCTATCTTCACCACACAAAGTATTTAAATCATGCACAACCCCGATGACAAGCCAAGCAATTGTTTCATACTTTTGACATTCTCAAAACTTTTTCAATCTTCATGCAATACATGAGCGTGAGCCATGGATATAGCACTATGGGTGGAATGGAAGGGTGGTTGTGGAGAAGACAAAAAGGGAGAAGATAGTATCACATCAACCAGGCGTATCAACTGGCTATGGAGATTCCCAGCAATAGATATCAATGTGAGTGAGTAGGGATTGCCATGCAACGGATGCACTAGAGCTATAAGTATATGAAATCTCAACAAAAGAAACTAAGTGGGTGTGCATCCAACTCGCTTGCTCATGAAGACCTAGGGCATTTTGAGGAAGCCCATCATTGGAATATACAAGCCAAGTTCTATAATGAAAAATTCCCACTAGTATATGAAAGTGACAAAATGAGAGACTCTCTATCATGAAGATCATGGTGCTACTTTGAAGCACAAGTGTGGTAAAAGGATAGTAACATTGTCCCTTCTCTCTTTTTCTCTCATTTTTTTTATTCGGGCCTTTTTTCTCTTCTTTTTATGGCCTCATTTTTTTTCGTCCGGAGTCTCATCCCGACTTGTGGGGGGATCATAGTCTCCATCATCCTTTCCTCACTTGGGACAATGCTCTAAAAATGAAGATCGTCACACTTTTATTTTCTTACAACTCAACAATTCTCGATACTTAGAACAAAATATGACTCTATATGAATGCCTCCGACGGTGTACCGGGATATGCAATGAATCAAGAGTGACATGTATGAAAGAATTATGAACGGTGGCTTTGCCACAAATAAGATGTCAACTACATGATCATGCTAAGCAATATGACAATGATGGAGCGTGTCATAGTAAACGAAACGGTGGTAAGTTGCATGGCAATATATCTCGGAATGGCTATGGAAATGCCATGATAGGTACATATTGTGGCTGCTTTTAGGAAGGTATATGGTGGGTGTATGATACCGGCGAAAAGTGCGCGGTAATAGAGAGGCTAGCAATGGTGGAAGGAAGAAAAGTGCGTATAATCCATGGACTCAACATTAGTCATAAAGAACTCATATACTTATTGAAAAAATCTACAAGTTATCAAAGAAAAGTATTACACGCATGCTCCTAGGAGGATAGATTGGTAGGAAAAGACCATCGCTCGTCCCCGACCACCACTCATAAGGAAGACAATCAATAAATAAATCATGCTCCGGCTTCATCACATAACGGTTCACCATACGTGCATGCTACGGGAATCACAACCTTTAACAAAATTATTTCTCAAATTCACAACTACTCAACTACCATGACTCTAATATCATCATCTTCATATCTCAAAACAATTACCAAGCATCAAACTTTTCTTAGTATTCAACACACTCATAAGAGTTCTTACAAATCTTGTATGCTTAGCATATTAGGATTATTTAAACAAATTACCATGCTATTTAAGACTCTCAAAATAATCTAAGTGAATCATGAGAGATCAATAGTTTCTATAAAACAAATCCACCACTGTGCTCTAAAAGATATAAGTGAAGCACTAGAGCAAACAACAAACTACTCCGAAAGATATAAGTGAAGATCAATGAGTAGTCGAATAATTATGCAACTATGTGAAGACTCTCCCATTTAAGAATTTCAGATATTAGTATTTTATTCAAACAGCAAGCAAAGCTAAAGAAAATAAAATGACGCTCCAAGCAAAACACATATCATGTGGTGAATAAAAATATAGCTCCAAGTAAAGTTACCGATGAACGAAGATTTAAAGAGGGATGCCTTCCGGCATCCCCAAGCTTAGGATCTTGGTTATCCTTGAATATTACCTTGGGGTGCCTTGGGCATCCCCAAGCTTAGTCTCTTTCCACTCCTTATTCCATAGTCCATCGAATCTTTACCCAAAACTTGAAAACTTCACAACACAAAACTCAACAGAAAACTCGTAAGCTCCGTTAGCGAAAGAAAACAAAACCCCACTTCAAGGTACTGTAATGAAATCATTATTTATTTATATTGGTGTTAAACCTAGTGTATTCCAACTTCTCTATGGTTTATAAACTATTTTACTAGCCATAGATTCATCAAAATAAGCAAACAACACATAGAAAACAGAATCTGTCAAAAACAGAACAGTCTGTAGTAATCTGTAACTAACGCAAACTTATGGAACTCCAAAAATTCTAAAATAAATTTTTGGACCTGTGGAATTTGTCTAGTAATCATATGAAAAAAGAATCAACTAAATATCACTCTCCAGTAAAAAGTTGAAGCTAATCTTGTGAGCGCTAAAGTTTCTGTTTTTTTACAGCAAGATCATAAAGACTTCACCCAAGTCTTCCCAAAGGTTCTACTTGGCACAAACACTAATTAAAACATAAAACCACATCTAAACATAAGCTAGATGGATTATTTATTACTTAAACAGAACCAAAAAGCAAGAAACTAGAATAAAATTGGGTTGCATCCCAACAAGCGCTAATGTTTAACGCCCCTAGCTAGGCATGATGATTTCAATGATGCTCACATGAGACATAAGAATTGAAACATAAAGAGAGCATCATGAAGAATATGACTAGCACATTTAAGTCTAACCCACTTCCTATGCATAGGGATTTTGTGAGCAAACAACTTATGGGAACAATAATCAACTAGCATAGGAAGGTAAACAACCATAACTTCAAGATTTTAAGCACATAGAGAGGAAACTTGATATTATTGCAATTCCTACAAGCATATATTCCTCCCTAATAATAACTTTCAGTAGCATCATGAATGAATTCAACAATATAACCAGCAAATAAAGCATTCTTTTCATGATCTACAAGCATAGAATTTTTATTACTCTCCACATAAGCAAATTTTGTTCTCATGAATAATAGTGGGAGCAAATTCAACAAAATAACTATCATGAGATTGAAAATTAGGATCAAGATGACAAGTTCATGGTTATCATTATTCTTTATAGCATACATGTCATCACAATAATCATCGTAGATAGTGGGCATGCTTTCATCATAGTAAATTTGCTCATCAAAGCTTGGGAGACAAAAAATATCATATTCATCAAACATAGCTTCCCCAAGCTTGTGGCTTTGCATATCATTAGCATTATGGATATTCAAGGAATTCGTACTAACAACATTGCAATCTTGCTCATCATACAAAGATTTAATACCAAACATTTTAATGCATTCTTCTTCTAGCACTTTGGCACAATTTTCCTTTCCATCATACTCACGAAAGATATTAAAAAGACAAAGCGTATGAGACAAACTCAATTCCATTTTTTTGTAGTTTTCTTTTATAAACTAAACTAGTGCTAAAAACAAGAAACAAAAAGATTCGACTGCAAGATCTAAAGAAATACCTTCAAGAACTCACCTCACCGGCAACGGTGCCAGAAACTGCTTGGTTGACGGGGTGTGAGTGCCGCTTACCTAGCCTCCCCGGCAACGGCGCCAGAAGAGAGCTTGATGTCTACTATGCAACCTTCTTCTTGTAGACGTTGTTGGGCCTCCAAGTGCAGAGGTTTGTAGGACAGTAGCAAATTTCCCTCAAGTGGATGACCTAAGGTTTATCAATCCGTGGGAGGCGTAGGTTGAAGATGGTCTCTCTCAAGCAACCCTGCAACCAAATAACAAAGAGTCTCTTGTGTCCCCAACACACCCAATACAATGGTAAGTTGTATAGGTGCACTACTCCGGCGAAGAGATGGTGATACAAGTGCAATATGGATGGTAGATATAGGTTTTTGTAATCTGAAAATATAAAAACAGCAAGGTAACAAGTGGTAAAAGTGAGCGTAAACGGTATTGCAATGCTAGGAAACAAGGCCTAGGGTTCATAATTTCACTAGTGCAAGTTCTCTCAACAATATTAACATAGTTGGATCATATAACTATCCCTCAACATGCAACAAAGAGTCACTCCAAAGTCACTAATAGAGGAGAACAAACGAAGAGATTAAGGTAGGGTACGAAACCACCTCAAATTTATTCTTTCCAAGCAATCCGTTGGGCTATTCCTATAAGTGTCACAAACAGCCCTAGAGTTCGTACTAGAATAAGACCTTAAGACACAAATCAACCAAAACCCTAATGTCACCTAGATACTCCAATGTCACCTCAAGTATCCGTGGGTATCATTATACGATATGCATCACACAATCTCAGATTCATCTATTCAACCAACACATAGAACCTCAAAGAGTGCCCCAAAGTTTCTACCGAGAATCAAGACGAAAACGCGTGTGCCAACCCCTATGCATAGGTTCATGGGCGGAACCCGCAAGTTGATCACCAAAACATACATCAAGTGAATCACGTGATATCCCATTGTCACCACAGATATGCACGGCAAGACATACATCAAGTGTTCTCAAGTCATTAAAGAATCAATCCGATAAGATAACCTCAAAGGGAAAACTCAATCCATTACAAGAGAGAAGAGGGGGAGAAGCAACATAAGATCCAACTATAATAGCAAAGCTCGTGATACATCAAGATCGTGCCAAATCAAGAACACGAGAGAGAGAGAAAGATCAAACACATAACTACTGGTACATAACCTCAGCCCTGAGGGTGAACTACTTCGTCCTCGTCTTGGAGAGCGCCGGGATGATGAAGATGGCCACCGGTGAGGGTTCCCCCCTCCGGCAGGGTGCAGGAACAGGGTCCCGATTGACTTTTGGTGGCTACAGAGGCTTGCGGCGGCGGAACTCCTGATCTATTATGTTCCCCGATCGTTTTAGGGTATATGGATATATATATATATATATATAGGTGGAAGAAGTACATCAGGGGAGCCACGAGGGACCCGCGAGGGTGGAGGGAGCGCCCTAGGGGGGTGGGCACGCCCCCTACCTCGTGGCTCCCTCGTTTCTTTCCTGTCATGCACTCCAAGTTTATCCGGTAGCTTTCCTTCCAAAAATAACTTCTCCAGTTGGTTTCATTCCATTTCGGCTCCGTTTGATATTCCTTTTCTTCGAAACACAGAAACAAGGGAAAAAACAGGAACTGGCACTGGGCTCTGGGTCAATAGGTTAGTCCCAAAAGTAATATAAAAGTGGATAATAAAGCCCATAAACATCCAAAACACATAATATAATAGCATGGAACAATCAAAAATTATAGATATGTTGGAGACGTATCACTCTATCGCTGGGTCAATGTGGTCGTCACTTCCTCTGGAGTCGACCGGGGTGTTATTTTTCCTTGCGCTGTTATCGCTATTTTTGCCGAGGCGGGATTTGGAGCGGCGCCTACGCCGTCGCTTTGGTTGCTTCTCGAGGGAGCTATCCTTCGCTGCGTCCTTCCGTTCCCCATGATTATTTTCTTTGGGTGTATCCACCATATATACATCGTGTGATAAATTGGCAGTCCAGCGCCCTGTGGGTGGTGGTTCTTGTTCGTCTCCTGCATCGTCGTCCATATCGTCGATGTCTTCGGAGCCGAAATCAAGCACGGTTAAATCGTCGATAGTGGCTACTAAGTGGGTGGTGCGTGGGGAGCGAATTTCTTCGTCGTCCGCATCCCATTCTAGCCGGACATAGTTCGGCCAAGGTTCTCCCGACAAGGAGAGAGACTTTAATGAATTTAGCACATCACCCAAAGGCGAGTGCTGAAAGATATCCGCGGAGGTGAACTCCATGGTCGGCGCCCAATCTGATTCGATAGGCATGGACGCTGGCGGTTCGGGGCCTGTGGCCGGGGATGAATCCGAGGATCCGGCAGCACAGGTCTCATAGGAGGTGAAGTCAGTATTCGGCTCTATCGCCACTAAGTGTGTGACCTCCGAGGCGGGGTCCATCCACCTGTCCTCGGACAGCATAATCGACTCCGGATCTAGGGCCAGAGTAGGCACAGGTGTGATCTTCCGAACACCGTCCGGCGGCAGAGCTAAGTCGTGCTTGTCGTGGATCAGGCGGCGACTGACATGTGCTCGAATCCGTCAAAGATCAAGTCTCCGCGGATATCGGCGGATAGTTCAAGTTTCCAAACCTGACACGATGGCGGGCGTAGCTCTCGATCTGCTCCAGATGGCCAAGCGAGTTGGCCCGTAGTGCGAAGCCGCCGAACACGAAGATCTGTCCGGGGAGGAAAACCTCACCCCGGTCGCATCATTGCTGATGATCGAAGGAGCCATCTAGCCTTACTGTGACGGCACATTGGAACTCTCAATGAAAGCACCAATATCGGTGTCATAACCGGTGGATCTCGGGTAGGGGGTCCCGAACTGTGCATATAAGGCGGATGGTAACAGGAGGCGGGGGACACGATATTTACCCAGGTTCGGGCCCTCTCGATGGAGGTAATACCCTACTTCCTGCTTGATTGATCTTGATGATATGAGTATTACAAGAGTTGATCTACCACAAGATCGTAGAGGCTAAACCCTAGAAGCTAGCCTATGGTATGATTGTTCTTTTCCTACGGACCAAATCCTTCGGTTTATATAGACACCGGAGGGGGCTAGGATTACACAGAGTCGGTTACAAGGGAGGAGATCTACGTATCCGTATTGCCAAGCTTACCTTCCACGCCAAGGAGAGTCCCATTCGGACATGGGACGAAGTCTTCAATCTTGTATCTTCATAGTCCAACAGTCCGGCTAAAGGATATAGTCTGGTTGTCCGACGACCCCCTAATCCGGGACTCCCTCAGCCGCGGTGACCTTGACCTCGCCCCCTCCCCTTTCCTCTCGTAGCCGGCTCCGCCGCCGCGAGCTCGTGGGAAGGAGGAACGCGTTGTCCAGCAGCGACCCTCGCCCCCACCGTCGAAGGGCCTGTGCCCCTTCTCGCCATGACGGGTGGAAGGAAGAAGTGGAAGTGGAAGAATATGGATGTTGGGAGAATGTGGGGTGACATCCCCCTCCCCCTCCTTATAAAGAGGCGGGGTCAAGGCTCGGCCGCCCCACTCGGCCAATCCAGCCATCAGAGGCGCAGGGAATCAGGACCGACCCGCTCCCTCAATCAGCAAAGGCCCGGTTTCGCGCCTCCACCGCCTGCCACCTGCATGGAGGACGTGTGGCGAGCGAGCAGAATCGAGGAGATGGGTGAGGCGACCGTTCTCTGCCCCATGATCGTGGGGGGCGGGCGCCTTGAAGACTGCGACCCTAGTCCACCCAGTAAATGAGTCGCGCCTCCACGCCTCCCTCTTTTTATGGGGAAGGCGTGAGCCGCCTCTTTACCACAATATGACGCATGCATGCGGAAATCGCCCCACGCATGACCCCCACGTCACGCACGACCCTCCAGGTCGCGCGCAGGCCGTGGGGAAGCCCAGCGGGCGAAAAAATACTATGGTAAAATCCCGCCCCGACTGCCCGTGCACCGTTCTGGGCCTGGCCCAACAACGTGTCAAACCTATGTGTGGCCCAGGCCCGGGGGCTCCTGTCGGTGTACTAAAGTAGGGGCACCCCTTTGTACCCCTTTACTTGTGCACGGACAGTCAGAGCCGCACCCACGGCCACTCTAGGCAGGGCAGAGTAGGGAAACCGGGAAGAAGCCGAAGCACAAGACGGCCAAGGCAACGCCAAGACCAGGAACACAAGAGGGCGAGGAGGCAAGGTAGACTCCCTCGGCAAGGTTCTTGTCGAGGCAGCCTCCGCAGCCCCGGCAAGGGCCTTGCCGGGACAGCAGCCTGCCCAATGCCAACAGAGCGAGCCTCCCTTGAGCCCACGATTTCCGACCCCACCAACCACATTGGAACTAGGGCTCGGGAGGCACCTCCGTGGTGGCATGCAGATCTCTGTCAAGATCATAAACACACTAGATCAGATGTGGACCAGAAGACGGCGACCCTCGGCGGGATCCTAGCCGAGGAAACCCACAAGACCCCCGGCAAGCACCTTGCCGGGGACAACTGCGACGCCACGGCAAGACCCTTGCCGGGGCCCCGGCAAGGCCCTTGCCGAGGGCGCCAGCAGGGCCACTGCCAGGCCCGCACCAGCCAAGGCTCCATGGCCATTCGCATGCAGCTGCCAGCCCAACCAGCTGGGCAGGCACCTGCATGGCAACACGCGGCTTCTAGACCAACTCAGCAAGCACCCGCGTGGTGGCATGCAGATCCTCGTGAAGACCCTGCCACCACGCCACCTCAGCAGCATGCCTGCCTACATGGCACTGCATGCATCGCTGGCCTGGGCGCGTGTCGAAGCTAGACGGAGCGGCGACGGACGGGACGGGCCTCGTTCCCGTCCCCGATAAAGCTAATGGACACCTAAGTTGCGCATTTAATGCGCTTTGTCCCGTAATGCCGGGCGATAAGCTCACGCACTGTACGCCTTTCCACCTCCTATGTGCCACTGTGGCACCCCTTTTCGACTATAAAAGGAGGCCCGAGGCATACTGGAGAGGGATTCGGCTCTTTGGAACTACGCAGCCACCATAGCTAGTTCGAAAGCTCAAGAACACTCCATACATCCACCAAAGCAGGACTAGGGTTTTACGCATCCTCGCGGCCCGAACCTAGGTAAACGATCTTTGTGCTGACTCCTGGACCTGCACTTCTCACAACCCCGCGCCCGCCGACCGTAGAAGGGATTCCAGTGATCCCATAGGTGTCGTTCCCACCGACAGGTTTATATCATATTGCTTGAGTTTATCCCTCTACATCATGTCATCTTGCCTAATGCGTTACTCTGTTCTTATGAACTTAATACTCTAGATGCATGCTGGATAGTGGTCGATGTGTGGAGTAATAGTAGTAGATGCAGAATCATTTCGGTCTACTTGTCGCGGGCGTGATGCCTATATACATGATCATGCCTAGATATTCTCATAACTATGCACTTTCCTATCAATTGCTCGACAGTAATTTGTTCACCCACCATAATACTTATGCTATCTTGAGAGAAGCCACTAGTGAAACCTATGCCCCCCGGGTCTATTCTTCATCATATAAGTTTACAATCTATTTTACTTTGCAAACTTTACATTCAATCTTTATCATAAAAAATACCAAAAATATTTGTCTTATTATCTCTATCAGATCTCACTTTTGCAAGTGGCCGTGAAGGGATTGACAACCACTTTATTGTGTTGGTTCTAGGTTCTTATTTGTTTGTGTATGTACGAGGTGACTTGTGTGTAGTCTCCTACTGGATTGATACCTTGGTTCTCAAAACTGAGGGAAATACTTACGCTACTTTGTTGCATCACCCTTTCCTCTTCAAGGGAAAAACCAACGCAGTGCTCAGGAGGTAGCATATCACACACATGTTGTTAAGTTAAACCGTTTCTGTTCTCTTGTCTCAATGCAAACAGTTCATCCGAGTGAACCGCATGCCATATATCGCACACACCTTGATCTGGCTGACTGTTTCTTTTGTGTTGCCTAATCACAAACAGTTCATCCGAGTGAACCGTATGTTATATATCGCACACACCTCCATCTGGCTGCCCGTTTCTTTTGTTCCTCCCCATAGCAAACAATTAATTGAACTGAACCATATGCCCTGCATCGCACACGCAACTAAAATCTGAACCTTGTTTGACGCATCCTCCATCGCAAACGTTTTGCACCTTTTTTGATGGTTTTTTACACCACCATTTGCAATTATTGCATCGCACACAGTCTTGTCGAAGGGTCTCTGATCATAGTGTCGCGTTACCAGCATCCTGCAGTAGTGTAAGGAGATAGTCTCACATCAACTAGGCATATCAACGGGCTATGGATATGCCCATCAATAGATATCAATGTGAATGAGTAGGGATTTCCATGCAACGGGTGCACTAGAGCTATAAGTGTATGAAAGCTTAAAAAGAAACTAAGTGGATGTGCATCCAACTCGCTTGCTCACGAAGACCTAGGGAAATTTGAGGAAGCCCATCATTTGAATATACCAGCCAAGTTCTATAATGAAAAATTCCCACTAGTATATGAAAGTGATAGCATAGCAGACTCTCTATTATGAAGATCTTGGTGCGACTTTGAAGCACGAATGTGGAAAAAAGATAGCAGCATTGTCCCTTCTCTCTTTTCTCTTTTTTTATTTTAGGCTCTTTGGCCTCTTTTTTATTTATTTTCTTTTTATTTTCTTTTTATTTTTCGTCCGGAGTCTCATCCCAACTTGTCAGGGAATCATAGTCTCCATCATACTTTCCTCACATGGGCCAATGCTCTAATAATAATGATCATCACACATTTATTTACTTTACAACTCGAGAATTACAACTCGATACTAGAACGATAGATATGACTCTATGTGAATGCCTCTCGCGGTGTACCGGGATGTGCAATGACTCAAGAGTGACATGTATAAAAATTATGAATGGTGGCTTTGCCACAAATATGATGTCAACTACATGGTCATGCAAAGCAATATGACAATGATGAAGCGTTTCATAATAAATAGAATGGTGGAAGTTGCATGGCAATATATCTCGGAATGGCTATGCAAATGCCATAATAGGTAGGTATGATGGCTGGTTTGAGGAAGGTATATGGTGGGTTTAATACCCCGGCAAAAGTTGCTCGGTACTAGAGAGGCTAGCAATGGTGGAAGGGTGAGAGTGCGTATAATCCATGGACTCAACATTAGTCATAAAGAACTCACATACTTATTGCAAAAGTCTATATCGAAACAAAGTACTACATGCATGCTCCTAGGGGGATAGATAGGAAAATACCATCGCTCATCCCCGACTGCCACTCATAAGGAAGACAATCAATAAATAAATCATGCTCCGACTTCATCACATAACGGTTCATCATGCGTGCATGCTTTGATAATCACAAACTTTAACACACGTATTTCTACTAATCCACAATTACTCACTATCATGACTCTAATATCACCATCTTTATATCTCAAAACAATCATAAGGAATCAAACTTCACATAGTATTCAATGCACTTTATATGAAAGTTTTTATTATATCCCTCTTGGATTCCCATCACATTAGGACTAAATTCATAACCTAAGAAAATTACCATGCTGTTTAGGGACTCTCAAAATAATATAAGTGAAGCAATAGACTTCAACAATTTCTATAAAATAAATCCACCGCCGTGCTCTAAAAAGATATAAGTGAAGCACTAGAGCAACTACCCAGCTCAAAAGATATAAGTGAAGCACATAGGGTATTCTAATAAATTCACGATCAATGTGTGTCCCTCTCAAAAGGTGTGTACAGAAAGGATGATTTTGGCAAACTAAAAAGCAAAGACTCATATCACACAAGACGCTCCAAGCAAAACACATATCACGTGGTGAATAAAAATATAGCCTCAAGTAAATTTACCGATGAACGAGGACGAAAGAGGGGATGCCATCCAGGGCATCCCCAAGCTTAGATACTTGGTTGTCCTTGAATATTACCTTGGGGTGCCTTGTGCATCCCCAAGCTTAGGCTCTTGCCACTCCTTATTCCATGGTCCATCAAATCTTTACCCAAAACTTGAAAACTTCACAACACGAGACTCAACAGAAAACTCATGAGATCCGTTAGTATAATAAAATAAATCACCACTTAGGTACTGTTGTGAACTCATTCTAAATTTATATTGGTGTAATATCTACTGTATTCCAACTTCTCCATGGTTCATACCCTCCAATACTGCCCATGGATTCATCAAAATAAGCAAACAACACAAAGATAACAGAATCTGTCAAAAACATAACAACCTGTAGTAATCTGGAAACTTCCTATACTTTTGTAACTCCAAAAGTTCTGAACAATTAGGACAATGTAGGAAATTTGTACATAAATAATGTGTAAAAAAATCAGAATTTTATCATGCTCTAGCGAATTTTCAAAATTCTGTAACTGGACGCAAAAGATTCTGTTTTTGCACAGAATCAAAGTCAACTATCATCCACACTATCCTAAAGGCTTTACTTGGCACTTTATTGGAAAAAACTATAAAACATGATTAGTACAGTAGCCTAATCATGTGAACACACAAAAACAGTAGGTATAAATATTGTGTTGTGTCCTAACAAGCACTTTCCTTTAATGCCTTTTTAGCTAGGCATGATGATTTCAATGATGCTCACAAAAAAGATAAGAATTGAAACACAAGGAGAGCATCATGAAGCATATGACTAGCATATTTAAGCCTAACCCACTTCCTATGCATAGGGATTTTGTGAGTAAACAATTTATGGGAGCAAGAATCAACTAGGATAGGAAGGCAAAACAAGCATAACTTCAAGATTTTCAACACATAGAGAGGAAACTTGATATTATTGCAATTCCTACATGCATATATTCCTCCCTCACAATAATTTTCAGTAGCATCATGAATAAATTCAATAATATAACTATCACATAAACCATTTTTTTAATGATCCACAAGCATAGAAAATTTACTACTCTCCACAAAAGCAAAATTCTTCTAATTCAGAATAGTGGGAGTATAATAAGAAAATCGACTACTATAAATTGTTTCCACAATAAAAGAGTAATGTTCAGACAAAGGGTAATCATAATTATGACAAGTTCTATAAATATAATCATCACTACTTCTTATAAAATAAGTGTCATCACAATAATCATCATAAGTAGCAACTTTGTTCTCATCACAATCAATTGAAACCTCTTCCAAGATAGTGGAATCATTATTAAATGAAGTTATGACCTCTCCAAATCCACTTTTATCATTATAATAAGATTCAACACCCTCCAAAATAGTGGGATCAATGCAACGTAGAGTTGACACACTTCCAAACCCACTTTCATCAATATAATCGCCATAATAGGAGGCATGCTATCATCATAATAAATATTCTCATCAAAACTTAGGGTACTAAAAATATCTTCTTCATCAAACATAGCATCCCCAAGCTTATGGCTTTGCATATCATTAGCATCATGGATATTCAAAGAATTCATACTAACAACATTGCAATCATGCTCATCGTTCAAAGATTTAGTGCCAAACATTTTATAGACTTCTTCTTCTAACACTTGAGCACAATTTTCCTTTCCATCATTTTCACGAAAGACATTATAAATATGAATAATATGTGGCAACCTCAGTTCCATTTTTTAGTTTTCTTTTATAGACTAAACTAGTGATAAAACAAGAAACTAAAATATTCAATTGCAAGATCTAAAGATATACCTTCGAGCACTCACCTCCCTGGCAAAGGAGCCAGAAAAGAGCTTGATGTCTACTACGCTACATTCTTCTTGTAGACTCATGTTGGGCCTCCAAGCGTAGAGTTTTGTAGGACAGTAGCAATTTTCCCACAAGTGGATGACCTAAGGTTTATCAATATGTGGTAGGCTGAGGCATCCGCACCGAGAGCCTCCATGAGCTATCACGCCAACTACTATCCAGGCTACTGATCGACTACCAAGATAGGCTAAAAGCCTTAGCTTGGGGGAGTACGTGTTCTCACCGACATTACATTCATGTCCACTTATTTTCATTTGTTGGTGTTCACACTTTTTCATTGTATCATCCATGTTTAGATTTATTTTCTTGCTTTCTTCTTATGTATGAAAAAACCCTAGAAAAACCAGAAAAAATTAGTTGTAGAAGTTTACTCTCTATGCATGCTTAGTAGCAATATTCAAAAGAAAACCCAAAAAGATTTCCTTATTCTTCTTTTGCTTGTTGGGAGCTTTCCCGTGTAAATAGTTTTCTCATTTTTGATTTCCCCTTTTATTTCATTATTCAAGAAAACCCAAAAACTCCAAAAATACTTCAGTGTGTTTCTCTGAATTTCTTTTCTCTTTATTCTAGTTGTACCGAGGAGAAGACCACGATGAAAATGTTGAGTGGCTCTCACATGAATAATTCTTGATCTAATAAGGAGCACATTTTACCTTGTGTTCTCATGTTGAATAAAATGTTTGCAGATTCCAGATTAGTCCACGACACTCTTGCACAATTATTATTTTCATATCGTTCGGTCGTGCAAGTGAAAGCAATAATGACGATATTCGATGAACTGGCCATGGCAGAGAGAAACTGGTATGAACTCGACTTGTTTTGTTTGTGTAAATACTTTTAACCTAGTGATAACCCACAAGTATAGGGGATCAATTGTAGCCTCTTTCGATAAGTAAGAGTGTCGAACCCAACGAGGAGCTGAAGGTAGAACAAATATTCCCTCAAGTTCTATCGACCACCTATACGACTCTACGCACGCTTGACGTTTGCTTTACCTGGAACAAGTATGAAACTAAAAGTACTTTGTAGGTGTGATAGGATAGGTTTGCAAGATAATAAAGAGCACATAAATAAAATCTAGGGGCTGTTTAGATAAATACACAACTAAGTTAGTTTAAGTAGAGAGATTTTGTCAACAAGAAAGTTATTTGTCCCTAGGCAATCGATAACAAGTACCGGTAATCATTTTTTTTAATTTTATATGAGGGAGAGGCATGAGCTAACATACTTTCTCTACTTGGATCATATGCTGTCTGGGAAAATGACACCTATGGGACCACAAGGATCCCTTCTATGGTTAGCGGGGGTGAAGAGATGCGCAAAGAGCAGGTCTAGTGATCAGCGCGAGGGGATTTTTTACCCAGGTTCGGGCCACAAATGATGCGTAATACCCTAGTCCTACTTTTGTGTATATTTGGTGTTCTTGAGCTCTTGAACTAGCTGTGGTGCATGCTCAGTCCAAAAAGTCTGAATCCTTCCACGATACGCCTCGGGCCTCCTTTTATATGTCAAAGGGGTTGCCACAACGGCACACAGGAGGTGGAAAGTATCTACAGTTCACAAGTTTATCTCCTCGCATCATAGGACAAACACATTTAATGCGCCGCCTATGTGCCCTACTACTTTATTGGGGTCAGCAACAAAGCTTGTCCCGTCTGTCGCCGCCTCGCCTTGCTTTGGCCTTGATCCTAAGGCATGCAAAGGCATCTTGATCTCCTGGCCGGCTGGTTGCTTGCTGGTGCGGTGTCAGAGTCTTCACGAAGATCTGCATGCCACCACATAGGTGCTTGGTCAGTTGGCCTAGAAGCCGCATGCTACCACGCAGGTGTTTGCCTAGTAGGCGGGCTGGTTGCCGCCTTGGAATGGTCGTGGGGGCAGCGGAGCCTTGGTAGGTGTGGGCCTGGTTGCGGCCCTGTAGATGCCCCAAGGAAGGGTCTTGCTGGGGTCTCACAGGCGTCCCCTGCAAGGGTCTTGCCGGTGGTCCACGGTCGTCCCCGGCAAGGGTCTTGCAGGGGGTCTTCGTCTTCTGGTTCTTATCTAGTCTTGCAGGCCTTTGGTCTTCACAAAGATGTGCATGCCTCCACGCAGGCACCCCCCGAGTCTTGGTTCCGACGTTTTTTGATGGTGTCAGAACTCTCAGGCTCAAAGGGTAGCGGCCTTGCTGGCATTGGGCAAGTTGCCCCGGCAAGGTACTTGCCGAGGCTATGCAGGCCGCCCCGGCGAGGGCGTTGCCGGGGGGAATCCACCTTGCCCCCTTTGCTCTTCATGCCTATGGCTTGAGTGTTGCCTTGGCAGCCTTGTCCCTTCCCTTCCTCTGCCCCGCCAAGCATGGCCGCAGTTGTGGCTACGACTGCCCGTGCCCAAGTAAAGGGGTACAGGAAGGATCCTACTTTTGTACACCGACAGGAGCCCCCGGGACTGGGCCACACATAAGCGCGAAGCGTTGTTGGGCCAGGCCCAGAACGGTGCACGGGCACGCGTGGCAGAGTTTTTACCGCAGTAATTCTTTTGCCAGTTGCGCTTCCCCACGACCCGCATTGAGTGCGTGACATGGGGGTCGTGCATGGGGCGGTTGCAGCACGCCTATGTCACCTCATGATGAATAGTAAAGAGGCGGCCCGCGTCTTCCCCATAAAAAAGAGGAAACTACAGGGGCGCTGCTCATTTACCCTCTGCGCCTTCTCCAATCTAGGAACCGACGTTCCACGTTTCCCACCACGTACACTTTTTTTGCCACGTACGCTACATGCATGGCACGGGGTAGGTGGCGGACGTGCAGAGCATGGGAAGGCGCGCCATGGACGATACCCACGCGCCTTTGATTGGCGCAGGGAGGGCGGTCGACGACCTCGCTCGTTACCAATGGCTTTAATGAGCCGAACTTGAAAGGGCTCTTCAGAGGTGTAGAGCCAATCTTCAGCCTTCTTTGCTTGGCTATAAAAAGGGGATCTGGAGGGGGAAGAGAGGCATCCTATCATGTCTTCCCTTCTTCTCCATTCACCATCGACCACCATGCCAAGAGGGCGCGGCCGCAGCCGTCCTTCTGCGGAGGCGACTAGATCATCCTCCCGCCAGAGAGCTGTGGCGGTTAAGGAAGAGCCAGATGCTCAAGGCGGAGGTGCTGGACGGGGTAGCGGTTGGCGAGGTGGTCGAGGCAGAGGTGGGCGTGGAAGGGGGACACCTGCGATGCCACCATCTCCTCCTGCTTCATCGAGTGGCCATGTTGGAGACACGGTGCTGGAGTTCATCTTGCAGTTGTCCGAGCCGTCGCGAAGCCGCCTTCGCCTTCCCGAGGCATTTACGAGGGTGCTGGAGATCGACCAACCATCGAGGTTGAGGCTTCACATGAAGGGGTGTTACAACGGCGACATGTGGGCGAACACAAGGTTCCCCGTCCCTCATGTAATCCTTCTTCGTCGGGGTTGGAAAACCTTCGCATGTGCCCACTGCTTGATGAAGGGGCACGTTCTCCACTTCAAATTAGTGGAGAGCAACCTGCTCTCCATCATGGTCTTTGGGCGCTCGGGAATCCGGCTAGGGTGCTGCGCGGAGAGCTCGACCGGTGATGAAAGCTCCTCCTCGACCGACAGCGATGAGGAGGCCGGTGGGGAGGACGACGGGGACGGGTCCGACTAGATGTCAGACGCCCCGTCCCTAGGCGATGCCGGTAGCAGCACCATCTGCACCAGGCCTTCTCCCCGGCAGAGCGATTTGTCGGGGGGTAGTTCTTGGCGGTGGCTTCCTGAGCTAGCTCCTTGAACTTCTCGGGGCCGTCGCTTCTGGCGGCCGGCGCTGGAAGGCTGGAGAAGACGAAGGAGGCGGGTGGCGGGCCGTCAAGTCGGAGTACGATGGCATTGATGCCTTCGTCTTGTATTGGCGGCCCGCTGCCTCATCTTTCGGCCCCTCCCCCAGCACCGTCATCACCAACCCTCTTCTGGGCGCCCGCCGGGGCGTTCTCTTGGTGTCTTTTGCTGCTCGTACCTTGCATAGGCACTCCTTATGCCCTCCTGCTATCTTGGTCCGCTTCCTGAGGAGAGGGACAAGAAAGGGATTACGGGCAACTTATCTCTTTTTAGTTTTTAAGCCTATGGGCACTTCTCGGATTTAAACTTTGTAACCCCTTGCTCATGTTTACGTTTCGTATGAATTGTACTTGTTTAATCAACGTATTAATGAAAAAGGGTGTTTGTCGGGTTCTTTTGTGCGTGAGCGAGGCCCACACCAAAGAGCGAGTCCTTGTTACTTTAAGCAAACAACGTCGCCCGGCAACAAGCCTTGCCGTCCTCCCACTTTATACCACGACTATACCCACGCCCTTGGCGGGAGTAGGGGCAAAGTAGGATCGGGCCCTTCGTTTGTCTCTCTTTCACCGCAACTACAACCAAATTCCAGCCTAAAAGGGATTTCGGGCATAGGAAGGAGGGAGCACGGTGGCATAGGGATGAACGAAGTTTTGTACGTTCAAGTTTCATACGGAAGTGCATATAGCGGGGGAGAGAAAAAAGACTTATCTGAATCTGCAGCCCCTGGCAACCTCGGCTTGCCGGGGTCGGGGTGTCGGTCCGTCTTCCTTCCTCCAAACGGTTCCACAGAAGCGCCTGTGCAGCCTGCGAACCAAAAGGGACTGGAAGAGACAGAAAGACACGCACTCGACCTCTATGCTAGGGGTTAGTTGCCGCCAAGCACTATCAACCCTGCCAGAGAGAGAGACTCAACCTAGCATGCATGCTAATTTCTAGGGCGCCAGCGCTTCATTTATTTATCATTGCTCGTGGTCTGCGCTGGCTTTGTACAAAGGTTACATGCCTTGCCGGCAAGGCTTGTACAAAGTGGTCTGCCGGGGGCCCGGCAACAGCATATATGGGTAAAACTTGCGAAGATGTTCGATGTTCCAGAGTTGCTCACCGGAATACCATCTTGGTCTCTAAGCGGACTACGCCGGCCTCGCTAACTCAGATACCCGATAAGGGCCTTCCCACTTTGGCGTCAACTTGTTGTAATTCTTGGCCGACTGAACGCGCCGAAGAACAAGGTCGCCTTCCTCAAAGCTTCGGGCATGAACCTTGCGGCTATGGTAGCGGCGCAAGGCTTGCTGGTAACGTGCAGCTCGCACAGCAGCCTGAAGACGGCCTTCCTCAAGGAGCATTGCGTCATCTTGCCGCAACTGCTCTTGCTCAAGCTCATCATAAGCGAGCACTCAAGGTGACCCGTATGTGAGTTCCGTGGGGAGAACTGTTTCTGCCCCGTATACGACGGAGAAAGGTGTCTGGCCGGTGGCTCGATTTGGCGTCGTCCTGATCGACCAAAGAACCGCCGTCAACTCATCAATCCAGCGTCTTCCGCACTTGTGTAGCCTGTCAAAAGTCTTTGTCTTGAGGCCACGCAGTACTTTCGCATTCGCCCTCTCCGCCTGGCCGTTGCTTCGTGGATGTGCAATAGAAGCAAAACAGACCTTGCTGCCGAGGTCTTGGATGTATTGCATGAAGGTGCGGCTTGTGAACTGTGTGCCGTTGTCGGTGATGACCCTGTTTGGTACACCGAAACGGCAAACTAGCCCCTTGAAGAACTTGAGGCTGATTGTGCTGTCACCTTTCTCACTGCTTCCACTTCTGGCCACTTTGTGAACTTGTCGATTGCAACATATAAGTACTCAAAGCCCCCGACAGCACGGGGAAAGGGGCCCAGTATATCGAGCCCCCAGACCAAAAATGGCCAGGAGAGAGGGATTGTCTGAAGAGCTTGAGCTGGTTGATGGAGCTTCTTTGAATGGAATTGACATGCTTCACACTTGGTTACTAGTGACGTTGCATCCTGGAGGGCAGTGGGCCAAAAGAAACCTTGCCGGAATGCCTTGTTGGCAAGGGCTCTTGATCCTATGTGAGAGCCACATATGCCTCCATGTATCTCTGCCAACAGCTCCAATTCATCCTCCCGGGGAATGCACTTCAATTTCACGCCGTTCGGTCTTTTCCTGTACAGGACGTCGTCTGCATAGTAGTACATGGCAGACCGACGGGCTACTTTCTCCGCTTCTTCCTTCTCCTCAGGGAGTTCTCCTGTTTGGAGGAACTGAACGGTGTGCCGCGCCCATGCCGGAGCCTGAGGCTCGACGGTAAGGACTAGAGGCATGTCTTCTGCCATGGGAGCGGTTGTCTCTATGGCAAAGGCTTGAGGCCCTGCCAGAGCCTGTTGCTCCTCGGCAGCATCCTTGTCGGCGGCTCCTGGGATCTCGGCGGGAAAGAACTTGCCGGGGCCTGACTTCCTTCGCTTATCATGTCCTGCTAATGGTTCAACGGATGGCTGAGTTAGTTGGAGCACAAAGGTCCTTGGTTCCACAGGTAACTTTAGGGCAGCACGTTTTGACTGGGCGTCGGCAATGTTGTTCTCCGCTCGAGGAACATGCTCTGCTTGCAGATCGTCAAAATGTTCCTCCAACTTTCTCACTTCATCTACGTAGGCTTCCATCAACGGGCTCCGATAGTCCTTGTTGAGTTGCCTGACGACAAGCTGTGAATCACCTCTGACGATGAGCTTCCTGATTCCAAGGTCCGCCGTGATCCTGAGACCGGCAAGCAGCCCTTCATACTCAGCAGTGTTGTTTGTTGATCTATCCCGGGGAAAGGCCATTTGGACTACGTACTTGAGGTGCTCTCCGGTGAGCGCAACAAGTAGCACAACGGCACCGGCGCCTTGTAGCGAGAAAGCCCCATCGAAATACATAATCCAGTTGCGGCTTGTTTCCTTGCCGGGGAGAGTAGTCTCTTGAATTTCTTCGTCAAGCGCTGAGGTCCATTCCGCAATGTATTCTACCAAGACTCTGCTCTGGATTGTCAAAATGCTCTCAAACCTAAGACCAAAGCTTGAAAGCTCCAACGTCCACTCCACAATCCTCCCGGTTGCATTTGGGTTATGCAAGATCCGTTGCAACGGGAGGCGGGTGACGACATTGATCTCATGTGCCTAGAAATAATGACGCAGCTTCCTCGAGGCCATAAGGAGGCCGAAGAGAATTTTCTGCACACCATAGTACCTTGATCTAGCTCCCTGTAAGAGGGAGCTGGCAAACTAGACTGGGTGTTGCATCATCTTCTTCCTTTGCACCACTTCATTTGCTTGCGCAGATCCTCCCCGCCGGCGTCAGACTCTGCCGGGGGTCCTGCCTTGCCGGCACCAGACCTTGCTAGGGGGAGCTCTGGCTCACCATCCGTCAGTTCTGCCGTTGCTACTGCCTCTTCGTCGACCTCCCTCTGCGCCACTAGAACAGCACTGACCACTTGATTCGTCGCAGCATACAGCAGCAACGGTTCTCGTGGTTTAGGCACAACTAGTATTGGCGTAGAGGAGAGGTACCTCTTCCAATCCTGCAGTGTTGCCTCGGCCTCCGGGGTCCACTCCATTGGCCTCGCCTTTTTCAAAATCTTGAAAAAGGGGAGGGGGCGCTCAGCAGATTTGGAGATGAATCTGCTTAAAGCAGCAACGCAGCCAGCGAGCCGATGCACATCTTTGACTCGCCTTGGCGCCTCAATCTGCTAACTTGCCTTGATCTTGTCGGGGTTTGCCTCGATCCCACGCTGTGACACAAAGAACCTGAGAAGCTTGCCGGACAGGACACCGAACACACACTTCTCAGGGTTAAGCTTGAGGTTGATCTTGCACAGATTTGCAAATGTTTCTTATAGGTCTTGTATGAGCGTTGCCCTGTCCTTGGTTTTAACCACTATGTCATCCATATAAGCTTCCATATTTCAATGTAGCTGAGGCTCAAAACCAATTTGGACTGCTCTTGCAAATGTTGAACCAGCGCTTTTCAACCCAAAAGGCATTCATATGAAACAATACGTACCACATGGGGTGATAAACGCGGTCTTCTCTTCATCTTCCCTCGTCATGAAGATCTGGTGGTATCCTGAGTAGGCATCAAGGAATGACAGCAAGTCGCACCCGGCAGTGGAGTCCACAATCTGGTCAATGCATGGCAAAGGCAAAGGATCCTTTGGACAAGCTTTATTGATATCTGTATAATCAATACACAGCCTCCATTTCCCATTTGCCTTGCGCACTACTACCGGATTGGCCAACCATGTTGGGTGGAGCACTCCCCTGACCAAGCCTGCCACCTCCAACTTTCTGATTTCTTCAATGATAAAATGTTGCCACTCCAGAGCTTGCTTTCTGACCTTCTGCTTGACAGGCCGCGCATGAGGACAGACAGCAAGATGGTGCTCAATCACCTCCCTGGGAATGCCGGGGATGTCGGATGCTTGCCATGCAAACACATCGACATTCGCCTGCAGGAAGGCGATGAACGCGCTTTCCTATTTGTTGTTGAGGGTGGAGCTTATAGTGAAAGCTCCGCCCGTGTCGTCCTCCTTGACGGGCACCTTCTTGGTCTCTGGTGGTGCAGCTCTGGATTTCTTGTTCTTGCCGGTGGAGCTCTCTGGCGCGTCCTCGACGGTAGCGCAACACTCCAAAGAGGTGTGCTTGCCTGAGTGCGTGCAGGAGGGCTTGACGGTGTTCTTCCCTCCCGGGGCTTCAGCGGCAGGAGCAAGTGCCTTGGCGGCAGCTGCTGCGACTGCCTCCCGGTAGAGTTGGTCGGCGAAAATGAGTGTGTCTTTCTTGTCGGAGGGGACGGTGATGATGCTCATCGGCTCAGGCATCTTCAACATGTTGTAGGTGTATTGTGATGCTGCCATAAACATGGCCAGCGCTGGGCGGCAGAGGATCCCATTATAGGGCAAGGGGATCCCGGCGACATGAAAAACGATATTTTCTGTCCTATAGTTCAATTCGCCTCCGAATGTAACGGGCAGCATGATTTTACCCTTCAGCTGACTCCTTCCCGGGTAGACCCCTTGAAATGTGCCCATCTCCTCGAGGTCTCCATTAGGGATCTGCAGCCTCTTGATCATAGTGGGCGAGATTAAGTTCAGACCGGCCCCGCCGTCAACTAGCATTTTTGTCACCTTGAGGTTGCGTATCGTTGGTGAAACCAACAATGGCAAACACCCGACCGCCATTTTGCGATCAGGGTGATCCTCGGTGTAAAAAATGATAGGCATGATGGACCACCTCAGCGGCTTCTGGGCACCTAATGATGGCTCTGCCGCAGTGGCCTCACGCGCCCACTGCTTCAGTTGGCAGTGAGAGGTGTGCAGCGAGGCGCCACCGTCGATGCACATGGCCTCCATAGCCTTCTGGAACTTGTGCTCGCCGGACTCGTCGTCCTCATCATGACATCTACTCCCTCTTTCTTATCACGACCCCGAGTGGGCCTCTCTTGTTGATTATCTTTGCCGCGGCGGCCTCCTTGGCCGCCACGCTTCTTGCCGGACCCCTCAGCACCATCCTGGCCCTTCTCCTTGTCTCGCCTCACGTACTAAGCTTTCTGCTTCTTTACAAGCTATTCAACCTGTCGGCAGTTCTGGAGGTCATGGCCCTTGGTGCGGTGGATCTTGCAGTACTGCTTGTCGGAGCCTCCCGGCTTGTCGGCAGCCGCCAAGGCCCGGCAGGCGGCGCACCCGGCAACTTCCTTGCCGGGGTCGTCAGCCTTGGCCTTCTTGGCGACGCCGAGGTCGTAGGATCCCTTGATGGCAAGCACGGTCTTTCCCTTACGCTTCCTATTGCAGCGTCGGCCCTTCTTTTTCGGGGCGACAGTGTCTTCGTCTGTGGAGTCGATTTCCGCGCCGGTGTCTTCGCCGGGGTACTTCCTCCCTTCTTAAGCCCGAGCACATCTATCGGCCAAAACATAAAGCTCGGCTACATCCCTAACCTTTTTCATTGCCAGCTCCTCATGCATCTTGCGGTTGCGCACATTCTGATGGAATGCACTGATGACGGCGGCAGGATGAACATCTGGGATGTTGTACTGCACACGGCTGAACCCTTTGTATGTACTTACGCAGGGTTTCGCCGTCCTTCTGGGGGATGACATGAAAATCACTTGCTTGGCCATGAGCCTGGTGGCCTTCGATAAAGGCGCCAAAAAACTCGTGGCACAGATCTCACCAAGAAGAAATGGAATCCACTGGCAGGTGCATCAACCATGACATAACGTAGGGCTTAAGCGCCAACGGGAAGTAGTTGGCGAGAACCTTGTCATCGCGAGCCCCGACAGCTTGCATCGCGATGGTGTAGATGCTGAGGAACTCCGACGGGTGAGTCTTGTCATTGTACTTCTCGCCGACGTCAGGCTTGAATGTGTGGTGGGTGGGCCACTAGAACTGCCGCAGCTCACGGGTAAAGGCTGGACAACCCACCTCGTAAGGTAGGTCACCGGAGCCCCCCGGCGCTGGGCGGTCCATAGTGGGCCCGCACGCCTATCTGACTGATGGCGCACTTCCCGCCGCCGCTCGATAGTGGTCCGAGCGTCTTCCTGGGCTCACTCCTGAAGAACTTGACGTTGATTGTGGCAGGTTTGTGGGTCGGACGACACTGTGGAAACATTATCACAGGCGTCGACCTGACGAGTCGGCGACCGCGGTTGCTGGCACGGAGGAGGAGAGTGCACCGTGGTCGCAGCACCTCCGATCCTTCCACCACTGGCATGCGCTAGCTCGACAGAGCGCCTGTATGAGGGCCCTGCTGGTCGTGGCTCATCTTTATTGGCGATACCAACAAGCCTCCGGATGGTGGCCCTCCACTCATCGAGCTTCTCCGTAGCAGGAGGAAAATCAAGGAGCAGTTGCACGCGCGCCAACGCTTCTGCTGGCGTGGGTGGCGGCGCAAGATGCATGGACCCTGACGCGCTATGACTTCTAACCATGTTAGAAGGAGCTCTATCACGGCCTCGCGGCCGCGCACCGTTTTCGCTAGCGTCATGACGTACATATTGGCCCGGTGCATCTCGTGAGTGCTACAGAGGGCTCTTCGCGCAGCAGCGCCCGGGGTCCCCAACGTCGCAGCGCTGCTCGTCATGCACAACCTGGGAAGATCACGACATAGGCGTCTTGGAGGTCAACGCGCCACCCGTAGGCAGCGCGACTTCGCCCTTGGAGGTCCCTGTGTCGGCTGCGGGCAGCACGGCTCCGTCCTTGGGCCTAGCGATGTGCAGATCGTCGTCTCGTGCACGAACGACGATGCTCGCCTAGCTTTGGTTGCCAGATCGTCGTGGATGTTCGCGGGCCGCCCTGTCGCCCGCCCACACTAGTACGAGCGGTTCAGCTCCAGACGAACCGATCGACGTGATCGCCTTCTTCTTGGGAGCCATGGCGATGACGAAACTGCTACACTAACTACTAGACCAGATTTTCACAACCTCACGCCCCACTACCTGGCGCGCCAAAGATGTCGGGGAAAATGGCACCTATGGCACCACGAGGATCCCTTCTACGGTTGGCGGGGGTGAAGAGTTGCACAAAGAGTAGGTGTAGTGATCAGCGCGAGGGGAATTTTACCCAGGTTCGGGCCGCAAATGATGCGTAATACCCTAGTCCTGCTTTTGTGTATTTGGTGTTCTTGAGCTCTTGAACTAGCTGCGGTGCATGCTCAGTCCAAAAAGTCAGTATCCTTCCACAGTACGCCTCGGGCCTCCTTTTATATGTCAAAGGGGTCGCCACAGTGGCACAGAGGAGGTGGAAAGTATCTACAGTGTACAAGTTTATCTCCTGACATCGTAGGACAAACGCATTTAATGCACCGCCTATGTGCCCTCTTGCTTTATCGGGGCTGGCAACAAAGCTCGTCCCGTCTATCACCGCCTTGCCTCGCTTCGACGCGCGTCCAAGCTGACGAGGCATGCGATTGCCTGTTGGCTGGTTGGTCTTTGTCTTTGGTCTGCGGTGGTAGAGTCTTCACGAAGATCTGCATGCCACCACGCAGGTGCTTGGCTAGTTGTCCTAGAAGCTGCACGCTGCCACGCATGTGTTCGCCTAGTTGGCGGCTTGGTTGCCGCGTTGGTACGGCCATGGGGCAGTGGAGCCTTGGTAGGTGTGGGCCTGGTTGCGGCCCTGCATATGCCCCCGGCAAGGATCTCGCCGGGGTCTCGCAGGCGTCCCCAGCAAAGGTCTTGCTAGGGATCTTCGGCCGTCCCCGGCAAGGGTCTTGCTGGGTGTCTTCATCTTCTAGTTCTAATCTAGTCTTGCAGGCCTTTGGTCTTCACAAAGATCTGCATGCCTCCATGCAGGCACCCCCCAAGTCTTGGTTCCGATGTTTGTTGATGGTGCCAGAACTCTTAGGCTCAAAGGGTAGCGGCCTTGCTGGCGTTGGGCAAGTTGCCCTGGCAAGGCTCTTGCCGGGGCTATGCAGGCCGCCCCGGCGAGGGTGTTGCTGGGGGGAATCCACCTTGCCCCCTTTGCTTTCATGCCTCTGGCTTGAGTGTTGCCTTGGTAGTCTTGTCCCTTCCCTTCCTCTGCCTCGCCAAGCATGGCCGCAGGTGTGGCTACGACTGCCCGTGCACAAGTAAAGGGGTACAGAAAGGCCCCTACTTTTGTACACCGACATATGCACTTATGATTGGACCCCTAGCGAGCATCCGTAACTACTAAAGATCATTAAGGTCGTGAAACCCAACCATAGCATTAAGTACCAAGTCATCTTTACTCCCATACGCCATAATCCACTTATCCATGTTTGGGTTGTCGTCATCCCCCGCAACACTGACAATAAGTAAACCGTGAACATATTGCAACACCCTACAACGGGGGCCCCTCACATTTGCGCGAGACGGAGGGCACCGTAGGACAGCACCATAAATAAAATATACAATCATACCAACCAAGATCACGATTAACCCACAGGACAAAACGGATCTACTCAAACATCATAGGATAACCATAGATCATTGGGAAATAATATATGGAGTTGAGCACCATGTTTAAGTAGAGATTACAGCGGAGGAAAGAGGTGTGACACCTCTGCATAGAGGGGGGGAAAGTTGGTGTTGACGGTCGCAAGATTGTTGATGTAGATCGCCGTCATGATCCTAGCCCAGGCGGCACTCCGGCGCCACCGGAGAGAGTGGGAGAGAGCCCCCCTCCTTCTTCTTCTTCTTCCTTGGCCTCACCACTAGATGGGAGGAGAGTTCCTCCTCTGGTCCATGGCCTACATGGCCACGGAGGGGCGGGAGCCCCATCGAGATTGGATCTCCCTCTCTGTTCTCTTCTGTTTTGCGCTCCCCAGATCTGACCGAAAACCGTTTCTTATATTCCGGGAGATCCGTAACTCCGATTGCGCTGAGATTTGAACATGATTTTTTTCTTGATATAAGCTTCCTTGCGCCTGAAGTAGAGCCCCAACTGACGTTCGAGGAGGGCACAACCCATCACGGCACGCCAGGGGCCTCTAGCGTGCTCTGGTGTCTTGTGGACTGTGTGGGCCTTCGTTTGCGGTGATTCCAACTCCCAAAAATCACATATATTCCAAAATAATTCTCTATGAAATTTTATTGCATTTGGACTTCGTTTGATATGGATACTCTGCGATACAAAAAACATGCAAAAAAGCGAGGCTGCATCGGGCACTAGATCAATAGGTTAGTCCAATAAATCATATAAAAAGTTGCCAAAAGTGTATAAAAGTTGTATAATATTGGCATGAAACAATCAAAAATTATAGATACGACAGAGACGTATCACCTAGTATCCATGATTCAACCCATTATGATTAAACATGTTTGCAATGACAATTAGAGATTATAATTTCTCATGTCATGCATAAGTATCTAGGAGTGGATTATGATTTATCTTGGATATCAACATTGCGTTAAAATGATTGTGATGTAGTATGATGATATGGTATCCTCCTCTGAATGTTTGAGTGGTTTGACTTGGCACATGTTCATGCATGCAGTTGAATCAAAACCAACATAGCCTCTATAATATTTATGTTCATGGTGTTCATATCCTACTCATGCTAGTGTCCAATGTTACTTATGCATAATGCATGTTTATGACCGTTGTTGCTCTCTAGTTTTGGCCGCTTCTCAATCTAATTGCTAGCCTTCGCTTGTACTAAGTGGGAATTCTGCTTGTACATCAAAAACCCTAAACCCAAAGTTATTCCAGATGAGTCCACCATACCTACCTATATGTCATGCACGCAAATGTGTACAATCAAGATCAGGGACTCACGGGAAGATATCACAACACAACTCTAAAACATAAATAAGTCATACAAGCATCATAATACAAGCCGTGGGCCTCGAGGGCTCGAATACAAGTGCTCAATCATAGACGAAGTCGTGGAAGCAACAATATCTGAGTACGTACATAAGTTAAACAAGTTTTCCTTCGTAAGGCTAGCACAAAATGGGATACAGATCGAAAGAGGCGCAGGCCTCCTTCACTGAGGTCCTCCTAACTACTCTGAGTAAATGCGTCGTCATGGGCTGCACGTAGTAGTAGGCGCCTCCGATGTAGTAGTCGCCATCGACGGTGGCGTCTCGCTCCTGGGCTCCATCGTCTCAGTCGCAGCAACCGGGTAAAGAAAGGGGAAAAGGGGGAACAAGGCAACCGTGAGTACTCATCCAAAGTACTGCAAAGCAAGGAGCTACACTACATATGCATGGATATATGTGTAAAGGGCCATATCGGTGGACTGAACTGCGTAATGCCGTAATAAGAGGGGATAGCTAATCACAGTCGAAGACTACGCTTAGCAGCCTCCGTCTTGCAACATGTAGAAGAGAGTAGATCAAGTCCTCCAAGTAGCATCGCATAGCATAATCCTACCCAGCGATCCCCTCCTCGTAACCGTGATAGAGAGCGACCACCGGGTTGTATCTGGCACTTGGAAGGGTGTGTTTTATTAAGTATCCGGTTCTAGTTGTCATATGGTCAAGGTACAACTCCAAGTCGTCCTGTTATCGAAGATCACGGCTATTCGAATAGATTAACTTCCCTGCAGGGTGCACCACATAACCCAACACGCTTGATCCCATTTGGCGGACACACTTTTACGGGTCATGCCGGTCGCGGAAGATCAACACGTCGCAGCCCCACCTAGGCTGTGAGAGAGGCCAAGACGCCGGTCTAAACCTAAGCGCACATGGGTCTGGTCCCATCGCCCTTAGGACACCTGCATGTTGCGTACGCGGCCGGAAGCAAAACTAGCCCCCTTAATACAAGACCAGGCCTACGTTCCAATCCGGCGCGCGCCCCTCAGTCGCTGACGTCACGAAATGCTTCGGCTGATACCACGACGTCGAGTGCCCATAACTGTTCCCGCGTAGTTGGTTAGTGCGTATAGGCCAAGAGCAGGACTCGGATCAAATACCAAGATCTCGTTAAGCGTGTTAAGTATCTGCGAGCGCCGATCGGGGCCAGGCCCACCTCTCTCCTAGGTGGTCTCAACCTGCCACTGCCCTCCGCCACAAAGTAATGTGATCGGGGCCGTCGGGAACCCAGGCCCACCTCTACGGGATGGAGCCACCTGTCCTTTCAGCCCCCATCTCCGAACAGTATCACGAGTAATGTAGTAGTTTAAAGTATATAGTATATGCCCGTGATCACCTCCCGAAGTGATCACAGCCCGATAGTATAGCATGGCGACGGACAAGAATGTAGGGCCACTGATGGAACACTAGCATCCTATACTAAGCAGTAGGATAGCAGGTAAAGGTAACAATAGTAGTAGCAAGGACAGGCTATGCAATAGTATAGGATTAACTGAAGCAGTAACATGCTACACTACTCTAATGCAAGCAGTATAGAGAAGAATAGGCGATATCTGGTGATCAAGGGGGGGGGGCTTGCCTGGTTGCTCTGGCAAGAAGGAGGGGTCGTCAACATCGTAGTCGAACTGGGCAGCAGCAGCGTCGGTCTCGTAGTCTACCGGAGAGAAGAGGGGGAAGAAACAATGAATACCATGCAAACAGATGCATATCGATGCATGACATGACAAGTAACGATGCTAGGTGTGCCCAATCGCGGTAGTTGGTGATACCGACGAATGGGGAAAACATCCGGGAAATATTCCCGGTGTTTCGCGTTTTCGGACAGATGAACCGGAGGGGGAAAGTTGCATGTTTGCTATGCTAGGGATGTGTGGCGGACGAACGGGTTGCGTAACCGGATTCGTCTCGTCTTTCTGAGCAACTTTCATGTACAAAGTTTTTTCATCCAAGCTACGGTTTATTTACTATTAATTTTTAAAGATTTAATTCATTTTTAGTATTAACAGAATTAATTTAATTAGGAAATGTCATTATGACGTCAGCATGACATCAGGGGGATGTCGTGATCAACAACCGATTGACTTGGTCAAACCGGACGTGGGTCCCGGTTGTCATTGTTTAAGACTAACTAATCAGGTTTAGTTAGTCTAACTAAAATGATTAGGTTTATTTACTACAATTAATTAGGTTAACTAATTTAATTAATTAATTTAAACCAAATTAATTAAGTTAATTAATTGATTATTTAGTATTTAATTATATTTATTATTATCTTTTTTTTAAATCGTTAGGCTATTTGGGGCCTATTTCGGGCGTCTTGCACGCTGAGCATGAGCGCCCGATGGGCGAGTCCGGCGCCTAAGCCCGAGCGGCGACACAAGATGCGGCTCGCCGCTTGATGACGGCGAGGCTAAGGGAGCTGGCGGCCGAGCAAACCGAGGGGGCATGGCGAATCCCGCCGTGGAGTGCCGACAGTGGCAACGGGGCGGGGCTAACGGACGACGGGCGCTGGGGAGCGCTTCGCCCACGAGTCTGGCGGGGACAAGCGATGGCCAAAGGCGGCCGCTGGCCGGCCGACGTGGGGAGACGGAGTGGTCCGCGAAGAGCGGGCGTGGGCGGTAGAGGAGCACCAGCAGGGAGCCGGGGCACGCCAGAAAGCGTGGGGCGGTGAGTGGCTGCGGCGGCGCCATGATGACCGCGAGGGGTGGAAACGTGCAGGAGGGGGAGCTCACATCGAGGAGCGAGAGCAGGCGGTGTGTTCGGCGAAGTTCGGGGAGGTCGGCAGGGACGGCGGGCGGGAGGCGATCCGGCGAGGTGGCGGCGTCTGGCGTGGGGGGCGGCGAGCTCCGGCGCCGGCGTCGGAGGTGCGGTCATTCTGGCGGCGAGGGCGAGGAGGTCGGTGGCTCCGAGGCGCGCGGCGTGCGGTCGAGGCAGCCGGCGAGGTGGCGCCTCGGCACGGGGTGGGGTCGGCGGCGTGGTGGCTTCGGTTCCCTGCCCCGATCTCGATCCAGATCGGGGGGAAGAAGCGAGCGAGTGGGGGTGCGAGGGAGAAGTGGGGGGCGAGTGGGTGCTGGGAGTGGGTTAGGGTTTCCCCTGGTGGGGTTATGGAGGGGAAGGGTTGGGCCGGTGGGTGTGGCCGAATGGGCTAGGTGGGTTGGCCCAGTTGTGCCACGGCCCAGGGAGGGGGGGTTTTCCTTTTTTTTTTTAGTTTTTCTCTTTTGCATTTTCTTTTCTTTTATTTATTTACTTTTATGTTTTAAATCATTTTAAATTATTTAGGCCTTTTATAAAAATGTGTTTACTATACCATATTTATCTATGTAATATTTAGTACAACCCGAACATTTTATTTTAATGTTTGAAAATTTTTATTATTTACCAAACTTTGAATTTGAATTTTGGACCGGTTTTGATCTAACAATAGATTAGCAGCAGTAACCGTGGTGACGTGGCACCATTAGCATGGGATCACTGTAGCTTAATTATCCGGGCGTCACAATTCTCCTCCACTACAAGAAATCTCGTCCCGAGATTTAAGAGGTAGAGTAAGGGGGAAAGATCTGGTTACGAAATTCAAACGGGTCTTCTCGGTGTTGGTTTCTCTTCTCGAAGAAGTTAATCCCCTTCGTTGATGTCTTCATTTCTCTGCTTCGGTCATCATGATGAAGTAGGCATCCTTGCTTCGGGAACTCCATCGTACTTATGAAAGGATATGGGTGTATTTCGGAAGACGGGTCGCTACAATGTTGCTTATCGGTAGATAACATCGGGAAGGTGGCGGAAAGTAACTCTCAATTTGAAACTTAAGACATTATCGAGAGCAAAGTAAGAAGGTGCAAAATAGGAGTTCCAAGTGCATAGGCAATCGTTAAATGCTTTGAAACGACTTGTGAAAGGGATTGAGCAACGGAATAAGTATTGCGTCGATACCAGAATAGATCACAAGGTAGGTGGCTCGTGAATTACATACGAAGTCAAGCGCGATGAATATCTTTGGCAACATGGTGTACAGGAGAGTCAGGTTTCGATCCTGTGGAACTATGGGTTATGGGCCCACCATGTGGGTTAAAAGTAGGAAGGGTGGTGACGTCTTGCATGATCATGTAAGCAAGGCATCTTGGGAGGATAGCACTGTCGATTATGTCGGCAACAACATCGGTACCAAGGGCGAGGGACGAAGAGAACCATTCTCACCTTTCGTTGAATGAGGCGGACTAATAGGCAAAGTTCTCATCCATCGGTGGTTACGAAATGTCATCAACTATAATGTGAGGTCTTGCCGATGTAATTGTACACCGAGGTGTTTACATAAGCAGAAGAATACTACTGCTTATATAATATAGATCACAAGTAGGGTTAAGCAATCCAATGGAAAGGAAAGGTGATTACCAGATTTAATCGGAACAAGGGAAAGAAATATGTGTTTAAACACATAATTCAGGGGTATATCCTTCCCAAGGACAAGCAGGGCATGATATCCATAAGAGGATAGAAAGTAGAAAACCCTTTAGGTAAGGGGAGAGAAATTTCATGACATTACCCATACAAAGGTGTGTGGATAATTGAGCAAGAAACATTTAGCATTGGGCTTCAAATGTTCTTGTTGAAAATCTGAGTACCACATACATGCTTCGAGATAGCGTTGACATGGTCTTCTAAGCAAAGGTCAGACTTTGGATACTCAAAGGATCCATCAGAAATAACTTGTAGAATAAGTCTTACAATTTTCTCATGGAAGATAACCTTGCTAAAAAGGAATCTATAACAATATGGCCTCCGACCAGGGGGTGCTACGCATGACATCACCTTACCGGGTCATTTAAAGACCAATGTTATAACTCTTGGAAATATGTTCCAACCATCATATCTTACCGAGATTCAGATCCAAGTGGTGTCAAAATATCTCGGACTCGTGGATGCACGAGAAGAAAAGGTGCAACACAGATTGAGGAGATGACATTGTAAGAATCTCGGGAAATGAACTATGGAAGCAAGTTCTGAAACAAGCGTTCATCATTAAATCAGGGGGAGGGGAGGAGATGGCTGGTGGACTCAGCGCTAAATAATTGAAATTTCCAAAAGGATGGATTTCTTCAGTTATATGAAGAAAGAGATAACATTTACCAGATCAAATGATATAATGAGGTATGCTCGAGGAAAACATACACGATTAAACATTGGTTGAAGGGTGCACCTGAAATATGGGCTGGGTTGCACGATCAATGTTAGAATGGTGACTTGACGAACAAAAGAATTAGAATGAAACTCGACCATTCACTTCAAAGCAATAGGGTTGCTAGAAGTTTTGAATTCACACATCATAGTTCAATTGTCGGTATTCCGGTTAGAAACAACACGGGTACCAAGAAGGAATGGTGAGGGTGAGAAGTATCACCATACCAAGAATTCTTAAGAGGTGGTGAAACTTACTTCAAGGTAGGACATAAGACAAGCTGGATAGCCAGGAACTCGAGGTACAGCCACAACACGAACAAGTTTGTGTTGGAAAGAAGGCAAGGAAGTAGTCGATGACAACACAAATCATCGAGGGGCAAGGATGGTAATTCTCATCATGAATTTGATCGATATTCTGGAAGAGCTCAGAATGTTGATAATGATCATGACACATTTGTCGAGAGATTACCTGAAGATGTAATCGATCAGCGATGACATCAAGTCAAAGGAATGATGAAGCAAGAGGTCATTGGAACCATAGGTACCACACAAACTCGAAATCAAGTTTGTTGTTCAGGGAGAAATGATATGATGAGGAAGATGGACGTAAGCTTAGCTCATCATCGAAGGTTGTGCTCCAGGATTAAGGACCAGGTAGCACAGTTAAAAGTCTGCACGATAATGATATAGCTGTTAAGGCTAGGAATGACTTGAAGGATTATTAAACTCGTAAGCAACAAAAATTACTTAGAGTTATTGAATAGGAGTGCGGATTCGATTCACTTATCGGTGTTCTCGAGTGACTAATAACTCGGAACCTGGGGGGATCCGAGAGCGGTGAGAAGCAATACTAGATGAAGACTCGCAGGAAGCAACACAGTTCTCGAGATACCAGAGGTTAATACTCGAGGAAGATCAAAAATAGAGGTGGCTGAGATGTATCGATCAACAAAAGACAAGTGCTTTAACTTGTCTGAGAAATGGAATCAAGGAGAAAATGTGGTCGGGACCACGATTGCAATGATCAATACATAGATACCAGATGATTCGATATCAAGGAAATAGTTATTATTACAAGAAGCTTCTACAATAGGATCTACATCGTGTCCATGGGCATGAACACAAAGTTCAAGGTCGACTCACACTTCTCCAATGCATAACCTTTCATTCACTTCTCACCTTCGAGGAAGTTATAGTGTTGAAATTTTATCTGGCAAAATACCAGAAGTGTATGACTCGTGAAAACTCTCGGGTTCACACATATTAAGGAAGGCATAGGTTCAACCCATCAGGGTATCATGGAAATATATACCACAAGCTTCAATAGAAATACCACCAGCTCGAAAGCTGAGCAGGGTTGAGAAAGCAGAGGATACAATTTACCAAAGGCATTATGTATCTGAGGGAAGGCTCACAAGGTTATTGAATATGAAGGACGCTGTTGGATAAAATCCAACAAAGGATCTGCCGGTCCATAATGGAGCTGATGTGAGTATCGGTACTCAATCAGAGGAAGAAATAATGCAAGGCGTCAGATTATAGAACATCTGAATAATTCGATGCTTAGATAACAAAGGAATTATGATTTCAAACAAAGGATCGTAAATGCATCGTTTGATTAAAAATGAATAAGTTGAATAGACTTGGGGGTACAATCGACGACAACTTGATTGGTCGAGGACCAGCTCATGTTTAAAATGACATCTGAGCTGGAAGGATGAATTCTAGGATCTGATTGAGGATTGCGAGCATTTGCAACATATTGAATCAACAGACTCAAAATGATAATGACAAGGGATGCAATTAAGATTACGAGACTTATGGGATTAACCATAATGCAAGCAAGCAAGAATTCCAAGAGCAATAGGCTGCTTAGGATTTTCGGAAGATCGGGTAGTATTTGAATGTATTTTTGTGAAACACATGAACAACTTTGGACAAACGGATACTCGGCAAGCGCGAGTAATTATCCATAGGGGTATTCATGCAGCAAGGAACTGCAGGCGATGGCGTAAAGAATTCTCGGAATATCGAAGAGTATTTCAGGACATATTGTAATAACAAGAGCAACTGGGGATGACAATACGATCGATAGGTGTAAGTAGTTATCCAGAGGGATTTATCGATGGAAGTGAATTGAAAAAGCGATGGCACATAGTCTCGAAAGCACATCGTAGAGTATCTTCGGAATCTTCTGGTGCAGCCGGTGATCATCTGGACTGGAGGGGCTCTTCGGGAGAAAGTATTATCGAGAACCTAGAGTCCGAGTTAGTAAAATCGTTTAACCCGAATAGAAGAGATGTCAGAGTCCCAGAGTATAGGTCGAGGAATAAAAGATCCTACTACCACCCAATGGCGACGTGTGCCGGTAAGACACACAACCATGTTAGTAAAAGTTTTTGCAACGTCTAGACTCGACTTCGGCCAAGGAGTTGGGAAGGGGATTCCTCTGACAGCAATCGGCTCGATACCAACTTGTGGCGCCCTGATTCAATCGTACACTAATCATGCATGCAAATGTGTACGATCAAGATCGAGGACTCACGGAAGATATCACAACACAACTCTAAAACATAAATAAGTCATACAAGCATCATAATACAAGCCAGGGGCCTCGAGGGCTCGAATACAGTGCTCGATCATAGGCGAGTCAGCGGAAGCAACAATATCTGAGTACAGACATAAGTTAAACAAGTTTGCCTTAAGAAGGCTAGCACAAACTGGGATACAGATCGAAAGAGGCGCAGGCCTCCTTCCTGGGATCCTCCTAACTACTCCTGGTCGTCGTCAATGGGCTGCACGTAGTAGTAGGCGCCTCCAGTGTAGTAGTCGACATCGACGGTGGCGTCGCTCTGGGCTCCATCGTGCAGTCGCGACAACCGGGTAAAGAAAGGGGAAAAGGGGAACAAGGCAACCGTGAGTACTCATCCAAAGTACTACTTAAGCAAGGAGCTACACTACATATGCATGGATATATGTGTAAAGGGCCATATCCTTTGGTGAACTGCAGAATGCCGTAATAAGAGGGGATAGCTAATCCTGTCGAAGACTACGCTTCTGGCAGCCTCCGTCTTGCAACATGTAGAAGAGAGTAGACTGAAGTCCTCCAAGTAGCATCGCATAGCATAATCCTACCCAGCGATCCCCTCCTCGTAACCGTGATAGAGAGCGACCACCGGGTTGTATCTTGCACTTGGAAGGGTGTGTTTTATTAAGTATCCGGTTCTAGTTGTCATAAGGTCAAGGTACAACTCCAAGTCGTCACATTACGAAGATCACGGCTATTCAATAGATTAACTTCCTGCAGGGTGCACCACATAACCCAACACGCTTGATCCCATTTGGCGGGACACACTTTTACGGGTCATGCACGGCATGGAAGATCAACACGTCGCAGCCCCACCTAGGCACAACAGAGAGGCCAGCACGCCAGTCTAAACCTAAGCGCACATGGGTCTGGTCCCATCGCCCTTAGGACACCTGCATGTTGCGTACGCGGCCGGAAGCAAAACTAGCCCCCTTAATACAAGACCAGGCCTACGTTCCAATCCGGTAGCGCGCCCTCGATCGGCGGCGTCACGAAATGCTTGGTGATACCACGACGCCGAAAGTGCCCATAAGCTGTTCAGCGTAGTTGGTTAGTGCGTATAGGCCAAGAGCTGACTCGAGATCAAATACCAAGATCTCGTTAAGCGTGTTAAGTATCTGCGAACGCCGATCGGGGCCGAGCCCACCTCTCTCCTAGGTGGTCTCAACCTGCCCTGTCGCTCCGCCACAAAGTAACGATCGGGGCCATCGGGAACCCGGGCCCACCTCTACCGGGATGGAGCCACCGTCCTTTCGGCCCCATCTCCGAGCAGTATCACGAGGTAATGTAATAGTGTAAAGTATATAGTATATGCCCGTGATCACCTCCCGAAGTGATCACAGCCCAAAGAGTATAGCATGGCGACGGACAAGAATGTAGGGCCACCGATGGAACACTAGCATCCTATACTAAGCGGTAGGATAGCGGTAAAGGTAACAATGATAGTAGCAAGGACAGGCTATGCAGCAGTATAGGATTAACTGAAAGTAGTAACATGCTACACTACTCTAATGCAAGCAGTATAGCGAAGAATAGGCGATATCTGGTGATCGGGGGGGCTTGCCTGGTTGCTCTGGCAAGAAAGAGGGGTCGTCAACATCGTAGTTGAACTGGGCAGCAACAGCGTCGGTCTCGTAGTCTATCGGAGAGAAGAGGGGGAAGAAACAATGAATACCATGCAAACAGATGCATATCGATGCATGACATGACAAGTAACGATGCTAGGTGTGCCCAATCGGTGTAGTGGGTGATACCGACGAATGGGGAAAACATCCGGGAAAGTATTCCCGGTGTTTCGCGTTTTCGGACAGATGAACCGGAGGGGGAAAGTTGCGTGTTTTCTATGCTAGGGATGTGTGGCGGACGAATGGCTTGTGTAACCGGATTCGTCTCGTCTTTCTGAGCAACTTTCATATACAAAGTTTTTCCATCCAAGCTACGGTTTATTTACTATTAATTTTTAAAGATTTAATTCATTTTTAGAATTAACAGAATTAATTTAATTAGGAAATGCCATTATGACATCAGCATGACATCAGGGGGATGTCAGCAGTCAACAGCCAGTTGACTTGGTCAAATTGACGCGTGGGTCCCGGTTGTCATTGTCTAAGACTAACTAATCAGGTTTACTTAGTCTAACTAAAATGATTAGGTTTATTAACTACAATTAATTAGGTTAACTAATTTAATTAATTAATTTAAACCGAATTAATTAAGTTAATTATTTAGTATTTAATTATATTTATTATTATCTTTTTTTTAAAATCGTTAAAGGCCGGGGCCTATCGAATTGAGCGTCTTGAGCACACGCAGACCTGGCGCTGATGGGCGAGCCGGCTAAGCCTAAGCCCAGCGGCGACAGCGTGAGCGGCTCGGCGCTCGCAGCAGCGAGGCCAAGGGAGTCTGGCGGCCGGGAGCAAACCGAGGGGGGGAAAATCCAGCGCCGTGGGTGCCGGCAGTGGCAACGGGCGGGGCTAACAGACGATGGGCACTGGGAGCGCTCGCTCACGAAGTGCTTGGCGAGGACAAGCGATGTGGCCAAGCGGCCGCGGTGGCCGGCCGACATGGGGAGACGCAGTCGCGGGTCCCGCGAAGAGCGGAGTCTTGGCGTGAAGGAGCACCAGCAGGGGAGCCGGGCGCGCCAAGAAAGGCGTGGGGCGGTGAGTGGCATGGGCGGCGCATGATGACCGCGAGGGGACGTCCAGGAGGGGAGCTCACATCGAGGAGCAGGGAACGGGGCAGTGTGCTCGACGAAGTTCGGGGAGGTCGACGGGGACGAGCGGCGGAGCGGGAGGCAGTCCGGCGAGGTGGCGGCGTCCTGGCCTGGGAGGGGAGGGACGGCGAAGCTCCGGCGCCCAGCGTCGGAGGTGCGGTCGTCATGAGTGAGGGCGAGGAGGTCGGCGGCTCCAGGCGCGCGGCGTGGTCGAGGCAGCCCGGCGAGGTGGCGCCTCGGCTGGCGGGTCGGCGTGGTGGCTTCGGTCCCCTGCCCCAATCTCGATCCAGATCGGGGGGAAAGAAGCGAGCGAGTGGGGGGAGCGAGGGAGACGTGGGGGGGCGAGTGGGTGCGGGGAGTGGGTTAGGGTTTCCCCTGGTGGGGTTATGGAGGGGAGGGGTTGGGCCGGTGGGTGTGGCCGAATGGGCTAGGTGGGTTGGCCCAGTTGTGCCACGGCCCAGGGAGGGGGGGTTTAGTTTTTCTCTTTTGCATTTTCTTTTCTTTTATTTATTTACTTTTCTGTTTTAAATCATTCTAAATTATTTAGGCCTTTTATAAAAATGTGTTTACTATACCATATTTATCTATGTAATATTTAGTACAACCCGAACATTTTTATTTTAATGTTTGTAATTTTTTGTTATTTACCAAACTTTGAATTTGAAATTTGGACCGGTTTTGATCTAACAATAGATTAGTAGCAGTAACCATGGTGATGTGGCACCATTAGCATGGGATCACTGTAGCTTAATTATCCGTGCGTCACATCCAATAAATCATATAAGAAGTTGCCAAAAGTGTATAAAAGTTGTATAATATTGGCATGAAACAATCAAAAATTATAGATACGACAGAGACGTATCACCTAGTATCCATGATTCAACCCATTATGATTAAACATGTTTGCAATGACAATTAGATATTATAGCTTCTCATGCCATGCATAAGTATCTAGGAGTGGATTATGATTTATCTTGGATATCAACATTGCGTTAAAAGGATTGTGATGTAGTATGATGATATGGTATCCTCCTCTGAATGTTTGAGTGGTTTGACTTGGCACATGTTCATTCATGCAGTTGAATCAAAACCAACATAGCCTCTATGATATTTATGTTCATGGTGTTCATATCCTACTCATGCTAGTGTCCAATGTTACTTATGCATAATGCATGTTTATGACCGTTGTTGCTCTCTAGTTTTGGCCGCTTCTCAATCTAATTGCTAGCCTTCGCTTGTACTAAGTGGGAATTCTGCTTGTACATCAAAAACCCTAAACCCAAAGTTATTCTAGATGAGTCCACCATACCTACCTATATGCGGTATTACCCTACCGTCCTAAGTAAATTTGCATGTGCCACCTCTAAAAAACTTCTAAATAAATTTCCTTTTTGTGTGCCTGGATCGTTCATGGAACAACAGGAGGTGGTCGCTATCTTCCATGCTAAGCGGGTTATTCTCAGGTCAAGTGTTTATTCACTCGCCATCGCACGAGAAAAGGATGGTAATAGGGATGCCCAGTCCCAAACTGCAAACTGAAAAAGAGATAATCTCTTAAATAATAAAATAAAAACTCCCAATGGAGTCAAAACCTTTACTTTTATCGCTTGGGAACCGCCACTAGTGTGCTTAGCATGGAAGATATTGATAACTAATGGTCGTGAAGTAAAAGAGAAGGGTGCATTTCCCAAAATAGCATTTATCTCTGTTTTAAAAAACTTGAGCTCTGGCACCTCCGCAAATCAATGCTTCCCTCTGTGAAGGGACTATCTATTTACTTATATGTTGTGTCATCACCTTCTAAAACAAGCGCTAGAACTTGAGAGCACAACTGTCATGACTTATGCATTGTGTGTAGCTAATGTTGGGTGCATCATGAATGAACCTTTTCTACCATGAATTACAATGTTTAGTCGCTGCTTGAACTTTGGAGGTTCTCTGCATTTATGTTTTGCGGTCTCAAAAAGGGCTAGCAAGATACCACTATTATGATATTATATCATGGTTGTTTTGACAACGTGTTGCCGTTTGAGATATCTTATTATTGCTCGCTAGCTGATTATGTCATTGATATGAGTTAATATAATCTTTAAGAGTTATTGTCGGCATGGTTAGCTATAATGTTGGTTGAAAACCTGGGTGTTGTTTAAGCTTATTTACGCAAACAAGAGCAAAAGAGTTTGTAAAAGTTTTTCTTTTTCACTTTCAGTTTGTCAACTGAATTACTTGAGGACAAGCAAAGGTTTAAGCTTGGGGGAGTTGATACGTCTCCAACGTATCTACTTTTCCTAACGCTTTTCCTCTTGTTTTGGACTCTAATTTGCATGATTTGAATGAAACTAACCCTGGACTGGCGTTGTTTTCAGTAGAACTACCATGGTGTTGTTTTTGTGCAGAAATAAAAGTTCTCGGGATGGAACGAAACTTTGCGAGGAATTTTTATATAATAAATAAGAATTTATGGAGCCAAGACCTACCGGAGAGGGGCACCTGGGTGGGCACAACCCACCACGGCGTGCCCCCCTCTCCTAGCGCGCCCAGGTGGTTGTCCCCACCTAGTGGCCCCGCTGGCCCTGAAACCGATGCTATAAAATCCTATTTTTCCAGAAAAAATCAGGGAGAAAGAATTATCGCGATCCACGAGACGGAGCCGCTGTCACCTCCTGTTCTTCGTCGGGAGGCCAGATCTGGTGTCCGTTTGGGGCTCCATAGAGGGGGATCTTCGTTCTTCGTCATCACCAACCCTTCTCCACCCCAATTCCATGATGCTCCCCACCAGGAGTGAGTAATTCCTTTGTAGCCTCGCTGGTCGGTGAGGAGTTGGATGAGATTCACCATGTAATCGAGTTAGTTTTGTTAGAGCTTGATCCCTAGTATCCACTATGTTCTAAGATTGATGTTGCTATGACTTTGCCATGCTTAATGCTTGTCACTTTGGGCTCGGGTGCCATGAACTCATATCTAAACTGTTTATGTTATCATAATTATATCCATGTTTTAGATCCGATCTTACAAGTTATATTCACCTACTACGTGTTATGATCCATTAACCCCGGAGTGACAGAAACCGGGACTTCTTCCGGTGATGACCGTAGCTTGAGGAGTTTATGTATTCACTATGTGTTAATGCTTTGTTCCGGTTCTCTATTAGAAGGAGGCCTTAATATCCATTAGTTTCCAATATGGACCCAGCTGCCACGGGAGGGTAGGACAAAAGATGTCATGCAAGTTCTTTCCATGAGCACGTATGACTATTTACGGAACACGTGCCTACATTATATTGACGAACTGGAGCTAGTGCCGTATCGCCCTAGGTTATAACTGTCTCATGATGAATATCATCCAACAAGTCACCGATCCAATGCCTACGAATTTATCTTATATTATTTCTGCTAGTTACTACTGCTATCATCACTGTTACACTTGCTACAAAATTACTGCTATCACTTTTACTATTACCGTGGCTACTGTTACTACTATCAAAACTATCATATTACTTTGCTACTGATTACTTGCTGCAGATAATTAATCTCCAGTGGCGGTTGAATTTACAACTCAGCTGCTAATACCTTCAATTATTCTTTGGATCCCCTTGTGTCGAATCTATAAATTTGGGTTGAATACTCTACCCTCGAAAACTATTGCGATCCCCTATACTTTTGGGTTATCACTCCTCATCATGGAGACCGCCGGGATGATGAAGATGGTCACCAGTGATGGTTTCCCCCTCCGGCAAGGTGTCGGAACGGGCTCTCGATTGGTTTTTCGTGGCTACAGAGGCTTGCAGCGGGGGAACTCCCGATCTAGGTTTATTTCTGGAGGTTTCGGGATTTATAGGAATTTTTTGCGTCAGTTTCATGTCAGGAGGGTCCACGAGGCAGTGGCAAGGCAGGGGCGCACCCTGGGGGGTGCCCTCCACCCTTGTCGTCACCTTGGGACTCTTCTGGCCCAACTCCGATGCTCCGTGGGCTTCTTCTGGTCCACAAAAAATCACCGTAAATTTTCAGCTCGTCTGGACTCCGTTTGATATTCCTTTTTTGTAAAACTCAAAAAAAGGAAAAAAAATCAGAAACTGGCACTGGGCTCTAGGTTAATAGGTTAGTCCCAAAAATAATATAAAATAGCATATAAAACATTCAAGATGGATGATATAATAGCATGGAACAATCAAAAATTATAGATACATTGGAGACGTATCAAGCATCCCCAAGCTTAATTCCTGCTCGTCCTCGAGTAGGTAAATGATGAAAATAGAATTTTTGATGTGGAATGCTACCTTACATATTTATCAATGCAATATTCTTTATTGTGGCATGAATATTCAGATCCATAAGATTCAAAACAAAAGTTTAATATTGACATAAAAACAATAATACTTCAAGCATTCCAATAAAGCAATGAGGTCTTCTCAAAATATCATGGCCAAAGAAAGTTATCCCTAAATAATCATATAGTCTGGCTATGCTCCATCTTCATCACACAAAATATTAAATCGTGCGCAACCCCGATGACAAGCCAAGCAATTGTTTCATACTTTTGATGTTCTCAAACTTTTTCAACTTTCACGCAATACATGAGCGTGAGCCATGGATATAACACTATAGGTGGAATAGAATATGGTGGTTGTGGAGAAGACACAAAGAAGGCGATAGTCTCACATCAACTAGGCATATCAACGAGCTATGGAGATGCCCATCAATAGATATCAATGTGAGTGAGTAGGGATTCCCATGCAACGGATGCACTAGAGCTATAAGTGTATGAAAGCTCAAAAAGAAACTAAGTGGGTGTGCATCCAACTCACTTGCTCATGAAGACCTAGGGCAATTTGATGAAGCCCTTCATTGGAATATACCAGCCAAGTTCCATAATGAAAAGTTCCCACCAGTATATGAAAGTGATAGCATAGGAGACTCTCTATCATGAAGATCTTGGTGCTACTTTGAAGCACAAGTGTGGAAAAAGGCTAGTAGCATTGTCCCTTCTATCTTTTCTCTCATTTTTTTATTTTGGGCTCTTTGGCCTCTTTATTTTATTTTTATTTTCTCTTTTTTTTAGTTTTCGTTCGTAGTCTCATCCCAACTTGTGAGGGAATCATAGTCTCCATCATCCTTTCCTCACATGGGACAATGCTCTAATAATAATGATCATCACACTTTTATTTACTTTAAAACTCAAGAATTACAACTCGATACTAGAACAAAAGATATGACTATGTGAATGCCTCTGGCGGTGTACTGGGATGTGCAATGACTCAAGAGTGACATGTATAAAAATTATGAATGGTGGCTTTGCCACAAATACGATGTCAACTACATGATCATGCAAAGCAATATGACAATGATGAAGCGTGTCATAATAAATGGAACGGTGGAAGTTGCATGGCAATATATCTCGGAATGGCTATGGAAATGCCATAATAGGTAGGTATGGTGGCCGTTTTGAGGAAGGTATATGGTGGGTTCAATGCACCGGCGAAAGTTGCTCGGTACTAGAGAGGCTAGCAATGGTGGAAGGGTGAGAGTGCGTATAATCCATGGACTCAACATTAGTCATAAAGAACTCACATACTTATTGCAAAAATCTATTAGCTATCGAAACAAAGTACTACACGCGTGCTCCTTTTGGGATAGATTGGTAGGAAAAGACCATCGCTCATCCCCGACCGCCTCTCATAAGGAAGACAATCAATAAATAAATCATGCTCCGACTTCATCACATAACGGTTCACCATACATGCATGCTTCGGGAATCACAAACTTTAACACAAGTATTTCTACTAATCCACAATTACTCGCTAGCATGACTCTAATATCACCATCTTTATATCTCAAAACAATCGTAAGGAATCAAACTTCACGTAGTATTCAATGCACTTTATATGAAAGTTTTTATTATATCCCTCTTGGATGCCCATCATATTAGGACTAAATTCATAACCTAAGCAAATTACCATGTTGTTTAGAGACTCTCAAAATAATATAAGTGAAGCAAGAGAGTTCAACAATTTCTATAAAATAAAGCCACCGCCGTGCTCTGAAAAGATATAAGTGAAGCACTGGAGCAACTACCCAGCTCAAAAGATATAAGTGAAGCACATAGGGTATTCTAATAAATTCACGATCAATGTGTGTCCCTCTCAAAAGATGTGTACATCAAGCATGATTGTGGCAAGCTAAAAAGCAAAGACTCATATCATACACGCTCCAAGCAAAACACATATCATGTGGTGAATAAAAATATAGCCTCAAGTAAATTTACTGATGAACGAGGACGAAAGAGGGGATGTCATCCGGGCCATCCCCAAGCTTAGATGCTTGGTTGTCCTTGAATATTACCTTGGTGTTCCTTGGGAATCCCCAAGCTTAGGCTCTTGCAACTCCTTATTCCATAGTCCATCAAATCTTTACCCAAAAACTTCACAACACAAAACTCAACAGAAAACTCATGAGATCCGTTAGTATAATAAAATAAATCACCACTTAGGTACTGTTGTGAACCCATTATAAATTTATATTTGTGTAATATATATTGTATTCCAACTTATCCATGGTTCATACCCTCCGATACTACCCATAGATTCATCAAAATAAGCAAACAACACAAAGAAAACAGAATCTGTCAAAAATAGAACAGTCTGTAGTAATGTAGAAACTTCATGTACTTATGTAACTCCAAAAGTTCTAAACAATTAGGAAAACGTAGGCAATCTTTATATCCATAATGTGTAAAAAAATCAGAATTTTATCACGCTCCAGTGAATTTTCAAAATTCTGCAACTGGACACAAAAGATTCTTTTTCTGCACAGAATCAAGTCAACTATCATCCACACTGTCCTAAAGGCTTTACTTGGCACTTTATTGAAACAAAAGCTATAAAACATTATTAGTACAGTAGCCTAATCATGTGAACACACAAAAATAGTAGGTATACATATTGGGTTGTCTCCCAACAAGCGCTTTTCTTTAATGCCTTTTTAGATAGGCATGATGATTTCAATGATGCTCACATAAAAGATAAGAATAGAAACACAAGAAGAGCATCATGAAGCATATGACTAGCACATTTAAGCAGAACCCAATTCCTATGCATAGGGATTTTGTGATCAAACAATTTATGGGAGCAAGAATAAACTAGCATAAGAAGGCAAAACAAGCATAACTTCAAGATTTTCAACATATAGAGAAGAAACTTGAATTGCAATTCCTACAAGCATATATTCCTCCCTCATAATAATTTTTAGTAGCATCATGAATGAATTCAACAATATAACTATCACATAAACCACTCTTTTCATGATCTACAAGCATAGAAAATTTACTACTCTCCACGTAAGCAAAATTCTTCTCATTCGGAATAGTGGGAGTATAATAAGAAACTCGAATACTATAAATTGTTTCCACAATAAAAGAGTAAAGTTCAGAAAAAAGGGTAATCATAATTATGACAAGTTTTATAAATATAATCATCACTACTTTTTATAACATAAGTTCCATCACAATAATCATCATAAGTAGCAACTTTGTTCTCATCACAATCAATTGAAACCTCTTCCAAGATAGTGGAATCATTATTAAATAAAGTCATGACCTCTCCAAATCCACTTTTATCATAATAAGATTCAACACCATCCAAAATAGTGGGATCAATGCTACCTAGAGTTGACACTCTTCCAAACCCACTTTCATCAACATAATCGTCATAAATAGGAGGCATGCTATCATCATAATAAATATTCTCATCAAAACTTGGGGGACTAAAAATATCATCTTCATCAAACATAGCATCCCCAAGCTTATGGCTTTGCATATCATTAGCATCATGGATACTCAAAGAATTCATACTAACAACATTGCAATCATGCTCACTATTCAAAGATTTAGTGCCAAACATTTTATAGACTTCTTCTTCTAACACTTGAGCACAATTTTCCTTTCCCTCATTTTCACGAAATACATTATAAAGATGAATATTATGTGGCAACCACAATTCCATTTTTTTGTAGTTTCCTTTTATAGACTAAACAAGTGATAAAACAAGAAAATAAAAGATTCATTTGCAAGATCTAAATATATACCTTCAAGCAGTCACCTCAACGACGTCAGAAAGGAGCTTGATGTCTACTACGCAACCTTCTTCTTGTAAACTCGTGTTGGGCCTCCAAGCGCAGAGTTTTGTAGGATAGTAGCAGTTTTCCCTCAAATGGATGACCTAAGGTTTATCAATCCGTGGGAGCTGTAGGACGAAGATGGTCTCTCTCAAACAACCCTGCAACAAAATAACAAAGAGTCTCTTGTGTCCCCAACAAACCAAAAATATTGGTAAATTTTATAGGTGCACTAGTTCGGCGAAGAGATGGTGATACAAGTGTAATATGGATGGTAGAAATATATTTTCATAATCTGAATAAATAAAAAAAACAAGGCAACAAGTAGTAAAGTGAGCGAAAACGATATTCCAATGCTTGAAAACAAGGCCTAGGGTTCATACTTTCACTAGTGCAAGTTCTCTCAACAATTTTAACATAATTAAATCATATGGCAATCCCTCAACGTGCGACAAAAGTCACTCCAAAGTTCCCATCGCGGAGAACATAAGATGAAATTGCTTGTAGGGTACGAAACCACCTCAAAGTTATTCTTTCCGATCAATCCATTGAGTTATTCCTATAAGTGTCACAAACAGACCTAGAGTTCGTAGTTAAATAACACCATATGATACACATCAATCAACAATGTCACCTAGATACTCCAATGTCACCACAAGTATCCGTGGATCAATTATACGATATGCATCAAACAACTTCAGATTCATAATATTCAATCCAACACAAAGAACCTCAAAGAGTGCCCAAGATTCCTACAGGAGAAACAAGGATGAAAATGTGCATCAACCCCTATGCATAGATTACCCCAATGTCACCTCGGGAATCCGCGAGTTGAGTGCCAAAACATGCATCAAGTGAATCAATAGAACACCCCATTGTCACCACGGTTATCCCACGCAAGACATACATCAATCGTTCTCAAATCCATAATAGTATTCAATGCGATAATAATGAAACCTCAAAGGTAAAACTAAATTCATCACAAGAAGATAGAGGGCGAGAAACACCATATGATTCAACTATAGTAACAAAGCTCCCGGTACAGCAAGATCATGCCAAATCAAGAACACGAGAGAGAGATCAAACACATAGCTATTGGTATATACCCACAGCCCCGAGGGTGAACTACTCCCTCCTCGTCATGGAGACCACCGGGATGATGAAGATGGCCACCGTTGATGGTTTCCCCCTCCGATAGGGTGCCAGAACGGGCTCCCGATTGGTTTTTCATTGCTACAGAGGCTTGCGGTAGCGGAACTCCTGATCTAGGTTTATTTCTGGAGGTTTCGGGATTTATAGGAATTTTTGGCATCGGTTTCACGTCAGGGGGGTCCACGAGGCAGCAGCAAGGCAGGGGCGCGCCCTAGGGGTGGGTGCACCCTCCACCCTTGACGTCGCCTCGGGACTCTTCTGGCCCAACTCCGATGCTCCATGGGCTTCTTCTGGTCCATAAAAAATCACCGTAAATTTTTAGCTCATTTTCTGTAAAACTCAAAAATAAGAAAAAAAACAGAAACTAGCACTGGGCTCTAGGTTAATAGGTCAGTCCCAAAGATAATATAAAATAGCATATAAATGCATATAAAACATACAAGATGGATAATATAATAGCATGGAACAATCAAAAATTATAGATACGTTGGACACGTATCAGAAGGCCGTCTTCTCGATGTCCTGCACTGCCATCTTGATCTGGTGGTAGCTCGAGAAGGCATCCAGGAAGCACAGAAAGTCGCACTCAGCGGTGGAGTCGACGATCTGATAAATGCGTGGAAGAGGGAACGGGTCCTAAGGGAACGCCTAGTTGAGGCTCGTGAAGTCAACGCACATGCGCTCCTTCCCTCCCTTCTTGGGGACGATGACTGGGTTGGCCAACCAATCTGGGTGTCGTACTTCCCGAATGACGTCGGCCTCTTGCAGCTTCTGGACCTCCTGGGCGATGAACGATTGCTTCTCCGGGGCTTGCCGCCGCGCCTTTTGCTTCACCGGGCGCGCACTGGGGCACACCATCAAATGATGTTCGATCACATCTCGTGGGATGCTGACCAAGTCTGTCGCCTCCCATGTAAATACATCCTTGTTCGCACAGAGGAAACCAACCAGCGCCTCTTCCTGATCTGGGGGGAGGCCGGCACCTATGGTGAAGGTGGGGCCTAAGCCCCCGTCGTCGGCTCACACCTGCTTCATCTCGGCCCGATCCTGAGAGAAGAGTTGCCTCTTCTTTGCGGGCGTGGCTCCAGGGGCCTCTGGAGTGTCTTTTGCGCCTATGCGGTTGCCATGCCCTTGAAGGCGAGCTTGAGGGCTAGGAGTGCATCTCTGGTGTCCCCCGCCATGATGATGACGCCGCTGCTTCCAGGCATATTGACGATGTTGTAGTCAGGGTGCATCGCCGCCATGACCTTGGCAAGGGCCGGGTACCCAAGGATGGCATTGTACGGAGGCCGATGCGGGCGACGTCGAAGTCAATAAGCTCGGTGCGGTAATTGTAGTGCGTACCAAAGGTGACTGGAAGGCGGATCTGCCCCAGGGGGCGGTGGAGCTGTCAACTACCCCTGAGAAGGGCCTGGTGGGGGTTAGCTGGTCGTAGGTCACTTGAAGCAGGTCGAAAGCTTCCACAGAAAGGAGGTTGAGGCCAGCACCACCGTCGATGAGGGTCCTGGTGACTGCAATGTTGCTGATGGTGGGAGTGCAAAGCATGGGGAGCGCTTCGGCGCCAACCATGGTCTTGGGGTGATCCCTGGAGTCGAAGGTGATGGCGGTCTCTGGAATCTCGTGGCCTAGAGGAGCCCCCAGTAGTGGCTGAGCGGCCCCCAGCCGACGAAGGAGTTTCTTGACATGGCGGCTCGAGGATGGCGCATGCGACCCGCCGAGGATGGAGGCAGCGGCATGGGGCGCTGGTGCCGCGAAGCGCGCGATGAACAAACCGCGCAGGTCCTCCCAGGAGTCCACCGAAGACTCCGGCAGGCTGAGCATCTAGGAGCACGGCACGCCCAAGAGGGCCATGGGGAGCCAGTTCGCCATGACCTTGTCGTCGACGCCCGCCTCCCATATGGCCTGCGCATATAGACAGAGGAACTCCTCAAGGTCCCCCGTGCCGTCATACCGCAGGGGCACCGCCAGCCTAAACTTCTGCAGCCAGTGCACCCACTGCGGGTTGGGGTGAAGGCCTGGAAGCCCGCCATGAGAGCAGCGAAGAGTGAGCAGAGAGCTATTGATGAAGAGGCTAAACTTCAACACGCCCCTACCTGGCGCGCCAAATATTGGATTCAGGGCTCCACAGACCAAGAAAGGTTCGAACTCTGGGGCGTGTGCGAGAACTCAACCTATCCAACCTACCACCCCGTATCCCCACGGCCTAGCTCGATTCACACGAACAAGGAAGAAGATGAACGCGGTAGTTTACCCAGGTTCAGGCCACCTTGCGGTGTAAGACCTTACTCCTGCTTTGTGGTGGATGGGCCTCATGAGGGGCCGAGGATGAACTATTACAAAGGATGAACAACCTCATGAGGGCTTCTCAGGTGAGAGTGGAAAGGACCCCCCCCCCCCTACGATGGTGGTTAACCCATACTTATAGTGGCCTTGGTCCACTCCCGCCCCCCCCAAACGTAGGCGGGAAGGGATTCCACAGTGGCCAATTTGAAAGCGGACGAGTAGTACATCTTATCCTGACGAAAGGTGGTCTTCGCCTGCAAAGCTTCTGGTGGTGACGCGCGATGACACCCATCCTGTCGTGCTGGTGGTCTTGGTCTTGTTGCACTAGAATGGAAACCTTTGCCAGATTCCTCAGGAACCCACGCCTGTCCTTGCGTCCTTAGCACCAAAGAGGAAACTGCCTCCTCTGCGCCCGCTGGCGCCCGCCTGGCTTTGGTCATCACGGCTTGCGTCATGGTAGCCTCATGAGGTTGGGTACCTGCATAAAAATCTCCGCTCCTGGGGAGGCCGCTCCCTCGGGAGGTCTTGGCATCGTCCGCCTCGCGAGGCTTGGCCCCTCGTGAGGGTCTTGTCTTGGCGGTCTTGGAGGTGGGCCGTACCAGGCCATCGCTGGAGCCGCGCCATGGGCCGCAAGCATGCAAGTCTGGATACCCTGGTTCCTATAACACCGACAGGATTCATCGCGTTTTATGATATGGAACCGCCGCCGCCTCCTGTTCTTCATCAGGAAGGCTGATCTGGAGTCCGTTTGGGGCTTCAGAGAGGGGGATTCGCCGCCATCATTATCACCAACCTTCGTCCATCACCAATTTCATGATTCTCACCGCCATGCGTGAGTAATTCCATCGTAGGCTTGTTGGACGGTGATGGGTTCGATGAGATTTATCATGTAATCGAGTTAGTTTTGTTACGGTTTGATACCTAGTGATACGTCTCCAACGTATCTATAATTTATGAAGTATTCATGTTATTATATTATCCTTCTAGGATGTTTTACATGCATTTATATGCTATTTTATATGATTTTTGGGACTAACCTATTAACCTAGAGATCAGTGCCAGTTTCTGTTTTTTCCTTCTTTTTGAGTTTTACAGAAAAGGATACCAAGGGAGTCCAATTGACGTGCCAATTTTTGACGATTTTTTACGGACCAAAAGAAGACCCCGGAGTAAAAGAGTTGGGCCAGAAGAGTCCCGGGCCGTCCACGAGGGTGGGGACGCCCCGGGCGCGTGGGCCTACCTCGTGGACGACTCGGGAACCTTCTTGAAGTGAGACCTACGCCAAAAATTCCTATAAATATAGAAACCTTCAGAAAATAACCAAGATCGGGAGTTCCGCCGCCGCAAGCCTCTGTAGCCACCAAAAACCAATTGGGACCCTATTACGGCACCCTGCCGGAGGGGGGAATCCCTCTCCGGTTGCCATCTTCATCATCCCAGCGCTCTCCATGACGAGGAGGGAGTAGTTCACCCTCGAGGCTTAGGGTATGTACCAGTAGCTATGTGTTTGATCTCTCTCTTGTGTTCTTGATGTGGCATGATCATGATGTATCGCGAGCTTTGCTATTATAGTTGGATCTTATGATGTTTCTCCCCCTCTACTCTCTTGTAATGGATTGAGTTTTCCATTTGAAGTTATCTTATCGGATTGAGTCTTTAAGGATTTGAGAACACTTGATGTATGTCTTGCATGTGCTTATCTGTGGTGACAATGGGATATTCACGTGATCTACTTGATGTATGTTTTGGTGATCAACTTGCGGGTTCCGTAACATTGTGAACTTATGCATAGGGGTTGGCACACGTTTTCGTCTTGACTCTCCGGTAGAAACTTTGGGGCACTCTTTGAAGTACTTTGTGTTGGATTGAATAGATGAATCTGAGATTGTGTGATGCATATCGTATAATCATACCCACGGATACTTGAGGTGACATTGGAGTATCTAGGTGACATTGGGGTTTTGGTTGATATGTGTCTTAAGGTGTTATTCTAGTATGAACTCTTGAATAGATCGATCCGAAAGAATAACTTTGAGGTGGTTTCGTACCCTATAATAATCTCTTCGTTTCTTCTCCGCTATTAGTGACTTTTGGAGTGACTCTTTGTTGCATGTTGAGGGATAGTTATATGATCCAATTATGTTATTATTGTTGAGAGAACTTGCACTAGTGAAAGTATTAACCCTAGGCCTTGTTTCAACGCATTGCAATACCGTTTGTGCCCACTTTTATCACTTTCTACCTTGCTGTTTTTATATTTTCAGATTACAAAAACCTATATCTACCATCCATATTGCACTTGTATCACCATCTTTTTGCCGAACTAGTGCACCTATACAACTTACCATTGTATTGGGTGTGTTGGGGACACAAGAGACTCTTTGTTATTTGGTTACTGAGGTTGTTTGAGAGAGACCATCTTCATCCTACGCCTCCCACGGATTGATAAACCTTAGGTCATCCACTTGAGGGAAATTTGCTACTGTCCTACAAACCTCTGCACTTGGAGGCCCAACAACGTCTACAAGAAGAACGTTACGTAGTAGACATCAAGCTCTTTTCTGGCGCCATTGCCGGGGAGGTGAGTGCTTGAAGGTATATCTTTAGATCTTGCAATCGAATCTTTTTGTTTGTTGTTTTATCACTAGTTTAGTCTATAAAAGAAAACCAAAAAAATGGAATTAAGGGTGCCTCATATGCTTCATCTTTTAATGTCTTTCGTGAAAATGATGGGAAGGAAAATTGTGCTCAAGTACTAGAAGAAGAATTACATAGAATGCTTGGCATAAAATATGTGAATGATTAGCATGACTGCAATGTTGTTAGTATGAATTATTTGAATACCCATGATGTTAATGATATGCAAATCCACAAGCTTGGGGATGCTATGTTTTATTAAGATGACATTTTTAGTCCCCCAAGTTTTGATGAGCGAATTTATTTCCACGATTTCATGCCTCCTATCTATGATGATTTTATTGATGAAAGTGGGTTTGGAAGAGTTTCGACTTTAGGAAGTAATGATCCCACTATTTTGGAGGGTGTTGAATCATATTGTGATAATTATGAAAGTGGATTTGGAGAGGTCATGACTTTATTTAGTGATGAATCCACTATTTTGGAAGAGGTTCCAATTGATTATGAGAACAAAGTTGCTATCTATGATGATTATTGTGATGACATGTATGCTATAAAGATTAATGATAACCATGAAACATGTCATCAAGATTTTAGTTTTCAATTGGATTATGCCTCACATGATAGTTATTTAGTTGAGTTTATCCCGCTATTCCGAATGAGAAGAATTTTTCTTATGTGGAGAGTAGTAAAATTTATATGCTTGTGCATCATGAGAATAATGCTTTAGGTGCTGGTTATGTTGTTGAATTCATTCATGATGCTACTGAAAATTATTATGAGGGAGGAATATATGCTTGTAAGAATTGCAATAATATCAAGTTTCCTCTCTATGTGCTTAAAGTTTAGAAGTTATGCTTGTTTTGCCTTCCTATGCTAGTTGATTATTGTTCCCATAAGTTGTTTGCTCACAAAATCCCTATGCATAGGAAGTGGGTTAGAGTTAAATGTGCTAGTCATATTCTCCATGATGCTCCCTTTATGTTTCAATTCTTATCTTTTTTGTGAGCATCATTGAAATCATCATGCCTAGCTAGGGGCGTTAAACGTTAGAGCATGTTGGGAGGCAACCCAATTTTATTTTTGTCCTTTTCTTTTGCTCCTTTTTAGTAATAAATAATTCATCTAGCCTCTAGTTATATGTGGTTTTATGTTGCAATTAGTGTTTGTGCCAAGTAAAACCTAGAGGATCTTCTTGGATGATAGTTATTTGATCTTGCTGAAAAAAGTCAGAAACTTTCTGCTCATGAAAACAATTGTTAAAAATCACCTGAAAGTGATAAATACTGATTCCAATTGCAGTAGATCAATAATCAAATTATCTAGCTCGTCCTATTTTGGTATAATTTTTGAGTTACAGAAAGTTTGCGTTAGATACAGATTACTACAGACTGTTCTATTTTTGACAGATTCTGTTTTTCATGTGTTTTTTGCTTATTTTGATGAATCTATGGCTAGTATCAGAGGGTATGAACCATAAAGAAGTTGGAATACAATAGGTTTAACACCAATATAAATACAGAATGAGTTCATTACAGTACCTTTAAGTGGTGGTTTGTTTTCTTTCACTAACGGAGCTCATGAGATTTTCTGTTGAGTTATGTGTTGTGAAGTTTTCAAGTTTTGGGTAAAGACTCGATGGACTATGGAATAAGGAGTGGCATGAGCCTAAGCTTGGGGATGCCCAAGGCACCCCAAGGAAATATTCAAGGACAACCAAGAGCCTAAGCTTGGGGATGCCCCGGATGGCATCCCCTCTTTCGTCTTTGTTCATCGGCAACTTTACTTGGAGCTATATTTTATTCACCACATGATATGTGTTTTGCTTGGAGCGTCATTTTATTTTGTTAGTGTTTGCTTTCTGTTTGAATAATATCCCAAGATCTGGAATTCATAAATGAGAGAGAGTCTTCACAAAGCTACATAATTATTTAACTATTAATTGATCTTCACTTATATCTTTTTGGAGTAGTTTGTCATTTACTCGTGTGCTTCACTTATATCCTATGAGTAAATGGTTGAATGATTTGAATGTCATAAATCTGAAATTATATATGTTTCATATGCCTTTCCCATGGGGAGTAATGCCTTCACATATAAGAACTAGAGGTGGTAAATTTATTGAAGGTTAGCAAACATTGTATTGGTCACTTGAACAATTCATGAAAGAATATTGAAGGAAGAGAGATTTCACATATAAATATACTATCTTGGACATCTTCTATGATTTTGAGCCCCTTTAATTATTTTCAAACCTGAGCAAATTAGTTGAAGTTGGACAAAGAAGACAACATAATGAGTTATGCTTGGGTATATTTGTACAGAAGTTATATTGTTATGGATCCTCTAACATGTGGTGCTTGCTATTTAGAATCCTTTGCTAGACAAAATATCTGCACTAAGCGGGAATACTACTTGTGCATCCAAATTCCTTAAACCAAGTTTCTTCCATGAGTGTCCACCATATCTACTTGCGGTATCTACCTGCCGTTCCAAGTAAATTTGCATGTGTAAAACTCTAAACCTTCAATTAATAATTTGTTTTGTATGCCCGAATCGCTCATGTAGCGACTAGGGGCTGTTAGTATCTTCCATGCTAGGTGGGTTATTTTCACGATGAGTGGACTCCGCTCATCATTCACGAGAAAATGGCTGGTAACTGGGATGCCCAGTCCTATGATCAAAAGATCAAAAACAAAATCGCAAATAATTTAAACAAACACCCCCAGGATTGTTGATAGTTGGACGGCACCCATTGTTTCGGACAAGCCGTGGAGTGTGATTGTTGGTGGAGGGCGAGCAAAACCTTTACCTTTCTGTTTGGGAACTGCCTATAATGTATGTAGTATGGAAGATATTGGGAACTCTTGGTCGTTATGTTGACAATGAAAGCATACCTCTCAAAATTATTTTCATCTTTGTTTTAGCTTCGAGCTCTGGCACCTATGCAAATCGCTGCTTCCCTCCGCGAAGGGCCTATCTTTTACTTTTATGCCAGTGTCAGTAGTATTCCTTCTCATTCCAGCCTACTTTTTAGTTGGCAAGCATCATGTGGTGGAGAAAGATCTAAGCATATATGGCCATTCAAATATATTTGATCATGAATTATTATTGTTGACAATTATCTATATGATAAATAAGTTGGGAGGCGAAACATTAAGCCCTATCTTTCTCCGTGTTCGATGGATGCTATTTGTTCTAAAAATATGTTTTGAGTGGTAGCAATCATGGAATACTATATGATACTCCCTCCGTTCCTAAATATAAGTTTTTTTAGACATTTTAAATGAACTAGAACATACGGATGTATGTAGACATATTTTAGAGTGTAGATTCACTCATTTTGCTCCGTATGTAGTCACTTGTTAAAATCTCTAAAAAGACTTATATTTGGGAACGGAGGGAGTAGTTGAGTATGTGGAATTTGCTAAATCAAAGCTCTTACATAGACCCTTCCTGAAAATAAGATGAATTGCAATTCTTTGATGACTGAGAACATAGTTTGTTAGTTTTCAAGAAAGTTTATGATCTATGCTTTAACATGTGAATAGCTTGTTACTTGATCATGAAAAGTTTTATTAGTTGAGCTACTATTATAACATATAATGATGCTAGAAAAGGTGATTGAAATTATCATTGATCAAACTTGTGCACCTGCTAGCATTCACACTTCATAAATTATTTCTTTTATCATTTACCTACTCGAGAACGAGCAGGAATTAAGCTTCGGGATGCTGATACGTCTCCAACGTATCTATAATTTATGAAGTATTCATGCTATTATATTATCCTTCTAGGGTGTTTTATATGCATTTATATGCTATTTTATATGATTTTTGGGACTAACCTATTAACCTAGAGCCCAATGCCAGTTTCTGTTTTTTCCTTGTTTTTGAGTTTTACAAAAAAGGGATACCAAAACAGAGTCCAATTAACGTGCCAATTTTTGACGATTTTTTATGGACCAAAAGAAGACCCCGGATTAAAAGAGTTGGGCCAGAAGAGTCCCGGGTCGTCCATGAGGGTGCCCCCCCCCCCGGGCACGTGGGCCTACATCATGGACGACTCGGGAACCTTCTTGACGTGAGACCTACGCCAAAAATTCCTATAAATACAGAAACCTCCAGAAAATAACCAAGATCGAGAGTTCCGCCGCCGCAAGCCTCTGTAGCCACCAAAAACCAATCGGGACCCTGTTCCGGCACCCTGCCGGAGGGGGAATCCCTCTCCGGTGGCCATCTTCATCATCCCGGCGCTCTCCATGACGAGGAGGGAGTAGTTCACCCTCGAGGCTGAGGGTATGTACCGGTAGCTATGTGTTTGATCTCTCTCTCTCTCTCTCTCTCTCTCTCTCTCTCTCTCTCTCTCTCTCTCTCTCTCTCTCTCTCTCTCGTGTTCTTGATGTGGCATGATCTTGATGTATCGCGAGCTTTGCTATTATAGTTGGATCTTATGATGTTTCTCCCCGTCTACTCTCTTGTAATGATTGAGTTTTCCCTTTGAAGTTATCTTATTGGATTGAGTCTTTAAGGATTTGAGAACACTTGATGTATGTCTTGCATGTGCTTATCTGTGGTGACAATGGGATATTCACGTGATCTACTTGATGTATGTTTTGGTGATCAACTTGCGGGCTCCGTAACATTGTGAACTTATGCATAGGGGTTGGCACACGTTTTTGTCTTGACTCTTCGGTAGAAACTTTGGGGCACTCTTTGAAGTACTTTGTGTTGGATTGAATAGATGAATCTGAGACTGTGTGATGCATATCGTATAATCATACCCACGGATACTTGAGGTGACATTAGGGTTTTGGTTGATATGTGTCTTAAGGTGTTATTATAGTACAAACTCTTGAATAGATCGATCCGAAAGAATAACTTTGAGGTGGTTTCGTACCCTATAATAATCTCTTCGTTTGTTCTCCACTATTAGTGACTTTGGAGTGACTCTTTGTTGCATGTTGAGGGATAGTTATATGATCCAATTATGTTATTATTGTTGAGAGAACTTGCACTAGTGAAAGTATGAACCCTAGGCCTTGTTTCAACGCATTGCAATACCATTTGTGCCCACTTTTATCACTTGCTACCTTGTTGTTTTTATATTTTCAGTTTACAAAAACCTATATCTACCATCCATACTGCACTTGTATCACCATCTCTTCGCCGAACTAGTGCACCTATACAACTTACCATTGTATTGGGTGTGTTGGGGACACAAGAGACTCTTTGTTATTTGGTTACAGGGTTGTTTGAGAGAGACCATCTTCATCCTACGCCTCCCACGGATTGATAAACCTTTGGTCATCCACTTGAGGGAAATTTTCTATTGTCCTACAAACCTCTGCACTTGGAGGCCCAACAACGTCTACAAGAAGAATGTTGCGTAGTAGACATCACCTAGTATCGGCTATGTTCTGAGATTGATGTTGCTACGACTTTGACATGCTTAATGCTTATCACTAGGGCCCGAGTTCCATGATTTCAGATCTAAACCTATTATGTTTTCATAAATATATTTGTGTTCTTGATCATGTCTTGCAAGTTGTAGACACCTATAAGATTTATGATCCGCATACCCCAAGGTGACAATAATTGGGATTCTTTCTGGTGATTACCATAGTTTGAGGAGTTCATGTATTCACTAAGTGCTAATGCTTTGCTCCGGTTCTCTATTAAAAGGAGGCCTTAATATCCCTTAGTTTCCACAAGGACCCCGCTGCCACGGGAGGGTAGGACAAAAGATGCCATGCAAGTTCTTTTCCATAAGCATGTATGGCTATATATGGATACAAGCCTACATTATATTTGATGAATTGGAGCTAGTTCTGTGTTACCCTAGGTTTTGAATGCTACATGATGAATATCATCCGACACAATTATCATTACCGATCCATTGCCTACCAACTTTTCACATATTGATCTTTTCTAAGTTACTTTCGTTGCTACTACTGTTACAATCACTACAAAACTGCTACTATTACTTTTGTCACTGTTACCGTTACTTGCATACTACTTTTCTACTAAAAACTTTGCTACAAATATTAAGTCTTTCAGGTGTGGTTGAATTGACAACCAGCTGCTAATACTCGTGAATATTCTTTGGCTCCCCTTGTGTCGAATCAATAAATTTGGGTTGAATACTCTACCCTCAAAAACTATTGCGACCCCCTATACTTGTGGGTTATCAGTATGGGTATATATCTACTTAATGAAACACAAGTCTGAAACAATTGAAAAGTTCAAAGAATTTCAGAGTGAAGTGGAGAATCATCATAATAAGAAAATAAAGTTTCTACGGTCTGATCGCGGAGGCGAATATTTGAATTACGAGTTTGGCCTTCATTTAAAACAATGTGGAATTGTTTCACAACTCACGCCACCTGGAACACCACGGCTTAATGGTGTGTCCAAACGCCGTAACTGCACTTTATTAGATATGGTGCATTCTATGATGTCTCTTACCGATTTGCCTTTATCATTTTGGGGTTATGCATTAGAGACAGCCGCATTCACGTTAAATAGGGCATCATCTAAATCCATTGAGATGACACCGTATGAACTATGGTTTGGCAAGAAACCTAAATTGTTGTTTCTTAAAGTTTGGGGATGCGACGCTTATGTCAAAAGGCTACAACCTGATAAGCTTGAACCCAAATTGGAGAAGTGCGTCTTCATAGGATACCCTCAAGAAACTATTGGGTACACCTTCTACCATAGATCCAAGATCTTTGTTGCTAAGAATGGGTCATTTCTAGAGAAGGAGTTTCTCTTGAAAGAAGTGAGTGGGAGGAAAGTAGAACTCAATGAGGTAGTTGTACCTTCTCTTGAATTGGAAAGCAGTACATCAGAGAAAACAGTTATCGTGATGCCTACACCAACTAGAGATGAAGCTAATGATGATGATTGTGAAACTTCAGATCAAGTTACTACTGAGCCTCGTAGGTCGACCAGAACACGTACCGCACCAGAGTGGTACAGTAATCCTGTCCTGGAAGTCATGTTGTTAGATAGCAGCGAACCTACAAACTATGAAGAAGCTATGATGAGCCCAGATTCCGACAAATGGCTTGAGGCCATGAAATCTGAGATAGGATCCATGTATGAGAACAAAGTATAGACTTTGGTGGACTTGCCCGATGATCGGCAAGCCATTGAGAATAAATGGATCTTGAAGAAGAAGACGGACGCTGATAGTAATATCACTGTCTACAAAGCTCGACTTGTCGCAAAAGGTTTTTGACAAGTTCAAGGGGTTGACTTTCTCACTCGTCGCGATGCTTAAGTATTTCTGAATCATGTTAGCAATTGCCGCATTTTATGATTATGAAATCTCGCAAATGGACGTCAAAACTACATTCCTTAATGGATTTCTTAAAGAAGAGTTGTATATGATGCAACCCGAAGGTTTTGTCAATCCTAAAGGTGCTAACAAAGTGTGCAAGCTCCAGCGATCCATTTATGGACTGGTGCAAGCATCTCGGAGTTGGAATATATGCTTTGATGATTTGGTCAAAGCATATGGTTTTATACAGACTTACGAAGAAGCCTGTATTTACAAGAAAGTGAGTGGGAGCTCTGTAGCATTTCTGATATTATATGTGGATGGCATATTGCTGATTGGCAATGATATAGAATTTCTGGATAGCATAAAGGGATACTTGAATAAGAATTTTTCAATGAAACACCTCGGTGAAGCTGCTTATATATATTGAGCGTCAGGATCTATAGGTATAGATCGAGACGCTTAATAGGACTTTCACAAAGCACATACGTTGACAAAATTTTGAAGAAGTTCAAAATGGATCAGTCAAACAAAGCGTTCTTGTATGTGTTGCAAGGTGTGAAGTTGAGTAAGACTCAAAGCTCGACCACGATAGAAGATAGAGAGAGAATGAAAGTCATTCACTATGCCTTAGCCATAGGTTATATAAAGCATGCCATGCTGTGTACCAGACTTGTTGTGTGCCTTGCCATGAGTCTGACAAGGGGGTACAATAGTGATCCAGGAGAGGATCACTGTACAGTGGTCAAAATTATCCTTAGTTACCTAAGAGGACTAAGGAAATGTTTCTCGGTTATGGAGGTGATAAAGAGTTTGTCGTAAAGGGTTACGTTGATGCAAGCTTTGACACCGATCTGGATGACTCTGAGTCTCAAATTGCATATGTATTGAACGTGGAAGAAATTAGCTAGAGTAGCTCCATGCAGAGCATTGTAGACATAGAAAATTGCAAAATACATACAGATCTGAATGTGGCAGACCCGTTGACTAAACCTCTCACACAAGCAAAACATGATCACACCTTAGAATTCTTTGGGTGTTAATCACATGGTGATGTGAACTAGATTATTGACTCTAGTGAACTCTTTGGGTGTTAATCACATGGCGATGTTAACTAGATTATTGACTCTAGTGCAAGTGGGAGACTGATGGAAATATGCCCTAGAGGCAATAATAAAATGGCTATTATTATATTTACTTAATCAAGATAAAGGTTTATTATTCATGCTAGAATTGTATTGACCGAAAACTTAAATACACGTGTGGATACATCAACAAATACCGTGTCCCTAGTATGCCTCTACTAGACTAGCTTGTTCATGAAAAGATCATTAAGGTTTCCTAACCATAGACATGAGTTGTCACTTGATAACGGGATCACATCGTTAGGAGAATGATGTGATGGACAAGACCCATCTGTTAGCTTAGCATATGATCGTTCAGTTTATTGCTACTGCTTTCTTAATGTCAAATACATATTCCTTTGACCATGAGATCATGCAACTCTCGGATACCGGAGGAATACCTTGTGTGCTATCAAACGTCACAACGTAATTGGGTGACCATAAAGATGCTCTACAGGTATGTCTAAAGGTGTCTATTGAGTTGACATGGATTGAGATTGGGATTTGTCACTTCGTGTGACGGACAGGTATCTCTGGGCCCTCTCGGTAGTACAGCATCACAAGAAGCTTGCAAGCAAAGTGACTAAGAAGTTAGTTACGAGATGATGTATTATGAAATGAGTAAAGAGACTTGCCGGAACGAGATTGAACTAGGTATGGAGATACCGACGATCGAATATCGGGCAAGTAACATACCGACAGACAAAGGGAACTATGTATGTTGTCATAAAGGTTCCACAGATAAAGATCTTCGTAGAATATGTAGGAACCAATATGGGCATCCAGGTCCTGCTATTGGTTATTGACCGGAAAGGCATCTCAGTCATGTCTACATCATTCTCGAACACGTAGGGTCCGCACGCTTAACGTTCGTTGACAATATAGTATTATATGAGTTATGTATGTTGGTTACCTAATGTTGTTCGGTGTCCCGGATGAGATCACGGGCATGACGAGGAGCGCCGAAATGGTCCAGAGGTAAAGATTGATATATGGGATAATAGTGTTTGGTCTCCGGAAGGGTTCCGGAATTCACCGGAAGCGGTTTCGGATGTTTCCCGAAATGTACTGGTGTGAGAACACTTTATTTGGGCCAAGGGGTAAAGCCCACAAGGCTTTAGGAAGGTGCAAAAGGAAGTTTTGCAGAGGCCAGGGGCTAGACGCCAGGGATGCTGGCGTCTGGTCCTGGAGTCCAAGAAGGACTCTTGCCTTGCGTGCCAAACCGACTTTGAGGAGGCTCTTTCTCCAAGAAACGACCCCAGGACTCAACATATGAATAGAGGGGCAGGGCTAGCACTCGGAACACATCAAGATTCACCAAGCCGTGTGCCGGCAACCCCACCCCCTCTAGTTTATCCTCTGTCATAGCTTCCGTTGTGTTTGGCGAAGCCCTGTGGAGATTGTTCTTCACCACCACCATCAACATGTCGTCGTGCTGCCGGAACTCATCTACTACTTCGCCTCTCTCGCTGGATCAAGAAGGTGAGGACGTCATCGAGTTGAAGGTGTGCTGAACGCAGAGGTGTACGTTCGGTACTTGATCGGGACGGATCGTGAAGGTGTACGATTACATCAACCGCGTTGGTAAACGCTTCCACTTAGCGATCTACAAGGGTATGTAGATGCTCTCCCCCTCTCGTAGTTATCCATCTCCATGGATAGATCTTGCGTGTGCGTAGAATTTTTTTTGTTTTCCATGCAACGTTCCCCAACAGATTTGATTTAGTTGTAGACACTAAATCATTTTTTTGCTTCTGATAATTTTTGTAGGGACTAGGTGGATTATTCCAGAGCCCCGCACAAAATATCAGAATTATTGAAGCAATAAAAATATTTATAGCATTTATTTGCTCCAATTCAAAATAGCATATGAATTAATTCAAAATCCAACATAGCTAGGATGTGCATCACCTATGGTTTCTATTTCCAGCATTTTCCAGAAATGATGAACGTTTTTAAGCCATTTTGGGTTCACTGAAAATATTTTAGTTGAACCTATTTGAATTCCTTTTGATGCTAGGGTTTGAACATCCCCCATTTCAAGTTCATTTGAAAATTTAAACATGATGCTCACACCAGTAGCTAGCCTAGATCATACCAGAACTAGGGATGTGACAACTCGCCCCCACTCAAAATAATCTCGTCCCGAGATTCAAGAGTCAACAGAAAAAGAGTGGGGTACTCCAGTCGAAGACAATATTCTCGCTCCCAAGTAGCTTCTCTCTGGAATGACGAGACCACTGAACCTTGGGAAACTTGATGTTCTGACGTCCAGTGACATGCTCTGCTTGATCAAGAATGCGAACAGGGTACTCCCGATATGTGAGGTTATCTTGGAGATCAAGCGTTTCATGGTCCACTCTGCGGATGGGTTCCAAGAAGCAACGCCTGAGTTGAGAGACGTGGAAGACATCATGGACTCGAGAAAGATGTGGGGGTAGTTCCAACTGGTAGGCAACCTCTCCTCGTTTAGCAAGAATGTGAAAAGGACCAATGTAACGAGGAGCCAACTTTCCCTTGATACCGAGACGATGGGTACCCTTTAAAGGAGTAACCCGAAGGTAAGCCTTGTCGCCAACTTTATAAGCCACTTCCTTATGACGACGGTCATACTGGCTCTTTTGACGAGACTGGGCTGTTTTCAAATTCTCACGAATGATCCAAACTTGCTCTTCTACCTCCTCGATCATATCCGGTCCAAAGAATTGTCTTTCACCAGTTTCTGACCAGTTCAAAGGTGTTCAACATCTTCGTCCATAAAGAATCTCGAAGGGGGCTTTCTTAAGACTAGATTGGTAGCTATTGTTATAAGCAAACTCGGCAAAAGGAACACATAGTAGAAAGCTCCGAATGGTGTGATGAAGGCTGCTTTTCCTAATCCTCAACGACCATATTTATCTGATGATAACCGGAGAAGCATCCAAAAAGCAGAGACTCTCACACCCAGCGGTGGAATCGATGATCTGATCAATGCGAGGGAGGGCAAACGGGTCTTTGCGGAAGACCTTATTAAGATCCGTGTAATCAACACACATACGCCAAGTACTGGATTGGCTAGCCACTCGGGATGAAATACTTCCACGATGAACCCATCCGCTAGGAGTTGGGCCACTTCTTCCCCAATAGCCTTGCATCTCTCCTTGTTAAAATGACAGAGGTATTGTCAGACTGGTTTCATCTTAGGATCATTATTAAGGTGGTTCTCAGCGAATTCTCTCGGTACACCAGGCATGTCAGAAGGTTTCCATGCAAAGATGTTCCGATTCTCACGAATGAACTCAATGAGCGTGCTTTCCTATTTGGGATCCATGCAGTCCCAATAGTGAACTGATGAGATGAGTCGCCTGGAGTAAAGTCAACATGTTTTGTGTCTCTGTCCGATTGAAACTTGATAGGGGGGTCAGACTCTGTGGTGGGTTTGTTCAAAGACGTCATGTCAGGCGGGTCAACACTGGATGTATAGAATTTCAAACCCTTCGCTGCACAGGCCGACTTAGCATAAGTCGCGTCCCTTCTTCACACTCACGAGCAATTTTCCTGTCACTATTGACCGTGATAGTTCCCCTTGGCCTAGGCTTCTTGAGCTTGAGATACACATAACATGGGCGTGCCATAAAATGAGTATGAGCCGGCCACCCAAACAAGGCATGATATGGGCTCTTGATCTTGACCACTTCAAACGTCAGAAACTCTGTTCTGTAATTGTACTCTTCACCAAACGCCACATCCAATTTGATCCGCTCGACCGAATATGCAGATTTTCCGGGGATGATCCCATGAAAACAGTTGAAGAAGGTGAGAGTTGTTTGTCTAACAAATTCATACGCCTGAAGGTATGATAGTACAAGATGTTGATGTTGCTTCCTCCATCCATCAGTACCTTTATGAGCTTATATTCATAAACCTGAGGTGCTACCACCAAAGCCGGGCCACCGGGATTCTTAACCCGGGGTGGATTATCAGCCTTACTCCAAGTGATTGGTTGCTTTGACCAATTCAAATACTGAGGGACCACTGGCTCAACCAGATTAACAACACATTTATGAATTTTGCTGTCCTGTTTGCAAGTACTAGTGGTAAAGGCGTGATACTACCCACAATTTAACTGCTTAGGATTGCTCTAAAAACATGCCTTATTACCCTGATGTTGAGTACCTTGGCATGAATGCTGATTTCCACCCCCACAATTGTCAGACCCTTGATATCCAAATCCAGACCCGCCATGATTGTTATATCCACCAGATGAGCCAGCCCAGGGAAGCCGGGCCCTGAGCCGCCAGCTCTGGATTGTCCTGGGTTTCCACCACTGCCACCTTGGTGATTTTGATAAGCTTGATTTTTAAACTGTTGCATGATATATGTAGCAATTCTCCCAAGAGTGGCTCGTCGCCTTCTCGGGAGTATTATGCTTGGGACAAGGCCCTTTGAGGGCTTCCTCAAAATTGCGGGCTTTATTGTCATTGAATGGCCTCCTAGGATTATTCCGCCTCTAGCCCTTGAAACCAGTGTTGGTGTTAGCAACAAAATTTGTGCCGCCCTCTGGGTTTTTGCACTTGCCGTCGTTGCCCTGACCACCATGGTTGTCGGTGTACCCTAAGTTACCCTGTTGCTGACCTTTACAGCCACCATTCTTCTTTACCTTGCTAGTCTAATTGTCATCTGGGTTCGGATCCTTCGCGGTGTCTGACTCAACGTATCTGGTAAGGACATCCATGAGTTCACCCATGTCCTGAACCGTCCGCTTGAGTCACCCGAGCTTCTGAACGAGGGGATCAAAATGACAGTTTTTATCCAAGATCAAGACGGCTTGAGCTGCTAATATGCCATTTGAGGATTGAATTATATCTGTGACCCGGCGAGCCCAATGATGAGATGATTCACCCTCATGCTGAATACAATGATGTAGATCAACAATGGTCATAGGACGCTTGCAGGTTCCCTGGAAGTGTTTGATGGAGCGCGCCTTCAACTCCTCCCAAGTTTTCATGGAGTTAGGGGGCAAGTTCTTTAGCCAGGTACGAGCAGGCCCTTCCAGCATCATTGTCAAATACTTGGCACACACTGCGTCGCTCACATCCAGCATGTCCATAACAATTTCGTAACTCTCGATCCAAGCTGCCGGCTCAAGGTCAGTCGTGTAGTTAGAAACCTTCTGAGGGCCCTTGAAATCCTTAGGCATACGCTCATTACGCAGAGCTGGAAACAGGCACGGTATCCTGATGGTTCGCGTGCTCGGCCCAACACCTTGTGAAGCTAAGGGGGTCATAGGAGGCAACTGATGAGCCATCGCATGGGCCGCCTCTGCCTCCCGTTGTGCCCGAGCCGTGTCGACGGTCTCTTGGGCATCCAAAGCCCCTTGCCGGGCGGGTCACGTTGTTGCTCGCGTAGCCACCGGGCATTAGTAGAAACGGATGGTGACTCAGCGTGGCGGCTTCAGTTGTGGATCGGGTGTGGGTAGAGTGGAGTCGTTGCTGGCTATAAGAATAGTTCGCCTGCTAAGCGACCGCAGTGTTTAACAACTCAATGGCATGCAAAACCTCTCTCTCCACAGGGGTATTGCCTGTGATCGGCAGTGCGGCGAGGTTGGTAGCTGCTGCCACCATGTTATCAACAGGGTTAGAAAGTGACCCGCCGGTGTAACGAAGCGATTTAGAGTCGTCCAAACCGGCGGCGGGTTTGGGGTTGGCTGGTGAGGCTGAGTCGGAGATGGTCTGCCATTGCCGTTTTGCGGCACGCCTCAGTTCAATTGGGGTATCATCGGCGTCGTAGGGGTGCTCGTCCCGACGCCGGGCCCAGCCGTGTTGAACAGACGTGTTCCCTCAAAGCCAGGGGCAGGTGTGTCTCATGTCGTCTCCTGTGGATCACCTTAGAAGCGTGTTGACGGAGACCCATGCGCCAGGACTCTGTCCTCAGGTCCTCCGTTTCATTATGGATCTGGGTTTGTAACTGTACCATGCGAGCACTTTCAGCGGTGATATCCTCCTGAGCTTTAGACATCTGCTCATGGATTTTAGCCACCTCCACATAGCACTCTTCCTGATTTTCTGCTGTTAAGGGCGACTCGAGGAGAGTCGTGAAAGAGGCGACCAGCTTTGAGAGAACTTGAGCCGGTGGTTTGTTCGGGCCAGCCGCGTTCGGACCAGTCGCTGAGGCACCTGCTCCTCCCACGGTGCTTGTCGTGGTGGAGTCAAGAGTCGGAGCGGTGCCCGCCATATAGATGGTGGTCCAATGGGGCGACTCACGGTCGTCCGGGCCGACTCATCGTCGGAGTAGCCCCCAAGCCTGCCGTCATACAGAGGGGCGGATCGACTTCGTCTTCCCAACTGATGACTTGCTGTTAGAGCAAACAAGGGTGTCCCCACTATACGCGGAGTTGTCCGCGAGTTCAACCCCTTGGGTGAAGCCGACAAAAACATGGGCCCGGGCACCTTGAGCCCGAGCGGGTTGCATGCACCGAGCCGGCTTGACGATGTTGGTGTAGATGGGCTCGGGTCCTGATTCGTCGATCTTGCCGATGAAGACGTGGATCTTACCGAAGGGGACCCGGTACCCGTACTCGATTGAGTCGGCCTCGGGGCCCCAGCCCGAGTCATTGATGTAGAGCTTGACGCGGCAACTCTTGGTCATGCGGCCGATCACGCATCCCTCGATCCCTGGGAGAGCTCCCTCCAAGAACTCAACACCACCGAGCGATCGCCCCATGGTGGGCGCCAACTGACGTGGTTTTGTCACGGCAGATGTCCTCGTGAAAGGACTTAGTCGCGAGGCCATCGCCGCTAAGTGGAAGCTTGAACGGGGTTGATCGGAATTGAGAGACAAGGGTTTACCCAGATTCGGCCCCTCACAGTGAAGGTAAAATCCTACTCCTGCTTGATTGCTATTGATGATTGTGATCTCGATTACAAGGGTGCGACTTGGCTTACCTAGTACTCGAGATATTGTAAACTTAGTCTTTGTGCCTCAGGGACTTCCCTTTATATACAAGTGGAGGCCCTAGGCTTACAATAGATTCCGGTTCGTACTATGATCTGTGTCCTATTATGTTTCCTATTTGTCTTGTTTCCTAAGTAAGAAACTTCCTTTGGCGCTATGGCTGACATTGGCGGATTGTGCTTCTGGGTCACGAGTCGGCCCACCTGGCGACTCATCTCCTGGACCTTGAACCTGCGGTTGCCTGAGCCCATTGTCAGACCATACTTCTTAAGTCGCCATTGAATGACCAAGCCCTGAACGGGTGGGTCATACCGTGGGGTTATATCCCCATCAGCTACAGAAGTACGACAAGGACAGGTCATGGGCTGAGTTTCAGACTAGTGTACCAGCTGAAGCACTTGCCTTGGTACAGGTGGTGGCGAGCACGACAGTGGGCAATGGAAAATCAACTCTGTTTTGGGAAGACAGGTGGCTGAACGGGGTGAGGGTATGTGAGATAGCACCCTTAGTATACGATAGGATCCCGCCTAGGATCAGATGATCTATGCTCGTATCGGATTCGGTCATCAACAATAACTGGGCAGGACAGATTGGCCCGAACCTCGCGCCCGAGGTGCTCCTGCAATTTCTTGACTTATGGCAGAGGGTCACGGATGTACCAATCACAGAAAATGTGATAGATGTGGTCAAGTTGAGCTGGGAGAAAGACGGACAGTAGTCGGCGAGGTCCACATACGCCGCGGGATTTATGGGGCTTGAGGTATCTACGACGACAGATTTCACATGGAGTTCTAGGGCACCCCTACGATGCCGCTTTTTTGCTTGGCTTGTCTTCAAAATCGTTGCTGGACGTTGGATCGTTTGGGCAGACGTGTACTGCCGCACCAGGATACATGCCCATTATGCAACCAGAGCGAGGAAACTATCCAACACCTGCTACTCAACTGCGTGTTTGCTAGACAACTGTGGCACTAGTTAGGGTGGATCACTGGTAGGGTGGAGTTCGAGCCGCGGATTGGCGAGGACCTCAAGGCGTGGTGTACCAGACAGGATATGAACGCCCCGGATCGGAAATCCACAAGGGGTAAATGTCTCCTCACCATGTGGCTCATCTGGAAACATAGAAACGAGGTTGTTTTCAACAGCGCGTCTCCCTCCCTGTCCCGGACGATGCTACGGATTGTGGATGAAGGTAGGTTTTGGGCAAGGCTGGACTTTTGAAAGGAAACACTAGAGGCTTTGAGGTAGAGGTAGAAGGGCGGGATGGGGTAACGTAGTAGGCTAGAGGATACAATGGTGGTGCCGGCTTCGGCCGGCATGTAAATATGTCTATAAACTTCAGGAGTCTCTCCCCTCCTTTGTTGAATGACACGCACAGTCGTGAGTATTTTTGAGAAAAAATGGGCTCGCCCACAGAGATCGAGGGAGGAGGCTTTCGCTAGTCACCTTGCGACAGGGGAAAAGAAAGAGTTGTCAATCCAAAAAAACAAAAAAAAACAGCAACCTTTGTTTGTTTTCATGAAAAAAATACTCCCTCCATTTGAAAATATGTTAGATACATCCATTTCTCCGACAAGTATTTTCGAACGGAGGAAGTAGTAATCTTTAGACAACACTAAAGAGGCAATTGTGGTTAACATAGAAATGCCCAATTAGGGCGAAATCCCAGCTATTTGTTTTAGCTAAATATATAAAGATCGTGCCGACCACTCAAAAAATAGAAAAGACGGTTTCGTACGGAAAACGACACCATGACGGTGCTTGAGAGAAAAAAGAGGCACCATGACAGTAGTAGCACATAAAGTGGCTCAGATCACACGACTGTAAACCAAAACAGGCAAGTACATCGTCACGAGCCGAGACACCTCGGAACACGCGATCCTGCCCAGTCGTTGCCTCCCTCCCATTGGACGTGCCTCTGCCCCCAAGTACACGTAAACAAATACTCTACTCCAGCACTGCCGCACAAGTGGGCCGCGATCATTACTCCCAGAGATTGACGTCGATGCTCGAGACCTCTTGCCCGGAGATATTTTTGCCGACCGGCCGCAAATAAACATAACTTAACGCGGCACAAAGGAATATCAGGCCGAGGGATGCTCCGAAGAGCACGTTATCAAATGGACGACTTGGGACTAGGGACTTGCGGGCACGTTCCGGGCATCGAGATATTCCTTGGCCCTTGCCCAAGAGGCAACGACTCTTCCGGATTCGTGTTAAACAAGATCTTTTTTTTTCACCCGCAAAAAAAAAAAACAGATCTTTTTTTGGGCACAAGTAGTAGTAGTAGTTTTCTTTAACATTTGAATTTTGAAACGATCATTTGATCTATCTTCTGTCACCGTTGCAGCTGTCCTGTTTTAGGAGTGGATGAGGAGGGTGACCGGAAAGCTGCACCCTAGATCGTAGATGCGTACGTTCCAACTTCCAACAAGTACGTAGCTGTACAACGCGCTCTCAAAAGAAAAAGGAAACAAAGTTAAGTAGAGCCGTGGGGTCAGGTACAGCAGACGTGCAAAGCTTATGTCACATGTTGTCATTGGTATACAGTAATTTCAATTTGTAAAATAGTACTCCATATGTCAGAAAACTTGTAGTATTTCTCGATGTCGTACATGGAGGGAGGAGGATGATTTCAAACATGGTTAGCATCCACTTCGGCGATAAGGGCGGATTAACTCTGAAAATCGCAACAGCACAGGGCACTGACTGCTGCCAAACACCACAAGAACTGTTAGCCAATGAGATTGTTCATGGCAATTATTAGCAAAATGGCACGGCCATGCTCTAGATCACATCTTCCCGTTACCGGAAAACATGTTGCATCTGAAAACACACTCCGTGCCAAGTTCAAGCGAATATTCTGGAGAGATCAAGCGGGGCTATGCATTCTGACAAGCAACTATACTTAGGCCAACTTCACCGCATCGCACTTATCCCCGTCCGCCCGTTTGTCGTGTAAAAGGGATAAACGAGATTACCAGCAATGGCGTAACGGACTTTGTCCGCTTTGTGTCCGTTCGACCCATCCGCTGCCCAAGTTTGCGCCGCTTTTGGGGTGAAACGGACACCACGCTGGATCTTGTGGTCGTCTGCGTGTCCTCCAGCCCGCCGTCGGTGTACAGGGCAGACCTTTGTCTATCCTGACCCTCCCTTCCGGACGCATCCACTCCACTCTTCCCCACTCTTCACTCTCTTCCTCGCCGCCGCCCGGCCGCCCATACCATTGCGGTAGTGCAACTTCAGACGCGCTTGCCCGACCTTCCTCTAAATGCGTCATTTGAGCTACCCAAGCACGGCCACCTTGTTTAGCACCGGCCGGATTTAGCGGATCCGGTCGATCTTGAGCTCTCCGGTGTGGGAGGCGGGCAGCGCCATGGGCTGGCCGGGCACCTTCTTGGAAGAGCCTGGCGAGAACGCAAGGCCACATCTGACGATGGCTCGTCCTCTAACCGCTCGGATCTGCACTGTTGGTGGTCCGGCAACCGAGATAGGCGAATGGCGGCCGGTAAGGGCTCGGTGCTTGCCCAAAAGCTCGTCGGCGCACCGTTGCCCCTCATCAAGTGCGACCATTGCCCAAGGGTGGTCGTGCGCCGTGATCTCTAACGCCGGAGCATCCCGGATGGGTGTTCATCAAGTGCTTAAACGATGGGGTATGTGCTCTTTTTAGCTTCGGTTTGTGCTCTTGGATTAGACTAGTGGTGCTAATTTTTAAGTTTTATTGTGTAGAACGGATGCAAGTTTTGGTATTGGAAAGAAGAATACATCGATATGTTGATAGAGCGAAATGTAGTGCATGTTCGTGCACTTTTAGCTAGCCTAGAGGCTTTAGATGAGACAAGTGCACTTGTTGCTAGATTAGAGGCTAGGCACAATACTACGTGCGAATAAGTAACAAGGCACGATACTATGTGTGAGGAAGAAACGTCGACTTCTGGCTTGAAGAAGAAAGGAGGATGCAACGTCGTGCCTCCTCCACAGATCAACAATGAGTGCATCGAGAAAGCCCTAACCCAACTCAAGGGAGCAGTTATGGAAGTTGGGTATCTTCTTAAATGTATTCTTGTGGTTCTTGTTTTTTTGATCTTGCTATACTAGTCAAAATATGATGATGTACCAAAAATGAATGATGAAATAAAGTGAAGGACTTGCAAAGAAATATACGCAGACGGGATGGGGCAAATGGACACCGCATCCCAGGACAGGCCCGGACACGACCCCAAATCCCTACCCAAACGGACATAATCCGGACAAAACGGATGTCCGTTTGGGGTCGCGGTGGAGTTGGCCTTACACAACTTGGCAGGGAGCCCTGTGTACATGTCAGACAACAACTACTACTATTTCTGTTAAGCAAACAGACGGGGTGCCGTGCCGTGGGTACGCGAGGGCATCTCACATGCGCTGCACGCTACTAACCACCAGTGACGAATCGAAATGGTCCAAGAGTATCTTTAAAGCAATCGGACAAAGACACCAAAGAAATGGCTGTATTTTGTACAGCAACGCATGCTGATCAGGACTCACGATTAGTGGCCAGGAAACACGATGCCAGTTGTTTGGCCATGGTGGATCTGTAGATCACATCCATGAATTGTCTATGACTTGACAAATTTGCCCTAGTTTTATACAACGTCAGTTATGCAAGGACATTAGCATGGAACTGTAGTCTCCGGTTTTGCGATGAGACAAATGATGCTACGGATTGTGAACTTATGGTATGCAGATGCACACACAAGACCAATGGATAGTATCTTTTCTTGAATTGTTAGGCAAATCCAGCTAGACAGTCTCTAGGCAGCATAGAACACACTGCTGGTAAATCTGAAAGCTCGAACTATTCAACAACTCTTCAGAAATAGCAGAATCAAGAATAGTGTTTGTATGCCCTGTCAGCTATTCTATCCAGCCATTTTACAGATGCCTAAAAGAAAATACAAAGAAATTGACACTTAAGTGAATGAAAAATATATATCAAACCATGGAGGACACACAGATGCAGTAGAAAAAATGGCTAAACGTTTATTATTGGAATCGTAATGTTCCCCAAATGCAGTTCAAGCTGCCGTAGCAGCAGGATATACAGGCTACCAACCATCAATTGAGTTTACAGTTTCATGAACTTGCAAGCAAAATGACATGGATGTAAAGATAAGCCACGGATTTTATGATATAAATCAAGTACCATTGATATAGTTACCATGATAGGGAGAACCCAACAATCTAAATATGGTGTACAAGTACACAACTGAAGCATGAACCCACGATTGAACTGCAAAGATAGTCACCTGGCAACACGAAAAATCCAACACGACTCCAACAGCTAAAAGGATCAATATCTCTACCCAATTGAGAAGCAATCAGATAACTGCATGCACGCAAGGCTCAACGCTAGCAATTGTCTCATACTCCAGTCCTGATCCCAGTCATCCATGAGTGTTCAAAGCTTCCCAGACCAAATTCTTCGGAGCAGCCCCAGTAGTGGCTTCCCTGGCCTGCAATGCTGCAGCCCGTAGCGTCTTCCATGTCATTACATTTGCCTCCCAGAATGTGGCAGCACCATAAGACAGCCCATGCTTCTTGCAAAGGTCACGCACAATCGGCGCGACCATCCTATAGTGGCACCGAGGCAGGCGAGGAAACAAATGGTGTTCAACCTGGAACTGCAGACCACCATGGAACCAATCCATCCACGGGGAGCACTTGATATCAAGCGTGCCCGCTGTTTGCCTCTCAAACCAGTCGTTCCCCTTTGGTGGCCCAACATACACAGCGGATGAGAAGTGGTTCAGGCAGAACTGAACATGCTGAATCCCCGTGATCACAAAGCTTGCAAGCACAAAAGCAACCCTCTCCCACCAATTCGGCAGGCAAGAGACCAACAAGGGGTACCAAACCCAGAACGCTGCAACTCCGGCGATCTCCAGCCAACGCTGCCGCACCTTCTTTTGTGTGATCAGGAACACGATTGACTGCACAAGAAGATTTATCCTTGCAAATCCCATCACCGGGTAGAATGTCCAGTGCTGGTAGCTGACGAATAACTTGGATATGGCATCAAACGCCAAGGTGCGCTCGTAGCAGACTGACCAAAGGTTGTTGAAGAGCTTGGTGGAAACCGCGAAGAGCGGCAAGTGCTGGAGGTCCGGGTCATGGTCGAGGCTGTTGCAGGAGATGTGATGTGTGTTGTGGTTGAACTTCCACCAGGCGATGCCGAGGCCGGTGAGGCAGTTCCCCGAGACCACCTGCAGGAGGCGGTTGAGCGCGGGGTGCCTGGTGATCTGGTGGTGGCCGGAGTCATGGCCAATCCAGCCCGACTGGATCCAGATGAAGCCAATGAGGCCGCCAGCGAACATGTGGGCCCCCGTGCTGGAGCAGGCGAGGACGCAGTGGAGGGCGATGCAGAAGAGCACCGACATTGCGACGAGCAGGAACTTGGGGTGTGGCCGACGCGCTCGAAGAGGCCCGCGGAGGAGAGCTGCGCGAGGAGGCGGCGGAAGTCGGCGGAGGCGGGGGGGACGGTGTAGTCGGAGAGGCGGCCGACGAAGAAGCGGCGGAGGAGCGGGCGCACGGAGGGCGGGTGGTAGGCCATGAAGGCGTCGGTGGCATCCTGGCCAGCGAGGGTGATGAGCGGGACCTCGCCGCCCGGGTGGTGGCGCAGCCAGGGCGTGACGTCGTAGACGTCCCCGGAGATGGAGATCCAGAGGTCGTCCGCGGCGGCGTGCGCCTGCAGCTCCTTGGTGGAGATCATGCGGACGTCGGCGGCGTCCTTGCTAGCGGCCGGCATTGCGTCGGCTTCCGGCGCCGTTGCGTCCGCGAGGCCCGTGCGGGCCATGGGTGGCGTGGATTTAGCTGGAGCGCGAGGAGGGGTGGTCAGGAGGAAGGGAGGGGAGGGGGGAGGGGGGAAGGGGAGATCGGATCTTAAAACAGGAACGGAGGTTTGTTAGGGAGGGTGGGGAAAGACGCGCTTCTCCACGCCGCCCCTCGATGTGCTGTTACGTTTTCTGTTTTATAATACGCCCTCTTCGCTCCACGGTAAAGATAATCTGAAATTGGCTGAGCCGTCCCCCTTTGCCACGGATCCGGATCCTCACAGGTAAGGCGGACCTGGAAATCGGACATCGCATCTGTCCGCGAACAATGATATGGAAGCTGGCCATTTAAAGCTAGCCACACATGTCTGGTTGCATTCGGTTGAAATTTAATAAAATTAAAGTTCAAAAAAAATTAATGAAATCAAACAAATTTGTTGTATATTTACACAACCCGGATGATATTCATTCATATTTGAATAATTTTACATAAAACCGCATGGTTTTTAACATATTTGAACTAGAGTGGCTCTAAACCTAGCCTAAAATAATCATCGGCGCCCGTTTCCATATCAGGCTGGCCATGAGCCCCGAAAAATGAAGCACCGCCTCCGCAGTCTGCCTGCGGCTAATCGGCTGACGATGATCAGCCCACCCAGCCACCTCCCATGCTCTACTCTTCCCCACTGTCAACGACGCCCGTGAACGTGCTGGCATCGTTGTCATGCCGACGGAGCGCGGAGGAGCAAGCGACATCGTCCTCGTCCTCATCCTTGTCGTAGACTTCATGCGCCGCCTCATCGATCTCCTTGAAGGCGGCTTCTAACACGGCGGATTTTCATGGGCGGTGTGGAAGGATTGGAGCAACGCCTCCTGCTCGCCCACGTCCACATCCGACGTGATGGTTGTGAAGGAAATATGCCCTAGAGGCAATAATAAAGTTATTATTTATTTCCTTATATCATGATAAATGTTTATTATTCATGCTAGAATTGTATTAACCGGAAACATAATACATGTGTGAATACATAGACAAGCAGATAGTCACTAGTAAGCCTCTACTAGACTAGCTCATTAATCAAAGACGGTTATGTTTCCTAACCATAGACATGTGTTGTCATTTGATTAATGGGATCACCTCATTAGAAGAATGATGTGATTGACATGACCCATTCCGTTAGCTTAGCACTTGATCGCTTAGTATATTGCTATTGCTTTCTTCATGACTTATACATGTTCCTGTAACTATGAGATTATGCAACTCCGTTTCTGGGAGGAACACTTTGGGTACTACCAAACGTCACAACGTAACTGGGTGATTATAAAGAAGTACTACAGGTGTCTCCAAAGGTACTTGTTGGGTTGGCGTATTTCGAGATTAGGTTTTGTCACTCCGATTGTCGGAGAGGTATCTCTGGGCCTTCTCGGTAATACACATCACATAAGCCTTGCAAGCATTCCAAATAATAAGTTAGTTGCGAGATGATGTATTACGGAACGAGTAAAGAGACTTACCAGTAACGAGATTGAACTAGGTATTGGATACCGACGATCGAATCTCGGGTAAGTAACATACCGATGACAAAGGGAACAATGTATGTTGTTATGCGGTCTGACCGATAAAGATCTTCAGAGAAAATGTAGGAACCAATATGGGCATCCAGGTCCCGCTATTGGTTATTGACCGGAGATGTGTCTCGGTCATGTCTACATTGTTCTCGAACCGTAGGGTCCGCACGCTTAAGGTTTCGATGGCGGTTATATTATGAGTTTGTGTATTTTGATGTACGAAGGAGTTCGGAGTCCCGGATGTGATCACGGACATGACGAGGAGTCTCGAAATGATCGAGACATAAAGATTGATATATTGGACGGCTATATTCGGACACGGAAAGGTTCCTAAGTTTCCGGAGAAAGACGGAGTGCCGAGGGTTACCGGAACCCCCCGGGAAGTAATGGGCCTTATTGGGCCAAGAGGGAGAGAGAGGGCTGCGCCAGAGGTGGCGCGCGCCCCCATGGGGAGTCCGAATTGGACAAGGAGGGCGCGGCCCCCTTTCCCTCTCCCTCTCCCTCTCTTTCCTTCCCCCTTCCTCCTTCCTAGTTGGACTAGGAAAGGGGAGTCCTACTCCCACTAGGAGGAGGACTCCCCCCTCCCTTGGCGCACCTCCTAGGGCCGGCCGGCCCTCCCCCTTGCTCCTTTATATACGGGGGCAGGGGGGCACCCTAGAACACACAAGTTGATCCTTGAGATCGTTCCTTAGCCGTGTGCGGTGCCCCCCTCCACCAGATTCCACCTCGGTCATATCATAGCGGTGCTTAGGCGAAGCCCTGCGTCGGTAGAACATCAAGATCGTCCTGCCTTGCCGTCATCTTGTGGAACTCCCTCTCCCGGAGCTTTGCTGGATCGGAGCCCGAGGAGCGCCATCGAGCTGAACGTGTGCCAAGAACTCGGAGGCGCCGAGTAATGCTACCGATCGGCCGGATCGCGAGGAGAACGTCTGACTACTTCCTCTACGTTGTGATCGCTTCCGCTTTGGTCTACGAGGGTACGTAGACAATACTCTCCCCTCTCGTTGCTATGCATCACCATGATCTTGCGTGTGCGTAGGAAATTTTTTGAAATTGCTACGTTACCCAACAGGTTGGAACGGTGACGAGTTGCTCCTTCACGCATCGTTGCTTGTCAGGGAGGCGGACGTTGTACTCATGGTCGGCCTATGCCTGCTGGAACGAGGCCCGCGGCTCTTCCAACACCATCTCAGTGTAGTGAGCACGACCTCGCCCATGGCAATGCCGGCATTGGCATGCGGGGGCGTCGGCTCGTCGTCAACCTCCTCTTCCATTTGGGCAATCGCAGCACTGGCATGTGTCTGCCTGTCGGCCTGCCAGCTGGCTGCAATGGCAGCGATCTCATGCTTCAGCTCGGGCGAGAGGTTATCCCAGAAGACTTTGGAGCTCGAGGAGGCCATGGTGGGCTGTTGTAGAGAGCAGGGTGTTGTGTGTGGATATGGTCGGGCCTGGGGTTTAAATAGTGGGCGGCTGACAGGGCAACCAGCGAGGTGGTTAATGGTGGGCAGCAGACGGACGGACGGGTGGCGCCAAAGCAGGTTCTTCGGCATCCGCCCATGTTTAATGTGGGTAGGTGGACTGACGGGTTGTCGTTTGAATGCGGAGATGTCGCATGCACCAGGGAGCGGCGTGGGCAGCACTCTCGACCGGTGCGCCACTTCAATGTCAGAGCGACGTGAGAGGTCGCGTCGCTCTGCGGCGGCATGAGGCACTGGTGCTCTAAAGCGGCGTTGGCCGCTTCATGCTGGAAAGGGCGCAGGAGAGAGAGAGAGAGAGAGAGAGAGAGAGAGAGAGAGAGAGAGAGTTTTTGGGTGAGCTAGGTTTCTCGGACGCTTGCATGGTGATGTCTACTACACAACTTTATTCTTGTAGACTCTGTTGGGCCTCCAAGCACAGAGTTTTTTAGGACAGCAGAAAATTTTCCTCAAGTGGATGACCTAAGGTTTATCAATATGGGAAAAGGAGTGCATCTACATACCCTTGTAGATCGCGAGGGGAAGCGTTCAAGAGCACGACGTTGATGGAGTCGTACTCGTTGTGATCCAAATCACCGATGACCGAGCGCCGACGGACGGCACCTCCGCGTTCAACACACGTACGGTTGGGAAGACGTCTCCTCCTTCTTGATCCAGCAAGGGGGAAGGAGAGGTTGATGGTGATCCAAAGAAGACGACAACAGTGGTGGTGGGTGCAGCATGATCTCAAAGAGGGCTTCGCCAAGCACTACGAGAGGGAGAGGTGTCACGGGAGGGAGAGGGAGGCGCCAGGGGCTAGGGTGCGGCTGCCCTCCCTCCCCTCCCACTCCGGCCCTAGGAGATCCAATCTCCAAGGGGGGCGGCGGCCAAGGGGGTGGCTTGCCCCCCAAGCCAAGTGCCCCCCCACCCCTAGGGTTTCCAACCCTAGGCGCAGGGGAGGCCCAAGGGGGGCGCACCAGCCCACCAGGGGCTGGTTCCCTTCCCCACTTCAGCCCAAGGGGCCCTTCGGGATAGGTGGCCCCACCCGATGGACCCCTGGGACCCTTCCAAAGGGTCCCGGTACAATACATTGACCCCGAAACTTTACCGATGGTCAAATCGGACTTCCTATATATAGTTCTTCACCTCCGGACCATTCCGGAACTCCTCGTGACGTCCGGGATCTCATCAGGGACTCCAAACAACTTTTGGGTTACCGCATGCTAATATCTCTACAACCCTAGCGTCACCGAACCTTAAGTGTGTAGACCCTACGTGTTCGGGAGACACACAGACATGACCGAGACGACTCTCCGGTCAATAACCAACAGCGGGATCTAGATACCCATGTTGGCTCCCACATGCTCCTCGATGATCTCATCGGATGAACCACGATGTCGAGGATTCAATCAATCCCGTATACAATTCCCTTTGTCAATCGGGACGTTACTTGCCCGAGATTCGATCGTCGGTATCCCAATACCTCGTTCAATCTCGTTAAGCAAGTCACTTTACTCGTACCATAATGCCTGATCCCGTGACCAAACACTTGGTCACATTGAGCTCATTATGATGATGCATTACCGAGTGGGCCCAGAGATACCTCTCCGTCATAAGGAGTGACAAATCCCAGTCTCGATTCGTGCCAACCCAATAGACACTTTCGGAGATACCCGTAGTGCACCTTTAGTTACGTTGTGACGTTTGGCACACCCAAAGCACTCCTACGGTATCCGGGAGTTGCATAATCTCATGGTCTAAGGAAATGATACTTGACATTTGGAAAAGCTCTAGCAAACGAACTACACGATCTTGTGCTATGCTTAGGATTGGGTCTCGTCCATCACATCATTCTCCTAATGATGTGATCCCGTTATCAATGACATCCAATGTCCATAGTCAGGAAACCATGACTATCTGTTGATCAACGAGCTAGTCAACTAGAGGCTCACTAGGGACATGTTGTGGTCTATGTATTCACACATGTATTACGATTTCCGGATAACACAATTATAGCATGAACAATAGGCAATTATCATGAACAAAGAAATATAATAATAACCATTTTATTATTGCCTCTAGGGCATATTTCCAACAGTCTCCCACTTGCACTAGAGTCACTAATCTAGTTACATTGTGATGAATCGAACACCCATAGAGTTCTGGTGTTGATCATGTTTTGCTCTAGGGAGAGGTTTAGTCAACAGATCTGCGACATTCAGATCCGTATGTACTTTACAAATATCTATGTCTCCATCTTGAACATTTTCACGAATGGAGTTGAAGTGACGCTTGATGTGCCTGGTCTTCTTGTGAAACCTGGGCTCCTTGGCAAGGGCAATAGCTCCAGTGTTGTCACATAAGAGAGTGACCGACCCCGACGCATTGGGTATGACTCCTAGGTCGGTGATGAACTCCTTCATCCAGATTGCTTCATGCGCGCCTCAGGCTGCCATGTACTCTGCTTACATGTAGATCCCGCCACGACGCTTTGCTTGCAATCGCACCAACTTATCGCCCCACCATTCAAAATAAACACGTATCCGGTTTGTGACTTTGAGTCATCCAGATCTGTGTCGAAGCTAAGCGTCGACGTAACCCTTCTGACGAGCTCTTCGTCACCTCCATACACGAAACATGTCCTTAGTCCTTTTCAGTACTTCAGATATTCTTGACCGTTGTCCGGTGTTCCATGCCGGGATTACTTTGGTACCTTCCTACCAAACTTACCGCAAGGTTTACATCAGTGCGGTGCACATGGCATACATAATAGACCCTATGGCGAGGCATAGGGACGCCACTCATCTTTTCTCTATCTTATGTCGTGGTCGGGCATTGAGCCGTGCTCAATTGCACACCTTGCAATGTCTGAGCAAGAACCCCTTCTTGGACCGATCCATATTGAACTTCTTCAATATCTTGTCAAGGTACGTACTTTGTGAAAGACCAATGAGGCGTCTCGATCTATCTCTATAGATCTTGATGCCTAATATATAAGCAGCTTCTCCAAGGTCCTTCATTGAAAAACACTTGTTCAAGTAGGCCTTTATGCTTTCCAAGAATTCTATATCATTTCCCATCAACAGTATGTCATCCACATATAATATGAGAAATGAGCTCCCACTCACTTCCTTGTAAACACAGGCTTCTCCATAAGTCTGCGTAAACCCAAACGCTTTGATCATCTCATAAAATCGAATGTTCCAACTTCGATATGCTTGCACCAGCCCATAGATTGAGCGTTGGAGCTTGCACACCTTGTTAGCATTCTTAGGATCGACAAAACCTTCCGGCTGCATCATATACAACTCTTCCTTAAGAAAGTCGTTAAGGAATGCCTTTTTGACGTCCATTTGCCATATCTCATAATCATAGAATGCGGCAATTGCTAACATGATTCGGACTGACTTCAGCTTCGCTACGGGTGAGAAAGTCTCATCGTAGTCAACCCCTTGAACTTGTCGATAACCCTTAGCGACAAGTCGAGCCTTATAGATGGTCACATTACCATCCACGTCTGTCTTCTTCTTAAAGATCCATTTATTTTCTATGGCTCGCTGATCATCGAGCAAGTCAGTCAAAGTCCATACTTTGTTTTCATACATGGATCCTATCTCGGATTTCATGGCTTCTAGACATTTTCTGAATCTGGGCCCGCCATCGCTTCTTCATAGTTCGAAGGTTCACCGCTTTCTAACAACATGATTTCCAAGACATGGTTGCCGCACCACTGCAGTGCGGAACGTGTCCTTGTGGACCCTACGAAGTTCGATGGGAGCTTGATCCGAAGTACCTTGATCATCATCATTAACCTCCTCTCTAGTCGGTGCAGGTACCACAGAAACATCTTCCTGAGCTGCGCTACTTTCCGTTTCAAGAGGTAGTACTTCATCAAGCTCTACTTTCCTTCCACTTACTTCTTTCGAGAGAAACTCTTTCTCCGAAGGACCCGTTCTTGGCAACAAAGATCTTGCCTTCGGATTCGAGGTAGAAGGTATACCCAACGGTTTCCTTAGGGTATCCTATGAAGACGCATTTTTCCGACTTGGGTTCGAGCTTTTCAGGTTGAAGTTTCTTGACATAAGCATCGCATCCCCAAACTTTTAGAAGCAGCGACTTAGGTTTCTTTCCAAACCATAATTCATACGGTGTCGTCTCAACGGATTTCGACGGAGCCCTATTTAAAGTGAATGCGGCGATCTCTAAAGCATAGCCCCAAAATGAGAGCGGTAGATCGGTAAGAGACATCATAGATCGCACCATATCTAATAGAGTGCGATTACGATGTTCGGACACACCATTTCGCTGAGGTGTTCCAGGCGGCGTGAGTTGTGAAACGGTTCTAGATTTCCTTAAGTGTGTGCCAAATTCGTGACTTAAATATTCCCCTCCACAATCTGAACTTTATTTTTCTGTCACGTTGATTCCCAACCTCACTCTGAAATTCCTTGAACTTTTCAAAGGTCTCAGACTTGTGCTTCATTAAGTAGACATACCCATATCTACTCAAGTCATCAGTGAGAGTGAGAACATAACGATAGCCACCATGAGCCTCAACACTCATTGGACCGCACACATCAAGATGTATGATTTCCAATAAGTTGGTTGCTCGCTCCATTGTTCCGGAGAACGTAGTCTTGGTCATTTTACCCATGAGGCATGGTTCGCACGTGTCAAATGATTCGTAATCAAGAGACTCTAAAAGTCCATCTTCATGGAGCTTCTTCATGCGTTTGACACCTATGTGACCAAAGGCGGCGATTACCACAAGTATGTGGGACTATCATTATCAACCTTACATCTTTTGGTATTCACACTATGAATATGTGTAACATTACGCTCGAGATTCATTAAGAATAAACCATTCACCCGGTGAGCATGACCATAAAACATATCTCTCATATAAATAGAACAACCATTATTCTCGGATTTAAATGAGTAGCCATCTCGAATTAAACGAGATCCCGATACAATGTTCATGCACAAAGCTGGCACTAAATAACAATTATTGAGGTTTAAAACTAATCCTCAGAGGTAAATGTAGAGGTAGCGTGCCGGACGGCGATCACATCGACCTTGGAACCATTCCCGACGCCAAGATCGTCACCTCGCCCTTCGCCAGCCTCCGCTTATTCCGCAGCTCCTGCTTTGAGTTACAAATATGAGCAACCGCACTGGTATCAAATACCCAGGAGCTATTACGAGTACTGGTAAGGTACACATCAATTACATGTATATCACATATACCTTTAGTGTTGCCGGCGTTCTTGTCCGCTAAGTATTTGGGGCAGTTCCGCTTCTAGTGACCACTTCCCTTGCAGTTAAAGCACTCAGTCTCAGGCTTGGGTCCATTCTTTGGCTTCTTCCCGGCAACTGGCTTACCAGGCGCGGCAACTCCCTTGCCATCATTCTTGAAGTTCTTCTTACCCTTTCCTTTCTTGAACTTAGTGGTTTTATTCACCATCAACACTTGATGTTCCTTTCTGATCTCTACCTCCGCTGATTTCAGCATTGAATATACCTCAGGAATGGTCTTTTCCATCCCCTGCATATTGAAGTTCATCACAAAGCTCTTGTAGCTTGGTGGAAGCGACTGAAGGATTCTGTCAATAACCGCGTCATCCGAGAGATTAACTCCCAGCTGAGTCAAGCGGTTGTGCAAACCAGACATTTTGAGTATGTGCTCATGACAGAACTATTTTCCTCCATCTTACAACTGAAGAACTTGTCGGAGACTTCATATCTCTCGACCCGGGCATGAGCTTGGAAAACCATTTTCAGCTCTTGAACATCTCATATGCTCCGTGTTGCTTAAAACGCTTTTGGAGCCCCGGTTCTAAGTCAGAAGCATGCCGCACCGAACGAGGGAATAATCATCAAGATTTAGACCGCCAAGCGTTCATAACGCCTTGGTTCTGCAGGATGGGTGCTTCACCTAGCGGTGCTTCTAGGACATAATCTTTCTTGGCAGCTATGAGGATGATCCTCAGGTTCCGGACCCAGTCCGTATAGTTGCTGCCATCATCTTTCAGCTTGGTTTTCTCTAGGAATGCGTTGAAGTTGAGGGCAACATTAGCGTGGGCCATTTGATCTACAAGACATATTGTAAAGATTTTAGACTAAGTTCATGATAATTAAGTTCATCTAATCGAATTATTCAATGAACTCCCACTCAGATAGACATCCCTCTAGTCATCTAAGTGAAACATGATCCGAGTCAACTAGGCCGTGTCCGATCATCACGTGAGACGGACTAGTCAACATCGGTGAACATCTTCATGTTGATCGTATCTTCTATATGACTCATGCTCAACCTTTCGGTCTTCCGTGTTCCGAGGCCATGTCTGTACATGCTAGGCTCGTCAAGTCAACCTAAGTGTATTGCGTGTGTAAATATGGCTTTCACCCGTTGTATTCGAACGTTAAAATCTATCACACCCGATCATCACGTGGTGCTTCGAAACAATGAACCTTCGCAACGGTGCACAGTTAGGGGGAACACTTTCTTGAAATTATTTCGAGGGATCATCTTATTTAAGCTACCGCCGTTCTAAGCAAATAAGATGTAAAACATGATAAACATCACATGCAATCAAATAGTTACATGATATGGCCAATATCATATTGCTCCTTTGATCTCCATCTTCGGGGCGCCATGATCATCTTCGTCACCGCATGACACCATGATCTCCATCATCGTGTCTTCATGAAGTTGTCACGCCTAACGATTACTTCTACTTCTATGGCTAACGTGTTTAGCAATAAAGTAAAGTAATTTACATGGCGTTATTCAATGACACGCAGGTCATACAAAAAATAAAGACAACTCCTATGGCTCCTGCCGGTTGTCATACTCATCGACATGCAAGTCGTGATTCCTATTACAAGAACATGATCAATCTCATACATCACATATATCATTCATCACATCTTTTGGCCATATCACATCACAAGGCATATGCTGCAAAAACAAGTTAGACGCCCTCTAATTGTTGTTGCATGTTTTTACGTGGCTTCTATAGGTTTCTAGCAAGAACGTTTCTTACCTACGTAAAACCACAACGTGATATGCCAATTTCTATTTACCCTTCATAAGGACCCTTTTCATCGAATCCGCTCCAACTAAAGTGGGAGAGACAGACACTCGCTAGCCACCTTATACAACTAGTGCATGTCAGTCAGTGGAACCTGTCTCACGTAAGCGTACGTGTAAGGTCGGTCCGGGCCGCTTCATCCCACGATGCCGCCGAAGCAAGATAAGACTAGTAGTGGCAAGAAAATTGACAACATTGACGCCCACAACTGCTTTGTGTTCTATTCGTGCATAGAAACTACGCATAGAGCTAGCTCTGATACCACTGTTGGGGAACGTAGCAGAATTTTAAAATTTTCTACGCATCACCAAGATCAATCTATGGAGTTATCTAGCAACGAGGGGAAAAGGAGTGCATCTACATACCCTTGTAGATCGCGAGCGGAAGCGTTCAAGAGAACGGGGTTGATGGAGTCGTACTCGTCGTGATCCAAATCACCGATGACCGAGCGCCGAACGGACGACACCTCCGCATTCAACACACATACGGTTGGGAAGACGTCTCCTCCTTCTTGATCCAGCAAGGGGGAAGGAGAGGTTGATGGGGATCCAGCAGCACGACGGCGTGGTGGTGGAAGCAGCGGGATCTCGGCAGGGCTTCGCCAAGCACTACGAGAGGGAGAGGTGTCACGGGAGGGAGAGGGAGGCGCCAGGGGCTAGGGTGCGGCTGCCCTCCCTCCCCCCCCCCACTATATATAGGCCCCCTGGGGGCGGCGGCCCTAGGAGATCCAATCTCCAAGGGGGGGCGGCGGCCAAGGGGGTGGCTTGCCCCCCAAGCCAAGTGGGGCGCCCCCCACCCTAGGGTTTCCAACCCTAGGCACAGGGGAGGCCCAAGGGGGCGCACCAGCCCACCAGGGGCTGGTTCCCCTCCCCACTTCAGCCCATGGGGACCTCCGGGATAGGTGGCCCCACCCGGTGGACCCCCGGGACCCTTCCGGTGGTCCCGGTACAATACCGGTGACCCCCGAAACTTTCCCGATGGCCGAAAACGGACTTCCTATATATAATTCTTCACCTCCGAACCATTCCGGAACTCCTCGTGACGTCCGGGATCTCATCCGGGACTCCGAACAACTTTCAAGTTACCGCATACTAATATCTCTATAACCCTAGCGTCACCGAGCCTTAAGTGTGTAGACCCTACGGGTTCGGGAGACACGCAGACATGACCGAGACGACTCTTCGGTCAATAACCAACAACGGTATCTGGATACCCATGTTGGCTCCCACATGCTCCTCGATGATCTCATCTGATGAACCACGATGTCGAGGATTCAATCAATCCCGTATACAATTCCCTTTGTCAATCGGTACGTTACTTGCCCGAGAGTCGATCGTCGGTATCCCAATACCTCATTCAATCTCGTTACCGGCAAGTCACTTTACTCGTAGTAATGCATGATCCAGTGACCAAACACTTGGTCACATTGATCTCATTATGATGATGCATTACCGAGTGGGCCCAGAGATACCTCTCCGTCATACGGAGTGACAAATCCCAGTCTCGATTCGTACAACCCAATGTACACTTTCGGAGATACCCGTAGTGCATCTTTATAGCCACCCAGTTACTTTGTGACTTTTGTCACACCCAAAGCACTCCTACGGTATCCGGGAGTTGCACAATCTCATGGTCTAAGGAAATGATACTTGACATTTGGAAAAGCTCTAGCAAACGAACTACACGATCTTGTGCTATCCTTAGGATTGGGTCTCGTCCATCACATCATTCTCCTAATGATGTGATCACGTTATCAATGACATCCAATGTCCATAGTCAGGAAACCATGACTATCTGTTGATCAACGAGCTAGTCAACTAGAGGCTCACTAGGGACATGTTGTGGTCTATGTATTCACACATGTATTACGATTTCCGGATAACACAATTATAGCATGAACAATAGACAATTATCATGAACAAAGAAATATAATAATAACCATTTTATTATTGCCTCTAGGGCATATTTCAAAGCGTGCCGGTTTGACAACTGTGGCAAACGTCTCGGTGAAGTCGACTCGGTAGCGCTGCCAAAACCACGGACCACCCAATGAGCCTTGTTGCACTCAAGTGTACCATCCGAGCGGGTCTTATGGCGAAAGACCCACTTGCCGCTGATGACATTGGCGAGAAGGCCGAGGAACCAGTGTCGAATGCAGTTCTGGCGAAGAGCATCGAACTCTTCTGCATTGCGGCAAGCCGGTGAGGATCACGAAGAGGCTCTGCGAGCGACGCGAGGATCGGTGACGGCTCAGTGGTGGAGGCGGCGAGAAGATACTCTTCACCGGAGTATCGTAGACTCGGGCGATGAACGCCGGCTCGAGCCCGAGTGACGGGGCGAGATGGCAACTCGGTGACTGGCGAGGCGGTCAGCGAGGCAGCCGGCGAGGCTGCCGACAAGATGGCCGGTGAAGAAGCGTCACCCGAGGCCGCCGAAGTGCCCGTGCCCGAGGCGTAGGGGGCGGGCGAAGCGGGGGCACCGCCTGAGGCACCCGAGGCGGAGGGGTCGACCGAGACAGCCGGCGACGGGGCGACGCCTAAGGTAGCCGGTGAAGATACCGGCGACGGGGCAGCCGACGAAGATGCCGACAAAGCAGCGGCTGCCGGCGAAGATGCTGGCTAGGCGGGCGATGCTGAGGCCCCTGACGAAGTCGGCAAGGACGTCGTGGGGGCGCGAGTCACAGCTTGTCCCACGACGGGAGGACCGCCGAATCTCGGAGGGGGTCCAAGAATCGAGCGGGGCCGTCCACCTGACGGGGTCGCTGGAGGGCCGCCGGTGGCCGGCGGCGATGGGGCAGCGGGAGGTACCTGCTGAAATGGAAATACCGTCTCATCAAAGTAAACGTGCCGGGAGGTGAATACACGATGTGAGACGGGATCGTAGCAGCGGTATCCTTTGGTGTTAGGTGGGTAGCCGAGGAAGATGCAAGCGGCGAGCGAGGTGCAAGCTTATGAGGCGAGTGGCGGTGAGGCTAGGATAGCGAGACAACCAAAGATGTGAAGGCCATCATAAGATGGGGCGCGCAAAGAGGAGATAGTGAGGGGCATAGTTCCAGCGTGGGCGACACGGGCGGATGTTAATGAGGAGGGTGGCAGTGGCAAGAGCGTCCGGCCAAAACCGGGGAGGCACGTTAGAGTGAAAGAGTAACGTGCGGACACAGTCATTAAGAGTGGAAGGATACGCTCGGCATGACCATTTTGTTGGGACGTGTAGGGGCAAGTGAGGCGGAAGATAGTGTCGTGGGAGGCTAGAAGGTTACGAATAGCGACGTTGTCAAACTCTTTTCCGTTGTCAGTTTGTAAAGCAAGGATAGGACGACAGAACTGTGTGGTGACGTAGGAATAAAATGCAGTGAGTGTGGCAAGAGCGTCGGACTTGCGACGAAGAGGAAATGTCCACACATAATGAGAGAAATCATCTAAGATCACCAAATAGTATAGGTAGCCCATGTTGCTTGCAACCGGGGATGTCCAAACATCACTATGCAATAACTGAAACGGAAAAGTGGAAATAGTGGTAGATGCGCTAAAGGGAAGACGGACGTGTTTGCCAAGACGACAAGCCTCACAAGTATGGTCATCGATCTTATTGCATGAGAATGAAAAGCTCCTAAGTATTTGACGCAAAGTGGTGGAGTTCGGGTGTCCCAAACGAGCATGCCAAAGGTCGACACCTGCGGCGAGGGCGACCGGGGTGGTGGAGGCGATGGTGGAGGAGTGCACCGGATAGAGCTCGTCAGGACTATCACAACGGTGAAGGACCATCCTAGTACGGGCGTCCTTCACAGAAAAACCGACATCATCAAATTCAACGGTAATGGGATTCTCACGGGCAAGACGACGAACAGATACAAGGTTCGTAACTAAATCAGGAGACACAAGAACATCAGACATAGTGATAGGTGTAGATGTGGAAGGAAACGAAGCACGACCAACATGTGTGATAGGTAAAGAGGAACCTTTGCCAACGGTGATGCAAGTAGGAGTATGAACAGGAGTAGAGGAGGTGAGAGTATCAGGATGAGATGTCATATGGGCGGTGGTGCCCGAGTCCATGTACCAAGCGCCGCCGGTGATGGGGCCGAGTGCAGGGCGGCCAAGGAAGTAGTGTCCCATGACAGTGAGACAAGCAGCGAGGCGAAGCTGCCGTAGGGCTGAACCGGGGCGGGCGGAGCATGGCCGCCGGCCATCGGCATGGCGAGTAGAGCCGCAAGGTCGACCTTTGCCGGCTCTTGACGCAATGCCGAAGTAGGCCAGATGGCCAGCCGGAAAAACCTGCGGCGTGGTGTAGGGATCCGGCGCATGCGCGTACATGTAGCCGAAGAAAGACGACGCGGCAGAAGACATCACAGCGGCGATGGTTATAGCAACGGAAGGCAGGGGACGGATGGAGTAGCAGCGGTGCAGAAATGGGAGAGGAGGGAGCGGCGGCGACCGGCGGCGGCGGCAGCAGCGAAAGAGGAGCTGGCAGCATCGTCGGGTGAGGTGATGCGGGCGAGCGGGCAATCACGCGAGCGCGCGGGCGGGCGAGCAAAGCGGCTTGCAGAATAGACTTGATCGGAAGCAGATGAATTAGAACAGGCAGATATATGTATATGTGTGGAAGAACATGGAATAGAAGGATCGGGTAGACGTGGCGTAGTAGTACTAGAGCTAGACTAGATGGATGGATTATGCTAATGATGATCAGTGGCGGCGGAGTAATTAGCAGTGAATAATGAGAACTAGTATAGAAGTGTTCCTTGCAGGCTAGCAGGACTTGGCGTTCGACACGGAAGCTGGAGTACGGGCGACACGGGAAGTAGCTACATGCGACACGGCGAGCTGGAGTACGGACAACGCGAACGGGTTGGAGTAGCGGCAAGATAGGAGCGACGCGAGCAACCTGGGAGGGATAGAAGCGGCGGCCTGCGCGGGAGGCGCGCAGGCGGCGGCTGGATGGCGGCGGCGGCGACGGCGGCGGAAGGCTAGGGTTTAGAACCCGGAAACTGATACCATGTAGAAGGAAAAGAATAGGTTGTGCAACACACTGTATTGATCGGTGCACCAGGCATGTATATATGAGTACAGAAGGGGCCACAACCTCAACTATACAGAGGAACTAGGAGGTGGGCCTAAGACACAATATACACGTACACAATATATTCAACAGAAATTATTAGCAATATCATTTCCAAAGTCATTAGAATCCATAGAGATGAACATTGTTACAGTCATACTTCTAATGAATCACCTTCTCTAGGAAATGATCAATTACAAGATGATGTTGAACATGGATACTATGATGAGGATGATGATAGTGACTTTGATCTCGATGAGTCTATGAGACACTTTGGTCTTATGGCAAATCTTCGCGGCTACATGGCTGGAGGAAAGGAATGGGTCCTTGATAGTGGATGTACCGATCATATGACCGGAGACAAGGATATGTTTCGTGAGCTTGCTGAAAACAACGGCCCTCGGAAGTATGCCACTTTTGGTGATAACTCAAAGGGTAAGGTGGTTGGCCTTAGTAAGGTGGCCATCTCACATGATAGCTCCATACAAAATGTTATGCTCATTGAATCTCTTGGCTACAATTTACTTTCCGTATCTAGACTTGCTGACTTTGGTTTCAATGTCCTATTTACTGAAGTAGATTTCCAAGTGTTTCATAGAGACAATCATAAAATGGTCTTTACCGGTATACGTAGAGGTGATCTTTACATTGTTTATTTCACTAAAAAGGCTCAACCTAGAACTTGCTTAATTGATAAATCTTCGAAGACTGGTTGTGGCATAGAAGGTTAGGTCATGTGGGCATGCGAAATCTTGATAAGCTTATTAAAGGTGATCATATCCTTGGAGTGAAAGATGTTATATTTGACAAGGATAGATTGTGTAGTGCTTGTCAAGAAGGAAAACAAGTAGGAGGAAGTCACCCCGTGAAGAACATCATGACCACGAGAAGACCGCTCGAGCTACTTCATATGGATCTCTTTGGTCCCAATGCCTACAAAAGTCTTGGTGGTAACTCATTTGGTCTAGTCATAGTCGATGATTTTTCAATATTTACGTGGGTGTTCTCTCTTGATGATAAATCGCAGGTCCAAAAGATCTTCAAGAACTTCGCTAGGAAGGCCCAAAATCAATTTGAAGTGAAGATCAAGAAGGTTCGAAGCGACAATGGAACAGAGTTCAAGAACACAAATGTGGATACCTTTCTTGATGAAGAAGGTACCTCACATGAGTTCTCGACCACGTACACACCTCAACAAAATGGAGTTGTTGAGAGGAAGAACCGGACTCTTATTGAGATGGCGAGAACGATGCTTGATGAGTACAAGACTCCAAAACACTTTTGGGCGAAAGCGGTTGAGACGGCTTGTCATGCAACAAATCGCTTGTATCTTCACAAGCTACTTGGCAAGACGGCATACGAGCTCCTCACCGGTGGTATACCCCAAGTTGGATACTTTCGAGTATTCGGCTCAAAGTGCTACATTCTTGATAAGCATCATCGTTCTAAATTTGCTCCCAAATCTCATGAGGGTTTCCTACTTGGTTATGGCTCAAACTCTCACACTTATCATGTCTACAATAATTTCACCCGAAAGGTTGAAGAAACGGTAGATGTGAAGTTTGATGAATATAACGGCTCGTAAGTAGAGCAATTGCCAATTGACGTAGGAGACAAAGACCATTCGGAAGCAATCCAAGACTTGTCTATTGGAAAGATTTATCCAACAGAGGTGAAGGAGAGTACCTCGTCCGTACAAGTGGAAGCTTCTACCTCACGACAAGGTGAACCAAGAGTTGACATGGAAGCATCCACAAGTGGGACACATCAAGATGAAGAAAACGAGGAAATGCATCAAGATGAACCACATCAACCTCCTTCTCCACCACGACGAGAGAACGACAACGTCAACAATGAAGAAGGCCAAGAAGAAGGACAAGATGATGAAGAAGATGTTTCACCCCAACCCAAGCAAAAGCTCTCACGAGTTCGAGTACGAGTCTCAAGAGACCATCCCGTAGAACAAATCTTCAATGATATTCAAACCGGGAGAATCACTCGCTCTAAAACTCGTTTGGCTAACTTTTGTGAACATTATTCATTCATCTCTAGCATTGAACATATGAAGGTTGAAGAAGCATTGGAAGATCCGGATTGGATAAATGCCATGCATGAAGAGCTACACAACTTTGAGAGAAATCAAGTATGGACATTGGTCGAGAAGCCCGACAACAACCACAACATCATTGGTACCAAATGGGTGTTTCGCAACAAGCAAGACGAAGATGGTCAAGTCGTCCGCAACAAAGCACGTCTCGTCGCCCAAGGCTACACTCAAGTCGAAGGTATGGACTATGGTGAGACATACGCCCCCGTTGCTAGACTTGAGTCCATTCGCATCTTACTTCCCTATGCTAATCACCATGATATCACCTTGTACCAAATGGATATCAAAAGTGCTTTTATAAATGGTGAAATTGAGGAGGAATTTTATGCTAAACAACCTCCCGACTTTGTCAATCCTAAGAAACCCGACCATGTTTACAAACTTCATAAAGCTCTTTATGGTCTTAAACAAGCTCCTAGAGCGTGGTATAAATGCTTGACCAAGTTCCTTATTGAAAAAGGCTTTGAGATTGGAAAGATAGATTCTACTATTTTCACTAAAAGGGTTAATGGTGAATTATTTGTGTGCCAAATTTATGTTGATGATATCATATTTGGTTCGACTAACCCTCATTTTAGTGAAAATTTTGGGAAGCTAATGTCAAAGAAGTTTGAGATGTCTATGATGAGTGAACTCAAGTTCTTTCTTGGTTTGCAAATCAAGCAAACAAAGGAAGGCACCTTTGTTTCTCAAACAAAATAAACCAAGGACTTATTCAAGAAGTTCAACATGCAAGAAAACAAAGGTATGAAAACGCCCATGCCTACTAGTGGACATCTTGACTTGACCAAGGATGGCAAATTGGTTGACCAAAAGATTTATCGCTCTATGATTGGTTCATTGTTATATCTATGTGCCTCTCGTCCCGATATTATGCTAAGTGTGTGCATGTGTGCACGATATCAAGCAGCCCCCAAAGAATGTCATCTTAAGGCTGTGAAAAGGATAGTGAGATACTTAATACATACACCAAATTTTGGCAGTTGGTATCCCAAGAGGTCTTCTTTTGATCTTGTTGGCTACTCCAATTCGGACTATGCCGGAGACAAGGTTGATAGAAAATCCACTTCAGGTGCGTGTAAATTTCTTGGTAGATCTCTTGTGTCTTGGTCCTCCAAGAAACAAAACTCGATATCCTTATCCACCGCTGAAGCGGAATACATTGCCGCCGGTTCATGTTGTGCTCAATTTACTTTGGATGACCCAATCTCTTAAAGATTATGGGATCAATGTGAAACATGTTCCATTGCTTTGTGACAATGAGAGTGCTATTAAGATTGCTCACAATCTCGTGCAACATTCTCGAACTAAGCATATTGAAGTTCGTCACCATTTCATTCAAGATCATGTTGCTAAAGGGGACATTGATCTTAAGCATGTTAAATGCCGATAAGCAATTGGCAGATATATTCACCAAACCGCCTGATGAGAAAGTATTTTGCCATTTGAGAGGTGAATTGAACATCATTGATGCTTCAAACTTGGAATAGGAACTCCATGTGGATACATGCAAGGCATGAGCCTATGACTAATCCTTGACTTTTTTCTCTTATGATGATGATCATATGTCTCGGGTATATTTGTACCCTTGCATGCTATCTAACCCTTGTAGGTACTTGGATGAATCTAAATCCATGAGATTGCAATCCACTCACATCTTGAGCAATCTCTATATCACCAAGTTTCTACATCATGGTGGTTGAAGACAAGGAAACATGAAACCCTTCAACATATCCTTTTTACAAATTCTATATATATCAAATTTCATTTGGTATCAAATTCATGATTGTCATGTTGGATACACAAGTGCTCTTCCTTGCAAGACTAAACCATGTAGGTAGATGAACTCAAACTATGAGTGGTGCTCCCAACCATTGATGCGCTACATCAACCTTGAGCACTCCACACAAGTTCAACTACATGATAAAGTTCAACACCACCACCCAAGGTATGCTATTCCATCTTAGAGAAGCTTTACCCCAAGTTATGGGTCAAAGCAGCTCAACAAGATGTGAGTATATCAAATGCTTAAACAAAAAATGGTAACCCCATTTTGAGCTTTAACGATGAGTATGACTTGTGATCAAGCGTTCTCACTTGACTCCTCAGTCAATATACTCTAACATAGGTGACTTTGTCGCAGCGCAATTCTAGATGAAGTTCTCTAGTGTTTATCTGAGTTCTTGCATTTGTACTTTGCATATTTGTTCCCCTTCTTTCTAAAAAAAACTTCATCTACATTTTCTTTTCTTTTTGTCAGTTTCGTTCTGCATTTCCTGCATCTAATTCATTGCAAATCCTTCAGTTAATTCCTTGCAAATCTTTGTGAGATCTTATTTTCCTAGTGAGCTGAGGTGACAATTGCTCTTTCTCTGTGTTAAACTCGGTCACAATGATCTATCACTTTCGGTCAAACCGAATCATTTCGGTGCAATCGAAAAATATATCTCGATGTCACCGATTTCACTACAGAGAAGACAATTTGCCACTTGTTCCTGCACTTTTGTTCTAGCTCCACTCAATGATTCTTGTCCTCTACCAGCATCATATTCTATATGCTGCTTTGCTCTGTGACTCAAGGACCAAACCTATCTTGACTCACACTCCAGAAGACTTCTTCTTGGAAATTGATGTCAAAGGGGGAGAGAGAGAGATCACATCAAAGCTTATGCACTTCAAAAGGGGAAAGAGAGAGGAATTACATCAAAGGCCCTAGATGCTTGGTGTTCAAGAGGAGAGAAGTCGCATGTCTTTAAGAGGGGAAAGACAGGTCAATTTGTGTTATGATTTGTTATCTGGTTTGTTTTGCTCTGATTTTGTTTCCCTATTTTCTCCCATTATCCAGTATAAGATTCAGGGGGAGAAAGACTGCTAGGGAAGGAAATCTTGAATTCATTGCATATCTTTTTTATCTTTGGGGACATGTCTGTATCAAACTAGAGTACCTAGTACTCACTCTCTACATGTCATCCCAGTCTTGGTACTCTTGTGGCTCTTTTGTTTGCTCTGTCTAGTAGTTGTATCTGCATTATCTAACCTTGTTTACTCAGGTTCATCTCTTCCTAAGTCAACTCAAGACCACAAGGTAAGTATATGCATCACACTCATGTGCATGATGATTTTTTGCTAAATGTACATATTGTTTGCAAGAACGAATCATGAACATGAAGTTACAACTTCATATATTCACATCATTTGCTCTCATGCATATAGCCAAGATACATGTAACTCATTGCTTGCTCTGTCATGTTTATGCATTCACATGCTCGTATATTCCATATTGACATGATTGCATACATGTAGGGGGAGCCTATGCATGTTACATGTCTTTCCAAAGCTTTACTTGCTATTCTCTATATATTTATCTAAAGCTTTGATGTATGTTGTCATCAATTACCAAAAAGGGGAGATTGAAAACACAAGTGCTCCCATGGTGGTTTTGATAATTAATGTCAACATATCTCTTGTTGGACTAATGCTTTATCTAGAATATTTCAGACAAGTTCAACAGATGGAGTGGCGTGGACAAGAGGATGTGGAACCCCTTCAAGGTGCTAAGGACAAAAGATTGGCTCAAGCTCAAAAGCTCAAGACTCTACATTTTACTTTTAGTTATCCAAGATCACATTGAGTCCATAGGAAAGCCAATACTATTAAAAGGTGATGAGGTGTTGCTTAATGGCTTGCTTGCTCAAAGTGCTTAGTGATATGCTCCAAAACCCTCAACCACTTTCTCATATGCACATATGTCTCAAAAGTCAAACTCGGCCACACCGAATCATTCTATCCGGCGCCACTGAGTTCTCTTGACATAGCCACTGCCACAAACCCTAGTCAATTCGGTCTCACCGATGGGATCTCGGTCTCAGCGAGATGGGCTTGCAAACTCTCTGGTTCCTGTTGCAATAGATTCGGTCTTACCGAGTTTTGTAATCGGTCTCATCGAGTTTGCTTGACCAACTCTCTGGTTAGCTCATTACCAAAATTGGTCCCATCGAGTTTGTGTAATCGGTCAAACTGAGATGAGGCTTTACCCTAACCCTAGCACATCGGTCCTACCGAGTTGATCATATCGGTCCCACCGAAATGCCTAACGGTCACAATGAACTAAATGGTCTGACCGAATTTCATTACTCGGTCTCACCGAGTTTGGTGATTTGTGTGTAACGGTTAGATTTTGTGTGGAGGCTGTATATACCCCTCCACCCACTCTTCTTTCGGGAGGAGAGCCATCAGAACATGCCTACACTTCCAGCATACATTTTCTGAAAGAGAACCATCTACGCATGTGTTGAGGTCAAGATATTCCATTCCAACCACATAAATCTTGATCTCTAGCCTTCTCCAACTTGCTTTCCACTCAAATCATCTTTCCACCAAATCCAAATCTGTGAGAGAGAATTGAGTGTTGGGGAGACTATCATTTGAAGCACAAGAGCAAGGAGTTCATCATCAACACACCATCGATTACCTTTTGGAGAGTGGTGTTTCCTAGATTGGTTAGGTGTCACTTGGGAGCCTCCGTCAAGATTGTGGAGTTTAACCAAGGAGTTTGTATGGGCAAGGAGATCGCCTACTTCGTGAAGATCTACCCTAGTGAGGCAAGTCCTTAGTGGGCGATGGCCATGGTGGGATAGACAAGGTTGCTTCTTCGTGGACCCTTCATGGGTGGAACCCTCCGTGGACTCACAAGCAACTGCTACCCTTCGTGGGTTGAAGTCTCCATCAACGTGGATGTACGATAGCACCACCTATCGGAACCACGCCAAAAATCTCCGTGTCTCCAATTGCGTTTGCACACTCCAATCCCATCCCTTTACATTCTTGCAAATTGCATGCTTTACTTTCCGCTGCTCACATACTCTTGTCATGCTTGCTTGATATGTATTGTGAATGTTTAAACTTGTGCTAAAATTCGACCTCAACTTGAAGAAATGAAAAACTGCAACTTTTTCTTGCTAAGAGTCTATTCCCCCCCCTCTAGACACCTCTTCTTGATCCTTTCACTAGTCGATGTAGATCATACTTGAAATCCATCCAATCGTAGATGAACGATCCCGCTAAACGCCCATGAACAGTCCCTCGAACGGAAGACCGAAAGCATGGCCTCTCTATGAGTTGCAAGCGTACAATCTTCACGATCCGACAGCGCTTCGCCGTCCGAGCTAATCGTCACCGGAGAATTAGAGGGAGGATATTAGAGCCACACTAGGATTCTAATTATGAGTAATAAAGGATCTAGGTCTAGCTCTAATTGATCAACTAGGACTAACTAGAACTAGAACTAGAACTAGAGAACAAGAGGAGGCTCCAAAAACTTGTGTTGTTCGGTGGACAAAATCCTCTAGTATATATAGGGTTTTTTTTTGGGGGGGGGGGGGGGGGCTGCCAAGAGGAGAGGAAGGACTCCCCTCCCCTTGCGCCGGCCAAGGGGGAAGGAGGAGTCGTTTCCCTTCCCCAATTTGTCCTCCCACTAAGGGAAAAGGGGGCTCCACCCCAATTGGGGCTATGTGGCCCAATTCTCCTTCTACCTCATGGCCTTTTAAGGCCCGTTGATATTAAATAAAATATAAAAACCTCCTATCAATTACTAGAGCCTTTTATTATCAATTTAACATCACCGGAAACATTTTCCACCTATATATTATTTATCGGAAATATTCGGCATTGCTCGATAAACTCCAAAACCCTTTCGGTCACCCCAGAACGCTTTCGGTTCCTCTAGAAACTATTTAGTATATTAATTGAACAATTACACATGTATATTCTCAATATTCATGTCCTAATAACACTCAACAGATCGTGATTACCTTAAGCTTGTGACTGTGTAGGTTTGGTGAAACATAGTGTCGCGGGAAACCACGGCCACCTATGGGACCAAGAGTCCCTTGCTGGTTCAGCCGGGGGATGGCACGTTGCACAAAGAGCAGAGGGGCGTCGAGCAGCATGACAGAGATCACACAGGCAATCTTTACCCAGGTTCAGGCCGCCGTGAGGCGTAAAACCCTACTCCTGCTTTGGTGGATTAATGGTGGAGAAATGGTGGTGAGCGCAATTCTCTTTGCCCGGTAGGGTTGCCTCGGGCGAAACGGCTACGCGCATACGAATGTATGAAGGGGTGGGCTCACTAACCCTTTATACGGTTGCCTCGGGCCTCCTCTTATAGAAAAAGGGGTTACCACAGTGGCAAATCAGTCATTATGCACTGGTTAGATAGCAAACAGTGCTATCATACCTAACTCTGCAGGCTGACGGAGCACATTAAATGCGCCGCTCAATGCCACATCATAGCTTGCCCGGCAGGCCTTGCCGGCTATTTAGCTAGCTTCACTCCTGCTTGCTTGACACGTCACATGACAGGTGTCGCCTGGAGGTATTTGTTGTAGGAAGTGGCTGCCATGTGGCGAATAGCAGCCACTTAATCACTTTGGAGCTTGACACCGCACCGGTCGACAACGTGCACCGTGGTGAGGTGGTTCTGCTTTCGTGAGTCCTGGCAGGCCCTGCCGGGATGGCTTGGAGGCTTGCTTCCGGGGGTGACCCCGTCCTTGCCGGGCTCGCCTGTCTGGTAAGGTAGGTTTTTCCCTTAGCAGTATCCTGCTCTCTAGCTGGTCTTGGTCTCCTTGTGCTGCACGTTGGTCCTTCGAAGAACTGATGCCTTGTGCTCCACTCTGATCTTGGTGCTGTAATCTTGTTCTCGTGCGTGTGCACAGTCTGGGCAACGGACCCAGGGTTTGTTGCACCGATCAAAGCCCCCGGGCCTGTCCCAATGCGCTGTCGAGCATCGTCGGGGTAGGCCCTAATAAGTGCATAGGCAGGGGCGTAGAAGCGGCTGGCCCCTTGAGATCTACTTTGCTTCTTCATTAATCTTGAGCCCGGTCCAGTTTCCGGTTTTCCCGCACGTCGTGTGCAACATTACGAAAAAACTCATATCATGGCCTGCGGATTGCCCACACCCCACAACCACGGGGCGGAAACCGCCATCCCACTTGCCCCCTGCTTCATGCGCACCCGCCATGTGTACCTCATGCATTGGGTAGGGTAGGTGGTGGATGCGGAGAGCATGGGGCGAGTGCCAGGGGAGAAAACCAGGCATCATTGGTTGGAGCAGAGGGTCGGCCCTGATTCCCCGAGCCACTGAAGGCGTAAGGAGGCCGTATTGGAGGACCAGGGCGGCCGCTCCCTGAGCGCAAGGCCAGCCCCCTACCCCGTCCCTTTATAAAAGGGGGTAGGAGTGGTGCATTTGTTTATACACACTTCTTCCTCCCTCTCCTCAATCTTTCTTCACTCGCCATGGTGAGGGGACGTGGGTGTGGCCGTACTCCAGTGGTGGCGACAAGGGATTCTGCTCGACAGCGCATCCCTCCTCCTCCTCTGGACCACGGGGTGGTGGAACCCACCATGAGAGGAGGAGGGAGGGTGCGAGGTCGTGGCCGCTGCGGCGCTCGAGGAGGAGGAGGACGGGGCGGTGCTCTGGCTGCGCCCCCACTGGAGGCTCCTCCTCCGATGGAAGGCCACGTCGAAGACCAGCCCCAGGAATTCGTCATCAGGCTGTACAAGCCTCCATGCGGCCATCTCCGCCTCCCTACTCCATTTGCACGGGTAATGGAGCTCGAACTGCCGCGTGCACTGAGGCTGCACATGCGGGGTCGTCGGAATGGCGGCATGTGGGTGGATGTTGACTTCCCTGCTCCTCATGTTATGTACCTCCGCTGTGGTTGGAAGAATTTTGCTCGAGCCCATAGCTTGTCAGAGGGGCACGTTCTCCAGTTTAAATTAATGGACAGCGGCCTGCTTTCTGTCAAGATTTTTGGGCGCTCGGGAGCTTGCTTAGGGTGCTGCGTGGAGAGCTCGACCGACGATGAAATCTCCTCCTCGAGCGAAAGTGACGAGGAGGACAGTGACAGCGATGACGACGGCGGCGACCGGGAGGGCGACGACTCTGACTCCGGCTGAGTGTCGCCCGCACCATCTTCATCAACCGGCAGCTGAAAGTGCAACTATCCCTAGGTGGTTTTGGTAATTCATAACAACATATAGCTCATTGAGCTAATGCTATTCCAATACAAATATTTCAGGAAAGCTCAATGAATGGCATGGCATGGATGATGAAAGTGGATCCCTCAAAATATTAAGGACAAAGGATTGGCTCAAGCTCAAAAGCTCAAGACTCTACATTTTACATTTTAGTGATCCAAGATCACATTGAGTCTATAGGAAAAGCCAATACTATCAAGGAGGGATAAGGTGTTGCTTAATGAGCCTCTTGCTTCATGTGCTTAGTGATATGCTCCAAAACCCCCCACTACTTTCTCACATCCACATATGACCTAAACCTAAAGTCAAACTCGGCCCTACCGATTCTTTCTATCCGGCGCCACCGAGTTCAATTGACATAGCCACTGCCACAAACCCTAGGCAAATCGGTCTCACCGATAGGGATCTCGGTCTCACCGAGATGGGATTGTAATCTCTCTGTTTCCCTTCGTAACGTTTCGGTCTAACCGAAGTGAGCGACCGGTCCCACCGAGATTGCAATGTAAACTCTCTGTTTCCCTTTCGTAACTTTTCGGTCCCACCGAAAGAGCGAATCGGTCCCACCGAGTTTACCTGACCAACTCTCTGGTTATCTAATTACCAAAATTGGTCTCACCGAGTTTGTGTAACCGGTCTCACCGAGATTACGTTATGCCCTAACCCTAAACATATCAGTCCTACCGAGTTGCATGTCAGTCCCACCAAAAATCCTAACGGTCACTAGGTTTACTAAATCGGTCAGACCGAGTTTGTTGATTCGGTCCCACCGAGTTTGGTAAATTGTGTGTAACGGTTAGATTTTGTGTGGAGGCTATATATACCCCTCCACCTCCTCTTCATTCGTGGAGAGAGCCATCATAACAAACCTACACTTCCAACTTACCAGTTCTGAGAGAGAACCACCTACTCATGTGTTGAGGACAAGATATTCCATTCCTACCATATGAATCTTGATCTCTAGCTTTCCCCAAGTTGCTTTCCACTCAAATTTTCTTTCCACCAAATCCAAATCCTGTGAGAGAGAGTTGAGTGTTGGGGAGACTATCATTTGAAGCACGAGAGCAAGGAGTTCATCATCAACACACCATTTGTTACTTCTTGGAGAGTGGTGTATCCTATATTGGCTAGGTGTCACTTGGGAGCCTCCGACAAGATTGTGGAGTTGAACCAAGGAGTTTGTAAGGGCAAGGAGATCGCCTACTTCGTGAAGATCTACCGCTAGTGAGGCAAGTCCTTCGTGGGCGACGGCCATGGTGGGATAGACAAGGTTGCTTTCTCGTGGACCCTTCGTGGGTGGAGCCCTCCGTGGACTCGCGCAAGAACTGCTACCCTTCGTGGGTTGAAGTCTCCGTCAACGTGGATGTACGATAGCACCACCTATCGGAACCACGACAAAAACATCCGTGTCTCCAATTGCGTTTGAATCCTCCAAACCCTTCCATTTACATTCTTGCAAGTTGAATGCTTTAATTTCCGCTGCCTATATACTCTTTGCATGCTTGCTTGAATTGTGTGAAGATTGCTTGACTTGTTCAAAGATAGCTAAAATCTGCCAAAGTCTAAAATTGGGAAAAGGTTAGGTTTTTAATTGGTCAAGTAGTCTAATCACCCCCTCTAGACATACTTCAAGGTCCTACAAGTGGTATCGAGCTTTGGTCTCCATTTGCTTTGATTTCCATAGCTTTTGGTGGTCATAGCGTTGGTTTCACAACCTAGGAGAGTATGGCGTCTAGCGAGGGAAATTATCACCGTAGAGGTCCTTACTTTGATGGCACTAATTTTGCTAGTTGGAAGCATAAGAAGAAAATGCATATTCTCGAACATAACCCCGCCGTTTGGGTTATTGTGTGTATTGGTTTGCAAGGTGAATTCTTTGATGGGAGAGAACCGAACCGTGAAGCTAAGCGGAAGAGTTGAAAATGTTGCAATACAACGCTCAAGCTTGTGATATCCTCTTCAATGGCTTGTGCCCAAGAATTCAACAAAATCAGCCGTCTTGAGAATGCAAAGGAAATTTGGGATACTTTGATTGATATGCATGAAGGTACCGACTCGTCGAGAATCCAAGTTGGATGTGCTCCAAAGTCAGCTTGACAAGTTCAAAATGAAGGATGGTGAAGGTGTCAACTGAAATGTACTCTAGGCTTGCTCTTATCACAAATGAGATTGCCGGCTTAGGAAGCGAAGAGATGACCGATGATTCATCATCAAGAAGATCCTAAGAGCATTGGATGGAAAATATGATACCGTGTGCACATTGATCCAAATGATGCCAAATTACAAAGATCTCAAGCCAATGGAAGTCATTGGAAGAATTGTTGCTCATGAGATGTCACTCAAGGATAAGGAGGAACTTCACAACAAGTCAAGTGGTGCTTACAAAGCCTCATGTGAAGCCCCCACATCATCAAGTGAGAAACAAACCTTCAATGAAGAATTGAGCTTAATGGTGAAGAACTTCAACAAATTTTACAAGATTAGAAGCAAAGAAAGAAGCTCTAAGTCAAGGTCCTACAATGACAAAAGATCTTCTAGTCGAGAGCGCAACTGCTACAATTGTGGGAGACCCGGACACTATTCCAATGAGTGTACGGCACCCTACAAAAGAAGAGAAGATTCTCCCAAGAGAAGAAGTAGAAGAGAAGAATCACCACCAAGAGAGAGAAGGAGTAGAGATGATCGTTATGAGCGTAGACCCTCACTGAGAAGCAAGGATTAGGATAGTAAGGACAAGTCATAAAAGAGCTACACAATAGGAAGACATCAAGGTCACGTTGGTGTATGTGTATCCGTCTCCGACTCCGACAATCACTCCGAGAGAAGCTATCACTTCGACTCCGAATACACTCAAGATGAAGGTGTTGCCGGTCTAGCACTTGTGTCAACCAACTCCTACGACATATTTGAATCACCAAATGAAGGAATTGGTAGATGCTTCATGGCGAAAGGTCCTAAGGTAACACACCCCGAGTACGTGGATTTTAATAGTGATGAAGATGACTTGCTAGGTGATGATGATTTACCTGTTGACAACTCTAGTGATGAATACTATGATGAAACGTCAATTAATCATGCTATTCAAGATGAAACGAATGACAATGATAAGGAGAAGATTGAGCGTCTAACTAAAGAACTAAACACTCTTAAGTTAGCTCATGAAACTATCTTTGAAGATCATCGAGAACTTTTAAGGGCTCATGAGAAGTTATGCTTTGAAAAGCTCAATCTTGAGCAAGAGCATGAGTTCCTAAAAGCGATCAATGATGATCTCCGTAAGAAAAGTTCTTCTTACATTGCCAAGCATTTACTCTTATCTACGTACATGCCTCAAGTCAAGTCTAGTAACAAGAACAAGAAAGATTCTTCTTCTAGTAGCAACAATAACAATGCTAAATCCAATATTGTTGCTTCTAGTAGTTCTCTTGATTCCACTAATGATCCTCTTAGACAAGTTACACTTGAGCAAGAAAACAGCTTATTGAAGGGAATTATAGAGAAAGGTGTATACAAGAGCCTTGCCGGGAGTAAGCAATTTGAGGAAATTGTACGCAAGCAAGGAAGGCACCGGAAGAATCAAGGTGTTGGTTTTGAGCGAAAGTTCAATGCCAATGGAGTTGAGTGGGAAGAAGATCAATACCCCAAGACGAAGTTTGTTCCTCAACAAGAGAAGTATGATCCTACTTCCTTCAAGGGAACACAAGCACAAGATGGTCTTCCACCACAAGACCACAAGAACAAAGGCAGGGACAAGCTTCAAGAGGAGATTGATGCATTTGAAGAAGCACCTAAGGCCTTGGTCAAGTGTGTTCCCAAGACTACGTCAAGTTCTACTTCATCAAGTACAACTACTACACCAAGGATTCCCATCAAGATGATGTGGATCCCGAAGAAGAAGAACTAGAGAGTTCTTGAGAGTGACTCCGCCAACATTCTTCACTCATATCATTATGGCAAGGACAAGTGCAACCACCTTTCATATCTTGCACTAGTTCAAGGAGTCACAAACCCTCATGTTGGAAAGGCAAGGGACAAGGTAACCTAATGTTTTCATGGACATCATTTTGTGTGTGCATCACTCTATGTCTATGGATATTCTTGTTTGTTCCTTGTGGGACTAACCCATGTAGGTATTGAAAGTGCAACTCACTCCAAAGGTTTGCTCCAAAAGATCTACATCAACATTGAGCATCCACATCTTCAACACCTACATGAAGTCATCATCGACAAAACCCAAGGTTAGTTTATCCCTCTAAGGGGGATCTCACATCTAGGGGAGCTTAACTCTAAGAATTGAGTCAAAGCAACTCTAATGATGTGAACACATAAATGCTTTATGTAAAAGTGGTAACCCCACTTGAGCTTAAAGCGATGAGTATGACCTATGATCAAATGTTCTCATTTGACTCCTAAGTCAATATACTCATATATAGATGACCTAGTCATCGCCAATTGTTTGATAGATGCTAGAATTGGTTGTGCATGCTTTGTCACATATTTCATTTGTCATTTTATTGTGTGAGCATGTTGGTTGCATAGTTTACTCATTCGAGGACATCCACTTGTTGTTTTGATTGATTGGCTTCTTTTTCTTTGGCCAATTGGATGGACAAGAATGCCTAAGAACCTTCTCTAGCTATCTATGCTTTTCTCGTCTCAAACTCTATTCATGCTACATCACAAAATTTGATCAAGCCAGATTCGAACCACTCTGTGTGAGGAGCACTCGGAGTCCCCGATTCGTCATAGACTTAAACTTCCAAAACTTCTTTGTGATTTTCGGTCTAACCGATTCCTCCATTTTGGTCATACTGAGATTACTAAGTCGATCTAGGTTTTCATCTCGGTGCAACCGATTTGAACTTCTCGGTCACACCGAGTTCTTTATGTGATATGATTATGCATCTCGGTGCCACCGAAGTTGTTCCACTCGGTCACACCGACATTGTCGGGCTATATATTCACACGGGCAAATTTTGGAAAACTTTCTCCAAAACTCCTCGCCCGCGCATAGCTCGCTCTGCCTACTAGGTCTCCGGATCATCGACTTCATCGCCAGCCGCCTCCTGTCGCTGGTCACCGCCGCCATCAACGGAATTCTTCTCCGCCGTTGCCGCCGTAGCGAGTTCACTGCCGAACTAGGGTATGAACTCGATCACAGTGCTATCCTCGTCTGATTCTCAGCGCATTGTGTTCATAATGCTTCTTGCCACGATTGAAACACCTCTATCCAGTCAAAACAATCCTTAGAATAGGTGTGATTCAAAAATTTAGGGTTAGAGTTTCCGCGAAACCATCTCGGACCCACCGAGTTGAAAAACTCGGTCCCACCGATTTGGCTAACGCCATTGCACTAGTAACTCTCGGTCTGACCGAGAATTGCTAATCGGTGTGACCGATTTTAAAACTTTGTGAAACCCTAGCAGTCTCTGTGCCACCGAACTGTGACTCAGTCTGACCGAGTTCACTAGTTTAGGTTCCAAAACTGCTTCAATATCACCGAGTTTGAAAATTGGTAGATCCGAAATGCTTTCTGTGGAAAACTAAAACTAAGTTTTTTTTTGAATCATTCTTTTGCAAAAATCTCTGCATTTTGTGATGCTCATCCACTCTACCTCATCTATAACTATTCACGAGGGTCAAGCGATCGGTGAGCAGCATGTCGCACCAAAGTGATAGCCGTAACAAGTCGTAAGAGCAGATTCACATGAGTGAGGGCACTAGTCCCTCTAGCAGCTCGAGATGAGGGGAGCGAAGCACTCCCAAAGAACTTGCCCAAGGCTGCCACAAGGACAAGGAAGAAGAATACCTCGAGTCCGATGATGAGGATTATGTGGCAGTTGAGGATGAGGCAAGTTCAAAGAAGAAAGTGCTCAAGAAGGAGTACAACTCAAGCTGCAGTTAAGCCGGGAATGAAGATCAAAAGGCCTGCAGGAAGACAACCAATGTCCAAAGCCAGTAGTCTCCACTCAACCATCTTTGGAATCCCAACCCAAAGAGCATGCTGCTTCTTTGAAGGAAAGAAAAGGAAGGAAAGGGTCAAGAAGACCATGGCCAGAGTAATAGGAAAGCCTTCCATGATGGAGGAAGAAGAGGAAGAAGAGGTTCTTTGAACCAGCACCCAAGGCACAAAAGGCGATGGGTGATGCTATAAAGTTAGGGGCTGCCACTTCAAAGCCCAAAATAGCACCCAAAGCTGCCCCAAGCCCAAGAGTGCACCTAAGAGGAATACCAGGAGTATACCACCTTTGAAAAGAACAAGGCCCCAATGCACGATGTTGTCTTGAGGAAGATGAAGAAGGGCAAGTCTTAAGGAAGCTCAAACCCAAGATTCCAGACCACAATGATGCTCATCCTGTGGCTGAGGACATGAAGATCGGGAGAGATTTAGGGTTGAGGCTATGGAGAGAGTCGATCCATATGCCACCGTGAGAAGGACTACATGAGATTACAGGTTCCACACCAAGGAGCAAAGAGGACTTCTATGAGACCATCTTATTGGATAAGAAGCCCATAGTTTGTGATATGAGGTGGGTCGACTGGACCTACATTCGTGAGAATGAAGAACACTATCCTGGAGTATATGACAGCTTCAGTGCGTGTGGAGTTGCAGATTTTGTTGGGCAGAAGCTCACAAACTGGAATGACGAGCTCATTATGCAATTCTACTCCACAACACATTTCTATCCAGATGGCAGGATAGTTTGGATGTCAGAAGGAACGAGAAACCAATCAACCATAGAGGAATAGGCAAGTCTGATCAATGCCCCAAAGGAAAGTGAAGATGACCTGGACATTTATGCCAATAAGAAGATGGATCACAACTCAATGTCACAGATGTACAAGGAGATCCCAGATGATGCACTTGAGACTTTCAAGTTTGGATTGGTTCATTTTCTTCTGTTAGGGCTGCCAACGATCAACTGGATCCTATGGCACACTCTGTTGCCCAAATCAGGTGACCACAACATGATCAGAGGGCATGCAATTAATTTGCTTCACATTTTTTATGTGCCCCAGAAATTCAAGGTCATGAGCCTCATAGTTGAAACTATCAAGAGGACGGCAATGAGACCAAAAGAGGAGCTGTGGATATGCCCCACAAATCCAGTAGTTGATAAACTCAAAGATGGGCACATGGAAGTATCTGTTGGATAAAGAACACTTAGTTCTCCATCCTGAATTTGAGGACAGTCAAGTTGTCATGACTGAGAATGAACCATCATCAGTACAAGCTCAAGAGAAGAAGGAGAAGGCAAGGAAAGAGAAGGTTGCCACGATGCCCACTCTAGCAGATGCATCTGAGTACTTTTTGAAGAACAAGCAGGAGCAGCTTGGTTACTTGATAGCATCAACTATGCGGATTGAGAAGTGGTTGGCCACCCTAACTCAAAACCAGGAGAGCCTAGAAAGAATCATGGAACAAAAATTCTATGATCTTGATGTCAAAGTAACTGAGATTCAGTCAGCTGTGGAGCAGCTACAGGATGACATGCAGGAGAGGAAGGGCAGGATAACAACTGATGCATTTGCTAGAGTGCCTCGAGCTCAGAGATCAAGCTGCAGAGCCGATGCTCGATCACGAGTCACTTCATCTGCTCCAACAGCTCTAGCGCAACCAGCTCCAGCACCAACTCCTTCAGCTCCTTCCACATCTACTGAAGTCTTCGTCCAAGGAGCCATTTCTATGCCACCAGCAGAAGACCAAGCCTGAGAGACGATATAGTCCTATGCATTTTCTAGGAACTTTTTGGTAACTTGTTGCCAAAGGGGGAGAAAAATGTATGGATCATAGGTTTCGAGAGAGAGAGTTTGTTTTTGTTCTCTCTTGTCTTCTTGGTTGAACTTTGTTTGCTTTTGATTGCTTGAGATACTATGCTATTACCTGTGAGACATTGATGATCATGTGTTTGATCATAAGCTACACTTATGCTTGTTATATGTTATTATCTTACTTATCCTCATATGATCATTCACTGTGCTTGGTGATGAGTGCATGTATTCAATCTTTATTATTTTGAGCGCTCCACCAAGATGTATGTGACATGGAAGAGTAACCCATGAGCCTAATTCCTTGTGCATTTGCAGTCCAAAGCAAATTTTAAAACATGCACAAATTTAGGGGGAGCTCTTGCTTATCACATACTTCTCAAAGCGACGATGTTTTTCAATCTTATTATCATTTGTCGAAGCTTTGATATATATGTTGTCATCAATTACCAAAAAGGGGGAGATCGAAAGTGCAACTATCCCTAGGTGGTTTTGGTAATTCATAACAACATATAGCTCACTCAGCTAATGCTATTCCAAGACAAATATTTCAGGAAAGCTCAATGAATGGCATGGCATGGATGATGAAAGTGGATCCCTCAAAATATTAAGGACAAAGGATTGGCTCAAGCTCAAAAGCTCAAGACTCTACATTTTACATTTTAGTGATCCAAGATCACATTGAGTCTATAGGAAAAGCCAATACTATCAAGGAGGGATGAGGTGTTGCTTAATGAGCCTCTTGCTTCATGTGCTTAGTGATATGCTCCAAAACCTCCACTACTTTCTCACATCCACATATGACCTAAACCTAAAGTCAAACTCGGCCCTACCGATTCTTTCTATCCGGCGCCACCGAGTTCAATTGTCATAGCCACTGCCACAAACCCTAGGCAAATCGGTCTCACCGATAGGGATCTCGGTCTTACCGAGATGGGATTGTAATCTCTCTGTTTCCCTTCGTAATGTTTCGGTCTAACCGAAGTGAGCGATCGGTCCCACCGAGATTGCAATGTAAACTCTCTGTTTCCCTTTTGTAACTTTTTGGTCCCACCGAAAGAGCGAATCGGTCCCACCGAGTTTACCTGGCCAACTCTCTGGTTAGCTAATTACCAAAATCGGTCTCACCGAGTTTGTGTAATCGGTCTCACCGAGATTATGTTATGCCCTAACCCTAACCATATCGGTCCTACTGAGTTGCATGTCAGTCCCACCGAAAATCCTAATGGTCACTAGGTTTACTAAATCGGTCAGATCGAGTTTGTTGATTCGGTCCTACCGAGTTTGGTAAATTGTGTGTATCGGTTAGATTTTGTGTGGAGGCTATATATACCCCTCCACCTCGTCTTCATTCGTGGAGAGAGCCATCAAAACAAACCTACACTTCCAACTTACCAGTTCTGAGAGAGAACCACCTACTCATGTGTTGAGGCCAAGGTATTCCATTCCTACCATATGAATCTTGATCTCTAGCCATCCCCAAGTTGCTTTCCACTCAAATCTTCTTTCCACCAAATCCAAATCCTGTGAGAGAGAGTTGAGTGTTGGGGAGACTATCATTTTAAGCACAAGAGCAAGGAGTTCACCATCAACACACCATTTGTTACTTCTTGGAGAGTGGTGTCTCCTAGCTTGGCTAGGTGTCACTTGGGAGCCTCCGACAAGATTGTGGAGTTGAACCAAGGAGTTTGTAAGGGCAAGGAGATCGCCTACTTCGTGAAGATCTACCGCTATTGAGGCAAGTCCTTCGTGGGCGACGGCCATGGTGGGATAGACAAGGTTGCTTCTTCGTGGACCCTTCATGGGTGGAGCCCTCCGTGGACTCGTGCAACCGTTACCCTTCGTGGGTTGAAGTCTCCATCAACGTGGATGTACGATAGCACCACCTATCGGAACCACGACAAAAACATCCGTGTCTCCAATTACGTTTGAATCCCCCAAACCCTTCCCTTTACATTCTTGCAAGTTGCATGCTTTAATTTCCGCTGCCTATAACTCTTTGCATGCTTGCTTGAATTGTGTGAAGATTGCTTGACTTGTTCAAAGATAGCTAAAATCTGCCAAAGTCTAAAATTGGGAAAAGGTTAGGTTTTTAATTGGTCAAGTAGTCTAATCACCCCCCCTCTAGACATACTTCAAGGTCCTACAGCAGCACCATCATATGCACCTGCATCTCCTTCCTGGCATGGTGATTTGCCGGGGAGTTGGATGCAGAGGTGGGGATGATGCCTCCCGGCTTCCTCCAGCAGCCTTCCAGCTGGACCCCGGTAGGCTTCCTTGCGGGCCGCAGCTCCGTTAGCCCCGCCGCTTCCTGCTAGCCCTGGTGGTGGCGGTTGACGGGCCGTATCCGCCATGCTCTCCATCGACGCGTTCGCCGGTGTCCTCCCGTCCCCGCTAGGCTACCTCTTATGGAGCCCGACAGGGTTGGGTTGGGCTTCTGCCCAGGCGCTCCTTTTGCCCCCTTCGCCTTTTACCGCCGTGCCTAGGAGGAGAGGGACAAGAAAGGGCATTACGGGGCACTTATATTTTTTCAATCTTAAATCTGTAGGCACTTGCCAAATCTTAGTTTATATAATGTAATCTCTCGAGTCCATGTTTGTGCTCTGTAAGGTCTGTACTTGTTTGATCAGCATACTAATGAAAAAGATGGACGTTGTTGGGGATTCGTGCATGTATATGTCCATGCAGAGCTGGAATGCCTCTATATTTTAAATAAACGAGTTTTTCTCGGCAGATTATCCTGCCGGTACCCTCTATTTTGCTGCCGGGGACTAAGCCTACTGGACGAAAATTGTGATGAGGGACCAGCCCCCCGCCAATCATTTTTCACCAAAGGCCACTGCGACCATCCTGACCGAAGCAACGTTCGTGTCAAGGGATGGGAGCACCTAAGTTTCAAAAAGTGGCAAGGTTTTCTTATGGACAAGTATTTGCTTACAGAACACTTATGGACAAGAGATAGAACTTATCTGTTTGGCTTGCCGAAAATCGTAGTATTGGCTCATCTTTCTAGCTTCCCGTAGAAGCCAAGCTCACGGCAGGAACCTGTAGTTTTATGCAGATGGAAATGATGCAAGATGCGATCTTATCTATATGCATATGCAATGCTCATGAAATGCTTATGCATGCATGCAACTTGTCGGGAGCCCCCAACGCTTCATTTATTTCTCTGTTGCTTATGGTCTGCGCCTGGCTTTGTACAAGGGGTTATATGCAGCTGAGGCAAGGCCTGCACAAAAGGGTGGCTGCCGGGCAGTGCCCAACAGTCGCGCCTTACGGGTAGAACTTGCGGAGATGCTCAATATTCCATGAGTTTTGCAATTGAATGCCATCTCCGGTCTCCAGACGGACTGCACCAGGTCTGATGACTCGAACTACCCGGTAAGGGCCTTCCCACTTCATCGTCAACTTGTTTGTACCCTTGGCGGACTAAACGCGCCTAAGGACAAGGTCACCTTCCTCAAAACACCGGTCATGAACCCTGTGGCTGTGATAGTGGCGCAGGGCTTGCTGATAGCATGCATCATGCATAGCAGCCCCGAGATGGTTCTCCTCGAGAAGCACAACTCGTCACGCTAGTGTTGATCCTATGCCACTTCATCGTAGGCAAGTACTCGAGGTGACCCATAAATGAGTTCTGTGGGGATAACTGCTTCTGCCCCATAGACTAGGGAGAAGGGAGTATGCCCGGTAGCCCTATTTGGTGTCGTTCTGAGGGACCAGAGGACTACGGGAAGCTCGTCAATCCATCGCCTGCCGCACTTCTGCAGCATATCAAAAGTTCTCGTCTTGAGTCCTCGCAGCACTTTAGCGTTCGCCCTCTCAGCTTGTCCATTGCTTCTGGGATGTGCAACAGAGGCAAATGAGATCTTGCTTCCGAGGGCATGAACATATTGCATGAAGGCGTGGCTCGTGAATTGGGTGCCGTTGTCGGTGATGATCCGGGTAGGGACCCGGAAGCAGCACACCAATTCTTTAAAGAACTTGGTAGCTGACTGAGTAGTCACCTTTCTCACGGTAGCTACTTCCAGCCACTTTGTAAACTTGTCGATAGCAACGAACAAGAATTCAAAGCCCCTGGCAGCTCGGGGTATAGGGCCGAGGATATCGAGCCCCCAGACCGAAAACGGCCATGACAAAGGGATTGTCTGAAGAGCTTGTGCAGGCAGATGGATGTTCTTGGAATGGAACTGGCAGGCTTCACACTTGGTGACTAGCTCGACCGCATCTTGGAGGGCTGTGGGCCAATAGAATCCTTGCCGGAATGCTTTCCCAACTAATGCCCTTGATCCAATGTGGGAGCCGCACATGCCTTTGTGTATTTCAGCGAGCAGTTCCTTTCCTTCTTCCCGGCAGATGCACTTCAATTTCACACCGTTGGGCCTCCTTCTGTATAGAGTGTCATCGACAAACTGATACATATCGGCCATCCGGGCTACTCTTTCAGCTTCATCTTGCTCATCGGGAAGTTCTCCAGTTTGGAGGAAATGGACTATGTGCCTTGCCCAAGTTGGATTCTGATGCTCGGCAACAAGGACTAGCGGCACCTCCTCATATGCGGGGGCGCATTTCTCGTCCACGGGGGCCAGTGGTCTGACAGGAGTGCGCAGCCCGGCAAGCGATGGGGAGTTGTTTCCGACAGGGTCCCTACCCGGAGCCCTGGGAGGGTCTACCGGGAGAGGCTTACTGGAGTCCAACATCCTCCTATTTCTGACCATTGTTGCTGGGGATACGGAGGGCTAAGTAAGATGGAGAACATAAGTTCCTGGTTCCACAGGAAGTTTTTGCGCAACACACTTTGATAGATGACCAGCCATGCTATTTTCCACACGGGGTACGTGCTCTATTTGCAATCCGTCAAAGTGCTCCTCCAATCTTCTCACTTCCTCAATGTATGCCTCCATCAATGGACTTTGGTAATCCTTGTTGACTTGTCTCACCACAAGCTGTGAATCTCCTCGAATGATTAGCTTCTTGATTCCCAATTCTGTTGCAATCCTGAACCCAACAAGGAGCCCTTCATACTCTGTTGTATTGTTGGTTGCCTCCTCCCAGGCAAAGTGCATCTGGACGACGTATTTCAAGTGCTCCCCTGAGGGAGCAACGAGAAGCACGCCAGCCCCTGCACCTTGCAGGGAGAAGGCACCATCGAAATAAATGATCCATTCTTGGGGTGCTTCCTTGCCGGGGATAACTGTTTCTGTTGGGGAACGTTGTAGAAAATTAAAAATTTTTCTACGGTTTCACCAAGATCCATCTATGAGTTCATCTAGCAACGAGTCATGGGAGAGTGATTGCATCTACATACCACTTGTAGATCGCGTGCGGAAGCGTTCAAGTGAACGGGGTTGATGGAGTCGTACTCATCGTGATTCAAATCAACGATGATCCTAGTGCCGAACGGACAGCACCTCCGCGTTCAACACACGTGCAGGCGGATGACGTCTCCTCCTTCTTGATCCAGCAAGGGGAAGGAGAGGTTGATGATGATCCAGCAGCACGACGGCGTGGTGGTGGATGCAGCAGAACTCCGGCAGGCTTCACTAGCGACTACGGGAGGAGGAGGAGGTGTAGCAGAAGGGAGGCGCCAAGGGCTTGTGGTGCGGCCACCTCCCTCCCTCCCTTTATATAGGTGCAAGAGGGGGGCGCAGCCTTGCCCCTTCCTCCAAGGAAGTGGTGCGGCCAAGAGGGGAGGAGTCCATCCTCCCAAGGCACCTCGGAGGTGCCTTCCCTCTTAGGACTCTCCCTCCCCAAGTCTCCTTGGCGCATGGGCCTCTTGGGGCTGGTGCCCTTGGCCCATATAGGCCAAGGCGCACCCCACCAGCCCATGTGCCCCGGGCAGTTGGACCCGGTGGACCCCCGGACCCCTTTCGGCACTCCCCGTACAATACCGATAAAGTGCGAAACTTTTCCGGCGACCAAAACAAGACTTCCTATATATAAATCTTTACCTCTGGACCATTCCGGAACTCCTCGTGACGTCCGGGATCTCATCCGGGACTCCGAACAACATTCGGTTTGCTGCATTCTCATATTCATACAACCCTAGCGTCACCGTACCTTAAGTGTATAGACCCTACGGGTTCGGGAGACACGCAGACATGACCGAGACGGCTCTCGGGCAATAACCAACAGCGGGATCTGGATACCCATGTTGGCTCCCACATGTTCCATGATGATCTCATCGGATGAACCACGATGTCAAGGACTCAATCGATCCCGTATACAATTCCCTTTGTCTAGCGGCATTGTACTTGCCCGAGATTCGATCGTCGGTATCCCGATACCTTTGTTCAATCTCGTTACCGGCAAGTCTCTTTACTCGTTCCGTAACACATCATCCCGTGATCAAACCCTTAATCACATTGTGCACATTATGATGATGTCCTATCGAGTGGGCCCAGAGATACCTCTCCGTTTACACGGAGTGACAAATCCCAGTCTCGATTCGTGCCAACCCAACAGACACTTTCGGAGATACCTGTAATGCACCTTTATAGCCACCCAGATACGTTGTGACGTTTGGTACACCCAAAGCATTCCTACGGTATCCGGGAGTTGCACAATGTCATGGTCTAAGGAAAAGATACTTGACATTAGAAAAGCTTTAGCATACGAACTACACGATCTTTGTGCTAGGCTTAGGATTGGGTCTTGTCCATCACATCATTCTGCCAATGATGTGATCCCGTTATCAATGACATCCAATGTCCATGGTCGTGAAACCATGACCATCTATTGATAAACGAGCTAGTTAACTAGAGGCTTACTAGGGACATGGTGTTGTCTATGTACCCACACATGTATCTGAGTTTCCTATTAATACAATTATAGCATGGATACTAAACGATTATCATGAACAAGGAAATATAATAATAACTAATTTATTATTGCCTCTAGGGCATATTTCCAACAGTCTCCCACTTGCACTAGAGTCAATAATCTAGTTCACATCGCCATGTGATTAACATCGATAGGTCACATCGCCATGTGACCAACATCCAAGAGTTTACTAGTGTCGCTAAACTAGTTCACATCACCATGTGATTAAGACTCAATGAGTTACGGGGTTTGATCATGTTTTCCTTGTGAGAGAAGTTTTAGTCAACGGTCTGCAGTATTCAGATCCGTATGTACTTTGCAATTCTCTATGTCATATTGTAAATGCTGCTTCCACGTTCCACTTGAAGCTATTCCAAATGGTTGCTCCACTATACGTATCCGGTTTGCTACTCAGAGTCACTTTCGGATAGGTGTTAAAGCTTGCATCGGCGTAACCCTTTACGCCCGAACTCTTTATCACCTCCATAATCGAGAAACATGACCTTATTTACTCCAAGGACAATTTTGACCGCTGTCCAATGATCCCTATTCCTGGATCATTCTTGTATCCTTGACCGACTCATGGCAAGGCACACTTCCTAAGTGCATACACATAGCATACTATAGAGCCTATGTCTAAAGCATAGGGGACGACCTTAAATCCTTTCTCTCTTTTACGCCGTGGTCGAGATTTAAGTCTTAACTTCATACCTTACATCGAGGCAAGAACTCCTTCTTTGGTCGATCCATCTTGAACACCTTCAAGATCATGTCAAGGTATATGCTCATTTGAAAGTACCATTAAGCGTTTTGATCTATCCTCATAGATCTTGATGCTCAATGTTCAAGTAGCCTAATCCAGGTTTTCTATTGAAAAACACTTTTCAAACAACCCTATATGCTTTCCAGAAATTCTACATCATTTCGATCAACAATATGTCAACAACATATACTCATCAGAAATTCTATAGTGCTCCCAGTCACTTCTTTGGAAATACAAGTTTCTCACAAACTTTGTATAAACCCAAAATCTTTGATCATCTCATCAAAGCGCACATTCCAACTCCGAGATGCTTACTCCAGTCCTTAGAAGGATTGCTGGAGTTTTGCATATTTGTTAGCGTTCTTGAGATTGTCAAAACCTTCCGTTGTATCACATACAACCTTTCCTCAAGAAAACTGTCAAGGAAACAATGTTTTGACATTCTATCGCAAGATTTCATAAATGATGCAAGAATCGCTAATCCATTTCCAACAGACTCTTAGCATCGCTACGGGTGAGAAAGCCTCACCGTAGTCAACTCCTTGAACTTGTCGAAAAACATCTTAACGACAATTCGAGCTTTCTTAATGGTAATTCTTACCATCATTGTCTGTCTTCCTTTTAAAATCCATCCATACCCAATGGCTTTACGACCATCAAGTATTTCTTCCAAAGTCATGGATCCGTTCTCGGATTTTATGGCCTCGAGCCATTCGTCGGAATCCGGGCCCACCATCGCTTCTCCATAGCTCGTAGGTTCATTGTTGTCTAGCAACATGACCTCTAAGACAGGATTATGCACTACCACTCAAGTAGTACGCATCCTTGTCACCCCACGAGGTAATGTTAGTGACTTGATCCAAACTTCATGATCACTATCATAAGCTTCTACTTCAATTGGTGTAGGTGCCACGGGAACAACTTTTTGTGCCCTGCTACACACTAGTTGAAGTGACGGTTCAATAACCTCATCAAGTCTTCACCATCCTCCCACTCAATTCTTTCGAGAGAAACTTTTCCTCGAGAAAGGACCCGTTTCTAGAAACAATTACTTTTGCTTCCGGATCTGAGATAGGAGGTATACCCAACCATTTTGGGTATCCTATGAAGATGTATTTATCCGTTTTGGGTTCGAGCTTATCACGATGAAACTTTTTCACATAAGCGTCGCAACCCCAAACTTTTAAGAAACGACAACTTAGGTTTCTCCAAACCATAGTTCAAACGGTGTCATCTCAACGGAATTACGTGGTGCCCTATTAAAGTGAGTGTGGTTGTCTCTAATGCCTAACCCCCTGAACGATAGTGGTAATTCGATAAGAGACATCATGGTACGCACTATATCCAATAGGGTGCAACTATGATGTTCGGACACACGATCACACTATGGTGTTTCCAGGCGGTATTAATTGTGAAACAATTTCCACAATGTCTTAATTGTGTGCCAAAGCTCGTAACTCAGATACTCATCTCTATGATCATATCATAGACATTTTATCATTTTGTCACGATGTTCTTCAACTTCACTCTGAAATTACTTGAACCATTCAATAATTCAGACTTGTGTTTCATCAAGTAAATATACTCAACATCTACTCAAATCATCTGTGAAGTAAGAACATAACGATATTCATCAGATGCCTCGGACTCATTGGACTGCACACATCAAAATGTGTTACTTCCAACAAGTTGCTATCCATTTCCATCTAACTGAAAAACGAGGCTTTTCAGTCATCTTGCCCATGTGGTATGATTTGCATATCTCAAGTGATTCAAAATCAAGTGAGTCCAAACGATCCATCTACATGGAGTTTCTTCATGCGTATACACCAATAGACATGGTTCGCATGTCTCAAACTTTTCAAAGCGAGTGAGTCCAAAGATCCATCAACATGGAGCTTCTTCATGCTTTTACACCAATATGACTTACATGGCGATTGCCATAAGTAAGTGGTACTATCATTACTATCTTATATCTTTTAGCATGAAGATGTGTATCACTACGATCGAGATTTCAATAAACCATTCATTTTAGGTGCTAGACCATTGAAGGTATTATTCAAATTAACAGAGTAACCATTATTCTCCTTAAATGAATAACCGTATTATGACAGACATAATCCAATCATGTCTATGCTCAACGCAAACACCAAATAGCAATTATTTAGGTTTAACACCAATCTCGATGGTAGAGGGAGCGTGCGATGCTTGATCATATCAACCTTGGAAACACTTCCAACACGTATCGTCACTCACCTTTAGCTAGTCTCCGTTTATTCCGTAGCTTTTGTTTTGAGTTACTAACACTTAGCAACCGAACCGGTATCTAATACCCTGGTGCTACTAGGAGTACTAGTAAAGTACACATTAACATAATGTATATCCAATATACTTCTATCGACCTTGCCAGCCTTCTTATCTACCAAGTATCTAGGGTAATTCTGCTCCGATTGGCTGTTCCCCTTATTACAGAAGCACTTAGTCTCGGGTTTGGGTTCAACCTTGGGTTTCTTCACTGGAGCAGCAACTGATTTGCCGTTTCATGAAGTGTCCCTTCTTGCCCTTGCCCTTCAACAATTGATGCTCCTTCTTGATTTCTACTTTCGCGGTGTCAAACATCGTGAATACCTCCAGGATCATCATATCTATCCCTGACATGTTATAGTTCATCACGAAGCTCTAGTAGCTTGGTGGCAATGACTTTGGAGAAACATCACTATCTCATCTGAAAGATCAACTCCCACTCGATTCAAGTGATTGTTGCACTCAGACAATCTGAGCACAAGCTCAACAATTGAGCTTTTCTCCCTTAGTTTGCAGGCTAAGAAAATCGTCGGAGGTCTTATACCTCTTGACGTGGGCACGAGCCTGAAATCCCAATTTCAGCCCTCGAAACATCTCATATGTTCCGCGACGTTTCGAAAAACGTCTTTGGTACCTCAACTCTAAACCGTTCAACTAAACTATCACGTAGTTATCAAAATGTGTATGTCCGATGTTCGTAACATCCACAAACGATGTTTGGGGTTCAGACACCGAGCGGTGCATTAAGGACATAAGCTTTCTCATGACGCATAATTGCTACTCACAACTTTCAACTATATTTTCTGTAGGAACATATCTAAACAAGAGAACTAAAGCGCGAGCTTACGACATAATTTGCAAAGATCTTTTGACTATGTTCAGGATAATTAAGTTCATCTCATGAACTCCCACTTAGATAGACATCCCTCTAGTCATCTAAGTGATTACATGATCCGAGTCAACTAGGCCGTGTCCGATCATCACGTGAGACGGACTAGTCATCATCGGTGAACATCTTCATGTTGATCGTATCTACTATTCGACTCATGCTCGACCTTTCGGTCTCTTGTGTTCCGAGGCCATGTCTGTACATGCTAGGCTCGTCAAGTTAACCTAAGTGTTCTGCGTGTGTAAATCTGGCTTACACCCGTTGTATGTGAACGTAAGAATCTATCACACCCGATCATCACGTGGTGCTTCGAAACGACGAACTTTAGCAACGGTGCACAGTTAGGGAGAACACTTTCTTGAAATTGTTATGAGGGATCATCTTATTTACTACCGTCGTTCTAAGTAAACAAGATGCATAAACATAATAAACATCACATGCAATTATATAGTAGTGACGTGATATGGCCAATATCATATAGCTCATTTGATCTTCATCTTGAGGCTCCATGATCATCTTGTCACCGCATGACACCATGATCTCCATCATCGTGTCTTCATGAAGTTGTCACGCCAACGACTACTTCTACTTCTATGGCTAACACGTTTAGCAATAAAGTAAAGTAATTTACATGGCGTTCTTCAATGACACGCAGGTCATACAAAAAATAAAGACAACTCCTATGGCTCCTCCCGGTTGTCATACTCATCGACATGCAAGTCGTGATTCCTATTACAAGAACATGATCTCATACATCACATATATCATTCATCATTCATCACAACTTTGGCCATATCATATCACAAAACACTTGCTGCAAAAACAAGTTAGACGTCCTCTAATTGTTGTTGCAAGTTTTACGTGGCTGCAATAGGGTTCTAGCAAGAACGTTTTCTTACCTACTTGAAAGCCACAACGTGATTTGTCAACTTCTATTTACCCTTCATAAGGACCCTTTTCATCGAATCCGCTCCAACTAAAGTGGGAGAGACAGACACCCGCTAGCCACCTTATGCAACTAGTGCATGTCGGTCGGTGGAACCAGTCTCACGTAAGCGTACGTGTAAGGTAGGTCCGGGCCGCTTCATCCCACAATACCGCTGAAGCAAGATAAGACTAGTAGCGGCAAGAAAGTTGACAACATCTACGCCCACAACAAATTGTGTTCTACTCGTGCAATAGCGAACTACGCATAGACCTAGCTCATGATGCCACGGTTGGGGAACGTTGCGTAAAATTAAATTTTTTCACGGTTTCACCAAGATCCATCTATGAGTTCATCTAGCAACGAGTCATGGGAGAGTGATTGCATCTACATACCACTTGTAGATCGCGTGCGGAAGCGTTCAAGTGAACGGGGTTGATGGAGTCGTACTCGCCGTGATTCAAATCACCGATGATCCTAGTGCCGAGCGGACAGCACCTCCGCGTTCAACACACGTGACGGAGCGGATGACGTCTCCTCCTTCTTGATCCAGCAAGGGGAAGGAGAGGTTGATGATGATCCAGCAGCACGACGGCGTGGTGGTGGATGCAGCAGAACTCCCGGCAGGCTTCGCTAAGCGACTACGGGAGGAGGAGGAGGTGTAGCAGAAGGGGAGGCGCCAAGGGCTTCAGGTGCGGCCACCCCTCCCTCCCTCCCTTTATATAGGTGCAAGAGAGGGGAGGGCTCAGCCTTGCCCCTTCCTCCAAGGAAGGGGTGCGGCCAAGAGGGGGAGGTCCATCCTCCCAAGGCACCCTCGGAGGTGCCTTCCCTCTTAGGACTCTCCCTCCCCAAGTCTCCTTGGCGTATGGGCCTCTTGGGGCTGGTGCCCTTGGCCCATATAGTCCAAGGCGCACCCCCACCAGCCCATGTGGCCCCCCGGGGCAGGTGGACCCCCCCGGTGGACCCCCGGACCCCTTTCGGCACTCCCGGTACAATACCGATAAAGTGCAACAAATTTCCGGCGACCAAAACAAGACTTCCTATATATAAATCTTTACCTCCGGACCATTCCGGAACTCCTCGTGACGTCCGGGATCTCATCCGGGACTCCGAACAACATTCGGTTTGCTGCATTCTCATATTCATACAACCCTAGCGTCACCGTACCTTAAGTGTGTAGACCCTACGGGTTCGGGAGACACGCAGACATGACCGAGACGGCTCTCGGGCAATAACCAACAGCGGGATCTGGATACCCATGTTGGCTCCCACATGTTCCATGATGATCTCATCGGATGAACCACGATGTCAAGGACTCAATCGATCCCGTATACAATTCCCTTTGTCTAGCGGCATTGTACTTGCCCGAGATTTGATCGTCGGTATCCCGATACCTTTGTTCAATCTCGTTACCGGAAAGTCTCTTTACTCGTTCCATAACACATCGTCCCGTGATCAACCCCTTAATCACATTGTGCACATTATGATGATGTCCTACCGAGTGGGCCCAGAGATACCTCTCCGTTTACACGGAGTGACAAATCCCAGTCTCGATTCGTGCCAACCCAATAGACACTTTCGTAGATACCGTAATGCACCTTTATAGCCACCCGATTACGTTGTGACGTTTGGTACACCCAAAGCATTCCTACGGTATCCGGAGTTGCACAATCTCATGGTCTAAGGAAAAGATACTTGACATTAGAAAAGCTTTAGCATACGAACTACACGATCTTTGTGCTAGGCTTAGGATTGTCTTGTCCATCACATCATTCGCCAATGATGTGATCCCGTTATCAATGACATCCAATGTCCATGGTCAGAAACCATGACCATCTATTGATAAACGAGCTAGTTAACTAGAGGCTTACTAGGGACATGGTGTTGTCTATGTACCCACACATGTATCTGAGTTTCCTATCAATACAATTATAGCATGGATACTAAACGATTATCATGAACAAGGAAATATAATAATAACTAATTTATTATTGCCTCTAGGGCATATTTCCAACAGTTTCCATCACTTCTTCATCAGGGGTTGGCGTCCATTCTGCAATAAACTCTGCCAATGCACTGCTCTAAATTCTTGACGTGCTCTCAAACTTCAAGCCAAAGCTGGATAACTCCAAAGCCCACTCCACTATTCTGCCGGTAGCCTCAGGGTTTTGGAGTATCCTTTGCAACGGGAAGCGGGTGACAACCGTGATCTCATGGGTTTGGAAGTAGTGGTGCAGTTTCCTTGAGGCCATGATAAGGCTAAAAATCAAGTTTTGCACACCAGAGGACCTCGATCTAGCCCCCTGCAGCAAGGAACTGATGAAGTACACTGGGTGCTGCACCACTTTCTTCCTTGCCGCGTCCTTGGGGTTGTCCCCGCTGTCATGCTCTTCTCCGTCCTGATTCTCATCTGGCCTTGCCAGGCTTTGCTCACTCTCTGCTTCCTCTACTTCACGCTGTGGCACTAGGGCTGCACTAACCACTTGATTAGTTGCCGCCAAGTACAGCAGCAACGGCTCTTGAGGTTTTGGGGGCAACCAAAGTGGACATAGAGGACAAGTAGGCCTTCAATTATTGTAAAGCTGCATCTACTTCCGGGGTCCACTTCATGGGCCCTGCCTTCTTCAAAATTTTGAAGAACGGCAGGGCGTGCTCAGCGGACTTGGAGATGAATCTACTAAGCGCGGCAACGCATCCTGTCAGACGCCTCACATCCTTAACTGTCCTGGGTGCCTGTATCTTCTTGGTAGCTCTGATCTTGTTGGGGTTGGCTTCAATCCATCAATGGGATACGAAGCACCCAAGTAGCTTGCCGGAGGGAACGCCAAACACACACTTCTCCAGATTTAGCTTCAAGTTGATCTTGCGCAGATTAGCAAATGTCTCCTCCAAATCCTGGATGAGGGTTTGATCTGTCCTTGGTCTTGACCACAATATCATACATATAAGCCTCAATGTTTCTGTGCAACTGTGGCTCAAAACAAATCTGGACTGCTCTTGCAAAAGTGGACCCAACACTCTTTAACCCGAAAGGCATGCGCACAAAGCAATTCGTACCACATGGGGTGATGAACGAGGTCTTCTCTTCGTCTTCCTTGGACGTGAAGGTCTGATGACACCCAGAGTATGGATCCAAAAAGGAGAGCAACTCACAACCTGAAGTGGAGTCCACAATATGATCGATGCACGACAAGGGAAATGGGTCCTTTGGGCAAGCCTTGTTGAGGTGTGTGAAATCTATGCAAAGCCTCCATTTCTCGTTAGCCTTGCGCACGACCACTGGGTTTGCCAGCCATGTCGGATGCAACACTCCTCTGACCAGACCAGCTGCCTCAAGCTTCTTGATCTCTTCGGCAATGAATTGCTGCCTCTCCAAGGCCTGCTTTCAAACTTTCTGCTTGACGGGCCGGGCATGTGGGCAGACAGCAAGGTGGTGCTCGATTACCTCCCTGGGAACACCAGGGATATCAGATGGTTTCAAGGGAAACACATCGATATTTGCCCACAGGGAGGCAACGAGCGCGCTTTCCTATTTGTCATCAATGGTGGCGCTGATGGTGAAGGTACCATCAACACTAGCCTGCCCTGCCGGGACTTTCTTCACATGTGGTGCAGCGACCTTGGATCTCTTGCTGTTGGAACTCTCCGGCAAGTCATCAACGGGCGCAACATACTCCGAAGAGGCACGTTTCCCAGATTCCTTGCTGGCGTCCCTGCTATCCTTCCTCTTTCCTTTGTTTTCCTTGGCAGGAAACTGCCGCTGCCGTGGCCTCTACCGCGACTGCGTCCCAATACATCTTATCCACACAAATGATAGTGTCCTTCTCGTCTGACGGGATGGAAATGGCTCCTATCGACCCTGGCATCTTCAAGGTGTTGTAGGCATAGTGGGATGCCGCCATGAATTTTGCCAAAGCTAGGCATCCAAGAATCCCATTGTATGGCAGGGGGAGGTCAACCACATCAAACACAACCTTCTTAGTCCGATAGTTTAGTTCTCCCCCAAATGTCATTAGCAACGTGATCTTTCCCTTAGGATGACTCCTATCGGGATTAACTCCTTGCAACGTGCCCGTGACCTTCAGCTCCTCCTCTGCTATCTGAAGCTTGCTAATAACCTTTGGGGAAATCAGATTCAATCCAGCCCCGCCGTCAACCAACATCTTTGTGACTTTGAGGTTGCGAATTGTTGGAGAGACCAACAATGGCAAACATCCTACTGCGGTGGTGCGGTCAGGATGGTCCTCTTTGTCAAAGATAATGGGCGTGTGCTAACTCTTGAGCACTGCGTTGGATTTCCTTGAAGAGGAAAGAATGATGCAGCAAAGTAGCGTAAGTATTTCCCTCATTTTTTGAGAACCAAGGTATCAATCCAGTAGGAGGCTACGCGCGAGTCCCTCGTACCTACACAAAGCAAATAACTCCTCGCAACCAACGCGATAGGGGTTGTCAATCCCTTCACGGTCACTTACGAGAGTGAGATCAGATAGAGATGATAGATAATATTTTTGGTATTTTTGTGATAAAGATGCAAGGTAAAAAATAAAAGCAAAGTAAAAAAGCTAAGGCAATAATAAAGTGATGGAAGATTAATATGATGAAGATAGACCCGGGGGCCATAGATTTCACTAGTGGCTTCTCTCAAGAGCATAAGTATTTTACGGTGGGTGAACAAATTACTGTTGAGCAATTGATGAAATTGAGCATAGTTATGAGAATATCTAGGTATGATCATGTATATAGGCATCACGTCCGCATAAGTAGACCGACTCACCTGCATCTACTACTATTACTCCACTCATCGACCGCTATCCAAAGATGCATCTAGGGTATTCAATTCAAGAAAACAGAGTAACACCTTAAGCAAGATGACATGATGTAGAAGGATAAATTCATGCAATATGATAAAAACCCCATCTTGTTATCCTCGATGGCAACAATACAATACGTGCCTTGCTGCCCCTCATCACACGGAAAGGACACCGCAAGATTGAACCCAAAGCTAAGCACTTCTCCCATTGCAAGAAAAACCAATCTAGTAGGCCAAACCAAACTGATAATTCGAAGAGACTTGCAAAGATAACCAATCATACATAAAAGAATTCAGAGAAGATTCAAATATTGTTCATAGATAATCTTGATCATAAACCTACAATTCATCGGTCTCAACAAACACACCGCAAAAAGAAGATTACATCGAATAGATCTCCACGAGAGAGGGGGAGAACATTGTATTGAGATCCAAAAAGAGAGAAGAAGCCATCTAGCTACTAACTATGGACCCGAAGGTCTGAAGTAAACTACTCACACTTCATTGGAGGGGCTATGGTGATGATGTAGAAGCCCTCCGTGGTGGATGCCCCCTCCGGCGGAGCTCCGGAACAGGCCCCAAGATGGGATCTCGTGGGTACAGAAGGTTGCGGCGGTGGAATTAGGTTTTTGGCTCCGTATCTGATCGTTTGGGGGTACGTAGGTATATATAGGAGGAAGAAGTACGTCGGTGGAGCAAGGTGGGGCCCACGAGGGTGGAGGGTGCGCCTGGGGGGGAGGGCGCGCCCCCCTACCTCGTGCCCACCTCCTTTCTTTCTTGACGTAGGGTCCAAGTCTCCTGGATCATATTCGGTGAGAAAATCACGTTCCCGAAGGTTTCATTCCGCTTGGACTCCGTTTGATATTCCATTTCTTTGAAACTCTGAAATAGGCAAAAAACAGCAATTCTGGGTTGGGCCTCCAGTTAATAGGTTAGTCCCAAAAATAATATAAAAGTGGAAAATAAATCCCAATATTGTCCAAAACAGTAGATAATATAGCATGGAGCAATCAAAAATTATAGATACGTTGGAGATGTATTAGGCATCCCCAAGCTTAATTCCTGCTCGTCCTCGAGTAGGTAAATGATAAAAAAGAATTTTTGATGCGAAGTGCTACTTGGCATAATTTCAATGTAATTCTTCTTACTTGTGGTATGAATATTCAGATCCGAAAGATTCAAGACAAAAGTTTAATATTGACATAAAAATAATAATACTTCAAGCATACTAACAAAGCAATCATGTCTTCTCAAAATAACATGGCCAAAGAAAGTTATCCCTACAAAATCATATAGTCTGGCTATGCTCTATCTTCACCACACAAAGTATTTAGATCATGCACAACCCTGATGACAAGCCAAGCAATTGTTTCATACTTTTGACATTCCCAAAACTTTTTCAATCTTCACGCAATACATGAGCGTGAGCCATGGATATAGCACTATATGTGGAATAGAATGGTGGTTTTGGAGAAGACAAAAAGAGGGGAAGATAGTCTCACATTAACTAGGCATATCAATGGGCTATGGAGATGCCCATCAATAGATATCAATGTGAGTGAGTAGGGATTGCCATGCAACGGATGCACTAGAGCTATAAGTATGTGAAAGCTCAACAAAAGAAACTAAGTGGGTGTGCATCCAACTCGCTTGCTCATTAAGACCTAGGGCATTTTGAGCAAGCCCATCATTGGAACATACAAGCCAAGTTCTATAATGAAAAAAATCCCACTAGTATATGAAAGTGGCAAAATGAGAGACTCTCTATCATGAAGATCATGGTGCTACTTTGAAGCACAAGTGTTGTAAAAGGATAGTAACATTGTCCCTTCTCTCTTTTTCTCTCATTTTTTTGTTTGTTTGGGCCTTTTCTCCTTTTTTTATGGCCTCTTTTTTTTCGTCCGGAGCCTCATCCCGACTTGTGGGGGAATCATAGTCTCCATCATCCTTTTCCTCACTTGGGACAATGCTCTAAAAATGATGATCATCACACTTCTATTTTCTTACAACTCAACAATTACAACTCGATACTTAGAACAAAATATGACTCTATATGAATGCCTCCAGCGGTGTACCTGGATGTGCAATGAATCAAGAGTGACATGTATGAAAAAATTATGAACGGTGGCTTTGCCACAAATAAGGTGTCAACTACATGATCATGCTAGCAATATGACAATGATGGAGTGTGTCATAATAAACGGAACGGTGGAAAGTTGCATGGAAATATATCTCGGAATGGCTATGGAAATGCCATGATAGGTAGGTATGGTGGCTGTTTTGAGGAAGGTATATGGTGGGTGTATGATACCGGTGAAAAGTGCGCGGTATTAGAGAGGCTAGCAATGGTGTAAGGAAGAAAAGTGCGTATAATCCATGGACTCAACATTAGTCATGAAGAACTCATATACTTATCGCAAAAATCTACAAGTTATCAAAGCAAAGTATTACGCGCATGGTCCTAGGGGGATAGATTAGTAGGAAAAGACCATCGCTCGTCCCCGACCGCCACTCATAAGGAAGACAGTCAATAAATAAATCATGCTCCAACTTCATCACATAACGGTTCACCATACGTGCATGCTACGGGAATCACTAACTTTAACACAAGTATTTCTCAAATTCACAACTACTCAACTAGCATGACTCTAATATCACCATCTTTATATCTCAAAAAAATTATGAAGCATCAAACTTTTCTTAGTACTCAACGCACTCAAAAGAAAGTTTACAAATCTTGAATACCAAGCATATTAAGATTATTAAGCAAATTACCATGCTATTTAAGACTCTCCAAATAATCTAAGTGAAGCATGAGAGATCAATAGTTTCTATAAAACAAATCCACCACCGTGCTCTAAAAGATATAAGTGAAGCACTAGCGCAAAACTATATAGCTCAAAAGATATAAGTGAAGCACATAGAGTATTCTAACAAATCCAATTCATGTATAGCTCTCTCAAAAGGTGTGTACATCAAGGATGATTGTGTTAAACTAAAAAGCAAAGAATCAAATCATACAAGACGCTCCAAGCAAAACACATATCATGTGGTGAATAAAAATATCGCTCCAAGTAAAGTTACCGATGGAAGTAGACGAAAGAGGGGATGCCTTCCGGGGCATTCCCCAAGCTTTGAATTTTTGGTGTCCTCAGATTATCTTGGGGGTGCCATGGGCATCCCCAAGCTTAGGCTCTTGCCACTCCTTGTTCCATAATCCATCGAAAGATTTCACCCAAAACTTGAAAAATTCACAACACAAAACTCAACAGAAATCTCGTGAGATCCCTTAGCGAAAGAAAACAAAATACCACTTCAAGGTACTGTAATGAACTCATTATTTATTTATATTGGTGTTAAGCCTACTGTATTCCAACTTCTCTATGGTTTATAAACTATTTTACTAGCCATAGATTCATCAAAATAAGCAAACAACACACGAAAATCAGAATCTGTCAAAAACAGAACAGTCTGTAGTAATCTGTAACTAACTCAAACTTCTGGAACTCCAAAAATTCAGACAAAATAGGACGACCTAGGCAATTTGTTTTTTCGATCAGAAGCAATTGGAATCACTATTTTATCACGTTCTGGTGATTTTTAAAAATTGTTTTCGTGAACAGAAAGTTTCTGGAAATTACAGCAAGATCAAATAACTATCATCCAAGAAGACCGTATAGGTTTAACTTGGCACAAACACTAATTAAAACATAAAAAAATATCTAACCAGAGGCTAGATCTAAGATTTATTCCTAAAGAGAACCAAAAGCAAAAAAAAACTAAAAATAAAATTGGGTTGCCTCCCAACAAGCGCTATCGTTTAACGCCCCTAGCTAGGCATAAAAGCAAGGATAGATCTAGGTATTGCCATAATAGTGGTATGGAAAATCATGAAAATTTCTCTCATATTCTCTACGTTCACCAGCAAGTTTTCTTTGAAGCAAGTAAAAATAATCAAAAGGGCTAAATTTAATGTTACAAAGGTCTCCAAGATCAATCTCGGGAGGTATGGGTTCCTCCCTAGGCCCTTTGTATTGCACAGCCAATTCATCATTAAGAGCATTCTTTTGGCAAAAATTCACAAGCCTTCGTTCAGGAGGAAAACCTAGTCCATTATTCTGAATAGCAAAATCATCATTAAGCTCGGAAATCTTATCAACTAGAACATCGGCAGGAACTTTTTTCCTAAGATTTTCATTATAAGCAATATGATCTAAAGATTGTAAACGCATCATGTCTTCCTGATTAAAAAGGATAGCTTCAATGGGAGGATGACTAGCATCTACCCTATAATGCGCAAAGATTTCTTTGGCCTCTTTTATTATAAATCTAAACTCATGAGCCAAAAAGATAGTGGCGGCACGCTTAACAGAAGAATGCTCAATATTAGAGAATTCTAAGAATTTTTTTTGGATGCAAGGATGCATATGCATAAATTGCCTTTCAAGTTCAACGATAAGCATGGCAATAGCGTCCGCAAGACTACTAGTTCTATGAAGAATAGAACCGCCCATAGAAGGCAAAGCACCGGCACAAGTAAAGAAATCTTGGATAACTCCTTTTCCAATAATATTACCACTACCAATTCGAAATCTTTTTGTATGCAAGGTAGGGGGTTCTTCAGCAGGAGCATCAGAATTTTCTATGATATTATTATTGTCCATATCGGCAATAATTTCCCCAAATTCAGACATAACAACAGGCAAGCGAGAAAAAGGCAAATGGAAAAGAGAGGGCGAATAAAATGGAAAGGGTGAAGTGGGGGAGAGGAAAACGAGAGGCAAATGGCAAATAATGTAATGCGAGAGATAAGGGATTTTGATGGGTACTTGGTATCTTGACTTTTGCGTAGACTCCCCGGCAACAGCGCCAGAAATTCTTCCTGCTACCTCTTGAGCACTGCGTTCGATTTCCTTGAAGAGGAAAGGATGATGCAGCAAAGTAGCATAAGTATTTCCCTCAGTTTTTGAGAACCAAGGTATCAATCCAGTAGGAGGCTACGCCATGAGTCCCTCGTACCTACACAAAGCAAATAACTCCTCACAACCAACGCGAATAGGGGTTGTCAATCCCTTCACGGTCACTTATGAGAGTGAGATCTGATAGAGATGATAGATAATATTTTTGGTATTTTTGTGATAAAGATGCAAGGTAAAAAATAAAAGCAAAGTAAAAAAGCAAAGGCAATAATAAAGTGATGGAAGATTAATATGATGAAGATAGACCCGGGGGCCAAAGATTTCACTAGTGGCTTATCTCAAGAGCATAAGTATTTTACGGTGGGTGAACAATTACTGTTGAGCAATTGACAGAATTGAGCATAGTTATGAGAATATCTAGGTCTGATCATGTATATAGGCATCACGTCCGAGACAAGTAGACCGACTCCACCTGCATCTACTACTATTACTCCACTCATCGACCGCTATCCAAAGATGATCTAGAGTATTAAGTTCAAGAAAAGCGAGTAACGCCTTAAGCAAGATGACATGATGTAGAGGGATAAATTGATGCAATATGATAAAAACCCCATCTTGTTATCCTCGATGGCAACAATACAATACGTGCCTTGCTGCCCCTCATCACTCGGAAAGGACACCGCAAGATTGAACCCAAAGCTAAGCACTTCTCCCATTGCAAGAAAAACCAATCTAGTAGGCCAAACCAAACTGATAATTCAAGAGACTTGCAAAGATAACCAATCATACATAAAAGAATTCAGAGAAGATTCAAATATTGTTCATAGATAATCTTGATCATAAACCCACAATTCATCGGTCTCAACAAACACACCGCAAAAAGAAGATTACATCGAATAGATCTCCACGAGAGGGAGAGAACATTGTATTGAGATCCAAAAGAGAGAAGAAGCCATCTAGCTACTAACTATGGACCCAAGGTCTCAAGTAAACTACTCACACTTCATCGGAGGGGCTATGGTGATGATGTAGAAGCCCTCCGTGGTGGATGCCCTCCCATGGCGGTGCTCGAGTAGGCCCCAAGATGGGATCTCGTGGGTGCTGAAGGTTGCGGCGGTGGAATTAGGTTTTTGGCTCCGTGTCGATCGTTTGAAGGGCGTGAGGTATATATAGGAGGAAGAAGTACGTCGGTGGAGCAAGGTGGGGCCCACGAGGGTGGAGGGCGCGCTTGGGGGGGAGGGCGTGCCCCCTACCTCGTGCCCACCTCCTTTCTTTCTTAACGTAGGGTCCAACTCTCCTGGATCATATTCAGTGAGAAAATCACGTTCCCGAAGGTTTCATTCCGTTTGGAGTCCGTTTGACATTCCGTTTCTTCGGAACTCTGAAATAGGCAAGAAAACATCAATTCTGGGCTGGGCCTCCGATTAATAGGTTAGTCCCAAAAATAATATAAAAGTGGAAAATAAAGCCCAATATTGTCCAAAACAGTAGATAATATAGCATGGAGGAATCAAAAATTATAGATACGTTGGAGACGTATCAGCGTGCGTGACCATTTGAGTGGCTTCTGAGCCTCTGCCGCTGGCTCCACGACATTGACCTCACGCGCCCACCATTTAAGTTGGCGGTGAGAGGAGTGCAAAGATGCGCCCCCGTCAATGCACATGGCGTCAGTGGCCTTCTGGAACTCCTGCTCGCTGGTTTCCTCTTCATCCCCTTCATCACTCTCATCATTGCAAACTTCCTTCTCTCGGCCCCTGGCGGATTTTCCTTGGTTCCGAAAAGCCTAGCCAGGACGATTTGCTTCATTGCCCCGGCCCTTACCACCAGTACCATTCTGACCTTTTTCCTTGTCTCGCTTCTCATATTCATCTCTCCGCCTCTTGACGAGCTGCTAAACCTGATGAAACTCTCAGAGATCGTGGCCCTTGGTCCGATGGATCTTGCAGTACGACCCATCACCTTTTCCACCCTTCTCGGCAGCCGCAGCCTCCTAGCAGTCAGCGCACGCGGCAGCCTCCTTGCCGGGGCTTCGGTCTTGGCCTTCTTGCTGGTACTTGGCGTGCCTGATCCTTCGACGGTCATCACTGCCTTATCCTTGCGCCTCTTTTTGTGCTTCTTGCTCTTCTTCTAACTAGTGGATTCATCGTCATCCTCTGAGTCGACGTTGATGCAATCTTCTTCTCAGGGGAGTTTCCTTCCCTCCTCCATCCGAGCACACTAAGATCCTTCAGTCTTGGGCAACCGCACATTCATCTTGGAACAAATCTTATGGTTGCGCACATTGGACTGGAAGGCAGTTATCACAGCTGCTGGATGGATATTCGGAATATTTCTGTGGACCCTGCTGAATCTCTTTAAATACTTGCAGAGGGTCTCTCCTTCTTTCTGTTGGAGAAGCTGCAAGTCGTTGGGCCGTCCTAGTTCTTGATGGTTGTCTGTGAAGGCGCCAATGAACTCATGGCACAGGTCAGCCCATGATGAAATGGAGTTCTCCGGCAGGTGCATCAGCCAAGACCTCACATTGGATTTGAGTGCCAAAGGGAATTTGTTGGCAAACACCTTCTCATCTCTTCCTTCGGTAGCTTGAACAGCGATGGTGTAGATGCTCAAGAACTCTGTCGGGTTCAGCCTTCCATCATACTTCTCTGGTATCTGTGGCTTGAACGTGCGAGCGGATGGCCAACGGACTTGTCATAGCTCTCGAGTAAAGGCATGGCACCCTACCTCGAAAGGCAGGCACCCGCTATCCTCGAGCCCAGTCTCGTCGACGTCGGGGCCGTCGCACCCATTGGTCCGGCGGTGGTCGTCGCAGCCTCGCTCCATGACGACACGCACGTCTCCCCTCCACCTGACCTCCGGTGCTCGTCATTGGTGTGACGCCCGGATATTTAAGCTACAGTAATCCCACGCTAATCATGTCACGTCACCTCGGTTACTGTTGATAAACTCTAGATAATTCAAAACCGAAACAAATTCATAATTTAATTAAAGGAACACAATAAAAGTTTTCAAACATTAAAATAAAAATGTTTGATTTGACCTAAATATTACATAGATAATTATGGTGTAGAGGACACAACTTTATAAAATGCATAAATATTTTAAATTGAATTAAAAAAGAAGAGAAAATAAACAAAAGAAAGAAAATACAAAAGAAAAAAAGGAAAAGAAACCCCCCCAGGGCTCCGGCCCAAGAAAGCATCGCCCAATCGGGCCCACGAACCACCAGCCGCCCAACCCACCACCACCGTTATCCCCACCTCCTGCTCAGGGGGATCGTGGCGTTCATCCCCGGCGCCATGGCGGCGATGCAAGACGTGTCGGCCATCCCGTTGCCCCGTGATGGATAAGGGCAACCCCAAAGACCTCTCCCTCGAAACCTAAATCCCTTTCCCCATCTCGCTCGCTCACTCTCTCGATCCAAAGCTCGCACCGAGGGAAGCCATCGCCGCCGCTCACCATTGCCGTAGCCCTTGGCCAAGCCTCGCCGTTACGAGGTGTCCAAGAGGACCGTCGTCATCATCGACTTCACTGCGCCCACTAGATGGACCCGAGCAGCCGCAGTCGTTGATCCCCATCGTCGGTCGTCCGCCCCGTCCACCGCGGTCGATCCGCTGCCTCCGCACCTCCGATGAGCTCGTCATCCGCATCGATGTGAGCTCCGCCACTTACCCGTTTATTCCCGAGATCGGATTCGAGCTCGACCACTCTTCACCGCCGCTCAGAAGCCGCTGCTGCGTGACCAAACAGCCGTAGCACCGCCGTCTCGCTTCGCCTGTGGACGCCTTGGAGTTTCGGGCCGCGCCACGCACGCGTTCTCCGTCCTCCTCGCCACGCCGTTGCCGCTCCCCTGCCGTGGCGTCAGCCGCCGCCCCCACGCCTTTATGCCCCCACGCCGGACTTTCCCTCCCCGCTGCTCGCCCAGGCCTCTGCCATGGCGCCTCCCCTGCTGCGGCTCCCTCCAGCTCACCGCGCCCCAAGCCTGCCCGTGGCTCCCCATCGCCAGCCTCGCCCATTCGTCCGCCATCCCGGCCACCGTGCCCTCCCCACTTCCCGGCCTCCCGTTGCTCGGCCCCTGGCGTCGGCGCCTCGCCGGGTCACGGCCTCGCTCCCACGCCGGGCAGAGGCGCTTGCCGGGCCGCCCTGACGGGTGCCCGCCGATTGACACCGCCTTGTTGGTCTAATGCCACCGCCGCCTCGGGCTTGAAAAAAAAGAAAAAAAAGAAAAAATATATGTTTAAGAAAAATAAGTAAATAAATAATTAGTTAATTAATCAATTAGTTAACCTAGTTAACTTAATTAAATTGGTTTAGCTAAACTAACTAATTAGCTAGCAATTAATCTCTAGTTAGTTAGAGGAGTAGATGACAGAGGGCCCCACCCCCTGTTGACCAGTCAAATGTTGACTGGTCAATCAACCCCGCCCACTGTCGCCCATCGGGTACACTGTGTACACTTTGCTGGAGTCGCCTAGCATTTTAGCATTTATTTTCGAATTAAAATTAATGTCAAAAATGATTTAAATCTTTAAAAATTAATATAAAATAATCCGTAACTCGGATGGAAAAACTTTGTACATGAAAGTTGCTCAGAACGACGAGACGGATCCGGATACGCAGCCCGTTCGTCCACCACACACCCCTAACATATCAAACTCGCAACTTTCCCCCTCCGGCTCCTCTGCCCGAAAACGCGAAACACCGGGGATACTTTCCCGGTTGTTTCCCCCCTTCACCGGTATCACCTCATACCGCGTTAGGGCACCCCTAGCACCGATACTTGTCATGCCATGCATCGCTATGTATCTGTTTGCTAAAATATTTATTGTTTCTTCCCCCTCTTCTCTCGCTAGACACCGAGAACGACGCTGCTGCTGCCCAGTACGACTACGGAGTTGACGACCCCTCTCTCTTGCCAGAGCAACCAGGCAAGCCCCCCCTTGATCACCAGATATCGCCTAATCTACTATATACTGCTTGCATTAGAGTAGTGTAGCATGTTACTGCTTTCCGTTATTCCTATCCTGATGCATAGCCTGTCCTTGCTACTCATTGTTACCTTTACCGCTATCCTCATCGCTTAGTATAGGATGCTAGTGTTCCATCGGTGGCCCTACACTCTTGTCCGTCGCCATGCTATACTCTTTGGCTGTGATCACTTGGAGGTGATCACGGGCATATACTATATACTTTACACTATTACATTACCTCGTGATAATCGCTTAGGAGATGGGGAAATTTGAAAGGACGGTGGCTCCATCCCCAGAGAGGTGGGCACAGGTTCCCGACGGCCCCGATCGTTACTTTGTGGCGGAGCGGCAGGCAGGTTGAGACCACCTAGGAGAGAGGTGGGCCTGGCCTGGTCGGCGTCATGGATACTTAACATGTTTAACGAGATCCGGGTATTTGATCCGAGTCCGCCATTTGGTCTATACGCACTAACCATCTACGTGGGAGTAGTTATGGGTATCCCGACGTCGTGGTATCAGCCGAAGCACTTCGTGACGCCAGCGACTGAGCGGCGCGCGCCGGATTGGAACGTAAGCCTGCTCTTGTATTAAGGGGGCTAGTTCCGCTTTTGGCCGCCCTCGCAACGTGCAGGTGTGCATTGGGCGATGGGCCCAGACCCCTGTGCGCTTAGGTTTAGACCGGCGTGCTGTCCTCTCTGTTGTGCCTAGGTGGGGCTGCGACGTGTTGATCTTCCGCTGGGCATGACCCGAGAAAAGTGTGTCCGCCAAATGGGATCAAGCGTGTTGGGTTATGTGGTGCACCCTTCGCTAAGTTTAATCTATTGAATAGCCGTGATCTTGATGTGACGACTTGGAGTTGTACCTTGACCTTATGACAACTAGAACCGGATACTTAATAAAACACACCCTTCCAAGTGCGGATACAACCCGGTGGTCGCTCTCTCTCGTGGTTACGAGGAGGGATCGCCGGGTAGGATTATGCTATGCGATGCTACTTGGAGGACTTCATCCACTCTCTTCTACATGTTGCAAGACGGAGGCTGCCGAGCGTAGTCTTGACAGGATTAGCTATCCCCCTCTTATTACGGCATTCTCGCAGTTCACCCACCGATATGGCCCTTTACACATATATCCATGCATATGTAGTGTAGCTCCTTGCTTGCGAGTACTTTGGATGAGTACTCACGGTTGCCTTGTTCCCCTTTCCCCCTTTATTTACCCGATTGCTGCAACTGCATCGATGGAGCCCAGAGCGACGCCATCGTCGATGGCGACTACTACCGGAGGTGCCTACTACTACGTGCAGCCCGGCCCGGCGACGACACAGGTAGTTTAGGAGGATCCCAGGCAGAGGCCTGCGCCTCTTCGATCTGTATCCCGGTTTGTGCTAGCCTTCTTAAGGCAAACTTGTTTAACTTATGTCCGTACTCATATATTGTTGCTTCCGGCTGACTCGTCTATGATCGAGCACTTGTATTCGAGCCCTCGAGGCCCCCGGCTTGTATTATGATGCTTGTATGACTTATTTTATTTGTAGAGTTGTGTTGTGATATCTTCCCGTGAGTCCCTGATCTTGATCGTACATGTTTGCGTGTATGATTAGTGTATGATTGAATCAGGGGCGTCACAAGTTGGTATCAGAGCCGACTGCTTGTAGGAATCCCCCTTCCAAACTCCTTGGCCGAAGTTGAGTCTAGTCGATGAAAACTGTTTTACTAACATGGCTGTGCGGCCCATGGGCCCACGTCGCCATTGGGTGGTATTAGGATCTTTTACTCCTCGAACTTTACTCTGGGATTCTGAACTCTCTTCTATTCGGGTTAAACGAATTTTTTACTAAAATCTAACTTTAGGTTCTCGAAAATACTTTCTCCTGGAGAGGCCCTTGATCCGGATGATCACCGACTACAATCAAGGATTACGAAGATACCTTCCGATATTCTCTCGAGAACTTGTGTCCATCGCGTTTGCAATTCCCTTCCACCGTAAACCCTTATGGATAACTACTTGCGCTTGTTATTCTTACCTTCATCCCAGCTTGGTCTTGTTATTACAAGATACCCTGAAAAACTCATCGTTGTTTTGATAATCCTTTGAGCTTACTGCCTTGCTGTTCTTTGTCACCTGAATACCCCTACGGTTAATTCTCGCACTTATCGAGTATCCGCTCATCCCCCAGTTGTTCATGTGTTACACAAAAGTCTTCGAAATACCATTCGATATTCCGAAAATCCTCAACAACCTATTGCTCTGGAATTTCTTGTTTGCTTTCATTATGATTAATCCCATAAGTATAGTAATCATATTGGCATCCTTTGTCACCATCATTTTTGAGTCCGTTGATTCAATACGTGCGAATGCACGCAATCATCAGTTGATCCTTTTAAATTATCTTTTCGGCTCAGACTGAGCTGGTTCTCAACCAATCCAATTGCCGTCGATTGTACCCCTAAGGCTATTCAACTTATCCATCCCTAATCATAACATTGCTTCTGATCCATTGATTTGAAAATCATAAGTCCTTTGTTATCTAAGCATCGAATTATTCTGATGTTTTGTAATCCGATGCATTTGCATTATTTCTTCCTCTTATTGAGTACCGATACTCACATCATATCCCTTATGGACCACCAGATCCTTTGTTGGATTTTATCTGACAACGCCCTTCATATTGAATAACCTTGTGAGCCTTTTCTCGGATACATAATGCCTTTGGTAAATTGTATCCTCTACTTTCTCAACCATGCTCTGCCTTCGAGCCTGAGTTAATTACTCCTAACGATTGTGGTATATGATTCTAAGATGCCCCGATGGGTTGAACCTATGCCTTCCTTAATATGTGTGAACTCGAAAGTTTTCACGAGTCATACTCTTTTGGTGTTTTGCCAGATACAATTTCAACACTACAACTTCATCGAAAGTGAGAAGTGATTGAAAGGTTATACATTGGAGAAGTGGGAGTCGACCTTAAACTTTGTGTTCATGCCCATAGACACGATGCAGATCTTATCATGAAAGCTTCTCTTAAAAACAAATTGTCCCCTTGGTATAAGTTCTTATATCCGGATCCGCCTTTTGCAATAGTGGTTCCACCCATGTTCTCCTTTAAATAACTTTTCTCGTGCAAGTTTAAGCACTTGTCTTCTGCAGAGCAATACCCTAGCCCAACCTCTATTTTGATCTACCTTCGAGTATTCCCCCTGGTATCTCGAGGATATCAACCGATTGCACTACATATTATCATTTCTGATGAAGTAGTGCCTTTTCCCATGTCAATGTCACTTAATGGGTTCTAGGTTGTTGGTCAACCGAGAACACCGATAAGTGGATCGATTCCGCATCTCGATTCAAGTAATTTTCATTGCTTATGAGTTTAATAATCCTTCAAGTTATTCATAGCTTGATCGGCTATATCATTATCGTGCAACTTTTAACTATGCTACCTGGTCCTTCTTCTCGAAGCACAATTTTCGATGATGAGCTAAGCTTACGTTGATCTTCCTCGTCATACCATTCCTCCTTGACCAACAAACTTGATTTCGAGTCTGTGTCGTACCCATGGTTCCAATAACATTTTGCTTCATCATTCCTTTGACTTGATATCATCGCCGATCGATTTGCTCTTCATAAAATCTCTTGAGAAATGTGTCATGATCATCATCAGCACTCTGAGCTCTTCCAGGGTATCTATTGAATTCATAATGAGAAATACCATCCTTGCCCTCGATGATTTGTGCTATCATCGACCACTTTATTGCCTTCCATTCAACACAAACTTGTTCGTGTTTTGTGTTATACCTTGAGTTCCTTGCTAACCAGCATTGTTCTTCTTTACCTTGTAATATTACCACCTTTTATGTCAAGAATGTCGTGGGAATTTCACCACCTCTTAAGAATTCTTGGTTTGGTGATAATTCTCACCATCGCCATTCTTCTTGGGTCCTCGTATTGATTCCAACCAGGGTACCAACAAGTGAGCGGTGCTGTTTGGATTCCGCCCTTCTAGCAACCATATTGCTTTGAAGTTAATGGTCAATCGCTCATTCTTAGACTATTGGTTATTGAATCACCATTCCAATGTTGGCCGTGCAACCCAGCCCATATTTCGGGTGCACCTTTCAACCAATGTTTAATTGTGTATGTTTTCCTCGAGCATACATCATTATACCATTTGATCTGACAAATGTTATCTCCTTGTTCACATAATTGTGGAAATCCACCTTTTTTGGAAATCTCAAGGATTGTTACTGACTCCATCAGCTACCCCGTCATCCTCTCTTTGGTTTAAATGATGAACTCTTGAGTTGAAACTTGCTTCCATAGTACATTCCCCAATAATCTTACAATGTAGTCTCGTCAATTTGTCTTGCACCTTTTCTTCTCGGGCATCCTGAGTCTGAGGTATCCTGACACCAATCAGATCTGAATCTCGGTCAGATATGGTGGCCGGGACATATTTCCAAGAGTTATAACATTAGCATTTGACCCGATAAGGTGATGTCATGCCTAGCACACCGACCGGAGGACCTATTGTTATAATTTTCCTTTAGCAATGCTATCTATTCTTCCATGGGAAATGGTAAGACTTATTCTATAAGTTGTTCTGATGAATCCTTCAGGTATCCAGAGTCCGACATTTTGCTTGAAGACCATGTCAATGCTATCCTAAAGCATGTCTGTGGTACTCGGTTTTCAACAAGAACATTTGAAGCCCAATGCTAAATGTTTCTTGCTCAATTATCCAAACACCGTTGTATGGGTAATGTCATGAAAATTCTCTCCGTACCTCTGAAGTTTTCTACAAGATATCCTGTCATGGACATCATGCTCGCTTGTCCTTGGGAAGGATATACCCTTGAAATATGTGTTTAAACACATTTTCCTTTCCGTTGTCTTGTTCAAACTTTCTTATAATCTACTTAACTGAGCAGTGGTAATTCCCTTCTTAGGAAAGCACCTCGTGGTACAACTCTGCCAGTAAAACCCTGTTACTATTGTTGATGACATTCTGGTAGCCACCGATGGACGAGAACTTTGCCTAATGGTCCGCCTCGTTCAACGAGCAGGAAAATGGTTCTCTTCGTCCCTCGCCCTTGGTACCGACATTGTTGCCGACATAACTGACAGGCTATCCTCTGACATGCTTTGATTACATGATCATGCAAGTCGTCTCCACCCTTCCTACTTTTAACCCCCATGGTGGGCCCATAACCCACAGTTTCGGAGGATCGAAACCTGACTCTCCTGTACAACCCTGTTTCTAATGGTTGTTCCTCACGCGTGGCCTCATATGTAATTCTTGAGCCACCTTCCAAGAGATCATCAACTTTGGCATCAGACGCAATACTTATTCTTGTTGCTCTGAACCCCTTTCAACTTCTGATTAGGCCATCGAACGATTGCTTGCCATTGGAAAATTCTCATGGTACCTTCTTACTTTACTCTCGATAATTTCTTAAGTATCTATTCGAGAGTTACTTTCTACCACATTCCCTGAGTTATCTGCCAGATAGTTGTCCATGAAGGTCCGTTCTTCAAAAGTTACCCCTTATCATTATCGTAAGTACGATGGAGTTCCTGAAGAAGGGACGACAACCTCATCATGATGCATTGATGCATAGGAATGAAGACAGGAGCGCTATGGATCGACCACTTCGAGAAGAGCAACCAAGACTGAGAAGAATCGTTAGAATTTCGTAACCTATTCTTCCCCCCTTGCACCCCTCCTAAATCTCGGGACGAGATTTCTTGTAATGGAGGAGAATTGTGACGCCCGGATATTTAAGCTACAGTAATCCCATGCTAATCATGTCACGTCACCTCGGTTACTGTTGATAAACTCTAGATAATTCAAAACCGAAACAAATTCATAATTTAATTAAAGGAACACAATAAAAGTTTTCAAACATTAAAATAAAAATGTTTGATTTTTACTAAATATTACATAGATAATTATGGTGTAGAGGACACAACTTTATAAAATGCATAAATATTTTAAATTGAATTAAAAAAGAAGAGAAAATAAACAAAAGAAAGAAAATACAAAAGAAAAAATAAGAAAAGAAACCCTCCCGGGGCTCCGGCCCAGCAGGCCACCGGCCCAACTGGGCCACGAACCAACAGGCCGGCCCAGCCCACCACCACCGTTATCCCCCACCTCCTGTTCAGGGGGGGATCATGGCGTTCATCCCCGGCGCCATGGCGGCGATGCAAGACGTGTCGGCCATCCCGTTGCCCCCGTGATGGATAAGGGCAACCCCGGCACCTCTCCCTCGAAACCCTAATCCCCTTTCCCCATCTCGCTCGCTCACTCTCTCGATCCAAAGCTCGCACCCGAGGGAAGCCATCGCCGCCGCTCTCCATTGCCGTGGTCACTGTCCAAGCCTCGCCGTTCTGAGGTGTACAAGAGGACCATCGTCATCATCGACTTCACCTGCGCCCACTAGATGGACCCGAGCAGCCGCAGTCGTCTATCCCCTTCGGCTTGGTCGTCCGCCTACTCATCATGGTCGATCCGCTGCCTCCGCACCTCCGACGAGCTCGTCATCCGCATCGATGTGAGCTCCGCCACTTACCTGTTTATTCCCGAGCTCGGATTCGAGCTCGAGCACTCACCGCCGCTCTGCGGTTGCTGTCGTCGTCGTGGACCGAAACAGCCGTAGCACCGCCGTCTCGCCGCCGTGGGCCGCTGGAGTTTCGCCGCGCCCACGCACGCATTCTCCCTCCTCCACGCTCTTGCCGTTGCCGCTCCCACAGCCGTGCGTCGCCGCTCCCGCCACGCCCGCCTTTTCGCCCCACGCCGGGACTTTCCCTCCCCGCTGCCGCCTCAGCCTCTGCCATGGCGCCTCCCCTGCTGCCCGCGGCTCCCTCCAGCTCGACGCCCCCAAGCTGCCGGCGGCTCCCCCCATCGCCGTGGCCTCGCCCGTCGGCCATCCCGGCCACCGTGCCCCCCACTTCCCGGCCTCCCGTTCGCCCTCACGGCCTGGCGTCGGCGCCTCGCCGGTCACGGCCTCGCTCCCACGCCGGGCAGGGGCGCGGCCGCCGCCCCGGGTGCTGCCGTTGACCTGCCCGCCCGTTGACCCTAATGCCGGGGCCCCACCCCTGATGACCAATCAAATGTTGGTAGTCAATCTGACCCAACCCACATTGCCCACTGGGTACACTACATGTACACTTTGCTGGGTGCGCCTAGCATTTTAGCATTTATTTTCGAATTAAAATTAATGTCAAAATGATTTAAATCTTTAAAAATTAATATAAAATAATCCGTAAGTCGGATGGAAAAACTTTGTACATGAAAGTTGCTCAGAACGACGAGACGGATCCGGATACGCAGCCCATTCGTCCACTACACACCCCTAACATATCAAACTCGCAACTTTCCCCCTCCGGCTCCTCTGCCCGAAAACGCGAAACACCGGGGATACTTTCCCGTTTGTTTCCCCTCCTTCACCGGTATCACCTCATACCGCGTTAGGGCACCCCTAGCACCGATACTTGTCATGCCAGGCATCGCTATGTATCTGTTTGCTTAAATATTTATTGTTTCTTCCCCCTCTTTTCTCGCTAGACACCGAGACCGATCTTTGCTCTTGCCAAGACGATTTACTACGGAGTTGACGACCCCTCTCTCTTGCCGTGAGCAACTAGGCAAGCCCCCTTGATCACCAGATATCGCCTAATCTACTCTATACCGCTTGCATTAGAGTAGTGTAGCATGTTATCGCTTTCCGTTATTCCTATCCCGATGCATAGCCCGTCCTTGCTACTCAAGTTGTTACCTTTACCGCTATCCTACTGCTTAGTATAGGATGCTAGTGTTCCATCGGTGGCCCTACACTCTTGTCCGTCCGCCATGCTATACTCTTGGGCTGTGATCACTTCGGAGGTGATCACGGGCATATACTATATACTTTACACTATTACATTACGTGATACTGTTCGGAGGTGGGGCTGAAAGGACAGGTGGCTCCATCCCAAAGAGAGGTGGGCACAGGTTCCCGACGGCCCCGATCGTTACTTTTGTGGCGGAGCGGCAGGGCAGGTTGAGACCACATAGGAGAGAGGTGGGCCTGGCCCTGTCGGCGTCATGGATACTTAACACGCTTAACGAGATCCGGTATTTGATCCGAGTCCGCCATTTGGTCTATACGCACTAACCATCTACGTGGGAGTAGTTATGGGTATCCCGACGTCGTGGTATCAGCCGAAGCACTTCGTGACGCCAGCGACTGAGCGGCGCGCGCCGGATTGGAACGTAAGCCTGCTCTTGTATTAAGGGGGCTAGTTCCGCTTTCGGCCGCCCTCGCAACGTGCAGGTGTGCATTGGGCGATGGGCCCAGACCCCTGTGCGCTTAGGTTTAGACCGGCGTGCTGGCCTCTCTGTTGTTCCTAGGTGGGGCTGCGACGTTGATCTTCCGCGGCTGGGCATGACCCAGAAAAGTGTGTCCGGCCAAATGGGATCAAGCTAGTTGGGTTATGTGGTGCACCCCTGCAGGGAAGTTTAATCTATTCGAATAGCCGTGATCTTCGGTAATGTGACGACTTGGAGTTGTACCTTGACCTTATGACAACTAGAACCGGATACTTAATAAAACACACCCTTCCAAGTGTTGATACAACCCGGTGGTCGCTCTCTCGTGGTTACGAGGAGGGATCACGGTAGGATTATGCTATGCGATGCTACTTGGAGGACTTGATCGACTCTCTTCTACATGTTGCAAGACGGAGGCTGCCGAGCGTAGTCTTGACAGGATTAGCTATCCCCTCTTATTACGGCATTCTGCAGTTCAGTCCTTGATATGGCCCTTTACACATATATCCATGCATATGTAGTGTAGCTCCTTGCTTGCAGTACTTTGGATGAGTACTCACGGTTGCCTTGTTCCCCTTTTCCCCCTTTCTTTACCCGATTGCTGCAGCAGACGATGGAGCCCAGAGCAGGCGCCATCGTCGATGGCGACTACTACCCTGGAGGTGCCTACTACTACGTGCAGCCGACGACGGCGACACGAGTAGTTTAGGAGGATCCTGTGCAGGAGGCCCGCGCTTCTTCGATCTCAGATCCTGGTTTGTGCTAGCCTTCTTAAGGCAAACTTGTTTAACTTATGTCCGTACTCAGATATTGTTGCTTCCGCTGACTCGTCTATGATCGAGCACTTGTATTCGAGCCCTCGAGGCCCCCGCTTGTATTATGATGCTTGTATGACTTATTTTATTTGTAGAGTTGTGTTGTGATATCTTCCCGTGAGTCCCTGATCTTGATCGTACACGTTTGCGTGTATGATTAGTGTATGATTGAATCGGGGGCGTCACAATTGGCCAGGACGTGCTCGAGGGTCGGAAGAGGCCATCGAGACGTTGTCGGGTTCTTGATTCTGCCGCGCCTACGCTGGTTGCCATGGCGGGGATTGCATCATGGGGGTGGCCCCTTCCGTACAGCCAGCAGCGCGAGCCGTTGTCGTCACTTGGGGCCGTGAAGGGTCGGCTCGCTGTGAGCCCCCAGCCTCGATGAAGCCAATTAGACTCTGAATGGTGGCTCTCCATTCGTCCATCTGATCGGCCGCCGGCGGAAACCTCAGCAGCAGCTTGGCGCGTGCCATGGCCTCCGTAGCGGTGCTTGGCATCGGTGATGATGATGTAGACCGTACAGTCGCCCGACTTCTGACGGTGCCAGTGGCGACGACGCCGCGCCCTCGCTGTTGTGAGCCAACCGCTTGGAGGGCACAGTGACGCGGTGAATGCGCTTGAGGGATAGCGGCTCCATTGGGCAGCGGCTAGGCCATCCTGTTTTGGGGGAGGCGCGCGCTGTGGCCACGCCCGTGGCGGGGGCGACCGGAGGGCGGCGATTCGCCCTAGACCGAGCGCCACCACTATGGTTGTGCCCTTCGGCGAGGGGAAGAGGTATAGATGGAATAACCCCTTCGCCCGTACCCCATGGAGCATGCCACTGGGGTGTTGCTGATGTTACTCTCCTCCGGTGCCTCCCGCTCCTGTTTCGGCCGCAGGGGAGGTGGTGACGACGCCGCCTGCATCGACTGCGTCCCCCACGACGCCCACATCCTTTTGGGCCTCCGCATCCCCCGCGGCGTCGGTGGCCGCGGGAGGTGGAGTCTTCGAGGTGGACAGGTGAGCTGTAGCACCGGACTTCTTCTTGGGCGCCATAGTCGATGGAGCCGCAAGATGATGAAGATGACGCGCTGCTCACACCTTCAGATTCGCGCAAGCGATGCCCCTACCTGGCACGCCAAAGATGTCACGAGAAACCACGGCCACCTATGGGACCAAGAGTCCCTTGCTGGTTCGACGGGGGGATGGCACGTTGCACAAAGAGCAGAGGGGCGTCGAGCAGCATGACAGAGATCACACGGGCAGTGTTTACCCAGGTTCGGGCCACCGTGAGGCGTAAAACCCTACTCCTGCTTTGGTGGATTAATGGTGAAGAAATGGTGGTGAGCGCAACTCGCTTTGCCCAGCAGGGTTGCCTCGGGGCGGAACGGCTACGCGCGTACGAATGTGTGAAGGGGTGGGCTCGCTAACCCTTTCTACGGTTTCCTCAGGCCTCCTTTTATAGAAAAAGAGGTTACCACAGTGGCAAATCAGTCATTATGCACTGATTAGATAGCAAACAATGCTATCATACCTAACTCTGTAGGCTGACAGAGTGCATTAAATGCGCCGATCAATGTCACATCGTAGCTTGCCCGGCAGGCCTTGCCGGGCTGTTTTGCCAACTTCGCGCCTGCTTGCTTGACACATCGTAGGATGGGTGTCGCCTGGAGGTATTTGCTGTAGGAAGTGGCTGCCATGTGGCGAATAGCGGGCACTTAATCACTTTGGAGCTTGACACCGCAGCGATCAACGACGTGCGTTGTGGTGAGGTGGAGTGGTCAGGTGGTTCTGCTTTCGCGAGTCCTGGCAGGCCTTGCCGGGACGGCCTGGAGGCTTGCTTTCGGGGGTGACCCCGTCCTTGCCGGGCTCGCCTGTTCGGTAAGGTTTTTTTTACCTTAGCAATATCCTGCTCTCTACCTGGTCTTGGTCTCCTTGTGCTGCACGTTGGTCCTTCAAAGAACTGATGCCTTGTGCTCCACTCTGATCTTGGTGTTGTAATCTTGTTCTCGTGCCTGTGCACATTCTGGGCAACGGACCCAGGGCTTGTTGCACCGACACATAGACATGAACAAAACCCCTTCGTTCAATTACCAACAGTGGAACCGTGGACGCCCATATCGATCCCTATGAATACACAAACGACATATAAGTGAACCTTTAGTTATCATGTGATGTTCCCTTTGCTTCGCGATACTTTACAAAACTTGAGGTGAGCTATACCGGTATACTCTTGAGTCCTCACCATGCTGACTGTACCGATCTCCTTTTTGCCAATTTTGTTCTTCTTTCTCGTTGATGTGTTCTAGCATCTCCGTGACATAGTCACATGTGTATGGCCAGACGATGATGGATGTCGTCACACCGAGAGGGCACTAAGAATATCTCTCCATTGTCAGAGGAGAAAATTCCACTCTCGAGCTATCTAGTCCCTTCTCAAACTTTCTGATGAACTTGCAAGTTGTCGTTAATTATGATCACCATGTTACAGATGACATTTGAGCAACCCCAAAGTCCATCGTACGATAATAAGTGACTACTATACTCTCATGGTCTAACGAACTAAAACACACATTAACACTTCGTGTTATAACAATTGATTTCAGACGATATTATCTTAAAGTATAGCAAACAAGTTTGGGTCGATTCAATATGATCATTCTTCTAACATCATACTATCAAAGTTGTTTTAGGACTATTCTTACACTTAACGATATCCTGATATCCAAAAAACATGATCACAAACAACACTTGAGCTAGTCTTAGAGGCAAGACTAGGAATCTTATTTTGTCGTTTATCATTCCACGCGTGCATATGAGTTTTCCACTGAATCGCACATTTCAGGATCATAGCAGTTATAACATAGAATATAAATTATTAATTATGAACATGGAAATATAATAATACAATATTATTATCTCTAGGGCATATTTCCAACAGTCTCCCACTTGCAGCAGACTGGGTAATCTAGTTAGCACATTTTCTTTAACACCAATGTCAACCCGGTGTTTGTTCATGTTTTGCTTGTGGTATAGCCTTCGTCCTATGAGATCTTGACAACTTCAGGTCCATGTGCATCTATGGAGATAGTAGTGTCTAATCGAGTTTAGCCAAAATACATATTGATAGAATACTAAAGCAGTTTAGTATGAAATACATAAGAAGAGTTTCTTGTCAAAGTCACATGGAAGGAGTTTTAAGAAAGAATCTGTATCCTGAAACACTGATGAGTGAAATACATGATTTTAATCACACTTGTGTTCAATATGTTCCATGATATGTAAACAATTAGATATGTTTGGTACTCCAAGTAAGTTGTGAGTAAAAAAGTTACCAGAGTGACCAAATTGTTAATCATAGGACAACGGTGAAAATGTCGTTAAGTACTAACGACATGTTTCTCGCATACGGAGAAGATGAAGAGATTGATGTAAGGAGTTGCATCAATATAGGTTCGTTGTAAGTGGTATATCAATAAAATCTTCATCAGTGCTCGAAGAGATTTTTTGTTTCAATTAAATGATTTATGGTGGCACAATAAGTTGGAATTGGTCCAAGAAAGTTACTATGGTGACTACTATAATAGAAGGCTAAGTATATTGTCGTTTTAAAGCAACAATAGAGGGTGATGAATCAAAGGTTCATTTATGAACTTGGTATGATTTCTAGATGACTGTGCCAATGGAACACTGTTCTCAATAGTGGTTCCATGGCTCGGTCTAAGGAATCAAAGGTCATGCTAGTGATTCAATATATACAAAGGTTGTTCCGCATAAATTTTGAATTCTTGTGAAAGCATGTTAGATGCATAGCTTTGCAAATGATCATTATGCCTAATACCAGGACTATAAATTGCCTAAGTACTTTACTGAAAAAACTAGTTTCAATAAAGTCTTAATCCATTTCAAGAAATTTATATAATTTCCAATCAACAATGTTTCATGCACATATAGTGTTTAGAAATATTATCATGCCCCACTAACTTTCTTATAAATACAAGCATCTTCGCTTTCCTCGATGAAATCAAGTTATTTGACCATTTCATTAGTATGAAGATTCCAACTCCACTATGCTTGCTCTAGATCATTATAGGATATCTTGAAGTTTGCACACTTACTAGCATCCTCTAGATCAAAAAACCTTGGACCGTATCAAATATACAACCTTGGTTCTATTTCCATCTCATGGGAATCATTTTGACATCCATCTATTATATCTCATAATTGAAATATTTAGTAATTGCTAGTTTAACCCGAACTGGCAGTATTGCTATGATGAGACAATCTCATCATAGTCAACTCCTTAATCTTGTCATAGACTATTTGTAGCAAGTCAAGCTTTATAAAACATTTTTATCTTTGTCAGTTTATGGTCGAGCAATAATTTGCCTCCTTATGTTTTGGAGATTGTTGTCATCAACAATGAGGAGCTGATGTGTTTTCTAGTGCACATAGAGTAATGATACGTCTCCAACGTATCTATAATTTTTGATTGCTCCATGCTATATTATCTACTGTTTTGGACCATATTGGGCTTTATTTTCCACTTTTATATTATTTTTGGGACTAACCTATTAACCGGAGGCCCAACCCAGAATTGTTGTTTTTTGCCTATTTCAGTGTTTCGAAGAAACGGAATATCAAACGGAGTCCAAACGGAATGAAACTATCGGGAACGTGATTTTCTCACCGAATATGACCCAGGAGACTTGGACCCTACGTCAAGAATGCCACGAGGTGGGCATGAGGTAGGGGGCGCGCCTACCCCCCTAGGGTGCGCCCGCACCCTCGTGGTCCCCACGAAGCTCCACCGACGTACTTCTTCCTCCTATATATACCTACGTACCCCCAAACAACCAGAGACGGAGCCTGAGGGAGTCCCGGATTAGGGGGTGTCCGGATAGCCGAACTCTTACCGTTGGCCGGACTCCAAGACTCTGAAGATACAAGATTGAAGACTTCGTCCCGTGTCCGGATGGGACTTTCCTTGGCATGGAAGGCAAGCTTGGCGATACGGATATGTAGATCTCCTACCATTGTAACCGACTCTGTGTAACCCTAACCTATCTGGTGTCTATATAAACCGGAGGGTTTTAGTCCGTAGGACAACAACAATCATACCATAGGCTAGCTTCTAGGGTTTAGTCTCCTTGATCTCGTGGTAGATCTACTCTTGTACTACCCATATCATCAATATTAATCAAGCAGGAGTAGGGTATTACCTCCATCGAGAGGGCCCGAACCTGGGTAAAAACATCGTGTCCCTTGTCTCCTATTACCATCCGCCTAGACGCACAGTTCGGGACCCCCTACCCGAGATCCGCCGGTTTTGACACCAACATTGGTGCTTTCATTGAGAGTTCCTCTGTGCCGTCACCGTCAGGTAGGATGCCTCATCTCGTCTTTAAAGACGATACCATCGCCAAAGAAGCCTTGGCCATCGTCGAACTCTTCGGCTAGGGCGGTTTTCTCATGACCGCTAGTTTGGTCGCTTGCCGACGATGGCCTCTCGAGTCATCGAAACCAATCTCCATGTTAGTTCGAACTTGCCGAACAGTTAGATCCGATCGAGCTCTCCTCTCAGAACGAGCTCTTGGATCGCATCGCCGCCTTGGGAGTCGCCACAGATTACGACCGGATCGGGCCTAAAACCGATCTGAGAGAGATCAACTCTCCCCAGGCTACCCATCATATGGCTGTGATAGAGGAGCAATGCGGCGACTCTTCTTTTATCTTAAGGACTAGCTACGTCCGGATTCCCGATCCCTCCATGCCGGATCCCTGCGGAGGGACGGACGTCGATCAAGCCACGAACTTAAAGTCGGTAGTGGTCGGACTCATTGGATAGCACTCAAAAATCCAAACTTCCGAGTTCGGAAACTTCCCGGCCCTTGAGTCCTACGGGGTTCCGGATTTAGTGCCACCCGCCCACCCAAACATTAGAGATCTCTCTCGAATTCGGCAAGAGCCCGCCGAAACAGTACATCATTACTGGGCTAGATTCCTCCTGGTTATGAACAGGATAAAGGACTGCCGAGAGGAGGACGCAATACCAATCTTCTGCAATAATTGCACGGACAAGGGAATCCTAAACGCCACAAGTCGTCGCGAAATTACACGCTTTGCTGACTTGGTGACCATCGCATAAAAGTATCTTGTGCGATGGAGAGCGCCTGAAAACCGAAAGTAAATTTTGGGATAATCCGCCCCGAATACATCCCTAGTCTGGAACAAAAGGGTGCATCATTATCAAGCACCTGGGCTGAATACCAAAAACCAAAACCCCTAAAGGGTACGGAACTGCATCGAGGGTTGGCTAAACGGACCTCGCAAAATTCATAGCACGTAGGGCGCCACTCCAACTCATAGCCTTCGAGCATGTTGGATACTACGGCAGGTGGCCAAAAGTGGCGAAGAGCTTTTAGCTTCAGAATCCCAGCCCAGCAACACCAGTACGGTGTTAACAATCTTCGAGACTTTCACATCAAATAACATGCGAAAACGACAACTCCGCAACCTTGCCGAAGTCTACCAAGTAGCAACAATAAATCCATGGAGTGACACGGCTATTACCTTCAATGCCGCGATTTAACCTAAATTTGAATCGCCTGCACCAGCCGCATTGGTCCTCAGCCCGATAGTAGACGGCTTTCGCCTTACTAAGGTACTCATGGATGGCGGCAGCGGACTAAACCTCATCTATGAGGAAACCCTCCGAAAAATGGAAATAGACTGGAACCGCATTGAGCGAAGTAGCACAACCTTTAGAGGAATAATCCCGGGGAAGCATGCTGCACAGAAAAATCACGCCGGACGTAGTGTTCGCTCACGGACAATTACAGGTCCGAGGAGGTCACATTTCAAGTGGCCCCGTTCAACAGCGGATATCATGCTTTATTAGGACGAGAGGCATTCACAATTTTTCAAGCTATACCCCATTATGGGTACATGAAGCTTAAAATGCCCGGTCCCAACGGAATCATCACTCTCGCTAGTGATCCAAACATAGCACTCCAGCGAAAATAAGACAGCCGCACTAGCCCTCGAGGCACTATCCGAAGCCCTAGCGGCCGAGGAACTCACCGCGATACGCTCCACGGTGAACAGGGACGATGTGATACTTGACAAAAGATCCAAGTCCACCTCTTTTAAACCAGCAGATGAAATAGTCAAATTCCAAGTCCACCCAACGGACCCTGCAGAGACGGCCTCCATCGGGGCACAATTAAACCCTGATGTAGACGCCGCGCTAAGAGAATTTCTACAAGAAAACTGGGACATCTTTGCCTGGCACCCTTCAGACATGCCAGGAATCCCACGGCAGCTGGCCGAGCACAGCCTAAATATCCTAAAAGGATTCAAGCCAGTCAAACAGGCTCTTCGGCGCTTTCCTGAACCCAAGAGACACGCCATGGGAGAGGAGCTAGCCAAAATTTTGGAAGCCGGATTCATCAGAGATATAAAACATCTGGACTGGCTAGCGAACCTGGTGATGGTACCAAAGAAAGATAAATCCTGGCGCCTATGTGTTGATTTCAAAGACCTTAATAAGGCTTGCCCGAAGGATCCCTTCCCCCTCCCTCGAATTGATCAAATCATTGACGCTACAGCAGGACACGACTCATTGTGCTTCCTCAACGCGTACTCCGGCTACCACCAAATCAAGATGGCAGAGCCAGACCAAGCTGCAACATCATTCATCACTCCATACGGCCCGTTCTGCTTCAACATAATGCCCTTTGGGCTCAAAAACGCCGGCGCAACATATCAGCGCATGATTCGTATATGTCCGGCAAACCAGATCGGCAAAACGGTGGAAGCATATGTAGATGACGTGGTCACAAAACCAAGCACGTTGAAACTCTAGTAGACGACTTGAGGCTCACATTTGACAATCTTCAAAATATGACATCAAGCTCAATCCGAAAATGCGTCTTCTGCTCCACCGGAAAGCTCTGAGCTTCATTGTGTCCGTAGAGGAATTGAAGCAAACCCAGCCAAGATTCGAGCTCTGTCACAATTGGATATTCCAAAAGACCTCAAACAAATACAAAAATTGACGGGATGCATAGCGGCTCTAAGCCGCTTTATCTCCCATTTAGGAGAAAAGGCATTACCTCTTTACCGCCTCCTCTGTCGCACCGAACACTTCGAATGGACGGATGCCGCCACGGCTGGACTCGAAGAAATAAAGGCCATTTTGGCAACAAATCCGGTCCTGGCCGCGCCCAACGTGGGCCAATTAATGCTATTATACATCGCCGCAACACATCAAGTTGTCAGCGCGGTGCTCGTTGTCGAACGAGAAACGGACGGACACCGGTTCCCTGTTCAAAAACCGGTTTATTATGTGTCCACTGTCCTAACTCCATGCAAGTCCCGGTACCCACACTATCAAAATATAGCATATGCGGTGTTCATGGCATCCCGGAAGCTGCGACACTACTTTCAAGAGTGTTTGATAACGGTAGCCTCCGAAGTACCTCTTAATGACATTATAAACAACCGCGACGCGACGGGCCGGATTGCTAAATGGGCCATAGAGCTCCTCCCATTCGACATAACTTATAAGCCATGACGAGCTATTAAGTCGCAGGTTTTGGCCGACTTCGTGGCCGAATGGACTGAAGCCGAACTCCCTAAAGAGTACGACGCATACTCCAATTGGATCATGCACTTTGACGGCTCCAAAATGTTGGCTGGCCTGGGGGCCGGCGTCGTCCTAACGTCCCCAACCAGGGACACAGTCCAATACGTCCTTCAAATAATGTATATGGACTCGAACAACGCAGCCGAATACGAGGCCCTTCTGCACGGCCTTCGGATGGCAGTCTCCATTGGCATTCAACGCCTAGAGGTGCACGGGGATTCAAACCTCACAATATCTCAAATAAACGGAGACTTTGACGCCAAAGATCCGAAAATGGCAGCATACCGCAATGCGGTCCTAAAATTGTCGGCCGCGGTTCAAGGGCTCGAATTTCATCATATAGCCCGGGATAACAACCAGGCGGCGGATATATTGGCACGCATCGGTGCAAAATCCGATGCCGTCCCACCAAATATCTTTTTGGAACGGCTGTTCAAGCCATCCGTACTATGGGAAGGGTAGTCCGGCAATAACAATCCGGACCCAACCGCACCGCCTGACGCCGAACACTCTGACACAACCGGAGGCTCCGCCCCCGAGATAACGCCCTCTGCTCACGAAATAATGGCGGTTATCGCCCCGTGGACGGAACCATTCCTAGCCTACCTAACTAGGCAGGAACTCCCCGAAGACCAAAATGAGGCTCGCTGCATAGTACGGCGCTTTAAAGCCTATAAAGTCCATGAGGGAGAGCTTTGTAATAAAAGCACTACCGGAGTCCTTCAAAGGTGTATCTCCGAAGAGGAAGGGAGAAACCTCCTGGCTGAAATTCATGCCGGACTGGGTGGGCACCACGCCGCAGCCCGGGCCCTTGTAGGCAAGGCCTTCCATACAGGATTTTATTGGCCGACGGCCCGGGCGGAATCTTGGCGAGGACTTAGTTCAACGATGCGTCGGTTGCCAACTTTTTGCTAACCAAAGCCATAAGCCACCCACCGCCCTTAAAACTATACCCATCACCTGGCCATTCGCGGTCTGGGGGCTTGACATGGTTGGACCCCTCAAGGGAGGAACCCACAAGCAAAAATACCTATTGGTCATGGTGGACAAATTCACCAAATGGATAGAGGCCAAACCAGTTAAAACGGCCGAATCCGGACTAGTGATAGACTTCATATCAGGGGTAGTGCAGCGTTACGGTGTCCCCCACAGTATCATCACTGACAATGGCACCAACTTCACGGCCGATGATGTCAAATCATGGTGCAAAAACATGGGCATCAAGCTCGATTACGCCTCGCCTATCACCCTCAAACCAACGGCCAAGTCGAACGGGCAAACGGTCTAATCATGAGCGGCATTAAACCCAGACTAGTGCGGTCCCTCAAGGAATCTAACACGCACTGGGTCGAGGAGCTCGACTCCGTACTCTGGGGGCTGCGGACCATGCCGAATCGTACTACCGGATTCACACCATTCTTCATGGTGTACGGCGCAGAGGCAGTCTTGCCCTGCGACATAATACATGACTCACCTCGCGTATGCATGTATGAAGAAAGAGAAGCCGAGCTCGATCGGCAGGACAACTTGGACGCATTGGAGGAGGAGCGCGACGTGGCAAAGGCTCGTTCCGCATTCTATCAATAGCAGGCTCGAAGATATCAAAGCAGGGAAGTACGGGCCAACGCTTATAACGTTGGCGAACTAGTTCTACGCCTGCCGGACAAGAAAAAGGACAAACTCAAGCCCAAATGGGAAGGTCCCTTCATCATCGACCAGGTCCTGGCCGGCGGAGCATACCGTCTGCGAAACGCATCGGATAACAGACTCGAGCCGAACCCATGGAACGCAGCCCGTCTACGAAGATTCTATGCCTAAGTGCCGGACTCCAAGTTCGTCTCCTTCCTCCGTCCGCATTCTTTATTTTTGCTTTTTGCTGTCTTTTATTTCTCTCCTTCCCACTTCTTCTTGTAGCCTCTAGAGGCTCGCTTATGCTTTTCCAAGACACACTTGACGCGCTGTCCGTGCTCATTATACCTGGGGGCTTCTTTAACAGAAGCTTATTTATACGAGCTTCATGCCCAGCACATGTGTTAAACTTCCGCATTGAAAGGATCGAGATGGACCTAGAGGGGGGGGGGGTGAATAGGTACAATTACAAATTTTAATTATTACTTAGCAATTTTAGGCAATAGTGCGGAATATGAAGGTGAGCCTAACAATTGCTAGTAAGTACGAAGTACTAGGCAAGTAACACAAGCATATAAGTGAGAAAGCACAATATGATGTAAGTAAGTGCAAACCAAAAAAAGTAACAACAATTATAGAGTTAGGGTTAGGAATAACCGCAACTCCGGAGACGAGGATGTATGCCGATGTTCACTTCCTTGGAGGGAAGCTAGTCACCGTTAGAGAGGTGGATGTTACCACGAAGGCACACCAACGCCACGAAGGCTCACCCTATTCTCCCTTTGAGACAACACCACAGGCGTTTCTCAACCACTAGTGGTAGACCATGGGTGGTCTCCAAACCCTCACAAACTTATCCGGGGTAATCACAAAGGTCGATTCCTCTCCGAAAGACTCCTACCGCCTAGGAGTCTCCAACCTCCAAGAGTAACAAGATCGATGGGGATTTGCTCAAGACTTGCTCAAATCACGAATTCCTTGGGTGCAAAGAAGGAGGAGAAGTGGATCTATCACTTGACCGGACAACTTCTTTTCAAAGCTCTCAAATCCCTTGGGGATCTAAGATTTGGTGTGGAGAAATGAGAGAGAGTGTGAGAAGTGTTCTAGGGTTTGTTCAAAGTGAATGGTCAACCACTACCCGTGGAAGGGAAAGGAGTATATATAGGTGGTGGGAAAAGGTGACCGTTTAGTATAGGATGGCCGGACGTCAGAGAACGCTTGGACGTCCGGAGGCCCAAATGGGTCCGGACGTCTGACATCGGACGACCGTCACCGTGAAAAGTGCGACCCACAAACCAATGTACAGGATACGGTCGTCTGAAGGGCCGACATCCGTAAGAATGCTTCGATGTGAAAGTGTTTGACGTCCGAGGGTTCCGGACATCCGCAAAAATGTTTCTGCTAGGAAGTGTCGGACGTCCGCAATCAGAAGGACCGGACGTCCGTAGAGCGCCGGACGTCCAAGGTAAGGTATATAGATAGCAACTTTGAGCAAGTTTTTCAGATCCATCGATCCCCTCTTAATAGTGCGGGATTCCTATACTCAAGAACGAACCATAAATGAAGTTAACATCTTGTATCTCCATTCTTGAGTTATATGCTTTTGTCCCTAGTCATGATCCATGCACACGGTCTTTGGAACATAATCCTGAGATATACTTGATAAACATGATTAGTCCGAGCATATGTGTTGTCATCAACATCAAAATATGATTAAGGGCATGATTGCACTTTCAGTCTCCCCCTTTTGGTAGTTGATGACAACTCATATGCATACTCATAATAGTAATCGGAAGTATTTGTTGTGGAGCTCAATAACCATAATAAGAATAAGTAGCGAGCGAGCTCCCCCTCAAAGTGATACCACATATACTACTTAAAAACAAAAATGATGAGGGCTCCCCCTCAAACCGATGCAACAATAGTTGGATAACTTCATATAGATTCACCAAACTCATAACCAACAAACTCATAACATAGTTCAACAACTCATAACATAGTTCAACAAACTACTCCTAACATAGGTTCGATTACATAATGAGCTAGAGTAGTGCATATGGAGCCTACTCCCCCTTTGGCATCAAGCATCCAAAAACAAAGGGGGAATGACACGAAAGTATTAAAGTTCATCCTCATCATCATCATCATGAACACCACTGCCACCAGTCTCGTCAAAGAAATCAGCCCACTCAGGACCGGAGGGAAAACCAAAATCGGAAGGGGTCTACAGGAAGACGCTCATCGTCACTCACATCATATACTTTGAGTCTCGCAGACGAGCCTTGAGCGTTCTTGGAAGTGACCATGCGAGTGACCACATCGTGGTGTTGGGAGCAATGGAAGGTGAACATCTTCATCATGGCTGAATGAGCCTTCCCAAGAAAGCGAGCAATACGCCCAAAGGGGACAGCACTGGAATGAGGATGGTTAGCGTGAGAGGAAAACTAGCGGCGGTGTGACTAGCGATGGCGGGAGGAGGAGGAACATGGTCAGCCGCCATGTGAGGTGGGATGACCCATCTCTCATGTATATGAGTGCGTGCAATGGGAAAGGAGCTGCCCTCTCGATAAATGCACGAAGAAAAGGTGCATGAGGAAAGCCCGCTTGTGCCGAAGCTAGCAAGGTGAATCTCATGCCATAGAAAGTGTGGAACATTTATCTTCCCTTTAGGAGATGTGTAGAGGCGATGCATGAGATCAATGCACGAGGCTGCTGCAGGAGCCCTTGTCACCCATCTTGGGATAAATGGTGCGGATGACACAGCGATAAATGATGTTGAATGGAAAACGCCAAATGGAGACTTGATTTAGACCCTTTTGTTTTTCAAGACTAGACAAAGATGATATGGGTCTAAGGAGATCCGCACAGACCGCAATGCCTTTGGGCTTATGATTGGGGTCATCCTTGTGGATTTTGAACCCAAGGTCGGAAATCCAAGTGCGGTGACAAACTCAGCATAAGATCTTTGTGAGGGCGATGTCGGGGTCATCCATGTGACGGTGTTATCGTGAGCAAAGTAACATGTGGCATAAAACTGATGGATGGCAGCGTGGTTAAAATCGTGTTGAAAGGCGAATGGGACAGCTAGGTTTGACGACTCAATGAGCTCAATGGCTCCGGATATTTCTCCGGATGAGTGCGAATGTGCTCAAGACCAATGCAAACATGAAGTGACAAGCCTTTAGGGATGACAATCGTGGTGAAGATGTCGGCTTGGACATTTGTGCGAAAGCGACTATCCTGAGAATCCCTAACAACAGTAAATTGATCTACATCACGACGCAATTTGAGATATGAAGATTTGGGGACTTCATTGAAACGCTTAACATGACGGCCTAGTGATAGTGGAGGCTCAATGGAGATGTGACGGGCATCACCGTGGGGTTGAACCGGAGGAGGAGGAGGTTGAAATGTTGGACGTCGAGTGCCGGGCTTGGGGGCAGCGACGTGGACGCCAATCATCGGGGACGGATCCACCTCTTCGAGCTCATCCTCAAAATCTGACCCCTCCGAAGAGGAATCACTGGACGAGCTGGGAGGACGAGCGGCACGTTTCCGAGGGCGATCTTCCTCCTGGGAGTCGTTGGAGCCACCACGACGAGACGGACACGCCGGCCCTCCGGCGACTTGCTTGCGTGCGGAGTGCTTGGACCGAGGCATCATGACCAGGCGAGGAAGAGCACGGAGGAGCCGAGCGACGTCTTGGAGCAGGGGTCGACGGACGGGCGGGAGAGAGAGGCTCCGGCGAAACGGCTGGACGGGCCGGACGGCAAGTCGTAGATCCGCTGGCGGGAGAAACCCCGGCGAGGGGTACGGCGGCGGGCGGCTGCGGGGAGGACGCACGACAGAAACGGCGGCGGCGGCGAACTCAGTGGAGAGGATGGGGTTGGTTGACCAGAACCCTACGGCGCAGTATATATAGTCCCTAGTAAAAACGTACGGACGTCCGGAGCCTACGGACGACCGGAGTCATATATGCGTCCGGACATCCGGGAACAGCCGGACGACCGGGGTCTGAACCATCAGCAAAGAGAGGATAACAAAGATGATTTTCACGGACGTCCGACGGCATCGGACGACCGGGCATCTTATAACAGAGCGGTTTTCTGGACGTCCGAGTCTTCCGGACGTCCGGCTTCATTTGCTAGGCCAACTTAAGTGAACCGTAGTGGATTTTACGGACGTCCGGCGAGGCCGGATGACCGGTCGAAGGTAACCAGAGCAGAATATACGGACGTCCGGATTCTTACGGACGTCCGACAGTGAAATACCACACGGACGTCCGGAACCTACGGACGTCCGGAGCCAGAAGTTTGGACAGGAGGGCTGATCATGATGATGAGAAAGGCATTTTCTCACAGTAAAAACTATTTTATGTAGTAACTCGGATCCCACCTTACTCAATCATAGCCATAGACTACAAGTGGTGGCTAATGCCACCATGTCTGAGTAGACATGACATGACACAGAAAGACTTGAACTTTAAGTGCATAGTCACTACTCCATCATGTTAAAGCACCATAGGTCTAGACCCATGGATACTTTGAGAGTGTTGGTTCTTTTTATGCATTGAGTAGGGCGAGAACATTCATGAATTGAATGTCTCCCCCTAAGTACATGCCTACATCATGACAAGACATTAGATTCATGCATGACTGGGTATTAAATTTCACATAATGTTGTCAAGCTCCAAGATACCAAGTTCACGCCTAAGTCGACAGAACCTTGCTTCATCTAGAGGTTTGGTGAAGATATCTGCTAGTTGAAAATCTGTACCAATGTGATCAATGTGAATATCACCCTTTTCAACATGATCTCTCAAGAAATGATACCTAATATCAATGTGTTTGGTGCGGAGATGATCTTTGGGGTTCTCAAAGAATATTGATGGCACTTTCATTATCACACAGAAGAGGCACATTTCTATAGGTGATACCGTAATCCTTCAAAGTTTGCCTCATCCATAACAACTGAGTTGCACAACTAGCGGCAGCAATGTATTCAGCTTCTGCGGTAGAGAGAGCAATACAATTTTGTTTCTTCGAGGACCAACTCACCAAGGAGCGTCCAAGAAACTGACATGCACCGGATGTGGACTTACGATCCACTTTGTCTCCAGCCCAATCCGCATCCGTGTACCCAATGAGATAAAACTTAGCATCCTTGGGGTACCATAGACCCAACTTTGAGGTGTGAAAAAGGTATCTAAGAATATGCTTAACCGCCTTATGATGACTTTCCTTAGGGAAAGCTTGAAATCTAGCACACATGCATACACTAAACATAATGTCTGGTCTAGATGCACAAAGATAAAGTAACGAACCAATCATAGAGCGGTATTTAGATGGGTCGAAAGGAATACCGTTGGTGTCTTTGGTGAGTGTTATTTTGGTTGGCATTGGTGTCTTGCATGGGCTAGCATCAGACATACCAAACTTCTCTAGAATATCTTTGAGGTATTTTGCTTGAGACAAGAAAATTCCTTCCTGAAATTGTTGAATTTGAAATCCGAGGAAGAACTTCAAATCCGCATTGAGTGACATTTCAAAATTCTTGGTCATTGAATCCACAAACTTCTTGCACAAATGAATGTTAGGAGAACCAAAAATGATATCATCTACATAGATTTGGCATAAGATCAAATCACCCTTATCCCTCTTAGTAAAAGGAGTGGGATCGATCACCCCTCTCACAAAACCATCATCGAGTAGAAACTTCTTTAAATGATCATACCAAGCACGAGGTGCTTGTTTGAGGCCATACAAAGCCTTATGAAGTTTGTACACATAGTCTTTGTGATCGGGATCAACGAACCCAGGTGGTTGTGACACATATACTTCTTCTTGTAGAGGACCGTTAAGGAAAGCACTTTTCACATCCATTTGATGTAATGTAAAACCATTGAAAGCAGCATAAGCAAGTAAGATGCTAATGGATTCAAGACGGGCAACGGGGCAAAGGTCTCACCAAAGTCCAAACCTTCAACTTGTGAGTACCCTTGTGCCACTAACCTTGCCTTGTTTCGATGATTACACCATTCTCATCTTGTTTGTTCTTGAAAATCCATTTTTTCCAATGACGTTGTGTTCGGTAGGTGGCCTCTTGACTAACGACCACACTTGGTTGCGTTCAAAACTGTTCAACTCTTCTTGCATAGCAACTAGCCAATCGTTGTCTATCAATGCATCTTGTACCTTGATGGGTTCAAAACTAGACACAAAAGAGAAGTGAGCACAAAAGTTGGTCAAGTGTTTACGAGTGACTCTACCTTCCGATATGCCGGTGAGTATTTTGTCAACATCAACACGACCGGCCACTCATGGCATGATAGAGGTAAGGGTTTCACGAGGTTCAACTTCATGTCCATCATCCACATCCTCAACATATGGATCATTAATGTGTGGAGTAAGATCTTCTTGTTCATATTGCATTTGTTGAGGTTCATCATCAATGATTGGACTTTCTTGTTCTTGTTCTTGAAGATTGTCATGAGGAGGAGCTTGATCATCCTCTTCAACTTGGGCTAAAGGTATCGGTTGAGCAATAGGGGCTTGTGGTGTTATGAATGTTGAAGTAGTTTGATGATGTGTGAGACTTCTATCTTCTTCTTCATCATCATGAGGTTCTTGTTCCATAGGAAGAAGTGCACCAACACCCATGGTCAAAATGTCTTGAGAAGAATCTTCTTCACCTACATCACTTAGATCAACTTGCTCCCCATGGGAGCCATTAAATTCATCAAACACCACGTCACAAGTTTCTAAAACACATCCATTGGATTTGTTGTAGACTCTATATGCGTGAGAGTTTGATCCATAGCCAACAAATATACCCTCAATTGTTTTGGATTGAAATTTTCCTAACCTTTCTCTTTTGTTGAGGATGAAACATTTGCACCCAAATACACGAAAGTACTTGACATTTGGCTTGTTTCCAGTTAGAAGCTCATATGGAGTCTTTTCCAATATAGTGCGTAGGAAAAGCCTGTTTGATGCATGACATGCGGTGTTGACAGCTTGACCCGTAAACTATGTGGTGACTTGTATTCATCCAACATGGACCTTGCCATCTCCACTAGGGTGCGGTTCTTCCTTTGGGTACACCTTTTTGCTGAGGATTTTATGGAGCTTAATATTGATGATGAATCACTTCTTCACTAAGGAATTCTTCCAAGGTATAGTTTTGAACTCAGATCCATTGTCACTTCTTATTGCCAAGATTTCTTTGTCAAACTTATGCGTTGTGCTTGCTTGGCAAAGTCAATGAAAGTGATCTTCGTTTCGTCCTTGGACTTAAGGAAAAACACCCATGTATACCTTGAATAATCATCAACAATGACAAGTCCATACTTTTTCCCACCAAGACTATCCCATGAAGGAGGCCCAAAGAGATCCACATGAAGGAGCTCCAAAGGCCTGGAAGTAGACACAATATTCTTGGGTGGGTGCTTTGATTGATGTTGCTTCCGGCTATACATGCACTACACACACGATCTTTCTCAAAAGAGACATTTGTTAGTCCAAGGATGTGATTACCCTTTAAGAGATCTTGGAGATTCCTCATGCCGACATGGGCTAGCCGGCGATGCCATAGCCACACCTTGTCGGCCTTGGCCATTAGACAAGTTGCATGGAATGTGCTCTCTTTCGAGAAATCAACCGTGTAAAGTTTGCCATCCAACTCTCCAACAAAGGCCACTTCGAGAGTATCTCTCTTAAAGACTTTCACATCCGTTAGTCCAAATAGTGTATCATAACCAACAGAAGCCAATTGGCGGACAAAAAGCAAATGATATTTAAGGGATTGGACAAGCATAACATTTGCAAGAGACATGTCATTTGTGATAGCCACTTTACCCAACCCAAGTACCTGTCATTTTGATCCTCCACCAAACATAATGCTCATAAATGGTTGAATAGCTTCCATGAAATCGTAGAGCAATTTGCCATCTCCGGTCATATGATTGGTACATCCACTATCAATCACCCATTTTACTCCACCGGAGAAAGCTACCTACACACAATTATTACTTGGTTAGAGGCACCCATTTTACAATGGGACCTCTCAAGTTAGTCTAGGGTCTTAGGGACCCAAATAGCATAAAAAGCGAAATGCCTTTTGGGGACTAACAAACTTTGCATAAACTTCTCCATCCTTAGTCTTACGCAGTACATAGGATGGAGGCATGAACTCTTTTGGCTTGTTGAGAGTGGGCATGCCCCTTGTGGCCTTCCCACTAACACCCTTACCTTTCTCCTTGTGTCCTTCTTGTACAAAAGTTTCTTTTAAAGGGGTGGTGCAATTTTGGGAGGACGTCTTCTTCTTGCTTGTGCTTGGGTCAAACCCGAGTCCCTCTTTGGCAAACGCTGCATTGTGTTGGCTCAACACCTCATTAAGGTTCTTTTGCCCTTGAGCACATGTCATGAGCCCTTTCTCGATTTGAGCTTTGAGAAACCGATTCTCCTCAAGAATGGATGCTAGATCACTACTAGAGTTAGTAGAACATGCATCAACATTGATAATAGGAGATGAGTAAGCCTTAGCTAGAGTTTCAAGATAAGTAAGTTTGAGTGTCTCAAAACTCTTTGTAAGAAGGGTGAGCTCTTCTTCCTTAGTCTTGAGAGACACGGATAGAAGCTCACAATCCTTAGTGAGAGAAGCATGAGACTTTGCAAGCTTACTTTTATCATTCATCAACTCTTCACAAGAGCCAATAGCCTTTTTCAAGGAGGCAAGATCTTTAGTATGAACATCAATATTTGCACCAATTTTTAAGCATAGTTCATCATTTCGTGCTTCCTCATATTTGACTTTCCGCTCAAGGATTTCATATTTTCCTTTTCCTCAATGACGAGGGTTTCGAGTTCCTTAATGGAGATGGTGTGCTTACTCACCATCTCCATAAGCATACTGAAACATAGTGAGCTTCCTTCCTTTGAGGGAGCACATGAACTTATTAAGTTTAGCAAGCATAGGATCAGTTAGATCATCATCCTCATAACTATCCTCCGCATCAAGATACTCATCACTAGGAGTAGAAGGAGTGAAAAGAGGAGGATTTGACCGTGGAGTTACCTTGACCTTGTCAGAAGAGCTTTGGTCCTCTTCTTCTTCAACCATGGCCTTTGCCATTAGGCATTTGTGAGCGTTGCCCTTGTAATCTTTCATGTAGTTGTAGGTGACCACGTCACCACTCTTGTTAACTAACCTCAAAGTGTTTTGAGAGTCTTGAGCAACTCCAGCAACACCACTAACTTCATCCGGATCATATTATTCTTGAGCAACCATTGCATTTCCATCTTTCTTCTTGAGCTTGGAGTTCAAAGGATTTGGCAACTTCTTCTTGGGAAAGGTCTTGGGAAACCTTGGTTTATCTTCTATCTTCTCATAAGGGCACTCGTTGGAGAAGTGATTGGTTTCTTCACAGTTGTAGCATTTTCTTACTTTCTTCTTTTGAAATCTTCCCTTGAATTTACCCGCGCTAAACTTCTTGACAAAAAGAGCCATGTCTTCATATGTAGGGCCCTCGTCAGATTCAATCTCATCACCATCTTCTTCATCCTCTTCTTCTTCTTCACTTTGTTCATCTTCACATACATGCTTGGCCTTCAATGCAATATTGATCTTTGATGATGGGGAACCATGCATGGCAAGATGTTTTGTGGCATTAGTCTTTGACTCTTCAAATAGTTGAAAGGTGGATACGATGTCATCTGTAGTCATTTCCTTGAAGGTATGGTGTTGTCTTATGTCCCACACCATTTGATGGTGAAATGGATCAAGAGCATGAAGTAACTTATCCACAAGGAACCTCTTAGTCATGTTGAAACCATCTTGTGTCTTGTCACACTCACATGACTCAATATCGGCGATGAGTGTCATGAGACGCTCATGGAGTTGATTGGGGTTTCACCTTTCTCCATACAAAGTTTTGCAATTGCCCTTGGCAATTTCATATTGAGCACTCCGGAGGGTAGAAGTGCCAGTTTTGGATCGCATAACAGTTTCCCATAGTTCCTTAGCACTTGTGATGTGTATGAACGGTCTCCTTTGCTTTTCATCCAAACCTCTCCTTATCCACATGATTGCAGTGTCATTGAGGTTCTTGTCATATATTTCTCTTGGTGTGGGGTTCTTTGGATCAACCACATGATAGCCATACTCCAAGATCTCCAACATCTCATCGTTTCCGTGTCGAAGATGGTCCTGCATAGCAACTCTCCACAAAGGAAAATCGGAAGTGGCACTAAGCAAAGGAGGACTGCCTTGAGGATTATATCTTGGTTTCTCAACCTGAGGTCTTGCATAAAGCCAAGGAACACCGGCGTGTTCATTGTTAGGAGGTTGTTGACCAAGTGATGGAGTAGGCACAGTTGGCCTTGAGGCAGCACCACCGAGAGTGGTGCAAGCACCGAGGACAACGTGGCTAGTCTCATTTGGACTAAGGCCTCAAGAGAAGCATCATGCTCCTCTTTTTTTTTGTAGCAAGGGCCCGTTCTAGATCCTCCGACGTAAAGGACTTGACTTCAGAAGAAGCCCCGCCTTTATCCTTAGGATCTACAACCAAGGGAGTCCCATCTGGGTTCATCTCGCTCTAGGGCGGTTAAGCCACAAGAATAGAGCACGAGGCTCTGATGCCAATTGGAAGGATCGAGATGGACGTAGAGGGGGGGGGTGAATAGGTACAATTACAAATTTTAATTATTACTTAGCAATTTTAGGCAATAGTGCGGAATATGAAGGTGAGCCTAACAATTGCTAGTAAGTACGAAGTACTAGGCAAGTAACACAAGCATATAAGAGAGTAAGCACAATATGATGTAAGTAAGTGCAAACCAAAACAAGTAACCACAAGTATAGAGTTAGGGTTAGGAATAACCGCAACTCCGGAGACGAGGATGTATGCCGATGTTCACTTCCTTGGAGGAAGCTAGTCACCGTTAGAGAGGTGGATGTTACCACGAAGGCACACCAACGCCACGAAGGCTCACCCTATTCTCCCTTTGAGACAACACCACGGCGTTTCTCAACCACTAGTGGTAGACCTTGGGGTGGTCTCCAAACCCTCACAAACTTATCCGGGGTAATCACAAAGGTCGATTCCTCTCCGAAGACTCCTACCGCCTAGGAGTCTCCAACCTCCAAGAGTAACAAGATCGATGGGGATTTGCTCAAGACTTTCTCAAATCACGAATTCCTTGGGTGCAAAGAAGGAGGAGAAGTGGATCTATCACTTGACGGACAACTTCTTTTCAAAGCTCTCAAATCCTTGGGGATCTAAGATTTGGTGTGGAGAAATGAGAGAGTGTGAGAAGTGTTCTAGGTTTTGTTCAAAGTGAATGGTCAACCACTACCCGTGGAAGGGAAAGGAGTATATATAGGTGGTGGGAAAAGGTGACCGTTTGGGGAGTGCAGGATGGCGGACGTCCGGAGAACGTCGGACGTCCGGAGGCCCAAATGGGTCCGGACGTCCGGCAGTCATCGGACGACCGTCACTGTGAAAAGTGTGACCCACAAACCAATGTATAGGATACGGTCGTCCGGCGGGGCGGACATCCGTAAGAATGCTTCGATGTGAAAGTGTCGGACGTCCGGAGGGTTCCGGACATCCGCAAAAATGTTTCTGTTGTGGAAGTGTCGGACGTCCGGAAGTGTCCGGACGTCCGGGCAATCAGGAAGGACCGGACGTCCGTAGAGCGCCGGACGTCTGAAGGTAAGGTATATAGATAGCAACTTTGAGCAAGTTTTTCACAGATCCATCGATCCCCTCTTAATAGTGCGGGATTCCTATACTCAAGAACAAACCATAAATGAAGTTAACATCTTGTATCTCCATTCTTGAGTTATATGCTTTTGTCCCTAGTCATGATCCATGCACACGTTCTTTGGAACATAATCCTGAGATATACTTGATAAACATGATTAGTCCCGAGCATATGTGTTGTCATCAACATCAAAATATGATTAAGGGCATGATTGCACTTTCACGCATGTACCTTTTATTCACCATTATATGCATCGATATGACTTAAGTTTTGGCCAAGCTGGGTTGCCTGGCTCCTGTGCTTACCCCTACGTTCCCGATTGTTCGGCTAGGTGGTAAAGGGAGCACCTCTGCGATTGCTACTGCCGGGTCAGCCGGATGTGTACCTCAGACTGGGTGAAGCCGAAAGCTAGCGTTCTCAAGGGAATATTCGGTCGGTGAACTGAAAGATGATTTTTAACTATTTACCCATCTGCCCCCAGATGATTTTCTGCTTTCATAGCAGCTTCGACATGCACTTTAGGGCATGCATCCCGGCGAAAGGAACCCTTAACGGAACTATTCTCCCTGGAAGATGTTTCTTAGTACTACCCATGTAATATAACATAACTAGTTGGGCACTTGTCTGATACAACAACAATGACCCCTACGCCTTGTCTCCATGCATACCACGGTTCTTATATAACCACGAAGGTATTCGGACACACTCCGGACTATTGTCCGGAGGTCGGGTTTAAAAGGTCCGCTTCGACAAACGATCTACAATCGACTAGAAGACATTTTTCATGTCATATGTTTACATAGTAAATTTGACTCATTGTATTCCTCCTCAATGCCATCTAATAGGCTATCTAATTTACAATCTTCTTTGGGAATACTTGGCGGCCAATTCTACTTGGCCGCACACTAAGCTTACAGGATCTCCATCCCATCCGCCCCACAGGTCCGACCTCGGCCATGTGGTTTGGGTCAACCTTCGTGTACCGCTGCGTCTTCACCATGGCCCGAGCCTCCCTGGCGCCTTGACGGCAGGCCGATATCTTCCATAGCCGGAAGCGCCACCGTGCCCCTTGAAGCCGCTCCGCCAGCTCCCCAATGCCTTCGGGCAGGGAGATAGATGGCCACAAGGCTTGGCCGATGCCTTTCATCACCTGCCGGACTCGTTCGTGCAGCTGACGCAATTCGGGAAGAAGATCACCCGAAGAACTGGGCATCTCCTCCTCAGGACGTCCTGTGAGCAAACCTACATACATGTTTATGTTAGTGGCCTTCCTCGTCGAACTGTTTTCAAAGTTTGCTCAAGCACTTACTGAAAATGCCGCGACGAAGCCGTCGATTCTCCTTTACGGAGTCAGACAACTGGGCACGAACGTCCTTTAGTTCCTCACCCAGCTTGGTGTTGGCGTCTTGGAGGTTATTCTTCTCCTGCCGCACCCTCGTAAGCACGCTCTCGCCGGCCTTTAACTGGCGTAAGAGTTGTTGCTTGTCCGGATCTAGTCCGGCGCCATCTGCAATGTTTTGGTCGGATTTACACACCCGCCGCACTTTATAAACTATTTATTTTTTAAAATCATATATTACCAGAGGGGCCCTCAGAGCTCCCCTCAGAAGCGGCTAGTGCGGCCTCAAGTTGGGCCTTGCACTCTTCAAGCTCTGGGACAGTCGGGTATTCTTTTCTCAGAAGATCATGCATAACAAATGATCCTTAAATCAGTTATTCTAACTATTTTAAGTCTCGGGAGACTCTTGGCATATATAAGCTGTCAGATTTTCTTACCCGTATGTCCTTTACATACTGCTCCGTGGCTCGACTAGACCATCTTGAGCGGCACGGAGGTGCATCTCCCGAATCAAAGGCATTCAAGGCCTCTTGGGAGAAACATCGTCAGAAGAACTGTCCGGCCTTTGTGATTCAAGGCGCTCTCCACCTCGGAGTTGGTGGCGGACAACCTGTCGGCATCCTCTGTCGGAGGAGCATCCGACGCACGTCTCGTGCTCGCCTCAGCCTCCGGGCCTGGCTTTGAAGCTTGGCCGGTGAAGGTTCGATTGGCAATCTCTCCAGGCTTAGCGGCGAGCGCTCTTTTTCCTAAAAAGAGCATCAGCGTTAGTACGCCTTCCAGGAATCAATCCGGGGAGTATGGTGACACGCTATACCGTTGCGGCGGAGTTTCGATCCGGACCGCACTTCTTTTTAACCTGCGGGGCCGCGCCGCCCCTTGTTGGCCAGCCGCATGACTCGACTTCCGCCTCGAAGGAACCCCTGCGAAACACCATTGGTATACGGTGATCAAAAATAAGCGGATGGGTCATTATCAAGGTTTTGGGATCTTGGTCTCAGATTACTGTGGGGCTGGAAGTATTTCGGGGTGTCGGCCGTAATGGCTACCAAAGCGTTGTCGATGCTAAGTTGGTAGAACACCCCGTCGATCAACTCCACCGTTATATCCAGATCCTCTTCGGAGGTCGGATCGAGGGACCGCTCCGGATCCTCGGGTTGTGGGGACGGGCTGTGTATCTTCTCCACAGTCCGGCGCAGTTCCTGCGCAAAAACCATGTATGAGATATTTATCTACGGGAACATGGATCGAACAGGTCACAAAGATGTTTGCTTACCCAGCTTCGAGGATTATTCGAAGAAAACTCCTTCGGTGGGTTGACACGGAGGAAATCCTCCTCCTCTCCTTTGTACATGGCAGACAAGATCTTCACCGGTTCGATGACCGATCCACGGCCCTTTGCGGCCATGACGGGTGGCATCGTCCTCCCCATTGAAGTCCCACATGGGGTGGCCCCTGTATTGGAGCGGCTGCACTCCCCTCATAATGCAGATTGCCATGACCCCTGTCATGGTCAATCCGACATGAGCCAGTAACCTTATTCGGCTCATCAAATAACGGACGTCCCGGTCATCTTCTCTCCGGGGGCTCCGAGGGCGCCAGCTTAGGCGCTTCTTCAGAGGAGTATTGCTGAACTCTGGAAGGCCGATCCGAACAGGATCTGGCAGCGGGACGTCCTCCATATAAAACCATTCCGAAGGCCAGTCTTCGGACGCCTTCTTTGGGGTAGGTATCCGGTCCCGGCGATGCGCCATAGCTCGGCTCCGCCCACTTGATATATTGACCCCTCATGAGAACGGGGTACTAGGCAGAATATTCTCTTCCACAGTCCGAAATGAGCCTCAACGCCCAAGAATAGTTCGCAAAGGGCCACGAAGCCCGCGATGTGCGGGATGGAGGCAGGAGTAAGATGGTGCAATTGGAGGTCAGAGAACTCCAAGAGCCCCGGAGAAACGGATGGATTGGAAATCCGAGTCCTCTTACTAGATAAGAGATGAAGCACACCCGCTCTCCTTTAGAGGGATCGGGACGCTCCGCTTGCTTTCCGCCCTTGTAGGTGGCAAGTCCGGCTCGAACCGGAACCATGAAGGCCGGAGGGAGAAATCCCTTGGCTTGGAGTATAACTAGCTCGCTATGCGGGACTGAGAATCTCTCCCAATTTCCTGGCTGGGGGCTGGGAGCGCGAGAGGAGGAGCCGCGTCGACTGTCCATGATGGAATGGGCTTTGGCCAGAGGCGCTCCGATGAAAGCTCGCAAACGGGGGATGGTGTGACTCAGATCTAGATCCTTGCCCCTTTTATAGGCGGCTCATTTGCGCGGCTAGGGGGGTAATTGTAAAAATACCCTGGCTGTTCGCATTTCATTCAAACACGTGGAAGATGGCCATTATTGGGCGTAGAAGCCGAGGAGCGCAGCATTTATCAGAAGCCGGACACTATTCGACAAGTATATGGAATTCGGAGAAGAACCCGCCTCTCAATACCGAAGACAATCACAGCGCCGGACTCATCGTCATTGAAGCCTAGTTCTGGGGCTACTGAGGGAGTCCCGGATTAGGGGTGTCCGGATAGCGAACTCTTACCGTTGGTGGACTCCAAGACTATGAAGATACAAGATTGAAGACTTCGTCCCGTGTCCGGATGGGACTTTCCTTGGCGTGGAAGGCAAGCTTGGCGTCTGGATATGTAGATCTCCTACCATTGTAACCGACTACTGTGTAACCCTAACCTATCCGGTGTCTATATAAACTGGAGGGTTTTAGTCCGTGAGGACAACAACAATCATACCATAGGCTAGCTTCTAGGGTTTAGCCTCCTTGATCTCGTGGTAGATCTACTCTTGTACTACCCATATCATCAATATTAATCAAGCAGGAGTAGGGTATTACCTCCATCGAGAGGGCCCGAACCTGGGTAAAAACATCTTGTCCCTTGTCTCCTATTACCATCCGCCTAGACGCACAGTTCGGGACCCCCTACCCGAGATCCGCCGGTTTTGACACCGACAGAGCCCAAAACCTAATTCCACCGCCGCAACCTTCTGTACCCATGAGATCCCATCTTGGGGCCTGTTCTAGAGCTCCGCCGGAAGGGGAATCCACCATGGAGGGCTTCTACATCATCATAGCCCCTCCGATGAAGTGTGAGTAGTTTACCTCAGACCTTCGAGTCCATAATTAGTAGCTACATGGCTTCTTCTCTCTTTTTGGATCTCAATACAATGTTCTCCCCCTCTCTCGTGGAGATCTATTCGATGTAATCTTCTTTTGCGGTGTGTTTGTTGAGACCGATGAATTGTGGGTTTATGATCAAGATTATCTATGAACAATATTTGAATCTTCTCTGAATTCTTTTATGTATGATTGGTTATCTTTGCAAGTCTCTTCGAATTATCAGTTTGGTTTGGCCTACTAGATTGGTTTTTCTTGCAATGGGAGAAGTGCTTAGCTTTGGGTTCAATCCCGCGGTGTCCTTTCCCAGTGACAGTAGGGGCAGCAAGGCACGTATTGTATTGTTGCCATCGAGGATAACAAGATGTTTTTTTTATCATATTGCATGAATTTATCCCTCTACATCATGTCATCTTGCTTAAGGCGTTACTCTGTTTTCTTGAACTTAATACTCTAGATGCATGCTGGATAGCGGTCGATGAGTGGCGTAATAGTACTAGATGCAGGCAGGAGTCGGTCTACTTGTCTCGGACGTGATGCCTATATACATGATCATACCTAGATATTCTCATAACTATGCTCAATTCTGTCAAATTGCTTAACAGTAATTCGTTCACCCACCGTAAAATACTTATGCTCTTGAGAGAAGCCACTAGTGAAAGCTATGGCCCCCGGGTCTATTCTCATCATATCAATCTTCCATCACTTTATTATTGCTTTTCTTTTTATTTTACTTTGCATCTTTATCACAAAAATACCAGAAATATTATCTATCATATCTATCAGATCTCACTCTCGTAAGTGACCGTGAAGGGATTGACAACCCCTATTCACGTTGGTTGCGAGGAGTTATTTGCTTATTGTAGGTACGAGGGACTCGCGCGTAGCCTCCTCTTTGGATTGATACCTTGGTTCTCAAAATTGAGGGAAATACTTACGCTACTTTGCTGCATCATCCTTTCCTCTTCAAGGAAATCCAATGCAGTGCTCAAGAGGTAGCAAGAAGAATTTCTGGCGCCGTTGCCGGGGAGTCTACGCAAAAGTCAATATACCTAGTACCCATCACAATCCCTTATCTCTCGCATTACATTATTTGCCATTTTCCTCTCATTTTCCTCTCCCCCACTTCACCCTTGCCGTTTTATTCGCCCTCTCTTTTCCGTTTGCCTTTTTTCTCGCTTGCTTTTTGTTTGCTCGTGTGTTGGATTGCTTGCTTGTCACGATGGCTCAAGATAATACCAAATTGTGTGACTTTACCAATACCAACAATAATGATTTCCTTAGCACTCCGATTGCTCCTCTTACCAATACTGAATCTTGTGAAATCAATACTGCTTTGTTGAATCTTGTTATGAAAGATCAATTCGCCGACCTTCCCAGTGAAGATGCCGCTACTCATCTGAATGGCTTCGTTGATTTATGTGATATGCAAAAGAAGAAAGATATTGATAATGATATTGTTAAATTGAAGCTATTTCCTTTTTTTCTTGGAGATCGTGCTAAAGCTTGGTTTTCGTCTTTGCCTAAAAATAGTATTGATTCTTGGAACAAGTGCAAAGATGCTTTTATCTCTAAGTATTTTCCTCCTGCTAAGATCATCTCTCTTAGAAACGATATTATGAATTTTAAGCAACTTGATCATGAACATGTTGCACAAGCTTGGGAGAGAATGAAATTAATGATACGTAATTGCCCTACTCATGGTTTGAATTTGTGGATGATTATACAAAAAATTTATGCCGGATTGAATTTTCCTTCTAGAAATCTTTTAGATTCGGCCGCGGGAGGCACTTTTATGGATATCACTTTAGGAGATGCTACTAAACTCCTAGATAATATTATGGTTAATTATTCTCAATGGCACACTGAAAGATCTACTAATAAAAAAGTGCATGCGATAGAAGAAACCAATGTTTTGAGTGGAAAGATGGATGAACTTATGAAATTATTTGCTACTAAGAGTGTTTCTTCTGATCCTAATGATATGCCTTTGTCTACTTTGATTGAGAATAATAATGAATCTATGGATGTGAATTTTGTTGGTAGGAATAATTTTGGTAACAACGCCAGCATTAGAGGGAACTTTAATCCTAGGCCTTATCCTAGTAATCCTTCTAGTAATTATGGAAATTCCTACAACAACTCTTATGAAAATTTTAATAAGATGCCCTCTGAATTTGAGACTAGTGTTAAAGAGTTTATGAATTCACAAAAGAATTTCAATGCTTTGCTTGAAGAGAAATTGCTTAAAGTTGATGAATTGGCTAGGAACGTTGATAGAATTTCTCTTGATGTTGATTCTTTAAAGCTTAGATCTATTCCTCCTAAGCATGATATCAATGAGTCTCTCAAAGCCATGAGAATTTCCATTGATGAGTGCAAGGAAAGAACCGCTAGGATGCGTATACTCTGAAAGATGCCTTTATTAAAGCGTGTTCTTCCAATTTCCATGAAAATAAAGATGAAGATATAAAAGTTATTGATGTGTCCCCTATTAAATATTTGTTTTGCATATGAATCTTGATAATGATGAGACTGAATATGATCCACCTTTACCTAGAAGGCGTTCCAAAAATTTGGAGTTTTTAGATTATGATGCTAAAAATGATAAAGGTGGGATTGAAGAAAGCTAAACCCTAGATGTTGCTAAAACCACTATTTTGGATTTCAAGGAATTTAATTATGAAAGTTGCTCTTTAATTGATTGTATTTCCTTGTTGCAATCCGTGCTAAATTCTCCTCACGCTTATAGTCAAAATAAAGCATTTACTAAACATATCATTGATGCCTTGATGCAATCTTATGAAGAAAAACTTGAGTTGGAAGTTTCTATCCCTAGAAAACTTTATGATGAGTGGGAACCAGCTATTAAAATTAAGATTAAGGATCATGAATTTTATGCTTTATGTGATTTGGGTGCTAGTGTTTCCACTATTCCCTAAACTTTGTGCGATTTGCTAGATTTCCGTGATTTTGATGATTGCTCTCTAAACTTGCACCTTGCGGATTCCACTATTAAGAAACCTATGGGAAGAATTAATGATGTTCTTATTGTTGCAAATAGGAATTATGTTCCCGTAGATTTTATCGTTCTTGATATAGATTGCAATCCTTCATGTCCTATTATTTTTGGTAGACCTTTCCTTAGAACGATTGGTGCAATTATTGATATGAAGGAACGGAATATTAGATTCCAATTTCCATTAAAGAAAGGCATGGAACACTTCCCTAGGCAGAAAATAAAATTACCATATGAATCTATCATGAGAGCCACTTATGGATTGCCTACCAAAGATGGCAATACCTAGATCTATCCTTGCTTTTATGCCTAGCTAGGGGCGTTAAACGATAGCGCTTGTTGGTAGGCAACCCAATTTTATTTTTAGTTTTTGATTTTGCTTTTGCTTAGGAATAAATAATCCATCTAGCCTCTGGTTAGATGTTTTTTTATGTTTTAATTAGTGTTTGTGCCAAGTTAAACCTATAGGATCTTCTTGGATGATAGTTATTTGATCTTGCTGTAATTTCCAGAAACTTTCTTTCTGTTCACAAAAACAATTGTTAAAAATCACCAGAATGTGATAAAATAGTGATTCCAATTTCTTCTGATCAATAAACAAATTTCCTAGGTAGTCCTATTTTTGCGGAATTTTTGGAGTTCCACAAGTTTGCGTTAGTTACAGATTACTATAGACTGTTCTGTTTTTGACAGATTCTGTTTTTTCGTGTGTTGTTTGCTTACTTTGATGAATCTATGGCTAGTAAAATAGTTTTTAAACCATAGATAAGTGGAATACAGTAGGTTTAACACCAATATAAATAAAGAATGAGTTCATTACAGTACCTTGAAATGGACTTTTGTTTTCTTTCGTTAACGGAGCTCACGAGATTTCTGTTGAGTTTTATGTTGTGAAGTTTTCAAGTTTTGGGTGAAATCTTTTGATGGATTACGAAACAAGGAGTGGAAAGAGCCAAAGCTTGGGGATGCCCATGGCACACCCAAGATAATCTAAGGACACCAAAAAGTCAAAGCTTGGGGATGCCCCGGAAGGCATCCCCTCTTTCGTCTACTTCCATCGGTAACTTTACTTGGAGCTATATTTTTATTCACCACATGATATGTGTTTTGCTTGGAGCGTCTTGTATGATTTGAGTCTTTGCTTTTAGTTTAACACAATCATCCTTGCTGTACACACCTTTTGAGAGAGCCATACATGAATTGGAATTTGTTAAATACTCTTTGTGCTTCACTTATATCTTTTGAGCTATATAGTTTTGCTCTAGTGCTTCACTTATATCTTTTAGAGCATGGTGGTGGATTTGTTTTATAGAAACTATTGATCTCTCATGCTTCACTTAGATTATTTTGAGAGTCTTAAATAGCATGGTAATTTGCTTAATAACCTCAATATGCTAGGTATACAAAAATAGTAAAAAAAATCTTATGAGTGTGTTGTGTACTAAGAAAAGTTTGATGCTTGATGATTGTTTTGAGATATGGAGGTGATAATATCAAAGTCATGCTAGTTGAGTTGTTGTAAATTTTAAGAATGCTTGTGTTGAAGTTTGTGATTCCCGTAGCATGCACGTATGGTGAACCGTTATGTGATGAAGTCGGAGCATGATTTATTTATTGATTGTCTTCCTTATGAGTGGCGGTCGGGGACGAGCGATGGTCTTTTCCTACCAATCTATCCCCCTAGGAGCATGCGTAATACTTTGCTTTGATAACTTCTAGATTTTTGCAATAAGTATATGAGTTCTTTATGACTAATGTTGAGTCCATGGATTATACGCACTTTTCTTCCTTCCACCATTGCTAGCCTCTCTAATACCGCGCACTTTTCGCCGGTATCATACACCCACCATATACCTTCCTCAAAACAGCCACCATACCTACCTACTATGAAATTTCCATAGCCATTCCGAGATATATTGCCATGCAACTTTCCACTGTTCCGTTTATTATGACACGCTCCATCATTGTCATATTGCTAGCATGATCATGTAGTTGACATAGTATTTGTGGCAAAGCCACCGTTCATAATTCTTTCATACATGTCACTCTTGATTCATTGCATATCCCGGTACACCGCCGGAGGCATTCATATAGAGTCATATTTTGTTCTAAGTATCGAGTTGTAATTGTTGAGTTGTAAGAAAAACAAAAGTGTGATGATCATCATTTTTAGAGCATTGTCCCAAGTGAGGAAAGGATGATGGAGACTATGATTCCCCATAAGTCGGGATGAGACTCGGACGAAAAAAAGAGGCCATAAAAATGGCCCAAATAAAAAATGAGAGAAAACGATAGAAGGGACAATGTTACTATCCTTTTACCACACTTGTGCTTCAAAGTAGCACCATGATCTTCATGATAGAGAGTCTCTCATTTTGTCACTTTCATATACTAGTGGGAAATTTTCATTATAGAACTTGGCTTGTATATTCCAATGATGGGCTTCCTCAAATTGCCCTAGGTCTTCATGAGCAAGCGAGTTGGATGCACACCCACTTAGTTTCTTTTGTTGAGCTTTCATATACTTATAGCTCTAGTGCATCCGTTGCATGGAAATCCCTACTTACTCACATTGATATCTATTGATGGGCATCTCCATAGCCCGTTGATACGCCTAGTTGATGTGAGACTATCTTCCCCTTTTTGTCTTCTCAACAACCACCGTTCTATTCCACATATAGTGCTATGTCCATGGCTCCCGCTCATGTATTGCGTGAAGATTGAAAAAGTTTTGAAAATGTCAAAAGTATGAAACAATTGCTTGGCTTGTCATCGGGGTTGTGCATGATTTAAATACTTTGTATGGTGAAGATAGAGCATAGCCAGACTATATGAATTTGTAGGGATAGCTTTCTTTGGCCATGTTATTTTGAGAAGACATAATTGCTTTGTTAGTATGCTTGAAGTATTATTATTTTTATGTCAATATGAACTTTTATCATGAATCTTTCGGATCTGAATATTCATAGCACAATTAAAAAGAATTACATTGAAATTATGCCAAGTAGCACTCCACGTCAAAAATTCCATTTTTATCATTTACCTACTCGAGGACGAGCAGGAATTAAGCTTGGGGATGCCTGATACGTCTCCAACGTATCTATAATTTTTGATTGCTCCATGCTATATTATCTACTGTTTTGGACCATATTGGGCTTTATTTTCCATTTTTATATTATTTTTGGTACTAACCTATTAACCGGAGGCCCATCCCAGAATTGTTGTTTTTGCCTATTTCAGTGTTTTGAAGAAACGGAATGCCAAAGGGAGTCCAAACGGAATGAAACCTTCGGGAACGTGATTTTCTCACCGAATATGACCCAGGAGACTTGGACCCTACGTCAAGAAAGCCACGAGGTGGGCACGAGGTAGGGGGCGCGCCCCCCACCCTCGTGGGCCCCATGAAGCTCCACCGACGTACTTCTTCCTCCTATATATACCTCATTCCCAAACGATCAGAGACGGAGCCAAAAACCTAATTCCACCGCCGCAACCTTCTGTACCCACGAGATCCCATCTTGGGGCCTGTTCCGGAGCTCCGCCGGAAGGGGAATCCACCATGGAGGGCTTCTACATCATCATAGCCCCTCCGATGAAGTGTGAGTAGTTTACCTCAGACCTTCGGGTCCATAGTTAGTAGCTAGATGGCTTCTTCTCTCTTTTTGGGTATCAATACAATGTTCTCCCCCTCTCTCATGGAGATCTATTCGATGTAATCTTGTTTTTGCGGTGTGCTTGTTGAGGCCAATGAATTGTGGGTTTATGATCAAGATTATCTATGAACAATATTTGAATCTTCTCTGAATTCTTTTATGTATGATTGGTTATCTTTGCAAGTCTCTTCGAATTATCAGTTTGGTTTGGCCTACTAGATTGGTTTTTCTTGCAATGGGAGAAGTGCTTAGCTTTGGGTTCAATCTTGCGGTGTCCTTTCCGAGTGACAGTAGGGGCAGCAAGGCACGTAATGTATTGTTGCCATCGAGGATAACAAGATGGGGTTTTTATCATATTGCATGAATTTATCCCTCTACATCATGTCATCTTGCTTAAGGCGTTACTCTGTTTTCTTGAACTTAATACTCTAGATGCATGCTGGATAGCGGTCTATGAGTGGTGTAATAGTAGTAGATGCAGGCAGGAGTCGGTCTACTTGTCTCGGACGTGATGCCTATATACATGATCATACCTAGGTATTCTCATAACTATGCTCAATTCTGTCAATTGCTCAACAGTAATTCGTTCACCCACCGTAAAATACTTATGCTCTTGAGAGAAGCCACTAGTGAAATCTATGGCCCCCGGGTCTATTCTCATCATATCAATCTTCCATCACTTTATTATTGCTTTGCTTTTTATTTTACTTTGCATCTTTATCACAAAAATACCAAAAATATTATCTATCAGATCTCACTCTCATAAGTGACCGTGAAGGGATTGACAACCCCTATTCGCGTTGGTTTCGAGGAGTTATTTGCTTTGTGTAGGTACGAGGGACTCGCGCGTAGCCTCCTACTGGATTGATACCTTGGTTCTCAAAAACTGAGGGAAATACTTACGCTACTTTGCTGCATCATCCTTTCCTCTTCAAGGAAATCCAACGCAGTGCTCAAGAGGTAGCAAGTAACAGGTCTCTGAAGTCATGTTGAGTTTGGTACAAACTCTGAAAATAATCTCCTCCTTGCATCGAGGATTATCGCCGAAGATTATGCTGCCGAGAGCGACCCAAAAAATTGTTGACGCAAATCAATTGGTTTGGTGTCTGTCCGAAGACATTGACTGTAGCCGAGAAGTTGAAGGCGAAATGAAGACATAGCATTTATTTCATTGTTCCTCTTTCTCTTTATTGAGTCATAGGACCATCGTACTATTAAGAGGGGTATAGTATTCGAAGCTTATGATTCGTTGGTGCTAAATCTAAATCCTATGTGAGTTGTGAGAGAAATCTCTTTGTGTTCTGAATAAATACTCGCCTACAAGGGACGATGATCTTCTTTCCAGCGAGAGATTTGATTCGGACTGAGGAGTTAGCATTACTTGTTCCTCAATTAATGTTACCGTTGCTCTAAAAATTCGACCGTGGAGACATGTCGGTTGGCCATTGGCTGGACCGTATATCCAAAATGGTCATTTCCCATCGGGGAAGGCTGCAATTATAAATAGCCACACCGCTCCAACATTGTCCGTTGGCTGCTCCATGTGATTCCAAGAAGATTATGTCAGCAACCCTCTCTCCTGAGTGATTTGAGTTTAAAATCCACCGAGAGAAAAAACCTAGAGCCAAAAAAATAGATAGTGGTTTAGCCTCACTCGAATCTAAGTCCAGTATGCTCCACGGATTACTCTTGAGACCTACGAACTCTCTAGACGGTTAGGTGTCAGTTTCTTCAGAGGCCAAGAGTGATTGTGGTTCTCGAACAAGAAGTCTATAAAGGTTCAGAGATCACCTCATGTATCTACCACGAGTAATCGACATTGATTCAAAAAAATCAATTGTCAAGGAGAATAGGGTGAAGAGAGTTTATCTTGTGTGTTAAATCAGACCCCTCCAACCAGACGTAGTCCTTTTGCAGAAGGGTGAACTGGTCTACCAAATACCTTGTCGCCATCGAGCATCACTGGTCACCTCTACCTCCACTTATTTACATTCGCTCAGTGTTGTATAATATGTTTCAATCAAGTGATTCCTTTCGATGCATTTCTTAGTTTCCGTTCATTAGCTTTTATTCGCTCACTATACTCTGTTTTCATTCGCTCTGCTGCTAGGTTTCAAGAGTTTTGAAGTTTCCGAAAGAAATTTGAAAACTCCCATTCACCCCTCCTCTGGTAGACATACTTCATTCCTACAATTGGTATTAGAGCAAGGTTTACGTATGTCTTCAGTGAGCTACAAGTCGCACCTCAAGATCCCCATCTTCGATGGGACGGACTATCCCTTCTGGAAGAAGATGGCAATCAGTCAACGTGCAATAGATGATGATATTTGGAATGTGGTGCAAAATGGTTATGCGGTTGAAATTCCTCAGGTTCCTACTGACCACGAGAATAAACTAATTCAGATGGATGGCCAAGCCAAAGATGAAATTTATGGTCATCTCTCTCGTGCTCAATTTCTTTGCTATCGCCAGTGTGAAACTACGAAGGAATTGTAGGGCATTCTGGAAAGATCAATGAGGGTGTTTTGACTCAGAAGGAAGCCCGCATTGATACCCTCCGAATGAAGTTTAACTCATTCAAGAGAATTGACAATGAAAGTTGCTAGCAAACCTTTTATCGACTAAGTAACATTGCAAATGAGCTGCAAGGTCTCGGTTGCCAAAGATATCATTGATCGTGAAGTTGTTGAGAAGTTGCTCTAATCACTAGATAGTTCATTCGACACTCTAGTTCTGATGATTTGCGAACGAGTCGATTCCAAAGTTCTCGACTTTGCTGATATCATGGAAAGGCTGAACACTCACGAGGAACAAGATGAAGAAAAGAGAGATCTCTATGGCACAAGTCACCGAAAAAGTCACGCACTCAAGGCTATGGCTGAAACTTCTTCCGAAGACAATGCCGAAGAAGATTCCGATGACCCTTAAAGAATTAGCAACGATCTCGCGCTGATCACAAAACAGTTCCAGCACTTCTGAAAGAAAATCAATTTAAGAGGAAAGGATCTACCAATTCTGGCAGCTCTAAGCTAGTCTTCATCAAAATCAACAAGAGATTACACCTGCTTCAAGTGCAAAAAGCCGGGACATTTCATCTTGGACTGACCCCTCTAGGAACCTAAAATTTGTGCTAGTGGAAGATTTGATTGGGGAAATAGCAACCATGGAAAAGGAAAGAGCAAGAACTATGATTCAGATGACAAGAAGAAAACAAAGAAGTTCTTCAAGAAGAAGGGCAACTCCTTCTCCGAGTCCTCGTCAAGATCTTCTTCACAGAATCCCTCCAAGTCCTCGTCCAACCGCAAGAATACCTCTCGCAAGGCCAAGGCTATGTTTTATAATGCTTTAAATCCTATGTCAAAAACTATGCTAGATATTGCTGCAGGAGGAACTATCATGGGTAAGCCCATTGTAGAAGTTAAAAAGTTGCTAGATGAAATGCAAGAAAACCATGCCCAATGGCATGTTGAGAGGGCTACAACCAAGAGAGTTAATGTTGTTGAGGAAAAGAATATGGAGTTAACTGCTAAGATTGATGAACCCATGTTGTAGGATGAAACCCTAGAGAGGATCTTTTCACACTTGGAGGGGGAAAAGGAGGAAGAACACTCAAGAACACAAGGGTCAAATCACTCAAACAAACCCAAATATCACATCCACTAGAGTAGCATACTTGATATCCACAAGATTACATGAACAATTCAAGGAAAATAGCACTAGGTAAGTTCTTCCCACTAGGTGAGGTCTTGATGATGATCTTCTCCAAGAGGAGGCCTTGACAATCCAATGGATTCTTCCCTAGGTGGGGGCTTGATATCCAAGAGGAGGGGATACAAGGAGCAAAGCTCTCAATGTTTTATCTAATACTTTGCTAACATCCCAAATGTGCTAGGTAGAGAGTATATAAAGGCTAGGGACGAAACTTGGAGAAAGAGGGGTACAAAGGACCAAAAAGTCCCTATAAACGCGTAGCCACAGAGGAGGAGTCCGGGCACCCGGGGAGGAACCGGCCGGGCACCCAGACCGGTCAGGGGTTCCGGAGGGGGAAGGACCGGGCGCCCGGGGGTCCAAGGCCCGGGCACCCGGGGTGACCACAGCGGGCTGGGGCGGTGCAGGCCGGGCACCCCGGGCCGGTTGGCCGCGCACCTGGGGTGGGCTGGGCACGACCCAAGAGGAGGGACCGGGCACCCGGGGCCGGCTGGGGCGCAGCCCAGGCAGGGGCCGGGCACCCGGGTCCGAGATGGCCGGGCACCCGGGGTGTCCAGGGGGTTTGGCCCTCCCGTTGTCTTCGAGTCCGGGCACCCGGGGCCCTTCCGTCCAGGTACCCGGGGTGTCCAGGAGCTTCTCTCCTTCGTTCTTCTTAACTTCTCCTTCCTTCTCTTGCTCCGTGGATGCTTGGGTCTCCCTCCTTGCTTCCTCACGATGATCTCCGAAGCACCTAAGAATGCATAGCGTGTCTCTTTGAGGTAGAATCCCATTCTCATGCAAAACCGAACGAAACTCGGAGAGGAAAGAAGTGACCTCGTTCTCGATGTTGCGTGCACGTGCTCTTGTCATTGGCCCTCTTGGTTCTTGCGGTGGTGATGGAGTGTCGGTGCGGGTAGTCGAGGTATGCTCCGCATCATCTCTCCCCCTTGGGAGAGACCCGCCCACGGATCGTGCTCTTCATCACCATGGTACTTGGCCAAGTCTTTGACGTTGAAGATGTCGCTTACGTTGTACTTGGCCCGTGGGATGTCGACCTTGTAGGCATTGTCGTTGTAGCGTGCTAGCACCTTGAATGGTCTGTCGGCTCTCGGGAGTAGCTTGGACTTGTGTTCCTTGGGGAAGCGGTCCTTGCGGAGATGTATCCATACTTGATCACTCGGTTGGAACACCATCAGAGGCTTGTTGATGTTGAGCTTGGAGGTGAGTCGTTGTACTTGTCGCTCGATCGTGGAACGTGTTTCTTCATGCATCTTCTTGAGGTAGGTGGCCCTTGCGCTAGCGTCCATGTTTGCTCGTTTTTGAAGCGGTAGAGGGAGAATGTCCAATGGCGACAAAGGGTTGAAGCCGTAGACAACCTCGAAGGGGGACTTGCTGGTGGTAGAGTGTCTTGCGAGATTGTAGGCGTACTCGGCGATCGGTAGGCACTCCTCCCACTCCTTGATGTTCTTCTTTATCAACACATGTAGGAGAGTTGCAAGCGTCCGGTTGGTGACTTCCGTTTGGCCATCGGTTTGAGGGTGGTACGCCGTGGAGAAGAGTAGCTTGATTCCGAGCTTGGCGCATAGCGTCTTCCAAAAGTAGCTTAAGAACTTGACGTCTAGATCCGACATAATGGCCTTTGGCACACCGTGCAACCTCAAGATTTCCCTACAAAAGAGATTGGCAACATGTGAAGCATCGTCTATCTTATTGCATGGGATAAAATGAGCCATTTTAGAGAACCGGTCCACAACAACAAATACGGAGTCCTTGCCATTTTGAGTTCTAGGTAATCCAAGCACAAAATCCATGCTAATATTTTCCCAAGGTTGATGTCGAATAGGAAGTGGCATATGTAAACCATGGGATTGAGATTGTGACTTAGCTTTGCAACATGTAGAGCACTGGTTGGTGAAGCGGGCGACATGGCGAAACATCTTGGGCCAAAAATAGTTCTTTTAGAGCGTGGCAAAAGCCTTGTTGCGTCCGAAGTGTCCCATGAGTCCACCTCCATGAGCCTCTTGCAAAAGTAATAAACAAAGAGAAGACTCAGGAATGCATAGTTTGTTAGCTCTCATAAGATAACCATCTTTGATATAGTATCGTTCCCAAGAAGTATGCGTCACACACTTAGCATAAGGAGTAGCAAAAGTCACATCATGCTCATACATGTCTTTGATATGATCAAATCCAACAACATTCAATTCAAGTTGAGTAAGTAACATGCATTTATGGAAAGGGCATCCGCCACAACATTCTCTTTGCCCTTAATGTACTTGATCACATAGGGGAAAGATTCAATAAATTCACTCCATTTAGCATGCCGTTTATTCAACTTGGTTTGACCTTTAAGGTACTTTAGTGTCTCATGATCGGTATGTATGACAAACTCATGCGATCTAAGATAATGCTCCCAAACATGCAACACACGCACTAAAGCATACAATTCTTTGTCATAGATGGGGTAATTGAGTTGAGCACCGGAGAGTTTTCACTAAAATATGCAATAGCTCGTTTTTCTTGCATCAAAACTCCACCAATTCCATTACCACTAGCATCACAATGGACCTAAAAAGTTTTGTCAAAGTTAGGCAAAGCAAGAATCGGAGCATGAGTAAGCAAGGATTTGAGCTCATCAAAAGCGGTTGATTGCAAAGGTCCCCAAACAAAAGGAGCATTTTTCTTACTCAAGGCATGCAAAGGTGCGGCAATAGTGCTAAAATCTTTCACAAAGTGACTATAGAAACCCGCAAGGCCAAGAAAACTACACACTTGTTGCAAATTGGTGGGTTGGAGCCAAGTTTTAATTGCTTCAATTTTAGATTCATCAACATGGACACCCTTGGAAGAAACAACAAAACCCAAGAAAACAAGCTTGTCAACACCAAACGTGCACTTTGTCATGTTTGCATAGAGACATTCCCTGCGAAGAGTTTGCAAAACAGCCCTAACATGTTCTAGATGGTCTTTGATGGATTTGCTAAAAACAAGTATGTCATCGAAGTAGACCACAACAAACACTCCAATGTAAGGGCGAAGCACAAAATGCATAAGACACATGAAAGTACCGGGAGCTTCCGATAAACCCATAGCCATAACCAACCACTCGTATAAGCCAAATTTGGTTTTGAAAGCAGTTTTCCATTCATCACCTTCTTGTATGCGGAATTGATAATAGCGACTTTTAAGATCGATTTTTGAGAAAATGGTGGCACCGCTAAGCTCATCTAGCATATCATCTAGGCGAGGAATGGGGTGCCTATAATGAACGGTGATAGCATTGATGGGTCTACAATCGGAGCACATGTGAAAACTATCATCATGCTTGGGCACAAGTATAATTGGAACGACACAAGGGCTTAAGCTTTCACGTACATGGCCATTGTCGATGAGTTGTTGTACTTGTCGTTGGATCTCCTTAGTTTCTTCAGGGTTGACGCGGTAGGGAGCCTAGTTTGGAAGAGGTGCTCCAGGGATGAGGTCGATCATATGTCCAATGGCACGAATATTAGGGAGACCGGGAGGTAGCTCATCGGAGAAGACATCCTCGAATTCCTGCAACAAGTTAGAAAACACTAGAGGAAGAGGATTAGGAGTGTTAGGTTTTGCCACCTCATCTTTGCATAGGAGGACAAAGTGGATGACACTCGATGGGTTCTCACACACTCCTCTCATCTCTCTTTTTGTGGCTAGGAGGACTAAGTTTTTCTCTCTTGGCGACGAGGCGCTCAATTTTGGCTTGTGGCTCTCACTTTCTTTTTGGTGGTTCACTCTCTCACTAGTATCTCCATGATGGGTGGATCCTTGCTTGTCGGCGATTACTTGGCTTGGCGACATTGGTCGAAGCACATACTCCTTGCCCTTCATCTTGAAGCTATAGTGGTTGGTTCATCCGTTGTGTATGACTCCACGGTCGAATTGCCAAGGTCTCCCCAAGAGAAGATGGCACACGGACATCGGAACCATGTCGCACTCCAAGGTGTCCTCGTAGGCGTCGATCTTGAAAGAAACTTGCACCATATGCTCCACTTGAATACTGCCGGAGTCGCTTAGCCATTGCACCTTGTAGGGATGAGGGTGCTTCTTCTTGACCAATTGCAGCTTGGAACATAGCTCTTCACTTGCCAAGTTGTGACAACTTCCTCCGTCAATGATGACTTTCACAGAACGCCCATTGATGACGGCCTTTGTGTGGAAGATGTGGCACCGTTGGTCTTCTTCTTGGTGGTGTTGAAGCATCAAGACCTTGGAGACTACGAGAGAGGGACTTGAATCATTGTCACAAAACACTTGATCATCTTCATCATCGTTCACGCGCCGTTGCATGGCCACATGCTCAATGGCTTCCATTTCTTCTTCACTCAACGAGTCATATGTGCCATCATCATTGAAGATCATTGTTTGCTTGTTGGTGCATTCGAAGGACTTATGACCTCGGCCACCACATGTGAAGCACTTGAATGAACTTTTCTTGACGGTATCTTTTGGTGGCGCCGAAGATGAAGGAGTCTTGGATTAGTAGGTGCTTGCCGGAGGACGAGTCTAGGAGGGCGTAGCTTGCTTGGAACTTGACTTGTCGCCGGTACTTGGTGATGCTCTAGTTGAGGTAGGAGGTGCCGAAGTCGCAGGAGCTTGAGAGTAGGAGCCGTAGGTCTTGGACGAGTATTTGGCGTATTTGAAGTCATCTTGCACTTGTCGCTCGGCCTGGGTCGCTTGATGAACTAGCTCAATAAGGTTTGAGTATGGTTGGAAATTGGATATCTGCTTGATTGGGTGGTTGAGGCCGTTCAAGAAGCGTGCCATTGTTTGCTCGTCATCTTCATTGACATTGGCTCGTATCATGGCAATCTCCATTTCTTGGTAGTATTCTTCCACCGTCTTTTTTTCCTTGCTTGAGGAGTTGCAACTTCTTGAAGAGATCACGGGTGTAGTGTGTAGGCACGAATCGAGCCATCATGACATCCTTCATTTCCATCCAAGTTGTGGTTGGTGGTTCACCTCGTGTTTGTCGTCGCTCGATCACTTGTTCCCACCAAATGAGGTCGTAGTCTTGAAACTCAAGGGAGGCCATGGCGATCTTCTTTTCCTCGTTGTAGTTGTGAAGACGGAATATCTTGTCCACCTTCAAGGCCCATGAGAGGTACTCTTCGGGATCATTGCTTCTGGAGAACTTGCGCATGGTGAACTTGAGCTTGTGTAGCGGAGTTCTTCATTGTAATAGCGGTTTTGATGTCGCTCTTGCTATGGAGGAAGGTCCTCAAATGCTCGTTCCTCGAGATGTCGCTCTTGGCATGGAGGAGGGTCTTGAAGCACTTGTTCCACTTGTTGTCGTTATTGTCTTGGAGGAGGATGAGGAATATGTGCATGGTTGCACCTTTCTTGTTATTCTTCACGATGCACGGCTTCTTCTTGGATCTCCCGACGAAGAGCTTCCTCTTGTTCTCGCACTTGGTGGTTGCGCTCTTCAATGGATCTAGTGGACTCGCGGAGTGTGCGTTGAGCTTCGAGTGCTTGAGCTTCACGTTCGAGGGCTTGTGCTTGACATCGCTCTTGTGCTTGTCGAATTGCATCACCGTCTTGAGATGGTTGACGTTTCACTTGAGGAGGTATTTGCTCTTGATCCATTGCTTCTTGTGCTTGGTGTCACGCCTTTTCACGTGCTCGAACTCGGTCTTGTAAGACATTGCCATGGAATGGGTTTTCTTGAGCTTGCGATCTTGAGGATCATCACTTCGAGGAAAGCGAGCTCGTGGAGACTTGCATCATAAGAGGAGTAGTCCGAAGATTGCCAACTTGAACGGTGGCTTGAGTGGCGCCGTCTAATTGAAGAGGATGAGGAAGACGGGCGTCGCACGATCATGCTACGGAGCTCTTCCATTTGTGTGGTGGACTTGGCGTTGATGTAGTCGCGGTTCCTTGTTTCCGATTGACGAAGGTCGGAGGCGAGTTGCTCCATGCGTTCACTCAATGCTTCGTTTTCTTGATGTAGCGCTCGTTGCGCGATGAAGAAGTGGTTCTTGGTGACGAAGCCGAAATCATCACCTTGCTCCTCGAAAAGCGGGTTCGCCGACGAACTTGGCCTATCCATCATAACCAAGTGGGGTGAGTAGGAAAGTGAGAGAACAATACCGAAGTTACCTTTTCTGAGGATTGAGGATGTAACAAGTGTCACTCAAAGTAATGCCACAATAGGAGAATTGGAACCGGGTTTGTTTCTCACACCTACAAGTAAAAGGCTTATGGAGTAGCTCAGTTAGGATGGTGGCAAAAATTTCAAGCAAATGTTAGTCAAGATATCAATAAGGTTGAGAAGGTCCACAAAAATGTAAGTAAAGCAAATAGATCAAAGCCAAGAGTATCACTAGGAACACACACACGGAAGATAGATGAGATCCACACAACCAAGGGGTGAGCTCAAAATGTGCAACCACGGAAAATGCTCTTGTTGTGCGAATGCTAGAGAGACGCTAGCTCAATTGCTCAAGTGGGCAAGATACGCTTGTGCACCAACCTATGAGAGAAACGTGCCGACTTCAATCCCAACTATGCTATGTATGCGGTGACCAAGATGATATGTAAAATGGCTCAATGCTATTGCTTATAAGCTCTTTGTTTCTCCTCTTTTGCTTAAAAGCTTTCTTTCTTTCTCTTTTTTTATGCTTGATGCTCGAGCCAAGTATGATATGAGACAAGTATGTAAGATATGCACGGGAGAGACTTATGGCACTAAGAAGATAACAAGATCACTACGGTGCACAATAGCGTGGCCCGACAATTCTTAACTCGCTAGTATCGATGGGTAAGCAACAAAAAATGGCTCGGGCTATCAATGCAAAAGCAAGTGTAAGAAGTAAGTGTCGTCGAGGTTACCGTCCTTTCTTACAGTTAGCGGTTAAGATGACTCTGAGATGATGATGGTGACGTCGATGTCACACGTTCCTAAGTAACCGAAACACCTTAGGAAACGAAAACTGCAACTCAAAATCGGTCAAATGCGGAAGGTGGGTGCTATGATGATGAATTTTTGGGTGTAGGATAATGGTGGTGGTACTGATATATGTGGATGGGGGGTGTTAAGAGTTTTAAAACAAGCTAAAGAACACGAAAAACGGACTTGGGAGGTGGAAATTATGGCCAAAACGGTGTTGGTAGTGGGCTGATTTGGGGGGGGGGGTGCGGGCACCCGAGGGTGGAGGGTGCGGGTGTCCGGGGTGGTCAGAGGAAATTGACTCGGGGGTGCAGGTGCCGGTGGTTCAAGGTGCGGGCATCCGGTGGTCTCTGATTTGGGCGGGAAAATTGGGGGAAAAGCAAAATTGAGAGGATTTCGTGGTGGGAAGGGTGGGGATTGTTGGGGAGGGGCTAGATCCACTTGCCAAACATCAAATTCATGGACCAAAACAACCAAATCTCACAAGATCCAACAAATTGCAAGAAAATTTTTGGGGCTATTTTGTGGGGAATTTTCGAAATTGGACGAAAAACAACAAAATCAAGCTAGCAAATGGGGGGATGGGACTCCAAGATGTGAATCAACCTTGCTCATGATACCAAGATGTTGTAGGGTGAAATCCTAGAGAGGATCTTTTCACACTTGGAGGGGGAAAAGGAGGAAGAACACTCAAGAACACAAGGGGCAAATCACTCAAACAAACCCAAATATCACATCCACTAGAGTAGCATACTTGAGATCCACAAGATTACATGAACAATTCAGGGAAAATAGCACTAGGTAAGTTCTTCCCACTAGGTGAGGTCTTGATGATGATCTTCTCCAAGAGGAGGCCTTGGCAATCCAATGGATTCTTCCCTAGGTGGGGGCTTGATCTCCAAGAGGAGGGGATACAAGGAGCAAAGATCTCAATGTTTTATCTAATACTTTGCTAACCTCCCAATTGTGCTAGGTAGAGAGTATATAAAGGCTAGGGACGAAACTTGGAGAAAGAGGGGTACAAAGGACCAAAAAGTCCCTAAAAAGGCGTAGCCACGGAGGAGGAATCCGGGCACCCGGGGAGGAACCGGCCGAGCACCCAGACCGGTCAGTGGTTCCGGAGGGGGAAGGACCGGGCACCCCGGGGTCCAAGGCCCGTGCACCCGGGGTGGTTGAGGGAGTCCTGGACTAAGGGGTCCTCGGGCGTCTGGCCTGTTGGACATGGGCCGGACTGATGGGCAATGAAGATACAAAGATCAAAGACTCTACCCGTGTCCGGATGGGACTCTCCTTGGCGTGGAAGGCAAGCTTGACGACCAAATATGAAGATTCCTTTCTCTATAACTGACTCGGTCAAATACTCATAATCATAGTCATACAGGCTAGACTTCTAGGGTTTTAGCCATTACAATCTCGTGGTAGATCAACTCTTGTAATACTCATATTCATCAAGATCAATCAAGCAGGAAGTATGGTATTACCTCCATAGAGAGGGCCTGAACCTGGGTAAACATTGTGTCCTCCGTCTCCTGTTACCATCATCCTTAGAAGCACAGTTCGAGACCCCCTACCCGAGATCTGCCAGTTTTGACACCGACATTGGTGCTTTCATTGAGAGTTCCACTGTGCCGTCCCAAAAGGTTTGATGGCTCCTTCAATCATTAACAACGATGTTGTCCAAGGGGAAACCTTCCTCCCGGACAGATCTTCGTGCTCGACGGCTCCGCACTGCGGGCCAACTCGCTTGGCCATCTGGAGCAGATCGATAGCTATGCCCCTAGTCATCAGGTCAGATTTGGGAGCTTGAACTACGTCATGAATATCCGTGGAGACTTGATCTTCAACGGCTTTGAGACCATGGCAGCCACTCCCTATCCCTACGGTGAACACGACTTAAATCTGTCACCAGTCCTTACTCAGGAAATTGCATCTGTAACTACTCCGGCCCTAGATCCGGAGCAAATTGCGCTATCCGAGGACGGGAAGCTCAACCCCACCACAGAGGCCGCGGATTCCGCGGCGTTGGAGCCGCATATAGACTTAACCGCATGTGATATCTGTGTCACCGGAACTGTAGACTCGTCTCCGGTTATAAGCTCCAAACCATGCGCATCTGGGCACGCCGAGCTCGATCAGTTACCGATCTTCGAATTCGGCGCTGCACATGTCTTCCTACACTCGCCTTTTGGTGATGTACTAAACTCATTAAAAAATCTGTCCTTGGCGGGACACTCACAGCCGAACTATGCCCGGTTTGAACTGGAGGCTGATGACCGGGAATTTCGTTTCCCACCCACCCACCATTACATTGCCACCGTCGAGGACTTAACCGACGTGCTTGATTACAGCTCTGAAGACATCAACGGTATCGACGATGATGCCGATGAGGAGCAGGGCCAAAACCCGCCGTTTACCGGATGCTGGATGGCCACTTCTTCGTACGACGTATACATGGTAGATACACCTAAAGAAACTAACAACGATGACAAAGAGATTCCAGTTGAGGACAAACCTCCTGAGACACAGCCCAGACGCCGGCGTCAGCGGTGCCGCTCTAAGTCATGTCATGCAGAAGACAACACCCCGAACGATGCCGAAGACAATGAAGACCCTGTTGGGGCAATCTCCGAACAGGATGAACGGGAAGACGGGCACGTTAGCCTTGATGAATAGGCCATACACGAAGACTCAGAGGATAGTAATTATCTTCCGCTCTCCAAGGATGAGGAGAGCCTCGGCAACGAGGATTTCATCGTGCCGGAGGAACCCCTCGAGCAGGAGCGCTTTAAACGCCGGCTAATAGCCACTGCAAGGAGCCTGAAAAAGAAGCAGCTGCAGCTTCAAGCTGAAAAAGATCTGCTCAATGATAGATGGACCAAAGTCCTATCCACCGAGGAATACGGCCTTAGTGGCCCAGCCAAAAATTACCCGAAGCGCAAATTGCTGCCTCAGTTCGATGATGAGGCGCTGGAGCCCGTACCATCATCGTGCAACGTGGCCTCCCGACCGCCACGCGGTCGAGATAAAGCGGCAACTCAAGCCGAACACCAGACGGCCCCACCTCGCCGTAAAGGAAGGGATAAAACTGCTCGGGGTTACACATACGACCTTCGACAAGACCTGGACAATAGAGCAGGACATACAAGACCGATCTACGGATCGCGAGGACGTGCCTCGGCACGTGACGACGGCTACCTATTCGGACGTAACAAACCTAGCCACGCCCGGGCCGAAAACAGCAAACAGACTCCATTGGAGGTACGTCACAGTGTGGCCCAATACAGAGGCGTGACACACCCTCTTTGATTCACAGACGAAGTAATGTAGCACGAATTCCCAGACGGGTTTAAAACCCATGAATATCGAACCGTACGACGGAACAGCTGATCCCGCGGTATGGATTGAGGACTTCCTCCTCCATATCCACATGGCCCGTGGCGATGACCTCCATGCCATCAAATACCTGCCACTAAAACTCAAAGGACCAGCTCGATACTGGTTAAATAGTCTGCCGGAAAATTCTATTGGCAGCTGGGAAGACTTGGAAGACGCCTTCCGCGACAACTTCCAAGGAACATATGTCCGGCCACCGGATGCCGATGACTTAAGTCACATTGTCCAGCAGCCCGGAGAGTTAGCCAGGAAGCTCTGGACTAGGTTCTTAGTTCAAAAGAACAAAATCGTCGACTGCCCGGACGCGGATGCCCTAGCGGCCTTCAAACACAGCGTCCGAGATGAATGGCTCGCCCGCCACCTCGGTCAAGAAAAAACAAAATCCATGACAGCCCTTACCGCTCTAATGACCCGCTTTTGCACGGGAGAAGACAGCTGGCTCGCTCATAGAAGCAACAACGCCAGCGATCCGGGCACTTTCGAAATCCGAGACGGCAATGGCAAGCCACGACGCAGCAAGCACAAACGTCGCAATGTTAATGAGAGAACGCACGACACAACGGTCAACGCCGGATTCAGCGATCCCAAACCCGGTCGACAGAAGAAGCCATTCAAGGCAAGCAAAGACGGACCATCCAATCTAGACAAGATATTGGATCGACCCTGCCAGAGTCACGGCCACCCCGACAAACCAGCTAATCATACCAACAGAAACTGTTGGGTCTTCAAGCAGGCCGGCAAGCTCAACGATGAACACAAGGGGAGGAGGCCGCCCGGTGATAGTGACGACGAAGAGACTCACCAACCAAATACCGGGGGTCAGAAGCAATTTCCTCCCGAAGTAAAAACAGTGTGGTATACACGATACACAACTCTACAAGGGAGCAGGAGAAGCACTCCCTCTGGGCTGAAGATCATAGTGCTGCAACTTCAGTACAAAGCGGTCTTATTAAACCACATACATTGTCGCCCATTAAGCCACCGGTCTCCATTGAACAGGATCGACCAATTCCGGAGCGGAAATAGCGGTTCTGCTTCCGCCGCCCACCTCATATACCTGCGAAATTTGTATCGCGCATACATAACTATGCACTTAAGATACCCTGGGCATCGGCGGAAGCACAATACGGACAAGCCTGCAAGCACTCCCGTAACTTTTTTCTCTCTAAATTACTCTTTCTTTCTTAATTATCCTTTACTACAGGTGACGCAAAGGCTAAACATCTAACGGACTCTATCGGAGTTCAGATCCGTACACTCACCTAGGGGGCTATTGCTGTCGGATTTCAGGTTCCGCCAGACCCTTGAGGTTCGAACACTGGGGTGCGCGCGGAGATCCAACCCTCCACCATCTTGCACCTCACCGAATCGCTGGGACCTAAACTACTAAACGGAACAGTACAAGAGACACGAGATTTATACTGGTTCAGGCCACCATTGTGGTGTAATACCCTACTCCAGTGTGTGGTGTGGTGGATTGCCTCTTGGGCTGACGAGGAACAATACAAGGAAGAACAGCCTCGCGAGGGTCTGTTCTTGGCGGGTGCGATGAACTGCTAGGTGCAGTTCAGTTGCTCTAGCTACTGGTTTCTTGATGAGGATCCGGATCTCTGTCTTTCTCTAGATCCCAGCTTTCTCTAAATCCTCCTCTTTCCGCTGCCCCTCTTTCAGATGCTAGCTCTGAGTGTGGCTACTCCTATTTATAGGCGAAGGCCCTGGGCCTCTTCCCAAATATTGAGCGGGAAGGGCGCCAACAATTGGCCATTTTGAAGGGGAACAACGGGTACACTTATCCTGACTAAAGTTGGTCCTCGCCGCCAAAGGCTCGTGATGACGCCTTCTTGGGCTCCACGATGACTCCCTTCCGGCCGTTGGGCTGGTCTTGGTCTTGTTGCACCGAAATGGATGCCTTTGCTTGATACTCTCGCTGCGCTTGCTCCCTTTGCACCAAAGAGGAAAGGAGGACGCTGGCGGAGTTGGCGCCTGATCGGGCGCCCTTGGTCGTCATGGCTTGCGTCATGGGCACCTCGCGAGGTACCCTGCCTTGAACTCTCCGCCTCCTCATGAGCCAGCTTGACGAGGCCGTGCATGAGGAAGCTCCTTGTCGTCCACCCCGCGAGGCTTGGCCCCTCGCGAGGGCCTTGAGCTTGCGTTGATGAAAATAGGCTGCCCTGGGCCTCCTTTGAGCCATGCCACAGGCCGCAGGCAGGCAAGTCTGGGGACCCCCGTTCCCAGAACGTCTACAATTGCCGTCAAGGAATCCCCTCGCCGAGGATAGGCGGCGCAGACGTGCGACAGGAGGTCCAAAATAACTTTTTGTAGACCGCACTCTTTATTTCGAGCCTGTAATATGCCTTTTCCCTCCGCCTTCGACCCCGGGCATGTCAAATAGCCGGGGTTGTTGTCTTTTTATCTATAAAGTAACCATTGGCATATCACTCAGGTCCCAGTAAACATAATCCGCATTCAGCATTCATTTTTTTCCAAAAAATGAATTTGGCTCTTGTGGTTGTTTCACACACATACCTCGGCATAACTTGCCAGGGGCTCGTTATGGGAACAAATGAGTTGCCGACAAAGTCCGAACAGCTTTATAGCGTACTTCGGTGTCGCGAGTTTGGCCTTGTATGCATCAGCTCTGAATCATGTCTTGGGTCAATAGTTGGGTTGACCGGCTCTTGTGCTTGCTACCTTACGTTCCGATCTATCGGCTAGGGTAGTATAGGGAGAACTACTGCGATTGTGCTTCCGGTTCATCTGGTCAAGCACCTCAGTAGAGAAAGCTGAAAATTGAATGTCATGATGCTGCGAGAGCTGGTCAACCACTCGATGACTTATCGCAATCTTTTGTCGTATTGTATGAAGGACCTTTTTCTTCAGGTCATATATGTAATGCACTGTCGGATGTGGGGTTCCGGCAAACCCTTAAGGTTCGAACACTGGGGTGCGCGCGAAGCCTTTCGCTCCTACCGGTCTACGCCCTAGCTTGCTAAGATCTCACGAACGAACTCGACGAACTTGCAACACAGAAAGACACGAGGTTTATACTGGTTCGGGCCACCGTTGTGGTGTAATACCCTACTCCAGTGTGGTGGTGGTGGATTTCCTCTTGGGCTGATGATGAACAGTACAAGGGAAGAACAACCTCCTGAGGTTAAGGTGTTCTTGTGCGTATGAGCTTGTGCACGTCCTTGGATCCGATGGCTACTACCATGGTGGCTAGACCAATTTATAGAGGCCCTGGTCCTCTTCCCAAATATCGAGCGGGAAGGGAGCCAACAATGGCGGGAAAATTTGAAGGGGGACAGCTAGTACAAGCTATCCTGACAAAAGCGGTCTTCGCCTGTGAAAAGCTCTGGTGGTGACGCCGTCTTGGGCTCCACGATGACCTCCATCTCGCCGTCCTCCTGGTCTTGGTCTCGTTGCACCAATATAGGAACCTTTGCCTGATGCCTCGGTACTCTTCGCCTGCGATGGCCTCCTTAGCACCAAAGAGGAAATAAGGATGCTGCGCGCGCTGGCGCCCTCCTTGCGCCCGCCTAGTGCCGTTCGTCATGGCTCACGTCACGAGAGCCTCGTGAGGTTTGCCCCACCTTGATATCTCTGCTCCTCGCGAGCCTGCCTGGCTAGGCTACTCAAGAGGAGGTTGTGCGTCGTCCGCCTCGCGAGGCTTGGACCCTCGCGAGGGTCTTGGATGCCTTGTTGATGAAGACGGGCTGTACAGCCTGCTGTCTTAGCCACGCTATGGGCTGCATGCAGGCAAGTCTAGGGACCCCTGTTCCTAGAACACCGACAGTAGCCCCCGCGCCCTAGGTGCGCTCGGGCTTGGCTTCGCGGCGAAGCCAAGGGTCAAGTTTGGAGCACCGCGGGCCCCAAAAGCCTGCGGCCTCGGTCGACGCGTGGCGGTTGATTGGACGTGGGTGTCTCCACTTCCCCACGCTGCCCTTGAATCCGCCTGGCTACGCGGCCCTGACATCTTACACAATTATTCTTCCTTCACCCACGCCTGGCTCTTCCAATCTCCCTGCTTCCTCGAGGCCCTGCTTTGCGCTTCCAATCTAACTTGCGCTCTGCCTGCCCCATCGCCATGGCGTCGAAACAAGCTGAAAAGGGGAAGAAACCTCTGTCTCTGCCAACTGCATCTCTGTCCTTCGCGCCTGCGCTCTGCCGGTCTCGGGTGCTCAACGACGAGGCCATGGACAAGGTGCGTCCGATGCTTGCTTCCAGTTTCAACGAGTGGGGAAAGACAGTGGCTTGGCCTGCGTCTCGCACTCGCATGGCTCTGGCGGCCACCGAAGTCCCAATCTTCATAGATGCCCTCTAGGCTGGCCTGATTCCTCCCTTCTCTGCCTTCTTCAATGCGGTGCTTGAGCATTATCAGATCCACATGCTGCATCTCGACCCTTAGTTTGTGACTCTTCTCGCCGTCTTCGCCTTCGTGTGCGAAGCCATGGCTGGCATAGCCCCTTCTGTGGCCCTCCTTCGCCATTTCTTCTCATTGCATCTGACCGACCGCCAACAAGGCTCGGGATGCGTGAGCTTCTATGCCGTGGGTGCGTCGGCGGGCGAGGGGATCGACTTCGAGCTTCCTCCATCCACGAGCGAATTTCGGACATGATGGGTGTTCGTTGATGCCGGCGTGCTCAGTCCTCTGCTTCACGCTCCGTCGGGGCCCGCTGTTCCTAACTTCAACTGGAGCCATCAGCAGCTCACGAGCCCCCGCCTTGCCCACGTCTGGCTCAGGTTGAGGTTGTTGAAAGACCGCGGCGTAACTGCGCCGATGGTGGTGAAAGAATTCGTCAAACACAGGGTTGCTCCGCTTCAGCGCCATTCTCGCCCAATGTGGACCTTGCTCAGCAGCCAGGACCACATGAGGTTCCAGGAGTCTGGGCTCCTCCTTGGGACGCGGCAAAAAATGCTCAAGGTCCTGACGGGTGTCCTCTTGCCAGCCGAACTGCCTGGGAAGAACTGTTTGCTGTACCATTGCAAGAGCAAGGATGAATTTGTAGAGAACATGCCTCTCTTTGATGAGTGGGGGCCATGGCCGATTGACCTGGTGGGGCCCCGTGAGAACCCCGTCGTCGTGGTTCCCTTCCTTGCCGCTAGCGCCGAGCCCACCCCAAGTGATGGTGCAAGTGAGCGAGCTCCGACGGGGGCCGGTGGCTCGAGTGCTAAGGAGCGCCTGCTGAATGGTGATCCTGGGGCGTCGTCCTCGGGAGCCTGCGGCCCTCCTCCTGAGGCGTCGGTTGCTGGAGAGGCGCGGCATGCGGTTCCCGAGGTCAAGGCTCCAGGACATTCGGAAGCTGTGGTGAGACGGCGCTCGGTCGTTCACCGCAACCGGGCACCCCCGCAGACATCCTTCCGAGCTCTTATTTGCCCCCGCCGTGCACCGGTCATCACGTCCAGCGCTTCGGTCTCCTTTGTGTGGACTTCGAGGAGCTCCGCAAGAGGAAAGGATCTCCTAGCGGCAACAATATCTTCGGGCCGTTGAAGCGAAGGAAGTATATCGCCGTTGACGTGTAAGTGCCGCACTGCCATGGCTTATTGCACGCTGTCTTCATCTCCTGACGCCGGTCTTTCAGGGCTCCTTCCATCGAGGCTGCTGCATCTCCTGAGAAACGGCCTCCTCCTTCCTCAACTCTTCCGCCGGCCTCGAGCGCTCCGAGTCCGCTTGCCGCCCCTGGAGCAGGGTTGGTTGAAGGGGCACTCCTACCTTCTTGGCATGCCGAACCTGCGGCCTTGTCGCTCCTCCCCCCTGGTTTGGCGTGGAGCTTGGCAGGCGTGCCCAAGACTCCTCCGTTGGTCATGGACGGCAATTTGTTGGCTTTGATCTTCGGCTCCTCTTCAAGCAGCGGGCCCCGGTCAGCTTGGGCTCCTCGCGAGGACTGGTTGATGTCAGGCTCGACATCAGCCCCCAGCCCCCTGCCTGGAGGGGGCGCACCACTCGGCGCCGCGCTCGCAGCCCCCGAGGCGGAGGACGAGGTGGGCCGAGCGTTCGAGCTCGAGCACGGGCGGAGCGTGGTTCGTCACGGGCTCTTCCAGAATGCGATGGGTGCAATGTGCCGACTTGGTGAAGAGCTCGCGAGTGTCGATTCGCGTCTTGAGGCTGAAGGTCTCCGGCTGGCGGAGGAGCGGCGCAAGCTGAAGGTGGCCACCAACCTTGGCCGCTATCAGCGTGACCTTGAGAACGCGAAGGCCGAGGCGTCTCTCAAGGTTTCCCATGAAGCCCGCTCACGAGCTTTGGACGAGGCTCGCGAGGCTGACCGCCGCCGCGAGGCTGCGGAGAAGCGCGTGGGAGCTCGAACCCGGAGCGTCTCTTGAGCAGCAGGTGGAGGCGCGCAGGGCCGCTCTTGCATCGCTGAGGGGGACGCCCGCGGAGGAAGAGGAGGTCCGGAAGCGTGAGGAGGCGCTGACCCTGGAGGCCGTCAAGCGCAGCCTCGAGCTCGAGCAACTGGAGACGAGGGAGCGTCAAGTTGACCAAGCAGATGATGTCGTCGGGGCTCGCGAAGCCAGAGTCGAGGAGGAGGTTGATCGCCGGGTGGCCGAGGTTCGCGCAGATCTGGAGGGTAGGTACGACCTGAAGCTGAAGCTCGCAGGCGTGGAGGATGAGGGCAGGGCCGCTGCCCTCAGGCCCAGGTTGGACGAGGCTGAGAGGCGTGCGGAAGCCATGGCCGCCGCCCTGGTTACGGCGCAGGCGGACTTGGCCTCCACCCGCGCCGAGCTGCGTTCCCTCCGGAGGCGGGTTGATGACGCAGAGGCCGTTGCGAGGCAAAACACGGAGGAAGTGCTCCAGCGACGAACGCTGGAGCGCGAGCATGCCCCTATGCTTCAGGATCTCCGGAACAGGGCCAATATCGCCCTGGGCCATATTTGCGACGTGGAGGGGCCGGCCCCTCACTTGAATGATTATGCCAGCCACCTGACCTTCTTCACCAAGGTGGTGACGCGCCTGGAGGCTCGATCTGCCAGAGCTCGCCAGCTTGTGGAGGAAAGGGGTCGTGGCCTGCTCGAGCGCGCTTTCTCCCGTGTCTTCAGCCACCTCCTGAATGCCGACCCCAACTTTGATTTCGACGCCGCCATCGCCCCCGTACCCCCGGCTGTCCGGGGAGACCTAGTGCGTTGGGTTGAGGACAATGTGGACACGTTGGTCAGGGCCTTCACTTCGGAGGATGACGCGGTGGTGGTCGTCCCAGACGAAGGCGACGTGGTTGACGACAGCGACGGGGGCGTCGCCGATGGCGGCGATGATGCTAATGAAGATGACGACGACGTGAGTGACGCATCCGCGGGTGACGCAACAAGCGACATTTCTGGCTGATCCCTTGTTCTCCTGTCATTTCATCCTGCGCACAAACTCGGGCGTGGCCCTTAGAAAACTTGTAAGAGCATTTTGAGAGGGGGAGCCCCTCATGTAAGCAAACTGCAGTTTTTTACTTTCCTATGCAACGCGAGTTTGTGTCTTTGTGAGCTCATGAATCCGGGTGCGAGTCCTCTGTCGTGGTTTACCTTAATCAGTGCCAGCTTTGAGCTGGGTCACGACGCGTTGAGTTTCTGAGAACCCTGTGGAGCTCGTCGCCCCGTCAGAAGGGGCCCACTAGAGGTGAGTACCAGCTGTAGTGCTAGCGCGCACTTGGCGTGTGCGCATCGCGATGCCCCGCTCGCAAGGAGCTCGTGAGGGGAAAGCGACGGACATGAGTCCCAGACAAAACGAGGTTCAGAAGGCAAGAAATTGCTTGAACGAGAAAAGGCTCCCCGCGCGCGCACCAATAAAAACTCAACTTCAACTCAAATCCAGATCCAGAAAGCAAAGCTACAGAGAAAAAGATCCAAAGCAAAAGGCCGCGTCCGACACCTAGTCTAGTCTTTTGGTCTTAAAGTCTTCTCACCAGCACGGAGCTAAGGGCCGCCACTAGGCGTGGGAGGGAGCCCCAGGGCCTGAGGCCGGCACCCTGAGACTCCGGGGCGTGTACGGCCCCAACTCATTATTAGGTGAGAGTGTCACGGGCGGCGAGCTTCACAGGCACTGGGCCTTCTTCACAGGTACTGGCCTTGCTTCATATCGCTAGACGAGGACCCCGCCTTGCGCCACCCTTGACCTCCTCTGAGCCGATCGGTCACCAGGATGACACAAAGGAGGGAAAGAGGACGCCAGCGGTTCCCTCGGCGACCACAGGTCCTTTGCCGGGGGAAGGGTCGCCGAAGCCTCCCCAGGAGAGGGCCTACCTCCGGGTGTCCCTTGGCTTCGCGCGCCGTGGGGAGGGGCCTGGCTCCCGACCCCTCTCTTGCAGCCCCCAACGTGATTCCCCTGGCGGCAGGGAGGCCGTCTAGCTGGGACCACTGGCCGTTGCGGTGATCTGTTCCTATTGCGACTCATGGTTAGCGTAAGCTTGCTCCTGAGGGATTAGGGGTACCCTGTAGTTGCCATCACCGGTGCGATCATCGTGGTTCTCCGTTGGTTCTTGAAAGGCTTCGGCTCCTAGCGCCCCCGCTTCCCAATCTTCTCCAACGAACGAGTCGGGGTCGTCCTCCGGTGCGTACTCCTGGTCCATCATGCGGGGCACGTAGGCTTCCGGGGCCGTCAGTCCGAATGCCTCGCTGTAGTGCCCCACGCTCCATGTTGCTCGGCCCAGGGCGGCGTCCTGAGGATGGTAGCGCGGTACCCGTCCTGGACCATGGGGGCAACGCTTGCGCCCATGCTTGTCGCGTGCGGCATGGGAGCAGCGAAGCCCCCTGCGCCGCTGGCCGCGCTGGTGTTGATGAAGCCCCCGGGCGTGGCCGATGGCGCGCGGTTGTGGTGAGGCCCATCGTGTGGCCCTGCGGTGGCCTGAGGCGGGAGTCGATAGACAAAAGGGCGATGCTCCCGACGCTGCTGCATCCAGCAGCTCGGCAACGCACTCCAGCAGTGCATCTCGGCCGCTCTCCATCAGCCTGCATCGCAGCAGCTCCCTAGCCACCGTGAGTGGCACCCGCATGGTTGCCTGCTCCCGTCGCGAGTGCGGCGCCGTTGCTGCGGCGTGACTAGCTGCTCTCGCAGCGGCTCGTACTTGTTATGGGGTGAGGGTGGACGACGCCTGGCCGCGCCGCTCGCGCCCGGCGGAGTTCGGCAACACTCGTGCCGCCTGGAGCATGGGGTCGAGGTCTTCATGGGCAGGCGATGCTGCCCGGGCTGGCCAGGCTGCCCAGCGGTCGGAGCCGGCCCTTGGGTCGCCGGACATCGCGGTGGTGGAGCGTCGGCGAGCTGGTTGGTGGAGGAGAAGCTCCGGCGCACCCCTACCTGGTGCGCCAAATGTCGGATGTGGGGTTCCGGCAAACCCTCAAGGTTCGAACACTAGGGTGCGTGCAAAGCCTTTCCCTCCTACCGGTCTACGCCCTAGCTCGCTAAGATCTCACGGACGAACTCGACGAACTTGCAACACAGAAAGACACGAGGTTTATACTGGTTCGGGCCACCGTTGTGGTGTAATACCCTACTCCAGTGTGGTGGTGGTGGATTTCCTCTTGGGCTGATGATGAACAGTACAAGGGAAGAACAACCTCCTAAGGTTAAGGTGTTCTTGTGCATACGAGCTTGTGCGCGTCCTTGGATCCGATGGCTACTACCATGGTGGCTAGACCTATTTATAGAGGCCCTGGTCCTCTTCCCAAATATCGAGCGGGAAGGGAGCCAACAACGGCGGGCAAATTTGAAGGGGGGCAGCTAGTACAAGCTATCCTGACAAAAGCGGTCTTCGCCTGCGAAATGCTCTGGTGGTGACGCCGTCTTGGGCTCCATGATGACATCCGTCTCACCGTCCTCCTGGTCTTGGTCTCGTTGCATCAATATAGCAACCTTTGCCTCATGCCTCGGTACTCTTCGCCTGCGATGGCCTCCTTAGGACCAAAGAGGAAATAAGGACGATGCGCGCGCTGGCGCCCGCCTAGTGCCGTTCGTCATGGCTCACGTCACGGGAGCCTCGTGAGGTTTTCCCCGCCTTGATATCTCCGCTCCTCACGAGCCTGCCTGGCTAGGCTATTCCAGAGGAGGTCATGCGTCGTCCGCCTCGCGAGGCTTGGACCCTCGTGAGGGTCTTCGATGCCTTGTTGATGAAGACGGGCCATACGGCCTGCTGTCTTAGCCACGTTGTGGGCCGCAGGTAGGCAAGTCTGGGGATCCCCGTTCCCAGAACGCCGACACGCACCATATTGGAATAAGTCATACACATACCAGGGGCTATATCGTAGTCCCCCCTATTAAACTCCTATGGTATGAGAAAGTGTTAACGCCCTATAGTCTGATTGCCTCGTTCACCGCATTGACACCTCCTTAAAGGACCAAGACGTTGGGTAAAGAGTGATCAAATTCTTTTCCGAACACCCCCGCACTTTAGGCGAGGGGGCTGAAGCCGACGAATGGAAAACTTTCAGATTAATACCAAAACGGCCGCACAGGAGGGACAAAAGTTTTAGGCGAAACTACCTATACATTTCACTCGAATATCATGCTTTTCGAGCATTGACCCTCTATCAAGCGGGCAGCCTCCAGGACATCTTTGAAATAATGCTCTGGCGCGTAATGGTCCTTGCCTCTGGGTGGACCCTTGGCAGCAACATATGTGGCCTTCATCTTCTCCCAGTATGTCTTGACACGGGCAAAGGATATCCATGCACCTTCAATGCACGCCAACCGCTTAACGACATCGATACGCGGCACCGCATCAGCAAGTCGCCGCACAAAACCAAACAAACTCTCCGGAGTTGGCTCATTCAGCCACAACCCGGCCATAGCGTCCTTCATGGCAGCATCGGATAGTCTATGGAGCTCGGCCCATTGGGTCATCTGTTCGTTCAGCAACAGTGGGCATTTCAACGCACCGAACTGCGACCAGAAAGCTTCTCCGTCGCACACCCTTCTTGCTCTTGGTAAAACTGCGCCGCATCAGAAGCACTCTTTGGCAGGTCCAATAACGTGTCTGGAGAACTCCACACTTGATTAAGCGGAGCATAATTCGGATCGCCGAACTTAGTTTGCAATAAAAAGGGCTTACCAACCGCGATCTCCCTAGCTTCTCGGATCTCCTCCCGGTCCGCTCTAGATCCGGACCGTGCTTCCTTCACCTCTCGTAAGGCCTTGTTAAGATAAGACGTTTTGGATTTATTATCCTCCTCAAGGATTGCACAGCGGCTAGCAGCATCCTTTATCTCATGTGTCATCGTGGATATTTTATCCTCACATTGGCGCCGATCAGTCTGTTCGGCCTTTAGCTCTACAGATGCCTTCTCGGCAGCCGCATTGTTACTCGGGGCCTGCTCTTTGGCCCAGGCCAGCTCAGTCTGAAGGATCTCGACCGCGGCGGCACCATCTGCATTAATGCATACCTCAGTACACAATATTTCGTGTGGTGCTTACATTGCAAAGCACGCGCTTGTAAGGACTGCCCCAAAATCATACCTTGCGACTCGTCAAGACGCTTGTTGATAAGCACAAGGTCATCCTCCGCCATATCAAGCTTCCGCTCTAGATCAGCAACTTCGGTAGTCCGGGCGGACGCCCGGGAAACGACGGCCTGCATTTTAATCGATCATATTATTTCCTAGAAATATCCTTTTTTGATCCTCTGATCGCCTCCCTTGGGAAGCCAATCCGAGTCTCAGGGGCTACTACCTATACAGAGGTGCAGTGTGTGAGTCAAGCACAATCAAACATATTACATTACAAACCTCGAAGCCTTTTAGCAGGCTCACGAAGGCTTCATTCAAACCGCTTTTCATGGATAAAACCCTTTCAACCACCGTACCCATCAAGGTACGTTGTTCCTCTGAGACGAACGCCTTTTGCAGCATGTTCGCCAATACATCCGGCGCTTCGGGATCTCCGGAAGCTGCCGTAGGAGTATGACCTCCCTTTGAAGGGATTCGTTTGTTCGTCCCTGTGATTGTCTCCGGCCGTAGGCCGGACAGCTCGCGGCCTTTGTTGTTGGCCCCCGGACTCTGGGCTACCGAAGTATACCTTTGGGCTGTGTTGGGGATATAACTACTGAGTATAAACCGCCCAGGAGGGGCCGGGTTATATCTGTAATGAGTTATCCATATTTGAAGCCCATGAAGACAAGGAGTATGGCGCTTTACTATAGAGATCTAAAAGCCCAGGGCCCTAAGGCGGATTATGGCCCGTAGACATAAACCACCATAAGGTGTATAACTTGTATTGTAAGATAGGAAAGGATAGAAACCAAGCCGGACACGTTTATGAGCCGGCCTCGGGATTCTGTAAACCGCCGGGCATCAACCTGTGTATATAAAGGGACGACCCGACGGTGGTTCAAGGACAACAAACAACAACTCAAGAGCCAGGTCAAGCGGATTTGCTCCCTGGTCATCGAAACCCTAGCAATTCCACGTCAACTGGATTAGGCTTTTACCTCCACCGCAAGGGGCTGAACCAGCATAAACTCCTTGCATCCTTTGTCCCGCTTTAACCCCTTTAAGCTAACCCGTCGCGATGGCTCCACGACTAAGTCCTCACACTAGGACATCTGCCCTCACAAACCCATGACAGTTGGCGCCCACCGTGGCGCTATCGCACTATGGTTTTAAGTTCTTAGAGGGCAGCTTCGAAGGGCTCGAGGGATATGCTGTGGGCCGGATGACTAAGAGTCGTCGCGGCAAGCTCTACATCGACGATGTAGGCTGGGGCCCCGAGGCCGGCTCAATTGAGTATGGGTACCGGGTCCCCTTTGGCGGCATTGACGTCTTCATTGGCAAGATCGGCGAACCGGGCCCTGAGCCGGACATCTGCACCGACATCGTCGAAATGGCTCAGAGTGCGAGACCCGCCCGGGTTCAGCCTGCTATGAAGCGTGCCTTCGTGGGAGTTATCCACGGAGCAGAATCTGAGGATAGATCGGCATCTGGTGGTGAAACCGTCGTTTACTCTGATGACGAGTCATCTACCGGGGAGACCGAGTCACTGTACTAACTGCAAGATGGCCGGTTTGGGGGCTGTTCCGATGGCGACAGTATTCTGGACCCCTTTGATCCGCCAAGCCGGGTTGCGATCTTCATGACAGGTACACAGCCTGTGCAGCACTCTTCGACTGCAGCAGCGATGATCTCCGGATCAGTAGCGGCGACAGCAGCCGGGGCAGGAGGCCCTGCGCGACCGCCGGCTCAGGTTTTGTCCAACTTATTTGACGCTTTGGCAACGCTACTAGCGGCAGAAGTTAACCTGGCGAATCAGGATGAGCATAACATGGAAGTTGCGAAAGTGAAGGATCAGATAGCTCAGGCCAAGGCGGACCTGACAGCTGAGGACACTAGGATGGCTGCAAAGCGGGCCGAGTTGGATGCACAGGCTTACCGGCTTATGTTGGATTAGAGCGCGTCAAATGATGTCATGAGGAGAAGGTACCGGTCTCACCTGCCTCCAGGTTATGAGGCAAGGAATCTCTTGAACACGCCAGGAGCAGGAACTAGTAACCAGCCAGTGGTAAAACGGGTAGAGGCACCTGGAATGGGGGCGCCAGTTCAGCCGCGCCCGATGGATCCGCCTCGTCAGAACAATGTCTTGTCGCAGCACGTCTCAACGCCTCCGGGTCATTACTCTAATCCGTTGGATAACATAGTCGCCGCCGCTTCATGACTGGCAGATCTCCCGATCAAAGGTGAGTCTCCAGTAGCGGTTGAGACACGACGGGCTAGAGAGCTCCTTCAGACAGCCTTGACTCAGCAGCAGGCTTATTCGTACAGCCGCGAGAGGATTCATTCCACTCCCCACCCTAGCCGGAGTTACAACAGGCGCATTGATGAAACGGCTGTGTCAAGCAGTGCGCGGAACCGTAACCCGCCTCGAGGGCATAACCCGTCGGGCGGTGGTGCTAATGCTCAGGATGTGGTGGATCATGGTAGGGCACGTCGAGAAGCCGAGTTAGTGGCGCAGTACGCGGCCCGCCATCTTACTCCAGTTCGTCCAACAACTTCGGTCGAACCAGGAGTTACCTCCAGTTCTTTGGGGGTGCCATGTCTCACCCCGGCTCTGCATAATGTACGGCTGCCCAAGGATTTCAAGGGCCCACGTAAAGTGCCCAATTACACTGCCGACTTACCCCCCGAGTCATAGATCGAAAGCTATGAGATGGCGATGGAGATGCTGGATGTGGATGATGCGGCATGTGCTAAATACTTCACCATGATGTTGGAAGGAATAGCTCGCACTTGGCTGAAAAATTTGCCAGCTAACTCCATTGGGTCATGGGCCGAGTTAAAGAGCCGGTTTATCCAGAATTTCAAGGACACGTGCAAGCAGCCCATGTCAATTGTGGATTTAGCTGCCTATGTCCAAGAGGAAGGAGAATCGACAACCCATTGGGTGCGCTGGGTTTTAGAAATTTTGCACTCATCAGACCGCATCAATGCTGATACATCAGTGTTAACGTTGGAAGGCAATTGCCGGTTCGTGCCCCTGAAGCTGAAGTTGGGACAGCTCAAGCATCAATGCAATGACATGGGGACGCTTATGGCAGCTTTGGTCAAGTATGCCGACTCTGATAGTACCAAGGACCCTGAGTCTGAAGATGAAAAGCCGGGAAAGGAAAAAAGAGCGGCAATACCAAAGGGCAGCAGCATAACCTGGCGGGCCATGGAAACAACGGTAAGCATAAAGCGGATAACAGTTTAGATTTTGTGGCTAACACCAACATGCAAAATAATGGTCAGCGTCATAAGGGTAAGCCGCCCCCGCGGGGTGGAGGATCAGGTGTCAATCTTGAGCGCCTGTTAAATCAGCCTTGCCCAAGGCACGAGATGAAAGAAAGTCCAGCTACGCACCACTGGAAGGATTGCTTTATTATGCGGGAGTTCAAAAATTCGGATCTTTTCCAATATGATGATGGACCGTCCGGTGGTTCAGGGCTCGGTTCTCATGGGCCGTGTTATGGTGGAGGCAGTTCTGGCTCAGGATTTCAAGGTAATCAAAGCGGGTATGGCAATCAGGGCAGTCAGGGCAACCAGGGTGGTTATAATCATCAGGGGAGTCAGCAGCAGCAATAGTCGGGTTACCAGAGCAACCCGAAGCAGTTGAATAGTGGGCAATATCATGTCTTCACCACTAGCCTATGCAAGCATGATCAGAAGCTTCATAAAAGGGCAGTGAACTCTGTTGAACCGGTGGTGCCCCGTTACTTGCGCTGGTCTGAACAGCCCATTGTGTGGATTCGAGAGGATCATCCGCCCCAGGTTGATAATCCGGGTCATCTGGCATTGGTGGTGGCGCCTCAGGTTGGAGGGTATAAGTTCACCAAGGTGCTCATGGATGGGGGGAGCAGTATCAACATCCTTTATTATGAAACCTTCCGTCGCATGGGGTTAACAGATAAAAATCTTAAACCGTCAAACACCGTTTTCCATGGCGTGGTGCCTGGTAAATCGGCATATCCAGTTGGTAAGATAGCTCTGGAGGTTGCTTTTGGAGGTGAGCATGATTCAAGATCGGAGACCTTGACTTTTGAAGTGGTAAAAATCAAGAGCCCGTATCATGCCCTGTTTGGACGGTCGGCTTATGCTAAGTTCATGGCAAGGCCCTGTTATGTTTATCTACAGCTCAAAATGTCGGGTCATAAGGGGACCATCACAGTACATGGGAACCATAAGATCGCTTTGGAATGTGAAGAAGGTGATGCGGCCTATGCTGAGTCGGTTTGTGCAACAGAGGAGCTGAGTTCTACAAGGACAATGTTGATCCGGCGATTATGATCCCTTTGAAAAAGCCAACTATAGAGCATGATCCGGCCTTGAAGTTTAAATCGGCTAATGAGACTAAGCTGGTTGATTTTGTTCCTGGCGATTCATCCAAGTAGTTCAGCATCAACGCTAACTTGGATCCGAAATAGGAAAGCACACTCATCGAGTTCATTCGTGAGAATCGGGACATCTTTGCATGCAAACCTTCTGACATGCCAGGTGTACCGAGGGAACTCGCTGAGCACACTCTTAATGTCGATCCCAAGTTTAAACCGGTCAAGCAGTTTCTCCGCCGCTTCAATGAAGGAAGACGCAAGGCCATTGGTGAGGAGGTAGCCAGGCTCTTGGCGGCTGGGTTTATCATTGAAGTATTTCATCCTGAGTGGTTGGCTAATCCGGTGCTAGTACTTAAGAAGAACGACACTTGGCGTATGTGTGTGGACTACACAGATTTGAACAGGCTTGTCCAGCGGATCCTTTTGCTCTCCCTCGTATTGATCAAATCATTGATGCTACGGCGGGTTGTGAGCGTTTGAGCTTTCTGGACGCTTATTCTGGTTACCATCAGATTAAAATGGTAGTTAAGGACCAGGATAAGACAGCTTTTATAACTCCCTTTGGAGCCTTCTGCTATGTATCTATGCCTTTTGTACTTAAGAGTGCCCAGGCGACTTATCAGCGCTGTGTGCAGAATTGTCTTCATAATCAGATCGGGTGCAATGTTCATGCTTATGTGGATGATATTGTGGTGAAGTCCAGAAGGGCGGAGACGTTGATAGATGATTTGAAGGAAACTTTTGATAATCTTCGGGTTTATAAGATGATGCTTAACCCGGCTAAGTGTGCCTTTTGTGTACCGGCAGGAAAGCTCTTGGGTTTTCTGGTGTCTAACAGGGGCATTGAAGCTAATCCGGAAAAGATCAAAGCTATTACGTCTCTGGCTAAACCGGCGTGTATCAACGATGTTCAACGTCTGGCGGGTCGTATTGCAGTGCTGAGCCGGTTTATCAGCCGGTTAGGAGAGAAAGCTATCCCTCTGTATCAGATGATGAAGAAGACGGATAACTTTGTTTGGAGTGATGCTGCTAATGCACTGTTTGAGGATTTGAAGAAGCAGTTAGCCGAGCCACCGATCCTTGCTGCTCCGGTTGATAAGGAGCCACTGTTGTTGTATGTGGCGGCTAATGCCCGGGCTGTTAGTGTGGCCATTGTGGTGGAGCGCAAGGAGGCTAGAAAGGAGTATCCGGTTCAACGACCGATTTTTTTATATCAGTGAGGTGCTTATTGAGTCCAAACAGAGATACCCACATTGGCAGAAACTAGTGTATGGAGTTTTCATTGCAAGCCAGAAGCTTAAGTAGTATTTCTAGGGTCATCCCATCACTGTGGTTAGTTTTTCCCCTTTGGGAGATATAATCCAAAATAGGGAAGCAACTGGCCGGGTTGCCAAGTGGGCCATTGAGCTTGGACCTCACGGGTTAAAATATGTGCCTTGGACGGCAATCAAGTCCCAAGCACTTGTGGATTTCATCAATGACTGGACGGAGTTATAGGCGCCGGAGGAAAAGCCGGATCATACTTATTGGACTATTCATTTCGATGGATCCAGGCAATTGGAGAGCTCAGGGGCTGGAGTCGTGTTAACTTCCCCACGAGGTGATAAGTTTTGTTATGTTCTCCGTTTATTGTTCCCTTGCACTAACAATGCAGCTGAATATGAGGCTTTACTCCACGGTCTTCGAATGGTTAAGGAGATGAATTTAAGCAGGGTTAAGTGCTTTGGTGACTCGTACCTGGTGGCCCAACAGGTGTCTGGTACTTGGGATTCCAAGGACCTGCTCATGGTAGCATATCGTCGAGAGGTGGATATTGTTGCTGGTCACTTCAAAGGTTATCAGGTTGATCATGTGGACCGGCGAAAGAACGAAGCGGCGGACATTTTGAGCCATTTGGGTTCCCAACGTAAACCGGTGCTACCCAATGTTTTTTTTGATGTTTTGCATAACCCGCCGGTCAAGCTACCTACAGAGGAGGATTTGGCAGTTCCTGACCCGGAGGCTTAGTTGGTGGCGGCTCTTCACGTTATCCCAGATTGGACGGTCCCATATTTGGCGTATATGAACCGGGGCGAGTTACCGTAGGATGAAACTTTGGCTACGCAGATAATCCAGTGGTCCAAGTCAATGACCGTTGTCAATGGAGAATTGCATCATTGCAGTGTAACAGGGGCGTTTCAGCGTTGTGTATCTCCTGAAGAAGGCCGTGAGATTTTGCGTGAGATCCACGAAGGAGATTGTGGTCACTGTCGGTGTCAAAACTGGTGGATCTAGGCTAGGGGGTCCCGAACTATGCTTCTAGGATCGATGGTAACAGGAGACGGGGGACACGATGTTTACCCAGGTTCGGGCCCTCTCTATGGAGGTAATACCCTACTTCCTGCTTGATTGATCTTGATGAATATGAGTCTTACAAGAGTTGATCTACCTTGAGATTGTAATGGCTAAACCCTAAAAGCCTAGCCTATGAATATGGTATTGAATATATGCTTTCCGGACTAACCCCTCCGGTTTATACAGACACCGGGGGGGGGGGGGTCTAAGGTTTACATGGAGTCGGTTACATAAGAAGGAATCTTCATAGTTGATCGTCAAGCTTGCGCTCCACGCCAAGTAGAGTCCAATCCGGACGTGGTGCAGTCTTCGGCCTTCATGTCTTCACAGCCCATCAGTCTGGCCCATGGATAACAGGCCGGACGCCCGAGGACCCCTTAGTCTAGGAATCCCTCAGTTGCCCCTGAACCTGGCTTCAATGACGAGGAGTCCGGCGCGCAGATTGTCTTCGGCATTGCAAGGCGGATTCCCTCCTTCCGAACTATGGAATAGTCTTCGGATTTAGTAGATATATCCGGACCTGTGTATATAATTGCAGAAAATACAATATTCCACGAGTTTAATTTGTCGGTAACTGTTTATGACATTGCATCACGCCTGCCCGGTTGCTATTTCCAGCCGTTGGCTGGCACATCGCCCCACGTCTCGGGACGCGGTTTTACTGGCTCGTCTTGTCAAGGCAGAGATTGTGTTCCCTTATTCACGGGATTTTCATTAATGCAGGCGTGGGTAACCCAACCGTCCCCCGGGTACAAATCTCTGGAGATTGGTAAGTTTCGAGACCCAGGTGGATACGCTTAGTACTTGGGGTCTTTATATAGGGTCCTGCACTCGTCTTTTCCTTTGCGCCGCTTCTTCCTCAACCCTAGCCACCCCAAGTTCCAACCCTCGGGTTCCCATCGCCAAAGAGCCCCAATCATGTCCGGATCCAGCCGTCCGGGCCGGTGGGTGGCTTCTTACATCATAGAGGAGGATATTACGAAGCTCCAAGCAATGAGGTATCTGACCCGGGAAATCCTCCATCGGCTTCCTGCACAGGGGCAGGTCGTTCCTACCCCCAAATCCGGTGAGAGGGTAGTGTTTGTGTCCCACTTCCTCCATGGGTTAGGGTTCGCGCTTAACCCCTTCGTCCGGGGGCTCATGTTTTACTATGGGCTAGACTTTCACGATCTGGCCTCGGACTCTATTCTCCTCATCTCGACATTTATCGTCACATGTGAGGCCTTCGTCCGGACTCCTCCGCACTTTGGTTTGTGGCTCAAGACCTTTGACGTGAGACCACAGGTGACAGAGGAGGAGCAGGCAGAATGCGGCAGCGTCACAATAGGAAGCTTGCCAGCGCAGTTTGGTTTGAAGGATCTTTCGCCAAGTCTTCCGACCTATGGTAGCAGGGGTGGTTTTATATCAACGAGCCGCGGGGCTCCAAATGGGTGGCTACGCCTGCGTTCCGACCCGGCCCTCCAAATCAGCTTGCTTCATGGATCAATAAGGGACTGGACTGGGGATCCGTCAATGAAGTGCAGACTCTGCAAGGTCGAGTCTGAAGCCTTACCGAGAAGGGCGTCGGTCTTGTGAACGTCTTTCAAGTAATGCTAGTTCCCCGGACCCTGCCATGTCAGCGGTGGCCTCTCCGTATGTGGGAGTTTAATCCCGAAGGATGGCAGACTCTTCAACACTTCCTCGGCACTACGCATGAGGGAATGTGGAAATTGTATTTCGGGGAACGAGAGCAATGGCCGAACACCACCGAAGATGTTGGCCTCGACTGCAATCATCCGGACACCGTGGTAAGTATTCGATCTCCGCACACCCTTTATTCGAGTATCTCTTGGTAAGTATTGAACAATCTGTCCCTTCACAGGACTGGATAAAGAAAGCGGTGTTGATTTGGTGCCCGGCGCACCTTCCCGAAGACTCTGCGAACGCCCTACTAACGAGGATGCTGACCCCGACACCATACCAGGTGTCTACGAAGGAGGGCGAGAACAGGGAGGCCGGAGGTGGTCTCTGCCCCAAGGATAAATCAGACGTTGTGTTCAGGGAAACCGAAACCCTCTTGCCCGAGGGCAAAGGTGCAGAGGAGGCCTTCCATGGCAAGAAAAGGGCCGCTTCTGAAGGTCAGGAGGTGAAACCTTCCAAGAAAGGGAAGGGAAAACGCCATCGATGGGCGGCTTGGGCCGGGAAAGCAATGTTGACGTGGAGCTTTATGATGAGGATAAACCTCTGGCCAAACCGTAAGTGCAGCAGGGTACTTAAACCATACCTTCTTTCCTTTCTTATTACTGAAGTAATCCTCCGACATACGTATGTCCTCGTAGGTTAACGCCTAGGGTTTCCCAATCGTCCTCCTCCTCGGGAGACCTTCTTCCAGAGATGATGGAGAGTGACACGCCTTCTCCAGCCCCCTCGCCCAATAGGGCGGATGATTCGGAGGTATCGTCCCGGGGGGCTCCTCCTGGTCGACAAGCAGTGCAGGAAACGAAGAGGGCATTACCCGAAGGTGGTGTCTCTGTCACTCAGGGTTCGGGAATCAAGCATGGCGGCCCCGCCCTATCCTGTTTAGAGCCGGAGACGATCCCGGGGGCGAGTGGCCGGATTCCTTCAAAGGAATACCGTACTCCGGTGGCGGCTTCCGAAGACCCAGAAGCGCCTGAAATGCTGACGGACATGCTGCGACAAGCGTCCGTTTCGGAGGAACACCATGCCTTGATGGTTACGGTGGTCAAAAAGGTTATATCCGAGAAGAGCAGGTTGAACGAGACCTTCACGAGCCTCCTAAGGGGTTTTGAGGTTTGTGATGTAGTTTTGCCAATTGAATAATATTGACAGAATGCACCTGTTGTATATGCCGTAGCCCCTGAGACTTGGATTGCCTTCCGACGGAAGCAATCGGAGGATCAAAAAGATATGATCAGTTGCTAACCTTGATTTAACTTGGAAAACAGGTTGTCTCTCCTCCTGCGGCTACCTGAAATACGGAAGTGGCCGAACTACAGCGAAAGCTGGATATTGTGGAAGATGACATTGCATTGATCAACAGGCGTCTTGACGACTTGCAAGGTATATAATCCGAGCATTCCTTACACCAATGTGCTTGTAATGTAGGCCTGATGCCAAAAATGGTTTAGATGAAATGTGCATGATTGCAGATGGTGCTGCCGCCGTTGAAGCTCTTCAGGTGGAGCTAGCCCGGGCCAAGGAGCAGGCCCGGCATAGTGATGCGATTGCCAAGAAGGCATTGGCTGATCTAAGAGCTGAACACGCAGCTCGGCACCAAAGTGAGGAGAAAATATCCGCACTGGCGCTTGAAATGAAGAATACTGCCAGCCGATGTGAATTCCTTGAGAAGGAGAATAAAGCCAAAATGGCTAAGCTTGATAAGGCCATACGAGAGGCGAGTGAAGCTCGGTCTGAATCTAGGGCAGCTCGTGAAGAGACTCGGCAGGCTAAGGAGATAGCGGCCGGTAAGCCCTTTTTGCTTCTGACCAAGTCTGGCGATCCTGACTATGCTCAGCTAAACCAGATCTGGAGTTCTCCGGCTGAATTTTTGGACTTGTCGAAGAGTTCTTCCGATGCGGCGCAATTTTACTTCACACAAGAGGGGTATGCAATGGAGAAGCTTTTCTGGTCACAATTCGGCGTGTCGAAGCGCCCTCTGTTTCTCAATGAACAGATGTCCCAGTGGGACGAGCTTCATAGGATATCTGGCGACGCCATGAAGAACGTCATAATCCGGTTGTGGCCAAGTGAGCCTATTCTGAGTAGTTATTTTGGCCTGGTGCGGCGGCTTGTTGACGCGGTGCCACATATCGATGTTGTGAAGCAGTCGACGTGCATTGAGGGTGCACGGATGGCCTTTGCCCGAGTCAAAACATTTTGGGGAAAGATGAAGGCCATTGATGTTGTGGCGAGGAGTCCACCCAAGGGCCAGGATCGTAATGAGCCGGAGCACTATTTTGAAAACGTCTTGGATGCCGCCCGCTTGATAGAGGGTCAATGCTCGAAATATATAATGTTCGAGTGATTTATATAATGATGTAACAGACAACTTTATAGTTAATCTATTTATATTTTGCTCAAAAGCTTGAATTCCTCCTCTGTGGCCATTTTAGTATAATCTGAAAGTTTTCCAGTCGTCAGCTTCAGCCCCCTCGTAGGAAGTACGGGGGTGTTTGAAAAAGCATTTAATCACTCTTTATCCAATGTCTTGGTCCATAAAGGAGGTGATAACGCGGCAAACCAGGCAATCGGACTATAGGGTGTTAACACTTTCACTTAGCCATAGGAGTTTTATGGTGGGGCTACTCCTGGTATGTATACGGCGTATAGTGCTTTACATATGTTGATCTAAAAAAGATCTCTCGTGTGACACGGAGAATCACTAAAGATTCGAATAACTCGTCAAGTGGTTGACCAGCTCTCGCCGCATCATGACAGTCAGTTTTTGGCTTTCTCTACTGAGGTGCTCATCCGGTCTAGGCCAGGGTACAATCGTAGTAGTTCTCCCTTTACTACCCTAGCCGATAGAGCGGAACGTAGGGTAGCAAGCACAGGAGCCGGGCAACCCAACTATTGACCAAAGACAATGATTCGGAGCTGATGCATATAAGGCCAAACTTGCGACGCCAAAGTACGCTATAGAGCTATTCGGACTTTTACTGGCGGCTCATTTGTTCCCATACCGGGCCCCTGGCAAGTTATGCCGAGGCGCGTCTTGTAATGCAGCCGTTACGGCCGGACTCATTGTAGAAAGAGCATAAAAGATTAGTTCAGATAAAGTTTACTAGGAGCGGAGCAATATGCCAATGATAAAAATATATAAAGAATAAAAACCACAACCCAGCTATTTGACATGCTCGGGGTTGGGAACAGAGGAAAAGGGCATGGTGCAGGCTCAAAAGAAAGAGTGCGGTCTACAAAAGCTTATTTTGGACCTCCTGTCGCACATCTGCGCCGCCCGTCCTCGGGGAGGGGAATCCTTAACGGGAGTGACCCCGTAGGTGAGTGTGCGGATTCGAACTTCGAGAGAGTCCGATGTAGATGCTGTCCTGATGGTCACCTGTTTTAAAGAAATGATACAGAAAAATAAGAAATACGGATAAGAACGTTACAGGGATTCTTGCAGGGTTGTCCATATTGTGCTTCCGCCGATGCCCATGGTATCTTGAGTGCATAGTGATGTACGCGTGGTGTGAACTTTGCAAGTACAGTAGGTGGGCGGCGGAAGCCGAACTACTTTTTCCATTCTGGGAGTGGTCGAACTTCAGAGGGAAAGTGTTTCTGGCCCCTGGTGTTCGGCTGGCGAGCCGATCCATCGTCTCTATCGCCTGGTGGCGTCCTCCCCTTGTGATCGGCGTTTAGCTTGCCTGCCTGCTTGAGGACCCAACAATTTCTGTCGGTATGATTAGCTGGCCTATCAGGGTGACCGTGAATCTGACAAGGTCAGTCCAATATCCTGTCAAGGATGGATGGCCCATCCTGGTTTGCCTTTAGTGGCTTCTTCTGTTGACCGGGCTTCGGATTGTGAAATCCGGCGTTCACCGATGTGTCGCATGTATTACTGCGACTATTGTGTTTGGCTCGTCGTGGCTTACCGTTGCCGTCTCGAATTTCGGAAGTGCCCGGGTCGCTGGTGTTGTTGCTTTTACGAGTGAGCCAGTTGTCTTCTCCCGCACAAAAGCGAGTCATTAGAGTGGTAAGGGCTGTCATGGACTTGGGTCCTTCTGGCGAGGTGTGGCGCTAGCCATTCATCCCGGACGCCATGTTTGAAGGCTGCGAGGGCTTCTGCGTCTGGACAGTCGACAATTTGGTTCTTTTTGACTAAGAACCTAGTCCAGAGCTCCCTGACTGACTCGCCAGGCTTCTGGACAATATGACTTAAGTCATCGGCATCTAGAGGCCGGACATATGTTCCTTCAAAGTTGCCTCGGAAGGCGTCTTCCAAGTCTTCCCAGCTACCAATAGAATTTTGTGGTAAACTGTTTAGCCAGTAGCGAGCTGGCCCCTCAAGCTTGAGAGGTATGTATATAATGGCATGAAGGTCTTTTCCGCGAGCCATGTGAATATGGAGGAGGTAATCCTCAATCCATACCGCGGGATCTGTTGTTCCATCGTATGATTCGATGTTAATGAGTTTGAACCCGTCTAGGAATTCGTGCTCCATTACGTCGTTGGTGAAGCAGAGAGGGTGTGCGGCTCCTCGTTGTTGGGCCACACTATGAAGCACCTCCGGCGGACTCCACTTACGGAGTTCGGACCGAGCGTGGTCAGGTCTGTTGTGTCCGAATAGATAACCGTCGTTACTGGTCGGGGCATGTCCCCGCGATCTGGGTGTCGGTTTTGTGTGTCCTGTTCTACCCTCCAGGTCTTGTTGGATGTCGCGAGTGTTCCCCCGAACTGCTTTATTCTTGCTTGGGTGGCCGGATGGGTTGGTATGGTGCTATGCTTGGGCTGCTGCTTTGACCAGACCAAATTGTGGTCGGCCCACCGCGTTGCTTGATGGTGATGTGGGCTCCAACGCCCTGCCATCGTATCGAGGGAGCCACCTACTCTTGGGGTAGCTTTCGTCTGGGCCGCTAAGGCCGTATTCTTCGGTGGCCAGGACCTCGGTCCATCTATCATTGAGCAAATCCTAGCTTGCTTGAAGCCGAAGATGCTTCTTCCTTAGGCTCCTTGCAGTGGCTATAAGCCGGCGTTTAAAGCGTTCCTACACGAGAGGTTCCTTAGGCATGATAAAATCCTCGCTGCCGAGGATCTCCTCTTCCTCGGAGGGTGGGAGATAATTGCCATCCTCCGAGTCTCCATATGTGGCATGTTCATCTGGGCTGTCTTGCCTGCTTTCCTGTTCTTCCTGTTCGGATTCTACCTCAACAGGGTCTTCGTTGTCCGGAGTATTGTCTCTTCTGGTGGTAGCAGTGTTTTCTCTTGGCTGGTGTTCGGACCGTGTACCAGGAGGTTTATTCTCGTCTGGATCCTCCTTGTCATCGTCGGGAGCGTCGTCCGGTGTGTCTATCATACACACATCATACCAGGAAGTGGCCATCCCGTGTCTGGTGGGTAGAAAGTTCTGGCCTTGCCCCTCATCATCGTCCATACTGGCGATGTCTTCGGAGCGGGGGTCAGGCGTGTTGGTTGGGTCTTCGATGGTGGCTATAAAGTGGGTGGCGGGTGGGGAGAAAAATTCTCCATCATCCGCCGTAAGTTTGAACCGAACATAGTTCGGCGACGAGCCATCTGCCAGGGATAGGTTTTTTAATGAGTTTAGTAGGTCGCCCATGGGCGAGTGTTGGAAGACATCTGCGGCGCCGAACTTGAAGATCGATAACCGATCGAGTTCGGTATCCGCGGGCTCGCAGGGTTTTGAACTTGACTCCGGAGAAGAGTCCGGTGTTCCTTTGATGCAGATGACGTACGCAGTGGAATATGCGAGCGGCTCCAACGCCGCAGAATCTGCAGCCCCCGCGATGGGGTTGAGCTTCCCATTTTCGGGGGACTTGATCTGCTCCGGATCAAAGGCCAGAGTTGTTGCAGGAGCTCTCTCCTAGATGCGTCCCGATGACAGGTTTAAGCCATGTCCATCGGGGCGACGGGGAGGATTGCCGCGGTCTCGAATCCGTCGAACATCAAGTCTCCACGGATGTCCGCAACGTAGTTCAAGCTTCCGAATATGACCTGATGACCAGGGGTGTAGCTGTCGATCTGCTCCAGATGGCCATGCGAGTTGGCCCGCAGTACGAAGCTGCCGAACACGAAGATCTGTCCAGGGAGAAAGGTTTCTGCCTGGACGGCGTCATCATCGACGATTGAAGGGGCCATCAAACCTTTTGTCGACAGCACAGTTGAACTCTCAATGAAAGCACCAATGTCGGTGTCAAAACCGGCGGATCTCGGGTAGGGGGTCCCGAACTATCCGTCTAGGATCGGTGGTAACAGGAGACGGGGGACACGATGTTTACCCAGGTTCGGGCCCTCTCTATGGAGGTAATACCCTACTTCCTGCTTGATTGATCTTGATGAATATGAGTGTTACAAGAGTTGATCTACCACGAGATCGTAATGGCTAAACCCTAAAAGCGTAGCCTATGAATATGGTAATGAATATATGCTTTCCGGACTAACCCCTCCGGTTTATATATACACCGGGGGGATCTAGGGTTTACATGGAGTCGGTTACATAAGAAGGAATCTTCATAGTTAATCGCCAAGCTTGCCCTCCACGCTAAGTAGAGTCCAATCCGGACACGGTGCAGTCTTCGGCCTTCATGTCTTCACACGCCTTTTTTCATGGTTTACGGAGTAGAGGCGTTTCTCCCTAGTGACATCCATCATGACTCGCCTCGTGTGGCGGCTTATGTCGAAGCTGGCAATGAGAAGGCACGACAGCAAGCACTTGACCTGTTAGATGAGGAGCGTGACATTGCAGCAGCTCGGTCGGTGATTTACCAGCAAGATCTGCGTCGTTATCACAGCCGCCGGGTTAGAACCAGAACTTTTCAAGAAGGCGATCTGGTGCTCCGACTCATCCAGGATCAGACTGATATGCACAAGTTATCCCCGCCTTGGGAAGGACCCTTTGTGGTCAGCAAGAATTTGCATAACGGGTCATACTACCTTATCGATGTTCGGGAGCACAAAGACTCACGTAAATCGGAGGAGGAGACCCACCGGCCATGGAATATTGCTCATCTTCGGCCTTACTACACCTGAGCCATAGGCTCCTCTTATGTACATATTTTTGACAATGTATATATTATGATCAATATAATAAACCGGCATCCCTGCTAAAGCGGGGCCTCTGCTATTTTTCCCTTAAGAGTTTTAGGTTACATGGGGGCTTCCGTTTATAAAGTGGAGTTCTGACTACCCAGTGATCCGGCTTATAAAGCCACAAAAAAACTTGGGGGCTTGTCACCCAGGTTAAAAGGGGGCCAAAGAGAGTGTTGCAAAAGCACAACTCAAACATAGGCACCCACTGAGCACAGCTCAAAATATTACCTGGGGGCTCTTTTGTTGCACAGCAACAAAGAGTTTTAACCCTTGTAATAGGCTATCAAGCAAGGCTTGGAGGCCAAGTTTATTTACCTAAAACCCCGGGTTGTCCTGCCTTCTTTAAGTAAGTCACTCCGCCCAGGTAATCCTGGTATGACCCGCCGAACGTTTGGCAAGTCAATCTTATACAGACCCTGAACTTGTCAAAGTTAAAGCGACGATTGGTTAATGTGAGGTCCATCTTAAAAGGCTTTGTAAAATGGTTTAACTCAGTGGCCTGGCAGCCCATGAAAAGCCTTGATTTTGCGTCTTCTCATGATTTTATTCGACAAATTTTCTCTTTCGATGAGGTTTACAAAATTTTATGATAAACCGGTGTTTATTGACTCGGCCTGGTTTTTGACTATAAGTTACCACTATAAAATAATCTGGTGTTTATTAACCGGTCTGGTTTGGACTACAAGTCACCAGTATCATATACAGATAATCCGGTGTTTATTACAACCCGGTATGGTTTTATTATAAACCGGCAAAATATGGAAGGAGTTATCAATACTCAAGATTGGGGTTATCGCCCTTACTACAAAAGTTGGTGAAACCAACGATGTGATTCAATATCACAGGTACGATATATTTCATATTTAATTATTTTTAAATGCACACTACTAGGAAAAGGCATGCTAGTGGCGCACCAGTTTTTCCTACTAATGGCGCACTACTGGTGCGCCACTAGCATCACGCCATTAGAATTAAATTCTAATGGCGCACCACTGGTGCACCATTAGTATCTGGTGTTCTAGTGGCGCACCACGTAGTGCGCCATTAGTATTGCCCACAGTGCGCCATTAGAATTCCTCCCAGGGGGTCATATGTGCCCATGTGCTTTGGCATACTAGTGGCGCACCAGTGGTTGATGCGCCATTAGTGTGATTATCACAGTGCGCCATTATTGTCTTGTGTGGTGCGCCACTAGTGTGAATATTAGGGATTTTTTCTTTTCTGATATTTTCATAGGTTACAAAATATATTATTGGACACAATTTAGACAACACCACACAGCAACAGCAGATTCATCGATTACAATAGAAGATTAGTCTTCGAATACATTTCATCATATTAGTCTCCGAATTCAAAAGACCGAACAAAGATAGAACATTACAAGTCTTGAGACCGCGAGTAGCGAGTTTGTCTTCACATTACAAGTCGATATCGATCATCTAAACTACCATCACATAGAAGAGAGCTGCGGTCATCACGATGAGCATCATCGCGATGAAACTGATCTTCATCCGGTTCCTCCAACGCTCCCTCCTCTCTCCGCTAGATAGCGTGCGTATCTAGCTTCCGCCTCCGCACTAGTGGTGTACCCTTTGTAACTGTTACCGCTGAAACGGTGAACCTGTCTCAGACACTCCTCCCGATTAAATCGTAGACTCAGAACCTTACCCTTGTACACGACATACGACTGCATCTCTATGCACAAGCCAAACAACAGACAATACATAAGCAATATATAAGTATGCAACAAGAGGATTGGAAGAGAAAATCAAGACATTAATAGCATGATTCATGGTCCTACTAATAAATAGCATCGATTACATCTAAGTTGAACGACTGTCCAAACCAAGAGACATACAAGTTCATTAAAGTTTAATTACAACATGAGCCAATCAATGTTTCAGAACTACACATAGCATCACTACTGTCGACTCGACTCATGGGACCGGAGCATGGATGAAGCCGCCATCTGTCATGATGGTCATGAAATCGCGGGCGTTATCAGCCTGCGTTTGTAGCGTTGTGTCTATCTCACTGTTGGGCGGTTGATATCTGAGGTAGAACTGCCCCGAGGTACGAAGGACATCTTGATGGATAATTTCCGCAAACTCTGACTAGATGCGAAAGAATTCTTGTCTGATGTCCGCGTCTTGGATTGCCGACAAGCTCGCGGCCCAATTTTGAGATTATCTGGTAGCAGTAGGTGATGATGGTCCCGTACGATCGCCTGCATGTGATGGAGGGCGTAGTAGGCATCCTTCTGACCGCCAGGCGGCTGCTTGACGCAGGAGAACTTTGTATTGTGGGCAAACACGTGCGCTACCGTGCATCGCCATTTAACTGGCTTGGCAAAGGTGCCTCCAGATTTGGCATAGCCGGGGAGAACATCATCAAGAACTTTCTTGATATTTGTGTAGTCTATCTTGGAGTCACAGTCCGGGTCGAAATACGTGGCCATGGAATATTTCGAGCTTAAGAGGATGAGTGTGCAATGTGTGTCACTGCACAGAACACGGAATGTTAGAAAAAAAATAACGATCAAAATCTAAGAAATCATATGTTACGGGGCGGTGAGGGGATGACTTACTCGGGAAAGTAAGGCACGAGGAAGTTATCCTTATCTGGGTTTGCTAGAATGACGCCTTCGAGGTAAGAACTCGCGACATGCCGGTCCCTAGCACTGCACAAGTTCTTGGCACGCATGTAGAAGGGGTCGACTATCACGATGTCCGGGGTCTTGTCTCTAATGATCCGCATCTCCATATTCAGCGAAAACAGCCGAACGAAGGTGTAGTGCAGCGGATGAAGGTTAAAGATAGCAAAGATGTCATCAAACTGCAGGACGATCATTACCCCGATGGCGCCATCCACAAAGCCCTTGCCCTCGCACCTTGGCCATGAAAACCGGTATGCCACATCATTCTCTTTGAGACGCCCGCATCTCCAAAGAAAGAACAACATCATGCAGACTCCGCATAGCACCGGTTGCAGCATTGAGCATATTTGTCAGTAGCATCACCCTACCCGCCACATGCACCCTCCTCGAGATATCCTTTGGTGAAGGTGGCCCGTCCTGAGCATGGATCATACTCGGTGCCGACTGGCTCGCACCCTTGTTACTCTTTCTTTTCCGTCCCTTCTTCTTCTGTTGTAATGGGACCGAGTTACGCTCCTGCATCGCCTTCTTGAGTGTGTTGGGGCTGATAATATTTGGCACCTCGGCTATCGAGGCTCGGTGAAGTCGGCAGGTGGGCGTCTCCGAGAAGCTGAACGCCGGCGCTGTTGCAACTGGGTTTCTCCGCCGTACCAGCTAGACCGCGGTCGTCTTTTGTAGGGTTGGGTTCTTGAGAAAGAGGCCCGCAGAATTCATCATCGTACCCATGTTCGGCAAAGTACTTATCGACGTTGCTAAATGTCTGATGCGCCGTCGTCCGCATCCATGCCATATGCATGTTCGGATCACATGCCATAGGGATGTCCGGCATATCCGGTAGCGTTAAGCGGTCTTGCCATGGCTTGGCGCCTGCACGACCGGGCGGTGTTGTCTTTGGGGTGGTGTCCCCGCCCCCAAAGCAATTGGCTCTTGACCAAAGCGAGGGGCCAACTTAAGCGGCGCCGAGGGTCATCGAATCATCTTCGTCGGCCCGGCGGGTCGAATCGGAGGTAACAATTTGTCGCAGCCTGGCAGCACCCGAACCAGTTGAACCCTATACACGGTGGGTGGCATCGGTTTACCGTGGAACACGGGGTTGCCCGGTTGAACGATTTTGCCCTTGGTGACATCGACCAACTCGTCGTTTACGAAGTGCAGGAGAGTGCACGGAACGTCGGCGACGCCCTGCGAAAACATGTAGGGCGTCAGGGATGCCCAGTCAAAGGCAAAAGGAGATGAAGTCCTCGGCCAAGAGGCTTAATTAGTTTCCGTGATGATGGCGTCGAGCTCGGCTAATGTCGAGGCATCGCCAACGGCGGGCGTGCAACTGACGGAGGGGTCGATTGCTGGCGAGGTGCCGGCCGCCGTACACCCGGGTGCACTAAGATCCAATGTCGGCTGTGCCGGCGTCGGAGACACCAATACCGCTGCCGCCGGAGACACCAATGGTGCCGCCTACGTGTTGTGTGAGTTGCTGGCCGTGAAGCTAGGAATCGGGGGCGGCCCCTGTTGGCCACCCGCAATCCACGTCGTCAGCCCATGAATCAAGGTAGGCATAATGCCGGTGAGCGTCGATCCTAGTTGTTGTTGCACTTGCTCTTGGACAATCTCCGAAATCCGTGCCACTTGTGCCTTGAGTTCTTGAATCTCGCGTGACTGGCTTTCCGAGCTGGTATTTTTCTCCTTTCGCCCACCAGCGGTATAGTATGACGACCATTTTGTGGACAAGCCTTTGCCGACCACATGACCAGCTGACGACGGCTTACTGATCTTATCCTTGTTTTTCATTACGTTCAACGCCCTATTTAGAGTGCTGTCCCAAGCAGGGGTGCTCTGAGACGACCCCGCGCTGCTTCTTTCAGTCTCCTTTGCCAGAACAAGCTCAAGCGCCCCGGTCTTCGGATCCGTGGTAAGCTCCTTTTTTATCGGGTCCTCCTTGTACCGGGCCCTGACATAGTTCCTGGTCTGCTTGTCACTGCTGTATTTCTCGAAGCGGGGCGGTAGGCCTTGCTCGACACGCTCCGTGTCCTCCTTGTCCCATATAGGCTCCGCCACTCTGTAACCGTCGGGACCGAGTTTGTGTTCCCCTAAGTTCAAATCCCGCATTTCTTTCCCCCACTGACTTGATTCGGAGGTTGCACTGCTCTCGCACTTGATCTTGAACTCCTTGTAGTCCTCTTCGCTGATCAAAGGATTTTTCGCCTTGATCTTCTCATAACTATCACCTTTCTCAATCATTCTCTTCACCGCGCTTCTCCTAGTAGACAGGGTCGTGCTCATCCTCATGAGGGTGACACTGTTCACTTTATTCCCTGAGAGGCGTGTGTTTTCAAATTCAGCGGGGAACTTGTATCGTTCGTGCAGCTTCGTGAAGAGGAGGTTTCGCAAATTCCCTCGGTCCTTATGCCTAAGGTTCTCGGTGTTGATCGAGACGGTGCTCCGGAGAATGCACCCGAGCTGAACCGAGTACCCCTTGACTATATGTTTGGGCTCCGTTGGATGCCCATCGGGGTCCACTTGAGTAAATTACTCCTTGACGGTGTGGAGCGCGTTCGGGCACCGGTCCTTCTGTTGCTTCTTCGGTTGGCTGCCATCTGTGCATGTGCCGCCATCATCAGTGGTGGCATCCTCGGCGGCACCATCAGTGGTGGCATCCTCGGCGGCACCATCAGTGGTGTCATCCCGGACGCCACTAGGGGCTGTGTAGTCAGGATCGGTGTCTTCTGCGATGTCCTCATAGCGGTGAGGTTGTTCCTCCATCTCCTGGGACAGCTCCCAGAATTTGTTGCCGCCCGAACCGCCGGCCTCATCTTTGTGGGCCATGTTTCGCTCTAAATAGGAAAAAAGTTTGGTCAAAAAGTTGGTTATTGTCAAGGAACAGGATCATGGTCTCATCATTTAGGGTTTGTCGAGACCGAGGCATCCTAAAAGCTAAGCTTTTATCATTTAGGGTTTGTCGACACCGAGGCATCCTAAAAGCCTAAGCGTACAACATTTAGGTTCTCATCGACACCGAGGCACCCTATAGAAGCCAAGGTTTCATCATTTAGGGTTTGTCGGCCTTGAGGCACCCTAAATGCTAAGTTAAGTTTTCATCATTTAGGGTTTATCGATGCCGAGGCACCCTAGGTTGGGCCTAATCACTTGGCACTAATCACTTGGCTCTATTGCCACCTATGTTGGGTTTATCATCTAGGGTTTGTCGATGCTAAGGAGAATTCTAAGTTGGGCCTAATCACTTGGCCCTATTGCCACCTATGGTTTAATGCAGCAAGAATGGCGGGGCAGTTGATCCTACTTAACTAAGTACTAAGATACCCCGGCCCATGCATTAGTCGCAAGTACCCCATATGTCCTATTTTTAGCAAAGTCATGCTAAAATTCACGGAAAATTTCAGCATGACCTTTGCTGAAAATAGGACATATGGAGTACCCAATTTGCCGGAACGGAAGTTAATCGACATTCCGCAAACTCAAGGGCCTCTCGGGTACTGCAAATTCATCACGACACAATGGTCGGAGACAAAACCCAAGCAGACTAGCAAAGTTCTTGGCGTGTTTACAAAAATTGTTTTCTGTAAAGATGATCATCATCTTTGCAAGTCTTTCTCAATGTGATCACAAGTAATTCAGAGGCATCACAATAAAGCAACACCTGCACTAGCCTAAAAACAAGTGAAGTTTCACCCATATAAGAACAACTTTATAAAATCGGAGAAGTTGCTAAATTTTTGTATCCTTCATACACCTTTGAGTACAATGCTTTATAATGTTCCATCATCATTACAGAAATCCAAGAAACACATGGTCTTGAGGATATTCTTTATGACTGATTATTTCAGTTTTACATGCAGATTTTGACCAAAAAACACATGGTCTTTTTAACAGTTTTCAGTTTGGACAGAATACTGAAAACTACAGTTTGGACAGAATTCCTAACACTTTGGTCTTCTAGTTACAAAATAAAACTGACATAATTCTAGACGCCATAACTGAATTTTTTGACAGTAGCTCAAGTTTTTGACAATAGCTCCTAACTGTACCTAACTGGATTTTTTGACAATAGCTCAAGTTTTTGCCAGTAGCTCCTAACTGAATTTTCTGCTTAAAGGGAAGGCTGACTTAAGTGGCAATATGATACAATTTGCGTAACATAACAATATATGCATCTTAATATAACACCATCTCCTAACAGAAATAGTATCCCAGGTTTCCATCTTAATACCACAAAGAATACCATAAAAAATCCAGTAGACATGTAATTGTAGTGTATAGATGGGGAGTTTCTTACTCTACCAAATCTACTAGGGGGCAAAGTAGAACTGATATTCTTTTGCTGACTTCTAGTACAAGGTATAGAAGAGGAGGTAAATACAGTAGACATGTAATTGCAATGTATTAACAGTATAATTTCAATAGATTTATAGTGCAAATTTATAGTAGAATTACAAATACAGTGTGAGCCGAACCATACTCCAAATGTAGTGAACAATGGGCTCTGTTAATACAACTGTTGTGTGGAATAAAATTATTTGACTCGATATTAACTGATAGTGCTGAATAAGCATCACTAACTACCGCTCTGAACAAGAACAAGATGTGGCAATGAAACCAATTGGGTTGATCTTATTCTTCCATGTCACGTTAAAGAACAATATACTACTACTGTTTTGCACCAACCTACATCGATTACACCATGAATCTGTACAATTTACATCAGGAGAACCATCTATTAATTACCAAATCACAGCAGAAAATCAGTAACCATAGTATAGAAAGAATGTCTAACTGTATTTCTAAAATCACAGTTTGCAGAAATCAGCACAAATTCAATCACCACCAAAGAGCCAACGAAGCATCGGCAACCATGTTAATGCTCAGTGACAGCAGCAATTAAACATGGCCATTCAACAATGTACTACTGCTCGCACCTAATGCAGAAACATCCTCTTGTCGGTGGGTCACCAGCCTTACATTATTACTACTACACCAGATGCTTAAAGGAAACTTGCACTGATCCTAACAATCTGGCCAGGACACGCTATATCACACACACCACCTAGAAAACAACGGCTAACACTTCATCTGTCAATTCAAACATCACATGGCATACAAATGTTTAGCAATCCATGCCATTTACACCTGCACAAATTTGGTTGCCAGATTACTAGGTAGCAGGTACAACAGATTTTTGAATACTGATACCCTGCTCCTACTCAAAATTGAGAAATGTGGCATAATAGAGAAACATGACATTGCCTTTCCAAATCCTCATGATATACTAGAACAAGATATTTCATAATGTGACAGCCCTCTCTGCACCCATGTATTATCAAAAAACGGGCACTACAGAGAACCATCGATCGACCAAGAAGACAGGGGGCAGGCTATCTAAGAGGAGGTGAACTTGGTGACGGCCTTGGTGCCCTCAGAGACGGCGTGCTTGGCGAGCTCGCCGGGGAGGATGAGGGGAGAAGTTGACGGAGGAGGTACGCAAGAAGCCTAGACGACCAGGGGAAAGGAGGGGAGGCGAGGATTTACCACCGGGGAGAAGTTGACGGAGGAGGTACGCAGGCGTCAAGCGGCGGCGTCTTGTGGAGGAGTCGGGCGGCGGCGGCGGCGCGTCGAGGAGGAGGCGGCGCGTCGAGCTTGCCACCCACCTTGGAGCCAGAACACTAGGGGGCGCGGGGGCGAGGTCGGTGAAGGAGGCGTGGGGCGGCGGCGCGGGGGAGCTGTGGTGGTGGGGGGTGCGGGGGCGGCGGGGGTGGGCTCGATCTGGGCCTGGACGGGCGGCTTCTTCGCGGGGAAGGAGAGGCAGGGAAGGCAGGGAAGAAGAAGGCGGGGAAGGAGAGGCGGCGGCGTCGCCGACGGCGTGCAGGCGCGGCGGACGGAGGGGGCGGAGCAAGGCGGGGAGGCGACGTATGGTTGGGGCGGAGGGGGCAAAGTTAGGTCGAGTGGGGTTCTGGCGAGGGAGGGGAATAGGTGGAGTGGGGAGGAGCTTACTAATGGCGCACCCTGCAGCGGTGCGCCATTAGAATGTTTTTTTATTACAGTTCGAGCACTCAGGTTATATTCCACCTAACCGTATCTAAATTAGAACACACACACACTAGCCCGACTGGTCAGCACGCAGCACACACACCAGGAGGTCCTGGGTTCGATTCCCAGGCTCCCCAATTTTTGTTTTTATGCATTTTTTCTTTGCACATATCTTTTTATCCATGCATCCAAATATAACATGTCACATATGCTAGATGATCAGAATTTCATGTAGAAAAATAATATGCAGTTTGTTGCCATGTTAACAACATTTAAAATGTTGTTTGATATTTACTTGTGTTTAAATATGTTCAGACTTGTTTAAATCATAACAGTAATATTTTTTATAAAAATAGTAATAATTTTTTAAAAAATATCATCAAATTTGTTATTGAAAATATTTATGAATATGAAAAAATATCATCAAATTTATTATTTGAAAATATCATCAAATTTGTTATTTCAAAATATAATCAAATTTGTTTTTTTTTTCAATTTTAGTTGCATTCATTTGTGACGGTTAGGCCGGGCGGGAGGTGCGAGAGGGTGCGGGGGAGAGGGTGCGGGGGGAGCTCGGCGGCGGTGGAGCGGGGGAGGGTGCGGTGGGTCGTCGGTGGCTGTGGAGTGGGGGGGGAGGGTGCGGGGGGTCGGCGGTGGCGGCCGGTGGAGCGGGGGAGAGGGTGTGGGGGGTGCTCGGCGGCGAGGGGGACCGGATCTGGCGAGGTGGGATAGCGATCGAGATGGAGGGGGATCGAGATCAAGTGTCCATGAAATTTAAAAAATATTCATGAGTTCAAAATTAAAGTGCCCATGAAATACAATCGAGAAATGAAGACTGTGATTTAAATACAATCGATCTTAGGTAGCTATCTGTTTACAATCTTCTTGCCCTTCTTTTTCGCAAATGGAGTTCTTCTGTGGAACGGACGTCCTTTAGGTAGGGTGGTCCTGCTTCTTCTTGTGGTGTATGCTGCTGCTTCATCGTCGTCGTCATGTTCGATCTTCGGGTCGCCGTACTTGTCGAAGTCTTGCTCATTGGCTACTCCATCCATTCCGATGATCTTCCTTTTGCCTCTTCTCACGACAACACGACTAGGCTTTGTGGTCGGTAATGAAGAAGCATTGGTCCACTTGGGAAGCCAGTAACCATGGCTCATTTTTCGCGGTGACTTTTGCGCCGCGGTCTTGGTTTTGGGTTCGGGTATTACCATGGTGGTGATATACCGGTCTTTTTTTATGACGCTCTTGGCCCATCGACACGGAACATCGGACCTTCTCTCCAACAGTAGCTCAGCTCCCAGATCTACTCGATCCTTCCGTAGTATCTGTCCTTGTCGTTACCGGTGTAGGATTCCATCGTTACCCCGGAGTTCTGATAACCATCGCTCTTCATGTCCTTGTCTTCGGTGTAGAATGTGTAGCCGTTGATATCATAAGCCTCATAGGCCATCAGGTTGTGCTCGGGGCCTTTTTCACTATTTTGACCCTTTTAGAAAACTATCACACAAAATGAACTTCACACAAAACTATTTCACGATCTGACCCTTTTGATAACGCCATAAACCGTGGCGTTTCTTCTCTATTTAAAAACGCCGAACTAGCTAGCGTTGCTCCACTTCATAAGCAAATGGCAATATGAGCGAGCTACTTGCAACGCCAACACCCATGGCGTTTCATGCATGGGCACCAACGCCAGCCATGCTTGGCGTTTCCAGCAACGCGAGATACTCTGTCCTACCACGTAGCGTCCCGACCAGGCCAGCAACGCTGGCTAGCTCGGCGTTTCCAGATAGAGAAGAAACGCCACGGCTTGTGGCGTTGCCAAAAGGGTCAGATCGTGAAATAGTTTTATGTGGAATTTATTTTGTGTGAAAGTTTTCTAAAAGGGTAAAAATAGTGAAAAGAGCCTGTGCTCGGCGCCCTGTGACAAGGCGAATATGAGTCGTTTTTTCGCGGAAGAATCCTCATGTAAAGGGTACGACAGAAGCTTCTGCTTGAACCAACGCGTGAAACATGAGTTGTGCTCTTTGATTATATCTCCGTCTGTCCTCTGTTGGCCTCGGTCATTGTAAGTCTTCTCAATAAAGGTTTTGAGCTCTACCACCCAAGGATCGACCATGTCCATGTGTTGTAGCGAGACTAGGTTTGCTCTTTCAAAGTCGGCGAGTCGACCCTCGAAGTCGACATGCATTTCGCGGCGACCCTCATGGTGACCCCATCCAGCGAGCCTGCCGAGGTGCCTGTTGACGGGCAGACCAAGGGGTCCTCGATGCCTAGATAATTCGTGCGATGGGAGATGCACTCTTGATCGAAGCCCCTGGCTATGCTTCCCTCTCGACGTGACATGTTGCGAACGTATCCTTTGATGACACCATTCATCCTTTCGAACGACATCATGTTGTGCAGGAACGTCGGCCCGAGTTGGATGATATTCTCCATGATATGGACCAGCAGATGCACCATAACGTCGAAGAATGCGGGCGAGAAGTACATCTCAAGCTCGCATAGTATCACCACGATCTCTTCCTGTAGCCTTCTGAGTTGCCTCACGCCAACCGACTTTCGAGAGATGACATCGAAAAAGTTGCATAGGCCCGCATAACTGTAAGGAAGATTTACTCCTACGAGGCAGGTGAAAAACTTCTCGATCTCCTCCTGACTTAGAGTGAAGCATGCGAGAGGGTAGTCATTTCCGGTCTTCTTAGCCTTTTTGCCTTTGCGACGACTTTCCGTGTCCTGCTTCGCCTCATCATCATCATCATTAGCGTGAAGCTCCTCCCTGATGCCCATTGATTTCAAGTCTGCCCTTGCTTTCGGCCCATCTTTGGTCCTCTCTGGCATGTTGAGCAGGGTACCAAGCAGACTCTCGCACACGTTCTTCGTGATATGCATGACATCAAGGCTGTGAGGCACACGGTGGATCTTCCAGTACGGCAAATCCCAGAAAACAGGCCTCGTTTTCCATACCTTCAGCAGCGTCTTTGGCGCCTTTCGCTTCTTTCCCGGCTCTGGCGCCTTTTGCTTCTTTCCCGGCAGTGGGCAATCTTTCCAATTTTTCAACAGTTGGTCTATTTCCTCGCCGCTCCTCGTACGCGGGCGTCTTCGGGGTTCGGTTTCACCATCAAACAGATCCTTGCGTTTCCTCCACGGGTCATCATCACGAAGCCACCTTCGATGTCCCATGAACACGGTTTTCGAAGACCCGGGATCTCTATCTAGCTGGCGATACGTTGTGTCATCCATGCACCTGACGCATCCAGAAAATCTGTGGACCACCTGCCCCGCGAGATATCCGTAACCGAGATAGTCGTGCACCGTCGTGAGCAGTGCGGCTCTCATAGGGAAATATTCTTTCTCTGCGGCGTCCCATGTATTGGCTGGCGTTTTCCACAATGTGTCTAGCTCCTCTTTCAGCAGCCCCAAATACAGATTGATGTCATTCCCTGGTTGTTTCGGCCCTTCAGTTAGCATACTCATGTTAATGTACTTCCTCTTCATGCCCAACCAGGGGGGAAGGTTGTACATCCACACAATCACAGGCCAGGTGCTATGTGTGCTTCTCTGGCTGCCAAACGGATTGACTCCATCAGTGCTCGCGCCCAGCACGATGTTCCTTGGATCCTTCCCAAATTCTGGGTGTTCGAAGTTCAACGCTTGCCACTGGCTCGCATCCTTTGGGTGACTCAGCATCTTGTCTTTTTATTTATCTCCGGATCATTTGTGTCATCTTCTTGCTTCTTCTCCTCCCTATCCGCGTGCCAACGCAAGAGCTTTGCTACCTTAGGGTCCGCGAAATACCGCTGCAGACGAGGAGTGATCGGAAAGTACCACACCACTTTTCGAGGAGCTTTCTTCCTCTTCATGTATCGAGTGACGCCGCACACCGGACATATGGTAGACTCCGCGTGCTCGTCCCGATAAATGATGCAATTGTTCATGCACACATGGTATTTCACGTGCGGTAAATCCAGAGGACACACAATTTTCTTCGCCTCCTCGAAACTGGTCGGGCACTTGTTCCCCTTGGGAAGACGTTCGTGCCAGAATGACATGTTCTCGTCGAAGCTACGCGCCGGTCATTTTGTGTTTTACCTTCATCTCCAGAGCCATGAGCGTTACTTTCAGGCGGGTATCCTCGGGCCTGCATACTTCATACGATGGAGTAACCGCGTCTATCTCCAGTTGATCCAGCTTGGCTTTCTCTCGGGCGATAGCTCTTGTGTTATCCGTCTGCTTGAGAAGCAGCTCTTGAATATGAGGGTCTTGCACCCAGCCCATCGATGGTCCATCGTCGTCTGCTCCGCCGACATCTTCATCTTCATGATCATGCCCTTCGTCTACTCCGGCATCTTCCTCATCATCATGTCCTGCATCTTCTACATGATGATTGTGTACATCATCACCGTCGTGATCATGTCCTGGAGATTCTTCGTCTTCTCGCCCGCCCGAGCCGCGGTGGTTGTCTTGCTGCCCTTCCTCATTTCTTGCCCGGCCCCATGGACGACTTCATAGTCATCTTCATCACCTTGCCACCGATAGCCATCCATGAAACCACGCAAGAGCAGGTGGTCCCGCACCTGCCCGGAGTCCGGGTCCGCAATAAGGCTCTTCAGCTTGCATCTTCGACACGGACATCTTATCTCCATCTCGTTCTTTTGAAGCATCTCGGCCTTCGCGGAGCTCAAAAACCTATTCATGATGCCTTCAGTCATCGTGCAGACCATGGTCGCCTGCGGGGTAGAGCAAAATGATATTTTAGAACCAAGAAAAAATTTGGCATGACTTTCCCTAAAAATAGGACCAAAAAGAATGCATAGTGCCAAAATTCTCGCCGAAACGGAAATGAATCAACATTCCGGCAAAATATTGGCAACTATCGCATTTCAAATACCGGTACTTGCACACACAAGCATATATGCAACACCACAAACATATGCAACACCACGAACATACATAGATCTAGATAGGCCACAAAAAGTGCATGTGCACGTTGTTGGAGAGGGAGAACAACATAAAGATAGCTTCCCCCTTGCTTACTTATCAAAAAAAGGTAATTTAAACAATTAATTTGGATGAATCTATGGTGCAAATGAGGTGAGGAGGAGGAGGCAGCCGAGACAAGCTTGGAGGAGGAGGTGGAGAATGAAGTGGGGAAAGTGAGTGGGTAGGTGGGCTGTCCAAAATATCTTGTTGGTCCCAGGTTACTAATGGCGCACCACCGCAAATGCACCATTAGTAACCACAGTTACTAATGGCGCACCTGCTGCTGGTGCGCCATTAGAAGTTTTGCAAAAAATAAAAAAGTATATATTCTAATGGCGCACCGTGGCACAGTGCGCCATTACTAGTTTAAACTAGTAATGGCCCACTATGCTACGGTGCACCATTAGTAGTTTTGCAAAAAGAAGAATAAAAAAACAACAATAGTGGCGCACTGTGTGGCCGGTGCGCCATTACTAGTTAGCACTAGTAATGGCGCACCGTGCCATGATGCGCCATTAGTATGTTTGGAGAAATTTTTTTTACTAGTGGCGCACCATGTGCCTGGTGTGCCATTAGTGTCTTCCACACTAATGGCGCACATGCACATGGTGCGCCACTGCTATATAGTAGTGGCGCACCACATGACAGGTGCGCCATTAGTGTCCATCTCATCTATAGCACTTTTCCTAGTAGTGGCAGCCTTGGTTATAAACCCGAGTTATGTGTTGGGTATTATGACCCGTCCGGCGGTAAACCGCCAGGACACTCTAAACTTGTTGTATGCAGAAACAGGTTGAATAAAGCTGCTAAGAATGATAAGCAGACATAGTATAATGATGGAGGATTAACAGTGTCATGCAAAATGAGTATGCACGATGGCATAGCAGACCAAGTGTTTCAACTAGCCTATTACAAGGCGCTTTGATGCCCAAAAGAATAATTGTTTTCAGCAAGTGTTGTGGTATGCAGAAGGCTAAACCGGCCTCCGGATCACGACTCCTCGCCGGGCTGACTTGACGGCTGTGGATCATCTTGCGCCGGTTCATCCTCCTCCTCTCCACCCAGTGGCTGGAACAATGATTGCCCAATCGATCCCAGTTAGGGCTTGGAATACAACTTCATCGCTTATAAGCGTGGAGGGTTCAACATGAGGGGCATAAGTATGCTTACGGATTGGCGGGATAAGATTTTGCACATCATAAGTTGGCGCGTTAACCCGCTTGTTGTCGGTGTCGTAAATTGACTGATAATGGGAAAGATCGGTTTCTTCAGCCAACTTGCTAGCCAAGGGGCGCATTTCCCTCGTCAAAGCTCGGAGATCATCATTATCAAAATCTGATCCGTCCTCCCTTAAGCTTGGATAGCCATTCCACACGTCAGCCGAATCATGATCAGGTACCCATGCTTTCGCCCGGGTTAGTGCGGTCAGAGCACCTGCCCTTGCAGCTGATCTTTTTAACTCTTCAAACCAGGCAGGCATCATCAACAACCTTTCTAAGGTTTCCTTGATTAATGTTGGGGGCGGCTTGTTATGAGAGGAAGTACATATGATCCGTTGCGCACCGGTATATAATTGCTCTATAAGAGTATATGCGACCTTCAATTTCTTCTGCATGTCAGAGCCCAGATGGGTTATGTGAGTTCTTGCATCATTACGAACATCGATAAACTGGCAGCTTATGGGATAATACATGTTGAAAGCTTATAATAAGGATATTTACCAAACACAGCAGTGGTCATGGCATTTATCTGCCGCTTCAAACCTGTCAGCTCTTCTACCACCGGTTTAAGGGCTGCTTCTGCATCCTCAGCCCTTTTCTGCAATGTGGATTTCTCTATGTCCCAATCGCCCGTTCCTTCTTGAAACTCTCTTTCACCTTCTCCATGGCTGCTAAGGCACTGGTCAGCTCATCTTTGGCTTTGGAGGTTTCTGCTTGTTGGGACTTGATGTTTTCTTGAAGATCAACGGTTTGGGATTCCTTTTTGCTCAGCTCAGCCTATAAGAGACATACATATCATGAGTTGGTAGCACATATTTGAAGTACCAAGCACATAACAAGTTATACACTTGGTGGCACTTGGGGGCTAATGCCTATTTGCTTATTATCAGAAGTTTTTACAAGTCCCAAGCTCAATACAAGTATTATTCCTGGCACTTGGGGGCTAATGTATATTTGCTCAAAATAACATTACGGGTATTCTTCCATTAGCCAGCTTACTGGATGATTGGTGTACAACGATATTCAACAAGAAGTTTGGCAGGATAAAAGTCCTGGTTCATCTTCAAAGAATAAACCGTCCCTTGGGGGCTACATAGGCGAAATTTGCAAGATTAATATTCTTAAAGTCCTGGTTCGTCTTGAAAAGATAAACCGACCCTTGGAGGCTACTGGAGTTGATATTAGAAATTTGACACAAGAAAGAAACAGTTATGCAGAGTTAAGCATCAGTTACCTCATATCGCTCTTTCATCAGGTTCACTAAACCGGCTTCATAGTCGCGGCTTGTGTACAGACGGTTCAAAAAGCCAGAATGAATGTCTTGGGCGTTGAGGTGGGCATAGCTTGACAAATCCGCATTCCACTTGCCTTTGTCCATAACAGAAAATTCTTCCTTGGCACTATGCTTTGATAAAGCGACAGGATTGTCAGGGGTGGTGTGGCCGAAGCCAGTAATCATAATATCATCCGCTTGGTCATCAGCAGCCTTGACTGGGCTTGACGGTTTATCAGCAGCTCGGACCGGGCTGGTTGGTTTATCAACATGGCCCGTTGGATCAACTTCTACTTGTTCAACGAAAAAGTCATGATCTTGCGTTGGTGGATCATCAAGCATGGCGTCAACATTTGCTTCTTCTGGTTATGGAGTTCTCTCCGGTTAAGTGACCACATTATCATCAGCCGGTTTACTTAACTTGGCCATTTTGCTGGGTCTAGGCTTGGCACTGAGAAGAACAAACATAAAGGTCAGTACATTGGGTAAATATAAGGTGTTAAAAGTAAATTTAAAGCATAACTCACCCAGGAACCATCTTGAGGGTTGGAAGTTGTGTGGTCGTCGACTCGCCAGATGATGAATGAGGTGTTCCCTGATAGTTTGAATCAGACGGATTAAGAGGCTGTCAGAAATGACCCGCCTTGGGATAAGAAATATCAGTAATATATGAGACCTCTGATCGACGTTTCCGGACCGGAGTGTTTAGTAAACCGACTGAAGTAACTACTTGGCCGCTGTGCCGGGTTGTGCGGCGAGCTTTTGTGTTGAGATGATCAACGAACACAATCACTTCTTCATCCTTAGGTTCAGGAGGATTTTCTGGACGAGGGACTCTCCAGTGGATGACATCCTTTTTTGCTAAAGCGCCAGTGTTGGCTAACCCGTTCATTTGTTCCCCGGTAACCCGGGACGGAACCCAATTGCAGGAATAAAATTAATTGGCCATTTCAATGAAAATCAGAAATTATAGATAAAATGCCTGTCTAAGAATCATGACTGACAAGTATAAAGCGTCGCAAGATCAGCAGGAGAAGATGTTGAGGCGTATACACATTGTTAAACCGGAGTCTGACATTGGAAGGGTTACAAAGATAAACAAATCGACGGTTTAAGAGGGGACTAATGGTACCTGCCGGATTATCATTTTCTTAAGTTAAACCGCCTATGCGGGTATGGAAGGTACAGATCTGAAATAACTAAGTGATGGAAAAACAGGTTTCACAGATTGATATGATAAATTCAGATCTGCAGCGTGTTAGCAAATCAAAATATATTCAGACCTAAAATACATGTGTTTAAGCAGTTCATCAGATCCAGATGAGATTTTTCTATACAAAAAGGATGCTCTAATGATGAAAAAGGGAACCATAAAATACGACTGCACAGGAAAATATCAGATCTGAACTCGCCATTTGCGCTACGGAGAACAACAGGGAAGAATAGTACTAAGCTTCGATGAACTCGATGAAACCCTAAACGGGATCTATGGGAAAGAGCAAAGAAAGACTCACCAGGGCTATTGAATGTGGAGGCGTGCGGACAAAAATCTGGTTGAATCAGGTTGATGCAGCGACCGTTGTTGGGGCAGAGGTGAAGGTCGACGGCAGCGGCAGGGCTCGAGTACTGAGGCGACGTGAGGTGGAAGAAAGACGAAGAGGCAAGGGGAGAAAAGGAAAGGGACCCTCGGCCCTATTTAGAAGACGAGGGGATAAGCGACAAGCGCAGGAATCGAGGAGCCCAAAAAGTGTATATGTGACAGCGCTGTCGCCTCGGTTTTAGGAGGCTCATTAATAAAAGTAAGGTATATACGGTTTTTTAATGAACAGGTGACGTCATGACGGTTTACTATAATCCTGGAAGATGACGTCGTGGCGGATTACAAGGTTTACTCGAAGGCGTTGAAGAAGAAAATTTCCTAAGTGTTGAAGATTGACATGAACAGGTTCAAATCAATCTGGGGCCTAATGTTGGGGATATAACTACTGAGTGTAAACCGCCCAGGAGGGGCCGGGTTATATCTGTAATGAGTTATCCATATTTGAAGCCCATGAAGACAAGGAGTATGGCGCTTTACTATAGAGATCTAAAAGCCCAGGGCCCAAAGGCAGATTAGGGCCCGTAGACATAAACCGCCATAAGGTGTATAACTTGTATTGTAAGATAGGAAAGGATAGAAACCGAGCCGGACACGTCTATGAGCCGGCCTCGGGATTCTGTAAACCGCTGGGCGTCAACCTGTGTATATAAAGGGACAATTCGGCAGTGGTTCAAGGAAAACAAACAACAACTCGAGAGCCAGGTCAAGCGGATTTGCTCCCTGGTCATCGAAACGCTAGCAATTCCACATCAACTTGATTAGGCTTTTACCTTCACCGCAAGGGGCCGAACCAGTATAAACTCCTTGCGTCCTTTGTACCGCTTTAACCCCTTTAAGCTAACCCGTCGCGATGGCTCCACGACTAAGTCCTCACACTAGGACATCTACCATGACAAACCCACGACAGGTTGTGTCTTCGCCTTCCCTCGCACCACTTGTTGATCAGGAGAGACCCTCCGCGACAACACCTCAAGGTCGTCCGCCCATTGGGCGGGGAGACTGGTGGAGGCATCTCGCTTTCCATCATATCCGGGAGAAGGTCCCCCGAGGAAGAGGATTGCTGAAGACTGTTCGCCGAGCTGCAAAAACATATATTCTAGATATTACCCCGGTCACAAAAAATGGACGGATATGTTTAAAAACGCCCTTGTTCACTTACGGTTTGCCTGAAGGCTTGTCCTCTCTGTAGGACCGCGCGATGACATCGCCCTCCAAGCCCGAGCCACCCGTCGAGGGCATCTTGCCTCGCTTAGGAGCCGTTTCCTCCCAACCTTCAGAGGCGGCCCTTCTCTTACCATGGGGAGAGGGAATATTGGCTTCTCTTTACTTTGGCCTTCGGGTGGGGGAATCTTGATCTCCCCGGTCATGGTGTCTGGTGTACCCTCAGAAGGGAGGCCACCTTTGGCCTTCCCGCTCTCCCCTTGTCTCCCTTCGCGGGCACCTGGTACGGCGCCGGGGCCAGCATCCTCGTTAGTGCGGGATCCGCCGAGTCTTCGGGAAGGGGGGCCGAACACCTAGTACGCTCCGCTTTCTTTATCCAGCCCTGGAGGAAGATAGTCTGTTTAGTAACATATTACGGTGTACTTAACTACAAAGTGTTTGGAAGTTGAGCGCTTACCGAGGTATCCGGATGGTTGCAGTCAAGGCCAAGGTCCTCGGTGGTGTCCGGCCACTGTTTTCTTTTCCCAAAAAATAACTGCCACATTCCTTTGTGCATAGTGCCGAAGAAGTGTTGGAGGGTTCGTGGTCCTTCCGGATTAAACTCCCACATGCGGAGGGGCCTACGCTGACATGGCAGGGTTCGACGGATTAGCATTACTTGAATCACGTTGACAAGACCGATGTACCTCTCGAGGAGAGTTCGGATGCGGCTCTGTAGAGTCTGCACTTCATCAATTGATCCCCAGTCTAGCACCTTGTTAATCCATGATGCAAGCTGTAATGGAGGGCCAGAACGGAACGCAGGTATAGCGGCCCACTTGGTACCGCGGGGTTCAGTGATGTAAAACCACTCCCGCTGCCATTGGTTGGAAGTTTTGTTGAAAGAGCCTTTTGGCCAGTGAGTATTGGTAAGCTTGCTCACTACAGCATTGCTGCACTCCGTTTGTTTCCCGTCGACCACCTTCAGCGTCACACTAAAGGTCTTGAGCCATAAGCCGAAGTTTGGGGGAATTCAGAGGAATGCCTCACACGTAATGATAAATGCCGAGACATGGAGGAAAGAATCTGGGGCTAGATCGTGAAAATCTAGTCCGTAATAAAACATGAGCCCCCGGACGAAGGGGTGAAGTGCGAACCCTAGCCCTTGGAGGAAGTGAGAGATGAATATGACCCTCTCGCCGGATCTGGGAGTCGGAATAACCTGTCCTTGAGTAGGAAGCATGTGGGGGATCTCCGCGGTCAGGTATCTGGCCGCCCGAAGCTTCGCAATGTCCTCCTCTGTAACGGAGGAAGCCACCCATCGGCCCTGAGGGCTGGGTCTGGACATGATTGGGAAGCTTGGGACAATGAAGTCGAACCTTGGACGCTAGAATTTGAGGTTGCAAGGGCTGAGGAGAGGTTTGGGAAAAAAAGAGACGGCCCTGGGCTCCTTTATAAATGCAACGGGTATCGAAAGCCTCCTCCTAAGCCTAAAAAGCCTGCCTACTCCTAAGGAATCTTTCCAATGAAGCGGTTGGGTTATCCATGCTCGTATTGATGAGAATCCCGCAATAAGGGGACACGATCTCTGCCTCGACAAGATGTGCCAATAAGAATCGCGCCTCAAAACGTGGAACGACAGGACCGGAAACGGCTCGAAATAATGACCGGGCAAGCGTGATGTCACGTTACAAAAAATTGTCGGCAGATTGGACTCGTGAAATATTATACTCTCTACGGCTGTGTGTGTGGTACTTGTGTTGCAGATCCGGACACGTTTGTTGCGCCCGAAGACTATCCTGGAGAATTGGAAGAAGAGGAACCCGCCTTGCAATGCCGAAGACAATCTGCACGCCGGACATCTCGTCACTGAAGCCTGGTTCAGGGGCTACTGAGGGAGTCCTGGACTAAGGGGTCCTCGGGCGTCCGGCCTATTGGACATGGGCCGGACAGATGGGCAATGAATATACAAAGATCGAAGACTCTACCCGTGTCCGGATGGGACTCTCCTTGGCGTGGAAGGCAAGCTTGCTGACCAAATATGAAGATTCCTTTCTTTGTAACCGACTTGGTGTAACCCTAGTCCCCCCCCTGGTGTCTATATAAACCGGAGGGGTTAGTCTGTATAGAGATACTCATAATCATAGTCATGCGGGCTAGACTTCTAGGGTTTTAGCCATTACGATCTCATGGTAGATCAACTCTTGTAATACTCATATTCATCAAGATCAATCAAGCAGGAAGTAGGGTATTACCTCCATAGAGAGGGCCCGAACCTGGGTAAACATTGTGTCCCTGTTTCCTGTTACCATTATCCTTAGACGCACAGTTTGGGACCCCCTACCCGAGATCCGCCGGTTTTGACACCGACAGTGGCCACAGCGGGCTGCGGCGGTGCAGGCCGGGCACCTGGGGTGGGGTGGGCGCGGCCCAAGAGGAGGGACCTGACACCCAGGGCCGGCTGGGGCGTAGCCCAGGCAGGGGCCGGGCACCTGGGGCCGAGATGGCCGCGCACCCGGGGTGTCCAGGTGGTTCGGCCCTCCCCTTGTGTTCGAGTCTGGGCACCCGGGGCCCTTCCGTCCAGGTACCCGGGGTGTCCAGGAGCTTCTCTCCTTCGTTCTTCTCGACTTCTCCTTCCTTCTCTTGATCCGTGGATGCTTTGGTCTCCCTCCTTGCTTCCTCACGATGATCTCTGAAGCACCTAAGAATGCATAGCGTGTCGCTTTGAGGTAGAATCCCATTCTCATGCGAAACTGAAGGAAACTCGGAGAGGAAAGAAGTGACCTCGTTCTTGATGTTGCATGCACGTGCTCTTGTCATTGGCCCTCTTGGTGCTTGCGGTGGTGATGGAGTGTCGGTGCGGGTAGCCGAGGGATGCTCCGCATCAACCCATCTCTGTCATGAAAGGTAAAGAAGTGAATGCTATTACTGAAGAAGATGTTAATGATGTCAATTTTATTGCTTGTAATAGCTATAATCCCAACTGGAAAATAATGGTATGCTCCTAGATTACCTTATCCTAATAATAGTGGAGCACCTAATAAGTTTACTGGGATGAACAATGGTAATAAAAATACTCTAGAGGAAACTCTGATTTTTTTATTTCTAGTCAAAATGAGCAAAATGAAATCTTTAAATCTTGAAGAATCATTATAACTTACTTGGTCAATTAAGCTGTAAAATTGCTGGACTCACTGAAGATCTGTAGGCTCTAGATGGAATAACTAAGAGCATGGAAGCACAAGTGGCTAAAATTTCAGAGAGTCAAACTTTCATTCTAGCCAAGTTTGTAGGTAAACCAGAACCTAGATCAGTTGAAGAAGTCAAGATGATGAGAGGTAGCGAAGAAAATGCAAAAGAGCTTGCTAAAAGTAATGTGCCAGAATATACTTATACAGTTGTAGATTTCATGAAGATGATAGCAATGAAACACCCACTACCTTAAGTATCAAATGATGAGCCATATATTGTCTTTGTCGGTCATGTTGCATCTATGGTGCATGAGTTGGATGATGAAAGAAAGACGTTATTCAGTAAGTTACCTACTAAACAAGAAGATACCTTTGAGCCTACTATTGATATTGAGATTGGTTTGAATAAGTTCAACACTTTGTGTGATCTAGGTGCTAGTGTTTACACTATCCATAAGTCTGTCTATGATAGTCTCAGTCTTGGTCCTTTTGTTACAACTAAAGATTGAATATGGCCAATTATACTTTCACGCAAGCAGTAGGGATTAAGAATGGTGTTATCATTCAAATTAATCATTGCCATGTTATGATTGTTCTTGTTATAGTTGATATGCCTGAAGATCCCGTTTCTCCTTTAATTCTTGGTAGGACATTTCTTAGGACCATAAAGGTTGTTATCAATGTGTTTGAGGGAAATTTAAGATTTGACCTTCCTGCAAAGGATCCTTTTGTGAGACCTTTCCCCAGGAAAAACAAAATGAAGTCATGCACCGCATTATTGTCACTGCTGGAAGCTATGGGCTTGGTGTATTTGTGCCTAAGTGATCATCACTACGGGTGAGCTATCCGGCCAAAAACAAGCACTTCATCAGAGGTAACCCACGCAAATAAGGTAGAAAAGTAAGTTTTTGTTTTTGTTTCAATAAGAGAGTGTTGACATTTATATCATGGAGGATAAGTTAAGAAAACTTGTTCTATTGAGGCCTTTGTCATGCGCAAAATTATCGTGCTTCATACTAACGTTTGAATGTCTGGAGATATGCATATACGTTGTGTTGGAACTAACCCTACAGGAATCACCAAAAAAGTGAAGTTTCATAAGAAATAGAACAAAAGACGGCCTAGCATGAGACCATGGTGGTCGTATGGGAGGTCGTATGGTGCGTGGGCGGCTCCAACATAAATCAACCAGAGGCAACAGAGTCATCGACGATGTATCATATGAGCAAAGCCGCTCATATGGATAGTCATATGAAGCTTCGACAGGAACAAAGAAGAAGTCCAGAGCAAACTATGGCATCCCATATGAGCATCCACACTCGTATGGATGCTCGTATGACACCTTAAACTAGAAGATTAAATCAATAGAACAGAAGACAAAATTCTATATCAGTGTGTCTGCTCGCATGACTGGTCGTATGAGGTAAGCGCATGCACAACTTTGGCTTCAGTGTGAATGACGACATTCCATGCGAGCGTCTGCGCTCGTATGACACCCTGGAGGCCGCAAGGAGCCCGAGGCAAGAGGTAATTCACCCCCAACTCATCTAGTTCTTCTTCTTCATCCTCCAAATCCTACCATAACTTTGCCCGATCTCCCTACTCGCTCGATTTCAGTTCAAACCCTTGTTCGATATATGATATGTTTCTCCATCGATCCCCAACTTATTTCTCGCGTATCCATGTTCTATGTGCCTAGCATTTCCATGTTCAAGGTATGCATACTTTTGATCCAAATTTTGAATTTTGTTTGCATTCATTGATGTTCTTACAGGAGTATGATGTTGTAATTGCTATAGGATCACTATTGTATCATTCTACTGGACTGAATATTTATTTTATAGAGTTGTTCACAAGGAGCTCCACATGTGTAGCTCGCGGTGATGCACCGGGCTCATCTGCGAATGCCACACACAAGAAACTCATTTTCACGTAGGGGATCATCTTCACCGACCGTGAGGGCATGAAGAAGTACAGAAGCTTCACACAAGGAAGGTGAAGACTACCAAGTGAGCTCGAGAGTCCACAATAGCTAAGTTGGGCATTGGTAACAATTTCAATTTATTATGTGATAATGTTAGGTTGCATCATTTTGTATACCAGGAATGTGAGACATATGAACGATTGTCGCTTGAGTTTCCTAGTACTCTCTCGCATAATGTTGGGTATTTGTCAAACGTTGATGAGGAAGAATGGATAACTTTCTGCCTCATGGACCAATACTTCAACATCACTCTAGATGAGTGTTGTAATTAGTAGGCTTTACCAACAACCATGATGACATCTATCATGTTTATGATTTTCTTGACCACACCCGAGGAAATCCTTCTATCCGATGAGTCACCGTGGTTCCAAACAAAGGACCAATTCCAAACAACCTTGTTAAAATTACAGCGCTTTCTAGTGCTACAATGGTAGTGATTCGCCGTGGTTGTCATTATATTTGAATTCCCGAAGTTAGGTAGTCGTTTCTCCATCGAGGATGGAATTTGCATTATGTGCCACAGGAAGGAGATGCAGCTTTCGACCAACTGGCCCCTGAACCGGAACAAGTTGATGAAAGCATAACTCGCCACCGACGAAGAAGAGGAGCATCCCCAAGATGAGCAACCACAAGAAGCATACACCTCCTACATGGATCTCTATAGTCCTCAGGGCTCCATCAATGATATGAGCACCCTCGCTGAGTCCCTTCAAAGCATGTTTGTCTACATGAACACCAGCTTCTCCAATTGGAGCCAAGGATGGGCTCTTGACCCTGCCGCCTCCACAATGATCTCACCAGTTTGGGCTTGCAAAAGCTTAAACTTGGGGAAGGTCACTACCATGTCTATATTAAGATGTTGCGGTGTTATTTTCGATAAGATGTAATGAGGTTGTACTTCAGCTCGTTGAGCTTCAAACACTCGTGTTGGTTTGTTCCAATACTTTGCTTTTTATTTGCTTTCTTTTTTTCCTTTTGCCATTTGTGATTTTTTGTACTCAAATTTAGCTTTCAAAAATCCAAGAAAACAAAAATACAATAAGTTATGCTTAGTTATTTTCTTTTGCCTTTGGATTTTGTTTGCATTCTTGTTTATAGTTCAGAGGAGTTGATCTATGCCTAATAACAAGGAATGCAATCTTAAGGAAGAGAAGTGTGTACATTCATGGTCGTGAGGGTATGTCCTATGACTCCTGTCTTTTGCGCTTGAATTACTTAGATGTGTTCAAGTGGGAGTGAGTCTTGATAGTTAAAAGAAAGGTTTTGTTCTAGTAGCTAAAATAATTTTGTAGCCTTTATTATGTTTAATCTAGATAACCAAGACTTGTCGTGGGATTGTTTTTGAAAATAAAGTGATGTTAAGAAGGAATAACCATGCACAAGAGAAAGTCTTCAAAGACTTGGGTGTTGAGAAATTTTGTAGACAACATGTTGTTAGAGATACTCAACCCCATACTATATATTGAATAACACTTGTGGATTAAGTTTTCTACAGGAACTTATTCGTAAGGTGAACGAGGTTATGCCAAAAATCTCCTTTTGTATTTCTTCCATGGTGCTTCAGCTTCTCGCTGGTGCTATGGCCTTGCTACTTTATGCACATATACGTGTGTAAATGTGGCTTCGACACCTTTCCTGATGTTATGCTGAGAACTCTGCTGGCCAATAAACGACCACGAGAGTTTCGGCTATGAGTTTGTTACCATACGTACTGGCAAAACTACATCAAACATTATTCAACTTTCTCTTGAATGTGTGTGTATGTGGTAAATAATGGGTAGTGACCGCAAGGACTCGAAAGAGATAACATATTGGTCCATAGTTCCCAAAGTTAAGCCATTGCGAAACCTTATGCATGATCACTTATTTTGCATAATCCCGTCACGTGACAACAAAATTTTCAGCAAACAATGATTGAAACAAAGTGCTTGACACCCTTGATGATGAGTCACTTGTGGTTGTGTCAGTGAGTTACTCTAGAATCATTTTGTATTTACATACCTTTCACTCCCTAATTTATGTTTTCATCACTCAAAGAAATAAAACCTGTTCTGTGCATTCCCGACAAGCAAGTGTTAACTAGAGGAAATAGAATTAAGTGCTACCATGTTATTTTATCTAGTTGAGCAATGACTTTATATTGACCATCTTTGCTTCACTAACACTTGCATAATAACCATGCCATCGCTACAGCAATACTAAGTTTTCAGGTTAAGAAGTGGAGGGCTATCCAGGCGTACCGATTGTAAGTGAACAAAAACCTTCTTGTTATTTTGGTTTAGATGACTGAGTTCCTTCTGATTCGGAATTCTTTTTATGTTGCTTGAGGATGATCATTGTCACTTTGGGGTCTAGGGTTTAGAACAATAATAGGTGCATACAGCTTGCAGATATGATCAAGAACACAAATATATTCATGAAAGCATAATAGGTTCAGATCTGAAATCATGGCACTCGGGCCCTAGTGACAAGCATTAAGCATAGCAAAGTCATAGCAGCATCAATCTCAGAACATAGTGGATACTAGGGATCAAGCCCTAACAAATCTGACAACGTTACATAAGAAATCTCATCCAAATCCCATCTACCTCCATATGCCTATAGAATATTACACACATGGATGTGAGGATCATGAAATTATTGATGGAGAAGGTTTGGTGATAGGAGTTGCACATATCTCGTTCTCAGGGCACATCGGATAGGTCAGCCTACGAGTAAAACCAGCCCTCGAGTTGCCCCGTGGTGGCCCTGCAGTCTGCCCGTTTCGGACCAACACTCGAAGGAGCACTGGCCCGGGGGGGGGCTAAAATAAAGATGACCCTCGGGCTCGTGAAAACCCGGGGGAAAAAGGCTTAGGTGGCAAATGGTAAAAACCAATGTTGGGCCTTGCTGGAGGAGTCTTATTCAAAGCGAACTGTCAAGGGGGTCCCATAAATCACCCAACCGTGTAAGGAACGCGAAATCAAGGAACATAACACCGGTATGACGGAAACTAGGCGGCAAGCGTGGAACAAAACACCAGGCATAAGGCCGAGTCTTCCACCCTTTACCAAGTATATAGATGCATTAATTAACCAATAGATATTGTGATATCCCAACAAGTAAACATGTTCCAACAAGGAACAACATCTCCATGTTCCAACAAGGAACAAACTTCATCTTCACCGCAACTAGCAACGCTATAAGAGGGCTGAGCAAAGCGGTAACATAGCCAAACAACGGTTTGCTAGGAAAGGATGGTTAGAGGTTTGACATGGCAACATGGGTGGCAAGATATAGCAAGTTATAGGCATCATAGCATAGGCATAGCAAAAGAGCGAGCATCTAGCAAGCAAAGATAGAAGTGATTTCGAGGGTATGGTCATCTTGCCTGCAAGGTTCTCAGAGTTGTCGAAAGCTTGATCCTCGTAAGCGTTCTCAACAGGTTCCTCGTTCACGTACTCGTCTCCTGGCTCTACCCAAAGCAAGAACACAAACAATGGAACCACAATAAATCACGGTGCAATGCACAAGCAACATGATGCAATACATGGCATGATATGCGAGATGTGATATGCAATGCGTATGCGTGCTCCGGAAGGAAAATGATGAACCAGGCATCAACTTGGAAAACCAAGTATTCCTCTGAAAAGGTGAGATGATTTCGGTTGAAATCCATATAAAGATCGCCGGAATCGGATGCACGGTTTGCAAATGACAAGCAAAACAAGAATGGCACAAATCTGCCATTAACAGCATGATGCCACATAGCAAGCAACAAGAAATTAAGCTACTGCACCCAAACATACCAACAAAGCATATGGTAGTGATCTAATCAAGATGCTTGACAAAAGATGAACACTGAGCTACGGCTAAATCACACCATAACAGGTCCAAACAAGCATGGCAAAAGTGCAAAATATATCAGCTTCACAGACTTGGTGAAAATACTGAACATGGCAGAATCAGCATCAGGAAGCAATGTACAGAGCAAGAAAATTACATGCTACAGGAACTTATAATAGCAAAACAAGGCATGGCATGAATCTACTCAAAGCATAGAACAAAAGTCCCTTACTGACCATGAGCCAAAAAGGATCAGAAGATATGATGGCACCCACGTAAACATAGCAAGTTTCGTTAACAGATTCAGCAAACAGGGCATGACATTGACAGAATTATGAAGGCATCTTCGCGAGCTCGATGCACTCACTACAGAGCATTACATGATAAACTAAGCATACATCCATCAAGAAGACATGGCATAGAAGCTATACATGGCAAGAACAACATCATAGCATAAACGGATCAACTACAAGAACCTTGGCAAAATTGAATAACATGTAAACAACCTGCCAGGAAACATTTTATAGCAAAAGTAGAGCTCGATTGACTCAAGTAATTGCAAACAAGGGCATGGATGGATAGAGCATAACCATATGTACAAAACAACCTTACTGAAGTAACTCAAAATAAGCATGGATCTCTCTGTAGCATCAAGTTTACATGGCATAAAAATATCAGCAAAACAGGGGCTGAAATCAGCAACATCATGAAGTCTAGTTTGTATGCTTGTGCTAGTCACCACAGAGATCACAAAAATACATGGCATACACCCCTGTAAAGATGGCATGGCATATTACAAAACACATGTAGGACTCAAGATCATAGGGTGCACACATCAATCATGGCAAAAATGACAAAAGTGCATCTTCTGATAAGAATCTGAAAGTAACATCACATAGCCCTCTTCTAACAGCATTTCGGGCATCAAGATGAGCTCAAATGAAACAGATGCAATGAGATGAAATGATGTACTCGTCTAGGCAAACGTTCCGGTATGCTACACGCCCAAAGTGGAGCCACGGGTACAGAGTTATGATGTGATGAATATGCAACAATTTACTGACAGAAAAATGACTTAGTGGATTTCGGGGAAAGAAGAAAGTCAACCGTGGCGATTTGGATCTCAGATCCCGCGAGCTCACCGGAGCTCGTCGCCGGAGATCGAGAGGGGGAGGGCGCCGGCCGGAGGAGGGCGCCGGAGAGGGAGAGGCCGAGGCGGACGGGTCCGGCGGGCGACTCCATGGCGGCGTCGGGCGCGGCGGCGACGGGCGAGGCGCGATTCGCTGGGCGGCGGCGGAGACGGGCGCTGGCGGCGGACGCGCCAGCGCTGGGACGGCGGCGCGGCGGCGGCCGGACGGAGGTCGCCGGGCGCGGGCGCTGGTGCCGGAGGGCCTCGCACGGGCCTCGCGGGCCCATGGGTCGGCGCGGCGGGCGCGGACTGCCACGTGGCGTTACGGAGTGGCCGCGGCGGCGGGCGGACACGTCAGCCCGGTCCGGACGGTGTCCGCGCCGAGAGGAGCGGGCTAGGGTTAGGGTAGGAAATGATCCGGATTTGGAAATGGGGGGTCTTTAAATAGAGGTAGAGGAGGCTAGGGAGCTCCAAATTGAGCACGGTTTTCGCCCACACGATCGTGATCGAACGGCGATGGACATGGAAGTGACTTAGATGGGTTATCGGGCTGTTTTAAAGGGGTGTTGGACTGCAACACAAAAGAGGCCTTCTTGATTATGCGGTTAACCGTTGGAGTATCAAACGACCTCCAAATGACCCGAAACTTGACAGGTGGTCTACCGGTGCTATACCAGGGCCACTTGGCAAGGCTCGGTCCATTCCGAGAATGTTTAACACCCGTACACGAAAGAAGACCAGAGGGGTGCGCCGGGGGACATAGGAGTGCCGGATTGCAAAACGGACAACGGGGAAAATGCTCGGAATCATGAGACGAACACGTATGCGAATGCGATGCACATGATGACATGATATGAGATGCATGACATGGACAAAATGCAAAACAAAAGACAAAAACCCAACCACGGAGGGAATATCATATCACAATGCCAAAATGGCAAGAGTTGGAGTTACAAATATGGAAAGTTACATCCGGTGTTACAACACTCCACCACTACAAGAGGATCTCGTCCCGAGATCTAGGACTGAAAGAACTCCGGATATTCAGAACGGAGGTGATCCTCGCGCTCCCAGGTGGCTTCTCGGTCGGAATGGTCACCTTCAGGAATTTGATTGACTTGTTGTGAGTCTTGCGCTCGGTTTCTTCAAGAATACCAACGGGGTGCTCAAGATAAGAGAGATCTTCTTGGAGGTCAATTTCTTCGAAGTTGATAGTGCGCTCAGGAGTCTTCAAGCACTTGCGAAGCTGTGACACATGAAACACATCGTGCACGTTCGCGAAGTTGGACGGAAGCTCAAGTTGATAGGCGAGATCGCCTCTTTTGCCAATGATCTTGAAAGGACCCACGTATCATGAGACGAACACGTATGCGAATGCGATGCACATGATGACATGATATGAGATGCATGACATGGACAAAATGCAAAACAAAAGACAAAACCCAACCACGGAGGGAATATCATATCACAATGCCGAAAATGGCAAGAGTTGGAGTTAAAAATATGGAAAGTTACATCCGGGGTGTTACATACTAACCTTTAGCTGTAGCGCCTTACTAGTAGCTCCGTATCCAGCGCTACTGATAGGCATTATTCCCGCGCTACTACTAGGGTTTTCCCCTAGTAGTGTGATGGGGCGCTCCAAGGCAATCGATGAAGCAGATCTTCATGACGTTCTGTCCTTGAGAGATGATTTTGGAGTTCTGCAGCAAGATAGCGCACAGATGCAGACTCAGATGTCCAAGTTACAAGAGGAAGTGCAAGCAATTGGAGCCAAGCAAGGACAGATCTCTGCAACAGTTGGTACAGTGGAGCAGATTGTTTGGGATTTGAGCAAACAACTACCAGCAATCAGCACTGTTCTGACAACATTGGTAAAAACTTCGCAACCTGACGCCCAACAAGATAATCCTTCTAGTTCAGCACCAGTTGTCAAATCTCCTACTCTGCATAGAGAACAAACACAAGAACAAGCAATGAGAATTGAGCAATTGAAGCAACAGTTAGCAACAGAAAAAGAGAAGACTAAGCAGCTGGAAGATATTCAGTTACAGAACCTACCTCCTATCAGAAAAACAGAGTTACAGTGCCACCTGGTTATGCTCAGCAAGGTAGAAATGACACTGCTAGTGGGATAGGAACTCCTGTTACTGGTAGAAATAATGCACACACACCTGCATTCAACCAGTTTTGCCAACAAAACCAAGACATGCAATTATGGCAGGGATACTATAAAACCTATGAGCAGGATATGTAGGCTCAGTTCATGAAGTCAGTCACAAAAGGATCTAGGTTGGATTTTCCTAGATTTTCTATAACAGACCCAGTGGGGTGGATAAGGCAATGCAACAAATACTTCCAAATGTTTGGAGCTCCAGAGAAGTACAAAGTCTCATTAGCTCAGATGTATGGTGTTGATGAAGCTGGTGTTTGGCTAAGGAGATCTGGTCTGTTGAAGAAGCAGCTCAATTGAAAAGAATTTGCAGCAGAAGTAGTTAAAAGATTTTCTGACAAGGGTTCTTATGATTTGACAGAAAAATTTAACTCCATCAAACAACTGCATTACTCTGTATCTGAATACACAAAAATGTTTGAAGATCTCATGGCAGATGTGCAAGAGGAAAACCCTGAGTTGGGAGACTGTGGTTTGTGAGGTGTTATGTGAATGGTCTAAGAGAGGGAATTAAATTCCAACTTAGGCCTTTCAGACCTCAAACACTGACAGATGCTTACTGTATGGCAAAGGACATAGAACCTAATCACCCCCACATAGCCACTACTAGTAAGAAGCAAGTTACACCATTCAACAACTTCTATCAGAAATCTACTTGGACTCCTCCAGCAAACCAGAGTATTCCTGTAGCTCAACCACAACAGTAGCAACAAGTTCCTGCCAGACAAGCTGAAGTGCCAGCAAACAATGGTCAGAGAATCAGAAAAGTAGGTGAGTGTTGGCGATGTGGATACAAATGGCAGCATGGGCACAAATGTAAATTAATTCCTAATATAAATTTGCTGCAAGAAAGGAGCCAGATCAAATTGTCATTGATAATGAGGAAATTGACCAACAAGAGCAACCTGAAAATGCAGAAGAAGGAGAACAAGCAATGTTCATTTCTGCATATGCACTTGGTCATCAGCTAGCTGTACCAACTCCTACAATTATAATCTATATCAATGGCAAACGAGCAGTGGCCTTACTAGATTCTGGCAGTACTTCTTCCTTTATTAACCAAGATTTTGCTATTAAGGCCAACCGTAAGATGTTACCTGTCAAACAAAAAACTATAGCAGTGGCTGGAGGAGGAAAATTACTATCTACAACAGTAGTACCTAACTACAAATTTCAAGTAGCTAAACTGAAACTTCATCATAATTTCAGAGTGTTGACACTACCTAGCCACGATGTCATTTTGAGATATGATTGGATGACTATAGTCAGTCATGTATCATTCAATATTCCCAACCACACATTCAGTTTCACACAAGAAGGAACTCAGACTGTCACTACTGCAGTTTTTAATAAATCTGCAACAGTTAAGGAAGTGCCAGCAGAAAAGATGAACAAGCTATTGGATAAAGGAGTAGAAAATTTCCTCTTACAAGTGCACAACATTTTAATGGAAGCACCAGAGGGCACACAAACTCCTCCTCAAATCCAAAAGTTACTGCTAGAGTATGCTGATCTGTTTGAGGAGCCCAAGTCATTACCACCTGAAAGGGCTCTGGACCACACTATTCCTTTAGTTCCTGGTGCAACTCCCCCTCATGTGAGACCTTATAGAGTTCCTCAACATCAGAAACAGGAAATGGAAGATCAGATTAGGAAACTACTAGCTGCTCACCTCATCAGACACAGTCAAAGTCCATATGCAGCTCCTGTCATACTGGTGAAGAACAAAGATAGCTCAATGAGGCTATGCACTAATTTTAGGAAACTCAACTCTTTAACAATTAAGAACAAGTTTCCTATACCAGTGATAGAAGATCTTCTGGATGAATTACATGGGGCACAATATTTTTCTAAGATTGATTTAAGATCAGGTTATCATCAGATCAGAATGCATCCTGATGATATACAAAAGACTGCCTTCTGAACATTTCTAAGCCATTTTGAGCATTTAGTTATGCCTTTTGGCTTATCAAATGCTCCAGGAACATTTCAAGCATTAATGAACAACATATTTGGCCCATACTTGAGGAAGTTTGTGTTGGTATTCTTTAATGATATATTAATATACAGCAAAAACCTCAAAGAGCACCAGGAACATCTGCAAATAGTGTTACAGTTATTGAAAGAACATCAGCTGTTTGCAAAAATGTCCAAGCGTGTTTTTGCTGTCCAACAAGTAGAATACTTGGGACATGTGATCTCTACAGAAGGAGTGGCTACACATCCCAAGAAAATAGCTGCTATTACTAAACTGAGAAGTTTGTTGGGTTTAGCTGGATATTACAGAAGATTCATCAAGGGGTATGGAACAATTTGCAGACCTCTGCATGATCTTTTAAAGAAAGGGCAGTTTACATGGAAGCAGGAACACAACCAAGCTTTTGCACAGTTACAGCAAGCCCTGATCACAGCCCATGTATTGGCACTACATAAATTTTCTCTACAATTTGTATTGGAAACAGATGCTTCGGGCAAAGGAATTGGAGCTGTTCTCATGCAACAGGGCAGACCTCTAGCATACTACAGTTCATCTCTGTGCCCAAGAAATTCAGCTATGTACACATATGAGAAGGAAGCTCTGGCTATATTAGAAGCACTAAAGAAATGGAGGCACTATCTGTTAGGCAATGAACTCATTATCAAGACATATCAGCAATCTCTCAAGTTCATTACTGATCAGAAAATTACTGAAGGAGTGCAACATAAGTTGATGATGAAGTTACTGGAGTTTAATTTCAAAATACAGTATAAGAAAGGAAGCACAAACAAAGTGGCTGATGCATTGTCCAGAGTACTTCCAAGTTGTTTGCTATGTCTGCCATTACACCTGTGTGGGCAGAAGATCTGGTAATGAGTTATCAGCAAGACCCAGTCAGTAAAAAATTACGGGAGCAACTGCTGCTGCAACAGCCTACTGATAACTTAGATTACACCATACATGCTGGGATAATCAGGTATAACGGAAAAATTCTGGTGGGGAACAATGCTACATTGAGAACTCAGTTAATCCAGGCTCTCCATAGCTCTCCTATAGGAGGCCACTCAGGGATGAGAGCTACATATCAGAGAATTAAGAACATTTTCCACTGGCCAAGGGTGAAACATGAAGTGGAAACATTTATAGCTGCATGTCCTGTTTTTCAGAGAGCAAAGTATGAAAACTGCTTGCAACCATGTTTACTGAACCCACTTCCTGTAGCTGACATGGCATGGCAACATGTGACAATGGACTTCATTGAGGGTCTCCCAAACTCTAAGGGAAAAGAAGTTATTATGGTAGCGGTGGACAGATTTACCAAATACTCACATTTCATTCCACTATCCCACCCATATACTGTTCTTAGTGTGGCTCAAGCATTTGTTGATCATATCATTCGGTTGCATGGACCTCCTAAGTTGATTGTATCTGACAGAGACTGGATTTTTACAAGTCAGCTCTGGAAAGATATCTTTACTGCCCTACAAGTGGAACTAAGATATAGCACAACTTATCACCCTCAAACAGATGGCCAAACAGAGCGAGTCAACCAATGTTTGTAAACCTATTTGAGGTGTATGACTACTAATGAGCCAAAGAAGTGGGTCTCTTTGCTGTCTCTAGCTGAATATTGGTATAATTCCACCTACCACACTGCCTTGAAGATGTCTTCATTTCAGGCTCTATATGGTTTTCCCCCTCCCCTCATTTCTGAATTGGCAATTCCTGGTCCAGAGGAAAAAAGAGGCTCAAGATTTCCTAAGCTCTAAACAGCAGATGTTGGATCAACTCAAGAGCAACTTGCAACAAGCACAAAACAGAATGAAACACTATGCTGATATGAAGAGAGTGGAAAGAACTTTTCAAGTGGGGGGGCTAGTCTATTTGAAAATGGCTCCATACAGATTGGCAGCTTTTGGGTTTCGAGGAGCTCTGAAACTCCAAAACAAATACTACGGCCCCTTCTTAATCACGCAAAAGGTGGGACGATCAGCTTACAAGTTACAGTTCCCTGCAGATGTCAAGATCCATCCGGTGTTCCACATGAGCCAGCTCAAGAAACACATTGGAGACAAATCAATTCCCAGTCCCCACTTACCAATGGTAAATGCAGATGGAACGATCAAAACTGGTCCAGCTACAGTTCTGCAAGTCAGGCGAATTCCCAAGCACAATGCTCCGGTTGTCCAGTGGCTTATTCAGTGGCAGAATTTACCTGCAGAAGATGCCACCTGGGAGGAAGTGGATTTCATCAAATATATGTTCCCTGAATTCTTCAAAGCAACAACTCAGGTGTGGCGCGAGGCAGAGCACACGCTGTGAGGGCACGTCGTGTCTTAAGAGGGGAGCAATGTCAGAACCTGAACTGCCAACAGTTAAAGATTCAGTTACTGTACCGTTTCAGGCAATACCGGTTCAGTTAAACCAAGGGTCCATATACGCCGAGAGCTCAAGACTCATCCTAGCCGTAGATTTACTTTTTACCGTTTGCAACAGTACTAGCTCCGATTACTGTTACTAGCTGGGTTAAACTGTCGCCTATAACTAGCCGGGTTGTGGCTGGACAGAAGCATCTTGATGAATTCCCCCAAATCGCCGTGATGGCTAATATACATGAACCCTGGAGTTCCTCTTACCGCATACCAATACGCTCATAGTTCATAGAAATCCATAGAAATTCCTATAGATACTTAGCGGGATCTAACACCTCCATCCACGAGAAGCACCGAGGTGCTGCTGGGACGCGCTGCTCCTCCCCGTACGCAACCACCTCCGCCTCGCCGTCCCAATCCCAGGCGCGCGCCAGCACGGGGCGGGGTCGGCCTCCTCGCAACAGCAGAAGCGACACCCGTCGACGCCGCTTAGGGGGCAGCCAGAGGCAGCTCCTACTCCGGGACCTCCCTACAGAGCGGGGTGAGTTGGGCGGTGCTGCGGCGAGCGAGGCAGGCACAACATGGGCGAGCTGCACGAGCGGGGCGGGCAGCAGGGCGAGCAGCGCCGGCGTTTGCGAGAGCATGGCGACCGACCAGCTCATACTTTTGGGGTCGACGGTAGGACTTGGCCTTAGTCACCTAAAATTACAAATCACATAAATCCAACATTATACTCCCTCCATTTTAAGTTTGCTAACACAATATAGACGCAGACGCTCATACTTACACATACACTCACCCCTATAAATGCACATATGCACACTCTAGCCCTATAAGAATTTTTGAGAACTGAGCCAACACATTATTTTGAGATTGACGAAGTCGCCACAGACGTATTCGTAGTTGACGAAAATGTCTCCTCCCACTAAACGCACATCGCAGAAAGCATTGTTAAGGAAATCGTTAACTGGTAGTTGCTCGGCTGACTGGTGAGTAAGAGATCAATAGGCGAATCGGCAAGTTAATTGACCATTTAATCAATTAATAAGATAATTTATCAGTTTATCGGCTATTCTGTGACCCTACAAGTAGGGATTAATCAGCAAGTTACTTCATTAATCAAACGAATTCGTGAATCGGGCAAAAGACCTGAAATAAATCCAGAAATTCTATTATAGTATGGATGAATAAACAAAAATACTAAATATAACTTAGATCTAGACATCTAATTTTAGATTTGAACAGCTAATAATTTAATGAAAATAATATTACAGGCGAAGGAGGTGTGCGAGGACATATGCAATTACCTATCGCACAAACAGACAATCACGTGTTTTCGCTGATTCCAATTTTCACCACACATGAATACAACAGATAACCCCCCCCCCCCCCCCCCATTCACGGCAATTTAATTACACTTTGCACGTTTGCACGCAATGTGAACTCACGTTAAACACAACAACCAGTTTCCGTCACACATTGCTCATATTTCCCACCGTAATCGGAAGAAAAAATTAGAGAGGTGCCTGATCAGACTTGCAAAACCTCTACGCAACTGAATCAGGTTTTTCTTGTTCTACTTTTTTGACGGTATACAACAAGAGTTGTGTTTTCTAGTGACATTACATTTCTTAAATATTTTGGGGATCTTAAAGATAGAATTAGGTTACCAACATACAACGACCAAAAATTCAAAAATCATACCAAGGCCTGCAGGTGACAGGAATAGAGCACATGCGCACAGTAGGCCAGTAGCAGTGCAACATGTTTATTACATCATCAAGGCTCGGTCATTACTAACTATTCCTAACCATTTTCTCAAAAGAAAATGAAAATAACGATATAATAAGGCAAACTAGTTCTCAAAAAGAAAAGAAAGACCATGCAACCAGAGCTGTTTTAAATCCATTCATGTCATCTAAGTAAGCAATGCCAAAATACGTAGGTGTTCTGTTAAGTTGCATCTATGATGCGAACTGAGTGTAGATCAGATGTATATATCACTTGTGATGGAACCAACCCCCAGGATTCAAGTCCTAGAATTTACACTAGTTCTCGCATTTTCTAGAATAGCATCTATTATGCAAAGGGGAACCCGCATGGCCCAATGATATATTTTTATATATTTTTCCAATTGTACTTCTAGGTACAGTTGCTCAGATGATTAGGTTCATTGTGGTGCAACCACTCATCATAGTTCAAGTCTTAAACTTCACACTGTTGCTTGCATTGGACTTATTTAGGCTTTTCGGTGATGTTTGTTCGGTGGGAGACGAGGTTTTCGTCGCCTACGAAGACATCTATGATGACTTTATCAATCTCAAAATATTGTGTTGGCTCAGTATCTCGAAGGTGCTCATTGGGGTAGGATATGCGTGCGTTCATAAGATGAGTGTATGTGCATGTATGTGAGCATCTACGTTGTGTTGTGCTATTTATCTATTTTGCATTTTTTTGCATCGTAATATGTGTCTCATTTATACATCATAAGAATCGTAGTACAAGTCACGTACAAACTGACCTGACAAAATTGAAAAAATAACCGAGCGCTAGCCTTTACACAAAGAAACACTAACTAAGAAGTAAAAGTACAAACAAGATCGAAGAATCCTATGAGCTTGACACCGATGCCCGTCACCTGCCTTTGGCACCATTATAATAGTCACCAAAAAAAAATTATCAGGTCACCTCCATACCTAAGCTCGACGCGGCTCCATCCTTGATATGCAGCTTTGCGAGCCTTCAAGGTGGTTCGCCAAACGCGAAATCATTGTCGTTGTACGAATCAGACCGGAGCAACACCCCGGACACGCTATTGAACTCCAGATCTGGTACCCCCACATGACTAAGATGTCAGAGGAGGAAATTATATCTACCATCCACAAACCACAAACCCAGCACATGATCCACCATCTTTCATATGTCGCCGATGCAAACCACAATTTGCATCCGCTCTAGGACTACCTCCCAAACTCTGAGCCGACGCTGGAGCCAACACCATCGCAATGGTGGGGCCCGAGGACACATGTCCACCACGGGAATGCCACCGCCGCACCATCCTTATTTGAATAGACTGATTTTCAGATACATTCCCAACCATAGGACCGATCGCCTCGTCGGAGTAGGATCTAAAAAAACATTATTCAGCGCCGCCATCGCCGCCACAGGAATGTCATGTTATTAATAATAAAAATGCCATACTCTTACAACAAAAACTACCATGTACAAAAAATATATAAAAACTGCCCTGTTAATTTTTTAGTAAAATTGTCATGTACCTAATTGAAAAAACATCCTCTTAACAAAAAAATAAAAACTGTCATGTTAATTTGAAAAAGGGGGCGACCGGGATTCAATCCCAACTCCCCCTGATGTAGGCTCAGGAACATAACCTATTGGTTTGGGGTCCGTCCCTCGGTGACGGTTGGGGTTTTGGTAGGCGTTTCTCCCGGCGATCTTGCCTGTGATTACTCACCCTGATTCGCCGTCATGATCGGGCCAGATTCTGGTGGTGAGGCCGATCTTGTGGTCCGCTGCTCCCGAGTCTCTGTCGTTTCTCTCGTTGCGCTCGTCATCGCTACGGGGGAGATCTGAAGACTGTTGTCAACCGTAGTCAGATCTGAATCCACTTTCAAGCCACAATCTTCCTCCACACCTGATTCCACCACCATAAGCCTTTCTCGTTTCTAGGGGACGGGATCGTACACCACCCATAACCCTAGATAGTTGGTAGGACTGCTTCGAACAAGGCTCTTTGAGTTCTAATGGAGAAAGTGTCAGGTCTGTTGGAGAGGCTGCGTCTGTCAGAGGCGGAGAAGAAGGGGATCCAGATCGGCTGGGCTGACGGCAAAAAGTTTGGGGAAGTCGAGGCGCAGGCCATGATGAAGCTGCTATCTGAAAAACCAGCGATTGCGGAGGCGTTAGAGAATTCAGTGGGCAGGATTTGGTGCCCGTTGAGGGGGGTGGAGTGCAAGACCATGGGAGAGAACATTTTCCACGTCAAGTTTCTGCAGCAATCAGGGAAGAGAAAGGCCATGGAGGAAGGACTGTGGATGTTCAATGGGGACGCCCTAGTGCTAGAGGAGTTTGACCCAAGAAAGACCTTGGATGAGTACAACTTCGCAACTATGCCTGTGTGGGTTAGAGTCTCTGGGTTGCCTCTGGGTATGCTAAATGCAGGTGCTGGGGAGATAATTGGTGATGAGGTCGGAGAGTTCATAGATGCAGAGGTGGCAGTGGATGCGGTGTCGAGATTACGGATCCTACGAGTCAAGATTCGTTTGAATATCAAAGAGCCACTCTGGCGTGGGATCACAGTTCATGATGAGGACAAGCTGTGTGCCGGGGGAGGTGGGAGCCAAGTAGATGGACAGGAAAAGAAGAACGAGGAAGATGAAGGAAAAGGGTGCCCGTTTGCTTATGAATTCATTCCTGATTTTTGCTACACTTGTGGGATAATTGGCCATACAGATAAGTCCTGCTCGACTAAGCTGACTCGAGGGGAAATGCGGCAATGGGGATCTTGGCTGAGTTGGAAGCCAGCTAAGAGAGTCGATTAGGGTTCGGACTGTACCTCGGGAAGCAAGTGGCATTGAGGGAAGGGAAAATACGTTGAAAACTTTGGTGGTAGGAACAACAAGTCTTCTGGAAGTGATAGCAGATCATGGAAGAAAGATAATAACCAGGACAAGGAAATGATGAGCAAGAGGGGGGGGGGGGGGTGGGGAAGGTCACTAGCCCACTGAAGATCACTGATGGAAATGAAGGGGAAAAGACTTCTGAAGCGGATAAAGTAAGTGCAGCCGGTTCAGAACATAATATTGGTGGAAGTGCTTCAGTGTTAGGAGAGATGCTGCCAAAACTTAATACACCTGATGCTACTGCTGGGTTGGAGGGGGATTCTGGTGATGGAGACCGTGAGGGGGCCACAACCATGCAGGGGAACGCCCCCATGCACGTCGATCATGGATCGTTACCAAATGTGCAAGTGGGCTAGAACAAAACAAAACAGGATGAGGGAGATAAGCGTAGACGGAGGCGGAGGAAGAATGGTGACGGGAATAGGCGTTTGCCAGCTGGTACTGATGGGGAAGGTGAGGTGAAGGATAGAAAGCGTGGTATGATAGAGGCTAATTTGGTGGAAGAAAGTGAGATAAAGAAGCAGAAAATGGACATGGACGGAAAGGAGGCTGTTGAGGAATCAACTACCGTGGATACGGGGCTGCATGAACAGTCCGTGAGCTCAAATGAGAATAGTGGCATGGAATTGCCGGGGGCTCGGGAACAGGCCGGCGGTTCGAGGACTTCTGGAGCTCCAGAAGGAGGATCCCGATGTTTTATTTCTTTCTGAGACTAGGATGAATAAAAATAAAGTGGAGAAGCTGAGGTATACACTGGGCATGCCGCACCTTGTCTACAAGGCATGTGAGGGCAAGAGCGGAGGGTTGGCGATGTTGTGGAAGAGAGAAGTGAATCTTAGCTTGAGATGGCTAGGAAGGATGCACATTGATGTGATAATTGAGGAAGAGGATGGTTACAAGTGGAGACTCACGGGCATCTATGGTGAGCCACGAACTGAACACAGAGAGGAGACATGGCGTTTGCTCCGGACTCTTCACCAACAAGAAAGGCTCCCATGGGTGTGCATGGGAGACTTCAATGAAATCCTCTACAATTTTGAGAAGCAGGGTGGAGTGCCTCGTGCACAAATTCTAATGGACAGATTTCGTGATGCTTTAAACTTTTGTAATTTGAATGACCTCGGTTTTGAGGGTGATGTTTTTACTTGGCGTAATAATAACTATCGTTTGGATGGGTATATTCGTGAGCGTCTTGATAGAGCAGTTGCTAATCCTCAGTGGTGTATGCGTTTTCCTGGTTTTAAGGTAAAGAATGGTTGTCCAGAACACTCGGATCACCGTCCCATCATTCTAGATGTACATGGTGCAGTCTGGAGGAATAGGCCGAAAGAAAACAACCTAAATAAGAGGTTTGAGGCTCACTGGCTACTTGAAGAGGACTGTGAACAGGTGGTTGTGGAGGCATGGGAGGGTGCGGCTCATCGAGGAGAAGGAAGGGTGATGGAGAGGATTAGTGCGGTTTCAAAAGATCTTGATGTATGGAGTAAAGAGGTGTTGGGCGACCTACAGAAGAGAATCAAACAGCTTCGGCTTGAGCTGGAAGATTGTCGTAGAGGTGATTTGTCGGAGGCTGGAGTAAGGAGAGAGCAAGTTGTTCGTTTCAAACTAGGTCGCCTAGAGGAGCAGCTGGATGTGTTCTGGAAACAGCGTGCCCATGTTGGCTGGCTAACAAAAGGGGACCGCAACACAAATTACTTCCACGGGTTTGCTTCGAAGAGGAAGAGAGCCAACCGAATCACCAAGTTAAGGGGAGATGATGGGGTGGAGGTGGAGGGGGAAGAGGCCTTGAAGTCTCTTATATCTAATCATTTCTTTGGCTTGTTTACCCCCATGACAGGTACCAACATCGAGCGGGTGCTACAAAATGTTATGCCTCGTGTAACAACTGAAATGAACACCTTTCTTTGCAAGGAATACATAGCTCAAGAAATAAAAAAAAGGCACTAGATGATATGGGTGACCTGAAGGCTCCAGGTGCGGATGGTATGCCGGCTGTGTTCTATAAGAGATTTTGGGGCACGGTTGGTGAGGTTGTCGTGCAAGAGGTGTTGCATGTATTGCAAGGCGGCAGTATACCGGAGGGATGGAATGAAACTATTGTTGTACTCATTGCTACGTCTTGAGCTTGCGTTGGTTTTCCCCGAAGAGGAGAGGATGATGCAGCACAGTAGCGTAAGTATTTCCCTCAGTTTTTGAGAACCAAGGTATCAATCCAGTAGGAGGCCACGCGCAAGTCCCTCGTACCTGCACAAAACGATAGCTACTCGCAACCAACGCGATTAGGAGTTGTCAATCCCTTCACGGTCACTTACGGGAGTGAGATCTGATAGAGATAATATTTTTGGTATTTTGGTATAAAGAGGCAAAGCGAAAAGTAAAAGCAAAGCAAGTAAATAAAGTGATGGAGATTGATATGATGAGAATAGAACCGGGGGCCATAGGTTTCACTAGTGGCTTCTCTCAAGAGCATAGATATTCTATGGTGGGTGAACAAATTACTGTTGAGCAATTGATGTAATTGAGCATAGTTATGAGTATATCTAGGCAATGATCATGTATATAGGCATCACGTCCGAGACAAGTAGACCGAAACGATTCTGCATCTACTACTATTACTCCACTCATCGACCGCTATCCAAAGATGCATCTAGAGTATTAAGTTAAAAAGAGTAACGCCTTAAGCAAGATGACATGATGTAGAGGAATAAATTCATGCAATATGATAAATACCCATCTTGTTATCCTCGATGGCAACAATACAATACGTGCCTTGCAACCCCTTCTGTCACTAGGTAAGGACACCGCACGATTGAACCCAAAGCTAAGCACTTCTCCCATTGCAAGAACTACCAATCTAGTTGGCCAAACCAAACGGATAATTCGAAGAGACTTGCAAAGATAACTCAATCATACATAAAAGAATTCAGAGAAGAATCAAATATTTTCCATAGATAAGTTGGATCATAAACCCACAATTCATCGATCTCAACAAACACACCGCAAAAACAAGATTACATCAAATAGATCTCCACGAGAGAGGGGGAGAACATTGTATTGAGATCCAAAAGAGAGAAGAAGCCATCTAGCTACTAGCTATGGACCAAGGTCTAAAGTAAACTACTCACACTTCATCGGAGGGGCTATGGTGTTGATGTAGAAGCCCTCCGTGGTGGATGCCCCCTCCGTGAGCTCGGAACAGGCCCCAAGATGGGATCTTGTGGATACTGAGGAAGTTGCAGCGGTGGAATTAGGTTTTTGGCTCCGTATCGATCTGTTGAAGTGCGTAGGTATATATAGGAGGAAGGAGTACGTCGGTGGAGCGTCGGGGCCCACGGGCAGGGGCACGCCCAAGGGGAGGCGCGCCCCCACCTCGTGACCGCCTCGCACTTCTTGGAGTAGGGTCCAAGTCTCCTGGATCACGTTCGGTGAGAAGATCACGTTCCGAAGGTTTCATTCTGTTTGGACTCCGTTTGATATTCCGTTTCTTGAAACACCGAACTAGGCAAAAAACAGCAATTAATTTGGGCCTCCGGTTAATAGGTTAGTCGCAAAAGTAATATAAAAGTGTAAAATAAAGCCCATTATAGTCCAAAACAATAGATAAAGTAGCATGGAGCAATCAAAAATTATAGATACGTTGGAGACGTATCAGGCATCCCCAAGCTTAATTCTGCCCGTCCTCGAGTAGGTAAATGATAAAAAGAGAATTTTTGATGCGGAGTGATATTTTGGCATAATTTCAATGTAAATCTTCTTAATTGTGATATGAATATTCATATCCGAAAGATTCAAGACAAAAGTTCATATTTACATAAAAATAATAATACTTCAAGCATACTAATCAAAATAATTATGTCATCTCAAAATAACATGGCCAAAGAAAGTTCATCCCTACAAAAGCATATAGTTAGGCTACGCTTCATTTTCGTCACACAAAGATGTTCCCAACTTCTATACCCCCGATGACAAGCCAAGTAATTGTTTCATACTTAAATAATCTCAAACTTTTTCAACCTTCACGCAATACATGAGCGTGAGCCATGGATATAGCACTATGGGTGGAATAGAGTATGATGATGGGGATTGTGTGGAGAAGACAAAAAAAGAGGAGAAAGTCCCACATTGACGAGGATAATCAACGGGCTATGGAGATGCCCATCAATTGATGTCAACATGAGGAGTAGGGATTTCCATGCAACGGATGCACTAGAGCTATGAATGCTCAACAAAAGAAAACTAGTGGGTGTGCATCCAACTTGCTTGCTCATGAAGACCTAGGGCATTTGAGAAGCCCATCGTAGGAATATACAAGCCAAGTTCTATAACGAAAAATTCCCACTAGTATAAAAAGACAACTTTATGAGACTCACTATATGAAAAATATGGTGCTACTTTGAAGCACAATATATGAGACTCACTACATGAAGAACAAGGTGCTACTTTGAAACACAAATTATGAGACCTACTACATGAAGAACATGGTGCTACTTTGAAGCACAAGTGTGGAAAAAGAGATAGTAGCATTGCCCTTTTCTTTTCTTTTTTTTGGGTCTTTTTTATTATTATTTTGGCCTTTCTCTTTTTTTTCTCTTTTTTTGTTTGGGCAATGCTCTAATAATGATGATCATCACACTTCTATTGATTACAACATAAGGATTACAACTCGAAACTAGAACAAGATATGACTATATGAATGCCTCCGTGATGTACGGGATGGTGCAATGAATCAAGAGTGACATGTATGAAAAATAATGCATGGTGGCTTTGCCACAAATACGATGTCAACTACATGATCATGCAATGGCAATATGACAAAAGTAAAGTATGTCATGATGATGATGGTGGAAGTTGCATGGCAATATATCTCGGAAAGGCTATGGAAATGCCATAATAGGTAGGTATGGTGGCTGTTTTGAGGAAGATATTAGGAGGTTTATGTGTGATAGAGCGTATCGTATCACGGGGTTTGGATGCACCGGCGAAGTTTGCACCAACTCTCAATATGAGAAAGGGCAATGCACGGCATCAAGAGGCTAGCAATGGCGGAAATGTAAAAGTGCGTATAATCCATGGACTCAACATTAGTCAAAAGAACTCATATACTTATTGCAAAAATTTAGAAGTCATCAAAAATCAAGTACTACGTGCATGCTCCTAGGGGATAGATTGGTAGGAAAATACCATCGTCATTCCCCGACCGCCACTCATAAGGATGCATAAGCCAGGTACACTTCATGTTTCAAATTTGTTACATAACTTTAACCATACGTGCATGCTACGGGACTTACAAACTTCAACACAAGCATTTCTCTAATTCACAATCACCCAACTAGCATGACTTTGATATTATCACCTCCATATCTCAAAACAATTATCAAGCATCAAACTTATCTTAGTATTCAACGCACTCAAAAGAAAGTTTCACATATCTTGAATACCAAGTATATTAACATTAAGCACATTACCATGCTATTAACGACTCTCAAAATAATCTAAGTGAAGCATGAGAGATCAAGTTTCTTTAAAACAAATCCACCACCGTGCTCTAAAAGATCTAAGTGAAGCACTAGAGCAAAAATTATCACGCTCAAAAAGATATAAGTGAAGCACTACGAGGAAACTATCAAGCTCAAAAGATATAAGTGAAGCACATAGAGTATTCTATCAAATTTCAAATCATATATGGCTCTCTCAAAAGGTGTGTACAGCAAGGATGATTGTGGTAAACTAACAAGCAAAGACTTAAATAATACAAGACGCTCCAAGCAAAGCACATATCATGTTGGTGAATAAAAATATAGCTCCAAGTAAATTACCGATGAAAGTGGATTTAAAGAGGGATGCCTTCCGGGCATCCCCAAGCTTTGACTTTTGGTGTCCTTGGATTATCTTGGGGTGCCATGGGCATCCCCAAGCTTAGGCTCTTGCCACTCCTTGTTCCATAATCCATCAAAAGAATTCACCCAAAACTTGAAAACTTCACAACACAAAACTCAATAGAAATCTCGTGAGCTCCGTTAGAGAAAGAAAACAAAAGACTACTTTAAGGTACTGTAATGAACTCATTCTTTATTTATATTGGTGTTAAACCTACTGTATTCCAACTTCTCTATGGATTGTAAACTATTTTACTAACCATAGATTCATCAAAATAAGCAAACAACACACGCAAAACAGAACAGTCTGTAGTAATCTGTAACTAACGCAAACTTCTGGAACCCAAAAAATTCTACCAAAATTAGACGACCTGGATAATTTGTTTATTGATCAGAAGCAATTGGAATCAGTATTTTATCACGTTCTGGCGATTTTTAACAATTCGGGCACTGAGCACAAAGATTCTGGAAATTACAGCAAGATCAAATAACTATCATCCAAGAAGATCCAATAGGTGCAACTTGGCACAAACACTAATTAAAAAATAAAACCACATCTAAACAGAGGCTAGATGGATTATTTATTCCTAAACAGAAACAAAAACAAAAAACTAAAAATAAAATTGGGTTGCCTCCCTACAAGCGCTATCGTTTAACGCCCCTAGCTAGGCATAAAAGCAAAGATAGATCTAGGTATTGCCATCTTTGGTAGGCAATCCATAAGTGGCTCTCATGATAGATTCATATGGTAATTTTATTTTCTTTCTAGGAAAGTGTTCCATGCCCTTCTTTAAAGGGAATTGGAATCTAATATTTCCTTCCTTCATATCGATAATTGCACCAATCGTTCTAAGGAAAGGTCTACCAAGAATAATAGGACATGAAGGATTGCAATCTATATCAAGAACGATAAAATCTACGAGCACATAATTCCTATTTGCAACAATAAGAACATCATTAATTCTTCCCATATGCTTTTTAATAGTGGAATCCGCAAGATGCAAGTTTAGAGAGCAATCATCAAAATCACGGAAATCTAGCAAATCACACAAAGTTTTGGGAATAGTGAAGGAAATATGCCCTAGAGGCAATAATAAAGTTATTATTTATTTCCCTTATTTCATGATAAATGTTTATTATTCATGCTAGAATTGTATTAACCGGAAACATAATACATGTGTGAATACATAGACAAACAGAGTGTCACTAGTATGCCTCTACTTGACTAGCTCGTTAATTGAAGATGGTTATGTTTCCTAACCATAGACATGAGTTGTCATTTGATTAACGGATCACATCATTAGGAGAATGATCTGATTGACATGACCCATTCCGTTAGCCTAGCACTTGATCGTTTAGTATGTTGCTATTGCTTTCTTCATGACTTATACATGTTCCTGTAACTATGAGATTATGCAACTCCGTTTACCGGAGGAACACTTTGGTGCTACCAAACGTCACAACGTAATCGGGTGATTATAAAGGAGTACTACAGGTGTCTCCAAAGGTACATGTTGGGTTGGCGTATTTCGAGATTAGGTTTTGTCACTCCGATTGTCGGAGAGGTATCTCTGGGGCCCTCTCGGTAATGCACATCATTATAAGCCTTGCAAGCAATGTGACCAATGAGTTGGTTACGGGATGAAGCATTACGTAAGCGAGTAAAGAGACTTGCCGATAACTTGAGATTGAACTAGGTATTGGATACCGACGATCGAATCTCGCGCAAGTAACATACCGATGACAAAGGGAACAACGTATGTTGTTATGCGGTTTGACCGATAAAGATCTTCGTAGAATATGTAGGAGCCAATATGGGCATCCAGGTTCCGCTATTGGTTATTGACCAAGAATAGTTCTAGGTCATGTCTACATAGTTCTCGAACCCGTAGGGTCCGCACGCTTAAGGTTTCCGATGCATATATTATGAGTTTATGAGTTTTGATGTACCGAAGGAGTTCAGAGTCCCGGATGAGATCGGGGACATGACGAGGAGTCTCGAAATGGTCGAGACGTAAAGATCGATATATTGGACGACTATATTCGGAGTTCGGAAAGGTTCCGAATGATTCGAGTATTTTCGGAGTACCGGGTAGTTACGGGAGAAGCAATGGGCCTTGATGGGCTTTAGTGGAAAGAGGAGAAAGGGCCAAGGGCTGCTGCGCCCTCCCCTCTAGTCCGAATTGGACTAGGGAAAAGGGGCCGCCACCTTTCCTTCTCCTCCACTTCCTTCTCCCTTCCTCCCCTCTTGGTGGACTCCTACTAGGACTTGGAGTCCTAGTAGGACTCCACACCTGGCCGCACCTTTGCCTTGGCGGCCTCCTCCTCCTCCATCCTTTATATCACGGGGCAGGGGCACCCCATAACACACAAGTTGATCCTTGAGATCGTTCCTTGGCCGTGTCGGTGCCCCTCCACCATATTCCACCTCGGTCATATTGTAGCGGTGCTTAGGCGAAGCCCTGCGACGGTGAAACATCAAGATCGTCACCACGCCGTCGTGCTGACGGAACTCCCCTCCCCGGAGCTTTGCTGGATCGAAGCCCGTGGAGCGTCATCGAGCTGAACGTGTGCCAAGAACTCGGAGGCGCCGGAGTAACGGGCGCTGTGATCGGTTGGATCGTGAGGAGAACGTCTGACTACTTCCTCTACGTCATCATCGACTCGGAGGTGCCGGAGTAACGCGCTGGGATCGGCAGGATCGCGAGGAGAAAGTACGACTACTTCCTCTACGTTGTGATCGCTTCCGCCACGGTCTCACGAGGGTACGTAGACAACACTCTCCCTCTCGTTGCTATGCCATCACCATGGTCCCGTAAAGCGTGGAAAATTTTTTAAATTACTGCGTTCCCCAACAGTGGCATCCGAGCCAGGTTTTATTCGTTGATGTCATATGCACGAGTAGAACACAATTGAGTTGTGGACGATACAAGTCATACTGCCTACCAGCATGTCATACTTTGGTTCAGCGGTATTGTTGGGCGAGACGATCCGGACCAACCTTACGCCAGACGCTTTACGCGAGACCGGTTCCCTCGGCGTGCTTTGCACATAGATGGCTTTGCGGAAGACCTGTCTCTCCAACTTTAGTTGAACCGAGTGGCTACGCCCGGTCCTTGAGAAGGTTAAAACGAGTCTATTTGACGAAGTATCGTTGTGGTTTTGATGCGTAGGTAAGAACGGTTCTTGCTCAGCCCGTAGCAGCCACGTAAAACTTGCAACAACAAAGTAGAGGACGTCTAACTTGTTTTTGCAGGCATGTTGTGATGTGATATGGTCAAGACGTGATGCTATATTTTATTGTATGAGATGATCATGTTTTGTAACCGAGTTATCGGCAATCGGCAGGAGCCATATGGTTGTCGCTTTATTGTATGCAATGCAATCGCGATGTAATGCTTTACTTTATTACTAAGCGGTAGTGATAGTCGTGGAAGCATAAGATTGGCGAGACGACAACGATGCTACGATGGAGATCAAGGTGTCGCGCGGTGGCGATGGTGATCATGACGGTGCTTCGAAGATGGAGATCACAAGCACGAGATGATGATGGCCATATCATATCACTTATATTGATTGCATGTGATGTTTATCCTTTATGCATCTTATTTTGCTTGATTGACGGTAGCATTATAAGATGATCTCTCACTAATTATCAAGAAGTGTTCTCCCTGAGTATGCACCGTTATAAAGTTCTTCGTCTTTGAGACACCACGTGATGATCGGGTGTGATAGGCTCTACGTTCAAATACAACGGGTGCAAAACAGTCGCACACGCCGAATACTCAGGTTATACTTGACGAGCTATGCATATAAGATATGACCTCGGAACACGGAGACCGAAAGGTCGGCGTGAATCATATAGTAGATATGATCAACATAGTGATGTTCACCATTGAAACTACTCCATCTCACGTGATGATCGGACATGGTTTAGTTGATTTGGATCACGTGATCACTTAGATGACTAGAGATGTCTATCTAAGTGGGAGTTCTTAAGTAATATGATTAATTGAACTTTAATTTATCATGAACTTAGTCCTGGTAGTATTTTGCAAATTATGTTGTAGATCAATAGCTCGCGTTGTTGCTTCCCTATGTTTTTATATGTGTTCCTAGAGAAAATTGTATTGAAAAATGTTAGTAGCAATGATGCGGATTGGATCCGTGATCTGAGGTTTATCCTCATTGCTGCACAGAAGAATTATGTCCTTAATGCACCGCTAGGTAACAGGCCTATTGCAGGAGCAGATGCAGACGTTATGAACGTTTTGCTAGCTCAATATGATGACTACTTGATAGTTTAGTGCACCATGCTTAACAGCTTAGAATCGGGATTTCAAAGACGTTTTGAACGTCATGGACCATATGAGATGTTCCAGGAGTTGAAGTTAATATTTCCAGCAAATACCCGAGTTGAGAGATATGAAGTCTCCAACAAAGTTCTAAAGCTAAAAGATGGAGGAGAATCGCTCAACTAGTGAGCATGTGCTCAGATTATGCAGGTACTTCAATCGCTTGAATCAAGTGGGAGTTAATCTTCCGAGATAAGACAAGTGATTGATGAGAATTCTCTAGTCACCATCACTAAGTTACTAGAACTTCGTGATGAACTATAGTATGCAAGGGATGACGAAAACGATTCCCAAGCTCTTCGTGATGCCGAAATCGACGAAGGTAGAAATCAAGAAAAGAACATCAAGTGTTGATGATTGACAAGACCACTAGTTTCAAGGAAAAGGGCAAAGGGAAGAAGGGGAACTTCAAGAAGAACGGCAAGCCGATTGTTGTTCGAGTGAAGAAGCCCAAGTCTAGACCTAAGCACGAGACTAAGTGCTTTTTTCTGCAATGGAACTAGTCCTTTGAAGCGGAACTACCCCAATTATTTGGTGGATAAGAAGGATGGCAAAGTGAACAAGAGTATATTTGATATACGTGTTATTGATGTGTGCTTTACTAGTGTTTATAGTAGCCCCGAGTATTTGATACTTGTTCGGTTGCTAAGATTAGTAACTCGAAACAGGAGTTACAGAATAAAATGTAAACTAGTTGAAGGGGAAGTAACGATGAGTGTTGGAAGTAGTTCCAAGATTGATATGATCATCATCGCACTCCTATACTTTCGAGATTAGTGTGGAACCTAAATAAGTTATTTGGTGTTGAGCATAAATATGATTTGATCATGTTTATTGCAATACGGTTATTCATTTAAGTAAGAGAATAAATTGTTGTTCTGTTTACATGAATAAAACCTTATATGGTTACACACCCAATGAAAATGGTTCATTGGATCTCGATCATAGTGATACACATATTCATAATATTGAAACCAAAAGATGCAAAGTTAATAATAATAGTGCAACTTATTTGTGGCTTTGCCGTTTAGGTCATATTGGTATAAAGCGCATGAAGAAAACTCCATCTTGATGGACTTTTGGAATCACTTGATTATGAATCATTTGATGCTTGCGAACCGTGCCTTTTGGGCAAGATGACTAAAACTCCGTTCTCGGAACAATGGAACAAGCTAATGACTTATTGGAAATAATACATACCGATGTATACAATTCAATGAGTGTTGATGCTCGTGGCAAGTATCATTATTTTCTGACCTTCACAGATGATTTGAGCAGATATGTGTATATCTTCTTGATGAAACATAAGTCTGAAATAGTTGAAAAGTTCAAAGAATTTCAGAGTGAAGTAGAAAATCATCGTAACAAGAAAATAAAGTTACTGCGATCTGATCGTGGAGATGAATATTTGAGTTACGAGTTTGGTCTTCAATTAAAACAAAGTGGAATAGTTAAACAGCACACGCCACAGAACACCACAACGTTATGGTGTGTCCGAGCGTCAGAATCAGTACTTTATTTTGATATGGTGCGATCAATGATGTCTCTTATCGGTTTACCACTATCATTTTGGGGTTATGCATTAGACAGCTGCATTCACGTTTAATAGGGCACCATCTAAATCCGTTGAGATGACACCGTATGAACTATGGTTTAGCAGTAAACCTAAGCTGTCGTTTCTTAAAGTTTGGAGTTGTGATGCTTATGTGAAAAAGTTTTCACCTGATAAGCTCAAACCCAAATCGGAGAAGTGCGTCTTCATAGAATACCCAAAGGTAACTATTGGGTACACCTTCTATCACAGATCCGAAGGCAAGTTTTTCGTTGCTAAGATGGATCCTTTCTAGAGAAGAAGTTTCTCTCGAAAGAAGTGAGTGGGAGGAAAGTAGAAACTTGATGAGGTAATTGTACCTTCTCCCTTATTGGAAAGTAGTTCATCACGAAATCAGTTCTAGTGATTCCTACACCAATTAGTGAGGAAGTTAATGATGATGATCATGAAACTTCAGATCAAGTTGCTACCAAACCTCGTGGGTCTTCCAGAGTAAGATCCGCACTGAAGTGGTACGGTAATCATGTTCGGAAGTCATGTTACTAGACCATGATGAACCTACGAACTATGAGGAAGCGATGATGAGCCCAGATTCCATGAAATGGCTAGAGGCCATGAAATCTGAGATGGGATCCATATATGAGAACAAAGTATGGACTTTGATGGAGTTGCCCGAAGATCGGCAAGCCATAATATATAAATGGATCTTCAAGAGGAAGACAGATGATGATAGAAGTGTTACTATCTACAAAGTTCGACTTATGTCGCAAAAGGTTTTCGACAAGTTCAAGGTGTTGACTACAAATGAGTTTTTCTCAAGCATGGCGATTCTTAAGTCTGTCGAATCATGTTAGCAATTGCCACATTTTATGAAATCGGCAAATGGATGGCAAAACTACATTCTTTAATGGATTTATTAAAGAAGAGTTGTATATGATGCAACCAGAAGTTTTTGTCAATCCTAAAGGAGCTAACAAAATGTGCAAGCTCCAATGATCCATCAATGGACTGGTGCAAGCATCTCGGAGTTGGAATATACGCTTTGATGAGTTGATCAAAGCATATGGTTTTATCTGAGACTTTTGGAGAAGCCTGTATTTACAAGAAAGTGAGTGGGAGCACTCAGACATTTCGACAAGTATATGTGAATGACATATTGTTGATCGGAAAGAATGTAGAATTATTCTGCAAAGCATAAAGGAGTGTTTGAAAGGAGTATTTTCAAAGAAAGACCTCAGTGAAGCTGCTTACATATTGAGCATCAAGATCTATAAAGATAGATCAAGACGCTTGATAAGTTTTTCAATGAATACATACCTTGTCAATATTTTGAAGAAATTCAAAATGGAACAGTCAAAGAAAAGTTCTTGCCTGTGTTGCAAAGGTGTGAAATTGAGTGAGACTCAAATCCCGACCACGGCAGAAAATAGAAAAGAGAATGAAAGTCATTCCCTATGCCTCAGTCATAGGTTCTATAAAGTATGTCATGTCAGTATACCAGATCTATTACATACCCTACCACTAAGCTTGGCAAGGGAGTGCAATGGTGATCTAGGAGTAGATCAATGGACAGCGGTCAAAATTATCCTTAGTAGAATAAGGATATGTTTCTCGATTATGGAAGTGAAAAAAAAAGGGGTTAGACGTAAAGGTTTACGACGATACAAGTTTTACACTAATCTAGATGACTCTGAGTCTTAATCTGGATACATATTGAAAGTGGGAGCAATTAGCTAGAGTAGCTCCGTGCGAGCATTGTAGACATAGATATTTGCAAAATACATACGGCTCTGAATATGATGACCCGTTGACTAAGCTTCTCTCACGAGCAAAACATGATCATCCCTTAGTACTCTTTGGGTGTTAATCACATAACGATGTGAACTAGATTATTGACTCTAGTAAACCCTTTGGGTGTTGGTCACATGACGATGTGAACTATGGGTGTTAATCACATACGATGTGAATATTAGTGTTGAATCACATGATGATGTGAACTAGATTATTGACTCTAGTGCAAGTGGGAGACTGAAGGAAATATGCCCTAGAGGCAATAATAAAGTTATTATTTATTTCCCTTATTTCATGATAAATGTTTATTATTCATGCTAGAATTGTATTAACCGGAAACATAATACATGTGTGAATACATAGACAAACAGCAGTGTCACTAGTATGCCTCTACTTGACTAGCTCGTTAATTGAAGATGGTTATGTTTCCTAACCATAGACATGAGTTGTCATTTGATTAACGGGATCACATCATTAGGAGAATGATCTGATTGACATGACCCATTCCGTTAGCCTAGCACTTGATCGTTTAGTATGTTGCTATTGCTTTCTTCATGACTTATACATGTTCCTGTAACTATGAGATTATGCAACTCCCGTTTACCGGAGGAACACTTTGGGTGCTACCAAAGCGTCACAACGTAATCGGGTGATTATAAAGGAGTACTACAGGTGTCTCCAAAGGTACATGTTGGGTTGGCGTATTTTGAGATTAGGTTTTGTCACTCCGATTGTCGGAGAGGTATCTCTGGGGCCCTCTCGGTAATGCACATCATTATAAGCCTTGCAAGCAATGTGACCAATGAGTTGGTTACGGGATGAAGCATTACAGAACGAGTAAAGAGACTTGCCGATAACGAGATTGAACTAGGTATTGGATACCGACGATCGAATCTCGCGCAAGTAACATACCGATGACAAAGGGAACAACGTATGTTGTTATGCGGTTTGACCGATAAAGATCTTCGTAGAATATGTAGGAGCCAATATGGGCATCCAGGTTCCGCTATTGGTTATTGACCAAGAATAGTTCTAGGTCATGTCTACATAGTTCTCGAACCCGTAGGGTCCGCACGCTTAAGGTTTCGATGCGATGTTATATTATGAGTTTATGAGTTTTGATGTACCGAAGGAGTTCAGAGTCCCGGATGAGATCGGGGACATGACGAGGAGTCTCGAAATGGTCGAGACGTAAAGATCGATATATTGGACGACTATATTCGGAGTTCGGAAAGGTTCGAATGATTCGAGTATTTTTAAGTACCGGGTAGTTACAGGAGAAGCAATGGGCCTTGATGGGCTTTAGTGGGAAGAGGAGAAAGGGCCAAGGGGCTGCGCCCCCTCCCTCTAGTCCGAATTGGACTAGGGAAACGGGGGCCGGCCACCTTTCCTTCTCCTCCACTTCCTTCTCCCTTCCTCCCCTCTAGGTGGACTCCTACTAGGACTTGGAGTCCTAGTAGGACTCCACACCCAGGCCGCACCTATGCCATGGCCGGCCTCCTCCTCCTCCATCCTATATATACGGGGGCAAGGGGGCACCCCATAACACACAAGTTGATCCTTGAGATCGTTCCTTAGCCGTGTCGGTGCCCCCTCCACCATATTCCACCTCGGTCATATTGTAGCGGTGCTTAGGCGAAGCCTGCGGCAGTGAAACATCAAGATCGTCCTGCCACGTCGTCTTGTGGAACTCCCCTCCGGAGCTTTGCCGGATCGAAGCCCGTGGAGCGTCATCGAGCTGAGCGTGTGCCAAGAACTCGGAGGCGCCGAATGCTGGCGCTGTGATCGGTTGGATCGTGAGGAGAACGTCTGACTACTTCCTCTACGTCATCATCGACTCGGAGGTGCCGAATGCTTGGCGCTGGGATCGGCAGGATCGCGAGGAGAAAGTACGACTACTTCCTCTACGTTGTGATCGCTTCCGCTTACGGTCTACGAGGGTACGTAGACAACACTCTCCCCTCTCGTTGCTATGCCATCACCATGGTCCTGTGTGTGCGTAGGAAAATTTTTGAAATTACTGCGTTCCCCAACAAATAGTAGAGACACTAGCACCCAAATCACACAAAGCATGAAACTCATAATTTGTAATTTTAATTTTTATAGTAGGTTCTCACTCATCATGAAGTTTCCTAGGGATAGAAAGTTTCAACTCAAGCTTTTCTTCATAAGATTGCATCAAGGCATCAACAATGTGTTCGGTAAAAGCCTTATTTTGACTATAAGCATGAGGAGAATTTAGCACGGATTGCAACAAGGAAATACAATCAATTAAAGAGCAATTTTCATAATTAAATTCCTTGAGATCCAAAATAGTGGGTTTAGCAATATCTTGATTTTTATTTCTTTCAATCCCACTTTTATCAATTTCATCATCAAGATCTAAAACTCCGAATTCTTAGAACGCCTTCTACGTAAAGGAAGATCATATTCAGTTTCATCAAGATTCATATTGCAAAACAAAGATTTAATAGGGGACACATCAATAACTTTTAGATCTTCATCTTGATATTCATAGGAATCCGGTTTAGCGGCCATCTTATTGACTAAGGTGGCTTGCATATCCGAAATTTCAGCGGTCAACTTTTCAAGACGAGCGATTTGGGCTCTTATACCATCAAATTCTTCGGACATATCATCGAGCTCTTTATTCATATAACTCATAAAACTCTTTTGTTCCTTAAGCTCGTTTCTAAAGAAATTATTATGCTCAAATTGCAAAACCATAAACTTCCTGACATTGTTTTCGATCTCCTCTAGCCTTTTAAGGTGAAGATCACTAGATTTAAGTAGGGCCATTACGACAAACAAGCAAACTAACACACGAGCACACAAACGGACGAGGAAAAAGGCAAAGGAAAAAGGAGGAGGATATTGGGAAAGAGAGGGAAAATAAAATGGCAAGGGTGAAATGGGGGAGAGGAAAACGAGAGGCAAATGACAAATAATGTAATGCGAGAGATAGGGATTGTGATGGGTACTTGGTATGTTGACTTTTGCGTAAGCCTCCCCGGCAACGGCGCCAGAAATCCTTCTTGCTACGTCTTGAGCTTGCGTTGGTTTCCCCGAAGAGGAGAGGATGATGCAGCACAGTAGCGTAAGTATTTCCCTCGGTTTTGAGAACCAAGGTATCAATCCAAGAGGAGGCCACACGCAAGTCCCTCGTACATGCACAAAGCGATAGCTACTGCAACCAATGCGATTAGGGGTTGTCAATCCCTTCACGGTCACTTACGAGAGTGAGATCTGATAGAGATAATATTTTTGGTATTTTGGTATAAAGATGCAAAGTGAAATGTAAAAGCAAAGCAAGTAAATAAAGTGATGGAGATTGATATGATGAGAATAGACCCGGGGCCATAGGTTTCACTAGTGGCTTCTCTCAAGAGCATAGATATTCTACGGTGGGTGAACAAATTACTGTTGAGCAATTGATGAGAATTGAGCATAGTTATGAGTATATCTAGGCAATGATCATGTATATAGGCATCACGTCCGGGACAAGTAGACCGAAATGATTCTGCATCTACTACTATTACTACACTCATCGACCGCTATCCAGCATGCATCTAGAGTATTAAGTTAAAAACAGAGTAACGCCTTAAGCAAGATGACATGATGTAGAGGAATAAATTCATGCAATATGATAAATACCCCATCTTGTTATCCTCGATGGCAACAATACAATACGTGCCTTGCAACCCCTTACATCACTAGGTAAGGACACCGAAAGATTGAACCCAAAGCTAAGCACTTCTCCCATTGCAAGAACTACCAATCTAGTTGGCCAAACCAAACGGATAATTCAAAGAGACTTGCAAAGATAACTCAATCATACATAAAAGAATTCAGAGAAGAATCAAATATTTTCCATAGATAAGTTGGATCATAAACCCACAATTCATCGGTCTCAACAAACACACCGCAAAAAGAAGATTACATCAAATAGATCTCCACGAGAGAGGGGGAGAAAATTGTATTGAGATCCAAAAAGAGAGAAGAAGCCATCTAGCTACTAGCTATGCACCCGAAGGTCTGAAGTAAACTACTCACACTTCATCGGAGGGGCTATGGTGTTGATGTAGAAGCCCTTCGTGGTGGATGCCCCCTCGTGAGCTCGGAACAGGCCCCAAGATGGGATCTCGTGGATACTGAGGAAGTTCTTGGCGGTGGAATTAGGTTTTGGCTCCATATCTGATCTGTTGAAGTGCGTAGGTATATATAGGAGGAAGGAGTGCGTCGGTGGAGGCGTCGGGGGCCCACGAGGCGGTGGGGCGCGCCCGGGAGGGCGCGACCCCCACCTCGTGACCGCCTCGCACTTCTTGGAGTAGGGTCCAAGTCTCTGGATCACGTTCGGTGAGAAGATCACGTTCGAAGGTTTCAGTCCGTTTGGACTCCGTTTGATATTCCGTTTCTTGAAACACCGAAATAGGCAAAAAAACAGCAATTCTGGGCTGGGCCTCCGGTTAATAGGTTAGTCCCAAAAGTAATGTAAAAGTGGAAAATAAAGCCCATTATAGTCCAAAACAATAGATAAAGTAGCATGGAGCAATAAAAAATTATAGATACGTTGGAGACGTATCACTCATCCCAAAGGTTCGGAACCCAGATCGTATCAAAGATCTTCGCCCTATTAGCCTATGCAATGTAGTGTACAAGCTTGTCTCCAAAGTCCTCGCTAACCGTCTCAAGATGATTCTGGATGAACTCATTTCTGCGAACCAAAGTGCCTTTGTCCCGGGGCGCTTAATCTCAGATAAAACAATTTTGGCATATGAGATGAGTCACTTTATGAAGAGGAAGCGTACTGGAAAGGATGTTTATATGGCACTAAAACTTGACATGAGTAAGACATATGATAGAGTAGATTGGCCTTTTTTGGAGGGCATTATGAAGCGGATGGGGTTTGCGTAAGAGTTCATTCAGCTAATTATGATGTGTGTCACAACCGTCACATACCGGTTCAGGGTAAATGGCAATCTCACGGATGTCATAGTTCCGGGGCGTGGGCTGAGACAGGGTGATCCTATTTCGCCGTACTTATTTCTTCTATGTCTGAGGGATTCTCGGCATTGTTGCCTAAGCTGAAAGGGAGGGACACATGCGAGGCATCCAGTTGGCCCCAATGGCACCCTGGTCAATCATCTTCTTTTCGTGGATGACTCTCTTACGGTTATTCAAACTCTTGTTCAAGGAGTGCAGGCAATTAAATCTATTTTGCAGGCATATGAGGAAAGCTCAGGACAAGTTATTAACAGAGAAAAGTCCTCGGTGATGTTTAGTGCTAATGCAAAACAAGGGATTAAAAATCTGTTGCGGCAGGAATTACAATTGGGGGCTGAGACCAATGGTGGAAAATATTTGGGATTGCCCACTTACATTGGTAAGTCGGTGAAGAAGTGCTTTGCATATTTGAAGGATAGTATTTTGAGCAGATTGCAGGGAGGGATGGAAAGATGCTTGTCCATGGCAGGTAAAGAAGTCTATGTTAAAGCTATCGCTCAAGCTATCCCGACATACGCAATGGCTTGTTTTGATCTATCTAAGTCTCTCTGTGATGAGATCAGCCGATTTATTTGCCGATATTGGTGGAGTCAGCAAGGCGATGAAAGGAAGATGCATTGGATTGGATGGGAGAAAATGAGGTTACCAAAAGAGGAAGGTGGACTGGGCTTTCGTGATCTGCACTCTTTCAATATGGCCATGTTAGCACGGCAGGGGTGGAGACTCATACAAGCCCCGGGTTCATTTTGTGCACAAGTGCTACGAGCCAAGTATTACCCGTCTGGCAACATTATAGCTGCTGAACCTATAATTGGAATGAGTTACGTGTGGCGCAGTATTCTCAAAGGTTTAGAGGTGCTGAAGGAAGGGATAATCTGGCGTATCGGTGACGGGACGAAGGTGAGGATCTGGGAGGATTCGTGGATCCCTAGAGGTGCAACTCGTATGCCTGTATCAAACCAAGGTGCAAATCTTATGTCAAGGCTTTCAGAATTGATGGACCCGGACACTAGAAGCTGGGACCGTGACCTAGTTGAGGGATGTTTTCATGCTGATGATGTCCAGGCAATCTTAAGCATACCAATCTGTGACCAAGCTGAGGATTTTGTCGCGTGGCATTTCAATAGTAAAGGTTGTTTTTCAGTTAAATCTGCTTATAAAGTACATGTACGAGATGCTGAAAAATGAAGCTAACCGATAGCGGGGACAGAGTTCGTGAAATACTGAACACAATTCTCAATTTTTTAGACTATTTGGAAGATCCACCGCCCACCCGAGTTCATCATTTTCTCTAGAGATTTGCTCATAATAGTCACCCAATGTATATGAATATCGTAGCGCTGACATGGAGCTCGACACCCGATGTGCGATCTCCGGCAAGTACTTTGAGGATGGGGGCCATTTGTTTATCAAATGCAAGAGTGTCAAGCAACGATGGCGTGCTCGCTTCTAGAGGACGTCGAGTCAAGCTGCTAGATTGTGCTTCACCCAGTGCTTGTCGGTGATCTTTAGGCTCCCGAGAAACGTATGCTTCTAGCGATGGCGTTGTTGTGGTGCTTTGGTGGACGGAGCGAAACAAAGGTAACCATGGCGAGAAGAGACTCGAGGTTGAGGCCTTGGTATACTTGTCAAGCACCATGTTGATGAATGGTTTGAATTCCTGGTGCCAAAACCCAAAACAGGAATAGTGCAGCAATGTAGATGGGAGAAACCATCGAATGATATGGTCAAGATCAACACGGATGCATCCTTTTGTGAACAAACAGTAGTAGGTGGCTGGGGTATTATCTGCAGAGATGAAATGCCGGATGTCCGGTTTGCGGCAAAGCGGGAAACATGACTGCTCGGATGCTCTTCACGCTGAAACTTATGCTCTTCTCTGAGCCATCTCTCTGGCTGATCGTTTGGGTGTTGGACGTGTTGTTTTTGAAACAGACTGCCTCGTGCTCAAACAAGCTGTGGCATTTACAGCCTATGACCTGGCGCCCTTAGGAATCATGTTCAGCGATATTAAGTTCAAGATTAGCACTCTTTTTATAGAGGCGTCTGTAGTCTATGTTCCAAGATCTTGTAACAAGCCAGCACATGTGTTGGCTTCTATGGGTGCAGTTTTAGCTCATGATGAACACTGTGAATGGTTCACAAGCTACCCTGATGATGTAATCAGTGCGGTGACCGGCGATTTGGCTGTGTCGTAATGGAATACACGTGTTCCATTTCAAAAAAAATAACCTATTGGTTTGGTGGTGGGGTTTTGAAAAAGGCATGGTTCGCTAGCTTTTGTGCCACAACGAACACTTTCGAAAGTCTCACGTGTCTTCACTTTTGTGCCAAGATTCGTGCAACGAAATCTGACGACAGAAAGAGGGTTCACTCGAACCTGGCTCCTGGCCGATGTACGCTAGCTAGCATTTCCATCTTTTAGTAACTTCTTTAGAGTTTTGACAGCCATGATGAAGAAACATTGATCATCTGCATATTCCAACTTCTTTGCCTCCACATAATAGTGCGCTCAATTCCGGTAATTCGTATCTGAACTCGGGCTAATCTGAATATGATGAATAGTAAATTAAGAAAAAGTAATAATTTCAAGAAATTATGCTTTTTTTGGCATGAAAGATGCAAGTCTGCAATGAACGTGTGAATTTTCGGGGTGTCTGGACATTCGAGAACCTAAAAAAATCAGACCCAAATAGTGTTCTTTTTCAAAGTTTTTCCACAGCCAATTTTCCTTCATCACGATCTTCTCGAATGTCCAAACACCATGAAGTTTTCGCGAACATCACGTATTCGAGTGTCTTGGGTGTCAGAAACAAAATAAAAAAATTAATTTTTTTTAATATATTATTTGATTTCTCTATTCATATTGATGTGCGGATGCACCCACGCACCGAATCACTTCACTCATGTGATTTGGTTTACATGTTTGAAAATGATGGATGGTGGTGCGAATGACCTGTCGACCTAGATTAAGGACGGCAATTTTACCCATGGGTACGGGTACCCGCATGGATAGGGTATGGGCACACTTTTATACCCATGGGTAGTACCCATACCACTTGCTAAGTCATGGGTAGGGTAATGCAGTTCTTCTACCAGCGGGTATACCCATACCACACTGTTTGTGAATTAATGTTAATTTATCATAAATTAGTCATTAATTTTTCATGTGACTCGTCTACTCCTATTGACTTAAGAGTATGTTGTGGTTTCTAAATTTTGATATTGGTCATTACTCATTTATCTGTTATTCAGCTGACATAATTGATTTTTTTGTCAAATGTGCTATCGATGAGTGTAAAATTGTGAACAACTTGTGTACTATTTGTTCTACCCGTTGGGTACCCAATGAGTACAGGTACCCGTTGGGTATGGGTATGGGTAACGTTTCATACCCATGGATACGGGTATGGGTAGAATTTTGTGCCCATTGACCATACGGGTATGGGTATGGTATTGCTCTACCCTGCCCATAACCTACCCATTGCCATCCTTAACCTAGATCGACCGTGATCGGTTGAGTTGCTTTCCCAAGGATTGGGGTGAAGCGATGCTAAAAAAATGAATATTCTTTGGACTATTCGGTAAAAATATCTGTTTTTTTCCTGCAGGTCCATTCGACAGGTCTTATCCTCAGCAACCGATCATGCATGTGAGAGAAACTCTAATAGCTCTCTTAAAGAAATCCCGTAAAAATCAGTTTACGGGATGTGTGTATATCCAGGGGGATTTTCTGATGACAAGTTTTCAATTGCCGTAAACATCTTTCCCTACGCGTCGGCCGACGGATTTTTTTTAAAAGATCCGTCGCCTCACGAGCCGTCCGATTGTATAAGGCGAGCTTCTTCTTTTTTCTTCTCTAATTTTCTGCAACAATGCTCTTGTTGCAAAACCTTTGCTTCTTTAATTTTCTGCAACAAGATCCATGTTACAAAATCTTTTCTTCTCTGATTTTCAGCAACAAGGTCTTTGTTGCAAAATTATCTCTTCTCTATTTTTCTGCAACAAGACCCCTGTTGCAAAAAAAAATCTTTATTTTTCTGCAACAAGACCCTTCCTGCAAAACTTCTTCTCTATTTTTCTGTAACAAGATCCTTGTTGCGAAACCTCCATTGCAGCAGAATCCAACATCTCTAGCCTCTTCTATGTATTTCTGCAACAAGACTGTTGTTGTGAAAACTTGCAAGAACACCGATGATTGTGACGGAGAGAGCACCTCTTGATCTCTGCAGTACCGAAATTTTTGCAGCAGAGGAAGGATGCAAGTGGCCACTGCGGATGTGATGGGGTTGCAACAGCGTGCTTGTTGGAGAAGAGAGGTGGGGATGATATCCATGGAAAGAGGAGGGCATGGAGAGATAGAGATAGAGGACGGAGGGTCAACGGGAGAAACGTGTGGTTGTTGGGATAATAATACATAGGTGAGGGGTTGATGAACCCCACGTGGGACGCGTGGCAAGCGGGAAAGGCGGCGGATGCGTGTAAGTTTTCAGCCGGATGAAGAGAAGGCTTTTCCAAAATTATATTATTTTCGTTAAACTAGCATAACTAATGGCTTAGGGCCTGCAAGTCAGCAACACATGTGATGATAGCCGATGAGGTGCGGCGGCAGTCCGGCGTGGTGGTGGCGTGAGGGTGATAGGTGGGAACCCAATGAACGAGTTCACGCCTGAGGGTGGCCCAATCTTCGCGTCATAGGATCGAATCGGGAGGGATAACTAGCTGCAAGCAGCCGGGATAACTAGCTTTATACATGACAAGGTTGGATGCAACCCGTACGTTGAAGATGGCTGACCGAAGCTACAAGAACTCCAACCCGCTGTACGAACAATTGCAGAACCACAAACCGGGACTAATCCACACAAAACGCTCGGAACCGTAGAGCACGAACTAGGGGGAACCAGAGGCTCCTTCTGCGAATCCGAATGAACTCACAAGAGCAAAGGTAGCAAGATCTCTCTAGCAGTCTTGCTGCATAAGCTTGTAGCTGAATGGTTTTACAAAAAAGGTTTTCTAGAGGATGGGGGAGATGGGGTTTTATAGCAGGGACAACCCCCCTTAGCTAGGTGTGAAAATGGTTTCAAAAGTAAGCAGATTTTCATGGCTTCCTTGGGTGAATAAGCAGTCAACTTTGGGAGTTGTTGGAGAGCTCCTCGGAAATTCGTGAAGTCTTGACAACCTGGACACCTTCCACGAGAATGACTAGTACTTTTGACTCACAACTCCAAATGATGTGAGTTTTTTTGCATTGGAAAGATAATTTGATGTAGCTTCAGTTGATGTACCCCTATGGCCCCGTCTCTCCATAACATGGGTGTGGCACACCAAAACATCAGAGGTAAAAACTGACAGCAACAACTTCACTTGAAACTTGTTTTCTCCAAACTTGTTCCTCCAAAGCGGTTGCTTCAAGAGCTCATTGGTTGTTGGATTGCTTCCATGTTATACCTAAGTTCAACCAACAATAATGGGGATGAAAGCATAGTTGTGTCATCAAGGTTACAAGGTAAATTAAAGTTAGCTTTCACCTGGTCACTTATTTGTTTGGCGCGACTTCTTGTGATTGGACCTATAATTGTTGGAGACTTGTCGATGGTTGTGGTACCCTCAACATCCTCCCCCTCTAGAAAAGGAGTTGTCCTCGACTTTGATGGTCCAAAGTATGGAGAGTGGTCGGATACATTGAAAGTAGGACTAACACAATAATCCATCGGAAGGTCAATCTTGTAGGCATTGTCATCGATCTTTGCAAGCACTTTGAATGGACCATCTCCACGTGGCTACAACTTGCATTTGCGTTGATCCGGGAAACGATCCTTCTGCAGGTGTACCCACACAAGATCACCTTCTTCAAACAACACCTTCTTTCTTCCCTTCTTTGCTCGTTTTGCATATTGTTCAGTCATCTTCTCAATATTTTCCTTGGTCTTCTCATGAATTTTCTTCGCGAAGTCAGCACGCTTACTTGCATCAAGATTGGTTCGCTCCTACAATGGTAAAGGCAAAAGATCTATGGGAGCAGTAGGTTTGAAACCATAAACAATTTCAAAAGGACAAAATTTAGTGGTCGAATGTACTGCCCTGTTGTATGCAAGCTCCACATGCATGGGGGAGACACTCTTCCCACATCTTCAATTTTTTCTTTAAAACTGCTCCCAGCATCATGGATAGTGTGCAGTTTTCAACTTCAGTTTGTCCATCCGTTTGTGGGTGGCATGTAGTGGAAAAGAGAAGCTTTGTTCCTAGCTTTGCCCACAACGTTTTCCAAAAATAGCTCAGAAACTTGGTGTCACGATCGGAAACAATAGTGTGTGGTACTCCATGTAGCCGCACGACTTCCCTGAAAAACAAATCAGTAATGTGTGAAGCATCATCGCTCTTATGACATGGGATAAAATGAGCCATTTTGCTAAACCTATCAACCACCACTAAAACTGGATCACCCCCCTCTTAGTGCGTGGTAATCCAAGAACAAAATCCATGGAAATATTTTCCCAAGGTGTACTAAGAATTGACAAAGGCGTATAAAGTCCATGGGGGGTTTACACGTGACTTAGCTTTGCGACAGATCTCACAACGTAGCACGTAGCGCTCAACATCACGCCTCATCCTTAGCCAAAAGAAATGGTCGATCAGCACACTCTCAGTTTTCTTTGCTCCAAAATGTCCCATGAGACCACCAGCATGAGCCTCCTGCAAAAGCAGCAAACGAACAGAGCAATCTGGGATGCACAATTTGTTAGCTCGAAACAAGAATCCATCATGCACGTGAGCATGAGCCTCCTGCAAAAGCAGCAAACGAACAGAGCAATCTGGGATGCACAATTTGTTAGCTCGAAACAAGAATCCATCATGCACGTGAAACTTTTCCCAACCTTTCCCCCCACTACACCTTGAGCGTGGTTCAACAAAATATGGGTCATTGGCATACAATTCTTTGATACTTTGCAACCCAAGAATTTAAGTACCAAGTTGTGAAAGTAAAATATGGCATCTAGACAAAGCATCGGCAACAACATTATCTTTTCCTTTCTTGTACTTGACAATATAGGGAAAAGATTCTATGAATTCACTCCATTTTGCATGTCTACGGTTCAGTTTTTGTTGACCCCTAAGGTGCTTTAAAGATTCATGGTCAGAATGTATCACAAATTCTTTAGGCCACAAATAATGTTGCCATGTTTCCAAAGATCTCACAAGTGCATATAATTCTTTATCATAAACTGAATAATTTAGAGTTGGATCACTTAGCTTCTCACTAAAATACGCAATAGGCCTACCTTCTTGCATTAGTACGCCTCTAATACCCACACCACTTGCATCACATTCAATCTCAAAAGTCTTATCAAAGTTGGGCAGTGCAAGCAATGGTGTAGATGTCAATTTTTCTTTCAACTCTTGGAAGGCCTTCTCTTGTGCATTTGCCCATTTGAAGGGAACATCTTTCTTGGTTAGCTCATTCATTGGGGCAGCAATGGTGCTGAAGTCCTTCACAAACCGACGGTAGAAACCAGCAAGGCCAAGAAAGCTTCGTACTTGGCTTACATTTTGTGAAGGCATCCACTCACGGATGGTTGTGACCTTCTCCTCATCCACCTCCACACCTTTACCTGAAACAACAAAGCCAAGAAACACAACTTTGTCTGTGCAAAATACACACTTTTCCTTGTTGGCATATAATCTCTCCTCTCTTAGGACAGCAAGCACACACTGGATGTGTTCAACATGTTCATCCAAAGTTTTGCTATAAATCAGGATGTCACCAAAGTAAACAACCACAAACTTGCCAATGAACACTCTAAGCACATGATTCATTAATCTCATGAAGGTACTAGGTGCATTTGTCAATCCAAATGGAATAACTAACAACTCATACAAACCAGATTTTGTTTTGAAAGTAGTTTTCCAGTCATCACCCTTTCTCATTCTAATTTGGTGGTAACCACTTCGCAAGTCAATTTTAGAAAAGATGGTGGCACCACTAAGTTCATCAAGCATATCATCAAGCCTAGGTATTGGGTGCCTATACCTCATGGTGATGTTTTAATAGGCCTACAATCACAACACATTCAGGAAGATCCGTCTTTTTTTGGCACTAAAAGAATGGGTACAACACAAGGAGAGAGACTTTCCCTTACATGACCTTTGTTTAGTAGGCCTTCAACTTGTCGCCGAATCTCCTTGGTTTCCTCCGGATTTGTGCAGTATGGTGGTCGGTTCGGCAATGGGGCTCCTGGAACCAAATCAATTTGGTGTTCAATGCCTCTTTGTGGTGGCAGCGCTGGTGGTATCTCCTCGGGGAACACATCTTCATACCCCTGCAAAATTTCAGCAACAACACTAGGAGTGGTAGAGGGTAATTTGTTAGTAGAAAGATAGTTGTCCTTGTACAAAAGTACAAAGAACACGGAATTGGGTTCTCTCAACTCTCTCATGTCCCTTTTCCTGGCCATCATAAATAATCCCTGTTTTTCCCATGTCTTGGTCAATTTAAGCTGTGGGGTTTTATTTGGCTTTGGATTCTCTCGCTCACTATGTTGGTGGATGTCACTCAAGTGTTTCTCGCTCATTCTCTCTTTCTTTTTCAGATCATCCATCAATATTTCTTCGGGTGTCAAAGGGAGCAAAGATATGCGGTCTCCCTCGTATTGGAATGAGAGACGATTAGTACGGCCGCTGATTTGCACATCATGATCATACAACCAAGGTCTTTCCAACAACAATTGGCATGCTTGCATTGGCACCACGTCACATTCCACTTGATCTCGATACTTCCCAATGGAAAACTGAATGATGACTATGTTGCTTACTCGAAGTGTACCACAATCATTGAGACATTGCATCTTATATGGACTTGGGTGCCTTCTTTGTTTGAGTCCCAATTTCTCTATCAAATCTGAACTTGCAATGTTGTTGCAGCTGCCATTGTCAACAATAATTCTGCAAACCTTGTCCTTGATGGTGCCACGGGTGTGAAAAATATTATGTCGCTGCCCTTTCTCTTCTCTAGCTGCATTAACACTAAGAACATAACGGGAAACAAAGCAACCTCCCGTGTCGACCTGAATATCACAACCACTCTTCTCGCCCTCTTCATCCCCATGATCACCCGATGCTCCATTATCTTCATGCTCACTCTCAGATTCCCATTCACCTTGTTCATTCACAAAGAGAACTCTCTTGTTTCGACATTTAGAAGAAATGTGACCATGCCCTTTGCACTTCCAACACTCAATATCTCGGCTTCGAGACGATGGTACAGCCGTGGGGTTAGAAGTACTTCCAGCAGCAGAAGGAGCACGCTTGTCAACATTCCTAGGAGCCGGGGATGATGCCGATGAAGCCGTTGTTCGCCGGGTGGCGGTAGGGTGCGAAGTATGCTGAAACTGAGAACCACCATGAAAGGCACTTGGCTGCGACCTTTGCCATGGTGTGGTGGTACAGCTATGAGATTTCCGTCCATGACCACTACGCTGCACCTTCCTCTTCGTGTGCTTTGCTTGCTCCATAATATCTTGTAGAGTGTTATAGGAAGCATCTCCAGAAAATCAGAAATTTCAGTGTTGAGACCATGCAGAAATCTTGCCATCTTTGACTCCTCATCTTCACGAATACGAGTACGAACGAGAAGTAATTCCATCTCTTTATAGTACTCATCCACCATGCGCGTACCTTGGCTGAGGCGTTGCAATCTGTTTCGGAGATCTCTTTGATATTGTGAAGGAACAAACCTTCGCCTCATGGCTTGTTTCTTCTCTTCCCAAGTGTCAATGTGGTCACGGCCTAGTAGCAGCTGATTCTCTTGTAGTTGATTCCACCAAATGAGTGCATAACCAGACAACTCAACACAAGCAAGGTTTACTCTCTTCGGATCAGCAAGGTTATGGATACGAAAAATCTGATCACACTGCTCTTCCCAATCAAAATATGCATTAGGGTCTTCCTTTCCTGTGAACTTGGGGACGTGCAAATTGATTCTTGCCTTGTCATCCCAACCATCTCGATCATGACGTTTTGCACGACGCCCATCTTCAGTAGCACGTCGGTATGGGACACCATCATAATCATCAAAATCATATCCATGACCACAAGTAGCACGCTCATGAGGATCATAGTAGGGCCCACAAGGACCATGGCCTTGCCCTCGAAGTTGTCATCCTCGCTGCCCTCCATGGGAAGCAGCACCATGCCCACGAGCAGCAGCCACATGTCCACCATGGTTGTTGTTATCATCCTCCAAGTCACCATCCACAACAGCATGCAAGGAATTCTCATCCCCAACTTCCTCAAGTGGGTCAATAGGGTGTTGTCGGTGTCTAACCCTATCGCCACCTGCTGGAGGTCACTCGTGAAACATCCTTCCAAGCTCTCGAACCATGTTCTATAATTCCTGAAAATCAGCATGTGTGACCGGGGCATCTTCTTCCCCATGGTTTTCTCCATGAACACTCGATCTAGATCCTGCCATGTTAGTAAGGCCAAAAGTGGAATAGGGTAATTTTGTGGAATCACACAACCTCACCTCTTACTCACCAAAGTTCTTATTGAAGGAAATATGCCCTAGAGGCAATAATAAAGTTATTATTTATTTCCTTATATCATGATAAATGTTTATTATTCATGCTAGAATTGTATTCACCGGAAACATAATACATGTGTGAATATATAGACAAACAAGATGTCACTAGTATGCCTCTACTTGACTAGCTTGTTAATCAAAGATGGTTATGTTTCCTAACCATGAACAAGGAGTTGTTATTTGATTAACAAGGTCACATCATTAGTAGAATGATCTGATTGACATGACCCATTCCGTTAGCTTAACAGCTTGATCGTTTAGTATGTTAATGCTTTCTTCATGACCCATACATGTTCCTATAACTATGAGATTATGCAACTCCCGTTTACGGAGGAACACTTTGGTACTACCAAACGTCACAACGTAATCGGGTGATTATAAAGGAGTACTACAGGTGTCTCCAAAGGTACTTGTTGGGTTGGCGTATTTCGAGATTAGGTTTTGTCACTCCGATTGTCGGAGAGGTATCTCGAGCCTTCTCGGTAATGCACATCACTTAAGCCTTGCAAGCATTACAACTAATGAGTTAGTTGTGAGATGATGTATTACGGAACGAGTAAAGAGACTTACCGACAGAACGAGATTGAACTAGGTATTGGATACCGACGATCGAATCTCGGGTAAGTAACATACCGATGACAAAGGGAACAACGTGTATGTCGTTATGCGGTTTGACCGATAAAGATCTTCGTAGAATATGTAGGAACCAATATGGGCATCCAGGTTCCGCTATTGGTTATTGACCGAGAATAGTTCTAGGTCATGTCTACATAGTTCTCGAACCCGTAGGGTCCGCACGCTTAACGCTTCGATGACAGTTCATAATGAGTTTATAAGTATTGATGCACGAAGGTTGTTCGAGTCCGGATGTGATCACGGACATGACGAGGAGTCTCGAAATGGTCGAGACATAAAGATTGATATATTGGAAGCCTATGTTTGGACTTGGAATGGTTCCGAGTGAAAACAGGATATTACCGAACACCGGGGTTACGGAACCCCGGGGTATATGGGCCCTCATGGGCCTTGAGGGAGAAGGAGAAGGGCCGGCCAGGTGGGCTGCGCGCCCCTTCCAGTCCGAATAGGACAAGGAGAGGGGCGCGCCTTCCCCTTTTCCCTCCCCAATCCTACTCCAACTAGGAGAAGGGGGAGTCCTACTCCCTGAGAGTAGGACTCCTCCTTGCGCGCCTCCTCTAGGGCCGGCCACCTCCCCTGGTCTCCTTTATATACGGGGCAGGGGCACCCCATAACACACAAGTTGATCTACGGATCTTTCCTTAGCCGTGCGGTGCCCCTTCCACCATATTCCACTTCGTCATATCGTCAGAGAGCTTAGGCGAAGCCCTGCCGGAGAAGTCATATCGTCGCAGTGCTTAGGCGAAGCCCTGCGTCGGTGGAGCATCAACATCGTCATCACGCCGTCGTCTTGACGGAACTCATCCGACACTTTGCTTTGGATCGAGGTCCGGGATCGTCATCGAAATGAGCGTGTGCGAACTTCGGAGGTGCCGTGCGTTCGGTGCTTGGATCGGTCGGATCGCCAAGACGACGACTACATCAACCGCGTTGTTATAACGCTTCCGCTTTCGGTCTCACGAGTGCGTGGGCGGACACTCTTCCCTCTCGTTGCTATGCCATCACCATGGTCTTGGCGTGATCGTAGGAAAATTTTCGAAATTACTACGTTCCCCAACAAAGTGGCATCCGAGCCTGGTTTTATGCGTTGATGTCATATGCACGAGTAGAACACAAGTGAGTTGTGGACGATACAAGTCATCTGCCTACCAAAGATGTCATACTTTGGTTCAGCGGTATTGTTGGACGAGACGATCCGGACCAACATTACGCGTGCATTTCTGTGAGACCGGTTCCCTCGGCGTGCTTTGCACATAGATGGCTTGCGGAAGACCTGTCTCCAACTTTAGTTGAACCGAGTGTAGCTACGCCCGGTCCTTGAGAAGGTTAAAACGGAGTCTATTTGACAAACTATCGTTGTGGTTTTGATGCGTAGGTAAGAACGGTTCTTGCTCAGCCCGTAGCAGCCACGTAAAACTTGCAACAACAAAGTAGAGAACGTCTAACTTGTTTTTGCAGGCATGTTGTGATGTGATATGGTCAAGACGTGATGCTATATTTTATTGTATGAGATGATCATGTTTTGTAACCGAGTTATCGACAACCGGCAGGAGCCATATGGTTGTCGCTTTATTGTATGCAATGCAATCGCGATGTAATGCTTTACTTTATTACTAAGCGGTAGTGATAGTCGTGGAAGCATAAGATTGGCGAGGCGACAACAATGCTACGATGGAGATCAAGGTGTCGCGCGGTGACGATGGTGATCATGACGGTGCTTGGCGATGGAGATCACAAGCACAAGATGATGATGACCATATCATATCACTTATATTGATTGCATGTGATGTTTATCCTTTATGCATCTTATCTTGCTTTGATTGACGGTAGCATTATAAGATGATCTCTCACTAAAATTATCAAGAAGTGTTCTCCTCGAGTATGCACCGTTGCCAAAGTTCGTAGTACCCGGACACCACGTGATGATCGGGTGTGATAAGTTCTACGTCCATCTACAACGGGTGCAAAACAGTTGCACACGCGAATACTCAGGTTAAACTTGACGAGCCTAGCATATAACAGATATGGCCTCGGAACACGGAGACCGAAAGGTCGAACGTGAATCATATAGTAGATATGATCAACATAGTGATGTTCACCGTTGAAACTACTCCGTCTCACGTGATGATCGGACACGGTTTAGTTGATATGGATCACGTGATCACTTAGATGACTAGAGAGATGTCTGTCTAAGTGGGAGTTTTAATATGATTAATTGAACTTAAAATTTATCATGAACTTAGTACCTGATAGTATTTTGCTTGTCTATGTTTACTGTAGATAGATGGCTCGTCTTTGTTGTTCCGTTGAATTTTAATGCGTTCCTTGAGAAAGCAAAATTGAAAGATGATGGTAGCAATTACACGGACTGGGTCCGTAACTTGAGGATTATCCTCATTGCTGCACGTAAAAATTACGTCCTGGAAGCACCGGGTGACGAACTGCTGCGGATCTTGAACCGAAGTTATGAGCGTCGGCAAAGCGAGCTTATGACTACTCTATAGTTCAGTGTGCCATGCTTTACGGCTTAGAACCGGGTCTTCAACGATGTTTTGAACGTCATGGAGCATATGAGATGTTCCAGGAGTTGAAGTTAATAATTCAAGCAAATGCCCGGATTGAGAGATATGAAGTCTCCAATAAGTTCTATAGCTGCAAGATGGAAGAGAATAGTTACATCGGTGAGCACATACTCAAAATGTCCGGGTATAACAATCACTTAATTCAGCTGGGAGTTAATCTTCCGGATGATAGTGTCATTGATGAAATTCTCCAATCATCGCCACCAAGCTACAAGAGCTTCGTGATGAACTATAATATGCAAGGGATGACTAAGACAATTCCCAGGCTCTTCGCAATGCTAAAAGCAGCGGAGGTAGAAATCAAGAAAGAGCATCAAGTGTTGATGGTCAACAAGACCACTAGTTTCAAGAAAAGGGCAAAGGGAAGAAGAAGGAAACTTCAAAAAGAACAGCAAGAAAGTTGCTGATCAAGAGAAGAAACCCAAGTCTGGACCTAAGCCCAGCGAAAGTGTTTTTACCGCAAGCGACGGACCTTTGGAAGCGGAACTGCCCCAAGTATTTGGCGGATAAAAGGATGGCAAGGTGAACAAAGGTATATGTGATATACATGTTATTGATGTGTACCTTACTAGAGCTCGTAGTAGCACTGTGTATTTGATACTGGTTACATTGCTAATATTTGCAACTCGAAGCAGGGACTACGGAATAGACGAGCACCGCAAAGGACGAGGTGACGATGCGCGTGGGAAATGGTTCCAAAGTCAATGTGATCGCGGTCGGCACGCTACCTCTACATCTACCTTCGGGATTAGTTTTAGACCTAAATAATTGTTATTTGGTGCCGGCGTTGAGCATGAACATTATATCCGGATCTTGTTTAATGCGAGACGGTTATTCATTTAAATCGAGAGAATAATGGTTGTTCTATTTATATGAATAATATCTTTTATGGTCATGCACCCTTGAAGAATGGTCTATTCTTGTTGAATCTCGACGGTAGTGATACACATATTCATAATGTTGAAGCCAAAAGATGCAGAGTTGATAATGATAGTGCAACTTATTTGTGGCACCGCCGTTTAGGTCATATCGGTGTAAAACGCATGAAGAAACTCCATCTTGATGGGCTTCGGAATCACTTGATTATGAATCACTTGGTACTTAAGTAACCGTGCCTCATGGGCAAGATGACCAAAACGCCGTTCTCCTAACTATGGAGCGAGCAACTGATTTATTGGAAATCATACATACCGATGTTTGTGGTCCAATGAATGTTGAGGCACGCGGCCATGGTATCAAGTTATTTTCTCACCTTCACAGATGATTTGAGCAGATATGGGTATATCTACTTAATGAAACACAAATCTGAAACATTTGAAAAGTTCAAAGAATTTCAGAGTGAAGTGGAAAATCATCGTAACAAGAAAATAAAGTTTCTACGATCTGATCGTGGAGGAGAATATTTGAGTTACGAGTTTGGTTTACATTTGAAACAATGTGGAATAGTTTCAATAACTCACGCCACCGGAACACCACAAAGAAATGGTGTGTCCGAACGTCAGAATCGTACTTTACTAGATATGGTGCGATCAATGATGTCTATTTCGATTTACCGCTATCGCTTTGGGGTTATGCTTTAGAGACGGCCGCATTCACGTTAAATAGGACACCGTCAAAATCCGTTGAGACGACGCCTTATGAACTGTGGTTTGGCAAGAAACCAAAGTTGTCGTTTCTTAAAGTTTGGGGCTGCGATGCTTATGTAAAGAAACTTCAACCAGATAAGCTCGAACCCAAATCGGAAAAATGTGTCTTCATAGGATACCCAAAGGAGATCATGGGTACACCTTCTATCACAGATCTGAAGGCAAGATTTTCGTTGCTAAATTCGGGTCCTTTCTAGAGAAAGAGTTTCTCTCGAAAGAAGTGAGTGGGAGGAAAGTAGAACTTGATGAGATAATCAGATTCTGCTCCCTTATTGGAAAGTAGTTCATCACAAGAAATGGTTCCTGTGACAACTACACCAATTAGTGAAGAAACTAATGATGATGATCATGAAACTTCGGATCAAGTTACTCATCGAACCTCGTGGGTCGACCAGAATAAAATACGCACTGCAGTGGTACGGTAATCCTATTCTCGAAGTCATGTTACTTGACCATGGCGAACCTACAAACTATGAAGAAGCGATGGTGAGCCCAGATTCCGCAAAATGGTGGAAGCCATGAAATCTGAGATGGGATCCATGTATGAGAACAAAGTATGGACTTTGGTTGACTTGCCCGATGATCGGCAAGCCATTGAAAATAAATGGATCTTTAAGAAGAAGACCGACGCTGATGGTAATATAACTGTCTACAAAGCTCGACTTGTTGCGAAAGGTTTTCGACAAGTTCAAGGGGTTGACTACGATGAGACTTTCTCACCCGTAGCGATGCTTAAGTCTGTCCGAATCATGTTAGCAATTGCCGCATTTTATGATTATGAAATTTGGCAAATGGATGTAAAACTGCATTCTTGAATGGATTTCTAGAAGAAGAGTTCTATAAGATGCAACTAGAAGGTTTTGTCGAACCAAAAGCAGCTAACAAAGTGTGCAAGCTCCAACGATCAATTTATGGTCCGTGCAAGCCTCTCGGAGTTGGAATAAACGCTTTGATAGTGTGATCAAAGCATATGGGTTTACATGCACTTTTGGAGAAGCCTCAGATTTACAAGAAAGTGAGTGGGAGCTCAGAGCATTTCCGATATTATATGTGGACGACATATTATTAATTGGAAATGATATAGAATTTCTGGATGGCATAAAAGGATACTTGAATAAAAGTTTTTCAATGAAAGACCTCGGTGAAGCTGCTTACATATTGGGCATCAAGATCTATAGAGATAGATCAAGACGCTTAATTGGACTTTCACAAAGCACATACCTTGATAAAATTTTGAAAAAGTTCAAAATGGACCAGTAAGAAAGGTTTCTTGCCTGTGTTGCAAGGTGTAAAATTGAGTAAGACTCAATGCCCGACCACGCCAGAAGATAGAGAGAAAATGAAAGATGTTCCCTATGCTTCAGCCATAGGCTCTATCATGTATGCAATGTCAGTGTACCGGACTGACGTATGCTTAGCTATAAGCTTGGCAGGAAGGTACCAAAGTAATCCAGGAATGGATCATCGACAGCGGTCAAGAACATCCTGAAATACCCGAAAAGGACTAAGGATATGTTTCTCGTATATGGAGGTGACAAAGAGCTGGTCGTAAATGGTTACGTCGATGCAAGCTTTGACACTGATCCGGACGATTCTAAATCGCATAAACCGGATACGTGTTTTTATTAAACGGTGGAGCCGCGGTTGGTGCAGTTCTAAACAAAGCGTCGTGGCGGGATCTACATGTGAAGCGGAGTACATAGCTGCTTCGAAGCAGCAAATGAAGGAGTCTGGATGAAAGAGTTCATTTCCGATCTAGGTGTTATACCTAGTGCATCGGGACCGATGAAGATCTTCCGTGACAATCTTGGTGCAATTGCCTTGGCAAAGGAATCCAGATTTCACAAGAGGACCAAGCACATCAAGAGACGCTTCAATTCCATTCGGGACCAAGTCCAAGTGGGAGACATAGAGATCTGCAAAATACATACGGATCTGAATGTTGCAGACCCAGATTAACTAAGCCTCTTCCACGAGCAAAACATGATCGGCACCAAGACTCCATGGGTGTTAGGATCATTACTTTGTAATCTAGATTATTGACTCTAGTGCAAGTGGGAGACTCAAGGAAATATGCCCTAGAGGCAATAATAAAGTTATTATTTATTTCCTTATATCATGATAAATGTTTATTATTCATGCTAGAATTGTATTAACCGGAAACATAATACATGTGTGAATATATAGACAAACAAGATGTCACTAGTATGCCTCTACTTGACTAGCTTGTTAATCAAAGATGGTTATGTTTCCTAACCATGAACAAGGAGTTGTTATTTGATTAACAAGGTCACATCATTAGTAGAATGATCGATTGACATGACCCATTCCGTTAGCTTAACAGCTTGATCGTTTAGTATGTTAATGCTTTCTTCATGACCCATACATGTTCCTATAACTATGAGATTATGCAACTCCCGTTTACGGAGGAACACTTTGGGTACTACCAAACGTCACAACGTAATCGGGTGATTATAAAGGAGTACTACAGTGTCTCCAAAGGTACTTGTTGGGTTGGCGATTTCGAGATTAGGTTTTGTCACTCCGATTGCTCGGAGAGGTATCTCCAGTGCCTTCTCGGTAATGCACATCACTTAAGCCTTGCAAGCATTACAACTAATGAGTTAGTTGTGAGATGATGTATTACGGAGCGAGTAAAGAGACTTACCGACAACGAGATTGAACTAGGTATTGGATACCGACGATCGAATCTCGGGTAAGTAACATACCGATGACAAAGGGAACAACGTATGTCGTTATGCGGTTTGACCGATAAAGATCTTCAGAGAATATGTAGGAACCAATATGGGCATCCGTGTTCCGCTATTGGTTATTGACCGAGAATAGTTCTAGGTCATGTCTACATAGTTCTCGAACCCGTAGGGTCCGCACGCTTAACGCTTCGATGACAGTTCATAATGAGTTTATAAGTATTGATGCACCGAAGGTTGTTCGAGTCCCGGATGTGATCACGGACATGACGAGGAGTCTCGAAATGGTCGAGACATAAAGATTGATATATTGGAAGCCTATGTTTGGACTTGAATGGTTCCGAGTGAAAACAGGATATTACCGGAACACCGGGGGGTTACCGGAACCCCCCGGGGGGTATATGGGCCCTCATGGGCCTTGAGGGAGAAGGAGAAGGGCCGGCCAGGTGGGCTGCGCGCCCCTTCCAGTCCGAATAGGACAAGGAGAGGGGCGCGCCTTCCCCTTTTCCCTCCCCAATCCTACTCCAACTAGGAGAAGGGGGAGTCCTACTCCAGGGAGTAGGACTCCTCCTTGGTGCGCCTCCTCTAGGGCCGCCACCTCCCCTGGTCTCCTTTATATATACGGGGCAGGGGCACCCCATAACACACAAGTTGATCTACGGATCTTTCCTTAGCCGCAGTGTCGGTGCCCCTTCCACCATATTCCACTTCGGTCATATCGTCAGAGAGCTTAGGCGAAGCCTGCGCCGGAGAAGTCATATCGTCGCAGTTGCTTAGGCGAAGCCCTGCGTCGGTGGAGCATCAACATCGTCATCACGCCGTCGCGGCCGACGGAACTCATCCCCGACACTTTGCTGGATCGGAGTCCGGGATCGCCATCGAAATGAGCGTGTGCGTAACTCGGAGGTGCCGTCACGTTCGGTGCTTGGATCGGTCGGATCGCGAAGACGTGCGACTACATCAACCGCGTTGTTATAACGCTTCGCTTTCGGGTTCACGAGGGTACGTGGACGGACACTCTTCCCTCTCGTTGCTATGCCATCACCATGGTCTTGCGTGATCGTAGGAAAATTTTCGAAATTACTACGTTCCCCAACACTTATGAGTTCATATAAGATTGTGCTTCTCCCGGATGTGTTAAAGCGATTGAAAGACAGGGACAAAAAACTAGCGTCGGTTTTTGGTGGAGCTCGGTGGGGTAAACAAAAAGGGGGCTTGTGAAATCAAGTTGATGCAAACCAAGAAAAATATGTGGATGGATCTGCTGCACCTTTGCACCAAGATTGAAAAACACAACACACAAGCTTCTGAAATTTTTCTATCAAGCTGAAACTTTTGGATCTTACACAACACTTTCTTTTTCTCTCTTGATTTTTTTTTGCCACTCTTTTCTTTCTCTCTTTGATTTTTCGCCACTTTTTTCTCTCTTTTTCCAAAGCACAACAACCAAATCTGAAAGCAATTACTAAGATGAACTTGGTGCAGATCTAAAGGATGAAGAACATGCAAGGTATGCAACAACAAGATCTCAGCACCAACAAGGCTTGGATTTATTTTTGGTGGGGTTTGGACTTCTAGGACAGAAAATATAGCATGAAAAACACTCAATCTAAAGGGATGATAGCAAGATAAACTTAGATAACAGATCCTACCGTGTCAACGAAGGGTCTGATGCCAGATGATAGGTGGGAACCCGATGAACGAGTTCACGCCCGAGGGTGGCCTGATCTTCACTTCGTAGGATCGAATTGGGAGGGATAACTAGCTGCAGGCAGCCCGGATAACTAGCTTTATACCTGCCAAGGTTGGATGCAACCCGTACGTTGGGGATGGTTGACCAAAGCTACATGAACTCCAACCCGCTGTCCGAACAATCGCAGAACCACAACCGGGACTAATCCACACAAAACGGCCAAAATCGTAGAGCACGAACTAGGGGGAACCAGAGGCTCCTTCTCACGAATCCGAATGAACTCACAAGAGAAAAGGTAGCAAGATCTCTCGGATCTCTCTACACTACAAAAAAAGACACATCCATGACATTTTGGGTCGAACGAAAAAAAAATTTGTCATACTTATGACACTTCTATGACGATAATTGTTACAAAACCCAGTATCATCATAGATGTGGTGGGGTCCTACTTCTATGACAAAAAATCATGACAGAAAGTGGGCTTTTCGTCTTGGGCGGGCCGGAGACGCAGCTGCATGACATTCTTTGGTACGTCCATGACCGAAAAAACCGTGGTAGAAGCGAGGGCGAGGAAATTATCGGGGAGTTCCCAGTTACGGTGGGTGGTCGGGGGCCGAGCGATGTGCGTTTCTCTCGTACATACGCGCGTGTGTGGGAGGAGTTGGGCTCTAACTGAACCCGAGCGAGGCATTGGGCTCTAATCAACCCGGCGATTGCGACAGACCGCAGTTACGCGTTACTGAACCCGAGCGATCGATCGATCCCTTGCTGTTAACTGAACCCGAGTGATTCCTTCGCTACTGTTGCTAACTGAAGCCGATCGAACACTGCTGCCTCCTTCCCTTGATGAATAGTGAGTGTTGTTGGGGGGTTTGGATGAACATTTCCCGGTGGGGGTTGGATGAACAGGACCCCGTGGTAGTAGAGGCCATTGCCACTGGATGAAAAGTACCCAGATCGATCGAGCCAGTGGATGAACAGGACCCCGTGGTGGGCTGGATGAACAATAGCCAATGGAGGGCTGGTCGAACAGTAGCCGGTGGAGGGCTGGATGAAAATTAGCCCGTGTAGGGGTGGTTGAACAGGACCCCGTGGAGAGGGCTGGTTGAACAGTAGCCGGTGGAGGAGCGCGCGGTGGAGGCTGGATGAACAGGAGCTCGTGGATGAACAGTCGCAGGTGGAGGCTGGAGGAGGTAGACGGTGGATGAACAGTAGCCCGTGGAGGCTGGAGGAGGTCGACGATGGAGAGGAAAAATATCTCGTGGAGTCCCGTTTTGCGGTACGCCACACCCCTCTTGATGAATAGGACCCCGTTTCGACCGCAGAGCTCCAACACAAGTTCGTTTCCTCCGTTTTGCGGTACGCCACCCCCTCCCCATCAACAGGACCCCGTTTCGACCGTAGGAGGTCCGTTTCCTCCATTTTGCGCTATGCCAGACCCCTCCGGATGAACAGGATCCCATTTCCATCGTGGCTGGTCGAACACAAGGCTGTTTCCTCCATTCTGCGGTACGCTAGGCCTCGTTTCCATCGGCTGTTCCATCCAAGCCGGTTGGCTCCCGATGAACAACACGCGTTCGGTTGCCTCCCGATGAACACGACACATTCCGTTGCCTCCCCATGAACACGGCGACGACGCAGTTTCTCCGTTCCGACCCAGCCACAACCATGTACACAAGCCCTGGCTGTACGTATGCGCGAGTAGGCGTTCGAGACCCCGCCCGTATGTACGTACGTGGTCGTATTTACTTTCTTGCACCCTGGCCACTGTACATACGTGTACATGCTACGTGCGCGCCTCTACTATGACACGTGCGCGCCTCTACTACGACACGTGCCCTTCCTTACATGGCCACGGTTCATCGCTGCAGCCTGCAGACAGACCAATCGACCAGTATGTACGCACATGTTCATGACCAGAATGACAACGCTACATACGCTTCGACCGGGTGGGTCCCGACTGTCAGCCACTTCCTTGCGTGCGAAGATGTATCTGGTGGGTCCCAGCAGTCAGGGGGCGAATCATTTTTTTGCCCGTAATATGGACGCATTTCCTTGCGTGTGAAGATGTAGCTGCTGGGTCCCAGCAGTCAGGGGGGAAACGTTTTTTTCGTGAAATATGGTGGCCCATCCGGTGGGTCCCTGTTGTCAGGTGGAGGAATCATTATTTTGCACGTAATAAGGAGGCATTTCCTTGCTGCGGCCATGGACCCGACTGTCAGCCTCTCCATGTAGAGTACTCTTCCGATGGAAGTCGTTCATTGACCATATTGACCACGCCGTGCTGAGAGCACCAGGGCGGTGGACGACGGCGATGCCTAGGAAGGGGATGACACGGAGTCGGGGAAGACGCGGCAGTGGATACCCACACGGAGGGGAGTACGTGGGTTGACTGCTTCGGCTGCGGTGTGAGGCTCCGTCGCCGGAGAATAACAGGAGGTGTGGGTGAGTATAGAGGGATGGCATGGCCAGCGGTGGCAGCACAGCCAGACACGGGAGGCAGGAGCAGGCGGCACGACTGACGCTTGTTTGGGCGGCTGGAGCAAGAAGACCAGAGGTTGAAGAACCACGACGGCCGTTGGATGGACATCGTACGGTCACTGCAACTAGAATCGTTTATAATGACTAAGTTGACAAAGCCCTTGGTACACGTCAACTTATTAGGCCCACAGGCCAGCCTCCAAAAACGGTGCACCGCAGATGTCAGGGGGAGAAATCATTTTTTGGGCGGCTGAAACTAGAATATCCGACACTGAAGAAGAAGCACGACATCCGTTGGATGGACATCCAACGGCCACTGCTGCTAGAATCGTGTGTTGACTATAAGTTGACGAAGCCTTGCATACGCGTCAACTTTCTTTTTTTTAGGGGACGCATCAACTTAGTAGGCCCACAAGTGTGTGGCAGAGAACTTATATCCCATTTGCGATTTGTAAGAATGTACAGCCCATTTTTGAATTCTAATGGAATTTACTACAGCCCATTTACAGTTTGTTAAAAGTACAACCCATTTTCTAGCAAGGACAACGATTAATAATTTCAACCAACCATTCAAAACAGAATTCAAAAAAAATCCCACATTTTGATGGGATACAAAATATTTTTATCCTGAATTTATAGTCTGATTAAATACAATTTCAATATAAATTTGTATTGCGTAAAAATCCAATGAAACATTGCGCGCGCAACAATTAACGAAATTAAAATTTTCAAAATCCAAAAATAATATTTTATAAACTAATTACGTGTTTGGTGCATTTTTTATAGTTACTGCCTAGTTTTTATAATTACATCCCATTTAATATTTATTAAAGAAAATTTTCCTGTTAAGCCTAATCCATCCCTTCTAGAAAAGATTTGCTGCCCAGCGGGGCGGAGAATAACAAGTTGACCTTGCCTGGGTATTCCTAAGAAAAAGTATAGCTGGGCTAGCCATTTTGAGCTTGAAAAAAAATTAATATCTGGGCTGGATATCTGGCCTGGGCTAGATGGGCCATAGCCGGCCCAGTTAATACCCTGCTCTCCTCTGAACAACAACGAAAACATTGCCCAAGAAAAACTCTGCAGTGCTCACACCTCAAAAACACAAATACTACTCGAGCTGCTTGGTCCCAGCTGTCGGCCGTTCCTTGTGCAATTCTCTCATTTATTGACTACATAGGTTGACAATGGTGTGGGACCGTGATGTCAGGAAACCAGGAGGAAGCAAAAAAAATATAGAGGCACTTGCGTACGTACGGCTATGGCCCTAGTGGGTCCCTACTGTCATCCAGTCAAAATGAAGTCATCTCCTGAATCCTCATGTTCGTTGACCATGTTGACAATGCTCGGCGCCACAGCGAGTGCAACAACTCAAAGGACGACGGAGAGGGCCTCGCGGGCCCTACGGATGGTCTGATAGAGCGTCCGCTGCTCATTCAGGAAGCCAGGATCATCAGAAACCTATGAGCACCTTCGAGAGACTTAGACGGCATGAAACAGTAAGGCCGCGCTTGGGAGCTCTGGTTTATTTCACACATGTATTAAGATACAAGTGTAATTTACTCGTCATCAGAAACAACGCGTAAAATACAGGCGTAATGAAACCGAGGGCCCAAGGTCTGTAAGTAAAACCGGTGGGTTACGCATGTAATTTGAGAGACCAATGTATATTTTACTAGTCGAAATCGACCAACCAAGCGCTTCGCCCGAGACCATCTGCTTTTATTTACAAGCGTCAGTTTTACAAGCGGTTTTGGTTGAAAAACGTCGATCCAATCACGGCCTAAGATGATGAGTTTGGGAAGATCATATGGTTTCACCTCTAACCTACCCGAGTTGTCGTATAGGCTATGAATGAAACATAAGACAATGAACTTCTTAAGCACAGAAACAACAGAAGAGGATGATCTTCTTAACGTGAAAATCACGGGCATTAGACCAACATGCAAAACAATATGAAGCATTATTCTCAGGAGGCACGATGAACATCTCGTGATGCCGCATGCCACAGCATTCCAAGCTCAACTTTGCAATCAAACTCACAAGGCCAGGCATTACATAGAAAACATTCAGAACAAACTCTTAAAATACCTTACATAAGTCAACATTCATGTGACTATGCATCTCAATGAGTAAATATTTATTTCTGAACTGAAGACATGAATAGGAAAAAATGATCGACGTTGCTCATAGCAAAGGGCGTCCCACTCAAAAATATCAAATGCATGTCTTCTAGCTAACATCAATGAGCAAAAATTGACAAGGTTTTCCAATTCCAATATATTAAACTAATGTCTTCTTGCTAACATCAATGATTAAACTTTGACAATCTTTTCCCATTCAAAATATGTAATGCCTATGATTGTGGAACGGGCAGGGTTTGTCATCAGTTTGTCATCTAATAGTCCGGTGGCTCAAGGTGACTCTCGGTGTCAAAACCGGCAGATCTCGGGTAGGGGGTCCCGAACTGTGCGTCTAGGCGGATGGTAACAGGAGACAAGGGACACGATGTTTTTACCCAGGTTCGGGCCCTCTCGATGGAGGTAAAACCCTACTCTGCTTGATTAATATTGATGATATGGGTAGTACAAGAGTGGATCTACCACGAGATCGAGAGGCTAAACCCTAGAAGCTAGCCTATGGTATGATTGTTGTTAGATCCTCACGGACTAAAAACCCTCCGGTTTATATAGACACCGGATAGGGTTAGGGTTACATAGAGTCGGTTACAATGGTAGGAGATCTACATATCCATATCGCCAAGCTTGCCTTCCACGCCAAGGAAACTCCCATCCGGACACGGGACGAAGTCTTCAAGCTTGTATCTTCATAGTCCAGGAGTCCGGCCAACGGTGATAGTTCAGCTATTCGGACACCCCCTAATCCAGGACTCCCTCAGTAGCCCCCGAACCAGGCTTCAATGGTGATGAGTCCGGCACGTAGATTGTCTTCGACATTGCGAGGCGGGTTCTTCTGCAAATTCAATATACTTGTCGAATAGTGTTCAGCTTCTGATAAATGCTGCGCTCCTTGGCTTCCACGCCCTTCCACGTGTTTGAATGAATGCGAAAAGCCAGGGTATTTTTACACTTATCCCCCTAGCTGCGCAAATGAGCCGCCTATAAAAGGAACGAGGATCTAGATCTGGGTCACACCATCCCCCCTCCGCGAGCTTTCATTGGGCGCCTCGACAAAAATCCATTCCATCATGGACCGATCGGCGGCTCCTCCTCTCGCGCTCCTAGCCCTCGGCACTGGAAATTGGGAGAGATGCTCAATCCGCATAGCGAGCTAGTGACACTCCAAACCAAGGGATTTCTTCCCGGCCTTCATGGTTCCGGTTCGAGCGGACTTGCCACCTATAAGGGCGGAAAGCAAGCGGAGAGTGTCCCTGATCCTCCAAAGGAGAGCGCGTATGCTTTGTCTCTTATCTAGTAAGAGGACTCGGATTTCCAATTCATCCATTTTTCCGGGGGCTCTTGGAGTTCTACGGCCTCCAGTTGCACCACCTTACGCCTGCCTCCATTTTGCACATCGCGGGCTTCATGGCCCTTTGCGAACTATTCTTGGGCGTCGAGGCTCATTTCGCGTCGTGGAAGAGATTATTCTGCCTTGTACCCCGTTCTCATGAGGGGTCAATATATCAAGTGGGCGGAGCTGAGCTATGGCGCATCGTCGGGACCGGATATCTATTCGGAACCCCGAAGAAGTTATCCAAAGACTGGCCTTCGGAATGGTTTTATATAGAAGACGTCCCACTGCCGGATCCTTTTTGGATCGGTCTCCCGGAATTCAGCAATGCTCCTTTGAAGAAACGCCTGAGTTGGCGCTCGTGGAGCTCTCAGAGGGAAGGCAGCGGGGCGTCCTTTACACGATGAGCGAATAAGATTGTTAGCTCATTCCGGTGAACATGATCGGTGTCATGGCCACATGTATTATGCGGGGGTGCAGCCGCTCGATTATAGGGGCCACCCATGTGGATTTCAACGGGAGGACGATGCCACCCGTCATGGCCGTAAGGGGCGGGATCGGTCACCGATCTGGTGAAGATTTTGTCCGCTACTGTACAAGGGAGAAGAGGAGGATTTTCTCCGCGTCGGTCCATTGAACGGATTTTCTATGAACAATCCTCGAAGCTGGGTAGCGGACATTTCTTTTTGCACATCCGATCCGTATTCCCATGGTTAGGTATCTCATTTTGTAATTTTGACGCGAACTGCGCCAGCCATAAAAGACATAAACAGCCCGCCTCCACAACCCGAGGATCCGGGCGGCTCCTCGAACCGCCTCCCAAGAGGATCCGGACATATTGGTGGAGCTGATTGATGGGGTATTTCACCTGTTGAGCATCGATAATTCCTTGGTTGCCATTACGGCCGATTACCCCGGAATACTTCCAGCCTCATAGGTAACTGAGACCGAGGTCCCAATACTCTGATAATGACCCATCCGTGCTTATTTTTATCACCGTATACCAATGGTGTTTCACAGAGGGTGCCTTCAAGGCAGGAGACCGAGCCCGCGGCGGCTAGCCAACAAGGGGCAGCACGGCCCCGCAGGCTAAAAAGAAGTGCGGTCCGGATCGAAACGCCACCGCAACGGTATGGCACGTCACCATATTCCTGTGATTGATTCTGGAAGGCGTACTAACGCTGGTGCTCTTTTAGGAAAAAGCGCTCGCGGACTGTGTCCGGAGAGGTTATAATCGAGCCTCCGCCAGCCGGGCTCCAAAGCCGGTCTGTAAGTGGAGGCGAAAGACGAGACGCGTCGGATGCTCCTCCGACGGAGGACGCCGACAGATTGTCCGCCACCAACTCCGAGGTGGAGAGCGCCATGAATCACAAAGGCGCCACGGACAGTTCTTCGTGACGCATGTTTCTCCAAGAGGCATTGAAAGCCTTCAATTCGGGAGATGCGTACCTCCGTGCCGCTCAAGATGGTCTAGCCAGAGCCACGGAGCAGTATGTAAAGGACATACGGGTGAGGAAATTTGACGGTTATATATGCCAGTAGCCCACGAGACTTAAAATAGTTAGAATAACTGATTTAAGGATCATTTGTTATGCAGGATCTTACAAAAAAGAATACCCGACTGTCCCAGGAGCTTGAAGAATGCAATGCCCAACTTTAGGCTGCACTAGCCGTTACAGGGGAGCCACAGAGACCCCCTCTGGTAATATATGCTTCAAAAGATAAGTAGTTTGTGAAGTGTGGCGTGTGTGTAAATCTGACAATAATATTGCAGATGGCGCCGGACTAGATCCGGACAAGCAACAGCTCTTGCGCCGGTTGAAGGCCGGCGAGAATTGCTTACAAGGGTGAGGCAAGAGAAAAATAATCTCCAGGATGCCAACACCCAGCTGGGTGAGGAACTAAAGGATGTTCGTGCCCGGTATGCGACTCCGTGAAGGAGAATCGGCGACTTCGTCGCGGCATTTATAGTAAGTGCTTGAGCGAACTTTGAAAAGAGTTCGGCGAGGAAGTCAACTAACAGAGTTATATGCGTAGGTATGCTCACGGGTCCTCCTGCAGAGGAAATGCCCGGTTCTACGGGTGACCTTCTTCCCGAAGCTATTGCAGGTACGCGAGCGAGTTCGGCAGTGATGAAAGGCGTCGCACAGGCCTTGTGGCCATCTATCTCCCTGCCCGAAGGCCTTGGAGAGCTTGCAGATAAGCTTCAGGGAGCACGGCGGCGCTTCCGACTATGGAAGATATCGGCCTGTCGTCAAGGCGCCAGGGAGGCCTAGGCCATGCTGAAGACGCGGTACACGAAGGCGGACCCAAACCACATGGCCGAGGTCGGACCTGTGGGGCCGGATGGGAAGGAGATCCCTGTGAGCTTAGTGTACGACCAAGTAGATTTGGCCGCAAAGTATTCCCAGCAAGGCGTAAACTAGACAGCCTATTAGATGGCATTGAAGAGGAATACAATCAGTCAATTTGACTATGTAATTTAAAATGACATATAAAATGCCTTCTAGCCAGATTGTAGATCGTTTGTCGTAGCGGACCTTTTCGCTTCAACCTCGGGAACCAATAGTCCGGAGTGTGTCCGAATACCCTCGCGGTTATGTAAAAACCGGGGCAAGCGTGGAGACCAGGCGTAGGGGTCATGAGTGCTTTATCAAACAAGTGCCCAACTAGTTATGTTATATTACATGGTTAGTAAGAAACATCTTCCAGGGAGAATAGTTTCGTTAGGGGTTCCTTTCCACAGGAGGCATGCCCTAAAGTGCATGTCCGGACTGCGAAAAAAGCGAGAAAAAGCATCTGGGGGCAGATAAATGAAAAATAAAAAATCGTCTTTTAGTTCACCGACCGAATATTCCCTTAAGAACACTAGCTTTCGGCTTCACCGAGTCTGAGGTACACGTCCGGCTGACCCGGCGGTAACAATCGCAGAGGTCCTCCCTTTACCACCTAGCCGAACAATCAGGAACGTAGGGGTAAGCACAGGAGCCAGGCAACCCATCTTGGCCAAAACTTAAGTCATATCAATGCATATAATGGTGAATAAAAGGTACATGCGGAAGTGTGACACATGTGTTGGGCATAAAGCCCGTATAAATAAGCTTCATTAAAGAAGCCCCGGGTATAATGAGCACGGATAAGCGCGTCAAGTGTAATGCGAACAATGCGCAAACGAGCCTTTAACGGCTTCGGAAAAAGGAGGAGAAGGAGACAAATAAAGACAGCTTAAAGTATAAAATATAGGCGGAGGAAGGAGGCGAACTCGAGAATCCGGCGCTAAGCGTAGAATCTTCGAGAGGCGGGCTGCGTTCCATGGGTTCGGCTCAAGTCGGTTATCCGATGCGTTTAGCAGACGGTGCAGCTCCGGGTCGAGGACTTGGTCGATGATGAAGGGACCCTCCCATTTGGGCTTCGGTTTGTCCTTTTTCTTGTCCGTGAGCGTAGAACTAGTTCGCCAACATTGTAAGATTTGGCCCGTGCATTCCCTGCTTTGATATCTTCGAGCCTACTGTTGATAGAATGCGGAACGAGCTTTTGCCACGTCATGCTCCTCCTCCAAGGCGTCCAAGCTGTCCTGCCGATCGAGCTCGGCTTCTCTTTCTTCGTACATGCGCACGCGAGGTGAGTCATGAATTATGTCGCAGGGCAAAACTGCCTCTGCGCCGTATACCATAAAAAATGGTGTGAATCCGGTAGTGCGATTCGACGTGGTCCGCAGCCCCCAGAGTACGGAGTCGAGCTCCTCTACCCAGTGCGTGTTAGATTCCTTGAGGGACCGCACTAGCCTGGGTTTAATGCCGCTCATGATTAGACCGTTTGCTCGCTCGACTTGACCGTTAGTTTGGGGGTGATAGGCTGAAGCGTAGTCGAGCTTGATGCGCAGCCAGAGTTTGACCTCGTCGGCCGTGAAGTTCGTGCCGTTATCAGTGATGATGCTATGGGGGACGCCGTAACGGCGTACTACCCCTGATATGAAGTCTATCACCGGTCCGGATTCGGCCGTCTTTCCAGGCTTGGCCTCTATCCATTTGGTGAATTTATCCACCATGACTAATAGGTATGTTTACTTGTGGGTTCCTCCTATAAGGGGTCCAACCATGTCAAGCCCCCAGACCGCAAAGGGCCAGGTGATGGGTATAGTTTTGAGGGCGGTGGGTGGCAAAGAGCTGGCAACCGACGCATCGTTGGAGTAAGTCCTGAGCATCTTCCCGGGCCATCGGCCAATAAAATCCTGTACGGAAGGCCTTGCCTACAAGGGCCCGGGCTGCGGCATGGTGCCCACCGAGTCCGGCATGAATTTCAGCCAGGAGATTCCGCCCTTCCTCTTCGGAGATACACCTTTGAAGGACTCCGGTTGTGCTTTTCTTATAAAGCTCTCCCTCATGGACCTTATAGGCTTTAGACCGCTGCACTATGCAGCAGGCCTTGTTTTGGTCCTCGGGAAGTTCCTGCCTAGTAAGGTAGGCTAGGAATGGTTCTGTCCACGGGGCGATGACTGCCATTATTGCGTGGGCTGACGGTGTTATTTCGTTGGCGGGACCACCAACTATGTCGGAATGTTTGGTGTGGGGTAGTGTGGTTGGGTCCGGGTTGTTATTTCCGGACTCTCCCTCCCATAGTACGGATGGCTTGAAAAGCCTCTCTAGGAAGATGTCGGATTTCGGGTTCCGGCAGACCCTTAAGGTTCGAACTCTGGGGTGCGCGCGGAGATCCAACCCTCCACCGTCTCGTACCTCACCGAATCGTAGGGACCTAAACTACTAACAAGAATAGCACAAGAGACGCAAGATTTATACTGGTTCAGGCCACCATCGTGGTGTAATACCCTACTCCAGTGTGTGGTGTGTGGATTGCCTCTTGGGCTGATGAGGAACAGGGAAGAACAGCCTCGCGAGGGTCTGTTCTTGGTGGAAGCGATGAACTGCTAAGTGGTGTCCCGTCGCTCTAGCTTGAGGCTCGGGTCTCTCTCTCTCTCTCTTCGGGTGCTTCCCACTCTATCCGATCATCCCCTTTACTATGGTGGCTAGCTCTACTTATATGAAGCGAAGGCCTGGGCCTCTTCCCAAATATTGAGCGGGAAGGCGCCAACAATTAGCCATTTTGAAGGGGAACAACGGGTACACTTATCCTGACTAAAGTTGGTCCTCGCTTTGCCAAAGGCTCTGGTGATGGCCTTTGCTTGGGCTCCACGATGGCTGCGTTCCAGCCGTTGGGGCTGGTCTTGGTCTTCTTGCACCAAAATGGATGCCTTTGCTGATGCTCTTACTGCGCTTGCTCCTTTGCACCAAAGAGGAAAGGAGGGGCGCTCTTGTGGCTGGCGCCAGGCGCCCCTGGTCGTCATGGCTTGCGTCCACGGGCACCTCGCGAGGTACCCGCCTTGAACTCTCCGCCTCCTCATGAGCCAGCCTGACGAGGCCGTGCACGAGAAGCCCTTGGTCGTCCGCCCATGAGGCTCAGCCCCATCGCGAGGGTATTGAGCTTGTGTAGATGAAGATGGGCTGTCTGGGCCTCCTTTGAGCCACGCCCGCAGCAGGCGAGCAACAAGTCACTGGGACCCCGTTCCCGAACGCCGACAAGAGCCCAGGCCCTGACGCACCGAACTTGGCCGAGCGAGAGGCGAAAGGGCAAGTCTGAGCGTCATGAGCCCCTAACAGCTCTGCGACCTCGGGCGACACGTGGCGGTTGATTGGGCGTGGGCGGCCTTTGTTCCCCACGCCTCCTTATTTACGTGCCTTGCTAAGCGGACACGCTACTTTGCACACATCTGTTCCCCTCTCTGCTGCTTGTGCGCTCCGGTCCTTCCCTCTCTCGAACTCCAGCTTCCATTTCAATCCAATCTCAAATCCCCTTCCCCCTTTCGATCGCCATGGCTCACGAAGAAGGGAAAGGGAAGAAACCTCTTGTATCGCCTTGCTCACGCCGCCTTGGCCTTCCATTGTCGACCCGTCGACCATACTCAATCTGGAGGGCTTGGGCAAGGTCAGTTCGGCTCTGGCCACCTCCTTCAACGAATGTGGGAGGACGACGGCCTGGCCCGCGTCCCACTTCGCCATCGACAGGATAGTCACCGAGGTCCGGTATTTTCTTGACGCATACAGCAGGCGGTGGTTCCCCCTTCTCGATTTCTTCAATGCCGTGCTTTCCCATTATCGAGATCCACATGATGCATCTGGGTCCTGAGTCCATTACTCTCCTCTCGGTCTTCGCCTTTGTTTGTGAGGCAATGATGGGCATCCTTCCCTCGGTTGCCTTGCTGCGCCACTTCTTCTCTCTGCGCCTTGTCGACCCCACTCAATGCTCGGCGTGCGTGAGCTTCGTTGCCGCGCCCGAGACAACGGCCTTAGGGATTGATTTCAGCCTGCCTCCGCCTGCGGCCGAGTTTCGCGAGAGGTGGTTGTACGTGGATCTGGGGGTGCCCAGCCCCCTGCTATCTGAGCCGACCTACTTTCTTGTCCCCAATTCAGGTGGGGCGAGAGGCGCTTTCGAGCCCTCGGCTGCGTCTTTGTCTGGCGCCGCTTCACGTTCTGAGGTCGCTTCTGGACGGGCGCCCAAGGTGGTGAAGGAGTTCCTGATGCACCGCATTGCTCCTCTTCAACGCCATTCCCACCGGATGTGGGCCTTGACGAACTGGTGATGCGTATGAGGCTCGGGAAGAAGACTGGCGCTGGCGCTAAGGAAAGTGTTCCTGATCCTGATTGGCGATCCTAACCCCGGTGGCATCCGTCACGAAGGGGCCCTGCTGTACCTCTGCCGGAACAGGGGTGATCTGGTGAACCAGATGCCTATCTTCGATGAGTGGGGGTTGCACCCCGCTGGTCTCCAGGGGCCTCGCGAGAATCCAGTGGTGGTGACAGCCCTTCCAGTCGGCCAAGGCGGCTCCTCCTCGAGTGGTGGAGCAGGGAGGCACGAGCCGCCAGAGGCCGAAGGACCCCGTCGGAGTGACAGCCCAGGCGGCCTTCGCGAGGGCAGCTCCTGAGGCTCATGCCGCCATGGCTGAGGGCGGCAGGCAGCCACCCGCAGCGCCTGCGGATGAAGCCCCCGAGGCCCCTGCTGCTTCTCTTGGTGAGGCGATCAGCAGCGCGCGTCAGGCGGACGCCCCTGACACGGGTCGCCTTGATGCTCCTCCCTCGCCGCAGCCGACCCTGCAGCTCAAATCTTGGGTCGCTTCGCGTGAACTCGAGGCCCTCCGGGAGAGAAGGGAGGCCACAGGCGATGATTACCCTTGTCGCCTGCTGAAGCGCAGGAAGTACTTCGCTACTGATGAGTAAGCCTTCTCCTTCTCCAGCTCCTGATTCTTCTGCTGCTTGTACTGATCCTTGCCCTGCAGGCCCCTTCCTGCCGAGCTCACGGAGATGGGCGAGGGGCCGTCCTCCTCGGCCTCGCCCCCTCCCCCGTCCTTGAGTGCTCCAAGCAGTGGAGCCCTTGTGGTGAGGGCGACCGGGGAGGTGAGCCGTCCCGAGGCGCGTCGTGGCCCTGCGCGCCTCGCGATCCTTCCTCGCGAGCCTTCCCGAGGCATAGCTAACTGCCGTGGGCTTCTCGCATGGTCGTGGGCGGCGATTGGCCGAGGCGCCTCGCGCCTCGTCTGGGATGGGCTGGCTCAGCCGGGCTTCTGGCGCGCGCCGCCCGGCCGTCGCGAGGTGCCAGCCCAGCCCCTGCCTGGAGGGGGAGTGTTGATTCGCGGCTCCCGGCGCCCGTCTGGGGCGGTCGATGGTGCGGAGGACGTGCGCGAGCGCGCCCGGGAGCGTCGCGCCCTTCGCCAAGGATTTCTTCGAAGGGCGGCCGACGCGGTGAGCCTTCTCGGTGAAGAGCTTGCTAACGAAGAAGCGCGCCTTGAGGCCGAGGGCCTGCGCCTGGTTGCAGAGAGGCGCGAGCTGGAGGGTGCTGCCGCCCTTGCGCGTCGCCAGCGCGAGCTTGATGATGAAGAGGCCAAGGCGTCGCTGGCAGCCTCTCGGGAGGCCTGTTCTCGGGCTGTCGAGGAGGCCCGGGCAGCTGACAGGTGGTGAGAGGCGGCGGAGGAGCGGGCACGGGAAGCCCTGGCCCGGTGCCACTCGTTGGAGGAGCAAGCGGAGCTGCGCGAGGCAGCCCTTGCGTAGATGAAGGTGGCCTCTGGCGACTCGGCGGAGCTCCAGAAGCGTGAAGAGGCGCCGACGCTTGAAGCCGCCAACGCGCGAGCACGAAAGCGCTTGAGACGAGGGCGCGCTTGGCGACGCGCGGCAGAGGATGAGGTTGCAGCCACGGGAAGCCCGCGTCATGGAGGAGGTCGGACGCCGAGTGGCGGCGCTCGAACCTCGAGCGCGAAGTTTGAGGCAGTTAGGGTTGATCAAGGCCGAGGTGAGGGCAGGACTGCTGCCTTGAGGGCCAAATCGAAGAGGCGACGCGGCCTTGGCGGGCGATGCTCTTGGGCCGCCCTCGAGGTGGCGCAGAGGAGTCCACCACCTCTCGGGCGAGGCGCTCCTTCTCCGCCCGGCCGGTGGAGGAGGCCGAGGCGTCTTAGCGCCGAGAATCGCGGACGAGATGCGTCAGCGGCGAACCTTGGAGCACGAGCACCGTCCCATGCGCGCCACGCTCCGGGAAAGAGCTAACGTAGCCTTGGATAATATCTGCGAGGCAGCAGTAGGCCAGCCGCACGCGGTTAACTACGTCGGCAACCTTCAGTTCTTCACTGACGTGGTGGCGCGGCTGGCGGCGCAGTCGGTCAGGGCCGACAGGTTGGTGGAGGAGAGGAGCCGCGCGCTGCTCGGGCGCGCCTTCTCTCGCGTCTTCAGCCATCTCCGGGACATGGACCCTCACTTTGATTTTGACGCAGCCATCGCCCCAGTTCCCCAGGCCGTCCGGGGCGACCTGGCGCACTGGGTGGAAGACAACGTGGATTCCCTCGTCCGGGGCCTTCGCCGGACGGCGGCAGGCGTGGTCGTGGCGCCCGATGAGGGCGGCGTGGTGAACGCGTCGACGCGCCCGGCGATCACGCGAACAGCGATGGCGAGGCCAGCGACGCCCGACAACGACTTCGGGAGGTGCTCCTGAGGATGCATTGGGGGATTTGTCCGACTGATCATGTATTGTCCTTGTTCCATTACCCTGCATGAATAGAACTCAGGCTTTGGCCTGATGGAGGTGAGAGCATTTTGGGAGGGGGAGCCCCTCATGTAAGACTTGTGTTCTTCGTATTAGCTGGTGTTACATCGCCCATACGCCCGTGCGAAGTGGTTGGCTAAGCGGCGCGCTAGATGGATGGTTTACCTTTGTTTCGTACAAGCCTCGAGATAGCCTGTGGGAGGCTGCGACGATCTGAGTGTATATCGACTGAATCCGTAGGACCTGCAGCAAAAACCCTCCGGAGAGGACGTGACAGCGACAGGCTGGGCTGTGCGCGAGCTGGGCCTGGCCCGGCTCGCGAGGGGCTCGCGAGGGGAGGCAGCTGAGGCGGAGTTGTAACTGAAACGCGAGAGATTTGCTCGAACGAGACTAAGCATCCCTTCCCCGAATACACGCAAATCTTCAAGCTCAAATTCAACTTAAATCCAATAGGGGAAAACGACAGCCAGAGGGAAAACCAAATGAAAGCAGAAAAAGGCCGCGTCCGACACCTAGTCTAGTCTTGGACGTCTTCTCACCAGTAGCAGAGCTAAGTGCTGCCATCGGGCGTGGGAGGGAGCCCAGTGGCTGAGGCCGGCACCCCTGAGACTCCGGGCGTGTACATCCACACTCATTATTACGTGAGAGTGTCACGGGCGGCGAGCTTCACGAGCCTTGGGCCTTCTTCACAGTGCAGCCTTGCTTCATATCGCCAGACGAGGGCCCGCCTTGCGCCACACTCTAGTGCCACCAACGACGACCCGGAAACCAGGGGCGCGCCCGGTGGGGTAGAGCGGTCGCCAGTTCCCCGACGACCACGGGTCCTCCGCCAGGGCAGGCCATGAGGCACCTCCCAGCAGAGGGCCTACCTCCGAGAACGCCTTGCTCCGAGCGCCAGTGGTGAAGTCGGATCTCTGCCCCTCTCGGCAGCCCCTGTGCCCCCTCCCGAGGGGTAGGAGGCTGAGGGGCGGGCAGCCGCTCGTCGTGGCGACCTGTACCTCCTGCGAACTATGGTTAACGATGTTTGCTCTTGAGGAAATGGCGGTACCGAAACTCGTCGCCCCGGTGTGACCGGTGGGGACTGTCTCGAGACTCTGAAGAGCGCGTCTTGGCGCCTCATCCCCCCAGATTGGGCTGAGGAGCGAGTCTTGTTCTCCCTCATGCGGGTGCCCTTGGTCCATCATGTGGGGCACGTATTCTTCCGGCGCCGTCATCCCGAAGGCCACGCCGTAGTGCTTAGCGTGCCTTGCTGCTGCTCGATGCGCCCGCCGTGGGGTAGTGGCGCGGCCGGTCCACCAGGCCGTGAGTTGCGTCGAGTCCTTCTTCTCCATGGGCGGGCGGGGCAACCCGCCCGCCCGGCCAGCTGACTTCACCGGTCTTTGAGTAGCTTTGGAGCCAGCCCATGGGCGAGCCCGTGCGGGCCGCCCTCGGCCTGAGGTGGGAGTTGGGTGCAGAAGGGGTGAGCCCCCGAGGCGGCGAAGCAAAGGAGCTCCGCCACTCGCTCCAGCAGCACGTCGCGGCCGCTCTCCAAGGCTGCTTTCTGCAGCAGCTCTCGGGCCACCTTGTGGAGACCCTCGAGTTCGCTTTGCTCTCGGCGGGTGTCACGGTGATGTGGTCGCGGCGTGGTTGGAGTCTCTTGCTACCGACCGCGCCTGCCGCGGTGTGAGAGCCGTCGAGGCATGTCCGCGTCGCCCGCTGACCCGCGCGCCTGCGGATCGCGAGCTGCACAGGGCACGGGTCGCCCGAGGCGGCGGCTGCATGGGCGGGCCACGCCGCCCATGGATCTGGGTTGCCCGCAGTCGCCGGTCATGGGGGTGACGATCACGACGGGACACGAGGTGGCGGAAGGAGGATTCAGCGCACCTACAGGCGCGCAAATGTCGGATTTTAGGTTCGGCCGGACCCTTAAGGTTCGAACTGCAGGGGTGCGCGGAGATCCAACCCTCCACCGTCTCGTACCTCACCGAATCGCAGGGACCTAAACTACTAACAAGAACAACACAAGAGGCATAAGATTTATCTTTGGTTCAGGCCACCATCGTGGTGTAATACCCTACTCCGATTATTGTGGTGTGTGGATTGCCTCTTAGGCTGATGAGGAGCAGTCTGATGGGAAGAAACTGACCTCGCATGATGCATTCTTGGTGGAAGCGATGAACTGCTAAGTGGTGTCCCGTCGCTCTAGCTTGAGGCTCGGGTCTCTCTCTCTCTCCGGGTGCTTCCTACTCTATCCGATCGTCCCTTTACTATGGTGGCTAGCTCTACTTATATAGGCGAAGGCCCTGGGCCTCTTCCCAAATATTGAGCGGGAAGGGCGCCAACAATTGGCCATTTTGAAGGGGAACAGCGGTACACTTATCCTGACTAAAGTTGGTCCTCGCTTTGCCAAAGGCTCTGGTGATGAAGCCTGCTTGGGCTCCATGATGATCGCGTTCAGCCGTTGGGGCTGGTCTTGGTCTTGTTGCACGAAGCGGATGCCTTTGCTGATGCTCTTACTGCGCTTGCTCCCTTTGCACCAAAGAGGAAAGGAGGGGCCATGCGGCTGGCGCCCTGGTCGTCATGGCTTGCGTCCACAGGCACCTCGCGAGGTACCCGCCTTGAACTCTCCGCCTCCTCATGAGCCAGCCTGGCGAGGCTGTGCTCGAGAAGCCCTTGGTCGCCCACCCGCGAGGCTTGGCCCCTCACGAGGGTCTTGAGCTTGTGTGAAGCGAAGATGGGCTGTCACAGGCCTCCTTTGAGCCACTGCAGGCCGCCATAGCGAGCAAGTCTGGGGACCCCGTTCCCGAATGCCGACGAAGATGTTGGGGGGCGGCATCGCTTTGCGCCAATGCGTGCCAACACGCGTCTGCTGCTGGTTGTTATCCGGGCTATATGGTGAAATTCAAGCCCCTCAAACCGAGCTGACATTTTAGGGACGGCATTGTGATAAGCTGCCATTTTCGGATCCTTGGCATCAAAGTCCCCATTTATTTGGGATATCGCGAGGTTCGAATCCCCGCGCACCTCTAGGCGTTGAATGCCCATGGAGTCTGCCATCCGGAGACCATGTAGAAGGGCCTCGTATTCGGCTGCGTTGTTGGAGTCCGTATACATTATTTGAAGTACGTATTGCACTGTATCTCTGGTTGGGGACGTCGTCGAGCGCCTTGACCCCTGGCCGACCAACAATTTGGAGCCGTCGAAGTGCATGATCCAGTTGGAATATGCGCCGTACTCTTTAGGGAGTTCGGCTTCAGTCCATTCGGCGATGAAGTCAGCCAAAACTTGCGACTTAATAGCTCGCCGTGGCTTGTAGGTTATGTCGAACGGGAGGAGCTCAATGGACCATTTAGCAATCCGGCCCGTTGCGTCGCGATTGTTTATAATGTGATTAAGAGGTACTTCGGAGGCTACTGTTATCGAATACTCTTGGAAGTAGTGTCGCAGCTTCCGGGATGCCATGAACATCGCGTATGCTATCTTTTGATAATGCGGGTACCGTGACTTGCATGGAGTTAGGACAGTGACACGTAGTAAACTGGTTTTTGGAGAGGGAACTTGTGTCCATCCGTTTCTCGTTCGACAACGAGCACCGCGCTTACAACTTGATGGGTTGCTGCGACGTATAATAGCATTGGTTCGCCCATGTTGGGCGCGGCCAGGACCGGATTTGTTGCCAATATGGCTTTGATTTCTTGGAGTCCGGCCGTGGCAGCATCCGTCCACTCGAAGTGTTCGGTGCGCCGGAGGAGGCGATAAAGGGTAATGCCTTTTCTCCTAAGCGGAGATAAAAGCGGCTTAGAGCCGCCACGCATCGATCAATTTTTGTATTTGTTTGAGGTCTTTGGGGATATCCAATTGTGACAGAGCTCGGATCTTGGCTGGGTTTGCTTGATTCCTCTACGGATACAATGAAGCCCAAGAGCTTCTTGGCTCGTGCGAAAAACGCATTTTTCCGGGTTGAGCTTGATGTCATATGTTCGGAGATTATCGAATGTGAGCCTCAAGTCATCGACTAGGGTTTCGACATGCTTGGATTTGACGACCACATCGCTCTCGTATGCCTCCTTTGTTTTGCCGATCTGGTTTGCGGACATATACGAATCATGCTTGATATATTTGCGCGGTGTTTTTGAGCCCAAAGGGCATTATGTTGAAGCAGAATGGGCGTATGGAGTGATAAATGCCGTTCTTGACTTGGTCTGGCTCTGCCATCTTAATTTGGTGGTAGCGGAGTATCGTCGAGGAAACACAATGAATCGTGTCCTGCGGTAGCGTCGATAATTTGATCGATGCGGGGGAGGGGAAGGGATCCTTTGGGCAAGCCTTGTTAAGGTCCTTAAAATCGACACATTGTAAGTGCATCTAGTGCCACCCCTAGTTGGTTTTGAAGTATTGACGACAAATGTGGTTGAGGGACTAATGCGTTTGTGAGAATTGCAGGATAACGCAGGTAGTGTCCCCCATCGATTCGGTTTACCTACCGGAGATGACCCCTAAAAATGTATGAAGACATTGAAAACAATGGTGGTATGTGAAGATATTCACATTGAAGACTATGACATGAGAAGACATTGAGTGAAGACTATGGAGCGCGAAGACTGTGTGGTTTCGTTGTCTCCTTTTCTTCTTTGTTGAGTCATAGGAACCACCGTCTTTGTTAAGTGGGGTCCAAGTGATCAAAGTCGGAATGGTGAAGTGATGCTCAACCCAAATCCTATGTCTTCGACGAAGACAATGAGAGCAAAACTTATCCAGCTGGATGAGTCGACTTTGCTTGTAGCCCAAGTAAAGTTGTCGTGTGTGTTTGAAATCGACCGTTCGAACACGTGTCGGTTCCTTAGTGACCTGTGGTCATTTCGGACATATCGGTCGGGTTGCCTAGTGGCTATAAATAGCCCACCCCTACACCATAAATTGGTGGCTGCTCGAGAGTTAGTGCACGGCTTTTGTCGTTTGAGAGCAACCCACCTCGAAGCCTTTGATAGAGAGAAATCCTTGCGAGGACAAAGCCCAAACACCCAGAGCCAAAGAGTGTTAGGCATCATCAAGTCTTTCTGTTTGTGTGACACGAAGACTTATTACACTTGAGGACTGTGAATCCTCCTCGGCCGGTTAGGTCTCGCGTTACGAGCATCCAAGAGTCATTGTGGATTGCCGGTGAACGCCTTGATCTGTGAAGGTTCGGAAGTCTACCTTGAAGACTTACCAGAGTGATTGGCGAGGACTGTGTGTCCCTTAGCTCAAGGGAATAAGGTGAAGACGCGGTCTTCTCGAGTTGAATCTCAGCCTCCCTAACCGGATGTCACAGTTGTCCTGACAAGCTGGGCTGGTCAACAATTCCTGTGTCTTCAACAAGTGACTGGTTCTATCTTCTCCCTCTCCTTACTTAGAGTTTGTCTTCGTGAAGTCTTTGCCTACTTGTCATACCTATTTGACTTCATTGCTTGTCTACTTTTGTTGATTGGCTTCTCACTATCTTCCATCTTGATCCTACTACCAAGCTTCTATTAGGCTTGTACTTTCACGTTATTGCATACTTGACTATGGTTTGCTTGTTGTAGTTTATCTTCCGCTGCATATCAATTAGGTCATTTCTATTGTTTGTCTTTGAAACATCCGTGTTTTGAAGATGTTCCTAAAAATCGCCTATTCACCCCCGCTCTAGTCGATAACTAGCACTTTCAATTGGTATCAGAGCAAGGTACTAACTTGTTCTGTGTGATTTGGTTTAACCACCTGGAGTTTTAGCTATGTCGACTGCAGGGATAATCAAAGTCTCCGCTGCTTGCCCCATGTTCGATGGAACTAACTATCCCTACTGGAAGAATAAGATGCGCATGCATCTTGAAGCCATTGATGTCGACCTACGGTATGTCGTCAAGAACGGCGTTCCCAAATCTGTGAAGGTGTCACCCGCCGATGTCAAGAAGTTCATTCAACGGACTCTCTTGCAAAGAACATCATCTGTGGTCATCGACCAAAGGACAAGATGGCCGTGTGAGTGCTCTGGAAAGCGCCGAAGCTAGTCTGGGACCGCTATCCAAGGTCAACGAAGGCGTCTCAACCCAGAGAGGTCAAAGGATCAGTGTTCTTCGCAACCTCTTCAACTGCTTCAAGAGAAACGACAATGAAAATGTCCAGCTCACGTTTGATCGGCTCACTGACATCACAAATGAGCTTCATGCTCTCGGCGCCACTGAGATCACCAAGCATGAAATCGTCAAGACACTATTGAGATCACTTGACAGCTCCTTTTACACCCTTGCCCTCATGATACAAGAACGCATACGACTTCAAGACACTTTGGATCTGTCGATATACTTGAGAGGCTCAACACACATGAGTTCCAGCTTTACGAGAAAAGAGATATCTATGGTCCCAACTATGGCCGAACTCGCGCTTTGAAGGCAAAAGTTGTTTCCTCATCTGAAGAAGAATCTGACTGCGGTTCTCATGATCCTGAAGACATTGGAAAGGAACTTGCTATGCTTGTGAAGAAGTTCCAGAAGTTCACTAGGAAGAAAGGCTTCAGAAAGTCTTCACGATCCAGCTCAAGAAATGATGAAGCTTCCACTCATGACTACAAGAAGAGAACATGTCACAAGTGCAAGAAAACTGGACACTATATCTCTGAGTGTCCATAGTGGGACAATGAGAAGAAGAAGAAGAAGAGCAAGGAATATGATTCTGATGACAAGAAGAAGAAGAAATCTTCAAAGTCTTCTTCCAAGTCCTCATCTAAGTCTTCATCTCATAAGAAGAGATCATCCGGCAAGGCTCGTGCTTTTGTTGGCAAGGAAATGGATTCAGAGGAGGAATCTGCTTCTGAGGAGGTGGAGGTGGAGTCTGAAGAGGAGTCCGACCCTGGCGTTGCAAGTCTGGCTTTAGCCACATCCTATGTGCCAAGTCCATCTTCAACACTAAAGACAATGACTTCCACACCAACGCTGAAGCTGATGACAAGGATGACCCTGCTCCCACCTACTGTTTCATGGCACGTGGTGCCAAGGTAAAATCACGTGATGCATACTTTCAAACATCAAGTGAAGATGACTCTGATTGTGAATCCAAACCCATCTACAAAACACTTGCTAAAATTGCAACCGAACAACAAAGAGCTATGGAACATACTCAAAAACTGTTAGACAAAAGCGATGACCTGTTGGACGCGGAAATGACACGCCACAGTCCTTAGTTGAAGACATTAAAAATCTTCATGCTAAGTACCAAGAACTTGAAAGTCGTCATGACACGCTCTCAACTACTCATGAAAAGCTCTCCTATGATTATCTTCAAAGGAAGCAAGAGCTTGAGAAATTGAGAGCGGCTCATGAAGATCTTCAAAAAGAGAATGAGTCACTTCGCGCTCAATAGATCAGTTCCGCTCAGGATGGATTTGAACCACCATGTCTAAAATGTCTTGAGCGTGATATAGCTACCTCTTTGCTGAATGTTCAACTGCTGCTACTGTTGCATTGTCTTCAACTACTAATGTGATAACTAACCCCTCTGCGGAGGATACCACTGCTATTGCTGATGAAAATGCTAGGTTGAAGACATTGCTTGAAACAGGGATGTATAAAAAGTCTGAAGGGCATCGGACACTTTGCGATGTCCTCAAAAAGCGATTCTAAACCGAAACCCTAGGAAAGAGGGTGTTGGGTTCGAGAGGAAAATGAATGTTGATGGTTCCCTCTGGAAACACAGGCGGTATCCCAAAAGCACATGGGTTGTCGCAAAGGGACCTTCAGTGGATCCATCCACCTTATCTGGCTTTACCTGTGCTAACCCGATTATCATTGATGAATCCTTTGATGCAAACTATAAGTTGTTCAAGAATCGAGAATGGTGAAGTGTTTGCAGTATATTGGTACTAATCGCAGGAATGGACCACCTATGAAGAAGATCTGGGTTCCCAAAAGCTGTCTTGAGAATCTTCCAGTGAATGTCATCATGACACCACACAGGAAGAAGACAAACCCAGAGACCTAAGGCGTCATATGGTCCAAAGGCTTCATACAGACAGAGGACTCACCTGAGTCACCCTAACGCCAATGTTTTGCAGGGAAACCGTACTCAAATTTATGAATATGAGCATGTGTCTTCAAACTGCTATGTTCATAGAACAAAGAACTTTTCTGCTTATTCACATGAGTATCATTCATCTCCTGCAAGGCTATTTGCTAGGGCTCCAAAGACGAAGTTCTCAGATGCTGCACTTAGACTCATTGCTTCTAAGCCACCCCTGAAGATGTGGGTGGTTAAGAAGAATTAACTTTCTTTTGCAGGAAAGGGTCTCCAGCCGAAAATCAAAGGCGTATGATGATATTGCTGGGGACCTAAAACATCTTGTAGGGCACAAGATCAAATGCCCAAATGGTCTCACTATGTATTTTGTTCCTGAATTGTTCGCCATTCATCCTATCAGTCCTAATCTTGATTTAAGCTTCAATAATCCACTTGCCCGTCAAATGTTTATGCTTCACAATGCTCTTGGTGAAGCCTATCACCCTAACTGCATCTTTGTAGGGTATGACACCTCATGCTTCAGAATGGATTATGGATAGTGGATGCACTAATCATATGACTGGTGATCGAAGTCTTCTCATGGACTCAACCTTACGTCCATCAGACAAGAGTCACATCACATTTGCTGACACTGGTAAAAGCAAGGTATTGGGTCTAGGTAGAGTTGCAATCTCAAAGGATCAACACATGGATAAAGTGATGCTTGTTGAATCCCTTGGTTTCAACTTGATGTCTGTCTCAATGCTTTGTGACTTGAACATGATTGTGATATTCGGAAAATATTGTTGCCTTGTACTAATGGAATCTGACAAGTCTCTAGTCTTTGAAGGGTATAGGAAAGATGATCTATACATGGTAGATTTCTCAGCAGGTCCACAGCTTGCCGTATGTCTTCTTGCAAAAGCTTCAGAATGCTGGCTCTGGCATCAGAGGCTGGGGCATGCTGGCATGAGGAACTTACATACACTCGCCAAGAAGAAGTATGTCATAGGCATCGAGGGCGAAGCTGGAAAGATGACTAGGGCAAAACACCCCTCGAAGACAATCATGACGACATCTCAACCCTTCGAGCTGTTACACATGGATTTGTTTGGCCCTACTCACTACTCTACCCTCACAACAACTGCTTGTCTCTGACTTCGTCATTGTTGATGACTACTCAAGATAAACATGGGTGCACATAATTCTCTACAAGACCGAAGTGCAAGATGTCTTCAGACGCTTCGCCAATCGAGCAATGAACAATTATGGCGTCAAGATCAAGCATATCCGAAGTGACAACGACACTGAATTCAAGAACACCGGACTTGATCTTTATCTGGATACCATGGGAATCACTCATGAGTTCTCTGCTCCATACACACCTCAAAGAAATGGCATCGTGGGCGCAAGAACGAGAACCCTCATTGAGATGGCTCGAACAATGCTCGACGAGTACAAGACACCAAGAAAGTTACGGCACGAAGCTATTGATACGACATGTCACGTCATCAACCGTGTTTACATCCATAAGCTTACGAACAAAACATCCTATGAGCTCCTTCTTGGCAAGAAGCCAAATGTCGGCTACTTGAGTATTTGGGGCTAAGTCTTTGGATCAAGGATCCCCATCACAAGTCAAAATTTGAACCCAAAGCTCACGAAGGCTTCATGCTCGGTTACGGAAAGGACTCGCACTCCTACAGAGTCTGCAACCTCTATCACTACAAAATCGTCGAAACTGTGGACGTGCGATTTGATGAAACCAATGGTTCACAAAGAGAGTTGCTGCCAAGTACACTAGACGAAGCTCCACCCAGCGAATCTATCAAGCTGATGGGAACTGGTGAAATCATGCCTTCTGAAGCACAGCCTGAAGAGGAACTTATCATTTCTGCACCTAACCAACCTGAAGACAATGCTCAGACCGAAGACAATCCTCCCAATGATGACAATGATCAGCAAGAGCAAAGTCTTCGTCCTGTTCATCCTCGTGTTGCAAATGAAGTACAAATTGAGAAGATAATTGACAGCATCAATGCACTGGTCCGCTTACTCGCTCCAAGAGCAACCTGACCGACAAATTTTTGTGGACACTTTTCTTTTGTGTCAATATCGAACCCAAGAAAGTTCTTTGAAGCCTTTATGGAACCAGAATGGATACAAGCTATGCAAGAAGAACTTCAACAGTTCAAGCTGAACAATGTTTGGGAACTTGTCAAGCGTCCTGACCCTCGCAAGCATAACATTATTGGCACCAAATGGATATATCGAAACAAGCAAGATGAACATGGTCAAGTCGTCAGAAACAAAGCACGGCTTGTGGCTCAAGGATATACTCAAGTTGAAGGAATTGACTTGATGAAACATTTGCTCCTGTAGCTAGGCTTGAAGCTATTCGCATACTACTAGCTTATGCTAACCACCACAACATCTTGCTATATCAAATGGATGTGAAGAGTGCATTTCTCAACGGCAAGATTGAAGAAGAAGTATATGTCGCTCAACCACGGCTTTGAAGATCCAAAACATCGACATGGTGTACAAGCTAAATAAAGCAATCATATGGCCTCAAACAAGCTCCTCGCTACCGGTATGATAATCTGATCAAAGACTTCACGAAGAGCAAAGGCTTCAAACCTGGATCCCTTGATCCCACACTCTTCACGAAGACATATGATGGTGAACTTTTGTATGCCAAATATATGTGGATGACATTATCTTGGTTGCACCAACCGGAAGTATAGTGATGAATTTGGATACATGATGCAAGAACAATATCGGATGTCCATGATGGGAGAGCTCAAGTTCTTCCTTGGTCTTCAAATTAAATCGACAAAGGAATGGCATCTTTATATCTCAAGAAAAATACCTCCAATATTGTCTGAAGAAGTTTGGGATGCAAGATTGCAAAGGATACACAACGCCAATGCCAGCCAAACACCATCTGGGTCCCGACGACAATGGTAAAGAGTTCGATCAAAAGGTATACCCCTCCATGATTGGTTCCTTACTTTACCTATGTGCATCTAGGCCAAATATTATGCTTAGTGTTTGCATGTGTGCTCGATTCCAAGCGACACCAAAGGAATCGCATCACCTAGCTGTGAAGCGAATTCTTCGATATTTGGCTCACACCCCAACACTCGGATTATGGTATCCAAAGGGCTCAAAATTTGATTTGGTTGGATTTTCGGATGCTGATTATGCTGGTGACAAGGTGGATCGCAAGTCTACATCGTGCACATATCACTTTACGGGGACGATCACTTGTCTGTTGGTCTTCAAAGAAGCGAACTGTATCACTCTCAAGCTGCTGAATCTGAATACATTGTCTTTGGATCTTCTTTGTGCTCAACTTCTATGGATGAAGCAAACTCTCAAGGACTGTGGCATCAATCTGAAACAAGTACCTCTCTTCTGTGACAACGAAAGCACCATCAAGATTGCCAACAATCCAGTCCAGCACTCGAAGACAAAGCACATTGAAATTCGTCATCATTTTCTCAGGGATCATGTCATGAAGAAAGATATTGACATCATTCACGTCAACACTGAAGAGCAATTGGCAGATATCTTCACCAAGCCCTTGGATGAGAAAAGGTTTTGCAAGTTACGGTGTGAGCTAAATATCTTGGAATCCTCAAATGTCCTGTGATCAGGCACACATCCTAACACTTACGCATGTTGATGACTTAGATGTGCAACACACGAAGTAAAGTATATCTTCAATCAATGAAGACTTACATTATGAGTGTGAATACATTAACGTGGAATTTGATTTCGAGCGCCACGATAATTGTGCGCCGTGTCCGGGTCTAATACTTCCTATCACTGTGGGTAACGCCACCACCAAATTTCTCTGTTTGAAGTGTTTCACTCATGGCGTTATTTCTGCAATATCTTCGCATTTGATTTGTCTTCAACTTCAACCTATCTTCATGATTTTCTTCACTATGTTGATTTGGTTGCTTTCTGATATATATAATATATATTGTTCTGTCCTCTACAGCATTCACTTATAGCTATGTCTTCCTAGTTGAATCTTTTGAACTAAGTGAATGTGATCGGACCCTAATCTCTCTATGCTTTCTATCTCAAACTCTGTCTGTTCAATTCATATGCATTCTATTGAAACTGTCGAATGTCTTCTCTGTGTCCTTGTCAGCAGAAGACACAGAGACAAACTTTAAGTCTATTTTAAATGATCCATCCTTATTGTTGAAATCCGGAGAAGCCGGAACGACCATCCGACAAACCTGGCGGGCGTGGGAACGTGGGACAACTCAGAGTATGTTGCATGCCTGCCACATGCCCCTCAGATGTGAACCGCCAGGGGCACCTGCGTAATTGCACTGTGTCGCACACCACCTTATAAATACATGTCTCCTACGGTAAAGATAACCTTCTTCCACCTCGTCAAAACCCTAGCGCCACCGCTAGCTCTCGATGACGCCGGCGACGAAGCGCTTAGCTGCCGCGACTTCTCCGACGCCGTCCTCACGCCGGCCGCGAACATCGTGCTCTCCGCCGCCGCCGTAGTTGTCCTCCGTCGCCAAGTTAGGGCACGGTGGATTGAACTGCTCAGCCTCCTTTTCTTCCCATCTAGCAGTTCATCGAGTGGTAAATATAACTCTATTTTTACCATCTTTTTTATCCTCAAAGATTCATCCTTCTTACCAAAATTGGTTTCTGCCTATACAATGTTAGATCTATTCTGTCTGCATCTCATACTGCCTAGTATATTCACTTAAGCTTCACAACTAGTTAGATTCCTCACTTGTACTTATTCACGGATTCGTACAAATTTGGAACCAACTCTCAACAGATAAGTGAATGTCTTCGCATCATGAGGTCAATGTCTTCAAACCGATTTATCTTCAAAATCTTACGAGAATGCATATGACTTCTTCCCTTCCCTCGCATCTCTAATGTTGTCACGGTACATGTCACAGGAGAATCCCTTTGGTTCTCATAGTCTGCATTCGTTTGCAGAATTCTTACAACATCAAATTAACTCTCCGAAGCCGCCTCTGTTTGTCCAAGCAACGCAAGCCTTTGAAGCCTCTGAACGTATTGAAGCCATTCAGTTTGAAATTCATGGCTGCAGATAAATCAGTTAGGAAGGGCGGCAGACAGCGTCGTGGGGGAACCTCAAAAGATCTGCCTGATGACCTCGCAGAGCTTTACAAGACAGATCCGAAGAGAATTACAATCGGCAAGGCAAATAATCCAATGGATTCGTCGATATTAGGCTGAACAATGGTTCAAGTACAATTTCGTGACCCAGGAATATGCCGAGAAGAATGCTATCAAAAGCCCTTGGGGTGATATTCTCTTCGAGGCCTTCCACCCAAGAACGAGTGAAGTTATTGCACAAGGTTTCTATCCTTGTATGGTCCGTGGACCTCAGCCTGAGAATGCCGACCCAACGTCATTGCTCTGGTGTCATGACGATAATCTCTTCAAGCGCAACTTCCAGCACGCAAAGGCTTCGGCCAAGGAAAACAAGAAGTCATTGGGATTAGACTTCAACCCTGGTCCCTCTGCTCCCCGTGCTGACGGCTCACGTGATGCAGAACCCAATGTCATCGGCCCCTTTTCAAACCTTGATGGCCTCATCACTTACATCTTGGTCCAAGGTGCCAAAGTGGATCACTCTGATGATGATGCTGACTCTGATGAAGTCCCAGCTCCTGCTCCTGCTCCTGCTCCAAAGCCGCAGAAGCAAAAGAAAGTCAAGGCTTCAAAGTCAGCTGCTCCTCCAAAAGCTTCACGTGTGAAGCCACTAGCTACTGCACCTCCTGAAGCCAGTGTGCAGTCTGAAGATCAATCCCGTATCTCCAAGAAGATGGAGAAGAGAAACAAAATTGTCAAGAATACTAAACTGACACTGACTCCTGCTACCATTCTGCGTGAAGAGCACATTGATCTGTCCAGCGATGAAGATCTTGCAGATGATGCCCTTGAGCAACTTATCAAGAGCAAAGAAGAAGCATAAATTTTCAACAATTTGCCTCTCTTTGATGTGGCAATCATCCATCACTTCATTGATGAGTGGTTTGACACCCCAAACATCAGCTTTGAAGACCTGCAACTTCCTATTGGCCTCAGCGTCTCCTTCAATGGAGCCATTGCTTCTGAGCTAGCTCTAGCTCGGCGCATTGTTGAACTGAAGCATAAGATTGACTATGAGAAGGCTCGGTTCAAGAAGCATATGGCAGCCAAGATGCAAGATGTCAAAAACTTCAAGATCATGCTGCACGAGCTCAAAGAAGCCTTTCTCAAGAAGCGTGAAGAAGTTAGAGGCTCTCGTGAGCGCTTGAAGAGTCTGGCTGACAAGTGTGTGCTAGCCTACAATGAGGCTGAGAAGCGCAAGGCTCTTGGTCGTCCTGGCATTGACCCCAGAATGGCTGCAAAGAAGAAGAAGCCACCAACTGATCAAGCTGCACCGTCAAGGCAGGAAGAACCCCGCATAGTCTTCCCAAGCAGCATGACTGCTCGAATCCAAAGGTCAGTCAACCGCTTACGAGCGAGAAGAAGACGAGGGCTGCCGAGGCTGAAGCCAGAAAAAGGAAAAATTCTGAAGCCTCTGATGCTGCTCCCTCCAAGAAGAAGCGCAAAACCAAGAAGAATTGGGCTGCTTCCACAGAGCCCTTAGTTGTTGAACCAATCTGAGTGGTTCGACCTGCATCTGAACACCAAGAACGACGAATGATAGTTCATGAACCTGCTTCCACAGAGGCTCCTGAAACTGAAGACATTCCAGCAGTTGATCCCATCACTGCTGAAGACATTGGTCACCATGACAATGTTGAAGATGATGAAGTTCTTCCTAAGATCGAACCAAACCCGGTATCATCGCCTGTTCTCACGAATAGCGAACTTATTAGCATTGGTCGTCCTCTGACGCCAATGGCTCGGGATGCTTCATGGGCTGATCGCCCGCAACAACAAGTCACACCCCAACAACAACAACAAGAAGAAGAAGAGGAAGACTTTGAGGCCCAGGCAACCCCATCTCCAAAGGCGTTGCCAGCATTTCGCAGGCTTCGCAAAGGACAAAGGCCTCAAGTCCCTCTCTCGAGTGTTCCAGAAGGAGAAGTGCACCACCAACCTGTTGCACGTCAAGTGTTTTCAGAAGCCACTCCAACTGTAAATGTCTCCGAGTCTGAAGCCAAAGCTACTGAAGACAATCCGCTGCATCACCAAGACACCCAAGAAGAAGAAGAACGTGTCCCTACACCCCTGTTATTTAAGAAGTTATTCCACGATATCAACGTGCCAGTGCCCGACCCTCCAGCTCCTCAAGTGGAGGTTGAAAACATTGAGGCTGCCACCTCCAACACCAATGAAGCCAATGACATAGTCATGGCTGAAGCAAATGCGGAGCCTGCACCAAATGTGCCTGAAGCCATTTAGGCAATCGCTCCAAGCATCTGGCGAAAGCGACTGAAGCCTCGATTGTTGCCACTGCTCAGCCCGCCACCAAGGCCCTACACAATTGAGCAAGCATACAACTATGGTCAGCTAATCACAGTAAGATGGCCCGTTCTGGTCCCTCCGCCTCATGCCTCTGGTCCTCAGTTTCAATATCATGTTGGGCATAGGCCTCAGGTCCAGAAGCCAAAGCCAAGACTGCCAAGGTTTCCGAACCATGCCACCTCTCTGAGGTCTTCCAATGCAAATGGCTTCAAATCCCACAACACTTTCTTTGACAGAGCAAAGAACCCCTACACAAGGCCAAGGATATCATCCGACCGTTTACGGAGCTATCAAGAACGGTTATTACTCATGCATTCTCAGATGATCAAGGGCGATTTTCCCTCATATGCGCCTCGACACCGGGCCATTGCCGGACTGCCAGCTTAGAAGAAGCACTTGACTGCTTTCGAGATGCAGGTCTGCTCGGCTTCGTAACAGACAAAGAACACTGGAATGAAGAACTTTTGCTTCAATTCTATGCTACCCTCCACATCCGCGGCTATTATAGAGATACAAAGACATGGGTTCTCGAGTGGATGACAGGAAATGTTCGTCATGAAGCCAAAGCTCTTGACGTCATTGAGCTCACAGGCCTACCCACTCCCGGAGAGCTGTTTGAACCTGGTTGTCAACTCCATCGCGATGCACTGGAGAGCATCTTCCATAAGCCAGAACCCAACATGAGTCAGATGTTGAGCATGATGAAGCCTTCCGCCACGACGCTGAATACCCTCGTGAATTCTTTGTTGATGACCTTGAGTATCCGCTCGTACAATATATCACATCATCGAGGCGAACTCTATGGCCTATCAAAGGGCATTCATCATCTGCAAAACTTGAAGGAGCCATGAAGACATTGGTCTTTTACATCCTCAATGGCATCGACTTCAATACGCAAGAATTCTTCATCCGCAATTGGCTGCGTCTGGATCTGATCTTTTTGGTCTGAAATTTTATGCTCCATGGGTCATCGCCTCATCAAGATGCACTCTGCTATCAACTATCGATATACGCTCGAAATCATCTGATCTTTCTACCAGAGGTTGATCTGTCAGTTGAAGCCATATACCTTGAGCCTGCCAAAACGCCACTTTGTCTTCAGAATACAGATCACCATAGCATCTCTCAACCCATGGAAGGCGTCCAAGCAGTATCTCGTGTCTATCCTCTGGCTGGGAACACTCGTCTCCCTCACTGTGCGCAAACTGAAGCTACTGAGAGCACAATTGGCCAAAGACCCAGGAATCGCTCTCGCATCCTCAATGATCAAGAACTTCTTGTGGCACTGCATCAGAAACAAGATAACCATCACTCCTGGCTCAAGCGACAAATGCAAAGCCTCTTGGTGGACGTCAATCGCATTCGAAACCTTGCCACCAAGAATGCTTTTGTCACTCACGAGACCTGTCGGCGATCATGGAAGAGTTTGACCCTGCTTTCGGTCTTTGAAGCAGATCTTCAAGACGATGGCTTCAATCGAACGCTTCAAGTTTGACTCCACTCCTCCACGGAATGCAGTCCTACGACGAACTCCATCACTTGAAGACTCTGACTATTCTTCCTCCGCGGCAACTGTCAATGCCAGAGTGATCGATGATGAAGCCGATGCTACTTCACCGCCCCCTACTTCTGCACGCATCGACACTGCACCAAGTTCGTCTGCACCGCCAAACAACCACGACAACCCTGTTGCTTCACCTTCTCCTGATGAAAGCGAGTAGATGCTCTATGTCTTCAAACCCTTTTGGTCCTTACTGACAAAAGGGGGAGAAGCATATGAGTTTGATAGTCTTCAAGCGGGGTCATAAGGGCGGTTGCATAATATTTTGCCTAGTGTTTACAACTCTCGCTTTTGATACATTTGGTTCTTTGAGTTGTAACACTTAAACTCGATGGTCGTCTGCTACTTATTTGCTTTACTGTGGTGTGATGATAAATTCCGCATGTGCGATGATAACTTCCGCACTTAGATCATTCTGCAGACGTCCATTTTTCATTATGCATGTCATTCTCTTAGTTATATCATTTCATGCATGATGAATTATCTTCATAAGTTGAAGAGGATCTCCATAAGTACAACCTGCCATGTGCATTTGCATTCCAAAAGCAAACTACTTACATGCACATCTTCAGGGGGAGCCTTTGCCACTTATGAAGACAATTACATATCCTTTACAACTTCACATACTTTATCCCCGTTGAAAACTTCAACCAGTTTGTCATCAATCACCAAAAAGGGGGAGATTGTAAGTGCATCTAGTGCCACCCCTAGTTGGTTTTGGAGTATTGACGACAAATGTGGTTGAGACTAATGCGTTTGTGAGAATTGCGGGATAACGCAGGTAGTGTACCCCATTGATACGGTTTACCTACCGGAGATGACCCCTAAAAATGTATGAAGACATTGACGACAATGGTGGTATGTGAAGATATTAACATAGAAGACTATGACATGAGAAGACATTGAGTGAAGACTATGGAGCGCGAAGACTGTGTGGTTTCGTTGTCTCCTTTTCTTCTTTGTTGAGTCATAGGAACCACCGTACTGTTAAGTGGGGTCCAAGTGATCAAAGTCGTAATGATCAAGTGATGCTCAACCCAAATCATATGTCTTCGAGCGAAGACAATGAGAGCAAGACTTATCCAGAGCTGGATGAGTCAGCTTTGCTTGTAGCCCAAGTAAAGTTGTCGTGTGTGTTTGAAATCTGACCGGTAGAACACGTGTCAGTTCCTTAGTGACCCAGGGTCATTTCGGACATATCAGGTCGGGTTGCCTAGTGGCTATAAATAGCCCACCCCCTACACCATAAATTGGAGGCTGCTCAGAGTTAGTGCACGACTTTTGTCGTTTTAGAGCAACCCACCTCGAAGCCTTTGAGAGAGAGAGAAATCCTTGCGAGGACAAAGCCCAAACACCCAGAGCCAAAGAGTGTTAGGCATCACTGAAGTCTTTCTGTTTGTGTGACCTGAAGACTTATTATACTTGAGGACTGTGTATCCTCCGGCCCGGTTAGGCGTCGCGTTCTGAGCATCCAAGAGTCATTGTGGATTCTTTGGTGAGCCTTGATCTGCGAAGGTTCGGAAGTCTACCTTGAAGACTTACCAGAGTGATTGGGCGAGGACTGTGTGTCCTTAGCTCAAGGGGAATAAGGTGAAGACGCAGTCTTCTGAGTTGAATCTCAGCCTCCCTAACCAGATGTACAGTTGTCACAGCAACTGGAACTGGTCCAACAATTCATGTGTCTTCAACAAGTGACTGGTTCTATCTTCTCCCTCTCCTTACTTAGAGTTTGTCTTCGTGAAGTCTTTGCCTACTTGTCATACCTGTTTGACTTCACTGCTTGTCTACTTTTGTTGATTGGCTTCTCACTATCTTCCATCTTGATCCTACTACCAAGCTGCTATTAGTCTTGTACTTTCACGTTATTGCATACTTGACTATGGTTTGCCTGTTGTAGTTTATCTTCCGCTGCATATCAATTAGGTCATTTCTATTGTTTGTCTTCGAAACACCCGTGTTTTGAAGACGTTCCTAAAAATCGCCTGTTCACCCCCCCTCTAGTCGATAACTAGCACTTTCACACATAGGTGCCAGGATTTGTCCTTCTTTGGTACCATTACCAGGTTTGCTAGCCAGTCCGGATGTTTAATATCTCTGATGAATCCTGCCTCCAATAGTTTAGCTAGCTCCTCTCCCATGGCCTGTCTCTTGGGTTCGGAGAAACGCCGAAGAGCTTGTTTGACCGCTTGAATCCTTTTAGGATATTTAGGCTGTGCTCGCCCGGTAGGCGTGGGATTCTGGCATGTCTGAAGGGTGCCGAACAAAAATGTCCCAATTTTTGCGTAGGAATTCTCGTAATGCGGCGTCCACATCAGGGTTTAATTGTGCCCCAATGGAGGCCGTTTTTGTAGGGTCCGTTGGATGGACTTGGAATTTGACTATTTCGTCTGCCGGTTTAAAATAGGTGGACTTGGATCTCTTATCGAGTATCACATCGTCCCTGTTCATCGTGGAGCGCAGCGCAGTGAGTTCCTCTGCCGCTAGGGCTTCAAATAGTGCCTCAAGGGCAAGTGCGGCTGTTCTATTTTTGGCGCGGAGCGCTATGTACGGGTCTCTAGCGAGAGTGATAATTCCGTTGGGTCTGGGCATTTTGAGCTTCATGTACCCGTGATGGGGTATAGCTTGAAAAATTGTGAATGCCTCTCGCCCTAATAGAGCGTGGTATCCGCTGCTGAACGGGGCCACTTGGAATGTGACCTCCTCGGACCTATAATTGTCCGGCGTGCCGAACACCACATCTAGTGTGATCTTTCCTGTACGGCATGCTTCCTGACTGGGGATTATTCCTCTAAAGGTTGTGCTGCTTTGCTCAATGTGGCTCCAGTCTATTTCCATTTTTCGAAGGGTTTCCTCGTAGATGAGGTTTAATCCGCTGCCGCCGTCCATGAGTACCTTGGTAAGGCGAAAGCCGTCCACTATTGGACTCAGGACCAATGCGGCTGGTGCTCGGGCTGTTCGGAATTTAGGTTCATCACTGGCGTTAAAGGTAATAGCCGTGTCACTCCATGGATTTATTGTTGCTATCTGGTAGACTTCGGCAAGGTTGTGGAGTGTTCGTTTCCGCATATTATTTGATGCGAAAGTCTCGAAGACTGATAATACCGTACTGGTATTGCTGGGCTGGTACTCTGGAGCTAAGAGCTCTTCGCCACTTTTGGCCACCTGCCGTAGTATCCAACGAGCTCTAAGGCTATGAGTTGGAGTGGCGCCCTCTGTGCTATGAATTTTGCAGGGGCCATTGAGCCATCTCTCCAGTACGGTTCCATGCCCTTTGGGGGGTTCTTTCTTTTTGCTATGTAACCCAGGTGCCTGGTGATGATGCACCCTTTTATTTCGGACTAGGGTCGTATTCGGGGCCGGATTATCCCAAAATTTGATTTCGGTTTTCCAGGCGCTCTCCATCGCGCAGTACTTTCGTACTATGGACGCCAAGTTAGCGAAGCGTGTAATTTCACGACGACTTATGGCGTTTAGGATTCCCTTGTCCGTGCAATTATTGCAGAAGAATGAGATTGCGTCCTCCTCGCGGCAATCCTTTATCCTGTCCATAACCAGTAGGAATCGCCCGATAATGATGTCTTTGTTTCACTGGGCTCTTGCCGGATTTGGGATAGATCGCTTATGTTTGGGTGGGCGGGTGGAATTAAATTCCGAACCCCGTCCGATCTAAGATTCAGGGGCCAAGAAGTTTCCGAACTTGGAAGCTTGGGTTCTTGGAGGTTGTCCCATGAATCTAGCCCGCTGCCTGACTTTAAGTTCAGGGCTTGAGTGGTGTCCTCCCCTCCGTGGGAATCCGGCATGGAGGGGTCAGGAATCCGGACATAGCTAGTCTTTAAGGTAGGAGAAGATTCACCGTATTGTTCCTCTACCACAGCAACGTGGTGGGTAGCCTGGGGAGAGTTGATCTCTCTCAAAACGGTTTTAGGCCCAATCTGATCGTAGTCTGTAGCGACTCCCAGGGCGGTGATGCGCTCCAAGAGCTCGTTCAAGGAAGAGAGCTCCATCGGATCTAACTGCTCGGCGAGTTCCGAGTTAATGTGAAGATTGCTTTCGATGACCCGAGAAGTCATCTTCGGCGGCCGGCGAGCAGTCATAAGAAAACCGCCTAGCCGGAGAGTTTGGCCGGTGGCCAAAGCTCCTTTAGCAACGGTGCCGTCTTTAAAGACGGGATGAGGCATCCTTCCTGACAGCAATGGCACAGAGGAACTCTCAATGAAAGCACCAATGTCAGTGTCAAAACCGGCGGATCTCGGGTAGGGGGTCCCGAACTGTGCGTCTAGGCGGATGGTAACAGGAGACAAGGGACACGATGTTTTACCTGTGTTCGGGCCCTCTCGATGGAGGTAAAACCCTACTCCTGCTTGATTAATATTGATGATATGGGTAGTACAAGAGTGGATCTACCACGAGATCGTAGAGGCTAAACCCTAGAAGCTAGCCTATGGTATGATTGTTGTTCGTCCTACGGACTAAAAACCCTCCGGTTTATATAGACACCGGATAGGGTTAGGGTTACATAGAGTCGGTTACAATGGTAGGAGATCTACATATCCATATCGCCAAGCTTGCCTTCCACGCGAAGGAAACTCCCATCCGGACACGGGACGAAGTCTTCAATCTTGTATCTTCATAGTCCAGGAGTCCGGCCAACGGTGATAGTTCGGCTATCCGGACACCCCCTAATCCAGGACTCCCTCAGTGACAATGATTGATTAGAGAACCATTCGATGTATTGTGCATGATGAAGTATTATGGAGGACACTAAGCATCTGAACATTTTGTGCAGTTCCACTAAAATCAAGCTGAGCATCCATGTGGATTTCGTATTTATATGCTGCCATAAAACAAAGACACATCAGCACACACATGAATATTGGCCCCAGTGTCAACCCACCAATCGATGGACTAACAAACTGAAAGTACGGTAAATAGATTACCATACCCAGATGCCCCATCATTGTTGCTTAGAGTGACATTGACAGACTTGGAGTCCGATCCACGGCTTCTTGGTACTTGTTTGGGCACTTGTTTGCCCAGTGTTCCTCCGAACCACAAGTAAAGAAGCCATCTCTCTTTTTGTCTTTCTTCTTACCCTTCTTAATGGCCGACGCTGGCAGCACCATTCAAACATATAGTCTGGTGGCTCAAGGTGACGAAGAATGATTGGAGAACCATTCAATGTATTGTGCATGATGAAGTATTATGGAGGACACAAACCATCTGGACATTTTGTGCAGTTCTATTAAAATCAAGCTGAGCATCCCTGTGGATATCGTATTTATATGCTGCAAGAAAACAAAGACACAGCAGCACACACAAGAATATTGGCCCCAATGTCAACCCACTAATCGGTGGACTAGGAAACTGAAAGTACGGTAAACAGATTACCATACCCTGATGCCCATCATTGTTGCTTAGAATGACATTGTCAGATTTGGAGTCCTGTCCTGGCTTCTTGTACTTGTTTGGGCACTTTTTGCCCAGTGCACTCCACGTGTTGTAGAGTTTCCTATGCTCTCTGCAGACTTGTCATGTCACCATCATCTACTAATACTCTGTAAAGCTTCTCTATCATTCCTTGTGTAATGTAGCGCAAACAGTGACTACTTCTTTCTGCAAAGTGGTAAGACCAAGTGGACCTACTAATGCAGCAGTTTGCCTTAGACACATTGGCTCCTTCTGTGCAGTTCAACTAAAATCAAAGTTGGAATAAATCCGAGCTTTAATTTTGATATCCCTGTAAGCAACAATAGGTATAAGGGAAACAACTACTGAGAAATAATGGTTGATGACTTGTACTCCCAGAAGAAAAACATCTACTGATCTACCTTATCTTAGTGGGAAACAAAGCAGGAGAGTAGCAATTCTCAATCAGTGTGATTCATTCATATTAAGTGAGACATTATCTTAAAAATGCCTTGTTTCAACATGTATAAAGAATGACAAAGCAGAAAAGTACCATTCCTAAGACAATGCAACTGATTCATTTTAACAGAGACATTATCTTAACAATACCTTGGTTAAACATGTAGAAAGAACTACAAAGCAGGATAGTACCATTTGTAAAACACTCAGAATCGATATATAATAACAAAGACATTATCTAAACAATACATTTCTTAAACATCTACTCCAGCCGATCCCTAACAGAAATGGTACTCCCGCCGATCCCTAACAAGTGTTGCAGTTTTGAACTAAGATTCAGTAGTTAATTCTGAGGAAAGTCGGTACTGACCTTTCAAGACCAAGATTTGAAACAACTCGTAAGGAAGACCTAAAAGAGATCTCAACACATAGATGGAAATCCGGTCTCCTTTTGTGCAGTTCCACCAAAATTAAGCGAAGCAAAATGTCGCAATAGCAACAAGTTGAATAGATATCCCTGTTTTAACAGAGGCACAAAAGGAATCACCATCGCCAATAAAGGAGGATGAAACATGCGGCCACAAAAATGGTAATACCGCCTATCCCTAACAAGCGTTGCAGTTTTGAACTAAGATTCAGTAGTTAATTCTGAGAGTGGCATTGCTTAATTTTACCAGCGGCATTAGATTAACAAAAAGCATAAACAGTTCCAGGGGAGAGTGGGCGCAACAACAACATGTGCTTCCATCTACTTATAAAGGGGGTGATGCAGAGTTTGTTGTAACAAAGCAACAAGCATCATGTCTAGGTTGGTCCCATTTTTGTTCACTACTTAATGGGAAAAGATAGCAATACAATAGCTTCAATTCAGCATTTATTTAAAACAGTACCAATACAAGTAGCACATCATCTCAAAACACACCGCACGATCATGTGGATGAAGGCAAGTACCGACCTGTCATGACGCACACAAGATCATGTATGAATCTGCCAACACGAATAGGAAATCCAATCTCGTTTTGTGCAGTTGCACTGAAATCAAGCAAAGTCACCGGTGTGACATTTAAGTTTGCTATAGCAACAAGTTGAATAGATATCCCTGTTTTAACAGAGGCAAAAAAAGAAACAATTACTGCCAATAAAGGAGGATGAAACATGCGGCCACAAAAAGAAGAATCTACCTTATCTTGATGGAAAACAAAGTATAGGACAGTAGCATTTCTAAAACGGTTGCATTGATTCATATTAAGAGAGAAATTCTCTCAAAACAGTTCAGTAGTTAATTCTGAGAGTGGCATTGCTTAATTTTACCATCAGCATTAGATTAAGAAAAGGCATAAACATTTCCAGGGGAGAGTGGGCGCAACAACACCATGTGCCTCCATCTACTTATAAAGGGGGTGATGCAGAGTTTGTTGTAACAAAGCAACAAGCATCGTGTCTGGGTTGGTACCATTTTTGTTCACTACTTAATGGGAAACGAGAGCAATACAATAGCTTCAATTGAAAATTTATTTAAAACAATACCAATACAAGTAGCACAGCATCTCAAAACACACTGCACGATCATGTGGAAGAACCAACCTGTCATGACGCACACAAGATCACCTACGAATCTGCCAACACGAATAGGAAATCCAATCTCGATTTGTGCAGTTGCACTGAAATCAAGCAAAGTCGCCGGTGTGACGTTTAAGTTTGCTAGGCAACAAGCTGAATAGATATCCCTGTTTTAACAGGGGCAAAAAAGGAAACAATTACTGGCCAATAAAGGAGGATGAAACAAACGGCGACAAAAAGATGCATCTAACTTATCTTGATGGAAAACAAAGTAGGACAGTAGCATTTCTAAAACGGTTGCATTGATTCATATTAACAGAGACATTATCTTAAAACAACATTCGTTAAGAATGTAATTTACTTTTAACAGTGGCATTGCTTCAATTTTCCAGCAGCATTTCTTAGATTAACAACAGCAAAATAGTTGTATAGGACATGACATGGGACATGCCAGCACCTTGTGCATCCACACGTATGAATGGGAGATGCAGAGTATGTAGCCAAGCAGCATATCTGCGTTGGTCCCATATTTGTTCTCTTTGAAACTTTTTCCTATGTGAGGGCAGCAAATCTAGTCCTACACAAACTACCCGACCCCCCAGCTTCTTTCCCTTTTCAACAAAGAGATCGGTTCCTTACAGATGTGTGTACTGGGTTACCCCCTTTTTCCCTTTTCAACCAACAAAGCGGTTGGATAGCTAGTCTATACTACTTTACCTCCCTCATGTCCTCATTGAACCACTTCCTAGATTCATGCTCCACCCCACTGCACCCTTCTTTCCTCTTTGAACCAAGACCTAGATTCGACTACAAAATAGAAAAAGATACGCATGCAGCTAGAGCAATGACGGTTTCAAAGAAACTTATACCTTAGGGTCGTCGGGATGTGGCAAGGCGTGCGGCGGGAGGCTGGATCTGCCCACACTACGTACGGTAGCGAGGAAGAAGGGGTCGGTGGCCCTCCCGCACAGGCGCTGGGTGAAAGAGAAAAGCGCAGCCGGCAGTGGATTGCCTCCCTCGCCGAAGGCGATAGAGTGAACGCTTCAGCTCCTCCCCTTCCTAGTGTGACGGGATCCGGACGCCTCCTTCACCAGCTGTGAGGGGGTGAGAGAGACAGAGGCCACAATGCAGTCTTGTTTAGATCTGGTGAAGAGGGTGAGAGACTGTGAATATAGAAAACCCTAGCAAAGGAATGCTGAGCCTCCAGCGTGTATATATATATGTAGTGCGGCGAGAGTGTGGAGAGTGCAAACCCTAGCGAACAAGCGCTAAGGCTCCAGCTTATATAGTGTACTACATATATACTGTATTACGGACGGAGCTCCGGTGCCTTAACTGCACCTGCCTTTGGCTGTGTATGGTGGGCCAGCCACATTTTGGGCCCACCTATCATACACCCAAAGGCAGGTGCACTAAGTCAATGAAGATGCGTCCATATAGTACTCGTGTATACTACTAATATATGGAGGAGTGGTTTTCTTATTCTCTCCATAACAATCATTTTAAATTGTGTAAGTATGAAATGAAACTCTTTATTTAACATACCAGTGAAGAAAACTACTACTTCCGATGAACTGATGATCCAGGCGTCTTGGTCGCAATTCCTATCCTTCACGTGCGGTACACTACCCTCCCTTAAGTGAACAACCACACATGCGCAAAATTATCGGAAACATGTGAGAGTGTGTACAAAGAAAGAATTTTAATTTCAATTATTGGAAAGGTTTGACAGTACGTACAGTTTGCCCTCTCTCAATAATTATGGTTTGTTGTGTTCGGTCTAAACTTGGTCAAACTTTACAAAGTTTGAATCCACTCAAATCTAATATGCAGAGTAAATAAAAATGGAGGGCTACTACGTCCATCCGGGTTTTTAATCCACACCATTTTTTTAATCAAAGTTAATAGCTGGACAAATAAAATTACAGGGGAGCTAAAGACAAAGTTGTGAGAAGGCTTAGAAATCAATACAAAACTTATGCTCATAGTACCAATGTCGATCCTTCTTCGAGGAAACATTTGGTTCATAGCCAATTGTGTGATAAAATTGCACCAACGTGAAAGACGACTGCGTCTCCAACGCAACCAAGGTGAACTGATGAAGGATATCATATTTGTGGGTAACAAGCAAAGAGTATTGATGGAAGACAGCTTGTTTTTCATGGAAAATCGACCAGCTTCACCAGCCGATGCAACCATGAGGCGCAACCATGAGCATCGATAGGTCATCATGGTGATGCATCATCCATTTGGCATCAAGTTTGGTTGAGGAACCTATGAAGTTCGACAAATCCTCACCGTGGTCTGTTTCTTCTCATTAATCAAGCTCGAGGAAGGAAGAACCACGTGGCAGAGGACAGTGAGGCAGAACAACAATGGCCATCCAATTTTGTGCAGTTCCACTAAAATTGAGGAAGACATGCCCGGGTATGGAGATACGCATCGCTGTTTACTTTGTTTTGGCAGGGGTACAAGATTAACAACGACATCTCAATTGTCAATAAGAAGTAATGAAAAGTACACCAACAAAGAAAAGCATCATGATTATATTGATGGGAACTAAACCAGGATACCCGAGAAAAAAAGCATTTCTTCATTTAACCAGTGATAGTATTAGATTAGCAGCAGCAATAGGAGCATATGGACTATGACCGCACAACCACCATGTACTTTTTGTCGAAACAACATGTATACCTCCACCGAGGCATAAATCAGGACAACTTTTCGAGTGGCATTTCCTCTATAATAGTAGGTGATGTTGGACCAGCCGACGAACCTTAGCTACTATACATGGGGAGCTAGGGAGTAGTCGCATAGAAGAAAACGCACATGCAGCGACCTGGGGAGCTGGACCAGTACAAGAAGTTATACCTCAGGTGGGCGAGATGTCGCTTAGGCGGGCGGGCGGAATCTGCCCACACAACGACAGCGAACAAGGGCGCGGAGGACCTTTGTCCGCGCAAGCGCCTGCTCCGAGAGGAAGGTGTGCATCGGCTTCCTCCATCGCTGATGGCGACAACGTCAACGCTGCACCTCCTCAGCTCCCGCAGCGGATGGTATTCAGCCAGATCTGTGACCACCGGTGAGGAGAGAGATAGAGTGGACATTGTCATCTTTTTTTTTGATATGGAGAGGGTGAGAGAGCGAGACGCGAGAAATCCTATCAAACAAGAGGTTATATATACAATGGAGTAAAACAATCTCTCCATGGCAGTGGTTTTAAATAGAATACGCGTGTTCCCGGTAAAAAGAAACGAAAACTGGCGGACAATATTTTAACGTACCAATAAAGAAAACTCGATCAAAAACACGCCCCCGCTTCCTGGTCGCGGGAGTCGTCGCGCACACACACACATAGACATAGACATGCATCTGAGGATGGCTGGGTAAAACTGAATACAGACGGTTCCTTCTTGCCAGAGAACGGAATTGCCGGTACAGGCATGATACTAAGGGATCATGGGGGTGCTATAATTTTCTCTTCATGTAGAAGCTTGTGTTATTGTGCGAACGCACTGGAAGCAGAATTGTTGGCCATCAAAGAGGGTTTGTCGCTCGCATTGCAGTGGAGTAATCTTTTTTTTTGACCCACACACCATATTTCTACGGTAAATTATATTAATATAATAAAGTACATGGGGAGTCTAAGCTCCAAATATCAATATCGAGACCGACTGCCTTGAAGATACAAATATGGTGAGGATTAGGAATGAAGATCTTGATAGATCTTGGTTTGGTTTTTGGGTGCGTGAGATTAGATCGCTCATGGCACTCCGAAATACTTGTATTTCTCATATTCGACGAAACAACAACATTGTCAGTCATACTTTAGCTCATTATGGTAGGACTAGTGGCTGTATCGTTGTTTGGCTAGGTTCAGGCCCTGATGGCACTGTCGAACTTTGTAACTCTGAGTGTCGCCTGGCTACGTGAGTAATACAAGTTTGTTCCCGCAAAAAAACAAAAAGACAAAGACATGCATATCCGTGTTTACATAAAATTCCATCTCCATCTCCATCTCCAATCATATTTGTCCAAATGGCACATTATTTACGTTGTTAATTATATACGCAGCAATATTAACGTACAACATCTCTTGTTTGCGGACGTCCAGGCCGCTGCCACGCCCGCTCCTGACCAACCCAAACCCTCTTCATCACCCGCGCGTGCTTCCCGCCCGAAATGCTCAGTGCCGCATTCATGCCTGGCCAGAGCGGACACGACCTCTCACTGGCGCCGGCATTGAAGCGGCGCGCCGGCCAAGAGAGTGTCGCCCACGCCGCTTCCCGGTGCACACGATTGCTCCGCATTCAAAGGTCGCAATAGCCGGCCACAACATGCATGTAAGAAGTTCTTGGGAGTCCGTGCTACAGCTAGCTGGCCTGCCCCAACTCGTCAATCTCTTCCAGTAGTGCTAGTACTCCATGGCGCGATCCATCAGACAAGCGGTAGCGGAAAGTTATCGTATACTCGGTTTGCGGTGAGTGGCATGCCGAGCGACCGTGTGGGGTCGAGCCGTGGAGGAGGGTGAGACACGAACGCGACAGACGTGATTTAAACATTGGATTTGCTCGATGGCGCGATCCAACGAAACGGAATGTTGGTTTCTCTCCATTTCCGTTTTTTTCTCCGGAAAAATGGAAACTTTCAACTCCATTTTCACTCCTACTCCAAGGTTGCCCCGTTACAACATTCCATTAAATTCAAAGGAAAACTAACATGCATGCGGATGCATCTCAATGATTCACAGATCATAGCCAATATTTACTTCACAACTAAAGATAAAAGTTGTGAGAGCGTGCTCAAAAGAAAAACTACGGATGGGGTCACTACGACTTAAACCCTAAACCCTAAACAGGATTTAGTTTCCTGGCTAGGTAGAGCCTGTCGAAGGAAAGATGGCTGGCACCCTCGGATCATACGATGCTTTTGTGCAGTTCCACTAAAATCGAGCTGAGCATCCCTGATGGCAAAGATATTGAATAAGTGTGATTAGAATAATAGTACTCGCACTAGTTCATGAGACATAAACTCATCACAAATAGAAGCCGGTAGAAGTAGAGAAAGATCGACATGGAGATGGAGCTACGTGGGGAGCTGCGGCAGTGGAGCAAGCCGGCTCCAAAAGGAAGATGTACTACCTGGGACGTCGGGCTGTAGCTAGAAGGGCGGTTGGGACGTGGCATCATCCCATACCGCGGGGACCCCCGATTGGGACGCACCAATGGTGGGTTTTCTCCCTCCGTCCCGATATTAATACATTGGTAAAGACTATTTCTTTATACTAAATTCATGGGCTCATTTTCCTCAAGAAATTGTCTTTACCAATGTATTAATATCGGGAATGCATGCCTGAACAACGAATGATTAAACCTTGCATGCAACGTTTTGACAAAGCATTGACTTATGAACATGTGAATGTAAGGGACTACAACCTCGTGCATGCATGCAACATTCACACGTACACATGGATGCAAAAACGCGCGCGACGCCCTACTGCATGCATGTCCGAGCACACGACGGAAACACACGGTCACGCTCAAGTGCTCAACCTACACGTGCATGCACACACATACTCAGCCAGGGTGAGTTAGTGATCGTATAAACACCAGAAAATGTATATATTGAGCGCAATGAGCGTATTATGAAGTCCACTGACCGTATTTTTACAAATATACAGTGAAATACAGTGTATTTATATCATTTGAAATTAAGCCATATTAACCGGAAAGGAGGCAGTATGGACTAGCATTACTTTGATGTGTCCCATCAACTTGCCGAACAAGGAGAAGCTTGCAGGACGGGTGAGGGAGTCCTGGATTAGGGGGTGTCCGGATAGCCGAACTATCACCGTTGGCCGGACTCCTGGACTATGAAGATACAAGATTGAAGACTTCATCCCATGTCCGGATGGGACTTTCCTTGGCGTGGATGGCAAGCTTGGCGATACGGATATATAGATCTCCTACCATTGTAACCGACTATGTGTAACCCTAACCCTATCCGGTGTCTATATAAACCGGAGGGTTTTAGTCCGTAGGACGAACAACAATCATACCATAGGCTAGCTTCTAGGTTTTAGCCTCTCCGATCTCGTGGTAGATCCACTCTTGTACTACCCATATCATCAATATTAATCAAGCAGAGTAGGGTTTTACCTCCATCGAGAGGGCCCGAACCTGGGTAAAAACATCGTGTCCCTTGTCTCCTGTTACCATCCGCCTAGATGTACAGTTCGGGACCCCCTGCCCGAGATCCGCCGGTTTTGACACCGACATTGGTGCTTTCATTGAGAGTTCCTCTGTATCTTCATCTTTAGGCCCGATGGCTCCTTCGATCATCAACAACGACGTGGTCCAGGGTGAGACTTTTCTCCCCGGACAGATCTTTGTATTCGGCGGCTTTGCACTGCGGGCCAATTCACTTAGCCATCTGGAGCAGATCCAAAGCTACGCCCCTGGCCATCAGGTCAGGTTTGGGAGTTTGAAACTACACGGCCGACATCCGTGGAGACTTGATCTTCGACGGATTCGAGCCACAGCCAAGCGCGCCGCACTGTCTCGATGGGCACGATCTAGCTCTGCCGCCAAACAGTGCCCTGGAGGCCGCACCAGCGTCCGCTCTGACCCTTAGCTCGGAGCCGACTCCACCGATCGAGGACGAGTGGCTGGACACCGCCTCGGGGGCTACGATCTCTACGGCGATTGAGCCGAACACCATTCCTGTCCTTTGCGAATCCTGTGACTCCAAGGTGTCGGACTCCTCCCCGGACTCCGAACCTCCCGCGCCCCGGCCAATCGAATCCGATTGGGCGCCGGTCATGGAGTTCATCGCCATGACATCTTTCAAAGACTCGCCCTTTGGCGACATCCTGAATTCACTAAAGTCTCTCTCTTTATCAGGAGAGCCCTGGACGGACTACGGTCAGGAAGGTTGGGATGCGGACGACGAAGAAATTCAACGCCCACCCACAACCCACTTTGTAGCCACTGTCGATGATTTAACCGACATGCTCGACTTCGACTCCGAAGACATCGACGGTATGGACGACGATGCCGAGATTTACCAAGAACCAGCTACCACAGGCACGGAAGGCCACCTCATACACGACATATACATGGTGGACATCCTAAAAGATGGGAATGGCGATGGAACAGCGGAGGATGACCCCTCCAAGAAACAACCCAAGCGCCACAACAAGCGCCGCTCTAAATCTCGCCACAAAGAAAACAGTGATTCCGCACGGGAGAAAATAACACCGGACAAGGTCGAAGACAACCCCTCCAGCAGGATTCAAGACAGAGGAGGGAGAAGCCAGCCCTCATGATAGAGCGGCGAGCATGTGAGGTGGAGGACGATAATTATATGCCTCCCTCCGAAGATGAGGCAAGCCTCGACGATTTACTTAATTTGTCGTCCCCGAGGATCCCGCCAACAGAGCGCTTTCAAACGCAGGCTTATGGCCACGGAAGCAGCCTCAAGAAAAGCGGCAGAACTTAGAGTCGACCAAGACTTGCTAGTCGACAGATGGACTGAAGTCCTTGCAGCGAAGAGTACGAACTCGAACGCCTCCAAGAGATACCCAAAACGCGGGCTGCTACCCCAATTAGAGGAGGAAGCACCCAAACCTACATCACTAGCAAGATGATGCGGCCGACCGGGCACCCCGTGGTCAGCTGACAGAGAGGCCTCTAGGTCCTCCATTCAAGCCGCACTTTGCCGCCGAAAAGTACCAAGGCACGGGGAAACGTGCCAGACCTGCAAGACATATTGGAGGACAAGGCAAGGCAAACAAGATCGATCTATGGATCACGTGGGTGCCCCACGACACGTGATGATAACCGTCACGCCGGATACAGCAATTCCGGCTGGGCCGAACACAGTAGACAAAGCTCATTTGAGCTTCGTCGTGATATAGCTCAATACAGAGGCGCTACACACCCACTATGCTTCACAGACGAAGTGATGGATCATCAAATCCTCAAGGGTTTCAAACCCGTAAACATCGAATCATACGATGGCACAACAGATCCTGCGGTTTGGATCGAGGACTACCTCCTCCATATCCACATGGCCCGCGGTGATGATCTACACGCCATCAAATACCTCCCACTCAAGCTTAAAGGACCAGCTCGGCATTGGCTTAACAGCTTGCCAGCAGAATCAATTGGTTCTTGGGAGGACCTGGAAGCCGCATTCCTCGATAACTTCCAGGGCACATATGTGCGACCACCAGACGCCGATGACCTCAGCCACATAATTCAGCAGCCAGAAGAATCGGCCAGACAATTATGGACATGGTTCCTAACCAAGAAAAATCAAATCGTTGATTGTTCGGATGCAGAGGCCCTTGCAGCCTTCAAACATAACATCCGCGACGAGTGGCTTGCCCGGCACCTAGGACAGGAAAAGCCGAAATCCATGGCAGCCCTCACAACACCCATGACCCGCTTTTGCGCGGGAGAGGACAGTAGCTAGCTCAGAGTAACAACTTGACCAAAAACCCCGTAGTTCGGATACCAAGGACAGCAATGGCAGGTCGGCGTCGCAACAAGCACAAAGCGCCGCGCGTGCGGCGATAATGCTCAAGATATCAAGTCAATGCCGGATTCGTGAGGCTCTAAACCCGGTCACGGAAAAACCGTTCAAAAGAAATACTCAGGCCCGTCAATCTGGACCGAATACTCGATCGCTCGTGCCAAATACATGGCACCCCGAAAAACCAGCCAACCACACCAACAGGGATTGTTGGGTCTTCAAACAGCAGTGCAAGTTAAATGCCGAACTCAATGACAAGGGGCTGCATAGCGATGACGAGGAGGAGCCCCGCCCGAACAATAGAGGATGTAAGGGCTTTCTCCCACAAGTGCGGACGGTGAACATGATATACGCAACCCACATACCCAAAAGGGAGCGGAAGCGTGCACTAAGGGACATATATGCGATGGAGCCAGTCGCCCCGAAGTTCAACCCATGGTCCTCCTGCCCGATCACCTTCGATCGAAGGGACCACCCCACTAGCATCTGCCATGGCGGATTCGCCGCATTGGTTCTTGACCCAGTCATCGATGGATTTCACCTCACTAGATTCCTGATGGACGGCGGTAGCAGCCTGAACCTGCTATATCAGGATACAGTGTGCAAAATGGGCATAGACCCCTCAAGGATTAAACCCACAAAGACGACCTTTAAAGGCGTCATACCGGGTGTAGAGGCCAATTGTACAGGCTCGCCACACTCGAAGTGGTCTTCGGATCCCGGATAACTTCCGGCGAAGAGTTAATCTTTGACATAGTCCCGTTCATGGCGGCTATCACGCGACCGCTTGGACGAACCGCATTTGCAAAGTTCAATGCAGTGCCGCCCCACGCTGCATTCTCAAGCTCAAGATGCCAGGCCCTCGAGGAGTAATCACGGTCAATGAAAACACTGAACGCTCTCTCCGAATGGAGGAGCATATGGTGGCCCTCGCGGCGGAGGTGCAAAGCAGCCTCTCACAGCAATTCTCGAGTTCGACTATTAAATGTTCGGACACCGTCAAGCGCGCCCGGAGTAATCTACAACAAGACCGCCTGGCACGATCCGAGCACGCGTAGCAATCCGGCCCCAACCCCAGCCCTCGCAAAATTGCGAAGCCAGTACTACGCGTACATAACTACGCTCTGGAGATACCATGGGCATAAAGGGAGGGGCACGACCACGGCACGCCTGCACGCGGCTCAACCGCACTGTGGGCCCCGATTGTGTCATTCTTTTCTTTCTTCTTTCTCTTACTTTCGTGACTCCGCTTTCAAGAAGCCCCGTCCGGCTCTAGAATTGCCGAACTCACGATGCAACAGCCAGGGAAGCACAAAGCTACGTCGAGTGTCCAGGTGGTCTCTACTACGAGCATTATACCTGTTTTACATACCATCCCGCAGCTTACCCCTGGAGGGGGACATGTCAAATAGTCCCATTCCTTGCTTATCGCACTATTTGTATCGTTCTGCCTTCATTGCAGTACCTTTTTGAATAAACAATACTTTTGCCTATTATTGCACTCCTTTATTTATCTATATATATATATATGTTCATTCATGACACGTTGCACCCGTACACTTTGGTACGTCCAATACACCAGGGGCTTAAGTACCCCAAAGATATGGTGTGATAAGTCCGAACACTTTCACAAGTGCGGCACCCCGAACTTATAGCATTATATGCATCGGCTCCGAATCATGTCTTGGGTCAATAGTTGGGTTTGCCCGGCTCCCATGTTTTGGTACCTTACGTTCCGTTATATCGGCTAAGGTAGCGCTGGGAGAACCACCGTGATTGTGCCCGGTTGAGCTGGGTTGAGCACCTCGGTGGAGAAAGCTAAACTGACCGTCATGATAGGGCGAGAGCCGGTCGCTGTTCGAGAGGTTTTTCGGGTCCCTAAAGACTTATGCCGCTTAGAGCGAGGAGTCGGCATTGTCCGCCAAGGCGTGGATAGCGCCTCAACTCGGTCTTCCGAATACTAGGGGCTTTGCGAAATTTAAAATTATAGAATTCTATGGCTAAGTGAGAGTGTTCAAGCACTATAGTCCGGTTGCACAGTTCGGCTGCGTTGAGCGCCTCCCTCGAAGGACCCAAGAATGGGAACAAGAGCGCTCAAGTTTATCCCGAGCACCCCAAAGACTGTGGCATGGGGGCTGAAGCCAACGACTCGCCATCTCTCAAATTTGATAAACGGCCGCACGTAAGGTAATATTTTAAATTCACAAGCGTTGTTTAGCGATATGAACAAGTTTTCAGCGTACATGATAACAAATGCGAGTCTATTAAAAATTACATCTTTGGAGCATTCACCCGCTTATAAGGCGGGCACCCTTCAGACGCCCTCATAGTACATTTCGGGCTTGCGATGCTCCTTGCTGGCAAAGGCCCGTCTGTCACAAGCTTCAAAGATCCATCTTGCCCCGGTGCTTAGCACGGGCAAGGCCCGACAGGCACCTTCAATGCGCATTTGAGCGCTTGATGACTTCAATCCATGGACAAAGGCCCACCACCGCCGCACTAGCCCGGTAGCTCCTGTGCATGGCTTCCTTAGGCCACACCAATTATGAGGCCCTTCATGGCCTGTTCGGCGACCTTGTGGAGCTCGACCAGCTGCTTCACCTGGTCGCTCGAGGCACTGATGTCCGCCTCGATACCGAGACCGTAACACCTTTTCCGTCGAGCTCCCTCCTCGGCGCAGAGAACGCGGCAAGATCGTATACACTACGGGCAGATCTGCGAATGCTCTGGAGAGCTCCGGATTCGGGTAAGTAATAGATAATTCACTTTCACATGCTTGCTTTGCATAAAGAATGCCTTGCCCGCCGCTATCTTCTTTAATGATTCAATTTCCGAGGGCTTTTTGGGCTTCGCCTTAGCGGCTTTGGCACTCTCAAGAGCCGAGGCGAGCTCGGACTCTCGAGTCTTCGAGTCACGCTCCAAACTCTCATGTTTTTCCACGAGAGCCTGGAGCTCTTGCCGCACCTCCGCCACCCGCGCCTCCTACTTCTCTCGCTCGGTGCGCTCCACGGCCGCTTTGCTTTGGGCCGTGGACACCGCTTCCTTCAGGGTCGCCACCTCGTTCGTGGCCCCTACAATACCCACGTTAGTCCTGTCATTTTTGCAACCAAATCCTTTCTATAAGGTATTACTTTAATAAGGTATTACTTACCTTCCTTGTCCTCGAGCTGCTTCTTGGCAAGGCCGAGCTCGTTCTCGGACCGCCGAGGCTCGCTTCAATGCATTGACCTCCGCAATCAAGGTCGGGCAGAGGTCAAGAAAGCAGCCTGCATTCCCATATTGACATACTTATGTTAGACTCTCACAGATATCTTTTTAGATCCTCAGTCCGCTTTTCTTTCCGAACACCGAACTAAGCATCAGGGCTACTATCTATGCGGTAACATTTTTACATATTCTAAACTTACCTCAAAGCCTGTTAGAAGGCTGGTATTCAGTCAGCCCGCTCTTGGCGGATCGAACTTTCTGGATCACCACACTCATAACAAAGGCGGTGCTCCTCGTCGATGGAGGCCGTTAAGCGCCTCCAAAGAAGCTATCCGTGCCTCCGGATGGACGGAGGTCACCGGCGTCAGCGATCTTGCCCTTCTTACGAAGGGGTCGCTTGCGGACTTCGAACCAGAAGGTTCGAGACGGAGTCCCAAGACAGGGCCGGACTTAGAGCCCTTTGGGGTTTCGCCCCTTTGCGCCCGAGTCCGGGAGGTCGCTGGCGGCGCCTCCAGACCACCTCCTCCTAGCTGGGCCCTTTTGGGACTCCACCGCGGTGTCGCTCAAGGCCACGAGGAGAGGAGGCGGTCGGAAGTGAAGTGCTATTCACATCCGACGAATCCAGCGAGCCGCTCGACAAAGCGGCGAGCTCGTCCTTGGGCGGGCTACATGGTTATATTTGGCGTTAGAAGACACTATGCGACAAATAAAAAGTCATGAGCTATTCCGGAGTCCGGACACTTACGATCTCGCTAGGGGCTTGGCCCTTGGTGGCCACTCCTCCTCGTTGTTGTCGGCGTTGGTGGAGAAGTCCGGAGGAAGGGTCCTTCCTTTCTTGGACCCTCCGGCCTCCCGGTCAGGCGGCCTTCCTTTTCTTCTCTCGCCCGGCTGGTAGAGGCTTCTTTTCCTCCTCCTCGTCCTCGGGGAAGATTCCGCCTCAAAGTCGCTTGACGATGAGTCCGACAAGACTGACGCCGGAGCTCCTTCGAGTTCCCGTGGCCTTCTTCTTGGCCTTCTTCTCCGGCACTGCGTGAGGTGCCGGAGCCAAGAGCCTGGCTAATCAAGGCGTCCGCTAGTTCTTTCCGCAAGGGGCCGGACAGTTAATCTGTTTCGACGTCTTCAGCCTCTGTCAATGGTTAGGGAGTTTTAGATCCCGTGACAGAGTCAAACTATGAAAAAAGAGTCCCATAAAGGGTAAAATAACTTACCTCACTGGCTTGACGCTGTGAGCTGAATCCGCGATCTTCGGTAGCGGATGCGGGAGTTTCGGCGCCCTTGAACAGCATCTTCGTACGTAGTGTCGAAGAGCCGGCTCAAGGTTCGGTGCTGTGCCGGATCAAACTCCCACAAATTGAAGGCCCGTTGCTGGCATGGGAGAATCCGGCGGATGAGCATCACCGGATTACGTTGACAAGCTTGAGATTCTTGTCCACCGTGTTTGGACGCAGGTTTGGAGTCCGGACAGCTCTTCCGAATCACCCCACGTCGAGCCCGTCTCTTTCCATGATGTGAGCCGTGTGGGAAGCCAGATCGAATTGGGGCCGCCGCCCATTGAGAGTCGCGCTGCTCGATGTAGAACCACCCCGATTGCCACCCTTCACGGTCTCCACAAAGGAGCCCTCGAGCCATAGGACTTTGGCCATCTTGCCAACCATGGCACCTCCAAGACTTCGCTTGGCGGCCGCCCACTACCTTCGGCTTGACATTGAAGGTCTTCAGCCATAAGCCGGGCGGGGCTGGATGCAGAGAAAGGCCTCGCACACGATGATAAACGCCTGGATGTTGAGGATGAAGTTCGGGGCCAGATCATGGAAATCCAGGCCGTAGTAGAACATGAGCCCCCGGACAAATGGGTTAAGTGGAAAACCTAGTCCGCGGAGGAAGTGGGTGAGGAACACCACCCTCTCATGGGGCCTAGGGGTGGGAATAGGCTGCCCCTCGTCAGGAGCCGGTCTTGCGATGTCGCTGGACAAGTATCCGCCTTCCGCAGCTTTTTGACTTGTCCCTCCGTGGACGGAGGAGACCATCCACTTGCCTCCCGCTCCGGACATGGCTGGAGAAGGTTGAGGAGGGATGTGTGGACTTGGGCGCTGGAGCTCGAGTGCGCGGAAATGGATGAGCAAAGGAGGAAGAAGGCGTAGGTTAAAAGGTGGATCATTATCCCCTTATATGGGCGGACGAAGCTATGCGTCCCCCGCCAGCTTGGTAAAACTCGCTTATCTCCCAAGCACCGTAATCAATGGCGCGGTTGGGTTACCCATGTCCGCATTGATGGGAATCCCGGAATAAGGGGGCACGATCTCCGCTTTGATAAGACGTGCCAAGGAAACCGCCTCGCTAAACGCGCTGAGGTGGAACAGTAAAAAATGTCCGTATAAAGGCCTGGCCGTGGTGTGATGTCATGCCGCGGAATACGTCAGCAGATCTGTGCAAAGGTTATTCTTTCTTCGGTGGTATGTGGAACTTGTTTTGCAGATACAGACACAATCCTTGTGTTCAAAATCTTCTATGAAGTATTCGGAGGAGGAACCCGCCTTGCAATGCCGAAGACAATATGCGCACCGGACTCGTCGTCATTGAAGCCTGGTTCAAGGGCTACCGAGGAGTCCTGGATTAGGGGTGTTCGGATAGCCGAACTATCACCGTTGGCCGGACTCCTGGACTATGAAGATACAAGATTGAAGACTTTGTCCCGTGTCCGGATGGGACTTTCCTTGGCGTGGAAGGCAAGCTTGGCGATACGGATATATAGATCTCCTACCATTGTAACCGACTATGTGTAACCCTAACCCTATCTGTTGTCTATATAAACCGGAGGGTTTTAGTCCGTAGGACGAACAACAATCATACCATAGGCTAGCTTCTAGGGTTTAGCCTCTCTGATCTCGTGGTAGATCCACTCTTGTACTACCCATATCATCAATATCAATCAAGTAGGAGTAGGGTTTTACCTCCATCGAGAGGGCTCGAACCTAGGTAAAAACATCGTGTCCCTTGTCTCATGTTACCATCCGCCTAGACGCACAGCCGGGACCCCCTACCCGAGATCCGCCGGTTTTGACACCGACAACGGAGAAGCTTCGCGCTGTGGCTCGCAGGACAAGGAGAAACTTTGACTAATGCAAGCTCTCCCTCACTCAAAGCGGTGGACGTGCAACAGCTTAATTCAAGGTCGATTACTGTAAGCATACACTATACTAGTACTAGTATTATTGTTAGACTTCCAAGAGGCTAACAGCCAAGCAAAAGTTTACTAGTACTAGTACTACTACTATAGAGGTATGTACTATACTATACTAGGAACCGGATGGAGGAGCGTCTGCACTCTTATTATATTTTAAAAATGTGATAAAGCAATCTTCAATACATTTGGTTCTCTTCGACGGTTCTCGCATGTGATAATGGAAGTTGATTGCATGGAACACTCGCCACAATTCTTGCTTAATTCTAGCTCAGATCCTTCTACAAATAGGAGTGCTCGATAATATTTCCTATTTTTTTGTTATTCAGCATGTAAACAGGTCAGCAAACCTTGCGGCGCATCTTTGTGCGAACCGTGCTTGCTGCTCTTTGAATGTGGCCGAGAGCTGGCTTGATGAAACACCTCGCTTCCTTCTTTTTTTGCAGGATACCTCGCTTCCTAGTGACCAGTCTCTTGGCTGGTCGTCCTAAGAATGCTTATATATGAATAAAGCTCTCTCATTTACCCGCAAAAAAGATTAAGCCATATTAACCGGAAAGGAGGGAGTATGGACTAGCACTACTTTTTGGTGTGTCCCGTCAACTCGCAGAACGAGGAGAAGCTTGCAGGACAAGGTGAAGCTCGCTTACGCCTTTTGACTAATGCAACCTACCCTTGCCCAGGCGGTGGACATGCAGCAGTTCATTCGGTGTCGGATTGCCACATGCATACACTATAGTACCCAACATGTGGAGTACCATCATTGTTTGACTTCACGAAGAGGCGAAGAGCCGAGCGCAAGGTTTATAGTTGTACGAGTAGTACTACTAGTAGAACCGCATGGTGAAGCGTCTGTACTCTTATTTTATTTTAATCTCTGATAAAGTACACATTTATTCGGGAGAAGGGCGGAAAACGGTAGCCCAATAGTAGTGTTAAAAAACATCGAACATGTAATGATGATATCGATCAACCATGCTCGAATATCTTGGCTCCATGCGAGCCCGTCTGTGTGTTCTCGCTCCTCGTATCTCTCATGGAACGGCGGGTTGGCCATTTTGTCGTCAATTGAGATCGGTTTGCTCACACTCTGGTCCCACATGTCAGTGATATGCCAAGAGGAAGTGCATTGACCGACCGCCATACGCTGCATTTGGTTTTGCACCTTCGTGCCATGCTTGGAATGGTTGTATTTCAATACGGAGGCGCATAACTTACACATGTAAGTTATCGTCACAGTAAAATTCCAGCCGGAATTGAAACGACGCGCAGTGTTTATTTTTACAAGTGTATTCAAAAGAGAAACGGTGATCCAAACAGGGCCTCATACTACTCCTCCCTCTCACACAGCTTTACGTATGCCGCTTCATTCTGATGCATTTATCTCCATGCATTTCCACCACCAGAGAGACTTTAGAGCGTATTGATGGTTGCTTCTTCCGAGCAACTTACAGTGCGAAAGATGGGGCTTATGATTTGACTGCTCAAATACTACTCACTATTAGTGCGGCGCAACAACCGGGTTGAGTCTCCCATGCGGTTGTGCACTACTCCCTCCATTCTTAAATATACTACGGAGTATTTGTCTTTCTTGAGAATTCAACGAGTGACTACATACGGAGCAAACTGAGTGAATCTACACTCTAAAATATGTCCATTTGAAATTTGTAAAAAGATAAATATTTAGGAACGGATGAAGTATAATTTTGTGCATGGCACATGGACCCGGATGCTGAAGAGGCTTCTGGCAATGTTATCAAGATTCCAGCATTTGTTTACATAAGTGACGTACTATACAAATAATTTTCCAGCAACATGAAATTGTACAATGCTTTGAGCTTCCAGCTTTTGTTTCGTGTGTCTTGCCATCGATGCTCTTTCGGAAACAATAAAAAACTAACTTCCTTGCTAATGCATCTCAATTATTAGCATATCAGAGCTAATATTTACATCACAACTGAAGACAAAGTTGTGAGAAGGTGTTAAATTAAAATTGATCCATGCTTTCATTGGCAGGAACGTCCCCCCAGCTTTGTCTAAATCAACAAGGCATGTTGGGAAAAAGTAGATGTCTAGAGCATGCAACATTCCGATCATTTTGTGCAGTTCCACTAAAATAGAGCTGAGTGTCCCTGTTTCAAAGATATTAAGTGTGATTACGATAATAGAGGACTGATGATGAAACAATAAACACACAAATAGAAGTCGGTCACCTTTGCAGTCTCTCTTAAGACTAACTAGTTGGAGAAGATTAGGCTCGGAGTTGGATGAGGAGGATAGAGCAAAACCAATCTACCTTTGTGCGATCGCCTTTGAAATGTAGACGTTGCTGTGTGACATTTTAGTACAACTGCACAAAACACTCTTAAGAAAAAAGGGATTTGTGTAGTTCACCAAAAGGTCGCAATAGCAATGAGGTGAAATGGATAGCCCTGTTTGCAAAAAAGAGGTAGAAAGGGAACAATTACTGGCCAATAACAGTTGATGACACATGCGACGACAAAAAAGAAACATATTCCATGTCCTAAGGGAAGATGACAACCCGGTTGTGTTTGTCTAAAATGGTGTGAGGACGAGATTGCAATATGGAAAGTACGCCGGACGAGCTACGTTTTGGGCAAACAACTATGTTAGATCCTCATGCAAGATTTTCCACATGCAGCGACGTGGGAAGACGGGCAGTGGAGCAAGGTGAGCGGCAGCGGGTGGGATCTGCCCATACTGCGGCAGCGAGCAGGTGGCGTAGGCCCTACCGCGCCGGAGCTTGGTCAAAGAGAACGGCGGGTACCGCAGATCGGGACGTGCTGCCTCGGCTCCGTCGAACAGAGAAACGATGCACATCCTCCCTTTCCGCCGGCGGACGGGACGCGGCCGGACCAGTGACCAACGGTGAGAGAGAGAGGCCACCGCCGCCTTGAGTGAGATACTCTGAAGAGAGACAAACCCAGGCAGGCAGGCTCCGTTGTATATAGTGGAGCGGACTACCTTTTTCTCCATAAAAATCGTTTTATATTCTATGTGCGTGCCATTGAGCGATATAACTTTATTTAAAAATAATGTGCATCAAGTCGAACTTTGTTTCGTGCACGCGTGGTACACGACCTCCGTAGGTAAACAACCGCTACACGCGTTCAAATTAGCATGTGGGTTGCCATTTCGTACAGAAATGAGCTCCACCGTGTACCCGCGCGAGTGTGGCTGGGCACGAAGCGTGAGTACGTGCACCTATTATCTTCGTGTATGTACACTACCTACATGGGGTTGTGGCAGAGATACAAATGTAGAGAGATATAGTGTGTGGGTTCGTGAGTGTTTTTTGGGGGGTGTCAATCAAAAAATGTAACATATGCAATGTGTGTGAAAATAGAGTCATGGATATATCATATATATAGAGGGGGCGATCACGAGAAGAGAGTGGAGGTACCATCGGCTTGAGGTATCCATAGAATCAAAGAGAGGGATGATGATGTGTGTGTGTGTGCACGCGATCGATAAAGAGTGCCATCGAATTTGTGTGTGCCCACGTCAAAGATATAGGGTGGCTAGCCTACTAGAACGTGAGAGGGGACAGGTGCAGTTTGTCTCTGTGGCATGGATACCTACCTACAACGCTCGACTATCGGTGTGTGGTGGGGGGAGGCCTTATTAACTATAGAGGTACAATGGCTGGTATATGTGTGGAGGAGGAGAGAGGCCTACCTTATGTATTAAGGGAGATCGATCGGCATCCATGCACATGTGTAGGAGAGGAATAAGGTTGGGGGAGAGACAGAGCTAGAGTGTTGGAGGGGGTGGTAGTGGAGTTGCTTCTAACAAATGGTGGGAGAGGCTTGCTAGACCAACGGAGGGCACACCTACAACATCAATAAGAGAGGGGATGGTTGCCTGTCTGTGCGCGTGTGCGTGAGAGACGGGTCAGGAGGCATGCACGAATGATGAGGGGGGACGATATGGTTGTGGTAAGCAGACATAACTACATAGGAAGATCAATCGTCCTTTGTCAGAGAAAGGAGAGACATAACTTGTGAGGTACGTCGATCGATGGGTGGGGAGAAAATAGTTAAAGTTGACCTAGGTATATGTAGGGAGATCGATCGGTATACATGCATGTATGTATGTGTTAGAAGCAAATAAGGCCAGGGGAGAAGGATAGAGAGAGGGGGATGCATCTAAGAGGTGGTGCGAGAGGAATACTATATCAAGGGGGAGGAGTGTGCGAGTATGAGATTGATGAAAAGAGTGGTGGGAGTGAGGCATGGACGGTGAGAAGAGAAGAGGGGAAGCTTGTGTTTGTGGTAGGCACACCTGGCTAGAGAGGCATATCGATCGATGTGTGCCAGAAGAAGGAGCTGGGGGGCCTACACACACCATGGGTGAACGACCTAAAGTGAAAAGACGAATTTGCGTGATGGAGCTAGAGAATGATGAGGGAGGGTGAGAGGGATGCGGGAGTGTGCATGCACGAGAGAAAGTTAGTTGTAGCTACAAAGATAAGAGGATTGTGTGGGTGTAAAAGACGAATAGAGATCATAATTCATTATAAAAAGCAAATTCAGATATTTGAAGAATTTATCAGTGTTTTAAACCGACGCATGCGTGAATATATATAACAGTGATACACATGGTGTGGTTATGAACATGTTATACTACATATAATATATTTTATCTCTACTCTTATAAAAAATAGAGTTGTTGATGATAGTGTGCCTGCCATCCTGCAATATAGGCCGTCCGATTTATATCTGACGGATAGGAAGGAAACTATGGCAATTTTGAAAAAAGATACCCACACCCCTCTCCATATTTGCAAATAAGGCCTCCCCTTGATCATGTTGATGTTCCGTGGAACGCATAGGCATCTTGCTAGTACTACATATAATATATAGAACATTGATTATAATTTGGGATAATGTGTGGCTTTTGCAGCTCGGGGCTAAATACTTGTCATAATGTAGGGGGCGGGGCACTATACTTTGTGTGATAAACACGGTGTACGTATGGAGCATGGTTTAGATTATGAATATATAGTTAGTACATCAAACATACTATTATTTGGAATCAACATCAAGTGTATTCAAAAGATTGAATTCGAGTTCATATAGTACACATAGTTCATATCTATCTCTATAGTAATCATGTGGTGTGTTGTTAAGGTAATACACGAATGATGGTTGAAGTTGGCAACAATCATGATTGTAGATTCTTATTGAAATAGAGAAACAAATTCAAATTCAATTCGAATTGCAGCGGTAGTATAAACATTTGGAATGCACTAAAATGTTGGTATCAGTAGGATACATGCATTATACAGCAAGCAAAAAAATTCATTGGACATAACATGGATTCATACTCTCTCTTTGTGTAGCTTTGAATAGCATTTGTATAGTAAAACGGGACAAGACTCTCTCTTTGTGTGGTGTGAATAGTTTTTATTTTTTCGTTTTTTTGTCGAGGGAAGTGCGAATTGATTTGGTACGTACAAGTACAATGTTACACGTTAGGCTTGTCCCTAAAATTCAACCCGCGCCTTGTTATATCCCGAAAATTCAGATATCGTGCTCCCAAAACTGGCGCCTTCACAACCCGCGCCTTGCTATCCCGAAATTACAACACGCGCGAAAACTCCCTCCAGCTGTCAAATCCCGACACATGAAATCCCCCTTCTAACCCTGAGCTAAAAGGGCTGCTAGTTCAAATAGGTGAGGGTACTTTTGTAACACACCCTACATTTTGGACAAGCGCGTCCCTAAGTCATGGTTCCCCCTCCCATCGCCTCCTTTTCGCCATTCAAAATCTGGCCGCCATAACCTCTCCGCTCTAGCCGCGAAACCCCACCCTCCTCCGTCCGCCACCTCACCGCTGCCCAGCCGGAGCCTCTTCCCCGACGACGTCGTCCACCGCAACAGCTCGACGTCCCTCATCCGCCTTCCCGGATGAGGATCCATCGTCCATCCCGTCGTCCCGTGGTTCAGCCGCCCCGTCCTCCACCTCCAAGGAGCTGATCCGATGATCGCCTCGTGTATCGCGGCTACTCCATCCCCACAGTGCCGCCTTAACCTGCTCCACCAGAACTGCAACATCCTCACCGACTCCTTGGATGAAGCCGAGGCCTACTCGGCGCCACCAAAGAGGTTGTACACTCATTGCATCGCACCTTCTCCTTAACTTGACCTCCCGGCGCCGACGATGCTCCATCCTGCACACCCATGGAGCGGCTACCTCGAAGCCGGCGCCATGGGCGACATCTCCACGACGGCTCTCCCCAGTGCGAGGCCCCTTCGGCGGTGGCATCCATACCAGCCGGATCTGCTGCTGGTGCTCCAGCTGTCGCCGATCGCTCACGCCTGCTTCTTTGCTCGGCTCTCGCTTCCTTCGCCCAGCTACTCTTGCTCGGCTCTTGCTTTCGCTTCTTCTTGCTACCGGGCTCTCGTCTTCTTCTTTGCTGCTCCGGCTCTCGCTTCCTTCCTTCCTGCTGCTCTCCCCCTCGCTCATGTTGCTGCTCTGCTCCGATTTAGCTACACTTCAGTCGACTGAATCGACTTTTGGGTCAGTCAATTTTCAGTGGGTGGTGGGTCTCGCCGGAGTTAAGGAAGAACCACCCGCTTCGGGGAGGGGGCCTTGCTGGAGAGGTACCCCACTATCTATCTTAGGGTTCTAGGTGGGGTGCTGCTCGCCGGCGATGGGGGGCGTGGTGGTGGGGCGGTGGCGTGGGGATCTCCGAAGAAAAAGCTTGGCGCGGGGGGGGGGGGGCTAGAGGGCTGGCCGGGGCGGCGATGGACCGACGGTGGGGAGTTGTTTCGGGGCGGCAACGCGGCGGCGGACCGGCGGTGGGGAGTTGTTTCGGGGCGGCGAGGCGGCGGTGGGGAGTTGTTTCGTGGCGGTGAGGCGGCGCGGGGTTCGGCCGGTGGTGGCTGGCGGCTCAGGGTGGTGCAGGTTGAAGATGAACTTTAGGCCCTCCCTAAACTATCCCATGTGAAGTGCCTCTCTACTACCATTGCGTTCAGTTTCGACAGTAACATTCAGATTCCTCAGTAAATTTCAGTTCCGACAGTTAAGTTCAGAGTCAACAGTTTTTACCTCATCTGTTGTAGTCAGGTGGTTTTTGGTGATGTTAATTTTACATCTATCACTTTTAGGTAATGCATTTTACATCATCTATTGGATATGCTATTATAATGCCACTTGAGATTAACGATGTCTGTCTTGTGCTGCTTCAGCCTTGACATCTTACGGCTCACCGGAGCTGCTCCAAGGACGGAACGACCATCACAACAGAAAGCAAAGGCTCGGACGCCGCTCTCTGATTCCTCAGATCTTCCTCCACACCTCCGATACCACCTCTGCCTCAACTTCTTCAAATGACCAACCCAATGATGCTGAGGTCAACACGGCTATGGCAAAGAGGTTGTACACTTGTCGCATCACTTATTACTCTACATTCATGTCGATCCATTAGGGCTATTGTGGTTCAACGGAAAAACATAGCAATAGGAAATTTTCCTATGGCACTCTAATATTCAATTATTCATGCATTTTGTTGAAAGGAATGGAGCAAAACATCCACCTAGACCTACTTTTCAAAATCCTATGCATGAAAACAAGACCAAGTGCATTAGTGGCGTATCAACATTCTAACTGTACACGCTTTCATATGGTTTCACTTTATTTTGGCCATGTCTCTTTGCATTCCTCTGCTCCTCCTTTTCCAGTGAACCAAACACCCAAGTTGACAGAAATCCTGTGTTCACAAATGCTCGGTTACCCATGTGCATTCCTATCCTATTCCGGTGTTTTTCCTCCTATCCCTGCGTTTTTAGAGTCATGCAAGCCAAATGAGCCCTTACAGAATTACTTCAGTTACAGGTAGGTGTCGAAGAAAACTTTGTGTGGTTTGTTCTGCTCCTGCCGCAACGTCGTCCACCTCCCCTGAGCTGCTCCATCGACAGAAGCATCCACCAAACCAGACATCACGACTCCTGACCGTCTTTCGCTGCCTCAGATCTCCTTCCCTGCTGCCGGCACCCACCACAACGGCATCACCATCATCGACTCAGCAGATGAACCTGAGGAGTACACGGGTCCACAAGAGAGGTCGCACTCTTTTGTTTCTGCTTACATTATGCATTGCTTAATATTACCTGCTACTTTATTGTCCTGATCACCTCTTAGACTCCAAGTCAGGTCCAAATTTATGTTCAAACTTGAGTTCTAAATTAGTTGTGGGCACATATCGAGGCAACAATGAATAGTATCTCTGTCTAATATCTGGTTCACCTAGGGTATGCCTATCTTGTTCATCTTGGGTGGGAAACAAATAGTAAAGCAATCATCATCTGTTTTTGGATCCATCCACTGGTTGTTACCATTACTCTAGATTTCTGCATGCTCTCCTTACATAATCTCACTATATTTTTTTGTATGCATGTCAGATATTGTACACATTCATGCTGAACTTGTAGAGAAAAAGATAAGAGTTCTGCGCGGCAATACAATGTCATGCAGACATTGCTCCATGGTAGGTTCAATGGAAAACCCTCCCCCCCCCCTCTCCAGATTGTAATCCAGAGGAAGATATCTGTTCTGAGGCGGATTCGCACGCGGTGACCACTCCTATTTACCCCCAAGGTGTTTGCTCTAACTTGGCATGATGATGTTAGTCATATCATGCATATGTTGCCTTGCATTGCCTACTTTCGACATCATATATGTCATCTCGCTTAGTTTAGACATGTTCGTAATGCCACCTGCTTAGTTTCAATCTCATATATGGGAATTATGCAATGCCATCCTGTTTAACCAGGCATCATATATTTGAATGATATATAGCCCATCCTTTTCTTCATTAAATTTCCTTTTGTCGACAATGTTTGTACATTAAACTACTCTTCCTGTGAATCAGCCATTTGAGTGGGTGATGGAAAAATCTGGAGTGAAAACAAGGCCTTCAGAGCGCATACAAGATTACCCGTCAAGCAGATCTCTTCTTTGGGTCCCAATAGCTCCTCAGACATGGATTCAGGGACAGATGACCAGTCCTATTCCCCCACCGAGGTGTATGCTATAACTTGGCACGGTTCTACTGCTCATATCATGCATATGGTGTCTTGTATTGCATGGTTTAGACATCATATACACAATATTCAACACAATGTTCTTAGTTCAGACATCATATATGCGAATTCCCTCTGCTTAGCATATAAATCACATATGTGAATTAAATCATGTGATCATGGTTACTTAGATAACATGTATGTGAATTATGTCATGCGATCCTGTTTAGTTAGTCATCATATCTTTGAATTATGTTATGCTATGCTATCCAGTTTAGATAGACATCATATATGTGAAATTATGTCATGCTATCCGTTTTAGTTAAACAATATACATGTCAATTATTTAATGCCCTCTTTTTTCCACACTATCTATTGCATTTGTCTCTCATACAATGTCTGTACATTCAATTATGTTTCTTGTTTATCAGCCATTTGAATTGGAGCAGGAGATGGCAGTATCTAGCGGAGTAAAAACACGGTCTTCAAATAAAACAGTGCTACCTCTTGGTGGAGATAGCACCCCGGTTATACATGCACGAGAACCAGCCCTACCACACATAACCTAGACTCTCGCAGATTTTACCCCTACTGCGATGGACAGAGAACCAGCTTCACCCAATCTAACCCCAACCCCAGCAGATAGTAACCCAGTTCCTGTTGACACAACACCATCTCCACCACAGAGCTCCCAAACAAGAGCAGTTAGTAAGGCAGCTCCAAGTGCCCAAAGCGCCAAGATTACCACGGCGAACCCCAACTCCACCAGTTAGTACACCTATTCCTGTGGAGGAAGCACAACCAGTCATTCATAGTTTAGCATATATCGCATTTGATGTTGTTAAATCCTATGCGCGTATCTTCCCATCATGGAAATATTATACTGAAGATGAAGGAAAATGCCAGTTGTAGGTGTTTGTCCAGGAGTTATGTGTAAGTAATGTTATTCATGGCAATTACTTTGCTTTGTCCCATACATTCTACCTCCATGATGGTTATAATACATCAAATTTTCCCATTTTTCTCTATAGAGAAGGACCGATTTAGAAACTCATGATGAGGAAACCTGTGCTAATACCTCTGCTATCTTCAAGAATACTTGGTGGCAGTATTGGAATTACCTGAAGAAAACGTACTTCACTGGCAAAGAAACTCATCAAATTCCCTTACATTCCCCTGAGACACATTCTTTGGGACGATGGTAGGAACGCCTTGTTCTTCTTCTTGGTCCCGAACCAAGAATGTGGTAAGGTCTATGAGCTCATTTTTAAGTACTATATGCTTGCGTCTTACTGTACTCTGTTCATGTAAAACAAGTGCTTAAACCTGAAGAACAACTGTTCTCATTTAAGATTCCATTGCTATCGTGCATACTGCTTTGCTCTTGTATCACTGTATTTACTCATACAAACTTATTTTTAAGTTGAACTATCCAATGGAAACTCCAATGTCACAATAGGTATGTTTACGCATGTTTCTTTAACAGGTTTGCTCTTATAAATAGCTCTATTGATTTCAATTTCAATTGTGTATATAGTTGACTTCTCATATCATGCACATTACTAGCATCATAACAGGGCCAATAGTGTTGTTGTACATGTAGACCCGTGGTACCCATCTGAAATCTTGTTGTGTCGTTTAGTTTCCCACACTTTGTATTCTTTCAGTGCTGCTTTCTCTTGAACTGATTTGATATGAACCGTGTCTCTATTTTGATTTGGCAAGACAATGCAGTGACCATAGGACATAGATATATGTTTGTTTGATGCTTTTATAATGTACTGCTTGGCAATAGAAGACTTGGTAGTTTAATCTTGTCCACCTTACTAATGAACTGGTTCACCGAAATGAGTTTCATATACTAGTACATGCTAAACTTGTTATGTGTCTGCTTGTTTCTTCTTTTAGAATGCTGATAGAATATTGGGGAAGAGTGCCTTTTTAAGAAATGATAAAGGAAGTAATGCAGATAAGGTTCGGGGTCGTGAGACATTGTTGTTGGTCTCCAACAAAGCTGATAAAAAAGCTAAGGAAAACTATCTTGAAGACAGTGAGGCAACCCCAAAGTCCTGTCTTGGTTTATCGCTCGAAAGCATCGCCACTACCGCTTGCAAAGCTATTCAAACTCACCGTCTCAATCAGTTCGTTTCTTGAGTCTCAACTACAAGCTGCAAGACATCAACCAGGTTGTCTTTGCGACAAGAAGCGGAAGGACTGCGGAAGTCCCTGGAGCATTCAGATGCATACTTTCTGGTGCAATAGCAAGCGTTGGAGGATTTTAGCGCCAAATAGGACAAAGCTAATAAGCTTGCTAAGCTTATTGCCAGCATGGAGGATACCCAGGATAATGTTTCTTGAGCTCTTCTGTAGTTGTTTCAGTTATGGACTTGTTTTGCTGTTGCGTTTATTTGCACTGGTGGCCAATTTTGACGGTCAGTGTATGTAATTGTTGGGGAACGCAGTAATTTCAAAAAAAAATCCTACGCACACGCAATATCTATCATGGTGATGCATAGCAACGAGAGGGGAGAGTGTTGTCTACGTACCCTCGTAGACCAAAAGAAGAAGCGTTATGACAACGCGGTTGATGTAGTCGTACGTCTTCACGATCCGACTGATCCTAGTACCGAAAGTATGGCACCTCCGCAATCTGCACACGTTCAGCTCGATGACATCCCACGAACTCTCGATCAAGCTGAGTGTCGAGGGAGAGCTTCGTCAGCACAACGACGTGATGACGGTGATGATGAAGCTACCGGCGCAGGGCTTCGCCTAAGCACTACGACGATATGACCGAGGTGGATTATGGTGGAGCGGGGCACCGCACACGGCTAAAACTGTTGTCTGTTGTGTGTTCAAGGGTGCCCCTGCCCCCGTATATAAAAGGGGGAGGCCGACCGGCCCTAGGGCGCGCCAAGGAGGGGAGGAATCCTCCTCCTAGTGGGAGTAGGATTCCTCCTTTCCTAGTCCAACTAGGAGGAGAAGGGGAAAGAGGGAAAGGAGAGGAAGAGGAGAAGGAAAGTGGGTGGGTGCCCCCCTCCCTAGTCCAATTCGGACTCCCTATAGGGAGGGGGCGCGGCTGCCCCTTGTGGGCTGCCTCCCCTCTTCCCTATGGCCCATGTGGGCCCAATATTTCCCCGGGGGGTTCCGGTAACCCTCCGGCACTCCGGTTTTCTCCGAAATCACTCGGAACACTTCCGGTGTCCGAATATAGCTGTCCAATATATCAATCTTTATGTCTCGACCATTTCGAGACTCCTCGTCATGTCCGTGATCATATCCGGGACTCCGAACTACCTTTGGTACATCAAAATACATAAACTCATAATATCGACCGTCACCGAACGTTAAGCGTGCGGACCCTACGGGTTCGAGAACTATGTAGACATGACCGAGACACATCTCCGGTCAATAATCAATAGCGGAACCTGGATGTTCATATTGGCTCCCACATATTCTATGAAGATCTTTATCGGTCAAACCGCATAACAACATACGTTGTTCCCTTTGTCATCGGTATGTTACTTGCCCGAGATTCGATCATCGGTACCTCAATACCAAGTTCAATCTCATTACCGGCAAGTCTCTTTACTCGTTCCTTAATGCATCATCCCGCAACTAACTCATTAGTCACATTGCTTGCAAGGCTTATAGTGATGTGCATTACCGAGAGGGCCCAGAGATACCTCTCCGACAATCGGAGTGACAAATCCTAATCTCGATCTATGCCAACTCAACAAACACCATAGGAGACACCTGTAGAGCACCTTTATAATCACCCAGTTACGTTGTGACGTTTGGTAGTACACAAAGTGTTCCTCTGGTATTCGGGAGTTGCATAATCTCATAGTCATAGGAACATGTATAAGTCATGAAGAAAGCAATAGCAACATACTAAACGATCAAGTGCTAAGCTAACGGAATGGGTCAAGTCAATCACATCATTCTCTAACAATGTGATCCCATTAATCAAATGAAAACTCATGTCTATGGCTAGGAAACTTTAACCATCTTTGATTCAACGAGCTAGTCAAGTAGAGGCATACTAGTGACACTCTGTTTGTCTATGTATTCACACATGTACTAAGTTTCTGGTTAATAAAATCCTAGCATGAATAATAAAAATTTATCATGATATAAGGAAATATAAATAACAACTTATTATTGCCTCTAGGGCATATTTCCTTCAGTCTCCCACTTGCACTAGAGTCAATAATCTAGTTCACATCGTCATGTGATTTAAGCACCAATAGTTCACATCTTTATGTGATTAGTTCACATATCCATGTGACTAATACCCAAAGGGTTTACTAGAGTCAATAATCTAGTTCACATCGCTATGTGATTAACACCCAAAGAGTGATCATGTTTTGCTTGTGAGAGAAGTTTAGTCAACGGGTCTGCAACATTTAGAGCCATATGTATTTTGCAAATTTTTCTATGTCTACAATGCTCTGCACAGAGCTACTCTAGCTAATCGCTCCCACTTTCAATATGTATCCAGATTGAGACTTAGAGTCATCCAGATCAGTGTCAAAGCTTGCATCGATGTAACCCTTTACGACGAACCTTTTTGTCACCTCCATAACCGAGAAACATGTCCTTATTCCACTAAGGATAATTTTGACCGCTGTCCAGTGATCCACTCCTGGATCACTATTGTACCCTCTTGCCAAACTCATGGTGAGGTACACAATAGGTCTGGTACATAGCATAGCATACTTTATAGAACCTATGACTGAGGCATAGGGAATGACTTTTCATTCTCTTTCTATTTTCTGCCGTGGTCAGGTTTTGAGTCTTTACTCAACTTTACACCTTGTAACACAGGCAAGAACTCTTTCTTTGACTGTTCCATTTTGAACTACTTCAAAATCTTGTCAAGGTATGTACTCATTGAAAAAACTTATCAAGCGTCTTGATCTATCTCTATAGATCTTGATGCCCAATATGTAAGCAGCTTCACCAAGGTCTTTCTTTGAAAAACTCCTTTCAGACACTCCTTTATGCTTTCCAGAAAATTCTACATCATTTCCGATCAACAATATGTCATTAACATATACTTATCATAAAAGTTGTACCGCTCCCACTCACTTTCTTGTAAATATGGGCTTCATCGCAAGTCTGTATAAATCTATATGCTTTGATCAACTCATCAAAGCGTATATTCCAACTCCGAGATGCTTGCACGAGTCCATAGATGGATCGCTGGAGCTTGCACACTTTGTTAGCACCTTTAGGATTGACAAAACCTTCTTGTTGTATCATATACAACTCTTCTTTAAGGAATCCATTAAGGAATGCAGTTTTGACATCCATTTGCCAGATTTCATCAAATATGGCAATTGCTAACATGATTCGGACAGACTTAAGCATCGCTACTAGTGATTAAATCTCATCGTAGTCAACACCTTGAACTTGTCGAAAAACCTTTTTGCGATAATTCGAGCTTTGTAGATAGTAACACTACTATCAGCGTCTGTCTTCCTCTTGAAGATCCATTATTCTCAATGACTCGCCGATCATCGGGCAAGTCAATCAAAGTCCACACTATGTTCTCATACATGGATAATATCTTAGATTTCATGTCCTCAAGCCATATGTCGGAATCTAGGCTCATCATCGCTTCCTCATAGTTCGTAGGTTCATCATGGTCTAGTAACATGACTTCTAGAACAGGATTACTGTGCCACTCTCGTGCGGATCGTACTCTGGTTGACCTACGAGGTTCGGTAGTAACTTGATTTGAATTTTCATGATCATCATCATTAACTTCATTGCTAATTGGTGTAGGCATCACTGGAACTGATTTCAGTGATGAGCTACTTTCCAATTCGAGGGAAGGTACAATTACCTCATCATGTTCTACTTTCCTCCCACTCACTTCTTTCGAGAGAAACTCCTTCTCTAGAAAGGATCCATTCTTAGCAACAAAGATCTTGCCTTCGGATCTGTGATAGAAGGTGTACCCAACAGTTTCCTTTAGGTATCCTATGAAGACGCGTTTCTCCGACTTGGGTTCGAGCTTATCAGGTTGAAACATTTTCACATAAGCATCGCAGCCCTAAAATTTAAGAAACGACAGCTTAGGTTTCTTGCCAAACCACAGTTTGATACGTCTCCAACGTATCTATAATTTTTGATTGCTCCATGCTACTTTATCTACTGTTTTAGGCAATATTGGGCTTTATTATCCACTTTTATATTATTTTTGGGACTAACCTATTAACCGGAGGCCCAGCCCAGATTTGTTGTTTTATGCCTATTTCAAAGGTTTCGAGGAAAAGGAATATCGACGGAGTCAAACCGAATGAAATCAACTGGAGAAGTTATTTTTGGAAGGAAACCCACGATGGACTTGGACTCCACGTCGGAAGATACGGAGGTGCTCACGAGGGTGGGGCGCCCCCCTTCCTCGTGGGGCCCCGTAGCTCCACCGACGCATACTCCTTTCACCCATATATACCTATGTACCCTAAAACTTCCGAGCAGAAGATAGATCGAGTTCCGCCGCCGCAAGCCTCCAGAACCACCAAAAACCAATCGGGACCCCTTTCCGGTACCCTGCCGGAGGGTGGATCCATCACCGGTGGCCATCTTCATCATCCCGGCGCTATCCATGACGAGGAGGGAGTAGTTCACCCTCGGGGCTGAGGGTATGTACCAGTAGCCGATACGTCTCCAACGTATCTATAATTTTGATTGCTCCATGCTACTTTATCTACTGTTTTAGGCAATATTGGGCTTTACTATCCACTTTTATATTATTTTTGGGACTAACCTATTAACCGGAGGCCCAGCTTCAGTGTTTCGAGGAAAAGGAATATCAGACGGAGTCAAAACGGAATGAAATCAACTGGAGAAGTTATTTTTGGAAGGAAACCCACCTGATGGACTTGGACCCCACGTCAGAAGATACGGGAGGTGCTCACGAGGGTGGGGGCGCGCCCACCCCCCCGGGTGCGCCCCCCTGCCTCGTGGGGCCCCCGTAGCTCCACCGACGTACTCCTTTCACCCATATATACCTACGTACCCTAAAACTTCCAGAACAGAAGATAGATCGGGAGTTCCGCCGCCGCAAGCCTCTGTAGCCACGAAAAACCAATCGGGACCCCTTACTGCATTCTCACGGAGGGATCCATCTCCGTGGCCATCTTCATCATCCGGCGCTCTCCATGACGAGGAGGGAGTAGTTCACCCTCGAGCTGAGGGCATGTACCAAGAGCTATATGTTTGATCTCTCTCTCGTGTTCCATCTATGGCACGATCTTGATGTATCCCAAGCTTTGCTATTGTAGTTGGATCTTATGATGTTTCTCCCCTCCACTCTCTTGTGATGAATTGAGTTTCCCCTTTGAAGTTATCTTATCGGATTGAGTCTTTTATGAGAACACTTGATGTATGTCTTGGTGATCAACTTGCGGGTTTCGTGACATTGGCAACCTATGCATAGGGGTTGGCACACGTTCTTGAATATCCGGTAGAAACTTTGGGGCACTCTTTGAAGTACTTTTATGATGTTTGGATGAATCTGAGATTGTGTGATGCATATCGTATAATCATGCCCACGGATACTTGAGGTGACAATGGAGTATCTAAGTGACATTAGGGTTTTGGTTGATTTGTATCTTAAGGTGTTATTCTAGTACGAACTCTTTTATAGATTGATCCGAAAGAATAGCTTTGAGGTGGTTTCGTACCCTACCATAATCTCTAGTTTGTTCTCCGCTATTAGTGGCTTCGGAGTGACTCTTTGTTGCATGTTGAGGGATTGTTATATGATCTATCTATGTTATTATTGTTGAGAGAACTTGCACTAGTGAAAGTATGAACCCTAGGCCTTGTTTCCTATCATTGCAATACCATTTACGCTCACGTTTATCACTTGTTACCTTGCTGTTTTTATTATTTCAGATTACAAAAACCTTTATCTACCATCCATATTGCACTTGTATCACCATCTCTTCGCCGAACTAGTGCACATATACAATTTACCATTGTATTGGGTGTGTTGGGGACACAAGAGACTCTTTGTTATTTGGTTGCAGGGTTGTTTGAGAGAGACCATCTTCATCCCACGCCTCCCACGGATTGATAAACCTTAGGTCATCCACTTGAGGGAAATTTGCTACTCTCCTACAAACTGTGCACTTGCAGCCCAACAACGTCTACAAGAAGAAGGTTGTGTAGTAGACATCAAGCTCTTTTTTTCCTGGCGCCGCTGTCGGGAGGCTAGGTAAGTGAAGGTATATCTTTAGATCTTGCAATTGAATCTTTTTGTTTCTTGTTTTAGCACTAGTTAGTCTATAAAAGAAAATTACAAAAAAATGGAATTGAGTTTGTCTCATACGCTTCACCTTTTTAATATCTTTCGTGAGTATGATGGAAAGGAAAATTGTGCCAAAGTGTTAGAAGAAGAATGCCTTAAAATGTTTGGCACTAAATCTTTGTATGATGAGAATGATTGTAATGTTGTTAGTATGAATTCCTTGAATATCCATGATGCTAATGATATGCAAAGCCACAAGCTTGGGGAAGCTATGTTTGATGAAGGTGATATTTTTAGTCCCCCAAGCTTTGATGAGCAAACTTACTATGATGAAAGCATGCCTCCTATCATGATGATTATTGTGATGACACGTATGCTTTAAATAATAATGATAACCATGAAACTTGTCATCTTGATCTTAATTTTCAATCTCATGATAGCTATTTTGTTGAGTTTGCTCCCACTATTATTCATGAGAAGAATTTTGCTTATGTGAAGAGTAGTAAATTTTCTATGCTTGTAGATCATGAAAAGAATGCTTTAGGTGCTGGTTATATTTTTGAATTCATTCATGATGCTACTTAAAATTATTATGAGGGAGGAATATATGCTTGTAGGAATTGCAATAATATCAAGTTTCCTCTCTATGTGCTTAAAGTTTTGAAGTTATGCTTGTTTTGCCTTCCCATGCTAGTTGATTATTGTTCCCATAAGTTGTTTGCTCACAAAATCCCTATGCATAGGAAGTGGGTTAGACTTAAATGTGCTAGTCATATTCTTCATGATGCTCTCTTTATGTTTCAATTCCTATCTTTTATGTGAGCATCATTGAAATCATAATGCCTAGCTAGGGGCGTTAAACGATAGCGCTTGTTGGGAGGCAACCCAATTTTATTTTAGTTTCTTGCTTTTTGGTTCTGTTTACTAATAAATAATCCATCTATCTTCTGGTTAGATGTGTTTTCATGTTTTAATTAGCGTTTGTGCCAAGTAGATCCTTTGGGAAGACTTGGGTGAAGTCTTTATGATCATGTTGTAAAAAACAGAAACTTTAGCGCTCACGAGATTAGCTATATCTTTTTACTGGAGAGTGCTATTTAGTTGATTCTTTTTGAAGATGATTACTAGACACATTTCTCAGTTCCACCAATTTATTTTAGAATTTTTGGAGTTGCAGAAGTTTGCGTTAGTTACAGATTACTACAGACTGTTCTGTTTTTGACAGATTCTGTTTTCATTGTGTTGTTTGCTTATTTTGATGACCCTATGGCTAGTAAAATAGTTTATAAACCATAGAGAAGTTGGAATACAGTAGGTTTAACACCAATATAAATAAAGAATGAGTTCATTACAGTACCTTGAAGTGGTGTTTTGTTTTCTTTCGCTAACAGAGCTCACGAGTTTTATGTTAAGTTTTGTGTTGTGAAGTTTTCAAGTTTTGGGTAAAGATTCGATGGACTACGGAATAAGGAGTGACAAGAGCCTAAGCTTGGGGATTCCAAAGGCACCCCAAGGTAATATTCAATGACAACCAAGAGCCTAAGCTTGGGGATGCCCCGGAAGGCATCCCCTCTTTCGTCTTCGTTCATCGGTAACTTTACTTGGAGCTATATTTTTATTCACCACATGATATGTGTTTTGCTTGGAGCGTCATATAATTTTGTTCATTTTTGCTTGATGTTAGTTAGATTAGTGTTTTGCATCTTTAGTTTCAATAAAAAAGTCAAGGATAGCCTTTGCCATGCTTATTTTTCTAGTATACATGTTGCTGTTTGAAAACAGAAAGTTTATCGCTGTTGCAAAAATTCCTTAGAAAAGTAAGAGAGTGGTATAATGTTGAATCTTTTTGCATAATGAGATCTGATAAATTTATTACAGTGGGAATTTTAGTTCGTAATTTTTGGAGTTAGGGAAATATGATGAATCTTGCATTCTTTACAGACTATACTGTTTTGACAGATTGCTGTTATGTTTGCATTGTTTGCATATGTTTGCTTGTTTATGATTCTATTTGAGGATAGGAGTATTAAATATGCAGAGGCATTTAGTAGGCAATGTCAAATAATAATTTTAGTGATTTGTTACAGTAGAAAATGATAAGGTTTTGCATTGGTTTATACTAACCTATCTCACGAGTTCTTGTTGAGTTTGTTGTGAATGAAGCTTTTGATAAAAAGAGAAACCATGATATAAGAGGAATTAAGGAGACACAAAAGCTCAAGCTTGGGGATGCCCAAGGCACCCCAAGATATTATTTCAAGAAGTCTCAAGCATCTAAGCTTGTGGATGGCCCCGTTGGCATCCCACCTTTCTTCTTCAACAACTATCGGTTAGTATCGGTTGAACCTAAGTTTTTGCTTCTTCACTTGAGTTGTGCTATCCTTGCATTGTCATTTTTTTTGCTTTATGTTTGGATAAAATACCAAGATATGAAATTCTTAAATGTTAGAGAGTCTTCACATAGTTGCACAATTATTCGACTACTCATTGATCTTCACTTATATCTTTCGGAGTAGTCTGTCATTTGCTCTAGTGCTTCACTTATATCTTTTAGAGCATGGTGGTAGTTTTATTTTGGAGAAATAGTTGAACTCTCATACTTCCCTTATATTATTTTGAGAGTCGTTAATAGCATGGTAATTTGCTTAATATTAACATACTTGGTATTCAAGATATGTGAAACTTTCTTTTGAGTGAGTTGAATACTAAGATAAGTTTGATGCTTGATAATTGTTTTGAGATATGGAGGTGATAATATCAAAGTCGTGCTAGTTGAGTAGTTGTCAATTTGAGAAATGCTTGTGTTGAAGTTAGCAAAGCCCGTAGCATGCACGTATGGTTAAAGTTGTGTAACAAATTTAAAACATGAAGTGTACCTGGCTTGTGCATCCTTATGAGTGGCGGTCGGGGACGAGCGATGGTCTTTTCCTACCAATCTATCCCCCTAGGAGCATGCGCGTAGTACCTGATTTTTGATGGCTTCTAAATTTTTGCAATAAGTATATGAGTTCTTTTGACTAATGTTGAGTCCATGGATTATACGCACTCTCACCTTTCCGCCTTTGCTAGCCTCTTCTTGATGCAGTGCATTGCCCTTTCTCGCCTTTGAGAGTTGGTGCAAACTTCACGGTGCATTCAAACACCGTGATACGATACGCTCTATCACACATAAACCTCCTTATATCTTCCTCAAAACAGCCACCATACCTACCTATCATGGCATTTCCATAGCCATTCCGAGATATATTGCCATGACCTCCATCATCATTATTATGACATACATTACTTTTGTCATATTGCCATTGCATGATCATGTAGTTGACATCGTATTTGTGGCAAAGCCACCATGCATTATTTTTCATACATGTCACTCTTGATTCATTGCACCATCCCGGTACACCGCCGGAGGCATTCATATAGAGTCATACCTTGTTCTAGTTTTGAGTTGTTTTTTTAGAAAAGGAGGATGACCCCCGGCCTCTGCATCTGGGAGATGCATACGGCATTTTATTGATTATTCTTGAGGACCTTACAAAGTAGTACAACAATATGCCTGAATCCACCATCTTGGCAACATCTGCCGCTACTCCTATCCATATGATGAAGGGGGTGCAAGCTGGGCCAAATACCCAGACCTCTCACCTAAGCCTAACATCTAAAGCCGGATGCCCCGATCGAGCCACATACCGGGTCCGGGGCACAATCCGGTCTGACGCACTCACATGTGTCGTCGCCGCCATCTTCCATTGTTCCATCTTCAGAGCAGATTGAGGTGCCAACCTTGGCAGGATCCTCCACCATCGACGCCATCAAGACGCCAAATGACGACCACCATCTACGCTAGTCCATCTCCAAGCAGAAGGAGCGCTACCACAGGACGAAGACCGGCGGAGAATAGGTGAAACGCTGCACACAATGCCGCCACCAAGCACCTTGCACGCACCGCAAAGCGCCCACCATGCTTCCGGGAACCCAGTCGACGCCTTCAAGAAGGAGCGCGACGAGGGTACGACGCCGTCGCCCACAAGAAGTGTAATCCTTATGTTGTAATCAATAGAAGTGTGATGATCATCATTATTAGAGCATTGCCCAAAAAAAGAGAAAGGACAAAAAAATAAAAAAAGGAAAGGCCCAAAAAAATAAAAATAAAATAAATAAAAAGGGCAATGCTACTATCTCTTTTCCACACTTGTGCTTCAAAGTAGCACCTTGTTCTTCATGTAGTGAGTCTCATATATTGTGCTTCAAAGTAGCACCGTGTTCTTCATATAGTGAGTCTCATAAGTTGTCTTGTTCATACTAGTGGGAATTTTTCATTATAGAACTTGGCTTGTATATTCCTACGATGGGCTTCCTCAAAATGCCCTAGGTCTTCATGAGCAAGCAAGTTGGATGCACACCCACTAGTTTTCTTTTGTTGAGCATTCATAGCTCTAGTGCATCCGTTGCATGGCAATCCCTACTCCTCATGTTGACATCCATAGCCCGTTGATTATTCCTCGTCAATGTGAGACTTTCTCCTTTTTTGTCTTCTCCACACAATCCCCATCATCATATTCTATTCCACCCATAGTGCTATATCCATGGCTCACGCTCATGTATTGCGTGAAGGTTGAAATTTTTTTAGATTATTTAAGTATGAAACAATTGCTTGGCTTGTCATCAGGGTATAGAAGTTGGGAACATCTGTGTGACGAAAATGAAGCATAGCCTAACTATATGATTTTGTAGGGATGAACTTTCTTTTGCCATGCTATTTTGAGAAGACATGATTATTTTGATTAGTATGCTTGAAATATTATTATTTTTATGTCAATATGAACCTTTGTCTTGAATCTTATGGATCTGAATATTCATATCACAATTAAGAAGAATTACATTGAAATTATGCCAAGTAGCACTCTGCATCAAAAATTCTTTTTTATCATTTACCTACTCGAGGACGAGTAGGAATTAAGCTTGGGGATGCTTGATACGTCTCCAACGTATCTATAATTTTTTATTGCTCCATGCTACTTTATCTACTGTTTTAGGCAATATTGGGCTTTATTATCCACTTTTATATTATTTTTGGGACTAACCTATTAACCGGAGGCCCAAATTTTATTTGTTATTTTATGCCTATTTTAGTGTTTTGAGGAAAAGGAATATCAGACCGAGTCAAAACGGAACGAAATCAACTGGAGAAGTTATTTTTGGAAGGAAACCCACCTGATGGACTTGGACTCCACGTCAGAAGATACGGGAGGTGCTCACGAGGGCGGGGGAGCGCCCACCCCCCCTAGGCGCCCCCCTGCCTCGTGGGGCCCCCGTAGCTCCACCGACGTACTCCTTTCACCCATATATACCTACGTATCCTAAAACTTCCAGAACAGAAGATAGATCGGGAGTTCCGCCGCCGCAAGCCTCTGTAGCGACGAAAAACCAATCGGGACCCCTTTTGCATTCTCACGGAGGGGGGATCCATCTCCGGTGGCCATCTTCATCATCCCGGCACTCTCCATGACGAGGAGGGAGTAGTTCACCCTCGGGGCTGAGGGTACATACCAGTAGCTATGTGTTTGATCTCTCTCTCTCGTGTTCTCTCTCGTGTTCCATCTATGGCACGATCTTGATGTATCCCGAGCTTTGCTATTGTAGTTGGATCTTATGATGTTTCTCCCCCTCTACTCTCTTGTGATGAATTGAGTTTCCCCTTTGAAGTTATCTTATCGGATTGAGTCTTTTATGAGAACACTTGATGTATGTCTTGGTGATCAACTTGCGGGTTTCGTGACATTGGGAACCTATGCATAGGGGTTGGCACACGTTCTTGACTCTCCCGTAGAAACTTTGGGGCACTCTTTGAAGTACTTTTATTTTGGTTGGATGAATCTGAGATTGTGTGATGCATATCGTATAATCATGCCCACAGATACTTGAGGTGACAATGGAGTATCTAAGTGACATTAGGGTTTCGGTTGATTTGTATCTTAAGGTGTTATTCTAGTACGAACTCTTTTATAGATTGATCCGAAAGAATAGCTTTGAGGTGGTTTCGTACCCTACCATAATCTCTACGCTTGTTCTCCGCTATTAGTGGCTTCAAGTGACTCTTTGTTGCATGTTGAGGGATTATTATATGATCTATCTATGTTATTATTGTTGAGAGAACTTGCACTAGTGAAAGTATGAACCCTAGGCCTTGTTTCCTATCATTGCAATACCGCTTACGCTCCACGTTTATCACTTGTTACCTTGCTGTTTTTATTATTTCAGATTACAAAAACCTTTATCTACCATCCATATTGCACTTGTATCACCATCTCTTCGCCCGAACTAGTGCACATATACAATTTACCATTGTATTGGGTGTGTTGGGGACACAAGAGACACTTTGTTATTTGGTTGCAGGGTTGTTTGAGAGAGACCATCTTCATCCTACGCCTCCCACGGATTGATAAACCTTAGGTCATCCACTTGAGGGAAATTTGCTACTGTCCTACAAACCTGTGCACTTGCAGGCCCAACAAAGTCTACAAGAAGAAGGTTGTGTAGTAGACATCAGTAGCTATGTGTTTGATCTCTCTCTCTCGTGTTCTCTCTCGTGTTTCCTCTATGGCACGATCTTGATGTATCCTGAGCTTTGCTATTGTAGTTGGATCTTATGATGTTTTCCCCTCTACTCTCTTGTGATGAATTGAGTTTCCCCTTTGAAGTTATCTTATCGGATTGAGTCTTTTATGAGAACACTTGATGTATGTCTTGGTGATCAACTTGCGGGTTTTGTGACATTGGGAACCTATGCATAGGGGTTGGCACACGTTTTCTTGATTCTCCAGTAGAAACTTTGGGGCACTCTTTGAAGTACTTTTATGTTGGTTGGATTGATCTGATATTGTGTGATGCATATCGTATAATCATGCCCACGGATACTTGAGGTGACAATGGAGTATCTAGGTGACATTCGGGTTTTGGTTGATTTGTGTCTTAAGGTGTTATTCTAGTACGAACTCTTTTATAGATCGATCCGAAAGAATAACTTTGTGGTGGTTTCTGCATCGACCATAATCTCTATGTTTGTTCTCCGCTATTAGTGTCTTTGGAGTGACTCTTTGTTGCATGTTGAGGGCTTGTCATATGTTCTATCTATGTTATTATTGTTGAGAGAACTTGCACTAGTGAAACTATGAACCCTAGGCCTTGTTTCCTATCATTGCAATACCGTTTACGCTCACTTTTACCGTTTGTTACCTTGCTGTTTTTATATTTTCAGATTAAAAATACCTATATCTACCATCCATATTGCACTTGTATCACCATATCTTCGCCGAACTAGTGCACCTATACAATTTACCATTATATTGGGTGTGTTGGGGACACAAGAGACTCTTTGTTATTTGGTTGCAGGGTTGTTTGAGAGAGACCATCTTCATCCTACGCCTCCCAAGGATTGATAAACCTTAGGTCATCCACTTGAGGGAAATTTCCTACTGTCCTATAAACCTGTGCACTTGCAGGCCCAACAACGTCTACAAGAAGAAGGTTGTGTAGTAGACATCAAGCTCTTTTCTGGCGCCGTTGCCGTGGAGGCTAGGTAAGTGAAGGTATATCTTTAGATCTTGCAATCGAATCTTTTTGTTTCTTGTTTTAGCACTAGTCTAGTTTATAAAAGAAAACTACAAAAAAAATGGAATTGAGTTTGTCTCACATGCTTCATCTTTTTAATATCTTTCGTGAGTATGATGGAAAGGAAAATTGTGCCAAAGTGTTAGAAGAAGAATGCATTAAATTGTTTGGCACTAAATCTTTGAATGATGAGCATGATTGCAATGTTGTTAGTATGAACTCCTTGAATATCCATGATGCTAATGATATGCAAAGCCACAAGCTTGGGGAAGCTATGTTTGATGAAGATGATATTTTTTGTCCCCAAGCTTTGATGAGCAAATTTACTATGATGAAAGCATGCCTCCTATATATGATGATTATTGTGATGACACGTATGCTTTAAAGAATAATGATAACCATGAAACTTGTCATCTTGATCTTAATTTTCAATCATATGATAGCTATTTTGTTGAGTTTGCTCCCACTACTATTGATGAGAAGAATTTTGCTTATGTGGAGAGTAGTAAAATTTCTATGCTAGTAGATCATGAAAAGAATGCTTTAGGTGATGGTTATATTGTTGAATTCATTCATGATGCTACTGAAAATTATTATGAGGGAGGAACATATGCTTGTAGGAATTGCAATAATGTCAAGTTTCCTCTCTATGTGTTGAAAATCTTGAAGTTATGCTTGTTTTACCTTCCTATGCAAGATGATTCTTGTTCCCATAAGTTGTTTGTTCACAAAATCCCTATGCATAGGAAGTGGGTTAGACTTAAATGTGCTAGTCATATTCCTCATGATGCTCTCTTTATGTTTCAATTCTTATCTTTTATGTGAGCATCATTGAAATCATCATGCCTAGCTAGGGGCATTAAACAATAGCGCTTGTTGGGAGGCAACCCAATTTTATTTTAGTTTCTTACTTTTTTGTTCTGTTTAGGAATAAATAATCCATCTAGATTCTGGTTAGATGTGGTTTTATGTTTTAATTAGTGTTTGTGCCAAGTTAAACCTATTAGATCTTCTTGGGTGATAGTTATTTGATCTTGCTGTTTCTTGAATCTTTGCGCTCAGTGCCCGAATTGTTAAAAATCACCAGAACGTGATAAAATACTGATTCCAATTTCTTATGATCAATAAACAAATTTTCCAGGTCGTCTAATTTTGGTAGAATGTTTTGAGTTCCAGAAGTTTGCGTTAGTTAATGATTACTACAGACTATTCTGTTTTTGACAGATTCTGTTTTTCATTGTGTTGTTTGCTTATTTTGATGAATCTATGGCTAGTAAAATAGTTTATAAACCATAGAGAAGTTGGAATACAGTAGATTTAACACCAATATAAATAAAGAATGAGTTCATTACAGTACTATGAAGTGGTGTTTTGTTTTCTTTCGCTAACGGAGCTCGCGAATTTTCTGTTAAGTTTTGTGTTGTGAAGTTTTCAAGTTTTGGGTAAAGATTCGATGGACTATGGAATAAGGAGTGGCAAGAGCCTAAGCTTGGGGATGCCAAGGCACCCCAAGGTAATATCCAAGGACAACCAAGAGCCTAAGCTTGGGGATGCCATGAAGGCATCCCTCTTTTCGCCTTCGTTCATCGGTAACTTTACTTGGAGCTATATTTTTATTCACCACATGATATGTGTTTTGCTTGGAGCGTCATGTCATTTTCTTTAGCTTTGCTTGATGTTTTAATAAAGTATCAAGATCTGAAATTCTTAAATGGGAGAGTCTTCACATAGTTGCATAATTATTCGACTACTCATTGATCTTCACTTATATCTTTCGGAGTAGTTTGTCATTTGCTCTAGTACTTCACTTATATCTTTTAGAGCATGGTGGTAGTTGTATTTTGAAGAAATAGATGAACTCTCATGCTTCACTTATACTATTTTGAGAGTCTTAAATAGCATGGTAATTTGCTTAAAATCCTAATATGCTAAGCATAAAAGATTTGTAAGAATTCTTATGAGTGTGTTGAATACTAAGAGAAGTTTGATACTTGATAATTGTTTTGAGATATGGAGGTGATAATATCAAAGTCGTGCTAGTTGAGTAGTTGTGAATTTGAGAAATGCTTGTGTTGAAGTTAGCAAGTCTTGTAGCATGCACGTATGGTTAAAGTTGTGTAACAAATTTGAAACATGAAGTGTACCTGGCTTGTGCATCCTTATGAGTGGCGGTCGGGGACGAGCGATGGTCTTTTCCTACCAATCTATACCCCTAGGAGCATGCGCGTAGTACTTAATTTTTGATGACTTCTAAATTTTTGCAATAAGTATATGAGTTCTTTTGACTAATGTTGAGTTCATGGATTATACACACTTTTACCTTTCCGCCATTGCTAGCCTCTTCGGTACTGTGCATTGCCCTTTCTCACCTTGAGATTTGGTGCAAACTTCGCCGGTGCATCCAAACCCCGTGATACAATACGCTCTATCACATATAAACCACCTTATATCTTCCACAAAACAGCCACCATACCTACCTATTATGGCATTTCCATAGCCATTCCGAGATATATTGCCATGCAACTTTCCACCTTCCGTTCATCATCATGGCATACTTTACTTTTGTCATATTGCCATTGCATGATCATGTAGTTGACATCGTATATGTGGCAAAGCCACCATGCATTATTTTTCATACATGTCACTCTTGAGGGTGGATCTCGAAAGATAGGAAAGATCTCCCTCCAAGCCGTACATTTTCGCTTACAAAGGCGAAGACAATTCCGCGTTTTTTCAGCCGATTCTCTGAAATTTAAGACAATTATCCTCACTCAAACTTCAAAAAGTCCTTTTTCTACCAGTAGGCCAGTCCACGGCGCCCTAGTCTGATTCCATTGCTCTTTCTCTTATCCTTGGTCCCGTTAGATGGTTCTCGAATTGGAATAAGTAAGGCTAACTAAAATAGAGAAGAGGGTCTACAGCCATTCTATCTCAACACTGAAGAATAAGACGTCGACGTCGAGTTGGCGGCGGAGGAAGACTCGGCATGAAGGCCAGAAAATGGAACAACTCAGTTCAAGCTAGCAAAAACTAACAATTTCTACTTCCTCGAACAAGAGCTTGCTTTTAGTTCACGTTAGCTACATTCGTTTTAATAGAAAGATGGGAAAGGCTCACCATGTCGTAGCCAATTGGCTCTGCCTCGCTGGAGCCATGCTACTTCTTCTTGTTCAAACAGGTTCTCGAGCAGCAGTCAAATTGACTTCCCTTTTTCGCCTTCTCTTTGCTCTGGACAGGAGCGCTAATGGACACGGGGAGAGAGCATGCGAAGCATGTCGTTCGTAATGGAAAGAAAGACACCACTACTTCGCCTCTTTGTTGGACCCGCCGGCGCGAACACGGTGGTCTCTGACCAGGACCAGGAACCAATTCGAATTTGGATCTTGACATGTCGGTTGTTTTTAACCGTAGGCATCTCGCCAGTTCCAGAACGGGTTGTGAAGTCAACTGAAGACAAGCAGATTGCAAAGTTTCTGGATATGATGACAGATATGCAGATTACCACCAATTGGTCCTATACATATGACCTGCGATTAGGAAAAGAATAGCAATAGCTAAATGATGGTGCGCAATATTGGTCAGCCAGAGACCACCGGTTACTAGATCTAGTCCTCCGCGAAAAGTCAGAAATTCTGCGTATTTGGACCAATTTAAAGTGAAAAAAGGGGTTGCTCCTTTGGCAAAACTAGGATAAAGTTGGTATCTGCTCGCCCCCTTCTTCATTCATCCATTTAGGTAAGAATGGATCCAGGGAACCTGGCTCGGGAACCGCCCTGAAAAAACCTGCTCGAACTACACTCTCCTAGCAAAAGGCAGGGCAAGTGAGTTCTACACGATATTCGATAATGAAACGAGCCTTCCTCCTTCCGAAACCCACCTTAATCCATTTTATAAGGAATCTGTCTCCTTCCGTAATCCATTCCTCCATCCCACCCCTACCGTAATCTTTCACTAGCCCCAATGGATACGCACATTCGATAGAATCATAGTTTCTCGATGCCAGGAGGGAGGGAGATATTCACGTGGCGATAGGAGCGGTATCTTTTGATAGAAGCCCACATACCCACTCTTCTATCCGCAAGGAGGTGCCTGGAAGTGGAACAGAGGATCCGATGGGAAGAAATCCCCAAGAGGAAGAGGAGGAAGGGGTATTAAGGAAAAAAGGGAGGCTTTATGTGGGGACTGCTGGAAATGCAAGAGCCAGGATAGCGCAAGAACTGCATGGGTATTTCCCCGGTACCATTATTTAAATTGGAGCTTTTCAATTCCATTTTTGAGATTGATTCATTCATTGTTCTGTTCTGGATTCGAACCACTAGCACAAATTTGATTTCGAGTCAAAGGGGGTGTTGCCGTAGCGTGCCAGAGAGCAAGCGTAGGCAACCAAACTAAATAAGGCTACAAAAGTAGCTGGCGAAAAGGGATTTCTCAGTGATAGACCCACGAGAGCGTGTGTGCCAGTGACAAAATAAGTGCGAGACGATATGGGAAGTGAGGGATGCCCTTCCTGGGTATCACGAGCGGCGAGGTCCTCTGCTGTAGTATTCCGGTTAGTAGACGGCTTCCTTCATCGAAAATCTAGCCAGTGGGCCTTCCTAAGAGTACTAGGTTAAAGGGGAGACCTCTAAAGCCCAGAAAGAACTATCCTATCCCTTTAGGAATCCAAAAGCGCCGTATTTGTGGATCACTGACGGCTATACCCAATGAGCAAAGTAGAAAGAGCTAGTATTAGACTCAATAAGAAGCTTTCAAAACATCACTTCTCATATTTGGTCTGTGGGCTACCACGCTTAAGCTTTCTTATCTTACTCTTTCCACTAACGTTAGGACTTAGCCGAGCTGCTGAATACGAGACAAGCTATATCCGCGAGGATTCCAAGTGTTCTAATTCATCTAGTTACAGACCCACATCAAACATGCAACTTCTTGTCGCATACTCCTGCTACTCCGACCTATGCTTCTCTCTCACTCAATCCCTTGCTTTGGAGAATAGCATTTCCCTAGCGCTAGTTGTGGGTCAGAGTTGATAGATCAGAAGTAGAATACTTGACTTCTCTAAGATGCTAGGAGGGAACAGAACAGTCATGCAGAAGAGAGAAGCAGGTCAAGTAGGCGAGGGCATTTCCATCGCGAAGGATTCAATCCAGCCACAGGTTCCCCTACGGCTACCTTGTTACGACTTCACCCCAGTCGAAGACCCCACCGTGGTATGCGCCATCTCGTATATCAATGCTACATGAATGATTCACATAAGGTTTGAGTAATAGCAAGGAGATTCCCCAAAATCATGCTAAGAATAGCTAGGATTTC